>CAKJTW010000033.1:11808333-13085416 GCA_917880005.1 Nanger dama
ATCACCCAATTTCCCACCTAGATACCACGCACAGGCCAACCACACAGTAACATGCATGTCACACATTCCACCCACATACCACCACATGTCACTACATGCCAATTGTATGTCACCCAGACTCCAACCACATGCATGCCATCTACTTTCTTTTCTTTAATATTTATTTTATTTGCTTGGCTGTACTGGGTCTTAGCTGCAGCAGTCATGTTCTTTTAGTTGCAACATGTGGAATCTTTTAGTTGGGGCACGTGGAATCTAGTTCCCTGACCAGGGATGGAACCCAGGGCCCCTGCATTGGGAGCTCGGAGTCTTGGCAATGGACCACCAGGGAAGTCCTACCATCCACTTACTTTCTGATCCTGCTAATGCTCATTGCCATCATCACCATCTCCCATCCACCCAGTGATCATTCCCAGAAGTCCTCCATGGTTCAGCATCTTACATGAGGTCAGAATGACAGGGATCATGACCTTGCAATAATTACAGCACAGACAGGGGAGACGTCAATCACAAGACTGCTGCTGCTGCAGCTAAATTGCGTCAGTTGTGTCTGACTCTGTGCGATCCCATAGACGGCAGCCCACCAGGCTCCCTATTCCCTGGGATTCTCCAGGCAAGAACACTGGAGTGGGTTGCCATTTCCTTCTCCACTGCACGAAAGTGAACGTGAAGTCCCTCCATCATGTCCTACTCTTTGTAACCCATGGACTGCAGCCTACCAGGCTCCTTCGTCCATGAGATTTCCCAGGCAAGAGTACTTTAGTGGGTTGCCATTGCCTTCTCCGAATCACAAGCCTAAACAGTACCAAAACAAGTCTTCAGTTCATTTCAGTCACTCAGTCATGTCCAACTCTTTGTAACCCCATGAACTGCAGCATGCCAAGCTTCCTTGTCCATTACCATCTTCCGGAGCTTGCTCAAACTCATGTCCATCGAGTCATTGATACCATCCAACCATCTCATCCTCTGTTATTCCCTTCTCTTCTTGCTTTCAATCTTTCCCAGCAGCAGGGTCTTCTCCAGTGAGTCAGTTCTTTGCATCAGGTGGCCAAAGTATTGGAGCTTTAGCTTCAGCCTCAATCCTTCCAATGAATATTCAGGACTTATTTCCTGTGGATTGACTCATTTGATCTCCTTGCAGAAACAACTGCAAGTGAAAATTTCTCATTTTGCTTATGAAACAAAACGTGTCTCGTTTGGTAATTAAAACGTCCAGTCCATTAAGGGGGAAAAAGGGGGCGGGAATGCAGATGAAACAAAACTGGCCATGTGCTGGAAACAGCTGAGGCTGAGCAATGGACCATAGGAAACCGTTACAGAATTTTTTCCACTTGAGGATACTTTTAAATTTTTCCATGATAAAGTCTTTTTAAAGTCCAGTTTACGTCTTTCCAGAGAAGCACATTCATACAAACTGGAAGGCTCTTCATAGCTGCCCACCCAAGGTGGCCAGCCCCCTGCTGTGAGAAGGGGATGGACGCGTTTCACTTGCTTCTAGTCTCTTTCCCCATGGAAGCCCCACTTCCTTCCCCAGTCACCAGGCCACTCTGCCCCTCCAAAGTCTGGGGATGAGGGGAGCAGGAAAGGTGTTACTTGCCTGGTACTGTCTTATACTCTAGTGGAGGTCTCCTAGGGCTCAGCTGCCTCCCTCCCTACAAGGGGACCTTCATAGGTTCCTTAAAGACAGCCCCCTGCTAGCTCACTGCTGGGCTTTCTCACCTGTCATTGTTCTCTGAGGTGCATGTGGCCCTCTCCAGCTGCCATTTCATCTGCCATCAATCTCTTGGCATCTGCTGGTCCATTCCTTTGGAAAGACTACAGACCAATCCCAGCTGGCTCCCAGATGCCTTATGGGAAATTCCCAGTGTCCTTTGCCCCTGCAAATGTGGACTCATCTGCCATCAAAGCAGGTGGCCAGGCATAGCTACTAGGTCCCCATATGGCGTTCTCTCTGTGTCTGTGTCCAAATTTCCCTCTATAAGGATGCCAGTTATTGGATTTAGGGACTAGCATTGTTCACATCTGCAGAGACCTTATTTCTGAATAAGATCACATTCATGGGTATCCCCAGTATATCTTTTAGGGCACACAATTCCACCTACAACAATCATCCAGGAGGAGAGGCCTAGTGAGAGTCTGAGAATGTGGGTTTGGAGCTTGGAACTGACGTCTTCCAGGCTGGGGCCAAGACAGAGGGAGGGTCTTATGAGCTATCCTCCTAATCCCCTGCCTGAAGTTCCACAGGAGGTTTTGAAGTGGGAAGTGAAAGAGAGGGGAGAGATTCTGTGATAGAGCAGATCCAACGGGAGAAGTCCTAAGATGAGAATATTGAGGGAGAGGGGACTGAAGAAGGATAAAACTGTCTCCCCAGGGGCCAATGGGGCAGGTGTTCAGGGAGGAAAAAATCTCATATAGCTCCCGCCAACCGAAGCCTGAAAAGTCCACCATTTGGGGCTCTTTGTACCTAGAATATCACCCCCAGTAGACTGTAATTTCAGAGTGGGATTGTTAAGATAGTTCCTATAACATGCCAGACACTGTTCTTTTTAAAAATTTTCTCGGAGTACAGTTGATTTACAATATTGCGTTAGTTTCAAGTATACAACAAAGTGAATCATATATGTGTGTATATATATACACTCTTTTAGATTCTTTTCCCATATAGGCCATCACAAAGTGTTGAGTAGAGTCCCCTGCACTAGACAGTAGGTTCTTATTAGTCATCTATTTCATAAGCGTGTTCACTGTCAGACACTGTGCCAAGTGCTGGGGACACAGTGGGAAACAAAGCAGATAACATCTGTCTTTGGGGCTGATATTCTAGTAGGACCACATATCAGACTCCTGTTTTAATAAAGACTCACCACTCAGTTCACTTTCTGGAGCAACAGAAAGCCCAGAGCAGAGCCCTTAGGTAATAGGACGCATATCCAGTCGGTTTTGTTCTTGGTGATGAGGGAGACGGCTGTAGCTCAGAAAAGCACCAGACTGAGATTTGGAAGACTGGCTGGGACACTTGAGGAGGTCTTGGGCAAGTTACTTTCTCTCTCCAGGCCTCAGTTTCCTCATGGGTAAAGTGCCAGGACTGCAGCAGATAATATGTCAGGTATATTCTATTTCTGAACCTCTCCAGGTCTATGAGCCATTTGACAACTTCGGGTCCAGTTCTCTCCTCCCCATCCCTTTTCCAGCTTTTCAGGGTCCCTTGAATTTTTCTCACAAACTCTATTTCCCTCCCTGGGATCACTGCAGATGCCTCTAGAGTTAGACGATCCCTTCTCCCAGATGCCAAGCTCTCTCCACCCTTTAAGAGGTAAGGCCAAGGTATAGACTGTTCTGAGTCTCTTCTCCCTCTGAAGAAAACTCCTGGGCCTGGGCAGTGCCTCCAGGGAGAAGACAACTCCCCACATCCTGCCAGTAGGTTCAGATGCACACAATCTGCTGGTGACCTGTCTCCAGCCCCTGCTTTATTTGATAAATGGATAGCGTCTGTCTCCACCTTCTTGCCCACCCACTCCTCCATCTTCAGGCTGTCCTTTGGGACATCTTCCCCCTTCAAAGTCCGGTTTACTCATTCATTGAAAGATGCTGACGATAGGAGGAAAATGATAGATCATCTTGCCCAAGCCCTTGTTTTACAGTGAGGAGACCAGAATTCAGAATGGTTGAATGACCTGATGGAAATCACTGGCAGTCTGTCTCCAAAGCTCTGTGCACGTGGCTTCTGTTCCAGTTTGATGAGGAAGAGTCTCCCCAGTGTCTGGGGGAACACAGGATGTCCACTTTTGCCCAGTCCCAGACATGCTGGCTTGTTCCCAAGTCAGGGTAAGGGCCTGGGTGAAGTGACGCTCCTCCCAGCCCAGTCTCTGTTTCTTAGGTAAGCAATTCTTTTGACCAGTCTTGAGCATATTCTGGGTCTGTTTTTCAACCCATCCTTTCCCCAACTCTTTTCTATAATGGAGTAAACCTGCAGGCTATATTTATCAGGCTCTAGGCCAACCCGTTTCCTGCTCTTTGGGACTTACAGGAAGCATTGGTGAGAGACTGGAAGGCAAGAAGGAGGGAAACGCCAGGGAATTTTTGCCCCTTCTCGCTGTGCCTCTGTTGACGTCTTTAGCAGCTTTCACATCTCTTTCCAGGCAGCAAGTCCTGCTCAACAGGGCAAATGTGTTTCCCCTGAAGCCTGAGAAATAACTTCCTCCCTTCATCTTTACAAACCAGGGGTAACAGCAGATCTTACTCTCACTAACCTCTGAGTCACCTCACCATCTTTTGTTCAGCTTCTCTATTCTTGCACCACTTGTAAAACCAATCCCCTGTATTGAGTTCCTACTGTTTGAAAGTGGCTTTTTCTTTCCTGATTGGACTCTGATAGCCTTCTGGAGCCACTGAGCTGGGGGAGAAGAGAGGGGCTTTTCCACTCAGAGCTCCTGGGGTGTTCCTGGGCTTCCCATCCCATCACGGTTCATTCATTCACCCAAGCAGCCAGTTATTCAGTTAATGACTATTTGTTGAGTCCCTTCCATGTATCAGGCTCATGGTTCCTAAACTGTGAGTCAAGGTGCCCTGGGATACCTCGGTGAATTCACAGAGGCACTGTGGGATATTTAAAATTTTCAAAGAAAACACAACATCTATTGTGTAACATACAAGTGACTAGTTTGAATAGTTCTCATTCAACTAAACACTAGATTATGCTGCAATTCTTTGTACAATGTCATATCTTTGTGAAGCTAGGTTTTCCTTCGTGTGAAAATCAGCGTGGAACAGGAACCGAGGAAGAGGCTGGTGTTTTCCAATCTGATGTCAAGGTTTGGGAAGTTGTGTAGTGCCCAACAAGTATACACATCCCACAAGTAAGAAATTGTGGTTAAGAGTAAAGTGAAATTTTTCTTTCTCCTAATGTATGTGTGTTATTTCTTCTAACAGCTGCTAAGTTGTTAGGACATTGATACTTATTAAGTTGTTTTCCTGCTTAATAAATGGAAATGTTAACATTTCATTTAGGGGAATTGTGAAAAAAATTAAGATATTAAGGATACCATGAGTCAAGAAAATTTGGGATTCATGTCGATGTTTGATAGAAACCAACACAATTCTGTAAAGCAATTATCCTTCAATTAAAAAATGAATAAATTTTAATAAAAGAAAGTTTGGGAAACTGTATTATTAGAGGATAAGGATATCCACACTAAAGGATAAGCCAAGGTCCCTTTACAGGAGGTAAAGGGAGATGTATTAGCTTTCTCTCTCTTGCTCTGAGTGGTGATACATCATGACTCGAAGTTATTGACTGAGACTTAAGATTAGGGCACTTATGGTCTACATACCTCAGTAATGGTATATAGACCTCTATATGTATATAGACCTCAATAAAACCCTGTTACATAAAAGCAAACCCATCACAGCCACAGGGTAGTTCCCCAAGGGCACCAGCTGTCAGCAGCGATCCCAACAGTGACTAGGCACCTCCAAAGGCCTGAGTCCCCAGGGAGAAAGAACCCGAGATGCTCAAGGGCTTAATTTGCTCGAAGCATACTCACCAAGCACCTTCTCTGTCCTACCCGAATCTGGCCATAAGGAGGCTCAAGGTTGTAGAACACTCTGCCCCTGCCCCCAGGGGCTCACAGTCTGGGAGGGAAGATAACTCCAGAACTAACTGTAAGAGATGGCAGAGGGAATTTCTGGTAAGTACTATAGTTAGGGGCCCAGGGAAAAAGTGGTTAATTCCATCTGGGACTCTGAGAAGGCACTTAAAGGGAGAGGCATTTAAATGGCCCTCTGTCTGAGGCATCAGAGACTTCCAGCTATTCTCCAATATCCTCTTTCTTTGAAACTAGATTTTTAGCCAGGCACATGATTCAAAATAAAGACTAAATTTCCTATCCTCCCTTGCAGCTGGCCAATGGGAGATGAGTGGAGATGCACTCTAGAAGCCTTCCTTAGAAGAAATTACACATACCTTTTGCCCTCTTTGCTACCTGGAACACAGAGGTAATGGCTGGAACTCTAGCTGTCATCTTAGATCATGAGGATGGAGATCATAGTCTTGGGTTGACAGTGGCTCCCAAGTTTCTGGATAAAGTGATTGAAGGAGCTGTGGTGCAGGTTTAAGGTTTAGGATCTTCAGATTTTCTTGGGCTCCAAAATCACGGCATACGCTGATTGCCACCATGAAACTAAAAGATGCTTGCTCTTTGGAAGAAAGGCTATGACAAACCTTGACAGTGTATTATAAAGCAGAGACATCCCTATGTTAATAAACATTCATATAGTCAAAGCTATGGTTTTTCCAGTAGTCATGTTCAGATGTGAGAGTTCAACCATAAAGAAGGCTGAGTGCCAAAGGACTGATGCTTTCAAACTGTGGTGTTGGAGAAGACTCTTGAGAGTCCCCTGGACAGCAAGGAGATCAAACTAGTAAATTCTAAAGGAAATAAAGCCTGAATACTCATTGGAAGGACTGATGCTATAGTTGAAGCTCCAATACTTTGGCCACCTGATGTGAAGTATTGACTCATTGGAAAAGACCCTGATGCTGGGAAAGATTGAGGGCAGGCCGAGAAAGGGGCAACAGGATGAGATGGTTGGGTGGCTTCATCGACTCAATGGACATGAGTTTGAGCGAACTCTGGGACGGTGGAGGACAGGGAATCCTGGCGTGCTGCAGTCCATGGGATCGCAAAGAGTTGGGCATGACTGAGCGACTAAAGACAAAGATTCTGCAAATCAGTAAACTGGAATGAGTCTGGGTCCCTGAGAACTTTATGGAGCAGAGCTCCACCTGAACTTCTGCAGGAAAGAGAAATAACAGCTATAACAGCTATCTTGTTTGAGTCTATTATTACTTCAGGAGTGTCTGAGCACACACCTGTGAATTGAAACTAAGCCTAATGTTGACCAATAAAGTAAGGGGAATTCTCTGGTGGTCCAGTGATTAGGACTCAATGCTTTCACTGCCGAGGGCACAGGTTCAATCCCTGGGAACAGAATTAAGATCCTACAAGAAAAGTGAATAGGAATAGAATGAGTAAAAATTGGAAATGGGCAGGGAAGGGCCTTCCCAGGTGAGGGACAAATGTATACGAGTGCCTGGTATCTTCTGAGAAAGCTGTCACACCCGGGGTGAGGTTTGCACAAAGTGTTCAGGGAAGGGAAGTGAGCACACGGAGGTGAAGGGGAAGAAGTTGGTTGGGAACACGTATGCCTTCCTGAGCCATGTTCACACTCTGGTTAGGGTTTGGAGGGTGGGTGGGAGATAGAGCAAGATAAGAGACCCTTGTGAGAGGGAGGAGGCTCAGCCCAAGGGGCGGTCAGTGAGAATGATGAGGAGAAAGTAAAAGAAAGAGATATTCAGGGTGGAATCCCCTGGATCCACATGGTTATGGTCTGGGTGTGGCTCCCAAGTTTCTGGATAAAGGGACTGAAGGGGCTGCAGTGCCGGCTGAAGGTTTGGGATTTGCAGAGGATAATTTAATTTGCAGATGAAGATTCTGACAAATCGATACAGACAAATTGAATCTGAGGTTCCAGAATGAGCGTCTAGTGAAAGTGTCCAGGACACAAGAGGAAATGCTGGCCAGGTGTCCTTGGAGAAATATCAGGACGAGGGGTAGGGATATACTGGAGAGTCTGGCTGGTGGTGATAAAAGAGTCAAAGACAAGAGGACTGACGAGATCAGGGCAGGATCAGGGGGCTGTGGTGCCAAAAGCGATCTCCACTGGGGATGACATCTCAGAGCAGCTGCTTGTGCTTAAGGGGAAGACAGAGGGAGGATGAGTGGAGGAGAAGGAGCCACCTAAGAAGTAGGAGGAGAAGTGAATGAGTTCAGCGTCAGCAAAATGGAGAGAGAGTTCAAAGAAGGAAGTAGATGCACACTAAGCATCAGTGTTGTGCAAAGGGAGTAGGAAGCCCTGCTGGCAGAAAGCGGGACCTACCCGAGGTGACATTGTGGGATGAGGGGAAGGGGAGGGGAGCAGTCTCACCTTGAGAAATACAAACACTCCCTGCCATGCGTAATCCATCAAGCTTATTTCCTGCACTCTCTGCAGACCGGCTGAAGGCAGCTGCCCTAGCATGGCAAACAGCTTGGCTCTTGAAAAAGAAAGCCTGTTTTTTAATTTTTTGTGGAGTTTAAATTATTTTCCTAATGCAACTTATCACACAGTCTCACCTATTTGGCAGAGAAATGTTTCTAAATGAACATGTTATTTCTCATACTGACAGAAGCTTCTGGGACAGGTGTGCCTTGACAATGTGTGTGCGGGACAGGGCATTTATGCGTCAGGAGTGTGAGTCCAGTGTGTGCACACATGGACATCCCCCTGCCCGGGGTCAGAGCCTCAGGAGGCCAGGCCTGGGAACTGACAGTGTGTGTCTTGTTAGAGATCATGGCTTAACTCACTGTGCTCCAGCCAGCCTGCAGGCTCCCTAGTGACCAGGGGCAGCAGTGTCTACCACCTCTTTCCCATTACCCAGTGGTGTACCTAGGAGCAAATCCAACAACAGAGCATCCATGGCCCCCAGCACACAGAGGTCCTTAAGGGACCCCTCGGAGTTCCCCTGACTGGATGCTACAATGCTCACCTCTGAGGCAGTTAGAGCTGGTCCTTGAGAGCCCCTGCTTACCTGCCTGCCTCTTTCTCTCAGCTCTTTCAGCCACTAAAGGAGAGCTGGAGAGAGAAGCATGTACCGGATGAGCCAAGTCAACATGCAGGGACCTTGGCTCAGCTATAAAGCCACAGCATCCCTCATGGTCTCAGTCCTCAGTCACAGCTCCATAGGGGACTCACACTCATAGGAAATGTTTTTAATATTAATTAATTTAGTTTATTTATGTGGCTATGCCTGGTCTTACATGCAGCATGTGGGATCTTTAGTTGTGGCATATGAGACCAAGTTCCCTGACCAAGGATGGAAGCTGGGCCCTATGCATTGGCAGCGTGGACCACCAGGAAAGTCCCTCATGGGAATGTTATTGACAATCACTCCAGCCTCCCCTGCCTCACACACCTAAAACCTGTCTGAGAGACCCCTTCCCAGCACCCGAAGGCTCTCACACCCCTAGCTCTGCCTTTTGTTTCTCATCTAGACCCTGCAGATTTAGAGAAGATTTGTAATAATAAATCTCCCACTTCTGTAATAATAATTACCAATATCTCTCGAGTGATATGTGTCCTAAGACCATGGTGTCCTTCAAGCCTGCAACAACCCTGTGAGGATTATTCTCTTACACTCTGCATCTCATTTTGCAGGTGAAATGATACAACATCTGGGATTGCTTCTAAGATTCTCAAACAAGTACAAGAAGGGAGGGTAGAATAGATAGAGCAAATTTAGAAAAACAGTAAGTTGTAGAACCTGGATACTGTGTACAGAAAAGTTTATCATTGCAACTCTCTTTTTATGTTTGTTTGGAAATTGCCATAATTAAAAGTAAAATTATAAAGAAGCAGAAAGGGCACGTAGTGCATGTTTATTAAGGGCGTTAAGTGTTTATTATTATTCCGTAGGATTAAATGAGATAATGGATGTAAAGAACCTAGTACAATCCCTGTACTCTAGAAAAGGGCGGGCTGGCTGTGGTTGGCTACTGCTACTATTATTATTAGCAGAGTATATCATGAGAAACGCTGGGCTGGAAGAAGCACAAGCTGGAATCAAGATTGCTGGGAGAAATATCAATAACCTCAGATATGCAGATGACACCACCCTTATGGCAGAAAGTGAAGAGGAACTAAAAAGCCTCTTGATGAAAGTGAAAGAGGAGAGTGAAAAAGTTGGCTTTAAGCTCAACATTCAGAAAATGAAGATCATGGCATCTAGTCCCATCACTTCATGGCAAATAGATGGGGAAACTGTCAGACTTTATTTTGGGGGGCTCCAAAATCACCGCAGATGGTGACTGCAAGCCATGAAATTAAAAGACGCTTACTCCTTGGAAGAAAAGTTATGACCAACCTAGACAGCATATTGAAGAGCAGAGACATTACTTTGCCAACAAAGGTCCATCTAGTCAAGGCTATGGTTTTTCCTGTGGTCATGTATGGATGTGAGAGTTGGACTGTGAAGAAGGCTCAGTGCCGAAGAATTGATGTGTTTGAACTGTGGTGTTGGAGAAGACTCTTGAGAGTCCTTTGAACTGCAAGGAGATCCAACCAGTCCATTCTGAAGGAGATCAGCCCTGGGATTTCTTTGGAGGGAATGATGCTGAAGCTGAAACTCCAGTACTTTGGCCACCTCATGCAAAAAGTTGACTCTTTGGAAAAGACTCTGATGCTGGGAGGGATTGGGGGCAGGAGGAAAAGGGGACAACCGAGGATGAGCTGGCTGGATGGCATCACCGACTCAATGGACGTGAGTCTGAGTGAACTCTGGGCCCGGCGGGCTGCGATTCATGGGGTGGCAAAGAGTCAGACACGACTGAGTGACTGAACTGAACTGAAGAGCAGGCCCCTCCTGCCACCCTGATCCACAGCCTCCTACTTCTTCTGGACAGGATTCCAGTCCTGGCTTCCACACACGAGCTCCATCCCAGAGAGTTCCTCAGCACTGCCGTCGCCCTTGAAACGACTGCCTGGCTGTAAATGACGTGAGTAGTGTGCCCTGTCTCCGGGTGTCCCTGGGAGCCCCGCGTAGTCGGCGCATAGGAGACAGGAACCGCATCTCTCCTCCATCCATTCAGCAAACATTTTTGGAGCCAGACGCAGTCGGGCTCCGGAGGCCGCAGGCCACCTGGGGCGCAGCGGAGCCCAATGCCAACCTGAGCCTGGAAAGCAGCCGTGACTGCTCAGGTGGGGGCTCCCCTGCTGGCCCCTCCCAACATCCCAGACGCCCAAGGCTGAGGGCGGCTTCCTCTGGCTCTAATTTTAACCCCAAGGAAGGTGCCAATCGTTCATTTTCAAAGCTGTTTCAAAGTGACTCTGATAAGCAAATTGCTGGCAGCCCTGGCGGGTGATTATTCCTGCATTAATCAGGGGGAAATTATGCCAGTTACTGATTAACTAATTACAGCAATCAGATCGGCTGGGAGAACAGGGCAGAGGAGGAGGCCAAGGTAAACACAACCTGGGAAAGGTGAAGGAGGCAGTTTGGGGAGGGGGAAGGTGGGCAGAGGGCAGAGACTCTGGGCTCTGCCTGCCTCCTCTCGCCCAGCCACCCCTCCCCAGCTGAGCTCCCCTGAGGCTGGAGGTCAACCTCCGGGACTGAGACCAACCCCCACCCCCTGTGTGGCAGGAGGCGGTTCCTCTCCCAGCTTTTGCCAGTTCCCCATCTGCTGGAGGTCGCAGTTCAGGCCTTCAGGAGGCCCCTTCCTGGTTAAAGAAGCTGAGGTTTCTATACCTACCTCACCCAGCCCGTCTGAGGGAGGAGACTAGAGTACAGTCAGGAGCTGGCCCTAAGACACAGTCTCAGGGGGCCTTCTCTGCAGGTCTGTTGGTTAGGACTTTGTGCTTCCATTGCAAGGGCCACAGGTTCAATTCCTGGTCGGGGAACTAAGATCCCACAAGACTCCCAGTGTGGCCAAAAAGAAAAAAAAATAGGCAGTCTCAGAAGCAGGGAAATGAGTGGCAAAAAAAAGAGGGGGCAGTGACACATGGCAGCAGGAGCTTTGGAACCCAGAACCCTGAAGTGTCCTGGTCAGCCTGGTAAGGGCCACTGCCCAGTGATTCCCCCTCCCAAAACTCTGAGTCCTGCCCTCTCAGGACTCAGCCTCCAGAGCCCACTAGGCACCCGAGGAGATGCATGGACAATCCTTCCAGAGTCCCCCACACTCAGTCCCCGACCTCCTGCCTCCCAGACACTTCCGCTCGGGTCTGGGGTGTGGGTGTGGGTGTGTGCGTGGGGGCCAGTGACCAGTGTTGGGGCCTGGTTCAACAGATTGCTGACTGCCACTTGACTCAGTCCAAAAGGTCTCACTGAATGAGACGCTGATTCTAGACACAGCAGAAGCCAGAGGACAAGGTGGGGAAGACATTTTCTCCTCAAGGCTTCTAATTACAGGGAGGGGGTGAGAGGCTTGATGCCCTCTGATCACGGGACACTGTGGAGGAGCTGTGGGGTCCCCAGGGACATCACTGCTGACCTGTGTGTGTGAAGCTCAGTTAGCGTCACCTACAGGCTGGATTCCCAGGGTTCCCAGGAGTAGACTAGACCCTTGTTCCTCTGCATGGGAAGTGACAGAGGATGAGATGATTGGATGGCATCACTGATTCAATGGATGTGAACTTGGGCAAACTCCAGGAGATGGTGAGGGACAGGGAGGCCTGGTGTGCTGCAGTCCATGGGGTCACAAAGAGTCAGACATGACTTGGCAACTGAACAACAACCGATGGGAAGCCTGTGTGTGTCCCTTCCATAGAAAGTGAGAGTGAAGTCGCTCAGTCATGTCCAACTCTTTGCAACCCCATGGATTGCAGCCTACCAGTTGCCTCCTTCCACGGGATTTTCCAAGCAACAATACTGGAGTAGGTTGCCATTTCCTTCTCCAGAGGATCTTCCCGACCCAGGGATCAAACCTGAGTCTCCTGTATTGTAGGCAGACAATTTACCATCTGAACGACCAGGGAAGTCCTTCCCTAGAGTTCAGGTGACTTCTCCTCCTGGGGTGGCAGAGCAGGAAATGGGTGCCCAAGGATGGGGGTGAGGGCAGCCAGGTCAGAGGCTGTTGGGGTTAATTGCCAAGGTGGGCATTGACTGGCACTGGGAGTCACAGGGAAAGAGTCTCGGATATCTGTTCTCTTCAGGGTCCTGGAGAACCGCAGGTGCCCCAGGGCCTCACCCCATCCACAGGAGAGTGACTCAAGGTCCCGGAGGTGGAAGGGAACCAAAGGCAGCAGCAAAGATGCTCTGCCCAGAGAGTTGTGCTCTGAGAAGAGCTGGAGGAGGCTGAGACCACTTGAGGGACATCACACTTCTGTCCTCCTCCTTCTCCCTTGTTCCTCCAGCTTCCACATTTGGTGGGACATTAGGCTGGGGCTGACCTGACTTGTCCTGGACCTGGTCGCAGGTCTGGGCAAAGGATGTGAGCAGCGTGACTCCTCCCGACTAGAGGAGGGCTTAAGACAGGACGAGGGGAGGAGAGAAAGATTGTGGCCTCAGACATTTGACAGTCAATAATCACCACCATTTGTTGAGCGCCACCAGGTATCATGAACTCCAATTTACAGATGTGGAACTCAGGCTTTAGAGAGAAATGTGTGGGAGTTTCCTGGTGGTTTGGTGGTTTAGACATGGCACTCCTAAGGCAGAGATCCCAGGTTCAATCCCTGGTCAGGGAACTAGATCCCACATGCCGCAACTAAAGATCCTGTGTGCTGAAACAAAGGTCAAAAATCTCATGTGCTGCAACTGAGACCCAGCACAGTCAAATAAATACATTTTTAAGAGAAGAAAAGAAATTTGCTTCAGTGTTATTACCTGCATCCAGGCGGGCTCCTGGTCTATGACCACAACACAGCATTCCACCCATTCCTGTAAAATGGGGAATGATGGTACTGACCTGACAGGGTTGTACAGTCACTGAGTTGTATCTGACTCTTTGTGACCCCACGGACTGCAGCAGGCCAGGCTTCCCTGTCCTCCACTATCTCTCAGCATTTGTTCAAACTCATGTCCATTGAGTCAGTGTTGCCATTCTACTATCTCATCCTCTGTCATCCCCTTCTCCTCCTGCTTTCATTCTTTCCCTGCATCAAGGTCTTTTCCAATGAGTCAGCTCTTTGCATCAGTTGGCTAGAGTATTGAAGCTTCAGCTTCAGCATCAGCCTTTCCGATGAATATTCAGGATTGATTTCCTTTAGCATTGACTGGTGTGATCTCCTTGCTGTCCAAGGGACTCTCAAGAATCTTCTCCAACACCACAGTTTGAAAGTGTCAATTCTTTATTGCTCAGCCTTCTTTATAGATCAGTTCTCACATCCATACATGACCGCTGGAAAAACCATAGCTTTGACTACGCAGACCTTTGTCGGCCAAGTGATATCTCTGCTTTTTAATATGCTGTCTAGGTTTGTCATAGCTTTTCTTCTAAGAAGCAAGTGTCTTTCAATTTTGTGGCTGCAGTCACCTTCCATAGTGATTTTGGAGCCCAAGAAAATAAGATCTGTCACTGTTTCCACTTTTCCCCCATCTAGTCACCATGATGGGGACTGTATGTCATGATTTCAGTTTTTTGAATGTTAAGTTTTAAGCCAGCTTTTTCACTCTCCTCCTTCACCCTCATCAAGAGACTCTTTAGTTCCTCTTCATTTTCTGCCATTAGAGTGCTATCATCTGCATATCTGAGGTTGTTGGTAGGCTGATGTGAATTAAATAAGACAATGCTCATAGAGAGCATCTGGCACATTCCTACTATGTACGTACCTACCATGTAACAGGTGTTAGCATGAGTGCTGGAGGACATGAATCAACGAGAGACAGTCCCTGCCCCTGAAGTGCTCCTGGTCTAAAGGGAAAAGTGAATACAGATGAGATAAACCACCACAGGCACAGCGCCTGCTCTAAAAGAGGCCTGGAGGCAGCAAGGGTGCAGGGAGAGGGGTAACTACCCAGGGCAAGGAGGGAAGGTTTCTAGGAAATGACTTTTGAGTAGCAGCTGTAGAGATGAAATGAGGAGCAGGAAGGGCATTTAGGAAGAGGAACCAGAATGCACAAAGTCACAGATGTGAGGAGTTCTTGGGAGCAGTGGACATTCAGTGTGGCTGTAGCAACGTGCAGGGAGGAGAAAGGAGTCTGCTAAGTGTGGCCCAGGCGATGTGAGAGGGCTCTGAATGCCATGCTGAGAGAGTTAGAGTTTATGCTAGAATTACAAGAGCTATCAGACAGGTTTTTAAGAAATATGTTATCGGGATTTTTTTATTACAAAAGTAACAAAGTCACTTTTTTTTTGTCTGTACTTAATGGCTTGCGGGATCTTAGTTCATGGCTTGTGCAATCTAATTTCCTGACCAGAGATTGAACTCATACGCCCTGCAGCAGAAGTATGGCATCCTAACCACCGGACTGCCAGGAAATTCCCTAACGCATTTTAAAATAATTCAAACAGGTAAAGTAGTAAGCATAGGATGTAAAAAGTTTAATATTTGACTACTCCCTATGTTTCTTCCCAAACTCCCTTTCTAAAGTAATCAATTTAAAGTTTGTCTTCTTCTCCTCGTCTGAGTCAATTAATTGTCCCCCCTACCCACACTCTTCTTCCTAAAAGACTTCTAGCTGGACACATGGCTACCTGGGAAGAAAATACATTTCCCAGCCTCCCTTGCAGCTAGGCGTGGCTATGGAACTAGGCTCTGGCAAATGGGGTGTAACCAAAATTTATATGAGACTTTGAGGAAACTTCCTTTTAAGGGAAGAGGCCATGCTACTCTGGATGCCTTCCTCCTTCCTCTTGGTTAGGACGTTGAAGTAATGGCTGAAGCTAAAGCAGCCATCTTGGGACATGAGTTAACCTCGGGAATGGATACTAATCATGGTGGATAGCAGGAACCTAGATGACCTCATGGAGTAGAACCACCACACAAGCCCTGAACCACGTGCCTCCAGACTTTAAGTGAGAGAGAAGGAAGCTATCCTGTTTAACACACTATTGATTTGTGGTCTCTTTTTCTGTCACTCATCACTGAAGCTAATCCTAATCTGACCCTCAATGTACTTTTCCTTTTCTCTCCCCAAAATATAAACATACAAAGATTTTTTTTTAATGGTACCTAAATGCACATATCACTCTGCAACTTGATTTTCTCATGAGCAACTTAAAAAATTTTTTTTTTTTTTTTTTGTATTTGGCTGCATTGGGTCTTAGTTTCAGCACATGGCAACCCACTCCAGTACTCTTGCCTGGAAAATCCCATGGATGGAGGAGCCTGGTAGGCTACAGTCCATGGGTCGCCAAGAGTCGGACACGACTGAGCGACTTCACTCACTCTTCAGCACAGGGGATCTTCACTGTGTCGTGAGGATCTTTCTTTGCTGCACACACACTCTGCAGTTGTGATTCCTAGGCTTAGTTGTTGCGGCACACGGGCTCCAGAGTGTTCAGGCTCCAGTAGCTATGGCACATGGGCCCTCTAGCTGGGGCACTCAGGTTTATTTACTCCTTGGCATGTAGGATTTCAGTTCCCTAACCAGGGACCAAACTTGCATCCCCTGTCTTGCAAGGCAGATTCGTAACCTCTGGAACACCAGGGAAGTCCCTCATGTGCAACTTTCTAAGTCAACAATTAGGTCAATCTCCTTTTTAACATTTGTCAGTCATGTGATATTCCAAAACTGGACCATAATGTATCCAATGATTCTCCTATTAATAGACATTCAGCTTTCCCACTTTTTTTTTTTTTTTTGCTATCATCAGCAATGTCACAGGAGATATCAAGAATAAAGTTCTTGTGGGCTATGATTTTGTTTTGTTTCTGTTGGATAAATTCTGCAAAAATTTTAAAAATAGGCTTGAGCCAATGAGGAAGTGTGCTGAGCCAAAGATGGAGAAGCTCTATACAGTCAGCAAAAATAAGACCGGGAGCTGACTGTGGCTCAGATCATGAGCTCCTTCTTGCCAAATTCAGACTTAAATTGAATAAAGTAGGGAAAACCACTAGACCATTCAGGTATGACCTAAATCAAATCCCTTATGATTATACAGTGCAAGTGAGAAGTAGATTTAAGGGCCTAGATCTGATAGACAGAGTGCCTGATGAACTATGGATGGAGGTTCATGACTTTGTACAGGAGACAGGATTAAGACCATCCCCATGGAAAAGAAATGCAAAAAAGCAAAATGGCTGTCTGGGGAGGACTTACAAATAGCTGTAAAAAGAAGAGAAGTGAAGAGCCAAGGAGAAAAGGAAAGATATAAGCATCTGAATGCAGAGTTCCAAAGAATAGCAAGAAGAGATAAGAAAGTCTTCCTCAGAGATCAATGCAAAGAAATAGAGGAAAACAACAGAATGGGAAAGACTAGAGATCTCTTCAAGAAAATTAGAGATACCAAGGGAATATTTCATGCAAAGATGGGCTCAATAAAGGACAGAAATGCTATGGACCTAACAGAAGCAGAAGATATTAAGAAGAGGTGGCAAGAATACACAAAAGAAGTGTACAAAAAGATCTTCATGACCAAGATAATCACGATGGTGTGATCACTCATCTAGAGCCAGACATCCTGGAACGTGAAGTCAAATGGGCCTTAGGAAGCATCACTACGAACAAAGCTAGTGGAGGTGATGGAATTCCAGTTGAGCTATTTCAAATCCTAAAAGATGATGCTGTGAAAGTGAGGCACTCAATATGCCAGTAAATTTGGAAAACTCAGCAGTGGCCACAGGACTGGAAAAGGTCAGTTTTCATTCCAATCCCAAAGAAAGGCAATGCCAAAGAATGCTCCAACTACTGCACAATTGCACTCATCTCACATGCTAGTAAAATAATGCTCAAAATTCTCCAAGCCAGGCTTTAGCAATACGTGAACCGTGAACTTCCAGATGTTCAAGCTGGATTTAGAAAAAGCAGAGGAACCAGAGATCAAATTGCCAACATCTGCTGGATCATGGAAAAAGCAAGAGAGTTCCAGAAAAACATCTATTTCTGCTTTATTGACTATGCCAAAGCCTTTGACTGTGTGGATCACAAGAAACTGTGGAAAATTCTGAAAGAGATGGGAATACCAGACCACCTGACCTGCCTCTTGAGAACCCTATATGCAGGTCAGGAAGCAATAGTTAGAACTGGATATGGAACAGACTGGTTCCAAATAGGAAAAGGAGTATGACAAGGCTGTATATTGTCACCCTGCTTATTTAACTTCTATGCAGAGTACATCATGAGAAATGCTGGGCTGGAAGAAGCACAATCTGGAATCAAGATTGCCGGGAGAAATATCAATAACTTCAGATATGCAGATGACACCATCCTTATGGCAGAAAGTGAAGAGGAACTAAAGAGCCTCTTGATGAAAGTGAAAGAGAAGAGTGAAAAAGACTTACAGCTCAACATTCAGAAAACTAAGATCATGGCATCTGGTCCCATCACTTCATGGGAAATAGATGGGGAAACAGTGGAAACAGTGTCAGACTTTATTTGGGGGCTCCAAAATCACCCCAGATGGTGACTGCAGCCATGAAATTAAAAGACACTTACTCCTTGGAAGGAATGTTATGACCAACCTAGATAGCATATTCAAAAGCAGAGACATTACTTTGTCAACAAAGGTCCATCTAGTCAAGGCTAGGGTTTTTCCAGTGGTCATGTATGGATGTGAGAGTTGGACTGTGAAGAAAGCTGAGCTCCAAAGAATTGATGTGTTTGAACTGTGGTGCTGGAGAAGACTCTTGAGAATCCCTTGGACTGCAAGGAGATCCAACCAGTTCATCCTAAAAGAGATCAGTCCTGGGTGTTCTTTGGAAGGAATGATGCTAAAGCTGAAACTCCAATACTTTGGCCACCTCATGGGAAGAGTTGACTCATTGGAAAAGACTCTGATGCTGGGAGAGATTGGGGGCAGGAGGAGAAGGGGATTACAGAGGACGAGATGGCTGGATGGCATCACCAACTTGATGGACATTAATTTGGGTAAACTCCGGGAGTTGGTGATGGACAGCGATGCCTGGCTTATTGCAGTCAATGGGGTCACAAAGAGTTGAACACGACTGAGTGACTGAACTGAACTGACTGAGGCCAGACCTGCTCCTGAATCCTGAGCCTTGAAGGCAGAACGAGAGGTGCTATCTGGATGGCTTCCCAATGTAGGAAGGATGTCTTCTTTTCCTCCCCTCTCACTCCCTCCACCTCTCCCTGAGGTTCTCCTCTTATCAGGATATAAGTAGTTTTACACCATAGGTAGAGAGGAACCTCAGAGAGGAAACCATTTAAACTCACTCAGAGGCACCAGCCCTTGGAAACAAGGTCATTTCCCCAGAGAAAATCCTGAAAGTGAAGGGGCCCTGGTCCCCTAAGGAGGGAAAGGAGAAGGCTTGAGATACAGGAAAGGGAGTTCAGAAAGGGATACTGAGGAGTCCAAAGATAAAACCTTATGCAGAAAGCCAGACTACCAAAGCCCAAGGTTTCCAGCCCCTTCCATCATAACTTGCTGTGTGGGGGACTCCCTCGTGGTCCAGTGGCTAAGACTCCATGGTCTCAACGCTGGGAACTAGATACCACACATCACAACTAAGACCCTGGGCAGCCTAATTAATTAATTTTTAAAAGATAACTTGCTGAGTGATCTTGGGCTAACCTCCCACTTCCCTTAGCCTCTGCATGAGTCTTCAGCTGAAAATGGTGCTAACATTTACTGAACATTTTGCTCAGGGTGGGCCTGGTACACACCTTCCTAACTCAGGGCTCCCTGCCCCCTGCCACCTTCACAGCCACCACCTATTCTCACACTGTCTTCTCTTCCACATGGCCCGGAAGAGAGAGGGTGGTGTTCCCTGCCTCAGTTTCCCTCCAGTTCAGGTTTGAGGCCATCATCTTTGTTCCCTGGACAGGTAACAAGGGTGCAGCTATTGAAAGAAAATTGCACGTTTAATGGTGGGGAGCCCCCACCCTTCACCTGGGCAGAGCTCTGGTGGGCTGTCAGGACACGATTTAGGACGATTGCTTTCCATCAGGCTCATTGTTTCACCGCAGCAAATATTTCCTCAGCATTGCTGCAAGACGTCCATTTGGTAAACCCCAGCAGGCCTCCAGGCCCTGCTCTCAGTCAGTTAAAGAGGCGGACGGGTGCTACTGATGACCGGAGTAAATCTGAACTCACAATTAAAATCTCTTTAGAGATTGCAGCCAAGTGACTGATGGATAGGACCCCCGGCTCCATCCGTCCCCAGCCACGCTCTTCCACCAAGACAGATATCGACAGGGCATCATAAAGAGCTTTGCATATCCAGGGCCTTGGAGGCTGGCAGGAGGCATGGTGGGGAAATTCAAGGGAAGGGCTGAACTGAGCTCTGCTCTGCAGGGTCCAAGTTGGGGGAGGGTGTTCTGTGCAAGTCGCCTCAGATGGGTAGGGAAGGGATTTCCATCCCCTATTTGTAGCTGCGGCCCAGGGGATACAAAGCTGGGCTTCCTCAATTTGAATCTTGAAACCATCCCAAACTGCATGTGGGCTCCTGGGGTCACCCCATCCTTTGCCACTGATCATATTTCCACCTGTATGACATGCCCTTGTCCCCTCCCTCAACACCTACTGTAGCAGATAATGTCAGGGCCCCACAGTACCTTACCACTTGTGTGCACAACAACTTGACTACCAATGGCCAAAACCTGCATTCTTTTTTTTTTTTTTTTTTGCTATGCCGGCTCTTAATTACAGCACTCAGGATCTTTGATCTTCCTTGTAGCGTAACAAATCTTTTAGTGTGGCCTGTGGGATCTGGTTCCCAGACCAGGGATTGAACCCGGGCCCTCTACAGTGTTAGCCATGGGACCACCAGGGAAGTTTCTAGAACCTGCATTTTTTTTTTTTTTTGCATGAAGGCTGCTTCTGGTCACCAGAGCCCACTGGGCCAACTGGGCAGGAGGCCAGAAGGGCTGAGGAATGCCTCTCAGGGTGGCTCTCACCAGTGGCTGATGGGAATTGAGCCCAGGTGCCCACAGCGAAAATTTGCTCATTGATATCCCCTATATGGACTCTTCCTTCCAGGTTTCTCTTCCCTACTCCCGTACTAGTGTATCTGGTTATTGTTGTTCAGCCAATAAGTCATGTCCGACTCTTTGCAACCCATGGACTGTAGTCCACCAGGCTCCTTTGTCCATGGAATTCTCCAGGCCAGAATACCAGAGTGGGTTTCCATTTCCTTCTCCAGAGGATCTTCCTGGACCGGGGATTAAACCTGTGGCTCCTGAATTGGCAGGCAGATTCTTTACCACTGACCCACCAGGGAAGCCCAGTGCACCCTGGGATCCTTCCAAATTAACTCCTTGCACTCTTTTCCTAATGGCAACCCACTCCAGTATTCTTGCCTAGAGAATCCTGTGGACAGAGGAGCCTGGTAGGCTGCTGTCCATAGGGTCACACAGAGTCGGAAACGACTGAAGTGACTTAGCATGCAAGCATGCATGCATACTCTTTGCCTTGCCTATAGGGTCTGCTTCTGGGCGAGCTCATATCAAGATATCTACTTATCCTTGGATTCTCAGCCCAACTTGCTCTCCACCCAAGAAGCCTTTCCTGTTCCCTCCCTGGGCCTCATCCAACACTTTCAGCCACTGACAGTACCTCTAACATTTTCTGCCACATATCAGCGCCCAGACAAGTTTCCCCAGATAGATAGGAACCTCTTGAGGACAGGAACAGTGCTTTGTATTACCTTTATGTCCCCTGAGACTCACAACTGGTATACACTAGTGGGACTCGACAGCTGTTTTCTGAATAATTAATTGAATGAATGAGGCAGTGAGTGAATTAAGTGTTCTTGTCAGTTAAGCGGATGAGGATAAGGAACTTTCCCTTGCAATGAAAAAGAAGCAAGAAAGAGCCACGTGAACCAAGAACAACTTAACTTAGCTCTGTTTTGTTTTAAGCAAGGAACATAAAGCATTTATCGATCTGCCTTTTAAATTAAGAACAGGAAATGTTCGGCCATTCAATAAATAATACATAATGAAAACACTTCGGTTCCAAAATATGGCTAATTAAGGGAGACAAATAGAGAACAAAGGAGGAGGGAGGAGGAGAAATGAGAGACAAGGACGGGGTCAGAGACAGCAGGACAGAGAGACAGAGAGACAGAGATAGGGAGACAGAGCCAGACTGCAGTGGTGAATTACAGACAGACAGGAACCTGAAGCTGGCGGTCACTCAGCTGCTGGGGCCACTCCAGAGCCGGGATGCAGGGGAGATGCAGAAGCAGAGCAAAGCAATTCTTTTTTAAGAAAATGTATTTATTTATTTGGCTGTGCCAAGTCTTAGTTGAAGCAGGTGGAATCTTTTAAGTTGTGACATGGGGGATCTTAGTTCCCAAACCAAAGATTGAGCCTGTGCCTCCTACTGTGGAAGCACTGAGTCTTAACCACTGGACCGCCAGGGTAGTCCCCTTCGACTGATGCTGCGGGCTGCTACAAAGAAGATGTTCAACTGCGCACCAAAGAACTGATGCTTTTGAACTGTGGTGTCGGAGAAGACTCTTGAAAGTCCCTTGGATGGCAAGGAGATCCAACTAGTCCATCCTAAAGGAAATCAGTCCTGAATATTCATTGGAAGGACTGATGCTGAAGTTGAAGCTCCAATACTTTGGCCACCTAATGCGAAGAACTGACTCATTGGAAGACTCTGAAGCTGGGAAAGATTGAAGGTTGGAGGAGAAGGGGACGACAGAGGATGAGATGGTTGGATGGCATCACCGACTCAATGGACATGAGTTTGAGCCAGCTTCTGGAGTTGGTGATGGACAGGGAAGCCTGGCATGCTTCAGTCCATGGGGTTGCAAGGAGTCAGACACAACTGAGCGACTGAATTGAACTGAACTGAACAAAGATGATGTCCATCTAGAAGGACAGTGCTCTTTCATTTGAGACTTGGAGGGAGAATTCCTCAGGCTGGTCAGAACCACAGGGGATCTGAGATTCTTTGTGATTAGGGATGAGGCTAACTGGAATGCAGAAACTAAGTCACAGGTGGCTGGTCACCTGCGTTAGTTATTGTAATAACTCAGGCAGAAGAAGCACTTCCTGACTGCCAGGCTGCACGGGCTATGGGCTTTATATCCCTAATTGCATTTAAACATTAAAACAACTCTGAGATAGTTGGGCTTCCCTAGTGGCTCAGATGAAAAGAGTCTGTCTGCATGGCAGGAAACCTGGGTTGGATCCCTGGGTTGGAAAGATCCCCTGGAGGAGGGCATGGCAAACCACTCCAGTATTCTTGCCTGGAGAATTCCATGGACAGAGGAGCCTGGTGGGCTATATATAGTCTATGGAGTCTCAAAGAGTTGGACATGACAGAGGTTAACACATACACCATAAGTACTGTTAATATCCCTGTTTCACAGATGAGGAAACTGCGGTTCAGCAATGTTAAGTAACTAGCCCAACACATCACAGGTCAAAGAAGTGTCATCTGACTCCAGGGCCTGCTGCCAGTTTGAAGCACAGGGAAAGGGGACAGGCATTATGGAGGCTCATAAAGAGAGAGATCTCTTACATACTATGACCTCTGAGACACCCAGCCCTGCAATGACTTTTTCTCTGCTTTCTCTGTGTCCATTTGGTACTTTCCCCCCGCTAACTTATAATAACTTGAATTTGCCAGTTGGGCATGGAGGATCTAAAAATCAAAGCATGGCAGGGGAGGAAAGGCTTGAGACCCCCTTGATTGAGGGTGCTGGGGGTAGGCGGGTTGGGAGTCTAGAAAGGTGTCATTTCCGGGAGCCAGCACTCTTTGTCCTTCCATGCAAGTCCATCCATGAGACCAGGACTGCACCTGCCTGACCCATAGTCACTGAAACATCCGCCCTCCTCACTCCCAGAGCCTCGGACTCTCCCCCAGCATTCTCCACCCCCACACAACTCCTCTCAGCCCTTCAGGTCCTGCTCCGGGTCCTTCAGGGTCTATAGGCTGGGGTATGCCCCTTTCCTCTCCTCCACCTTCTATCCAGCCCAGAATTAGCTATGCTCGTGCCTAGGAGATCAGGGCTCAGGTCAGAGTCTAGGAGCTCAAGACACTGCTGTTCTCTTAGCAAAGAAATCGGGGGAGAGGAAAACCTCCTACACGTAGTGACCCCCCAGGGACTGCATATATCCCAGTCTAGAAAGAATAGTTATGTGCGGGAGAGGAGCGTGAAAGAGGAAGTAAGAAAGTCAGAAGGGTTTTGTGAGTGAGTTTCTTAATTCCCAACCCCAAACCAGCATCAGCCAAACATCCAGAAACCCCTCATTTCACAGTGTCTGCTCCAGCCCCTCCTACATCCACACGCTCCAACCTTCACCTTTGCCCAGCTTGGGGCCCACGCTCATTCTGTAACCTCCGAGGACCCCAGTGACTTCCTCAAAGAATTTTAATTGCCTGACAAAAGTAATACCAATATTTATAAGGGAACAAACACAGATACCATAAATAAATACATTACTGGCTCATTGAATTAATTAGTGTTTAATTACTTGAAATTACCATCAGTTGCTACCAATTACTCGAACAACGAATGCATTCTTTCTCCATTACGGATGGCAGTTCCCACGGTGAGATCTAGGGAGCTCAGGCCCCATTAGATCTCACCTGGCCCTTCCCACCCTGCTTCCCTCTTTTATTCTTCCATTCGCTTCTTCATTACATATTTCAGTTCAGTTCAGTCACTCAGTAGTGTCTGACTCTTTGAGACTCCATGGACTGTAGCACGCCAGGCCTCCCTGTCCATCACCAACTCCCGGAGCTTGCTCAAACTCATGTCCATTGAGTCGGTGATGCCATCCAACCATCTCATCCTCTGTCATCCCCTTCTCCTCCTGCCTTCAATCTTTCACAGCATCAGGGTCTTTTCCAATGAGTCAGTTCTTCACATCAGGTCGCCAGAGTATTAGAGCTTCAACTTCAGCATCAGTCCTTCCAATAAATATTCAGGGTTGATTTCCTTTAGGACTGACTGGTTGGATCTCCTTGTAGTGCAAGGGACTCTCAAGAGTCTTTTCCAGCACCACAGTTCATTACACATTTATTGAGCTTTTATGACATGGCAGGGATGCATCAGGGGACAAAAAAACAGACAAAATTCCTGACCTCATGGAGCTTATAATCTGTATTTTATTTTATTTTATTTTATTTTTATGACTGTTATTCACATTTTGATCTGTTAGGGTTTTTTTTTAATTTATTAATTTATTTATTTTAAATTACAATACTGTATTTGTTTTGCCATACATTGACACGAATCAGCCATAGGTGAACACAATCTCCCAATGCCGAAGCCCCTCCCACCTCCCACCCCACATCCTCTACTTGAATCATCCTGTGCATCAGCCCCATGCATCCTGCATCCTACATTGAACATAGATTGGCGCTTCGTTTCTTACACGAAAATATACGTTTCATTGCCATTCTCCCAAACCATCCCACCCTTTCCCTCTCCCTCAGAGTCCAAAAGTCCACTCTATACCTCTGTGTCTCTTGGTTGTCTCACATACAGGGTCATCATTACTGTCTTCTAAATTCCATATATATGTGTCAGTATACTGTATTGGTGTTTTTCTTTCTGGCTTACTTCACTCTGTATAATTGGTTCCAATTTCATCCATAAAAATATGGAACGCTTCACGAATTTGCGTGTCATCCTTGCGCAGGGGCCATGCTAATCTTCTCTGTATCATTCCAATTTTAGTATATGTGCTGCCGAAGCGAGCACTAATCTGTATTTTAGAAGGTGACAAATGGCATATAGAAAAATAAGCAGGGGTGAGGTATGGAGTGCTGGGAGGGATATTTATCCTATATGAAAGTATTAGTCACTAAGTCATGTCCAACTCTTTGAGACCCCATGACTGTAGCCCACCAGGCTCCTCTGTCCATGGGATTGTCCAGGCAAGAATACTGGAGTGGGTGGCCATTTCCTTCTCCCAACCCAGGGATTGAACCCAGGTCTCCTCCATTGCTGGCAGATTCTTTACCGTTTGAACCACAGGGGAAGCCTGTATGTATTTATACATTTTAAATTTTGTTGGCTGTACCAGGCACAGTGCACAGTATCCTCGTTCTTCATTTTGCCGTGTGAGCTCTTAGCTGCGCTATGTGGGATCTAGTTCCCTGACCAGGGGGTGGAACCCGGGCCCCCTGTATTGGGAGCATGGAGTCTTAGCCACTGGACCATCCCAGAAGTCCCTGGGAGTGATATTTAGATAGTCATGAGTGATGACCTGACCACCTTCCCTTTGCCTCTCCAGACTCAGTCACCACCCTTCTCACTGGGTTCTGCATCACCTGGACCCCCTTCTCTGTAGCTTCTGTTAAGTCTGGCTGATGGGGAGTCCCACAGATCAGAGAGAAGTGGAGAGTACCCAGGCTGGCTGCATCCCTCCACCAAGGATCTTAGCCCCTAGCAGGTTGCCTTTCCACTCAATCCTTTTTGCATCCTAGAATTTATCAATGTAACAGCTGCCTCCCTCCAACCAGTCCTCACCACCTGTTGTCTGTCCTCGGGATGTCACAGCCCCTCACTGTTAAGAGCCTAGGGATTCTGCACTATCCTTCATGGTTTCTAAACACCCTGCCCACCTCTTTGTAAACTCTCCTTAAAAGATCTGAATTTGAGTGTGCCATCTGTTTTCTTCTGGGACTTGATGGACAAAGGTGGTTTCAGTGACAAGGTGACATTTGAGCAGAGGTCCGAAGAAGACAAGGGAACACGCCATGTGGGTATCTGGGAAGAGACTTTTCCAGGCACAAGAACAGCAAGTGCAACAGCCGGAGATAGGACTGTGCTTGGCATCTCTGTGGCTGGGGCAGAGCGAGCAAGGGGGAGAGCTGTAGAGACAAGTCAGAGGGGAGGCAGGGGTCCAGGTCAGCTATAGTTTGGTCAACATTTTGAAGACTTTAGCTTTTACTCTGAGCAAAACAGAGACCTTTCCAGTATTTAGAGCTGTGAAGTGACTTGATCAGACAGATGGTTTCAAAGGGTCACTCTAGTGGCTATCCTAAGAATAGACCATAATGGAATCGGAGACCAACCACTCAGGGGGTGTAATGGTCAAGAGCCCATAACAATGACTATTAAGGCAAGAGGCCATGGTGGCTTAGAGCAGGATGGGAGCAGTGGGGGTGGTGAGAAACAGCCATACTCTAGATGTAAATGTTAAAGTACAGCCAACAGGGTTTGCTGACGGATTGGATGCTGGAAGAAGGGAAGTGTGGACCACTCCAAGGTTTTTGGCCTGAGCAAGTGGAAGGATTTACTGAGATGGGAAGACATCAGGAGAAGCAGGTTTGGGAGGGAAAATCCAAGACTCAAAGAGGAACGTGACAGTCTAGAATGTGAGCACATGTGCCCCAGGTGTTGGGAAGTCAGCTTGCCACTCCCATCCCAAATCCAGACAGCTCTTCTCCTCTTTTCTCCTACCCTCTTCCCCGGGAGCTGCTCCTTTCACTCATACTGAAATTTCACAGGTGTTTGGGCTTAGCTTTGTCCCTAGCCCAGGACTTCCTGCTTCCCATTTCATGGTGGAGTGCCCAGGAACGGTTGCCTTCTGGAGCAAAGGAAGGAGAAGAAATAAGAGAACCCAGGAGAAGATTCCTGCTTAGGTACCATGGAGGAGGAAGGAGGCTGTTTTCTTCTCCCCACACCTTAGGAAGCTTGTGCCTAAAGATAAATGTGGATTGAGAGTAACCCCAATCTCACTCAGGTCAGAGCAATCAAAATGTAATTGGGTTTGTGAATAACTAATGTTTACACTGATGTTGTCCTAATAGGGCGATGAGACCTGGAGATGTGACTCTGCCGTCTCTGCTCAGTGAGACTCTTGGGTTCTCACAGAATCTGGGTCAGGTGGGGAGAAATGGAGAGAGAAGCCACTGTCCTGGGCCTGTTGACCAGGAAGGGGAGGTGTGAGAGATTCTCTGGGAAGCACAGCAGCTATCATTTTAGGAATTTGATATCTAGGAGAGCAGTTTCACCCAAGAATAATGTGATTTTTAAAAAAATATTTATTTTCATTTATCTGGCTATACTGGGTCCTAGCTGCAGCATTTGTGATCTTCAGTTGATCAGAATCCTCAGTTGCAGCATCCGAACTCTTAGTTGCGGCATGCGGGATCTAGTTTCCTAACCCGGGTGCCGTGCATTGGGAGTGTGGAGTCTTAGCCACTGGACCACCAGGAGGTCCCAGGAATAATGTAACTGTGGTCATCATTTCACGGGTCGCATATTGAGCAACTGTGCATGTGTGCTTAGTCTCTCAGTCATGTCCAGCTCTTTGCAACCTCATGGACTGCAGCCTGCCAGGCTCGTCCATGGGATTTTCTTTCAGGCAAGAATACTGGAGTGGGTTGCCATTTATTCCTCCAGGGGATCTTTCTGACCCAGGGATTGAACCTGCATCTTCTGCATCTCCTGCATTGACAGGCAGATTCTTTACCATTGAACCACATAGAAAGCTCCATTGAGCACTTTATATGTGTCAGACATTTCACTCTGTTATCCCTACAATAACCTAGTGAGGTGAATTTTACTTTCCTGTCATACAAACAAGGCTACTGAGGAACAGGGAAGCATGTGGCTGACTGTACGCCTCTCATTTGGTCATGTGTCACAGATAAGTTCAGGTCTGTCTAGAGACAAGTTCCCCTCACAACTACATTGTGACCATAGAACCAGAGAAGCCACACAAGAAGGACACAGCTTCTAGGAGCCAGGGAGGTCCCAGAAGGGGCAGAAGTCAAGAGTGGAAATAGAAACAGCTAAGAAATTTCTAACAGCCTTGTTTTTGGAGCCAAGTTGAAGCAGGTAGTGAAGCCAAGCTGGTAATTACCTTCCTGTTGGTGATGATGGTGGTGATGATGGTGGTGGTGATGGTGATGGTGGTGATGGTGGTCATGATGGTGACGGTGGTGGTGATGGTGATGGTAGTGATGGTGATGGTGGTGGTGAAGGTGGTGGTGGTGGTGATGATGATGGGTGGTGATGGTGGTGGTGATTGGTGGTGATGGTGATGGTGGTGGTGATGGTGGTGATGGTGGTGGTGATGATGGTGGTGATGGTGGTGGTGATGGTGGTGATGGTGATGGTGGTGGTGGTGGTGATGGCAGTGATGATGGTGGTGGTGATGGCGATGGTAGTGATGGTGATGGTGGTGGTGATGGTGGTGGTGGTGGTGGTGATGGTGGTGGTGATGGTGGTGGTGGTGGTGGTGATGGTGGTGGTGGTGATGGTGGTCATGATGGTGACGGTGGTGGTGATGGTGATGGTAGTGATGGTGATGGCAGTGATGATGGTGGTGGTGATGGCGATGGTAGTGATGGTGATGGTGGTGGTGATGGTGGTGGTGGTGGTGGTGATGGTGGTGGTGATGGTGGTGGTGGTGGTGGTGATGGTGGTGGTGATGGTGATGGTGGTGATGGTGATGGTGGTGGTGGTGGTGATGGTGGTGATGGTGATGGTGGTGGTGATGGTGGTGGTGATGGCGGTGATGATGGTGGTGATGGTGGTGGTGATGGTGGTGGTGATGGTGGTGATGATGGTGATGGTAGTGATGGTGATGGTGGTGGTGATGGTGGTGATGATGGTGGTGATGGTGGTGATGATGGTGGTGATGGTGGTGATGGCGGTGATGATGGTGGTGATGGTGGTGGTGATGGTGATGGTAGTGATGGTGATGGTGGTGATGATGGTGGTGATGGCGGTGATGATGGTGGTGATGGTGGTGATGGTAGTGATGGTCATGGTAGTGATGGTCATGGTGGTGGTGATGGTGGTGATGATGGTGGTGATGGTGGTGATGGTGGTGGTGATGGTGGTGGTGATGGTGATGGTAGTGATGGTCATGGTAGTGATGGTGATGGTGGTGGTGATGGTGGTGATGGTGGTGATGATGGTGGTGATGGTGGTGGTGATGGTGGTAATAGTGGTGATGGTGATGGTGGTGAGGGTGGTGATAGTGATGATGGTGATGGTGATGATGGTGATGATGGTGGTGATGGTAATGGTGGTGATGATGGTGGTGGTGGTGGTGATGGTGGTGATGATGGTGTTGATGGTGGTGATGGTAATGGTGGTGATGATGGTGGTGGTGGTGGCGATGGTGGTGATGGTGGCGATGGTGGTGATGGTGGTGATGGTGATGGTGGTAATAGTGGTGATAGTGATGGTGGTGATGGTGGTGATAGTGATGATGATGGTAATGATGATGGTGATGGTGGTGATGATGGTGGTGATGGTGGTGATGATGATGGTGATGATGGTGATGGTGGTGGTGATGGTAATGGTGGTGGTGGTGATGATGGTGATGGTAATGGTGGTGATGGTGGTGATAGTGATGATGGTGATGATGGTGGTGATGGTGATGGTGGTGATGATGGTGGTGATGGTGGTGATGGTGGGAATGATGGTGGCGATGGTGGTGATAGTGATGACGATGGTGATGGTAATGGTGGTGATGGTGGTAATGATGCTGGTGATGGTGGTAATGATGGTGGTGATGGTGGTGATGGTAATGGTGGTAATGATGGTGGTGATGGTGGTGATGGTAATGGTGGTGATGATGGTGGTGATGGTGGTGATGGTGATAGGGATGCTGGCTGCCTCTGCATGACAGTGATGTCACCAGTAACAGTGTTAGTTTTACTGGTGGTGGCAGGGCCTGAGGTGGTGGGAGTGGGTGTCGGGATGCTGTTAGAGATGCTATTAGAGCCACCTCAGCTGTAGCAGGGGAAGTGGTGTTCCACACTGTGGTCCTGGCCACAATGCTGGAGATGGAGACCTCCTGGAAAATGGGTTCATGCCAGCACTGGTGCAGGTGCCTTGCCCCACCCCCCACCTCATCCTAGAGTGCCCCTCTGCTCTTCATGAAGGGGACAAGCTCAGGGCCTCCTGTAGAACTAGTGTTATTGGGTTCCCTGTTCTGGACAGTGTAAGCGATGGCCCTGCCTCTCCAGAGGGACAAATGTGATAAATAAGCAGAGGGGACAAGCTGGAGGAAGCCGCCCAGCCACCAGAAGTCATAAGTCTCTGTCCAGCCATGTGGCAGGCTCATTATAGAAAGCTCCGGGGCCATCCCAGCTTGCCTGGCCTGGGGCTTGGGAGAGCCCCCATGCAGAGATCCTGTCTCCTGTGGCTCTGCAGCTCAGCTCCTGGACTCACCAACCTCATATTCTCAGCCCTTCGCAGCACACCAGTCCGAGCACACCCAAGACCCCCTTGGGGCGTCCAGGGGCTCAGGTTTCTCTTAAACCCTCCCTCACTGTGAACAATCCGGGGAAGCATTTGACAAGGCTTTCCTGATGTCCCTGAAAATAGGGGACAAACATGAGCTGGAGGACAGCCCAGTTAGATGCACTGGCCTGTGACATATCCACAGAGTCCTGAGTTCAAATCCCACCTCAAGTACTTACCAGTCAAGTGACTTTGGCATTTCATTTACCCTCTTCTCATCTATAACATAGAAATGATAACACACACTTTGCTTCATTGGATCAAAATGTGAGAGGACATAGGTAAGGTCCTGATTACAAATGTCATGTTAATATTTATGTGTTTTCTATGAGCCTCGTATAGGTGTTTACATCAATGATCTAAATAATTCATGTATGGATGCTGTGTGGTTAGTACTATCCTATCCCTATTAACTCCTGGAGGAGGAAATGGCAACCTACTCTGGTATTCTTGCCTAGAAAATTCCATGGACAGAGGAGCCTGGTGGGCTGCAGTCCATGGGGTTGCGAAGAGTTGGGCACGACTGAGCATACACACATCCTCATTTACAGATAACGAAACCGAACCACAGAGGTGCTAATCAATTTGCCTAATGACATACTGCTAGTAAGTGGTGGAACTGGTTTGTGAACTAGGTAATCTGACATTAGAGCCTCTTCACTGCTAGACTGCCTACCTTGTATACATCAGGCACCCAGTAATGCATATTTATTGGGCAGCTATTTTATTAAGCCAGATTCATGAGGTCCCTCCCAGCTTTAAGACATAAACAACATTTGCATAGAATATTATATTCAATAAACTGTTTTCTTATTTAACATCAGGAAACCCTGTGAAATGGGTATTATTATCTTTATTTCCTTGAGAAGGGAATAAATGCTTAGGAAGGCTTAGTGACTTCTCCAACATCACACATACAGAAGTGGCGAGGCCAGTGCCCGGGTTCAGAATTTCTGATAAAGAAACTCACAGTCCCCTACTCAGGCTACTGGGCCCGCCCTCTTTGCCCTATTTCCTTCAACAGGTGGTCCCAGACACTTGGACCACTTTTCTAGAGCAACAGGGAGCCTGATTACGAATATGACAAGTGGACTCACCAGCCCCTCTGTGATGTGGCTTCCTACTAAAGAGCCACTCCTTGCCCCCAGGATCAAGTGCACTCATTTGCAAAAATAATTGGCTCAAGTTAAGAGCAGAGTCAGTGCAGATCTAGAGTACAAAAAAGAAACTACAGCAGATCAATAAGAAAAAGGCAGACAACCCAATAGAAAAACGAGGAAAAGATCTAAACAGAAAAAAAAAAAAATTTAGACAGACACTTCACAAGAGGCCATCCAGGTGGCCAGTGAGCCCATGGAAAGGTGCTCCACACCATTAATCATCAGGGAAATGCAAATTCAGTGAGATAGCACTCCATGCCCAGGGAAGGGATAAAATTTAAAAGTCTCACAATATCAAATGTTGGTGAAGAGGTTCACCTATTTCTAGTCCCTCGGTCGTGTGTATTTCTAGTGGTACAACTACTTTCCTAAACTATTTGGCAAAATCTACAAAATGCATACAGCATGACTCAGAGGTTGCACTCCTCAGGGTAGATTGAAATATGAGTACTTACATGCACCAAATGTTAAAGAGCAGAGTGTTCGTGGCAATGCTACTCACAATAGCCTCCACTAGAGGTAACTCTAATCACCAACAGTAGGAAGGATAAGGGTTTCCCTGGTGGCTCAGAGGTTAAAGAGTCTGCCTCCAATGTGGGAGACCTGGGTTCGATCCCTGGGTCAGGAAGATCCCCTGGAGAAGGAAATGGCAACCCACTCCAGTGTTTTTGCCTGGAGAATCCCATGGACGGAGGAGCCTGGTGGGCTACAGTCCATGGGGTCGCAAAGAGTCGGACACGACTGAGCGACTTCACCTTAAAGGAAGGATAAATCAACAGTGCTATGTTTGTATAATGGAGTGTTAAGTATCCACAAAATTAATACAGGAAATTCCCTGGTGGTCCAGTGGTTAAGACCTTACACTCTCACTGCTGAGGGCCCCAGTTTGATCCCTGGTTCGGGAACTAAGATCCTACAAGCTGTGAGGCATGGGTGGCCAAAAAAAAAAAAAAGGAATAAAATGAAGGAATCTCACAGATAATGTTGAGCAAAGGAAACCAGATACAGATGAAAAGATCTTATATGATTCCACTCATGAGAAATTCAAAACTGGGAGAAGTTCATCTATGGTGTTAGAAGTCACAAGATAATTACTCTTGGTAGGGGGTGGAAATGAAAGTCGCTCAGGCATGTCTGACTCTTTTGCAATGCTATGGACTGCAGCCTGCCAGGCTCCTCTGTCCATGGAATTCTCCAGGCCAGAATACTGGAGAGAGTAGCTGTTCCCTTCTCCAGGGGATCTTCCCTACTCAGGGATCAAACCCAGGTCTCCCACATTGCAGGGGGATTCTTTACTAGCTGAGTCACCAGGGAGGCCCAAGAATACTGGACGGGGTCGCCTAGGGGGAAGTAACTAGAAATAGAAACAGGGGCGGGGGTCTTCAGGCCTCCGGTATCCTCCCATTCCTTCATCTGGGTGCTGATGACATCATGTACCCCTTGTGAAAAACTGTCAAACTGTGCGCTTATGATTGGCGGTCTTTTCTGAATACATGCTTCAGGAAAGAGTTTGTTGTTGTTTTTTTTTTAAAGTGTGGCAACGGTGACTGAAGAACAGAATCCGCTCTTTTCTCAATAAGGTTGCCAGCCTGACAAAAAGGAAACTGTGTCAGCCGTGGTGTGTCTGGACGTCGCTGAGGCGCGTGACAAGGCATCTTGTGATGTCCTTGTGAACAAGATGGACACACACGGCTGGGTGACCATGTCGTTGGGTGGATTGAACTGCTGTCCCCAAAGGATGCTAATTAAGGAATCTGTGTCCACCTGGAGGGAAACTTCTAGTGCCTCCAGGCTCTGTCCTTGTCCTCGGCGGCCCAGCACTGCTATCAGGGACTGAGATGAAGACATAACAGGCAGGCTTATCACAGTCACAGATGACACAGAGCCGGGAGGGAGACGGGGGGACGGGGCACGACAGAAGCAAGATCCAGAATGATTTTGGCAGCATGGCCGAGTGGAGGAAACATAATAAGATAGAATGAGTCAAGAATCTGTGGGTAGGCCCTCCTGCTATGGGGACCAAAAGCTAACTTCATGGGTACAGGGTGAGGCGGGAGTCGTAACTTTACAGCCACAGCTCTGTAAGTGGAAGGATTGGACTCCCCGAGGGCAGGGACCCTCCTGCTTTCTCTCCAGATCCCCAGGCCCTACCTTAGGGCCTGGTTCAGACAAAGTGCTCAGAAAAGAGCCACCAAATGAATCCTTGAATGAAGGCTGGGGCAGGGCCTGCTTGTGACATGCTGGCACCCAGGCCACCAGAGGGAATGAACAATTCGCCACTCGGTTCTGGATCCTTTTAAATGGATGTGGGCAAACTGCTGCTACCAGGTCAGACAGGAACCAGAGACCTTTCTGTGAGGAACCACAGAGAGCACTGGCCATGCTGAACTTGCAAAAGAGAAACCTGGGGGTGCAATGATGGGGGTCAGGAGTGAGGATGCTCAGGGTCCTCAAACCCCTACAGGGATGCCCTCTAGGGACTCACAGCTCACAGGTTAATTCTCAGTGGAGCTGATATAGTTTCTGCTTCGGGGCCCTTCACTTAAACAAGCCCATTCAGGACTTCCCTGATGGTCCAGTGGTTAAGAATTCGCCTGCCAATGCAGGGGACACAGGTTCAATTCCTGGTTCGGGAAGGTCCCACACATGGTGGGGCACACACATGGTGGGGCAGCTAAGCCGGTGAGCCACAATTCCTGAAGCTCAAGCACCTAAGTCTGAGGCTGAGTCATTTCAAGAGAAACGACTGCAGTGAGGAGCCTGCACATCTCAGCTAGAGAGTAGCCCTCACTCACTGCAGCTAAAGAAAGCCTGCACACAGCAGTAAAGACCCAGCACAGCCAAAAGTAAATAAATAAAATTAAAAACAGGCCCTTCCAAGATCCTTCAAGGGGAGTCCACAAGTGTTCACATGGTTGCATGGCTTTGTAAAATTTGCAAGCATAGAGATTTTAGCTCCCATCAGTTAAGAGCCTTGTCTCTTTCCTCTGAGACTTCACTCTTTATCACAGTTTCCCTTGTGTTGACTGGTACTGTGGGCATTTGTGAGACCCAGTGCCACGGAAGCTAAGTGAGACACCCACTGTGATCAGGCTTCGTGTACAAGTTTCTTTGATTCACAGTCACTCCCATGTGAGTTGCTTTATTGGTAGCTGTTCTGGGGCAAGGATGAATAGTCCTGCCACCCACTGTGTTGACTCATTTGGCAACAACAAAGGGGCCGGGTCCATCTGAGTGTGTCCTGGATGTCTGGCCCTGGAAGTATTAGGAGAGCGGAGAAGAAATCAAGTGAGAAAGATATGGAGCCAAAAACAAACCAAAACAAAACCCTGCAGGGCGTCCTTTGAAGCTGACAGTCGCTTCCCTGGCCCTAGGACCTCAAACAGGGACCACAGGGCAGAGGGCAGGCTTCATACATGTTATGTACAGACTTTGTAATGGAGCTCCAAAAAGAGGAGAGACATTCTTCTCTGGGTCTGCATCTTCTCCGTACCCAGCATTAGCTTGCATGACTTTTGTCTTAAGTGTAGGTGGAACCAACATTGTCCCTAGAAGCTGTTTAAGCACAGGCTGGAAACCATCTACAGGGATGCTGGAGGAAGAGTTCAGGAATCAGATGGGAAGTCTTGCCCTCTCTGACTTCCAGACTCCCAAGTATGAGCCAATTTATTCAAGCTGGTATGAGCCGGTACTATTCAAGGCCTGTCATTAATTCTCGAGTGGCTCTTGACCCCACAGAACATCTCAAATTTTGATAGCTTTATTTTTAATATTTTTTAAATGGTGATAAAATATACATAATATAAAATTTACCATCTGAGCTACTTTTAAGAGTACAGTTCAGTAATCGTAACTTTATTTACATTATTGTACAACTGATCTCCAAACTGAAACTCTTTTCTCCATTCATCAACATCTTTCCTGTCCCCTGCCCCCAACACCTGGTACCCACCGTCCTATTTTCCATTGCTTTGAGTTAAATTAGTCTTTTTGTTGCTCAGTTGCTCAGCCGTGTCCAGCTCTTTATGACCCCATGGACTGCAGCACGCCAGGCTTCCCTGTTCTCCACTATCGCTCACAGTTTGTTCAAACTCGTGTCCATTGACTCAGTGATGCCATCCAACCATCTCATCTTCTGTTGCCCCCTTCTCCTCCTACCTTCAATCTTTTCCAGCATCAGGGTCTTTTCCAATGAGTCAGCTCTTCGCATCAGGTGGCCAAAGTATTGGAGCTTCAGTGTTAGCATCAGTCCTTCCAATGAATATTCAGGACTGATCTCCTTGCTGTCCAAGGGACTTTCAAGAGTCTTCTCCAACACCACAGTTCAAAAGTACCATGAATTCTTTGGCACTCAGCCTTCTTTGTGGTCCAACTCACATCCGTGCATGACTACTGGAAAAACCATAGTTTTGACTATACAGACCTTTGTTAGCAAAGTAGTGTCTCTGCCTTTTAATATGCTGTCTAGGTTTGTCATAGCTTTTCTTCCAAGGAGCAAGCATCTTTTAATTTCATGGCTGCAGTCACCATCGGCAGTGATTTTGGAGTCCAAAAAAATAAAGTCCGTCACTGTTTCCATTGTTTCCCTGTCTATTTGTCATGAAGTGATGGGACTGGATGCCATGATCTTAGTTTTATGAATGCTTTTTAATCAGTTTTAAGTCAGCTTTTTCACTCTCCTCTTTCACTTTCATCAAGAGGCTTAGTTCCTCTTTGCTTTCTGCCATAAGGGTGGTATCATCTGCATATCTGAGGTTATTGGTATTTCTCCCAGCAATCTTGACTCCTGCTTGTGCTTCATCCAGCCTGACATTTCGCATGATGTACTCTACATATACGTCAAATAAGTAGAGCAACAATATATAGCCTTGACCTCATATAAGTGAAATCATATAGTATTTATCTTTTTGTGACTGTTTAGGACTTTTACTTTGTATTTTTAAAATGAAGCATAATTTATATCCAACAAAATGCGTAAATCTCAAGTATAAAGGTCAGTGACTTTTATCTTAGACACATGTGGGTATTGCCACCGCCCAAATGAAAAATACGGCCTTTCCAGTAACACAGAAGGCCCCTGTGCATCTCATGTAATATCTAACCCCACCCCAAGGCAACCGCTGTTCTGGGTTCTGCCAAAATTGTTTATAAGCAGAATACACACTGAGCTTGGAATTGAAAGGGCAAGTTCTCATCCCCCTTATTAATGGTATCACTTTAAGTCAAGTTATTCTTAGCCACAGTTTCCTCAGCTATAAAACAGAGATGCTAATAGCTACAACACAGGATGCTATAGGGAGGGATCAAATAAAATAGCTTATGAGAGAGAGCCCAGAAGAAACTCAGTACGTGTTGGCTGAATATGGATGCCCTCCCTTATAGTGGTGCCACGTGGGGGATGAGGGAAGAGATGGATTGAGAGGAGGGGTCCTAGGCTACAGAGGTCATTGAGGAGTTGGTGGCAAGTGTTACCACTGTCAGGAAATTCTAGTCAAATGAGCTGAGCTCTCAGGCACAGATCTGGGGGCACAAACCCACAAGCAGACCCATCCATGTGCATCCTGCCAGTCTGGACACATTGGACTCTAAGTCTCTCGACCACTGAGATGGTGACTGTATTGCTCATTGTATATCCTCAGTTCAGTGTTCTCCAAAGTAGGCATCAGGATCGTCAGGAGGGCTGTTGACAACACAGCTTACTGGGACCCATCCTCAGAGTTTCTCTTTTGGGGTCTCTGGAACCAGACTTGACACGTTTTATTTCCCAGATGATGCCGAGACGCCGGCTGGTCCGGGAGACCACACGTCAAGCCCCTCTGGTGTGGTAGAACCTGCTGCACCTGGGCAGGCACACCATCCCTCAGCTACTATCAACTTTGGCCGCTAATGCATCCCAGCAGTCCCTTCGCTGGAGGCTCATCCTAGGCTGATGGGAAACAACTTGTCCTGGAGGTTACCCAGCTCCCTGGCTAACCATCAGTGACTGAGAAGGGGCTGAAAAGGGCTGGCCCTCCTCTCAAAGCCAGAGGTAACTCTGCAGTGCCATTTATACTCCAGAGCTCCTTGCCGATCAGACCAAGGTGAGACGTAAGCTGAGACATGTCTTTAAATCCTGTTACAGACCAAATAGCTGTGTCCCCCATTCAAACTCATATGTTGAAGACTCAATCCACAGTGTGACAGTATTTGAAGGTGGGCCTTTGGGAGGTAATTAGGTATAGATTAGGTCATGAAAGTGGGACCCTCATAATGGGGTTGGTGCCCTTATAAGAAACCCTTCTCTCTTTCCATGAGCGTGTGCCAAGGAAAGGCTGTGAGAACACGCAGTGAGAGGCGGATGTCTGCAAGCCAAGAGGATGGCCCTCACCAAGACTGAATCGAGGGACTTCCCTGGCAGTCCAGTGGCTAACACTTCACCTTCCAATGCAAGGGACGAGGGTTTGATCCCTGGTCTGGGAGCTAAGACCCCACATGCCTTGCAGGCAAAAACTGAAACGTGACACAAAAGCAATATTGTAACAAACTCCATCAAGACTTTTAAAGTGGTTCACATCAAAAACAAACAAACAAACAAAACTGAGTCTGTTGGCACTTCGATCTTGGATTCCCAGCTTGCACAAGCATGAGAGATAAATGCCTTGTTTTTAAGCCACCCCGTCCTATTGTTATAGCAGCTCAAGCAGACTGACGGCTCCCTCCCTCTACACAGGGTTCCTGACAAGCACCCTCGGAAAAACCACATGTCTCTGAATCCCTGTCTCAGGCTTTGCTTTGAGAGAGTCTGTCTGACCCAAGACACACAGCAGGCGCTTAATAATGTTTGTTGAATGAGTGAACAAGTATGAGGCACATCGGGCTTGAGAAGATGACCCCCTGCCTTCCTCTAGGCCCCTCTCAGACCCGGACACCAGGTCCACGTGGCCGAGGATGGAGTTGCTGCTGTCTCCATTCACCGTGTTGTGTCCGGGAGATGCTGCCAAGGGCAGCCTTGGGCCTCCGGATGGGTTGATTGATTAATTACTGCCAGCCCCGGGAAGAGAACACAGCCAGCCACCAGCTCGGAGCTGCTGGCAGGGCTCCAAGCACCCCGCCTGGCTCCTCCTGGCAGGTGAGGTCTTCATTTCCACCAGTTGGCAGGGGCAGGCTGGGGAAGGGACAGGCCTGAACTGGGGTGCAGGTGCATACTCCAGAGTGAGAGAACACAGGGGCCTTTGTTAAAGCCTGGGGATCAGCATTTGTTAGCAACACAACCGCTGGAGGATCTCTTGAGGAGAATTAATCCCATTGTCCAGTTAGAGAAACAGGCCTAGAGAGACACAGGTTTGATGGGGGCAGGTGGCCCCCAGAGGGCCCCCAGGCCCTCTGTCTCCTAATGTGGCTTTTGGCCTGCTTTGGAGTGTGGATGATAAGGAGAGGGGGCAGATTTCTAGTAAATTCTCTCCCTTTCTCCCCTCCTACTCTAAATCTTCCCCATCAGCAGGTGCTGTCCCAGCCTAAGACAGACCAGGAAAAAGAGAGAAGCAAATCCTAGGACATGCCCATGTCTACTCCAGGGAGGGGCTTCCCTGATAGCTCAGTTGGTAAAGAATCTGCCTGCAATGCAGGAAACCCTGGTTTGATTCCTGGGTCAGGAAGATCCCAGGGAGAAGGGATAGGTTACCCACTCCAGAATTCTTGGGCTTACCTTGTGGCTCAGCTGGTAAAGAATCCACCTGCAATCTGGGAGACCTAGGTTCGATCCCTGGGTTGGGAAGATCCCTTGGAGAAGGGAGAGGCTCCTCGCTCCAGTATTCTGGCCTGGAAAATTCCATGGACTGCATAGTCCATGAGGTCGCAAAGAGTCGGACACGACTGAGCGACTTTCACGGGGAGGAGCAAGGAATGATAAGGTACTGTACCTCCAGCTCTGAGTTTCTCTGTGGCTTCCCACTGCCCCCTCAGCCCCCCACCTCCTCTCGCCATCCTATCCAGACTTACCCAGAGGCCTGGACTGAGCCCATAGCTGTTGGGTTGTTAGGAATGGCAGCTGCTTCGGTGGTTGATCACTGTACCCCACACACGGGGGAGTGGGTTTGGGGGCCCTGAGAGGGGAGGGCTCCCACCGCCTCTGGGCGGGAGGTTTCCAGGGAGGGCTCTGAGGTCCCTTTGTTAACCCTGCACACAGCTCTGCTGTGCTTACAAGCCTGGCATTGGACTTTACAAGGCCAACCATGGGCGGGGAGATGAGAATTCACCTCCCTGTGCTTTGGTTTTCTCATCTCTAAAATGGGAACAGAAATAATTCCTACTTCAGGGTGGCTGGGAAGCACTAACGTAGAGTGGCTGGCAGGGAGGAGGCCCGAGCGTGGGTGTCACCCAGTTTCATCAAATCTGAGCTGACCTGCTTTGGATACACCATGACTTTATGTACTGCTGAGAAAACTAGAACGCTGCGGACAATAACTGTAGCTTTCACTGCTTGTAAGACGCATCCTGGTCTCAGAAACGTTTAAACTGCGAGCAAAGTGTGCTTCTTCGGAAGATGAAATACGGCATTATTCTCATTCTTACTGCTCTCTAACGGAAGCACTTAGCCCCCCACCAGCAGCACGGCGGGTGCGGAATAAACATTTGCCGAGTGAATGAATGAGTGACAGGTCAGCCCCCCCAGCACCAGCGTCGGGAGGCATGTGGAGGCCGGCGCCGCGAGGGCAGCCCCTCACTCACCGTCTCCCCGCCAGGTTCCCAACTCCCCCAGTAGGGCATGCCTGGCCCAAGGCGTCTTCTGTCCCCGCCTCTGCCCCTCGGTCCAAATCCAAACTAACAAACCCCTCCAAACACCTTGCGTGGCTCCCAACAGGTAAACTGGGTAGACTGGAATGGGCCCTCCCTCGCCGCACCCTTCCAAAACACACACACACACACACACACACACACACACACACACACACACACGCCCATACATGGGATGATTTAATGCTCTGGTGCCCTGGCCCAAATAAATCACAACCCTCTGCGGGACCCTCAAGAATGACGAGTCACAGGAAAGTGCAGCTGGAGGAGTTCCTGGCTCCTGGATTAAATGCTTTGGGGGGCCGGGTGGAAGGGATGGAGGGTGGGGTACACTGCGTATGAACCTCTCTTTCCCCTTCTCTCCAACCTTCTAGAAGGAGAGTCAAATCCCAGCTGACACTAGCAGCCTGACCTCGGGCATGTTACTTCTCAGGAACCTCAGTTTTCCCCATCTGTAAAATGGGGCGGGGTTGGGGGGGCGGGGACAGTTCGCTCCTCCGCGTGGTGAGAGGGTAAAATAGGCAGAGAGTCTGGCAGGCAGAGTGTCCCTTTCCTCTTCCGCCCCCCATCACTCCTCCCCGCCCGCTTCTTTTTCTCTCCCTCAACTCCATTCAAGCCCTGCCCTGTAACCTACTTAACACCAAGACTGATTAATTTTCCTTCCTCGGCTAAAATGCACTTGAATCCTGCCTGTGGGAGGGAGGAAGATGGGGCCCAAGGCCAGGTGGAAGCCTGGGGCTGAGGGAGGCTGAGCCAGTGAGGGGCTGTGTTCACACAGGGAATCTGCTCTCTGGCCATTCCCACAAAGATTTAATTTGTATCTTAATGGCCCTCAGCCTACTCCATAAAAGCCCTAAAGTGCTTTTTATTTAAAAAAAAGAAAGAAAGAAAAAAGTTGCTGATTGTGTCTGCTGCTTCCTAGGGGATGGCAGAGGGCTGGGCAGGGGGAAGAAAAGGATGAGGTGGAGAGGTCTGGGGGATGTCTAGATCTTGCTTTCCGGCTCCCCTTGCCTGGACCAGAGCCAGGGCACACCAGCTCTGCTGGGTAGTGAGGAGGTGGCTGCTCCTGGTTGATCTGGAGAGCACAGCTATGGCAGGAAACACTGGACACGCTTTCCCTGGGTCCCAGTCTCCTGGGAGCACAGAGCCTGCAGGGTGCACACATTACACTCAGTGCAACCAACGACCTCCACTGAGCAGAGCTGTATGAAGGTCTAGAGCTGGGGCCCCTGGGGCTCGAGGGAGGAGGAGAAGGAGGAGAGGCTGATATTTCACCAGCGCTCAGTGGCTCTCCCTGGGGGATGGCAATCAGTTCCACCTCCCTCCCTCCTTTTCCTACCCGTCTCCACACAGCACCTGCTCAGCATCTCCTTCAAAGGCCCCCAGTCATCAGCTAAGACCCGGACCTCTACCACTTTTGCATCTCCAGCTCCTCCCAGACTCCTTAAAGCTTTTCTGTCTCTCCTGTAGCTGAAAGATCCCTATACCCTCCATTATTGGAGGCAGAGGGGTATGGGAATTGCTAAGGAACCCAGAGTGTGCTATTCATGTCTTCCAGCTGGGAAACACCAATATTTTTAAACTGTATTTATGTATTTACTTTGTGGCCACATGGCATGTGGGGTCTTAGTTCTCTGACCAGGGGTCAAACCCACCCCTACCCCTAACATTGGAAGTTCTGATTCTTAAACAATGGACTGCCAAGAAGGTCCCTGGGAAGCACCAGTCCTAAAAACAGGATCCCTAAGCCTTTGGCTCTTAGTATGAAGACTTCTCTTTCCAACACAGTGTTCTAGGCCAGTAGGGTCCGGGCAGTTAGTTCCAATGAGGAGGAACAGATGTATCTGTGCAATACAATTCAATATTGATCAAGATAACTTGTAAAGCTACAGCTAAAAAGAAAATAGCAAAGCTCCCAGCTTTCCTTCTGTTGAGTTTTTTTTAAATTATTATTTGTTTTTAAATTGAAGTATGGTTGATTTACAATGTTATATTAGTTTCAGGTGCACAGCATAGTGATTCAGTATTTTTACAGATTACACTCTATTAAAAGTTATTGCAAGATAATTGCTATGAATCCCTGTGCTATGCAATACATCCTTGTTGCTTATCCATTTTATACACAGTAGTTTGTATTTCTTAATCCTTTACCCCTAATTTGCCGCTCCCCTTCTTTTTCCCCTTGGGTAACCACTAGTTTGTTTTCCAGATCTGTGACTCCGCTTCTGTTTTTCATATACACTCATTTCTATTATTTTTTAGATTCCACAAATGATATCTTATAGCATTTGTCTTTCTCTGACTTATTTCACTGAAGATAATATTCTCTAGGTCTATCCATGTTGCTGCAAATGGTAGAATTTCATTCTTTTTTTCTGGCTGTTGAGGTTTTTTTATATCTTATCTCACCATGCCAACTTCATTCCACTGGGCACAGATGAACGTGTGTATTAGCCAAATTGAAAAACTGAGGCAGAGGGATCAACACCAGGCAGGGGTCAGTGGATTATTCAACCAAGGATTCAGAAATTCAACCAAACCAAGGTGAGCCAGCCTTAAGTCCTTCCTCTCTTGCCTCAATTTTTTTTGGCCACACCAGGCAGCATATGGGATCTTAGTTCCTTGACTGGGGATTGAACCTGTGCGCCCTGCAGTGGGCAGCTCCGGGTCTTAATCACTGGACTACCAGGGAAGTCCCTCCTGCTGCAATTTTCTAGCTGATTTTTTTCTACTTTTTCTGTCCAGTTTTTTGTGTGGTTTTTTTTTGGATTACATTAGTTACAACATGCAGAATTTTTGTTGTGTCATGCGGGATCTTTCCTTGTGGTGCACGAACTCTGGTTGCAGGGGGCAGGCTCAGTTGCTCCAAGGCATGTGGGGTCTTAGTTCCCAGACCAGGGATCAAACCTGTGTCCCCTGCAGTAGAAGGCAGATTCTTGATCATTGGACCACCAGGGAAGTCCCTCTGTCCTGTTTTTTAAGTAATTTTTCAAGTGGAGAAACTTAAGCAGAGATTGTCTCATCAAATACCACCCCCTTCACCATGGTCCTCTGGAGTTCTCATCTCTCTGGAGGTTACCTAAACCAGTGATAACATATGTAAATGCCTACAGGAAGAAGCCACATGGGAAATATAAATGTACAAATCAAACTAAGTGTAACAGTGCAGGGAGAGGTGAGGTCTGTGGCAACCTGGTGTGCATGAATTTCCATATAGCTATCAAACTATAAAATAATTAAAGAATATGAATCTTCTGATCGTGTTAATTATATAAACCTTTAGATTAAACAAAGCACTTGAAGGTACACATTTTTCTCTGTTTCTTCCTAAAACACCACCAAATGACAGTGAAAGATACTTTTAAAGGCAAAACCCACACAAAGAAAAAGGATGAAGAAGAACTGATAGCAGATGAGAGATGTCATTAAAATTTTGGAAGTTGGAAGCCTGGTAGATGGGTGGTAATGGACTTTTACTGTAAAAGCAGCATTTTAAGCCCCTAAATTGGAAGGGGTGGCAACCCACTCCAGTACTCTTGCCTGGAAAATCCCATGGATGGAAGAGCCTGGTAGGCTGCAGTCCATGGGGTCGCTAAGAGTCAGACACGACTGAGCGACTTCACTTTCACTTTTCACTTTTATGCATTGGAGAAGGAAATGGCAACCCACCCCAGTGTTCTTGCCTGGGGAATCCCAGGGACGGGGGGAGCCTGGTGGGCTGCTGTCTATGGGGTCACACAGAGTTGGACACGACTGAAGCAACTTAGCAGCAGCAGCATGCCAACAAGAAGCTAGATGATTCTCAAGGTATATGCCCAGGAGTGGGATTGCTGGGTCATATGGTAGTTCTATTTTTAGTTCTTTAAGGAACCTCCATATTGTTCTCCATAGTGGCTGTATCAGTTTAGATTCCCACCCACAGTGCAAAAGGATTCCCTTTACTCCACACCCTTTCCGAATTTTATTGTTTTAGACTTTTTATGATGGCCTTCTGACCAGTGAGAAGAGATATCTTATTGTAGTTTTGATCTGCATTTCTCTAATAATTAGTGATGTTGAGCATCTTTTTATGTGCCTCTTAGCCATCTGTGAGGGCTTCCCTCATAGCTCAGTTGGTAAAGAATCTGCCAGCAATGCAGGAGACCCCGGTTCAATTCCTGGGTCAAGAAGATCCATTGGCAAAGGGATAGGCTACCCATTCCAGTATTCTTGGGCTTCCCCTGTGGCTCAGCAGGTAAAGAATCTGCCTGCAGTGTGGGAGAACTGGGTTTGATCCTTGTGTTGGGAAGATCCCCTGGAGAAGGGGGAAGGCTCCCCAGTCCAGTATTCTGGCCTGGAAAATTCCATGGACTGTATAGTCCATGAGATCACAAAGAGTTGGACACGACTGAGTGACTTTCATGGGGAGGGGCGAGGAATGATAAGGTACTGCACCTCCAGCTCTGAGGAATGATAAAGTCCTGTACTATAGAGTCCATGGGGTCTCTAAGAGTTGGACACAACTGTGAGACTTTCACTTGTCTGTTTTTGGGGCTTCCCTGGTAGGTCAGACAGTAAAGTGTCTGCCTGCAATGCAGGAGACCTGGGTCGGGAAGATCCCCTGGAGAAGGAAATGGCAACCCACTCCAGTACTCTTGCCTGGAAAATTCCATGGATGGAGGAGCCTGGTAGGCTACAGTCCATGGAATCCCAAAGAGTTGGACACGACTGAGCAACTTCACTGGTTGCAAGAAAGTGAGTGAGACTGGTTAGCCATCTGTATGTCTTCTTTGGAAAAATGTCCATCTAGATCTTCTGCCCATTTTTTGATTGGGTTGTAAAATAGATAATTAGCAGAAACTTGTATAGCACAGGGAGCTCAGCTTGGTCTCTCTGTGGTAACCTAGATGGGTGGGATGGGGAGAGAGAGGTCCCAGAGGGAGGGCATATATATATACATATAGCTGACTCACTTCGTTGTACAACAGAAAGTCACACAACAATGTAAAGCAACCATGTTGTTGTGTAGTTGCTAAGTAGTGTCCAGCTCTTTGGGACCCCATGGACCGTAGCCCGTCAGGCTCCTCTGTCCATGGGATTTCCCAGGCAAGAATTCTGCAGTGGGTTGCCATTTCTTTCTCTAGGGGATATTCCCAACCCAGGGATTGAACCCACATCTCCTGCATTGGCAGGCAGATAATTTACCACGGAGCCACCTGGGGAAGCCCCTCAAGGCAACTATATCCCAATTAAAAAAAAAAAGAAACTAGATGATTCACACCACAGAACCTAAGCAAGGTTTGAGCATTAAAGATGCCAAATACCACTAAAGGTAGGGGTAAAGAGTGAGGCTGAAAACTGGAAGAGTAGTTTGAAGTCTCTAGTAGGAGCAATTAGATCTTCAAGTCTCCTTTCAGACCTTAGTTAATACTGACTCCACTCCAGCAGAAGACTGGCATCATATTCCCAGGAAAGCCTGAAAGACAAGGCCTCTGGTTTGGGGAATAACAGGCCAGCTGGAAGTAAGGTGCTGGGTAAGTTTCCTAGGGCTGCCATAATGAATTCCCAGAAACAATAGAAACAATACTTGGTGTCTTCAAACAATAGAAATTTATTCTCTCGTGGCTCTGTGGGCCAGAAGTATGAAATCAAGATGTTAGCAGGACTATGTTTGCTCCCAAAGCCTAGGGGAGAATCCTTCTTGCCTCTTTGAGCGTCTAGAGGCTCCAGGTGCTCCTTGGCTTGTGGCTGCTTCACTCTGATCTCTTCCATCTTCACATGGGCTTCCGGGTGTCTCTCCTTTGTATGTCACTTATAGGACTCTTGTCATTGGATTTAGAGCCCACCTTAATAGTCCGAGATGACCTTATTTGAAGATTCTTAACTTAATTACATCTCTGAAGTCCTTCTTTCCAAACATATTCACATTAACTGTTTCCAGGAACTACGACACGGATGTCTTTTGGGGAAGCCATCAAATAACTCACTACAGGTATTTTGCTGGAAAAGATGATAAGTGAAAGTCTATATTCTGAACAGGGGGACTCTTGCTCCCCTATTCAGGTCTCAGGATCCTGGCAGTCAGGTTTATACTGAGGGAAGATTGGAAATCTTTTCTAGAGAAATTCACTGGCTGGCTCAAGAGAAAAGTCTGTCTATACTGACACTGGGCTTCTATCTGTGAAGCAGCTAGGTCCCCACCTGATCATCCTTCCAAGAGGCCCAGTAGTTGATAGCTTTCCCATGGAGCTGTCACATGATTTCCTAGTAACCCACTATTACATATGAACAGACCACAGGGATCAGCACATGTGTACAAAAAGTCTGTAACCCAAAAGATAGAGACCAAACAGAAAAGCAGAGAAATAGAAATCTGAGGAAACAGAAACCGGAAACAGATGAAAACTTAATTTAAAAAAATATAAAAACAATTTCAGAGAGATAAGAGTATGTTGTATCCATGAAATAAAAATAAAATGCTATAAAAAGCATTCAGAAAACAAGTGGTCTTAAAAATTTTTAAATAATTTAAAAGAATAACTGCTTAAATTTAATATAAAAATTTAAAAATGAAGTTGTGGAAATCTCCTGCAAAGTAGAGAAAAAGAGAAAGAATGAGAAAATGGGAGAGAAAATTTAAGAAAATTCATAAATCAGCTTATAAGATCCAATGTATGACTATTAGGAGTATTGGAAAAACAAAGTGTATGGAGTGGGAAAAAGAAACCAAAATATAATGCAAGAAACTTTTCTAGAACTAAAATACATGCTTGAAATCATCCAGAACAATGAACAGAAAGACCCTTAAAAAACCACCCCATTGTGAAATGTCAAAACATCAGTGCTTAAAAAAGAAATCCTAAAAGCTTTCAGAGAAAAAAAAATAGGTCACTTGCAAAGAAAAGGGAATCAGAATGGACTCAGATTTTCAACCCTACCAGTAGAAGCTGGAAGACAATGAATTGATGCATTCTAAATTCTGAGGGACATGATTTTCTATAAAGAATTGCATGCCCAGCAAAACTATCCATCAATGGGAGGGTAGAATAAAGACATTTTTAGACATGCAAGATTTCAACATATGTATATATCTTTATATTCCCTAACAGCCTTGAGTCTTCTACTCCTTTTACTTAAAACACTGATATTTGGCTGATGGTATTAGTTTCCTATTGCTGCTATATCAAGATGCCACAAAACTTAGTGGCTTAAAACAGCAAATTTATTATTTTATATTTCTGTCGGACAGAGTCGGTAGTCTCACTGAGCTAACACCAAGGTGTCAGCAAGACTTCATTCCTTTCTGGAGGCTCCAGGGGAGGATCTGTTTTCTTGCCTTTTCCAGGTGTTAGAGGCTGCCTGCACTCCATGGCTCATAGCCCCATTCTGTCCTCAAAGCCAGCAGAATCCTCTTCACATACATACTATGTACATCATAGTATGTCATATCACATCAGTCTGACCCTGCATCTGTCACTACGTTTCCCTCCCTGATTCTGGCTCTTCTGCCTCTTTTCCACTTTCAAGGACTTGTGTAACACATTGGTCCCACCTGGACAATGCAGGATACTCTCCCTATCTTGAGATCAGCTGATTAACAATCTTAATTCTATTTGCAGCTGTGTAATTTCCCTTTGCCATATAACTTGAAATATTCACAGGTTCTGAAAATTAGCACACAGACCTCTGTGGGGGCGTGGAGGGGAGGGCAGTATGGGGCACGTTCTTTTGCATAGCACGATGATGGATTTTGTTTTGCATTAATTCTGATTTTTTTATATATTGCGTGAAAATATTTGGGGGTGCTCCTTAAATTTTATGCCTGAGCTGAGTGAGGCAACCTAATCCAACACTCCTTTTTCCTTCTTGCCCACCCCTCCCAGCCTCAGGCCCAGCCTGGCCAAACAACCTGCGCTTCGGGCGGCCCAGAATCCAGCCAAGTTCTGCAAGTCCTTTCCCAGCGATGCATTTCTCAGCTCCAGTTTTAAGAGATGGGGGCTCAGGTTGCTGAGTCGAAGAAGGAAAGAGAAGTCTTTTGATTCCTCCTGGGCCCCAGGGAGGAGGTGGGCCCTAACCACCACACCTGATCCCCCTTGAGGCTGTTAAGATAGTCAGCCTTCCAGCCCGCCAGCAGGCAGGGAGGATTGAGGCTGGGGGGAGGGGGGTGATGGCGGAGGGGGAGGAGCAGACAGGAGAGCTGAAAGAGGATCTTGGTGCCACCTGAAGGTCAGGGGCGGCCAGCGGTGTCTATGTCACCGCGGGAGTGGGGACGCTAGAAAGCTGATGCTGCTCATGTCTGGAGAGGCCCTTGGGAGGTGGGGGTCTGATTCTCAGCCTCCTAGCAATGTCACAGAGGACACTTCTGGAGAAGAATGGATTGGGAGGAGAGAAAAAGACTGAGGAAAGGGGGTCTTTGTCCCAGAGACGGGGGGCGGAGAGGGGAGTGGCCAACAGTGGAGGCACGTGTGTGTAAGAGTTCTCAGAATTCCGAGTCCAGGGTGCAGAAGGCAAAGGGCAGATTTAACAAGCACACGCCAACTTCTACAACTATGTGAGCCTGCAGAGCAGTCCTCGTGGGAGACTGTGTGGAGACCTTACCCATGCATAGATTTTCCAAGTCCCCAGGGCCCTTCAACATTCTGGTTCTCACCACAATCCCGGGAGGCAGGCCAGACAACCCCCATTTAGCAGGTGAGGGAGCGCCATGCAGGGAGTCCTAGCTGCCACCGTGGCTCAGACCCCAGATCTCCCAGTTCCTCCCTCATCACCTCCCTGAGCTCTCTTCCAGGAAGGGAAGAGAGAGTGATGGAGGAAACGGGGAACGAGAAGGGGGTCCCTGGGCCAGATGAGGGACAAATGCCATCACTGTCACCCCCAACAGCAACACATCTGGCTCTGGGTGTTACTGTTACAGGATGCGGGAACCCCCTGCCAGGGCCCAAGAGTGAGCTCTTGTCTAACACCCGGAAATGAGTTGTCCAAGGAGACACATGTTGACAAATCAAGAGACTTTACTGGGGCGGGCTCCTGGGTGGAGAGCAGGAGGGTAAGGGGACCCAGAACTGCTCTGCCACACGGCTTGCAGTCTTGGGCTTCACGGAGATAGGATTTGCAGGTTGTCTCTGGCCCATCATTAAGACTCAGGGTCCTTCCTGGTGGCACACACACTGCTCAGCCAGGACAGATGCCAGTGAGAAGGATTCCGGGTGGTGGAAGGACACGTGTCATCTCCTTTTGACCTTTCCCAAACTCTTCTGGTTGATGGTGGCTTATTAGTTCCGTGTTCCCTACCAGGACCTTCTGTCGTAAAATACATCACGCAAATGGTTACTATGATTCCTGGCTAGGGTGGGCGGTTTCAGTCAGTGTCCTTCCCCTAACATTACCACGTAGGAGGATGTGAACCCCAGCTCTCCTCCTGGAGTCAGCACTCAATGCGGCTGGCATAGGAGCCAGGGGGTTGTGGGGAGACCCCCCATGGGGGTGTCAGGGAGTGGGGGTAGACCTCCATGGGGATGGCAGGTGCAGTAGGTCCAGCCGCTCCTGACCTCTGCTCAGAACTGCCTGGTCCCTGCTTGCTACCCATTGAAAAGGGTCAGACTATGGGGTCGAGTGTCACTGATCTCAGGCCCGGGTAGCCCCCACCCCGGGGTGAAGGTCAGGCCGGTTGCCCCCACTCCGTACCCCTGTCCTCTCTCCCCCACCAATTCAGGGCCTCTCACTTTCCCAAAGAAAGACCCAGAGGCAGAGCTCTCTGCTCAGGCTGGCCAGCACGGCCTGCTGGGAGCAGGGGGCGGACAGGGTGCCCTCTCGGGGTTCCCCTGGTTGGCTCTCAAGGATGGCCTGACTGGCAACTGTGGGGTTTGTTTGGTTTTTTGATGAGCTGAGATGATGGAGCAGGTCCTCCCACCACCCCACCTCCATCCCCACCCCAGGACTGGCTGGGCCCTCTGAACCCATCAAATGAGAACCAGGGACAAATTAAGTGATTGAGGCACAAGGGCATCGTGGCAGATTTTCCTTCAAGAGCACAGAGGGATGGTCACTGGGAATAACTAACAGGTGGGCCAGGAAAGCAGGAGGAGGAGCTCTCCGGGGACGTGGCACAGAGACGGGGCAGACGGAGACTCAGAGGCTGCAGGGGAAAGGGCAGCGCGAGCTCAGAGGGGCAAGGAAGAGACATTCACGCGTCACACATCTCACAGGCCTGGAGAGCGAATGGCAAGGGAAGCCCTGGACTCTGAGAGAGTGGGCAGTCTGCGGGGTGAACAGGGATTTCTGAGCCTCTGGCTGCCTGAACCCCTGCCTGCCCCAGGGGGTGGCACAGGAGCCGTACCCAGGAGGGCTAGCGAACTGAGGCGTCAGAGGTCCTGGTCTGGTGGGCCCACCAAGGCCACTCTGCCTGACCCTCCCCTGGGTCCAATCAATCAGAGGCTCAGAACTTCTTCCTCAAACGACCCAAGCTGTTGACCCACGACTAATCACTAATCGTTTGCATATTTTACATATCATTTGCATTCTCCAGGGGTCTGTCATAACCTGCAATCGCTCTCAGAGGCCCCTGCCCCTGTTTCTCGGGTCTCCATTCCCTTTGTCCCTGTGTCCCCCGTGTTCCCCAAGCCCGGCCCCTCAGACTCCTGTCTCCCTGCCCTGCTCTCTTGTCGGAGATCAGCCAGCACAGGCCGTGAGCGGAGGCATCTCTTAGGCCCCAGAGCACCGCAGGGGCGGCTGGGAGCAGCTGGGGCACCTTGGAAGGGGGGTGGCTGAGACCTGCCTGGTGATTAATCCTCCCGTTAATGGAGGCCTCACTGCCACCAGGGCTTTTAAGGAAACTCAGGGAAGCCCTCTAGCACCATCAGAGCCGCCTCCAAGGTCCTTAGCGGGCTCATCAGCGGCCCTGCACCCTGCAATTAGCAGCCCCTCCTCCGAATGGCTGCTGGAGGGGAAGAAAGCTCTATGGAACCTCTAAGGCCCAAGGCCCTGAGTGGACTGTGGAAGCCTCCACTACCCCACCTCCGCCCCCCACTCATCAAACTCTCTGAAATCAAGTGACACTGCCCCTTCCTCTCTTCCAAAATACACATTGCAGCTGAAAAGGGTTTGCATTCATCCTGACCTGTCCTAGACTAGGTAAGAAAGGTCCAGAGAGGATATGAGGCTTGCCCAAGGCCAGCCAGGCCATGGGGCAAGACGGGCTGGAGGCAGGCGTCCAGCCTCCCAGCACTGTGTCCCCAGCCTCGGGTCTCTCTTCTCTGCTTCCTCCCTCTTCCTCAGGAAAGGCAGCCCCTTCTCTAAGGGCTTTGGAGAGCATGCAGATCACTGACCTCCTTAGGACCGATCCCTGGGAGTCTCTTAGCCCAAACACTGAGTTCTCCCATATGCAGGGCAAGAGTAAATGAGGCGACTCAGTTCACTTTCAAAACAGGCTATCCAACCCACATCCCCTGCATTGCAAGGTGGATTCTTTAACTGCTGGACCACCGGGGAAGTCCTGTTGCACAGTGGTGTAGGGCACAAGAAGTTTCTCTCTAGGGGAGAAACCATGTGCACAGAGAGGCAGCCATAATTCCCTAGAGAATGACTGCCCAGGAGGAAGGGTTGGGCACAGGAGGGATTTCCTTCTCAGTCTATTCCACAAACAGGAGCACTCATCCTGAGCCAGATTCTAGAGGCAGAGAAAGTGAAAAGGACGCGTCTTTACTCTCAGATCAGATGGATGAGTGATTTGGAGCAAGTCTTTTCAGTTATTCTGAGATTCAGTTTCCCCATCTGTAAAATGGGAATCATTCCTGCTTTGAGAAGACTGAGAGGCCACAGAGAACTAGGTCTCACAGAACAGCCATAGATAACAGCAGAAATGACAGTAAAAGTCATGAGAGCACAGCATCAGCTGTGTGGGTGCTCAACAAATAGTCGTCAGTGTTGGCATTATTTGCTGTAATGCTAGTTGCTATGGAGATAGCTTTCTGACCTCAGGATCCCAGGCTGGGAATTATACACTGCAATCTCTCTTCCCAGATCCCACGATTACAAAATAGGGGAAGTGGCATTTATTAAGCACCTACTGTGTGCCAGGCACTGCACTGGACACCCTGCACGTGTTGTTTAATCTTCGTGATCTCTAATAGGATAGTTAACATCCTTCCTCCTTCTCATTTTAGAGATGAGGAAATTGGGGCTCAGAGAAGTCAGGTAAGTTGCTCAAAGATTCTGCGCCCTCAATTCCAATATGCGGGTAGAGTGGTGGGGGGAGGGGTTCCCCACGTCCCACTAGGTAGCTCTCTGCGACACCAGCCGGCATCCTACAATCCAACTCAGTTCTGACACCATCTACTCAGAAACAGCATCAGATCCCAGAGGCTGAGGGCTCAGCGTCACAAAGCTGCCCCCAGCTTCAGATGCCAGTCACAAGCCCCGGTTGTTAACTGTGCTTCTGACCAACAGGCCACAGCTTGGAGGTCCAACAAGTCTGCTAGAGCAGCTCACAGAACTCAGGAAACCCGTTTATCCACTAGACTACTGGCTTACTACAGAAGATATTAAAGGATACAAGCCAGATGAAGAGATACACAGGGTGAGGTCCCGAACCAAAGAACTCATGTCCTCATGGAGTTCGGGGCCCAGCGCAATAGCACCAAGAAGCTTTCTGTTTCCCCACCTGAAAGCTCTCTGAACTCCATTCTTTTGGGGGTTTTATGGAGGATTCATTATCAAGGCATGATTGACTAAATGGCCGTTGATTCAACTTCCAGCCCCTCCACACTCTGCAGAGTTCCAACACTTTATTCACGTGGTTGGCGCCTCTGGCAACCAACCCTGTGCTCAGGTGCTTTCCAAAGTCACTGTATTAACATAAATTCAGGTGTGGTAGGAAAGGGCTTGTTATGAGTAATGCACCCATTTCACCTTGCACAACCCTGAATACTCATTAGAAGGACTGATACTGAAGCTCCAATATTTTGGCCACTGATGCGAAGAGCTGACTCTCATTGGAAAAGAGCCTGATGCTGAGAAGGATTGAAGGCGAGAGGAGAAGGGGACAACAGAGGATGAGATGGTTGGATGACATCACCAACTCAGTGGACTTGAGTTTGAGCAAACTCGGGGAGATAATGCAGGACAGGGAAGCCTGGCATGCTGCAGTTCATGTGGACACAAAGAGTTGGACACGACTTAGTGACTGAACAGCAATACCAGGTGTGGTGCAAAGGGGCTTGTTATGAATAAGACACCCATTTCACCTTAATGGCTCTCCAGTGATTTAAGGAACTGAGGACAAGAGAGCAAATACTAAAACAAAAGACTTTCTTACGCCTCGCATCATTCAGGAAATTCCAAGGGTTTGGGGACCTGTGAGCCAGGAACTGTAGGCAAAAAATATATGTATTTCTTACAAATCACAGCATCACAATTGCCTAAGGTTACACTGCTCTCAATCTGCAGAGCACAACAGGTACAAGAATGTTTTATTTATTATAGCCCCAAACTGAGAACAATCCAAGTATCCATCAAGAGGGGAACAGTTGAGAGAACCGTGGTATATATTCATACAGTGGAGTGCTCCACAGCAACGAAAAATAATGAGCTACTACTACAAAGATGAACAAACCTCATGGACGTAATGTTGAGCAAAAGAAGCTGGATATGAAAGGGTATCTACTGCGAGATTCTGTTTACATAAACTTCACTAACAAGCAAAACTAATCTGTGCTGATAGAGGTCACAAGAATAGTTGCTTCAAAGTGGGAGGGAGCGGAAGTGGGATTGTGGAGTGAAGGGGCTTCTGGGGTGCTGGAAATGTTTCTGATCTTGATCCCCATGTGATTGGTGGTTATAAGGGGATGTGTCTGCCTATATAAAAACTCAGCGAGCTGATCTTTGAGATTGTCCTCCATTTAAAAAGGGAAAAAAATGGATAAATAAGTAGATAATTCAACGTGTAATGTGTACGCCTACTCAGTTGTGTCCAACTCTGTGAACCCATGGACTGTACCCGGCCAGGCTCCTCTGTCCATGGAATTTTCCAGGCAAGAATACAGGAGTGGGCTGCCATTTCCTCCTCCAGGGGGTCTTCCCAACCCACAGCTCCTGAGTCTCCTGCATCGGCAACTGGATTCTCTGCCACTGAGCCACTGGGGAAATATATTTCATTTAAAAAGATGCCAGGCCAAGAGAGGAGTAACCAAGTAAATTCTGGCTTTGCATCCTGCAGGGAGTGGGATGTGGAAGAAGTTCCGAGTCTCTGTATAGATGGAGGAGGGCCTGCATCCTATGTACCCCCAGAACCCCTGCCCTGAGGAAGGTGCCTGACCAGCGCCCGCACCACCCCCCAACTCCATCTGGGAGGGGAAGAGGGAATGAGAAGTGGGAAGAGAAGAAAGTGAAGGGAAACGGCAGGCAGGAGAAAGGGGAAGGTGGGTAAGGGCACCTCCAAGCCTCCTGTGGCTCTGACTCCGCAGAGGAAGTTCAGGGAGACCTTCTGAGCCACCCAAGGAGCAGGCCTGGGGCTGGCAGGAGCCTGGGAGAGAGGAGACGTTTCTGTGCATTCTGATGGGTCTCAGCACCCATCTTCAAAGAGCTTTCGCCCTGAGTGCTGGGTGATATGCCAGTGCATGTGCCAGATGGGGCCGGGAGGCCGGCTGGCTGGCAGATTCCTGGAGAGGCAGACGCCCGCCGCCCCCGCAGGTGCAGGGAGCCGAGCCAGGGCCCGTCACTGGGTCCGGACTGGAGCCCACCCAGTCCGCCTTCCCCCAGCTCCTTCAGCCTCCTCTGCTGCTCCCCGTCCAGCCGCTGTCTTTTCTTCTGTTTCTGCATTTCCTACCCCTCCTCGCCCCCGGCCCTGAGCTGTCTCCCCACTTCCCTGTCTCTCTACCTCCCACCTTTCGTCCCAGCGCCCCCTGCTTCCGCCCCCTAGTCCCCAGGCATGTGGCTCCTCTCTAGCCCAATATAAATAATAGAAATTAATTTGTCAGCCAGCGCACGAGCGGTCCAGCCGGCGCAGCAGCAAGCTGAGGAGGAAAGCTGGTTGAAATAATTATTCCTGACTTAAGAAATCGTTCTTTTTATTCCTGAAGGCTAATGGAGTGAGAGGAGCGGCCGGCCGGGCTGCGCTAATGGCGGGCGTGGGCCTGGGGGAGGGAGCGGCCTCATCTGGTCCTCCGGTAACAAGCAGACCGCCCACCCGCGCCCCCCACCCCCAGGCCCATCCCACTCTCTATTTAAAAGGCAAATGAAGCACTGAGCAGCCCTCTCTAGCAGAACCGTCACACATATGGTTTGGGGACAGGATTTTTCATCAGGAGCACTCCCTCCAGCCCCTAACTACCCCCTTTCTTCAGTGCACAGCACCCCCGAACCCGCCCCCAACCAGGAGATGCTCTTACCCTCCCAGGTCAGGTGAAGAGGGATGTGGAAAGCAATCCACTTCCTGAAAGGAAATGCACGGAACACTTACCGACCCAGGCCCTGTGCTAGACCCAGGACTCGGGAATTCACATTGAATCCTTACAACTGCCCTCTGAATGGAGTCTGACAGTCATTCCACTTACCCACCTGAAAACTACTGAGAGCTTAAGCAACTTGTCCAACACGGAAGAGAAGAATCACCAGTGCCCAAGGGGAGACATACAGACCTCCTCACCCCTGCAGGAGGGTGGAGGGATAGTGATGGGGTGAGGGAGGGAAGGTATGCATCCATTGGTACTGGTGGGAAGGCGGGCATCCAAGGTGTATAAATGGACTATTTATAGAGGTTTGGGCAGCTTTAAGGTAAACTAATAAGAGATGAGGAAGCACTCCAGGCTAGTTACTATCCCAAGCTTGAAGGGGAATAGGGAGGGGGGCTGTAGCTATTGGAGCTGGCAGCCCACCCAGCAGGTGCTGCAAACCATGGCCTTGGTGAGGAAATACAGCCGGCCCAAACTGCAACCCAACAGAGAGAGAGAGAGAGAGGTGCTAAATACCCTGGCCTTTCTCTCCTGCTGCTCTCAGATCTATTGCTAGTGCCTCCCATTAACCAAGCCCAGTGAGAAGCCAGAGAGCCAAACAGACCAAAAGATACAAATCTGGAGGTCGGTCTTCCAGGGCATAAAAGCAAAGTGAAGAGCACAAGTGGATGGAAGGAGAGGGAGGAGGAAATTTGAGGTGGGAGGTTTTTGCAGGGGCTTCCTGAGAAAGGGCCAACTGGATCCAACCGAGGCTGGGGGAACTAGAAGGGAGAGGAAGGGAGCACCCCCAGACTTGGAAACCCAACTTCTGGCCTAATGGGAGCAGCACCCATTCCAAGTTGGGCATCCTTTGGCTGAGACATCAGTTGGGGAGCCAGGGAAACCCAAACAGAAGTGGGAACCCAAGAAATGGTTGAAAACTCAGCCAGGAGAGAGTGACAGTTCCCTGGAGAATGGGAACCCTCCTGCAAGTTTGGAGGAGGGAGGTGGAGAAGGAGCTCTTTTTCTTTTAATTACCTAAGTTTCAGGTGTACAGCATTATAATTGACACCTGTATGCGCTGCAAAGTGCTCGCAACTACACGTCTAGTTATGCCATCACCGTACTGTTGACCACCTTCACCCGCTTGAAAAGGAGCTAATTGAGTGATTCCCAGGTGCCGAGCACAGACATACTTGAAAAGCGGTGAGAGCCAGCAGAGTCTGGTGGCAGAGAGAACACACAGTCTGTATTAAAGCATCCAGGTAGGAAGAGATGCTGGGAGGTGAGGTGGAGCGGGGCGGAGCTGGGGGAGAACTCAGAAGTCAGTTTTCTCAGCAAGAGGCTGAAGTCATGGCAAGAGCTGGGGGCTCTTTTAATCCACTGCTCTGCCCCCTCCTACATTTGGGAGGAGAGGAAATGTGTCCAGAAAAGGCTGTGATGACCCTGCTGAGCCAGAGAGTGTGGCAAGGCCTTCAGGCTGGTGGATGGAGTGCCCAGCCGGCCTCCCTGCTGCTCAGGTGGTCTCTCCTCCCATCCATCTTCTTCCACTCAGCAGCCACCAGGATCTTTCCAAAACACCAGCCTGATCATGTCAGTCACGCTTGAATCACTTCCGTGTTCCCCACTGAACCGATCAAGCCTGGAGCCCTGCCCTGCTCCATGGCTGACAAGGCAAGCCCGCCGCCGGGGCCCATCTGACCTCGCCAGCCTCCTTCCCCATCCCCACCGACCCACCCCCCCACCCCTCGCCGTATTGAATCACTAAGTGCCCAGAATGTCTTGTGTCCACTCCTTGTACATGTTCCCTCCCCTTAAAATAGAAAGCCAAACGATTACTCCTCATACTCCCATCTGGTTAATGCCTGCTCTGTCATTAGATGTTACTTAAGCCTTTCCTGATAATCGTTTGGCTTTATTTTAAAACATATTTCTCCCATTATTAAATATACAGCAAAGGTTCTTATTATCTTTGTGTCCCCCTGACTGTAAACCCCATGAGGGCAGGCACTTTTTGGGGTTTCTATAACCCCACTACCTAATGCAGTTCCTGGCACTTACTAGGTGCTTTGCATATATGGTATCATCCATACGCAGGAATGCAATGCAGCTGTATAAAAGTGAGGAAAGCTTGATACGTGCTCATATAGAATCACCTCCAAGATCCCCTGTGAACTGCTGAACACAGTGTGTATTTCTGTAAAACAGGAACACAGAATATACATGTATTTATGGATCTGTACATAATATTTTCAGAAAGAAATTCAAAGAAACTGACAAAGTTGGTTGTGTCTGAGAAGAACATGGGGGCTGGGGACAGAAGTGGAGAGTTCTCGGCTCTTGGATTTGGGACCTATTCAGTAAAAAACAAAAGAAATCATAATTAAAACTAAGAAGTGTTAGGTATTTAAATAGGTGTCCCAGAAGCCCTGGAGCAGGGGGTGCATGCGTTGGTTGGAGCAGCTTGCCGCTGCCATCCACTCTTCCTGGATTGTTCCCTGGTGGGGTTGCCCAGGTTGTGCCAGGTACCACCCCAGACCCAAAGGAGACCCAGAAAGGAAGGTGCGGAGGGCCAGCAGGTGAGTCCTCCCTGAATGAGGAAGGTCTGGGAGAGATTTCTTAGGAGCCCAGGAGCTCGAGGGAAGGGCAAGGAGGTAGGGCCTGGAGTGAACGTCTCTTTGTCTCCCTGCTCTCCTCACCTTCTTTGGCCTCCGCATTTCCATTGAAGATGGAAGAAAGAATGGCCAGGAAGAGCTCTAACAGGAGGGATGAGAGTTAGACAGCAGAGAGAACTTCCCAGAAGGAAAGAGCTGAGCTAGTTCTCTGTCATCCTCAGTCCTTGGGGCTGGCTAGAGCGCAGGCTTTGTGTCTACTCATCTTTTCCCAGGCAGTGTATTTTCCCTTGAACCAGGATCAACAAGCTTGATTCTGGATGGTTCTGCATCAGGGTGGGAGCAGTCCGCCCCTCTCCTTCCCCTCCTTTCTGCCTAGAGCTGCCTCACATCCCATCTCTCCTGCCTTAGCCTCCATCACGGGAAATCCTCTTAAAGCAAAAGCCACACCCTGAACTGTCCTGAAAGGGTTTGGCACCACCCAGGGTAGGAGAGGCCCAGCAGGAGGGCAGGAGGAAAGGTGTGTCCCGAGCACAGAAAAGCAGGGAGGCTTTAGCTCTCTTCTCCCTTTGGGTGAGGGTGAGGGTGAGAGTGGAGGGAAAGTCTGAGCTTTTTTTACTTCTAACTTATTTATTTATTTTTATTTGGCTGCACCAGGTCTTAATTGTGGCACATGGGATCTTTGAACTTTGTTGCAATGTGGGGGATCTTCGTCTTCAGCTGTGGGATCTAGTTCCATCACCAAGAGTCGAACCCAGGCCCCCTGCATTGGGAGAGTGAAGTCTTAGCCACTGAACCAGCAGGGAAGTCCCAAGACTGAGCTTTCAAAGCCCCCCAGACATGCCCATAACCGGCCCAGTCTCCACACATCTTCCCATAGGCTGGTCTCAGGCTGACCTGTGCTTTCTCACCAAGCCCCGCCCTCTCTCCGAAAGACTGCCCCCTCCCCAGGAGGAAAGACCCCACCCCAGCTCCCCATCCTTCTCCAGCCGAAGGGAGCCCTCAGTGAGGAGAGAAGAGACTGGGCTCCCACCCAGCTCCCCACTAACTCACCAGGAGACTCACCGCAACAAGGCCCTCAGTTCTCAGGCCCGACTTCTCAGCAGTAAAATCCAGTAAACTCCAGAGGTTTGAATGAGGTAAAGTACCTGCGAGGGCTTAGAACACTGTCTCTGCCTAAGAAGGAGGTCTTTACTGGGATTTGCAGGTTATCGGCACTGTCCCTTTAGTTTGCTTATTGGGTCAGGAGAGAACCCCAGGGAGCAACCCCACAAACCAAGGGCAAGACCCCTCAAGGTGATTTAGGAGACAGTTAGGGAAAGGCTGCTAGAACAATGGGCAGGCGTCTGAGAACAGTGGGTGCCCCTCTGTCTCCTCCCTTGAGAGAACTCCTCACCTGTCCACCTGCCCAGACCTTTGCCTCTCCCTTAGGCAAAGTGTTCATGTGTCCATTTGGGAATCTGGAGAGGTGGCAGGGTATGGGTAACCCCCTGGGAGACATTATTATTTTCTGTGAACTAAGTGGTTTGGGTTTTGTTTTTTCTTTGGCTGTACTGTGTGCCATGTGGGATCTTAGTTCCCTGACCAGGGATCCAACCTGCTCCCCCACATTGGAAGCACAGAGTCTTAACCACTGGGCCACCTGGCAAGTCCTGACGTTATTTCCTAACCTGAGTTAGAATATATATGGAGCAAAGTGCATGAACCTTAAGTGTACAGTTCAATTAATTTTTACATATGGATATACTCATGTAAGCACTTCCCAGATGGTTCTAGTGGTAAAGAACCCACCTGCCAATGCAGGAGACATAAGAGACATGGGTTCGATCCCTGGGTCGGGAAGAACCCCTGGAGGAGGGCATGGCAACCCACTTCAGTATTCTTGCCTGGAGAATCCCACAGGCAGAGGAGTCTGGTGGACTATAGTCCATAGGGTCGCAAAGAGTTGGAGACGACTGAAGCAACTTAGCATGTTTAGTTCAGTTCAGTCGCTCAGTAGTGTCTGACTCTGCGACCCCATGAATTGCAGCACGCCAGGCCTCCCTGTCCATCACCAACTCCCAGAGTTCACTCAGACTCACGTCCTTCAAGTCGGTGATGCCATCCAGCCATCTCATCCTCTGTTGTCCCCTTCTCCTCCTGCCCCCAATCCCTCCCAGCATCAGGGTCTTTTCCAACGAGTCAACTCTTCGCATGAGGTGGCCAAAGTTTTGGAGTTTCAGCTTTAGCATCAGTCCTTCTGAAGAACACCTAGGACTGATCTCCTTTAGGATGGACTGGGTGGATCTCCTTGCAGTCCAAGGGACTCTCAAGAGTCTTGTCCAACACCACAGTTCAAAAGCATCAATTCTTCTGGGCTCAGCCTTCTTCCCAGTCCAACTCTCACATCCACACATGACCACTGGAAAAACCCTAGCCTTGACTAGACAGAACTTGGTTGGCAAAGTAATGTCTCTGCTTTTCAACATGCTGTCTAGGTTGGACCACCACCTCCATCAAGATGCAGAACACATCTATATTTCCAGCACCTCAGAAGGTGCAGACCTCCTCCCATTCAATACCCCTGTAAGGGTAGTCACTATTACAGTTTCTGGCTTAAATTAATTCCCTTCTCAAACTTCATATTAATGGAATCATACAGTATGCGATAGTTTTGGTGCCTGGCTTCCCTTTTATCGGCTTCCCTTGTGGCTCAGCTGGTAAAGAATCTGCCTACAATGTGGGTGACCTGGGTTCGATCCCTAGGCTGGGAAGATCCCCTGGAGAAGGGAAAGGCTTCCCATGCCAGTATTCTGGCCTGGAGAATTCCATGGACTGTAGAGTCCATGGGGTCACAAAGAGCTGGACATGACTGAGTGACTTTTACTTTCTTTCTTTTTTATATATATATCTATTTTAAATTTGAGGATAATTGGTGGTTTAGTTGCTAAGTCATGTCTGACTTTTTGTGATTCCATGGACTATAGTTCACCAGGCTCCTCTCTTCCTGGGATTTCCCAGGCAAAAATACTGGAGTGGGTTGCCATTTCCTTTTCCAGGAGATCTTCCTGACCCAGGGATTGAACCTGGGTCTCTTGCATTCCAGGTGGAGTCTTTACTGACTGAGCCACCAGGGAAACCACCAGGAGGATAACTGCTTTACAATATTTTGTTGGCTTCTGCCATACATCACGGAGAAGGCAATGGCACCCCACTCCAGTACTCTTGCCTGGACAATCCCATGGACGGAATAGCCTGGTGGCTACAGTCCATGGGGTCGCTAAGAGTCAGACACGACTGAGTGACTTCACTTTCACTTTTCACTTTCATGCATTGGAGAAGGAAATGGCAACCCACTCCAGTGTTCTTGCCTGGAGAATCCCAGGGATAGGGGAGCCTGGAAGGCTGCCGTCTATAGGGTCGCACAGAGTTGGACACGACTGAAGCGACTTAGCAGCAGCAGCAGCCATACGTTAAGATGAGTCAACCATAGATATACACATGTCCCTTCCCTCTTGAACCTCCCTCCCACCCTATCCCATCACTCATCACAGAGCACCAGTTTGAGCTCCCTGCATCATACAGCAAATTCCCACTGGTGCCTGGCTTCCCTTCACTCCACATTACATCTGTGAGCTTCCTGCATGCTGTTGCATGTGGTTATAGCAATTTTTTCTCATTATCGAGTAGTTTCATTGTATACTATTAGCAGCATTAGTCTATATATTGCATGTAAATACATATAATGTATATATATACACATATACAATCACTATTTACTTAACTTCTTGTTGGTTGGTATTTGTGTTGTTTCCAGTTGTTGGCTATTATGAATGAAGTTGCTCAGAACCATCTTCTGATGAATCCATTAACATTATTTTCAGACACACACTTGACTTTTAAAATAAACAACAATATAACACTTTCCCGCTTCCTCCTGCTGAGCTGTGCCATGCTGGGATGAGATTGCTGCAAACTCTGCCGAGTGGACGAGTCAGTAGGAGAAGAGGCAGCCTCAGGACCCCCTGGACAGACCCCAGAAACCTTTAATTACAGCCTTGGGTCTTTATGCCACTAGATGAGGCCCTGGCCAAGGTCTGTGCCCAGAACCTCGGAGCAGGGAGAAACAGAACAGGTTCTAAAACATGCCTGACTGTGTTGAGCATTGACTTTAGGACACGTATGCCGCTTCACAGATGAGGAACCAGAGGTTTGGAGAAGTTGAGCAACTTGGGTTCAAACTGTGGCTCTGCCAGCTGCTAGCCGTTTGGTTTTAGACAACTTTAAGTTCTCTGAGCCTTGATTTCCTCACCTGGGTTGGGGAAAGGTGGGAATAGTAATATTTACCTCATGGGGTTGTCAGGAGAATTAAATAACAGATGTAAATCACCTAACACAGTACTTGGCACCTATAATAATGATTTTTTTTTCTTGTTTATTTTCTGCTCAAGATCACACAGCTAGTAAGCAAGGAAAAAAATCAAGACCAAAGTTCGTAAGGGGAAAGAGTAAAAAGGAATATTTTTGAGTGCCAAATTAGGAACTGTGACCATCCTTTGCCTCTCCGCATTCTCTGTATCTGGCATAATACCCCGCATACAGTGAGCAGTCAATGAATACCTACTCGATGACGAGTGGAGGAGGGAACAAATAAACGCAGTCATCCACACCCAAATTGCTTTGAAGCCTTGTTTTGGAGGGGCGACCCACTGGGCTTTATTGGGATGGAGAAAGTGGCTGGGTGGTCTGCGAGGTGGACAGGTGTCCCTGGCGGGCTCTCTCATCAGTCAGGAAGGATTTTTGGCTGAATGAAGTTGGGTTAGAGAGTGTGTGTCAGGGAGCAGGCAGAAGGGAAGGTAGAGGAAGAAACACTGGGAGCAGGTTCTTAACAGTAGGCGAACCACGTAGGCAATGGGCGGGACTCTCAGGGTTAGATAAGGGGCCCCGAGGGCTCCGCACGGAGCTGGCTGGCTGGTCAAGGGCTCAGCCAAGGCCCCTGGGAGATAACACAGCCATTCTGTGCGCCCCCCCGCCCCCGCCCGGTAAAGGCAGGGGCCAGGCCGGCCAGTCTGCAAAGCATGTGCAGCAAGGCAGGGAAGCCATCCTGGGATTCCTGCTTCCACCTCAAGGAGGTGGGGCTGCTTCTCCCACTCATTTATCCTTTGGGATGACTCACGGCTGACTTGTCATGAGGGCCGAGGGTTCCAGAGAGGAGGGCAGCGGCCACCTCGTCCCTGAGTGCACGGCCGGGGCTGGCAGCCTAGCAACGCGAGTGTTCCCAGGCTGGCCACAGGGGGCGAGGGAGAGCCAGTCCCCGGCGTTCAGACCATCTGGGCCATTCCTGGGCCAGGAAGAGCACCAGAGTGGGAGTCTGTGTGGGGGCTGGGTGCGGGACCTCCCTGGGCCTCCTGCAGGCTGGCCATCGTGGGCAAGCCCCTTTCTCCCTCTGTGCCTGAAAAAACTCCAAAGCAGGAGTGGTGGGACCTCTCTTGCCTGAAACCAGGATTGTCTCATTTGTCCTTTGTGTTTATGCCTCAAGTTTGATAAGTCAGGAAGTTTTCCCAGCTGATTGATGTAGTTAATCACACTCCTAGCTTTGTTCCCCAGAAAGACTTAGAGAAACTGCTTTCGTTGAGATTATGTCTTAAAAATCCATCAGGGGTACAAATTGGGAATAAGAACGCACAGTGCCAGGCGGACTGTGTGAAATGCTTTGCTTTCAGCCTCCCTGTGAATCCTCACAACCGCCCTTCACGCTGGACTTGAGAACAAGGGGCGTCTTCTCTGATGCTTTACTTTTGTAAAAGCTGTAACTTAACCTGCAGTAAAGCGCCCTCACCTTAACTGCACATACAGGTCAACAAATCTTTAGCTGTATGTACACCTGTGGAACTATCACCCAGACCATTCCAGGCATTCGCAGTGCCTTCTTCATCCCATCCCAGTCAATAATCCCTGCAGGTAACCTCTATTCTGATTGCAAAATAGTATTTTGTCCCCATTACCTAGATGGGGATACTGAGGCTCAGCAATGTAAAGTGACTTGCTCAAAGTCAAGTAGCTGGAAAGAGCACTATATATGTTGTTGAATGGAGAGCGTGTTTGGAGAGCTTGAAAGAGGATGTGAGCATGCCAGAACTCAGCTTCAACACCGTTCAGCAGTGTCCAGCAGGTTCCCATCCTCCTCCCATCCTCCCCGTGAAGCGGCAGCCGGCTTCAGGAAGGGAACAGCTTCGCCTCCACTGACAGAGGCCGCATCTTCCCTCACCCCCTCCTTCTCATCCCCACTGGTACCTGAATGCCTCACCTTCCCTGGAGGGTCCACCTGGGAGAACAGAACTGTGTCTCATCCAAAACAGCTTTAAGCCTAAACCCTTTACTTGCGAAGTGATTGAGGATTCATTCCAGGAGCAAAATCCAGCAATTTCCTATTAGTGGTTAGTAATCCCTTTCCACCTGGAGTGCTGCAGACTGTCAGTAGGAAAACCCACCCCCTAATAGATCCTCCCTGGGGTCCTGTCTGGGCTTGAGCTGCAAACTCTGCCCCTTCAGGAAGCAACCCCAGTCCTTCTGGGAGCCTCAGCCCAGAGGAGCATCTGAGAGGATGCTCCAGCCACTACTGTCATTGATATTTGCAGCCCCCTCCTGTGAAAGTCATCCATCCCTTCGGGGCTGACTCAGAAATTTATTTTAATACACGTATTGTTTTGATACTGACCTCAGAATTCTTTCTCTGATCCCTTACATGCTCTACTCTCTCCTTAAAGTTTGGTTAACACTTTGTCCTGTCCTTCTGATTGTAAGAAGCAGCACAATTCACCAAAAGGAATCCTGGGTCTGCTGTTTCACAGAGATGGACTTGAGTTTCAGCCCTGGAAACTTCTCCACTGTGTGACACTGGGTAGATTGCTTAACCTTTGTGTGGCAAAACTGCTGGTGTTACCGCTCTTCTTTCATAATCACAAAATCTTCCAACTTTTATTTTTTTATTTTGAAATGTTTATTTATTTGACTGCACAGGGTGGGTCTTAGTTTGGGCAGGCATGCAGGATCTTTTTAGTTGAGGCATGCAAACTGTTGGTTGCAGCATGTGGGATCTACTCTCCTGACCGGGATTGAACTCAGGCCCCCTGCATTGGGAGTGCAGAATCTTAGCCACTGGACCCCCAAGGATGTCTCTAGAACCTCCAACTGTTAGTTCAGCACATGGCCAACCAGATGACACTTCCCAGCCTTTTTTGTATGCACGTAGGTGACCATATGACTAAGTGAGGGCCAATGAGAAATAAACAGAAATGTCATGTGACAGCTTTGAAGAACCTTCCTTAAAGTCAAACTTTGCTTGCCCTCTTCTTTGTTCTCCCTCGCCCATCTTCTAGCTGGAACGAAGAAGTGATGGCTGGAGCTCTAGCCATCACTTTGTACCCTGATAACAAGGGCCACACTAGCAGTGGTGGAGAAGCAAACCCTGAGGACTGTGTGCAGAAGAGCTGCCATGCCAGCCTGGGCAGCTCACCTATGGACTTTCACATAGGCTGGGAAAGCTCTCTTGGGGTCTTTGTTGCGTAACCTATTCCTAGCTAATATACCTGCTAAGTTTCAGTTTCCTGAGCTGTAAATGAAGATAACAGTGTCTACCTTGAAGATTACTCTGAGGAAGATTAAGGAGGGTAACACAGAAAAAGAGCCTCGTATACAATAGAAATACTAATTTAATAAAACAGTGTAAATAGCATATGTAGTATACATAGTATAATAGTAACAATACACTAAAACATCCGTCCACACCCTCCACTCCGATGTCCATGCTCACTCAGTGCAGTCTGAGCATCCCCTATGTATCCGACACTGCTCTGGGCACTGGAGATTCAGAAATGAAAGCCACAGTCACTTACCCTCAGGGGACTCCCAGGTCATGAGAAGTCAGATGGATAAACAGACCCCGTGTGGCCGGTGCTCAGCTGGTAGAATTGTCACCACAGTGCAGAGGAGAAGCGTTGGATGGAGGAGAGAGCAGACTGAGTAGAGGGGGCCTGCTGGTGGGGGAGCTTTCTGGAGGAGGTGATCCTAGAACTGAACCTCAAAACTGGAGGAGTCATCAGCCCAAAGGAAGGTCTTCTGGAGAGGACGCCAAGTGTGCACAGGCGTGGAGGCGTGGCTGCATGAGTCATATTTATGGAACTTCGGGAAGTCATTAGGACGGGAGCCTGAGTGGGAGGAAGCAGCTGCAAGAGAGGAAGGCCTTGACTGTTGTAAGCGTCTATCTTCTGGCCCCAGGGGCTCGAGTGCCTGCCTGACCTTGATTAATGACAGGAGACTGAACTGGAAGTGTGTGCATGTTGGAGTGGGAGGGTATCTGTAAACACACACACACACAGTAAGATTATATGTGTATAGGAGACTGTGCTTGTTAGCACTCTGGTTATAAGCGACAGAAACTAAGTTAAGGAAGGGAAGTGGAATTTATTATTATAGAGACAGAGGTGTGTCTTGTGGAATCCACTGTTACCATCCCAGTTGGGCCCCAACGTAATGAGGTCTCTGCCCCAAAGGAGCTTAAATTACAACGCCAGCCTCAAGTTGGTTCCGACTCAGGCTCCCTAGAGCTCTCCTTTTCTCCATTTCAAATGCCCAGACAGAGCCTCTGATTGTCAGAGCTCAGGGCAGCTACCATCCCTGATCCAATCTGAAGGGTCAGTGGACAGGGCCACAGTCAACTAACTTGGCCCCTGGAGACCTTGCCTGTGATAAGAGGGAGGAGGGGACAGCCCCACAGGAGTGGCTGAGATAAGAAGGAGGAATCTCAGAGACTAAGATGAACTCAAGGTGTCCTCATTCTCAATTCAATGTCTTACAACAAATAATAATGGTATAATGATACTCTGTGGCATAATGATTCTGCTAATAGTAGGATAATAATGGTAAGAATAGGAACCAGGATACATTGAAGACTTATTCTGTTGCTGGGTGCTGTTCTAAGCATTTAAAGTATATTAATTCATTTATTCTTCAAAACAGTAGGTGCTATCATCATGCCCATTTTTAAAAGACTTTTTATTTTATATTGGAGTATAGCTGATTAACAATGTTGTGGTTGTTCCAGGTAGATAGCAAATGGACTCAGCCATACACATACATGTATGCATTCTCCCCAAAACTCCCCTCCCATGCAGGCTGCCACATAACACTGAGCAGAGTTCCCTGTGCTATACAGAAGGTCTTGTTGGTTATCCATTTAAAATATAGCATCACACCCATTATACAGATGAGGACACTGAGGTGCAGAGAGCTTTTATTTAAGCCTGCACATTTATAAGCAAGGATTTCCATCCAGGCAGTATGGTGTCAGATTATGCTTTTGTAATCATAGTGATGTACCTTCTTATCCCTATAACACAGAAGATTCTACTGTGTGTCACAAAGTGTATGTTTGAGCCCCTTACCCACATGTACATACACACACAGCACCACTTAGATGTATATCATTCTCTATTTGGCTCCCATCCCAAAAAGTGCCTGGAATAAAAGGCCTCACTCTGGCTGCTTATGGTCTATATCCCCCTTATATTGGGGCCAAGTGTCCCCAGGCCAAATTTTCCCAAACCTTCATGTTTTCTCTTCTCTCTGCTATCAAAGCTCTTCTCGTGAAAGCATTTGCAACTCATTCTCACAAACACGTAAGTGACTGAGAAGAGCATAAAGCACTACCCTATACAGAGCAGTCCTTAAAAGCCAGCCTTGTGGATGCTTAGACTGGACCACACTCTCTTGCTCTAACATCATCCACAGCTCTCCAGCTGTTGCAGAACAAAACCCAAACACTAGCATTCAAAGAACTGAATCCAAACCATCTGTTCAGCATTATCTCCTACCGCATACAACCAATGTGTTCATTCTTAAAACATACATAGTTCAAATAAATAGAACTACTTGTCCAGTGTAGCAAGGAAGTGCAGAAGAGAGAGAACTTTGGGAGTTTTCAGAGGAAAAGTATCCGCAGAGATGGAGAGTGGTGCTGAGAAGTGTTGGCAGAGGGTGTGCTTGGCGAGAAGGACATGGGCTGTGAGAAAGATGGGGAGGTGAAGACAAAGGAGGCTTATCTTTCTCTCCATTATGTCCTGTACTCCAAGGCTGGAAACTAGACGTGATGAGGATGATGAAAGGAGAGCTCATGTTTATATTCAGTGAAACATCCAGACACTGTTCTGAGCATGTAGGTATACTGATGCATTTGATCCGCATCATAATGCCATTTCCTTCTCCAGGGGATCTTCCCGTCCCAGGAATCAAACCCATGTCTCCCGCGTTGCACGCAGACGCTTTAACCTCTGAGCCACCAGGGAAGCCCATAAAGTAAGCTACTATTGTCATTTTACAGATGAGGAAACTGAGATCCTCGTGGGTAATATATTCAATTCCTCTGGCTCCTCCGATCGGACCTGGTCTCTATTAGAGCCCCATTTGACTCTCTCCCTCTCCCAACTCATCTCTTTCCGTCCTTCCTCAGTCAACAGTTGGTATCTGGGCCTTTCCCTCTACCTCCTGTTCCTGGCTTCTTTCTGTGTCTGTCTGCTGGCCCTCCCCTCATCTGTTTAGTTCGCACACACTCTTCCCGCTCCAATCATTCATCATCCATCAAAGACTAAAGGGAAACCGGCGCTGTGACCAAGCTCTGCGCCTTCAGTAACGTGCTGATGCCTCACCCTGGAGGAGGCACAGAGATGCCTGGGGCCGGGGGAGTGAGGGTGGGAGGGCAGGGTCCAGGTGGGCTGAAGGGATCTTTCTTCACCCTGTTTGCCCTGAATGGGCTTTGGTGTGAAAGAGACGTGGATTTACCCTCAGCTCTCCAGGAAAAATTCTGGAAAACCATCTGGATCTGGATTCCTTACAGTCCAGCTCTGCTTCCAGATGCCTCCCTGAATGTAACAGGGAGACACAGGGTCCGTCAAGTTCCAGGTCCAGGCCTTCTCAGGGTGAGAGCTGGGAGGCAGGGACAGCCCAGGAGGGCTGCAGCAGGAGGGAGCAGGAAGGCAGAGGCTGGAGGAGTCATGATTCTGATACAAAGAGTGATTCCACGATTCCACGGGGGAGCTGGAGGGAGTCACTGAGGGCGGGCGGCTTCATTGCTTCCCACTGCACTTTAGACCCACTCCTTTCCATCTGTCCTCTGGAGGGCTGGGGCATGTGTGTCTACCAGTGATGGGGTGACCAAAATAGCTCTTCTATACACCTGGAGGGCAGAGGTTGTACTTGGAAGTCACTGCTGTGCTGGTGGACTGATGTGAAGGTGTGCAGATTGCTCACCCTTCTGTCTTGTCAGTGGATTTTTTTATCATCTGCATTAGGGTCTCCTAGAATAGTCAAGGGCTTCCCAGGTGGTGCTAGTGGTAAAGAACCCGCCTCCCAATGCAGGAGATATAAGAAACAGAAGTTTGATCTCTGGGTTGGGAAGATCCCCTGGAGGAGGGCATGGCAACCCACTCTAGTATTCTTGCCTGGAGAATCCCGTGGACAGAGGAGCCTGGTGGGCTACAGTCCACGGAGTCACAAAGAGTTAAACACTGAAGTGACTTAGTGTGCACACACACACACACACCATGGTCAAATTAGATAAAAATTTCAAATCAGCCCAAAGACTTCACACACACATGCAACGAGGGCCAGATCCCCAGGCCTTGGTAAATTAGCGGGTCCAGCAGCCATGGGTCAAATAAACATCCCACAGACATGAAGCTGGTTGATAGAGGTCTTCCAGATAAGGAATGTGCTTTTGAACTGTGTCTTTTACTGACTCTCAAAGACTGGAAATTCTGACAGGAACAGACTGTGGCACAAAGTAGAAATGTAGCAAACATCAGATTTTGATGAAATCCAAGGGCAGGGGATGGGATTTTAATTCTTTTTGTGGTAAAAACTCCAGTAGGAAGTGGGGAGTCTTCCAGGCTTCTGGACTTATGGGCTCAGGATTTGTCCTGTGATTCTAATTCATTTTCTTTGATTTCCTCTGTGTAAGCTGGAATGCTCTGGGAGGACTTCTTTAGGACCACATGAAAGCTTTAAGAGATCTATAAATAGAGTTAAAAATCCCAGATTGTTTTCCCACAGATGGCTAAGTGAGGTGGCAGGACCAGAGTAGAGGGAACTTGTCCCTCCTCCCCAACCGCCCCCTACCCACCCCAGGCACGCTCACTGCCATTGCCTTTGCTATCAGGACCTCTGAACCCTGGAGGATAAAGCTCCTCTCCCTTCCCAGCTCCCACCGAGCATGGCATAACTCAAGGGTGTGGGGGGGTGTTGGTGGGGGGTGGGAGAGCTTTCTAACAGCCCCCAAATTGCCCCCTCCTGGGCCCCTTACCTGATGGGCAGTTGAATAGTAGGAAGAAATTGAAGAATTCTAACAGCCCAGTCTATAAAAACTGATGGGGGCCTACTTCTGTCTTTTTTTTTAGGTTATTGGGGTATAAAGTACAATATCCTTTTCCCCCCCACATTTTCCCAGCTTTATTGTGCTGTTATTGACATACAGCCTATACAAGTTTAAAGTGTACAGTGTGATGATTTAAAATGTAAATATATTGAAAAATGATTTTCACAATGAAAAGTGAAAGTGTTAGTCACTCAATCGTGTCTGACTCTTTGTGACTCTGTGGACTCTAGCCCACCAGGCTCCTCTGCCTGTGGGATTCTCCAGGCAAGAATACTAGAGTGGGTTGCCATTTCCTTCTCCAGGGTATCTTCCTGACACAAGGATCAAACCTGATCCCTGTACTGCAGGCAGATTCTTTCCTGTCTGAGCCGCCAGGGAATTTTCCACAATAATGTTAGTTAATACCTCTATCCCCTCACATAATGAGAATTTTTCATGGTGATAAAACTTAAGTTCTACTCTTTTACCAAATTTCAAGTATATAATACAGTATTATTAATTACTGTCACTGTGTTTTACATTAGATTCCCAGAATTTGTTCATTTTATAGGTAGAAGTTTATATCCTTTGATCAATATTTCCCCACTTTCCCCCACTCCCCAGTCTCTAGAAACCACATTTTATTCTTTATTTCTATGAGTTTCTATGAGTTTGGGAATCCTCTGTCAGTAAGAAATTTCTTTGTTCATGGGAAATCCCAGATTTATTGAGAAGCCCTTCACATGGGGCATCTCTACCAATGGAGAAATTTTGGAGAGAAATCGGTACTCAAGGAAAACCCCTTTGTTGATTTCTTGGTGGGTAGTCCTTGAGGCTGGGCTGGGTAAACTGGGGACTGGAGTGCGAGGGGGTGGAGAGAGGCTTCTGGATGGAAGAGGTCAGGGTTCCTGGTGTTTCATCCAAGCTTGGAAGGTCATTTACTACTTCTTGTACAATGATAATACACTTTAAGAAACTGAATGGGGAAGCAGGATAGATTAACTTGGTGGAGACTGAAAAGACTCCATAGGACTTTTTTTTTTGAGGAATAAATGACTTTATTTGTTTGTGTATTGGGCCTATTGTTTGCGGCACTTGGGAGCTTTAATTGCAGCATTCGAACTCTCAGTTGTAGCGTGTGGGATCTAGTTCCCTGACCAGGGATCCAACCCAGGTCCCCGAATTTGGCAGCTAGAGGGTCTTAGCCACTGGACCACCAGGGAAGTCCCGCCATCACCGAGTGTGTAGCCCCTCTCCCTCACACTTCCCCTTCCTCTAGTCCCCTCAGTCCCCTCCTTGAGACATTTTGATCATCACAACTGGGAGAGTGGCTGCTGCTGGCACCTGTGGGGAGACACAGGACAAACCCCACAAATGAATGATTGGTCTCAGAATGTCAATAGTGCCGAGGTTGAGAAACCCCAGTCTAGGGCAACAGAGTCCAGGATGTGGAGGGGTGAGTAGACCCGGGAGATCAAGTGCTAGTGAGGAGGTCATTTGTGGCCCTTGGCTTGATGGGCAAAGAAAAAGCCATTCCACTCTATTTCAAATATCCAAAAGTTAGAGAGAGTGATGAGGGGCCTTCCAGAACAGGGAGGATGTGGGGCGGGGGGGGGCGGGGTTGGGTAAGGGGGACACAAAGCTGGTCATGCTGCTATTGTCTGGGCTTTTCTCTCCACAGCTGATCTCAGGGGCAGCATTACTGGAGCCCATTACAGCCCTAACCAGAGACAAATACAGTAGCATTAATTTAATTTTATTTACATTTCAGAGTCATTTAGAGGGAATACATTGAACTGAAGTTGATTGAAAGTGTCCTACAGGATAAGCCCTGAGCTTCCTCAGGCTGCCAGACCTTGATGAATGATGGCAGCGGCTTCTGCCCAGAGCACGCCCCACTCCCCCTCCGCCTCCCCAGGCTGGGCAGGAGGCGGGAGCAAGCAGTGAGCTGGCAGCTCCCTCCCTGGAAGCCAGAGGACCCCGTCCCCTCCCCCTTTTCTGCCGTCTGCCAACTCCTTAAACAGTTTGCCCTTTCTCCTCTCCAGCTCTCCTATGAAGGCCTAGGGTATATTCCTCCCGAAAATCCATCCTTTAATTCAGTTCAGCTACAGCAAGCATTAATTGATCTCTGACACTTGGCTAAATTCTAGGGATCAGAGATGAACAAGTCACCTTGTGGACGTTGGCGTCAGGGCTCAATTTCGTTTTATCCATTAAGAGTTTTTTGATCAGGGCAAGTTATTTATCCTCTGCGGGTCTCAATTTCTTCATCTTTAAAATGAGACTAAAGCAGGAAAAACCAAAGCGCTACTTAAGAGAAAGCCGATAGTCCCTTCTACTTCCTGAACAGGAGGTTCTTTCATTCAGGAAAACACTTTGATGAGTCTCCATAGGTGATTTTGGCAGGAAAGAGGGGGTGCTCGGCCTGGCCTGTAGGCTAAGGGGAACAAAACTGTTTTGCATAACAACATGGTTGGGGGGACAATCACACGATGAAGAGACCCCACGCAATGACAGAGGGAGGCTCTTCTAAGGCTCGTGACATCTACCACGGAACTTCAGGTTGTTTTCTATCCTGTGTTATAATTCTCCCAATTGACTCTACATCTTCAGTAAAAATCAACATGGTCATGATGTGTTAGTGGCACTTCGAGGGGATGGAGAAAGACAAGATGGGTGGTGTCCAGTGCAGAGCAGAGTGTTGCAATAAGAAGACAGTGGCCGAGGAGCCCAGGGTCAACATTAAGAGCCACATGAGAGTAGAAATGGAGGGTGACACTCACCGAGTGTGTGCTCTGGGTGATATTGTTCTAGGAACAGGCAACACTCCTCTACTGTGACAAGTCAGAATGGTGGTTAGGGGGTTTTGTTAGTGGTGGTGTTAGGTTTTGTGGGGGACTGGCTAGGATGGGCCTTCTGGGGGTACCGGAAATGTTCACTTGATCTGGATGGTGGTTATGCCAGGGTATACATGTGTGTGCGGGGATGTCAATCAAACTGGTCATTTAGGGTTTTTGTACTTTTTGTATGTATATTACACCTCAGTAAAAATGAACAATCACTTGAGAACCACCAGACTAACAAGTTATATATAGAGTTGTGTAATCCTCAACACAACCTTTCTGCCCATTTGCTTTCATTCCTACCCAGCCTCTGGCAACCACAAATCTACTTTCTTTCTCTATGGATTTGCCTTTTCTGGGCATTTCATATTAATGGAATCATGAATATGTAGACTTCTGCATTTTTCCCTGAGCATAATGTTTTTGACACTCACTCACATTGTAACAGGTACCAGTGCTTTTTTTTCCCTTTTGCTGCTGAATCATATTCTAATAGAGAGATATATATCATTAACCAATTAATGAATATTTGGGTTATTTCCACTTTTTGGCTACTGTTTGGCTATTTGAATATTTTTCTACAAGTTTGTGCAGACCTATATTTTCATTTTCTTGGGGGATAGATTCTAGGAGTAGAATTGCTGCATTGTATAGTAAACAAATGTTTAGCCTATTAAGAAACTGCCAAACTCTTTTCCAAAGTGGCTGACGCTTTCTACCTTCCTTTCTGCAATGTATGAGAGTTCCAGTTTTCCTGCATATGCTCCAGGACCTGTTAATGTCTGGCTTTTTGCTGTGAGTGAAACTTTTTGCTGTGAGTGGTTGTGAGTGGTATGTCACTGCATTTCTTTAAATTATTACTATAAAATATTGGCTATATTTCTTGTGCTGTACAGTATATTTTTGCAGCTTATTTTAAAAATTTTTTTGTTGCACTAGAGTTGAGTTACAGTGTTGTGTTAGTTTCTGCTATACAGCAAAGTGAATCAGTTATACATAAACACATATCCAATCTTTTAAGATTTGCATTTTTCTAATGACTAAGATGTATATATCTGTTGGTGAGAGGTCTATTCAAACCCTTTGTCCATTTAAAAATTGGATTGTCTTTTTATTATTGGGTTTCAAGTGTTCTTTATATATTCTAGATTCCAGCCCTTTATAAAATATATGACTTGCAAATATTTTCTCCTAGTTGATGGCTTGTCTTTTCATGGTTCTGATGGTATCTATTTTTTTAAAGGGTTTTTTGATATGGACCATTTTAAAAGTCTTTATTGAAATTGTTAACGGTATTGCTTCTGTTTTATGTTTTGGTTTTTGGCCGCAAGGCAGGTGGAATCTTAGCTCCCTTGCCGGAGATCGAATCCACACCCGCTGTACTGGAAGGAGAAACCTCCACAATTGCACTGCCAGGGAAGCCACTGATGGTACCTTTCAAAGCACACGTTTTCCTGGACTTCTCTTACATGAAGGTGAAATAAACTGCTGTCGTGTTTAAGACTGTTATTTGGGTTTTACGTTATAAGCAGAAAAATAATGCAATCCTGTTTCCCTTCTCCAGGTAGCACGGCCCGTAGGCCCATAGGCAGTATGTGGAGTGTGCCTCAGGAACATGACAGAGAAAGCACAGGTTTCTAAGCAGGGCACCAGGCAGGAAGCCTACTGGGGTAGCTGGCAGCTGAGTTAGAGGATGAGTCAGAAAGTTCTTCCCTAGGTACCTCGTCTGTCAGCTGTGTCTCCAGAGGGCTCCTGCTCTCTCAGTGGGGCTACACTTGGTTCCTTCAGCAGTGTGTTGTATTTTTTTTACTTGGCGGCAGTGGCAGTGGGTCTCAGAATGTGGGATCTAGTTCCCTGAGCAAGGACTGAACCCAAACCCCCTGCACTGGGAATGCTGGAATCGTAGCCACTGGACTACCAGGGAAGTCCTCCTTCACCCAGTTTTTAGGACACATTTTACCAATCTCTGTATTTTGTGGAAAAAATTTGAGGGGTAGACTCCAAACACTTTCCTAGAGAAAGAGCTTACAGTACACAGTTTCATAAGCCCCCACTATATCAGATAGTTCTCCCCCAAACTTCCTCTCTGGCTAGGCTCTCAATCTAGAAACCTCTCCCTGCTGCCCTAAGCCAGGATCCTTTTCCTGGGTCTCTTTCCTAGAGTATCTGCATCAGGCCTTTCACTGCACACTGGATCTGTTTGTCCTAGCTGCCACCACTGATCTGACTTCTTCCCTCCCATCACAGACCAGGTCCTAACTCATGGATGACCCATCACTCTGTTCTGGCTTCAGATACCCAGAGTGAATGTGAGACATCTTCCGCCTTCCCGACCTCCTGATATTTGAGGGCGCTCTCAGACAGAGCATGAGATGGCTGGATGGCATCACTGACTTGATGGACATGAATCTGAGTGAACTCCGGGAGTTGGTGATGGACAGGGAGGTCTGGAGTGCTGCGATTCACGGGGTCGCAAAGAGTCGGACACGACTGAGCGACTGAACTGAACTGAACTCAGACGCCAGAGCATCTTTTTCTCCACCTTTGAAACACACCTTTGCGGAATGCCTGCCAGGCACCACACTCTGTGCCAGTGTTTTAATTATATCACATCATTTAGTACTCATAGCAGGCTGTGGTCTCAGTGATCCATTGCACAGGAGAGGTAACCAACTCCCAGAGGATGAACAGCTCTATCTAGTTCTCTGGGCAGTAGAGGATAGAGCCAGGACGTCCGCCTAGGTCTGCTGAGCCACAGTCAAAAGGCCACAATCTTCTCTTGGCCACTACATAACAACCACCTTTGAAAGTTTCTGTTGTGTCCTGGTCTATAGACTTAGAATTATCACTAATTCTCCTAGATCCTTATCATGCCTTTTTGCCAGCCCCCTGGAGCACTCAGCTTGGAGTCCACTAACCTTAACACCCCTCTCAATTCCATGGCCTAGGGGTTTCCTGAGGCCCCCATCCCAAGGGCAGGTTTTGGGATGCTTTCTTTCTCTGAATCTCTCAAAACCCCTGGAAAAAAAATTTCTTTTTTTTCATTTTGAGCTCTTTTTTTAGGTGAAACATTCAAACAGAAAAGTGCACAAATCATACATATGTAATTAACGAATCTGAACAAACTGAACGCATCTGTGCAACCAGTACCCAAGTCAAGATATACTATATTATCTGTTCCTAGCCCCTAGAAGTCCCTTTAGTGCCTCCTTCCAATAATCCCCTGCCCTCTTCAAGGGTAACCATTCTCCTAACCCTGTACAGTGTTGATCAGTTATGTCTGATTTTGAGCTTTACATTAATGGAATTATGCATTTTGGAATCAAGTATTTTGCATCTGACTCCTTTTGCTCAATATTAATTTAATGTGAATGGTTCCTGTTGTCATGTGTGGCAGTAATTTGTTCACTCTTATTCTGAGAAGATCTGGGAGGAGATGGAAATTAGTTATCATGCACCGTGGAATCAGAGTCATGGTCTCAAATCCTGAAAGTGAAAGTCACTCAGTCCTGTCCTACTCTTTGCGACCCCCATGGGCTATATAGTCGATGAGTTCTCTAGGCCAGGATACTGAAGTGGGTAGCCTTTCCCTTCTCCAGGGGGTCTTCCCAACCCAGAGATAGAACCCAGGTCTTCCACATTGCAGGTGGATTCTTTACCAGCTGAGCCACAAGGGAAACCCAAGAATACTGGATTGGGTAGCCTATCCCTTCTCCAGGGGATCTTCCCGACCCAGGAATTGAACTGGGGTCTCCTGCATTGCAGGTGGATTCTTTACCAACTAAGCTATGAGGGAAGCCCTCAAATCTTTAATCTACCACTTAAAAATTAAGTCTTTGGACAGCTAATTTAGCCCCCAAAACTTCAGTCTCCTCATCTGCAGGATAAAGAAAATAAAATTTCTCTTGGATGGTAGCTGTAAGCTTTATATTTACCACAAGGTACATAAAACACCTTCCGGAATTACTGGTAGATGGAAATTATCCAACAAAAAGGATCACATTATTATTCACCAATGACTTATTTGCTAAATGAACTCTGAGAAGGAAATAGAACCAGAATGGTTTTGAACTCCACACCTGGGTGCACATGTGCACACGCACACCACACACACCCAGGTTCACACCTGTGTGCACACCTGTGCCTGTGTGTATACACAACACACTCCTGCTCATACTCCAGCATGAGCAGTATGCAGATTTTTCCTTCCAGCAGCTCTCCAAAGAAAGATACAGCAGATGGGACTGGGTCTGCTGCACCACTGAGCAGCCCCCACATCAGAAAGTCATAATCATTGAATCCATCATGTGGTGTGGCCTTGGCTGGGCCACCGTTTCTCATCCTGCCTGATGGGCTGTGGAGGAATGGTCCTCCTCCAGAGCAGGGAGCAGGCATGGGTGGGCAATTGCCAGGCAGTGGAGCCAAGAGAACAGATGGCAGCTGCACAGCCTCCTCCTCGCCTGGTTCCCTGGCTGCAGGGGAGAAGCCCGGGCAGCATGGGTCCAGTGGGCACCTCCCCCCTTCCTTAGGCTGGCCTGTACTCTCTTCTCTTAATGGGCTTTGGAGTAACACAGACCAGGCCACAATCTTGCCCCTGCTCATCACCTGCTAGCTAGGTAACTTTGGATGGATGTGATGAGTGCCCTTGACAAACCCTAATTCTCTAATTCTATTGTAACCTTATCTCTGCTCCCTAACTCCTAATCAGAAGGTAACTAGCTTTACTGGATTAATCATAATTTTAGGAAGAAACCCCTGGATAATTTTACCAAATATCAACCACCCCCTAACAACTACATGCACACACACACACACACACACACACACACGCACACTGTTTCAGCTATGGCAGACACTGCAGGTGCCCCATCCATATCCCTCGGGACAGACCACTTCAGAATGATCCCATTACTGCAGGCCAGGCCAGTCTCTGCACCTCTTTGCCTGAAGGTTTTCTTCTGAAAGCTTTTTCTTGTGCTCTGCCAGCACAAGGCTGACTGAAGTGCTATGTGTAAATCCTCAGCCTCCCCTCCCTTGAATAGGATACCATTAAGGTATGATGGGATACCACCAAGGTGTGATTTTATCAAGTTTTTGCAGGACTAGTCACTAGTCACTGGGAGAGCTCTAGCCACTCCCAGTGATAGCTGTTTGATGACACACCCTTTATCAGCCACTTCACCACCCCTAGGAGTGTTCTCTTTATCTCCCAATCCTTGTTTCAGGGCCAGTTTTTGTGAGGGGAATGGAATCCAGTCTAAGACACTAACCTTTGCCTTTCAACCCCATCCTGGACATCTAAACCTCTTCCCTAATCATAACTATTTACCTAAGCCACCAGTTCTGCTTGGTATTATTCTAAATCCTTTTCCTGACTCCCCAGCCTAGTCCTTCCAACGCTGGCTTTCTCCCTAACTTCAACCTAACAATGAATTCTAAGCCTTTTTCCCTAACCACTCCACCTTCCTCAAAGACCTTTGGTTCTTCCCGTCGGGTCGTGGAGCCCAGCCTGGCTGCATGTAGTGGTTATCTCTCCTAGATATTGTGTCTGCGAACTTGAGTGAGGGACTTGATGGGGAACTTCAGGCCAATCTCTGGGGGCTGACAGAATTATGCTGCCACTACTTCTGGCTGTTTTTCCTCCTCTAGATAGGAAATCAGAAAGGCTGAGGCAGATCCCAGGTAAGTCACCTCAGGGAGCTCAGGACTGGCACCTGAGTGCTGAGGAACTAGGCTGACCCAAGGAGGCAGAGTTGAGCCTGCCTGAGATGAGCTAGGATTGGGGGCCTGGGGGGATGGGGTTTCCCTCAGTGCTTGCCCCCCATCTCCTCCAATTTCCTGTATTTTTCCCTTTCATTTTTTCCTTTAATTCCTTTTCTTTTTAACCTATAATAGAGGCCTTAATAAAGAAGTGTCTGTGCTGGCAATTCAAACATTAGCCAAAGTTCATTTGCAGAATTCCTCTGAATTTTAGAATCCTGAAAACCAAAAGTCTAGATACAGTTAAGAAATAAATAGCAGTGAGATAATTTGTCATACATATGATGAAAGGTTAATATTCTCAATATCAACAGTAATGTCTTTAAAAAAAAATGTTTGGATGCAGTGGATCTTTGTTACTTTGCTCTGGCTTTTCTCTAGTTGCAGTGAGTGGGGGCTACTCTTTTGCAGTGGCTTCTCTTGTGGCGGAACATGGGCTCCATCTAGAATATGGGGGCAAAGTAGTTGTGGCTCATGGGCCCTTAGAGGACTGGCTCAGTATTTATGGCACGTGGACTAAGTTGCTCCGTGGCATGTGGGATCTTCCCCGACCAGAGACTGAGCTTGTATCTCCTGCAGTGGCAGGCAGATTCTTATCCACTAGGTGAGTCCCAACATAAATGTTTTAAATAAGAAAAAAAAATCCTTGTAGAAAAATTGACAAATGCTATAAATAGATGATGCACACAAAAATAAATCGATTCAAATTCAACTATTTTTATATCATATGATATAAAAATATGATATATTAAAAAAATCTGGTCCTCATTAATAACCCAAAAGTGCAAATTAAAACATCCATTGGGTTTTTATTTTTACCTTTTGACCGTGGCAGTGATTAAAAAGAGTAATGATATCCCAGTGCTACTGAGGTGCTGGGAAATCTGCCTTCTTACTCACTGTTGGAGGGAATATAAATTGGTTCAGCCTTTCTGGAAGGAAATTGGTCTTCCCTGATGGCTCAGTGGTAAAGAATCTGCTTACCAGTGCAGGGGCCGTGGGTTTGATCCCTGGTCTAGGAAGATCCCCTGGAGAAGAAAATGGCAACCCACTCCAGTGTTCTTGCCTGGGAAATCCCATGGACAGAGGAGCCTGGAGGGCTACAGTCCATGGCTTTGCAAAGAGTCAGACATGACCTAGCTGCTGAAAACAAACAAATGTTAAATGGTATTGCAATTCTTTTTCTAAAAAATTTATCCAAGACATTAAAATAGGACTATAGGGGAAGATTCCTTGTAAAATTTTTTATAAGTAGAAAGCTGGACCTAGCTGTCTTTCAAGATATTTTTTGGTTTGTTTTGTTTTTGGCAGCCTGGTTCCATGTGGAGGGTCCCTATCAAGCTCTGGGCTTATATTGGCCCAAGGACACTTGCTATCAGAAGGCAAAGACTGCAAGTCAGGCCAGGGATGGCCCTGGTTCTCCATGAGCTAATCTGAATTTCTATGGCCAGAGGTTAGGGCTTCCTAACAAAGCCTGGTTTGTGTGTGTGTCTCTGAGAAGGCCTGGGATCAGGAAAAGTAGGGCCATCAAAGAGAAACTAGGCATGTGAAAAGCACTCCAGTAATAAATGAGGAAACTTAGGCACAGACAGGCTAAAGAACTTCCTTAGAGGCTCACCTTATAGTTGATAGGAGGCTGATTCCAACTCGAGCAACTTGATTTTGGAGCCCGTCATTTTAGTGTGATGTTTAATTTTATGTGTCAACCTGACCTGGCCATGGAGTGCTCAGATATCTAGTTAAACATTCTGGGTGTGTCTGTGAGGGTGTTTCTGGATGAGATTAACATTTGAATTAGTAGAGTGAGTAAGCCAGATTGCTCTCCCCAATGTGGGAGGCTTCATCCAAACTGTTAAAGGCCTGAATAGATCAAAATTTGAGAAGGAGAGAATTTACTCTCTGCCTGATGATCTCTGAACTGAGACATGAGTTTTCTGTCTTCAGGTTCAGACTGGAACTTAAGCCATTGGCTCTCCAGGTTCTCAGGCCTTTTGACTGCAGATCCTGGGATTTCTCAGCCTCTGTAATTGCATGAGCCAACTGTCTTATAACAAATCTCTTTTTACATACAGGGTAAATATAAATAAATGAATAAATAACAATATATATGATTATACTTTATAGATACAATAAATAAAATCTCACATATATGGCTATCATATGTATCTTTACATATGATTTCATATTATATTAACCATTAGCAGATAGAAGATGTGTGTGTGTGTGTGTGTGTATACAATCCCTGGGTCAGGAAGATCCCTCCGAGTAGAAATGACAACCTGCTCCAGTATTCTTGACTGGAAAATTCCATGGACAGAGGACTCCGGCAGGCTACATACTTCATGGGGCCGCAGAGAGTTGGACACGACTGAGTGACTAAGCACAATGCATATATGTATGTACATGTATATACATATATATATCACATATATTTCTGGAGAACCCTAATACATTTAGCTATAAGACAATACTGCAAAGCTATATGCATAGATCACAGAAGACGTTCAAGACATATTTCAAGTTAAAAATAATCAGCTAGAATATGCTATGTGTTGAATGACCCCATTTATATACTCACATATAAATGAAAAGCCTGGAGAGCTATACACCAAACTGTTAACAAAGCATATCTCTGAGGAGGGGGGTGGTATTAGGAAGAACTTTTACTTTCTCATCATTTGAATTTTTTTTTCTCCACAAAGGTCAAGTATTTCTGGGAAAAACAATATTCCCATTCTTGAAATTTCAAAGTCAGTAAAAATCAAATTTCACACTAAGACGGGTGTGAGCAGCAGGAAATCAGCAGTCGCTTCATGAGCAAGAGAACAGAGAACGTGAAATGGCAGCATTTTCTCCATTCCTCCCCTTTCCTCCTCATCACACTCTTCATTTTATTTAATTTATTTTTAGTTTCCTGAGAAGAGCTGGAGACTGTATGCTTGGTTGCTCTTCTTTTCCCTTGGCTCTGAGAGTTTATCCATGCCAACTGGACCGTAAGTGACTAAAAGAATCAACTGCACATCAGAAAACTTGAGGGTCAGAAGGAAGCTCAGGGAGGGGCTGGCTTAAAAAAAAAGTCACTAAGACTTAAAAAAAAAAAGTTGGTTTTCTTTTTTTTTTCCCTTTGGAAAACCAAACTCAAGTGAGGGAAGAGAGCAGAAACCAGAATTCTTGCTCTGAGAACATGGTTTGCCAGCCACTCTTCTAATCTAACCTGATCATTTTGCAGCAAGGTGTCAGGTCTCCCGCTCTTGGCCAGCTGTACCACAGGTTCCTGAGTCTATACTTGGATTGTGTTTTTTTTTTTTAACTGGGCTTTCAGAGGCCAAGCAGCTCCTGAATTGGGCAACAGGCCATGTTGTGACTGTGGAGGATTTCTGTGTCCTGTGCAGGTGAGAGACTCTCCACTTTCTCTTTCCTGAAAGCCCAAGGATCTTTTTTTTAGGATTAATGAAACTGGTTCCCAGTCTCCCCAGTGGCTCAGGGCATTAAAGAGTTCTCTGTTTCTTGGAGTGGGTCAGGGCCAAGGGATACAAGAAGAAGAGCGAGGGAAAATAAGACAGTGGGAAGGCAAGAAGCCTTGTTAAGCTCTGAGTATTAGAGTTGAGATTAGGTTTACAATCTAGGATTAAATTTTACAGATAATATTAGGATGAAGATAAAGACTGAGGCTAAAATTTGGATTGAACATCGGGACTAATACCAGGTTAGAATGAATGATAATGATGAAAGGGTATGAACTGGGAGTTAAGAGTAATGGGGTAATGATTAGAATCAGAGTTGGAGGACCATCTGCTTTGTCTCAGGTCTCTACTTGTGCCTCCTTTTAGGTTGTGACTTTCAGGGCCAAGGTCCTTGGACTCAGTATTACCAAGAAAGCAGCTCCTCTGATAGTGAAGAACAGGGAAGCATGGTATGCTGCAATCCACGGAGTCGAAAATAGCTGGACGTGACTTAGTGACTGAACAACAACAAGCCCTTCTGAGCCTCTGCCCTTGAATCACATCTTTCACATACAGCCTTGGTTGGTAATTCAAGAGTGGCTGAAGCATTAATATTATCCTTTCCTAAACCCTATGGGCCATGTAGATGGCTCCTTTTGGGCCAATGGTGATTGCAAACTACTCCCAAGAGTCACACTATAGGTTCATTTGGAATGTAATCTATAGTAGAAAACAGTCGAGACAGTTATGATGAAAGCGCTTCTGCCAACTACCCCCACACTTTGGTGTCCTAATTTGATGATGCCCTGAACTTTCAGGTTTTCTCTGAGCTTTCGGCCAATTGAGTGGGCACTTTATAGGAACTGGTTCAAGGGCTCTTCACAAAGAAACCTTGGGAACTAAAAATGAAGTGTTAGCAGCCAGTTAGGCAGATAATAAGACGAAGCAGGTGAACACTGGGTCTTATTTCCTACAACTGCTGTGTAACAAGAGAGTTCACCATGCATTTCAGTGCCTTCAGGTGATCTGAGTGGTGATGGAGACATTTCCCCAGGATAGCCTGATTAGGATGCCAATTCATATATGAGTCTCACATTGATGAACAAATTATTGTGCTTTTCTATTCATTCAACAAATATTTATTGGATGACAACTAAATATGCCCAGGGCATTATGTATATAGCAGTAAACAGACATGATCTTTGGAGAGGAGACAAATAAATATTTAATTATAAACTGTGAACAGTGCTGCAAAGGAACAGAGTGCCACAGAAGATAAAAATGGAGTAACATAATTTTAATTGGTGCTGGGTATCAGTGAAGGCTTCTTTGAGGGAGTACCATTTAAATTTAGGCCTGAAACAGTTTAAATAGCAGTTCCTTTGTTGGACAGTTCTTGAACTTGTCCATTGTTCTATAAGCTTTTCAATTTCAGGCTGCCCATTTATTCCTGTTTTAGTCTGTAGGAGACACCTTTAGGAATCTTTGCCAAGAATATAACAGATCTTCTTTGAGAACTGTAGGCTACAAGGATGGGCCTCAAGTAGCCATGTTTGCATTACAAAGCAAAGAGCCCTGACTACATTACGCTCTGCTGGCTAAAGGAGACTGTATGAGGAATAGACAATCTGTCATGATTTAGATCAATAAAGTTCTTTCTCCTGGAAGTGGGGTTCATAGACACTAATTAATCTCTGCAAGTTCTAAATTCTTGGCTATTTACAATTTCTTTAAAAAATATTTATTTGGCTGCATTGGGTCTTAGTTGTAGCACTTAGGATCTTTTATCTTCTTTGAGGCATATGGATTATTTAGTTGCAGCATGCAGGATCTAGTTTCCCAACTTAGGGATTGAACCCAGGGACCCTGAATTTGGAGCAGAGTCTTAGCCTCTGGACCACCAGGGAAGTCCCAATCTCTGTTAGTTCTTGAAATGAAGATATGTAAGCTTGGACAGCCATGTTCTGGAAGTGAGGATATGTAAACCTGGACAGCCATGTTCTACTGTGTTCCCAGAGAAGCAGTGAAGGCAAGTCTGCAAAGAAGAATGAAGCAGCTCTGTAGAGAGAACATTCGACCAGGGAGAAAAAGAGATAATGAAGGAATACCTACTGGGCTTCATGCTGGCAAGTTAAATCCTTGTTCCAGTCCTTCGTGAGATCTTGTTGCTCTCTGTGCCTTTGGGTTCTGTAAGATTATTTCCTTAAAAAAATTTTTTTGGGGGCACAAAGAAGTTTCAGTAGGTTTCTGTACTGGCAGACAAAAGAGCCTTGACTAAGAGTGACTTTTATCAGATTAGCTCTTTCATTCAACAAACACGGATTGAGTTTGCTGCAGTCCCACTGAGACTGGTGGAGCCCACAAGTCCACAGAGCATGCACAAACAGAAAGGTGTATATAGAAAGAAAACAGTATTTGGTCATAAAATTAATCTAGGTAATACCCCACTTGGTTGTGGGAACATTAACAGCAATTTCTAAGAGCTAGTCCTTTTGCAGCTAGTTTTTGTGAGAACACACAGACATATAAATTTCCTAGGCCTATAATGGGAACTATCTGGGCAGAAGGAGGAGGGACCAATTCTGCCTGGTCAGAGTATGGGAGCCATAGAGGTAATAAATAAATGAAGGGGCAGTAGAAGTGAGCTGGGTAACAGAGGAAGGGGCAGAGGGGAATAGGAGGGACAGAGCCTTAGGAAATGCTTGGTACATACTGGGTATTTAATAAATGCTTGTTAAATTGAATAACTGGTGAATATACAGGTAGACAAGCAGTTTGTAAGATGACAATCATGTTTTACATAAAAATTTCCTTTTGCTTTCAGCATTTTTTTTCCCCGCATACAATAGAAAGTTGTCAAGATGCCAAAAGCAAGAGTCTCAATCTCAGTTTGTTAAACTCAAAGGCTGTAAATCTTTCACGAATGTGGCAATTTTATGTCAGTTTAAGTGAAGATTTAAGGAAACATAAGCCCAATGATAGCTAGGTGCGCCGTATGACTTCATCCACTCTATAGGCTGGTGACTGCAGGCTTGAAATTAAAAGACGCTTACTCCTTGGAAGAAAAGTTATGACCAACCTAGATAGTATATTCAAAAGCAGAGACATTAGTTTGCCGACTAAGGTCCGTCTAGTCAAGGCTATGGTTTTTCCTGTGGTCATGTATGGATGTGAGAGTTGGACTGTGAAGAAGGCTGAGCGCCGAAGAAGAACTGATGCTTTTGAACTTGGTGTTGGAGAAGACTCTTGAGAGTCCCTTGGACTGCAGGGAGATCCAACCAGTCCATTCTGAAGATCAGCCCTGGGATTTCTTTGGAAGGAATGATGCTAAAGCTGAAACTCCAGTACTCTGGCCACCTCATGCGAAGAGTTGACTCATTGGAAAAGACTCTGAGGCTGGGAGGGACTGGGGGCAGGAGAAGGGGACGACCGAGGATGAGATGGCTGGATGCCATCACGCACTCAACGGACGTGAGTCTGAGTGAACTCTGGGAGATGGTGATGAACAGGGAGGCCTGGCGTGCTGCGATTCATGAGGTCGCAGAGTCGGACATGACTGAGCGACTGAACTGAACTGAACTGATAGGCTTTTGACAGAAATATTTATTGAAGTCTTGTGAAAATCCACAAAGTCGAAACTAAATATTAAGCAAAATAATCACCATTTTATTTGGGAGGTGCTTTGGCTTTAAGCCGTTTGATTTTTACAATCACTGTCTTTATCAGTAAGAGCCGGTTTAGGAGGAATGCTAAACTAAAGTGGGATCTTTGCTATTTATGAGATAGGAGGTAGGTGGGCCCCTAAGATCTCTCTTCAGGCCTGCTCACTGATGTCTCCCCCAGACTATTAGAGGTCAGAAGAAGCAACAAGAACCTTAATAAGTCCACAGAGCATGTACAAACAAAATGGGCATTTCATACCAGTGATAGCACTGGTATGAGCAAGGGAGCTTAGTGGTGTCAAACTTCTGCTTTCCCAAAGCAACTGGAAACATAGGCATTAAGAGAACTCTATTGAACTTATATGGAGAAGGCAATGGCAACACTCCAGTACTCTTCCCTGGAAAATCCCATGGACAGAGGAGCCTGGTAGGCCGCAGTCCATGGCGTAGTGAAGAGTTGGATACAACTGAGCGACTTCACTTTCACTTTTCACTTTCATGCATTGGAGAAGGAAATGGCAACGCACTCCAGTGTTCTTGCCTGGAGAACCCCAGGGGCGGGGGAGCCTGGTGGGCTGCCATCTATGGGGTCGCATAGAGTCGGACACGACTGAAGCGACCTACAGCAGCAGCAGCAGCAGCAGCACTGAACTTAAAATAATTGTGACTATTTAGAAAACTTTAATTGGTGAGGGGCAGGAGGGGATAGCAAGCAACGTCTGTTTACAATAGGGTTTGTGGTTGTCAACTGGCAGGCCCTCCTCCTCTCTGTGCCAGGAAAAGGGGTTCAAGGCCCCTGTGGATGGGCTTCAAGTACGTCTGTGAACATGCTAAACTGTGAAAAAGAAAAGAAAAGAAAAGGAGACAAGAAGCCTCCCAGGGACTGAGAAGTTCGCCCATAAGGGCCTCAGCTTTGGGTCATTTCTCCAGATCTGGTGGAAATTTGCTCATTGTTGAAATTAGTCAATAATTACCTTCTGCTCACTACTGGCTGGAACTCAGAATGGGTTCAGGATTAAAAGACAATGAGCGCTTAAGGACTCGTTTTTAGTGGCTCAAACTTTTGGTCACTTCCCAAATTTCCATCAATGATTTGGCCATAGTTCCTCTCCGAAAACCAAAATGTCCACTCCAGTAAGAAGAGACGCTGTCCTCGCTTCGCAAAGGGAGTGAACTCGTGTCTGGGGACACCGATAGGCTTAGACGAGCACTAAATCTGACCAAGACACTACTCTCTTGCCCCCTCGTCATTGCTGGTGCGGAGAAAAGGGAACAGTCTCAAAAGTTTACCGCTGCCAAAGGGAGACCAGTTCTCCGAGTGGAACAGGAAGAGTAAGCTTGGGTGTGGGAGACCTAGGGAGAGAGATTTTCCAGGGGTTAGCAATTCACTGAGAAATGCCCCCGACATCTCCCCAGGGCAGGAGCGTAGGGTCCGTGCACCTCTCGGCTAGCTGAAGACCCCGATGGCCACCAGCAGACCGAGCCCCACTTCCGGGTTTGGAAGCGCTCCTCCGAGCCCCTCCCCGTGCCGGCTTACGGGGTCTCCGGGCGCATGCGCGATGCTCGGCCGCTGCTCCGGGACCGGCCCAACTTACCCTTAAAGAACTAGTCTGCTCCTCCCCCTTCTCGCTTGGGGCATACCACTCCCGTTTCGGGGGAGGCAACGTGCCCCAGAGTACTCAGCAGCGTGCTTTCCCCTTCTTCATACGGGGCGGGGGAAGGTTAAGTTTCCCTCAGACCTTAAAAGTCCCGAAGGATACGAAAGCCACCGAGGCCTCTCGCCGAGTGACAGCCCCCGCGGTCTCAGCTCTGCCCACGGCCTCGTCCTCTTCCTTTGAGGAGCTGAACAAAGTGGCACGCCCGGCGCCCAGCTGATCAGCTGCTGGGCTCCGGCGGCGGCTCCCCGACCCCCCGGGCGAGACCATTGTGTGACTCCTCTGGAGGGGTGCGCGAGGCGGGGAGGGGGCGGAGCGGCCATTGTCCGGTCAGCGCAGCCTCCGGGGGAGGGAGGGTGTTACGGAGCGAGCGGGGCCGCGGCTTTCACAGCGGCCGCTGCTACGCCGGAGCCGGCGGGGGGCCTGAGGTCCTTCCCAGCGCCGCCGCACGGGACATCGCTGTGGCTGGGAGCGGCGGGGGAGCTGCCGAGGGCGCCGGGTCTTCCCTCCTCCCCGCCCCGCGGTCCTCGGTTCACCCGCACGCCCCACCTCCTCAGCTCCCCTCCCTCTTACTCTCCGCGCCTCCTCCCCGGCCTCCCCCCACCCCCACCCCCCCGTCTCCGCAGGCCGAGTGGTGCGGCCCGCCTCCAGCTGACCGGCCTGGAATCCCGGCTCGGAGCCCCGGACTCGCGCCCGCCCGCTCCCTTCCCCTCCCCCCGCCCCGAGCCCCCCGACGCCGCCGCCGCCGCCGCCTCCTTCGAGCGGGGCCCAGGCCCAGCCGCTGCCACCGCTGCCGCCGCCGAGCTCCGCCGCCGCCGCCGCCGAGCACCATGGGAGACGCCGGGAGCGAGCGCAGCAAAGCGCCCAGTCTGCCGCCTCGCTGTCCCTGCGGCTTCTGGGGGTGAGTGCCCTGCCGGGTGGGGGGCGGGGGCCGGGGCGCGGGCCCCGGGGCTGCCAGGGCAGGCCTCGGGGCTCGGGCAGGCCGGAACCCTCGGGCTGGGCCCGGGCCGGGCCTGCGAGGAGGGCCTCCAGGTTGGGGGAGCGGGGCGGGGGAGACGGTGGGCCGAGAAGGCCCTGCCTGGGGTGCGCTGCCACCCTCGGGGACTCGCCTGCCCGAGGCTCGGGCCGAAAGGGGCCGCCCGGGCCACGGGTGAGGGGGGCAGGGCCGCGGGAAGGGTGAGGGGGCGGCGTTGGCACCTCCGGCTGGAGCAGGGGGTGCCCCCCTTCCCTCGGCTTTTGGAGGCCGGTCCTTCCTCCCCTCCTTGGTCTTGAGTTGGTGCCCCCAGGAACTGGGAGGGTATTTCCTCTGACTTTTTCACCTCCCCTCCTCCCCGGCCCCCAGAGACTTGCATCATCACTTCCTAAATTATATCCTAGTCCCATTTGCTTTTAGGAAGCTGTTCACACGTCACCCATATTTAAAAGTTGAGCCCAGAACCCAGGCTTGGGTAAAGTTATAAGACTGTTGAGGTCTCTCACCTTTATTTAAAACACGTTTCAGAAGATCTGTAAAATTTCCTTGTCAAAAAAAACACAAAAACCCTCAAGTCAGCTTGACTTAGGAACGTGAGAGCCTGTATGCTTAATTGGCTCAAATTCTCTTCTTCTCCCATTTCTTTTTTAATGATAAAAATATTCACCTTGGCCAGCCTATATTATTACTTGGCCATCCCGTGTTAGACTGAAAATGTATGAGGTGGGAAGTCAACTTTACCACCTATAATTACAGTTTAAGTTTGCCTTGTTACACTTGGAGTTTTTAAGGATTGTCACCCCTTTTACCCGACAGGTGCTTCCATTATAACTCATGACTCTAGGTCTATTGGAAAGAAACTGGAGACCTTGAAAGCCAACTTTTGTGATTTAGCTTTTGTTTTATTTTCCAAAGATTCAGTATATACTGAGGTGCATAAAGGCAGTAAGGAAATGATTATTTCTTGTGAGAGCATTTTGGAAAGATGTATCGAAGATGTTTCTTTACTGTCTTTCAGATCCTAGGGATGATTGAGGTAGAAATCAAGGCTATGATTTTTGGGAGTGCAGAGATAAATTAGAAAGTGGATCTTAATGTAGATTACTGTGGAGTTTGTAATATTCAAAGGTTATGACCAAAAAAAGATTGATTCTTATTTCCTCATCTTTCTGCCTTTTCTTTCACAGAAATTTCCTCCTGAAAGGATATTAGTGAAAAATAAGTTATGGTATTACCAAAAGTTCTGAAGATGTGAAAATATCTTAGGTTTTGTAGTCTCCCTGTCTTTTTGACTTGAAAATAATAATGGTGTTGTCTGCTAAGTACTTTCATAGGCTGTCTGATTCCCACAAAAATCTTAAGTGGGAACCATTCTCTATAGCTGGGGAAACTGAGGCTTTATTTACAGATGGGAAGCTTCCCTTTGCATTCAGGGACTTCAGGGTGGAGCTGGTGAGCTCTTTAGAGTGCTTACTACCATCACGTTTATGACATCAGTCTGCTGCCCTGGAAAAATCTGGTGTCACAAGCCTCAGATTGTAACTCATAAGAAGACATGTGGCTCAAAGAAGATAGCTGCCAGTGGCAGCTAATGCCCAGGATGTATCAGAGGTCTATTTCCTGGCAACACGTTTGTGTCATTGGGACCATTATTATAAGTGGAACCCTTAATAAAAGATCTATGTCAGGACTTAGAAACCGAGCAAGGTTCTGAGTAATGCAAGGCGAGTTTGGTGGTAGAGAGGAATAGTTAGTTATGCTCATACCAGACTTGACCGAGAAGCAACCAGAGCTGCTTTTTTGGTACTTTCATTATGATACTTTTTATGAACTACATTTGTCTAATAGGAATTTGTTACTTGTTGTTTAGTCACTAAGTAGTGTCCAACTCTTCTGCAACCCTGTGATAGTAGTAGTACTATGCATGTAGTGTGCCAGGCTCCTCTGTCCATGGGATTTCCCAGGCAAGAATGCTGGAGTGGGCTGCCATTTCCTTTCCAGGGGATCTTCCTGACCCAGGAATCAAACCCTAGTTTCCTGCTTTGGCATATGGATTCTTTATTACTGAACCACCAAGGAAGACCTAACAGGAGTTGGAAAAAAACTAATATTTTTATGATGAAAGGTGTTCTTTTTAATGTATAATGTTTTAACCTTTCCTAAACGCATCTGTAGTTTGCACTTTATACGAAAGTATAAGGAAATTGCTGCCTAGATTCCATTATATCATGACTGACTTTGGATATGTTTCCCTTATTTATGGGCTACATTCATATTAAGTTATATTCATTAAGTAAACTTAAAATGTATTCAGCAAATATTTGAGTTGCTCTGGTACAGTAGACAAGAGGGGCACTGGCCCTGTTCTCTGGGAGCAGGGGGCATAGAATGGTGAAACACTAATTACAATGAGTGTATTCGGCTTGGTGTAGGGTGTATTAGACTCCTTGGAAAAGACCCTGATGCTGGGAAAGATGAAGGTAGGAGGAGATGGACGACAGAGGATGAGATGGTTGGATGGCATCACCGACTCAATGGACATGGGTTTGAGCAAGCTTTGGGAGTTGGTGATGGACCCAGAAGCCTGGCATGCTGCAGTCGATGGGGTTGCAGAGTCAGACACGTCTGAGTGACTGAACTGAGGGTGTATTGGAAGGGGTACCTCCTACAGTTGAAGAAGAGATAGAGGAAGCTAGCCTGGAGGGTGTTGCCCAGCCTAGACCTGCAGGAAGATTAAGAGAGAATGGAAATAGAAGAGTGATTTCTCATAGGTAGAGGGGATAGCATGGGTGAAGGACTGAATATTAGGGCACTACAGATTTGAGCAGCTGAAAGTTCATCGCAGAGGATTGGTAGATTGTGAAGATGGCTCAACTGGAAATGTGGCTGACGTGATGAGAGCAGTTAGTGACACAGGGCCCCATAGGTAATGCTTTAGGCTTTGGATTTTTGTCCTGAGTGCACTGGGGAGCTGTCGAAGAACTTTGAGTGGGTTGTGAGGGGACTTTCTTCAGTGTGAAAGATTATTGGATGATCTTGAGAGTTGCCTGGGTATGTGGGTATGATTGTGTGTGTGTGAGAGAGAATGCGGTGTTTGTATGTTTATGGCATGTTGCCAAGTCCAGAAGTACAGAAGACTTGGGAGGTGTGTCTATGAGCCAGGGAGAATGGAGAGACGCCATTGAGGAGGTGTCTTGGTTTTTTCCTTCATGAACGTGAAGGTGTCTTCTGTAAAAACGTGAGTCAGCATTGCACTCCTTGGAAGCCACAGGTCTGTAAAGTCAGCTAGCCAGGGCCCACACCCAGCCCTTTGCAGAGGAGCCTCTTAGAATGTTCTGGCACTAGCTGACTAAAGGCAGTTCCTTTAGGATTGCTCTTCTCTCCAGTGACTTAGGCTGTAGGGTTTGCTGCCCAGCATTATCCACTCAGGACACTAGTCATTTGGGGTTGGTTGAAATAGCAGAGCTTTCAGGTGGGTCTTGTGGTAATGCAGTTAGAAGGGAGAATGCCAGGAGGAGCAGCAGTGCAAATATGTTAGTGCTTAGAACACATACTGTTTCTAGTTTTGTATTGTGAAATTGTGTGGAGGTAATTAAGTTACTGTGTTACAGAGAGACCAGTGGGAAGCTTTGCTACCTTGTAAATTGTTGAAGATTTACCTCTTTATAAAATTTGGAAGATGTTTGTGTAGCTCATAAATGTTTTCAGAGTTAATGACCATAAACAATTTTTTCCCTGAAAATTTTTAGTGAAATACAAGCATGAGCGTTTTCTTGGCTTATTTTAGGCATTCAGTAATCATGCAGAAATCAGCTAGTTTGTGATTGTCAAATCTGAAATGACATAGTCAATTGGTGCATTTTCTTTAGTTGACATACAGATATACGTAAAAGCACTTTTAAATTATATAGGTATAAGTGGTATTTGTTGAAACTATGCTGAGGAATATAGAGTCTTCACAAATATTTTCAAAGTTGTTCAAAGAGTAGACCTAGAATATTATATAAAAAAAGATAGGAAGAAAAGACGAATATACTGAGTATATTATAGGTTAATAGAAAGGATACTTAATTAGGATGGGTAAAGGTGGACTTTTTTTTCTAATTCTACTTATTAAGTGTAAATACCTAATTAAAACTATTGATATTCTGCCTTTACAATTGGAGACAGTCTCAATCACAGTGTTATTTAATGGCAACTTTGAGAAGTATGATTTTTTTGTAAAGAAATTTAAAGTATGGTAGATATAAATGTTCAGTCAAATATTTAGGGAATAATGGAGTGTTTCAGATACGGGATTTATTAGGTAAAAGTCTCATTGTTTTTATAAAAAGACATACATGATTTATTTTCTAATGAATCAGATCATAAAAGAAATATTACATGGGTACATTTTCTTTAGGGAAATAGATTTTGTTAGTGTTTCATGTTTGTGATCTATTCTGAGAAGCATTTTGCTTACCAACTAGATCTGCTAAATAATGATGAATTTTAAATAAAGATGGGATTAGAGCAGAGATCAAGAGTAATCTTACAAAATAAATTCTGTTCCTGAATTGGTTACTAGTAGAAAGTTGATTCAGCCAAGACACTGACTAGTTAGATTAAACAGAGGTTATTTATTTTTATTATTTCTTTTATTGTCTCTGAGACTAGGCTTTGGGAATTGGTATAGAACTCTGTTTCTGTCACTCTGTGAGTTATCTGCCAAGTATGCTTGGCTCCTGGCAGTGTGTGGCCCTCTTGCTCACATTCATTTTTGATTTTTCAGTTTGTCTTCCGCTTGGAACATGTTGCCACGCTTCACCCAGCTTAACCTGAGCTTTTAAATTCCATGTGAACACAGCATGATTCAGTAGTTAATCAGTAGAATGTTCATTCCAGTGATGTCACTAATTATCCATTTGATTAGAAAACCCCTCCTTAAACATTCTCTTAAACACAAAGCTGCTCATTTGTGCAGTTTTATTTTAAATTTTTTAGGGCTTCTCTGGTGGCTCAGTGGTAGAGAAGCTGCCTGCCATTGCAGGAGATGCAGGTTGGATCCGTGGGTCAGGAAGATTCCCTGGAGAAGGAAATGGCAACCCACTCCAGTATTCTTGCCTGGGAAGTCTCAGACCTGGTGGGCTGCGGTTCGTGGCGTTACAAAAGAGTTAGACATGACTTAATGACTAAGAAACAACAGACTTTTTTAAACAAGATTTTATGTTTTTAGAGCAGTTCTAGGTTCAGAGCAAAACTGAGAGTAAGGTACAGAGATTTCCCCATATACCCCTTGTTCCATCCAAGTACAGCCTCCCTTGTTATCAGCATCTCCACCACAATGGTGTGTTTATAACAGTGATGAATCTACTTCGACAAGTCTTTATCACCAGAGTTCATGGTGTGTACTGCAGTTCACTCTTGGTGTGTACAGTTTATGGGTTTGGACGACTGTGTAGTGACGTGTCTATTATAGTGTATAGAGTAGTTTTCACTACCGTCAGGATCCTCTGTGCTCTACCTGTTCGTTGCTCCCCCTCCCATCCCCTGTCGACCACTCGTCTTTTTATTCTCTCTGTAATTTTGCCTTTTACAGAATGTCGTATAGTTGGAATCATGCAGTAGGTAGCCTTTTCAGGTTGGCTTCTTTCACTTAAAATAAGCATTCAGGTTCTTCATGTCTTTTAGTGGCTTGATAGCTCCTTTTTTTTTAAAGCACTTAAAAAGTTCGATTGTCTGGAGGTACCAGTTTATCCATTCACCTACTGAAGGACATCTTGGTTGCTTTTAAGTGTTGACAATTACAGAAGTAGCTGCTGTCAGTATCCGTGTGCAGGTTTTTGTGGACATCAGTTTTCAGCTCCTTTGGGTAAATGTCAAGGAGTCACGCAGTTTTACTTTGCATCTTTTGAATTTTGTGTGCATCTGAAGATGCAAAATGATTTAAATGAAGTATTCGTGTGTGTGTGTGTGCGCGTGCGCTCACATTGTGCGCACTTATGTCTGACTGTTTGTGATGCTGTGGACTGTAGTCCACCAGGCGGCTCTCTTCATAGGATTTTCCTGGATAATCCTGAATACTGGACTAGGTTGCCATTTCCTCCTCTAGGAGATCTTCCCAACCCAGGGATTGAACTTTTGTCTCTTGCGTTTCCAACATTGGCAAGCAGATTCTTTACCACTGCACCACTTCGGAAGCCCATTCATTGTCAGTATGTTTATCTATCTGTTTGCCCCATTTTCCTGATTACATTTAGGGTATCCAGAAGATACAAAATTTGCCCTTTGATGTGATGGAACACAGGGAGATAAAATTTTTTTTTTAATGAAAACATGGTCTTTGTTTACATTGTTTTGAGTCAGTGGCTTTTTAGAGTTAGATCCAGTTAACAATATAGGACATAATGCTTTTTAGTATTAATCCTTTTCTCCTCCCCATTCACTCTTCTCTTTCTCATTCACTACTCTCACTGCGCCACCCCCCTCCCCTCGCCCCCAAAAAGGGCAAACCCAGTTGTTTGGTGAAAAGTTTTGACAAAATCTCTTACATAGTCCTTAATTGGTTATTAAAGTTAACATTAGCTTTCACAAATAAACCAGAAACTAGAAAAATCAGAGGGCTAAGAATTCTTTGAATATATACAGTTCTTTAAAAAAAACAGTGTATTAAATATTTATTGAGGGCAGAGTATGAAGAGGGTGAGAGCTAATATTATTTGAATTTATTAGGTCATGAGGAGGTCGTTTCTGTGCAAACTGATGCAAAGTTTTGAACTACCACAATAATTATAGATCAAGATTGAAGTTAAACATTCTTTTTCTTTTTGAAGAAAGGTTAAGTTCAGTATCTCAACAAACCCAAATGTAGGAAGTTGGCCAGTCACAACTCAAAACTTTTATTAACATAATTTTAATGAGACACTTAAATTGTTCAGATTCAGCCTTGTTGTGGAACTTTGTGCCAGAGTGGTTTGCAAAAGAAAGTCTTCATTCCACCTGGGTGGATGACTGATATCATTCTGTTCTGCTAGGGGTTTGAGAAACAAGCTGATCCTGCTTTGGGCTGGGTCCCTAGGTAACAAAATGATGTTGTTGAGTGAGATAATAAGGAAGAAATTTTATGTGTGTGTTAAATGCAGAAGGGAAGTTAAAGAGCTTCATTTGAAGTTTTTAATAATCAGAATCTAAGACTGTATTCTAGAATTGTGTGTCCAGTATGGTAGCCACTAGCTACATATAGCTATTAAAAATTCATATTAATTAAAATTAAATAAAAATTCAATTTTCAGTTACACTAGCTGTATTTTAAGTAATATTTTTCAATAGCTGGTGGTTACCCCATTGGGGAACACATATATAGAACACTTTATCCTCCTGAAAAGTTCTGTTGGATAATGTTCTTCTAAAATGTTGGCGTGAGAGGCAGCCAGGATTTTCAAGCCTGTTTCCTTTTGTTCTAGTTATAAAACTAGAACTTTATTAAGATAAAGTTGACGTTCAAGTGTATTTACTTATGAGTTCTTTAGATCCGTGTTTTCGCTCATATTCTAAAAATGTGAGGCTTGTTTAATTTAGCTCTTTTTCTTTTTCCAGCTCCAACATATTTTATTTCTAAAGGAGAAGCACTGCTATTGTTAATTCAGATTAACAAAGGAAGTGCTCCTTTGGTCATTTTTGGGAATTAAAATTTCAGTATAAGTTAGTCTATAATTTGAACTTTTTTTTTTCATGTTAGCTTTTGGGTCAGTCATCTTTGCCCCTTTCTTACCTTTATTAAACTGGCAACCTCAGAGGCCTATGTGGGGAGATGTTGCACTAATAGAGAATCTTTTTTCTTTTTTTTCTCTTTAATGAGAATTTTTGAAGGTATGCACTTTGGACTGTGACTTTTGTAGATTCACAGATGTGAATCTCATATGATAGCTTTTGATATGTGATCAGAGATAAATGCATTCAATTTTCTGATAAATTCAAGTCTCTTTATTCAGAGGAAGGTGGAGAGTGTCTTGGATTACCCAGCAGCATTGGGCAAACCTACACTGATCTGTGATGCAGTGGACTGAGGAAATGGCACAAGATGAATGAAAATGTCATGTCATTCCTTGAGGCCCGGGGCAGAGCTGCAGAGAGATTGCTGGACATCTGAGATTATGGCTGCAGCTGTTCACTAGAGGAAGGAAGAATGCAGTAGGAAGAAGATGTAGTACTAACTGCATCTGTTCATTCTAGTGTACCAAGTGTCCTGTATCAGAAGACAGGTGCAGTTTTGTATTAGGGCAGAAGAATGTTCTGGAAAAGATCATGGACCACAACTGTGACCAGTCTGGTGTGGGGAGAAGGGAAGCAGGGGCAGACCACGCCACAGAACCTGGGCAGTGGGCAGGCTCTGCTTAGCCTCACTGCTGCCTCGTTGAAGTCCTGGTAAAGAGTGAGGTTGGTGGTGTTGCACTTGGGACTTTTGGGGGAATACCTTTTCTAATTTCTTGCTGCTTAAGTGGACTGATGTGAAGTAACAGTTATTCATGTCTTATCTGTCTCTTGGACTCACATACACCGGTAAGTTGAAGTGGATTTATATAAATAGTCACACTTTTTAGCCACACTGCTGGAAGAAGTATTTTAACCATTTAAAAGTATTGCAGATACTCTTCCTGCAGTCAAGTTCTTGAGCCAGACATGTGGTTTTCTTACGTGTTTGTGCTGGTAACATTCCTGAACACAGTGTGAGAAGGTTCTTCTAGATTAATGGATACCTAATGAGAAGAATGGGGCAGGAATTTGGAGACTATGGATTGGGTGGGGGCTTTGCATATCATTTAAATGGCAACCCACTGCAGTACTCTCGCTTGGAAAATCCCATGGACAGAGGAGCCTGGTAGGCTACGGTCCATGGGGTCGCAAAGAGTCAGACACGACTGAGCAACTTCACTTTCACTTACCATACTTTCACAGTCTCTGCCTATTTCAGGTCATTGTTTTTCACAGAATTCCGGTCATTGTTTTTCTAGAATATCTTATATAGATAGATGTGCTGGCAACGTTCTCCTGAATTTTTTTCAGCATAACGAATGAGGCAAAATAGATTGAATAATATCAGATCAGATCAGTCACGTCGACTCTTTGCAACCCCATGAATCGCAGCACACCAGGCCTCCCTGTCCGTCACCATCTCCCAGAGTTCACTCAAACTCAACGTCCATTGAGTTGGTGATGCCATCCAGCCATCTCATCCTCTGTTGCCCCCTTTTCCTCCTGCCCCCAATCCCTCCCAGCATAGAGTCTTTTCCAGTGAGTCAACTCTTTGCATGAGGTGGCCAAAGTACTGGAGTTTCAGCTTTAGCATCATTCCTTCCAAAGAACAGCCAGGGCTGATCTCCTTTAGAATGGACTGGTTGGATAATATAATCATTCTTAATTGTGCAGGTGTATATTAACCTGAAAGAAATAATAAACTGCAGGTAGGAGAAAGTGTGGTATATTTCAGTGTATGTTTTTAGATTTATGATTTTTTTGGTGTCTGTCCTAGCAGTGGATGGACTGTATTCCTTTTCTTCAGATGTCATTGAAATCCAGAAAACCAGGTTTTTCAAGTCATTGTGTTTGCATATAAAACTTTGCATGTTATACAAAATCTTCACAGTGTATGATCCTACACATTTTTATCTAGTTTGTCTTTCCCTTTTAGTATAACACAAAACCTCTAAAAATAAAGATGTGTTTTTGCATGTTGATCCACACAAATCCTTGCTTAGAGTACCTTTCAGTTTATTCCTTTGTTGATTAGGGGGACATAGTCATGTACTCTCTGAGGCCTATATTCCCTGTATCTGTATAGATCACTGTTAATTAGCTTTTCCTGTTGTCCATGTCACTCCTTCTCCCACCCCGCAGTACTGTAGCACTTTCAAGATGTGTTTAAACTGTGCATTTTATTTGTAAAGCTAATCTTTAATCTTTGCTAAATGTGGGACAGGATCTAATGGAACAGTTGCTGTAACTTAAAGTGATAAAGATACAGTCTTGAATAAAAGTGTGGAGTGTTACATGGTGTACTCTCTAAGAGTCTCTTTGGGGGTTTGCAATCTGAATAGTATCAGTATATAATTTAGAAAATGATAGCCACAGAAAATCTTTTCTGTGGAAGTTTGTCCTTAAAGGCTGTATTTTTTTTTTTCCTCTTTGGTTTTAAACTGTGTGGTGACTAGATATTTATGATTCCATAGTTGAACGTCCCCTAGGTTTACCTGAATAGTTTTCATTGTAGATAAATTACTTACATTGAATGTGTTTTTGGTTGGAGTCGGGGACAGGAAGAATGAACTGTTCTTGTTTTGTGTTTAACTTTGGGATGCAGAAAACTCACTGGACAGACCTGTATCAGACACCTGATTTGGAGGTGAGTCGGAAGAGTAAGGACACACAAAGTGGTCAAGGGGGAGACTGGCTTGCAAGGGGGAGGAGAGTCGGGAAACGTGTTAATCAGGAATGCTAGTCAAAATATGAGGCGACCACGTTTGTAAGGTGTTGAGAAACTAACGTGAACAGGTGGTGTGGGTGAGATTGAAGAAAACATTCTATTTTTTCTTGAAGTGTAGGATGTGAGTCCTTAGGGTTCTTACAGGAAAGTGCTAAAGATTATAGGATGAGAGCTGTAGTGCAGATTCCAAACTAAAGTTAGTGGAAGTAGCAGCCGCCTTCAGCAGGATTGGTATTCCATCTGTTAGAACTTCATCTTCTGGGAAGCCTCACAGTACCTTCTCAAAGGCGAGTACTTCATGCTGTTCTCTGCCGCAGGTGTCTCTCTTCGAGAGTCTGCTTTCTTTCATTATTGGTGTTGCCACAACCAAGTTCATGCCTTGGAGGTATTTTTCTTTTTCTTTTCAACCTCCAAGCCTGATGAGGAGAGTTCAATGTTTTGCTCATTTCCTGCTTTATTTGCTGTTCTTGGGGGAAGAAAATTACAGCCCTTCTGTTTTAAAAGATTCTTAAAGATTACACATGGGGGAAATTACATTAAATTTTAAAGAATTGTAGTGTTGGTTGGGGGATAAGACATTTTTATTTGCTAAGAGGCCAATGAAGGGCTCCTCTCTCATCCAGCCTGTTTGTTGTTTTGTCGCTAAGTCGTATCTGACTTTTGCTATCCCATGGACTGTAGCCCGCCAGGCTCCTCAGTCCATGGGATTTCCCAGGCAAGAATACTGGAGTGTGTTGCCATTTCCTTCTCCAGGGGATGTTCCTGTCCCAGGGATCAAACCAGTGTCTCCTGCATTGGCAGGCGATGTTTTACCACTGAGCCACTGGGGAAGCCTTCATCCAACCTAGGCCCTTCCAAAATGCCTCCAAAGATGAAGGGCATGCTGATCTCTTATCTTCAGAAAACCATCTGAGCTCAGTGGCTGGGTATGGCTTTGAAATCAAAGACTTGGTTTGAAAACTTGAGTTTATAACTTTCTGCTTGATTTTGGGTGGTTTACCTCTTTGCCTCTTTTTGTTTAAAAAAGAATATCCCAGAGTTGCTTTGACGTTTAGTGAACTAATGCCTGTCAAGCCCTTTGGCACAGTGCCCGACCAGGGTAGTTACATTTATTAAGGGCTAACTTCTCAGCCTTGAATGAAGGAGCATTGGTGGCAGATTAATAGATGCAGAACTGTCTTGCTTCAGCTGGCAGTTTGCATTTATGGTAATCTCCCGACCAGTTCCACATCGTTAGTTGATGAGGTTTCTGACTGGACTTAAGCTGGTTTGGCTGTTTTCCAGAGCCTTGTTCAGCAAGCATTGCTAAGTACTCTGTTGTGTGTCTTGAGCTCTGCTAGGCATGTTATGCCCTGTTCTGGCTTCCGCTCTAAGAAAGCTCACTGTGTGGAAGGGGTGGCAGACAGTAAATGAGCAAAACACCCTGCAGAAGGTGCTGTGGAGATGATCACAGAACTGTGAGAACACTGACAAGGCATCTTTCCAAGCCTGGGAGCGGGGCATGGCCAGGAGGGCTTCTCTGAGGAGGTGGCGCTTCAGCTGGCAGTAAAGATGAACAGCTTATGCAAAGACAGGGAGGGAACAGCTTATGCAAAGACAGGGAGGAGTGAGAATGCATACTGAATTCAGAGAATGGCTGATTCAATTCAGGATGTTAGCTGCATGTATGGAGGAACGCAAGATGAAGCTGAAGGGATGAGCAGGGGCCAATCAGGAACCGACTTAATTGTTGGGCTGTTGAATTTAGATTTTATCCTGGAAGCCGTTGGTACCATTTAAGGATTTTAAGTATGGATGGCAGGTGATATGTTTCAGAAAATTTACCCTGACCACAGTGTGGAGGAGAATTGGAGGGTATAAGCATAGAAGCAGAATCTAGTTAGAGCACTTAAACCTTTTTGGGCTGTGGATCTATTTGGCAATCTGGTGAAGCCTGCAGACCCCTTTTTGGGATAAGGCATAAAGTAAAACATGACGATCACAAAGGAAACCAGTTAGATCTAAATGCACTTCTACCTGTGGACTGTAGAGTCTGTGAGCCCTAGATAAAGCAACTCTGAGTGAATGCTTTAGTAGGAGAGCTGTGAATGAATGTAGGCTAAAAACGGGGTATTTGGACTGTGATAACAAAATGCCATAGTTTATTTCTTGCAGTCCTGGAAGCTGGAAGTTCAAGACCACAGCATGGGTGGATTTGGTGTCTGATGAGAGCTAGCTTCCTCATTTTTGCTGTCTTCTCATTGTAACCTTCCGTGGTGGAAGGGATGAGGGACTTCTCTCCAGCTGCTTTTAAAAGGGTATTGATCCATGATCTAAGCAGAGCCCTCATGATCCAATTGTTTCCCAAAGGTGTTCATCTCGGAACACCATCACACTGGGCATTAGGATACACCATGTGAATGCTGGGGAGGCACAAGCATTTCACTCTGTAGCACTGGGGCAGTGAGGACTGAAGAGGAGGGCTTGAGTGTAAGAGCAGAGACAGATCGGTTGGGTGATGGGGTGGGGGGCATGGAAAGGGAAAGAGAGGCAGTAAGACTTCTGACGTGGGCCGTTGGGTAAAAGATGATCAGTCACATATAGTGGGTATAGAAGTTCTGCCTACACACTGGTTAGCTTTTGAAAGGTCCTTTGTGAATCCATTTATTTGTAAGTCCAATTGTAGAAGCAATGTCTAATGCAGTTCTCAGTTGTGTGTGAAGTCTGGTTTGATAGAAGAAAGTTTATACTTTGGAACTTAAGTTGAAGTGATTCCTTCTGAAAGATGATGAGCAGATTGTGGGAAAGGCATGATTAACTTTAGAAACGTTGAGTATGCATTTTGATGAATTAGCATGTCAGTATATTTTTATCATATTTAAAAAATTGAGGTATAATTGATACATTAGTTTCAGGTGTACAGCATTATATTTGCTATTTGTAGATATTGCAGAATGATCCCACAGTAACTCTAGTTAACATCCATCACCATACATAGTTATAAAATTATGTTTCTTGTGATGAGAACTTTTAAGGTCTAACTTTTGGCAACTAAAAACACAAATTTCAAATAAATACATAATACAATATTACTAACTGTAGTCACCCATGACATTGTTTATAACTGGAAGTTTGTACCTTTTGACCCCCTTGCTCATTTCGCCACCTCTCACCTCCTGCTACCACCAACTGCCAATCTGTTCTGTATATGTTACCTTTTTTCCCCCTAAAGATTCCACATATAAGTAAGAGCATACAGTATTTGTATTTTGCTCTCTGACTTATTTTCATTTAGTATGATGCCCTCAGGGTCCATCCATGTTGTTGCAAGTGGCAAGATTTTATTCTTCGGTATGTATGCGTGTGTATGTATATATTCATCAATGGATGAGTGAACAAAGAAAATGTGTGTGTGTCTGTGTGTGTGACAAATTAGGTTGTTTCTGTGGCTTGGCTATTGTAAGTAATATTGCAGTGAACATGGAGTGCATATCTTTTTGAATTACTGTTTTCATTCTCTTTAGATAAACACCTAGGAGTGGAAATGCTGGATTATATGTGGTAGATCAGTTTTTTAATTTCTTGAGGAAGCCCTGTACTGTTTTCCATAACATTTACACCAATTTACATCCCCACCAACAGTGTACAAGGGTTCCCTTTCCTCCATGTCCTTGCCAGCATTTGACAGTTCTTGTCTTTGTGATAGTAGCGGTTCTGAATGGTGTGACATGCTACACCAATCACATTGAGATTTTGATTTCTTTTTCCCTGATGATTAGTGATGTAGAGCATCTTTTCATGTTCCTGTTGGCTATCTGTATGTCATCTTTGGAAAGATGTTCACATCTTTTAATGGGATTGTGTTTTTGGTATTGAGTCATGAATCCTTTATATATTTTGGGTGTTAACTCCTTATCAGATATATGATTCGCAGATATTTTCTCCCATTTGTAAAGTGCCTCTTCATTTTGTTACTGATTTCCTTTGCTATGTAGAAGAGACTTTTTAGTTTGATATAGACCCACTTATTTATGTTTTCCTTTTATTATACCTTTTTTATGTAAACATTTTATTGAAGTATAACATTCATAGTGAAAAATGCATAAATCTTAGTGTCTACTGAAATGAATTTTCACAAAGTGAATATTCACAAATATTCACACAGTGAATGTAACAAGGGCTTGTATCAAGAATTAACATTCCTGCCCATAAGAAGCCTGCCCTTCCAGTCTCTGCCCCTCCTCAGGGAAAATCACTATCCTGACTTCTAAAGCTATAGGTTATCTTAACAATTTTTTTCTTCTTAAATCTTTTTCTATTTTTTTTTTAATTGAGGCCTAACTTTATGGCACACATTTTAAGTGTACACTTTGATGAATTAAAAAAATAATTTTTAGAGCAGCTTTAGATTCAAAGCAAAGTTGAGCAGGAGATACGGAGAGCTCCTCTATTTCCTTTGTCCCCACACGTGCTTAGCCTCTCTCACTGTCAGCATCCCCCGATAGAGTGGTATCCTGGTCACTGCCAGTGAAGGCACGTTGACACAATCATTGTCAAAAGTCCACAGCTGCTGTTAGGCTTCTCTCCTGGTGGTTTTACATTCTGTGGGTTTTGGCAGGTGTATGATGACATATATGGGTCTATTAGTAGCATATAGGACGGTTTCACTGTCCAGAAAATCCTCTGTGTTAGGCCTGTTCATTTCTCTATCCTCTAGCAATCATTAATCTTTTTATTGTCTCCATAGTTTTGCTTTTTCCAAAATGTCATGTACTAGTTGGAATCATGCAGTTAATACTCTTTTTAGATTGACTTCTTTCACTTAAGAATATGCTTGAAAGCTCATTTCTCTTTAGCAAAATGATATTCCAGTCCATTGTTTGATGTATGAGTTTTTTTATCCATTTATCCACTGAAGGACATCTTGATTGCTTCCAAGTCTTGGCATTTATAAATAAAGTTGTTAATCAACATTTGTGTGCAAAGTTTTATGTAGACATAAGTTTTCGAATTGGTGAATGTCAAGGAGTGTGATTGCTGGAATGTATGATAAGAGTATGTTTAGTTTGAATGTTTAGTTTGGAAGGAACTGCCCAACTGCTTTTTCAAAGTGGCTGTACCATTTTGCTTTCCCATCGGGTGAATAGGTTCTGTTGCTACATATCCTTCCCAGCATTTGATGTCATTGTTTTGGATTTTGGCATTAAGAGGTGTATTTTGGTATCTTGTTTTAATTTGCAGTTCCCTTGTGACATTTCAGATGCTTCTTTTCCATCTGCATATCTTCTTTGGCGAGGTGTCTGTGTAGGTCTCATGCCTGGGTTTTGTATAGCCACTGCCTACCCAGGTTGAATGGGCTCATGTTCTGGCACCCCAGCAGGAGTCTCCTTGTGTCCTACCCTAGTTGATAACTCCAACTTACTCTGATTAGTTTTGTCTGTGTTTGAATGTTATGTAAATAGAACCACATGGAATTTACTCTTTTGTGTTTGGCTTCTTTCCCTCAGCATTGTAACTCTGAGATTCATCTAGAGATGAAGAGAGGTCGTGATTTTTCACTGCTTTGTGGTACTCTGTTGTATGCTCACGTAACTTATCTGTTCCATTTTTTAGAGTTTTGGTGTGGGGTTACTCTGGATAATGGTGCTGTGAACATTCTTGCACATATCTTTTGGTGGACATAGGCATGCATTTCTTTTGCTTTTTCACCCAGCAGTAGAGTTGTTGGGTTACAAGATGTTTGTTTACATTTGTAGGTACTGCCAGTTTTCTAAAGTGATTGTGTCAGTTTACAGTACTGTCACCTGTGTGAGAATTTTGATTTTTTTTCACATCTTCATCAATACTTAATATTGTTTTGATATCGTCTTCATCAATACTTGATGTTGTAAAGAGACATCAATACTGTCTTTCTACTTAGTTGTGTAGGGTTGCAGCAATATGATTTTAACTTGTATTTTCCTCATGACTGATGAAATTGAGTATCTTTGTTTGTTAGCCATTTGGCTAAAGCATGTTATGAAGTGCCCGTTCAAACCTTTTGTTCATTTTTTTTTTTATTGTGTTGTCTACTTTTTCTTATTCATTTATAGAGGTTCTTTATGTATTCTGGATACAAGCCCTTTTTCAGATAACATGTTAAGATATCTGTAGGTTTATAGTATCTTTTCATTGCTTTTTTTTTAATTTGAAAAAGAATGTATACATACAGTAAAAAATTTGAACAACAGAGATGAATATGCACTGAAAGGGCTGTCTCCTTCCTACACCATATTCTTAGTCCCACTTTCTGGCAAGAATCATGGTTAAGTTTCTTGAGTATCCTTCCAGAAGTTTCCTGTGCATAAACTACATTTACCCCCTTTTTCCCCCTAACACTAATAGTAGTAGTGAGCTGCATACTATTCTTTATCTTGCCTTTTTTACTTAATATATCTTAGCATTCTCCCCAAAACAGCATATGCATTTCAAGTTGCTTCTTTAAATGGCAATATAGTATTCCAGTAGATGGATAGAGTCTATTTTTAGCCAGGCTGTATAATCACTTCTTGGTGGGTATTATTATTATTTCTGTTACTACTACTCCTACTGCTGTGCTACAAAAATGGTATCAGGTATATTGAATTTTAGGACTTATGGACCATCCCAATGTGGAAATGCCTTAGGTGTTCAAAATTTAGGGTTGCACCATTTAGGATGACATGAGTGCTTAGGTCATAGCTAAAGCCAGTAGAGCAATTAGGATCACACAGGAAGTGCCGTTAGACCAGTGGGTCTCTCAAGTACGAACGGGGTTGTCAGAATGATTTTGTAAGTCTTTTCTAAAATTCACGTCACTGCTGCTTCTCCCAGCTCCAGTTTAGTGGATCTGAGGTGGGATTTGTGCAGTTCGTTCTTGCCTTTTTTCTTATCCTTTGACTGTAACCCCATCATCCTAAAGGAAATCAGTCCTCAATATTCATTGGAAGGACTGATGCTCAAGCTGAAGCTTCAATACTTTGGCCACCTGATGCGAAGAACTGACTCATTTGAAAAGACCCTGATGCTGGGAAAGATTGAAGATGGGAGGAGAAGGGGATTGACAGAGGATGAGACAGTTGGATGGCATCACAACTCAATGGACATGAGTTTGAGTAAACTCCGGGAATTGGTGATGGACAGGGAGGCCTGGCGTTCTGCAGTCCATGGGGTCGCAAAGAGTCAGACACGACTGAGCTACTGACCTGAACTGACAGTTGATACCCCTTGTGTATCGCTTTCCTTTTGAGATCCAATTGTATAGAATGAGACGATAGCTGAGGATGGAACCCTGAGATACACAAGTGGAGTAGGTGGAGCTTGGGAAAGGGGATGGTTGGACAGAGAAGTCAGGTCAGTATAGGTTCTCTGAAACCAAGAGATGGGATGGTGCGATGAGGAAGTGGCAGGAGAGTCATGCTGCAGAGAGTGGCCCAGTAAGATGATGATTGGTGCTTCTCTGCTGCTTAAGAGTGCTAGAAGAATTTAAGTAATGCCTTTTTAGTCACATCGTGCATCTCAGCAGTATTCTTGTCCAGCGTGGTACTAAGGTACTTTTCGTGGAAAATTGTTGTAATTATGTTCCATGTGTACCCAAAATTAACAGCTTCTGTTAATGATCCAAGAAGCCAGTAATCCTGAACTAAGAAACTTTTCTTGCATCTGTTTATAATTTTGGTTTCTTTTAATTCTCTTCCGGTAATAATTTGTTTTTAGGTTATATTAAAAAAAAAAAAGCTTGCACTTCTAATGTCTTAGACTTTAAGATGTACTTTGATTTGTCCTTGTAGTTTCTAGGTTCTGGTGGACAAGATGGCACTCATTTCGTCTGTCTTGATATTTTACTTAATTTTATAGATTTTAATCCTCCTTACTCAACTTTGGTTTTTCTAGAAGGTCTATTTAGGCTTCACTTTGATCCCTTTAAATACTCAGATGTCTTTTCTGAAGTCATTTCAATTATATGTTGTATTTTTGAAGTACATCTGTGTTGTTGAAGACACTGGATAGATGTATTCTCTCTGGTCCCCTCTCCCCCAATATGTGGGGATGGTGGAGAAAGAAACTGTGTGGGAGGTAAAAAAATTTGTTTCTTAAAAATAAAGTTCAGTATATATATTTAGGAAAAATCAGGTGAGATATGAAGTAATGTGTGGGGCATACTTCTTGGTTTATACTCTTTTTTTCATGGTTATGGTTGTATGGGTTGGTATGACACAGAAGAGAGTACATATTAGTTCATACATAGTGTGATTTAGAGTTAAGGTTGAGTTGCATTTTTCAGGTATTATGAAAATGTGATTTTGCTGCATGTTATTTGCTGTTAAGTCTTCTGTTTATTTAGCTATAAGACTGCTGTATTATGATTTTGAGGAATTATAAGCATTTCAGCACTTGAATTCTGTGATCAAGGACAGTTGGGTCATTGAATTTTTAGGTGAGCTCTTATAAAATTGTATACTGCCCTGTTAATTATTTACTGGAAGAGAATTAGAAGTAAATATGTTGATGTTAAATGTGTGTCCATGGTAAATACACAAAGATACACTTTAACTTTATTTAAAATTATGTGAGTGAGTGAAAGTTGCTGAGTCACGTCTGACTCTTTGTGACCCCCATGGACTATATAGTCCATGGAATTCTCCAGGCCAGAGTACTGGAGTGTGAAGCCTTTTCCCTTCTTCAGGAGATCTTCCCAATCCAGGAATTGAACCGGGGTCTTCTGCATTGCACTCAGATTCTTTATCAGCTGAGCTACCAGGGAAGCCCTTAAAATTATGTGGATATAGTATAATAGTCTCATAAGTATATTGGCAACTTGCTGCATTTTAGAATTACCAGGCTGAAGCCCTTTTGACTTCCTGCTGCTTTACAACGTGGAGACTGACAGGAAGGTCCAGTTATTGTCTGGATCTGCAGACAAGGTGGGCTTGCGCAGTGTTTTAACCCAGAAAGATTAGAAAGGTGGTGTTTGATCTCTTGGCTTAGAATTTGATGCATGTATGAAGTGCTGCTGCTGCTATCTGTTTCAGCTAAAACCTTGGGATTACCATTTTCTAGTTATGAAAGAGATTGAAAAATTTTGATTATGGCCTTAATATTACATTATTAAATGTAGACAGTAAGTTTCAATTGCTTTATCATTTTTTTGCTTAATTTTTTTATATCGAGATAATTCACATACTGTAAAATTCATCCTACTTGGTCTTAGTGTATAATCCTTTTTATTTGTTGCTGGATTTGGTTTGCTAGAATTTTATTGAAGATTTTTGTGACTATATGATTTTTCGGTCTCTAGTTTTCTTTTGCTGTGATATCTTTGGTTCTGGTATCAGGATAATCCTGGGCTCATAGATAGAGTTGGGATGTGGTCCCTCCTCTTCCATTTTTCTGGGAAGAGTGAAGAATTTGTGTTCATTCTTTAAATATTTGGTAAATTCATCAGTGAATGTGTTTGTGCTTGGGCTTTTCTTTGTGGAAAGTTTTAAAATTTGTCGTTGGTGTTGTTTTAGTCCTTGAGTCATGCGTAACTCTTTGTGATCCCATGGACTGTACCCTGCCAGGCTCCTCTCTCCATGGGATTTCCCAGGTAAGAATACTGGAGTGGGTTGCCATTCTGTTTCCAGGGGATCTTCCTGGTCCAGGGATCGAATCCATGTCTTCTGCGTTGGCAGGTGGATTCTTTACCACTGAGCCCCTCAGGAAGCCCAATAATGGCTTCTTCTCTGTTTTTTTTTTTTTTTTTTTTGGTCAGTCTAGCTAAAAGTTTGTCAATTTTGTTGATCTTTTCAAAGAACCAACTTTTGATCTCATTTATTTTCACTATTGTTTTCTCTTTTGATAGCATTATTTTCTGGTTATCTTTATTATTCTGCTTTCTTTGGGCTTCCCTTGTGGCTCGTCTGGTAAAGAATCTGCCTGGGAGATTCTGTGTGGGAGACCTGGGTTTGATCCCTGGGTTGGGAAGATCCTCTGGAGAAGGGAAAAGCTACCCATTCTAGTATTCTGGCCTGGAGAATTTAATGGACTTTGTAGTCCGTGGGGTTGCAAAGAGTTGGACATGACTGAGCGACTTTCACTTTCTGCTGTCTTTAGATTTAGTTTGCTCTCTTTCTCATGTTTTCAAGTGGAATGTTAGTTTGATTTGAGATCTTTTAAATACAGATATGGACAGGTATAAATTTCCCTCTTAGCACTGTGTTAACTGCATTCTATAAATTTTGTATATTGTTTTCATCTCAGAGTATTTTCTAATTTCTTTTTATTTTAGTTTTTTGTTTTAGGTATTAGTTCAAATATGCATTAATACTGGAAGCAGTTAAGAATTGCTGCCATTTACAGGATAACTGTCACTCTATATGTATTATTTCCCTAATCCTCATTGGAATTGTGTCGTTGGTGAAATACTGGTGGTTTCTTGTTTTATAGACAAGGAACTGAAGTTTAGTCAGTTAACCAAGGTTTTTTTTTTTTTCTGTTTTTAAATTTATTTTTAATTGGAGGATAATTGCTTTACAATGTTGTGTTGGTTTCTGCTGTTCAACGGCATGAATCCGCCAAAAGTGTGCACACGTCCCTTCCCTCTTGAGCCTCCCCTGCCCCACCCCTCTAGGTTATCACGGCCTGGGTGCGCTCCCTGTTTCTGCGGCAGCTTCCTGCTAGCTTTGTGGCGGTAGCGTGTTCCATGCTGCTCTCAGAGTGAGCCCCACCCTCTGCTTCTCCACAAGTCTGCTCTCGATTCCTGCCTTACAGATCGGTTCCTCAGTACCATTTTTCTAGATTCCATATATATGTGTTAATATACAATAGTTGTTTTTCTCTTTCTGACTTACTTAATTCTATATCACAAGCTCTAGGTTCATCCACCTCATTAGAACTGACTCAGATTCGTTCCTTTTTATGGCTGAATGACTTCCCTGGTGGCTCAGAGGTTAAAGCGTCTGCCTCTGATGCGGGAGACCTGGGTTCGATCCCTGGGTCGGGAAGATCCCCTGGAGAAGGAAATGGTAACCCACTCCTGTATTCTTGCCTAGAGAATCCCATGGACAGAGAAGCCTGGTAGGCTACAGTCCACGGGGTCGCCAAGAGTCGGACACGACTGAGTGACTTCACTGTCAATATTCTATTGTGTATATGTACCACAGTTTCTCAATCCATTCATCTGTCGACGGACGTCTAGGTTGCTTTCATGTCCCTGGCTATTGTAAATAGTACTACAGTGAACATTAGGGTACATGTCATTTTGAAATTATAGTTTTCTTAGGGTATATGCCCAGTAGTGGGATTGCTGGGTTAATTTTCCAAGGTTTTGCATACCAAATCAGAGGCTTGACTCTCTTCTCATTATGCTACACTTCTCTAAACTACTTGGAAATAGTGATTCCTGTAAATAGAAGGTTAAATATATTTTCAAATATATAGGCAGTAGCAAGTAGCTGGACTGTATTTAGTACTTGTCATCTTCTATTCACATACGGATTCTCACCCTTTCTTTCATTTAAACATTTGAAGTTCAGACTTCCCCTCCCACATGTTGCAAGGACTTTGACTGGACTTGGCTTTTAAATATTTGTTTTGTGGTAGCTCTGCTGAATCAAAAAGTAGCTTTAAATGATATTTTAAAACTATTTTTCTGCTGATTCTGGTATGAAAGATAACTTGTGTCCACAGTTTTAAGTCTTCTTTAGGTGGGCCATTGCTGTGCCGAAGAGCAAATGTTTAAATATTTTCATCTTTATTTTTTTCCTGTACAGTTGAATTGCTTCTGGGACAAAGAAGAGGCTTTGTTGACCTTTGAAAATTGGCCCTAGGATTTAGTATGCATTCCTGCTTCTTCCCAGATTTCTGTTATTACAGGGTTGTATAAAGGATACATTTTGTATCTTTGTAATTTATAATGGTGCTGAGAACATTATAACTAATTAGTAAATAAGGAATGATGAAGGCCTTGGGATAAACTTAATCAGCCCCTTTTTGTTTCTTTTGTCCACAGGGCATGTGGTGATTATAAACTTTGAGCCTAGAATTTTAGGCTTAAACTACTTTTAAATGAAACTTAGTTTTCCCCCTTCAATCACTATTTTTAAAGAGAAATTGTACTTTAAGTATATCTCAATTTTCTGCAGATGACCCTGTCTTCAAGTATGGTACTGTTTCTCATTTGAATGAGTAATCTTTTTGTTTGTTTGATTTTTGCAGATTACAGTCATTATGGGTTATTATTGGGTTGGCCAAAGTTTGTTTGGGTTTTCTATAACATCTTATAGAAAAACCCAAAAATGAATTTTTGGCCAACCCAGTATAAGATATTGCTATAATTCCCTTTACTGTCCAGTAAGTCCTTAATGCTTATCTATTTCAAGTATAAAATGCTTGTTAGTCCCATATTCCTAATTTGTTCTTTTACCCCTCCCTCTCTCTGTTGTTTTGTGTCTTGTGAATCTGTTTTGTATATTGATTCATTTGTATTATTTTTTAGATTCCACATGTAAGTGATATACAGTGTTTATTTGTCTTTTCTGTCTAACTTATTGACTTATTTCACTAAGCATTATATTCTCTAGGTTCATCCATGTTGCTGCAAATGTCAGTATTTTTTATGGCCAAGTAATATTCCATCACACATATGCATGCATGTATGTATGTGTGTATATATATATATATATTTGTATATTTGCTTTTGGTTGCACTGGGTCTTTGCTGGTGCACGTGGGCTTTCTCTAGCTCTCGTGACCTAGGGCTTCTTGTTGTCATGGTTTCTCTTGATGTAGATAGAGCACAGGCTCCAGGCACATGGGCTTCAGTAGTTGCAGCATGTGGGCTCAGGGAACTGACTTAGTAGTGCTTTGGCTCAGTAGTTAGGGCGCATAGGCTTTGTGCTCCACAGCATGGAGTCCTCCCAGAGCGGGGATTGAACCCGTGTCCCCTGCTTTGGCGGATGAATTCTTATCCACTGTTCCACCAGAGAAGCCCCTATGTTATGTCTTCTTAAACTAGTCTTCTATTGATGGGCTTTTGGGGTGCATCCATGTCTTGGCAACTGTAGATGGTAGTGCTGTGAACATTGGGGTGCATCTTCTAAAATTAAACTTTCTTTTTCCCCCAAATGTACCTGGGAGTGAATTGCTGGGTCATGTGGCAGCTCTGCTTTTTACTGTTTTCTGCCATGACGCCATTGATCTACATTCCCGCCAGCAGTGTATGAGAGTTCCCTTTCTCCACATCCTCTCCAGCATTTATTATTTGTAGACTTTCTGATGATAGCCTGAAATGAATAATCTGAATGTGTTGCTGAATCTGTTGAGTAACTGTAGGGACTGAGGAGAAATTTTCAAAATCACAGTGAGTGAGGTCTTGATGTAAATCCTTAGGTGCTGCTGCTGATCTTCATGAGGAGTCTGTCTGAAATGGTCAAGATAGTTTACTTGATGATAACTGCTTGAATTAGGGCTTTTAAGTTGCTTAGTAGTGTTGTGAACCTTGGATTTGCCAGAGGTAGCGCTTGCTGAGAGTGCCACTGAGCCATTTTATCGACAGTGTGTCTCCCCTGTTACTGTGTATACTTGAACGTGGGTGATACAAAAAGACCTGTTGTAAATGGGGTAGTAGTTCGTAGTTCTTGACTCATACAGATATCTGTGAATCAACACTAATTACTGGGGGTCAGGTGTTTGTGCTGGAAGGTTCTCTTAAGTGACCTTATTCCTTTATGGTAATAATCTGTTGAAATAATTCTTTCCTTATTTGTCCAACAGTAAGTGACATTGTGAAATCATGATAACTTTTAAAAATACTTTAATGTATGTTACCTCATTTATCCTCACAAGCCTGTTGTGGTCAGGACGAATACCTGAATTTTACAGCTGAGAAACCAGGTGGCTGCTTCAGGCATGATTATCTTCACAGGACTGGTGTTAAAATTTTGAGATATTGCTAACTGTGTCCTGGTCCTTTGCTTCCAAAGCTAGAAACTCTTAAAAGGTTTCCTAAGACTTTTGGAGCCATAATTATGCTAACCAAACTCATGAGACCAGTTGATTAGAAAAATCAGAGATAAGAGGAAGATTAATTACATTCATAAAACACAGAACTAGTTGATTACAGTCTTCTTAGGTTGTACTGCATCTGTGACTATAGTGCTTTTATAAGTTTGCCTCAGTTCAGAGCATCACTTTTGTGAATTCAAGGTACTTGAATTTATAGTCATTCTACTCCCCCTCTTCTGTCCCTGGGAAAATTTTTTTCCTCCTGTGGCTCAGTTTTGCCTGATTTGGAGATCATATAAATGGATTTAGCTGGTGTGTGTTCTTTTTGTAAGGCTTCCTGACTCAGTATAGTGTTTTTGGTATTCAGCAGTAGTCTGTTCTTTTTATTGTATGCTTTTTAATAGTTTGTATTGTGTGAGTATACCACTGTTTTGTTCCTCTGTTCTCCTGTTTATAGATACCCTAATTTGCTTTTTAAATTTTAACAACAATAACACAAAAGTCACTTATCAGCATGCCTTCTTACCTAACATCAGGTAATGGACTAGAATTGATTGTAATTTTCTTAGATAGCTTTATATTTCAGCCTTGTTTTTTTCTAGTCGCCTTGATTTGGTTTTTTAGATATGGTACGTGAGATACCCTAGCCCTTTGAGCACCCCAGTTGCAAACCATCTCATCTGTTATGTATTGATTTCTACTAGGGGATGATATTTTAAATCTTAATGCCTTTAGCCCACTGTGTACTGACTATTACGGTGATTTACTTTTTAAACAAAAGTGTGCCTATTCTCATTTATGGTCCAGTTTTGTAAAATCTTGCCTGTCTCCCGAAGCCAAAGGCAACACTGAGAGCTAATATGAGAGTTTTGTTTTGGGAACTTTGTGGCCCACTGTATTTCTGTTCAGAGATCATGTTTGCTTAATGACTTGACATTTGAGCCTATTTCTTTAGTTACTTGACATTTTCCTCATTAAAAACCTTTACTATATCCAACAGTCTTTGGTAAATGAGACGCCTTTTCCTTTTTTTCCCTAAATAAGACATCTCATGGTCCTTTAACATTTTTAGAACTCTAATAATTTTTCTACCATCTATGTGAAACCTCGTATTTTTCAGGGGAAAAAAAAAGAGATTGGAACATACATCAAAAGTTACTAGATGTATGACTAATGCTGGGTATAATAAGATCATTTCTTAACTTTGCATATATTATACTACTTGAAAAGTAGTGCTCCATGATTCTTCTCTATCTCTTGCTCTTCCATTTGGTCTGTATTATTAATGTATTTAGTATGGGTGAGCCTTGGTCATTTTTACTCAGCTTTTTTTAATATCTAAATTTGCCAAACTTGTACTTATATTTTTCTTTGTTAATCAAGTTTTTATATAACTCTTATTTATCAGTTCATGTTATATCTTGATTTGTGTATTCTGTGATTTCCTCTGAGGGATAGAAACTAACTTCTAGTATTAGGATTTAGTAAGTGGAATAACTTGAATCTGAGACCATAGGACTCTAATAAATAATGTTTTGGAAGAAAAAGTTGGTAGCTGGAACTTGCTGAACCTTTGTTTCTGTTCTTTAACGGAATCTGCCATAAACTGAGGGTTGGGACAGGCCCTTGGAACGTCTTCTAGACAACAGTGAGTCTTAAACAGTTAATGATGCATCAGAGAAGAACCTAGCAAAACCCTGTGATAATTTAGAAACCTTGTAGCTTTTCTTGTGTTGATTTCCTTCCCACTTTGGTTCTTTACATGACATTAGTCAAGGCTATGGTTTTTCCTGTGGTCATGTGTGGATGTGAGAGTTGGACTGTGAAGAAGGCTGAGCGCCGAAGAATTGATGCTTTTGAACTGTGGTGTTGGAGAATACTCTTGAGAGTCCCTTGGACTGCAAAGAGATCCAACTGGTCCATTCTGAAGGAGATCAGCCCTGGGATTTCTTTGGAAGGAATGATGCTAAAGCTGAAACTCCAGTACTTTGGCCACCTCATGTGAAGAGTTGACTCATTGGAAAAGACTCTGATGCTGGGAGGGATTGGGGGCAGGAGGAGAAGGGGACGACCGAGGATGAGATGGCTGGATGGCATCATGGACTCGATGGACGTGAGTCTGAGTGAACTCCGAGAGATGGTGATGAACAGGGAGGCGTGGTGTGCTGTGATTCATGGGGTCACAAAGAGTCGGACACGACTGAGCGACTGAACTGAACTGCACAGAATAAGTGGAAGTAGAACAAAATGTTCTGAATTTCATCTTTCTTATATATGCTTCTTATTGGAGTTTCTTAGAAGCAAGGAATTGGTCTAAAGAGAATAGGTTAGAGATGTGGATAGTTTATGAAAACTTAGATATTCAAGGGAGGAATTATTTTCCTTTTTTGTTAGCCCCTCATCTCTCTGATTTGACTTTTTGCCAGTTTTTTTCACATGTGTTCAGCCATCTTGGGAATTTTCTTCAGGTGAGCAGTGTGGCAGAGGCCTCAGGAAGAGAACACTATAGAAAACGGTTTGCAAGGAAGCCTAGCACAGTTGCTGGAGGCATGGGCGAGATTCTGAAACAGTTGTCTTTTTACCTAGTACCCTTCAAAGCTTGAAAGAAGGAAGTCAGAACAGCTTCCAGTCCCATAGCCTTCCCTTTGCTGAGCTCTGTGTTGGCTGCCGCGCGCGTGTGCGCAGTCTTTCACTGTGTCTGTCCAGCACTGCACCTGCATGTGCTGTAGCCTGCCAGGTTCCTCTGTTCATGGGGTTTTCAAGGCAAGAATACCAGAGTGGGTTGCTGTTTAGTTCTCCAGGGGATCTTCCAGATCCAGGGATTGAGCCCTTGTGTCTTGTGTCTCCTGCATTGGCAGGCAGATTCTGTACCACTGTGCCACCTGGGAAGCCCGTGGTAAATGGTAGTGCCACGCTGTTCAGAGACATGTGGCTGGTGGGATGAGAGAGAGATACAGAGAAAGCATAGGTTTCCATTTTGGGGGCTGCCACGATCTTTCATTCTGTGAAAGCCTAGCTAAGAATGGCATTTGCCATCATCTTAGTGCAACAAAAAGGCATTTAAAAGTTGTTAGGGTTACAGTGGTTTGATTTCTTCAAAGGAAGTATCTTTTAAAATATTTAAAAGTATTATCTGCTTATTTGAAGCAATTCAGAATTGTATATAGCATAAAGTGAAAATTGTCTCTTACCCACCTCCTTTCTAAATACTACTCTGGGGAGATGTCTTCTTCTTGGTATCTTAACCTTCTAGACCAGAGGGTTCTGTTTGGTGTAAAGAATCAATGCATCACTTGGGTATACTCATGGAGTTGGATTTTTATAACCTTTCCAAGGAACTTGACTGACACTAGGTCATTCTGGTTTCTTAGGAGGAATTAGGGCACTTTGGTTGTCTTTTTATGCTCTGAGAGTTGACAGGATATTCTGTTAGAAACTTGTCCGATAAGTTCTAACTCCTGAATTTTTATTTCCTTTTATAAGTGAAGCAGTAGTTTGGTTGCAGTGTGGTAAAAGCCCCAGTTATCTTAGCAAATTACTCCAAAACTTAGGGCCTTAAAAAACAATTTATGATTATTTCTAAGAGTTGACAGGCTCAGCTTGCAAAGGGGTGTAGCATCACTTCTGTTACCTCTGTAATGGTCAAAGCAGTTACAGAGCCTGGCCAGGTTCAAGGGAGTGGGGTGGGGAAAGGCCTTCTCCAGCAGAGGCCTAGCAGAGAGTTGGGGCCATCTTCAGTCTTCCACTAGCGGTGTGACTGACGCAGTGGCAGTCTTGAGAGGGAGAGGTGGCAGTTACAGAATATCGTTCTTATCAATCACTAGTCTTCTGGGTTAAAATTTACCATGCTCAGGCACAGCTTCAAGGTAAATTTATTTTATTGTTTTTGGTAAAGGAGAAGAAAACATCAATAAAATTTGTCTATAGGAAAGGTTTTACTGATGTAAGAAAGAAGATGAACTCTAGAGGAAGAAGGTAAGGTTTCCTACTCCCCTCTGCTCTCAAGGAAGCATACATAACTCTTAAGAGGTAACTTGCTTTATTGCTTTTTCTTACTGAGAACTCCGGTAGCATGCAGAATTTAAGAAGATGGTTTTTGGAGCAGATGGATACATTGAATGTGTCATCAAGAGGTCTTCCCAGGTGGTGCTAGTGGTAAAAACCTGCCTGTGAATACGGGAGATGTAAGCGATGTGGGTTTGATCTCTGGGTTGGGAAGATCCCCTGGAGAAGGAAATGGCAACCCACTTCAGTATTCACGCCTGGAGAATCCCATGGATGGAGGAGACTGGCAGGCTACAGTCCATGGGGTTGCAAAGAGGTGGACACGACTGAAGTGACTTAGCACAATCATGCATGTGTCATCAAGAGAGCCAGGTATGCCAGTCTCCACTACCTCAGAGATTTGCTAGACGAGACATCCCTTCCCTGTAACTCAGTACCCATACACCTATTCTTTTAGATCTTGTTTGTAAAGTGCTTTGGGAAATGATGAAGTGGGTTCATTAGCGTGGTTCATAATTTTCCCAACCCTTTAGCTTAAAATGAGCCCCTTGCTTACCTTTCAAGATACTTGCTTTTCAGAGATTTAATGGGAGGATTTTTGTCTTCCGATTAGATTTTAAAAAGGAAACTGCCCTTTTGGAATTTTGGAACTTGAGCTGTCCTGCATTCTTGAGTGTGTGGAGTGTTCACTTACCTCCATGTGCTTTTGCAGTTCCCTCTGTACAGTCTCTCTCCCATCACCTACCCGGGTCCTAACTACATACCCGGGAAACTTTTTCTTATCTTAGAGTAGTCGTGTTGGTTTATTTGCTCCTCTTAGAGCACTAGCTGACCATGTCTGTGTGTTTGAGTTTATTCTAAACTGAGTGCTGAGACCATCTCAGTCATCTTTACTGCCCTCACAGAGCCTCTTCTTTGCTTACATTTAATGTGTTGAGTGAAGTGTGCTACTAGATGCACAGTATTCCTCTAAATCTGAGGCTTGGCAGAAACTAACACTGGAGGGCGGTTTAAAAAAAAGTGGAAAGAGAAAATATGAAGAAAGCCACTGAGCACCTAATAATGGAACTGATATTTCTATAGCACTGTATAGTACACAAGACTCTTCGCTTAAGTGTGGTTATATACTTTTGACTCCAGTTCAGTTCAGTCGCTCAGTCGTGTCTGACTCTTTGCGACCCCGTGAATCACAGCACGCCAGGCCTCCCTGTCCATCACCAACTCCCAGAGTTCACTCAGACTCACGTCCATCGAGTCCATGATGCCATCCAGCCATCTCATCCTTGGTCATCCCCTTCTCCTCCTGCCCCCAATCCCTCCCAGCATCAGAGTCTTTTCCAATGAGTCAACTCTTCACATGAGGTGGCCAAAGTACTGGAGTTTCAGCTTTAGCATCATTCCCTCCAAAGAAATCCCAGGGCTGATCTTCAGAATGGACCAGTTGGATCTCTTTGCAGTCCAAGGGACTCTCAAGAGTATTCTCCAACACCACAGTTCAAAAGCATCAATGCTTCGGCGCTCAGCCTTCTTCACAGTCCAACTCTCACACCCATATATGACCACAGGAAAAACCATAGCCTTGACTAGACGGACCTTTGTTGGCAAAGTAATGTCTCTGCTTTTGAATATGCTATCTAGGTTGGTCATAACTTTTCTTCCCAGGAGTAAGCGTCTTTTAATTTCATGGCTGCAGTCACCATCTGCAGTGATTTTGGAGCCCCCCAAAAGTCTGACACTAGGAGGGTTGCAAATATTTCCTCTCCTTTACAGATGAGTAAAGAGAGTCTGGAACTTGCTCGAGCTCACTCCTCTAGAAAGAGGTGGAGCTAGAACTCAAGTCTAGTTCTGTAAGTGCCTGAGGCAATCCCGTAATTTTTGCTTGTGATTTTTAATCAGGTAGGTTCTGCTTTCCGAAAAAACAGTATCTGAAGATACAAAAATATATTGAAAGATGATCACTGAATTCTGGGCTTTCCTATTTCTGGCAGTATATTAACCAGAGATTTCTTTTTTTTTTCTTTCTGGCTATGCTGTGCAGAATGTGGAATCTTAGTTCCCTGATCGAGCCTGTGACCCCTGCTGTGGAAGCGTGGAGTCTTAACCTCTGGACCTCCAAGGAAGTCCCTACTAACCAGAGATTTAATCTGTAGTAGTTTGATTTATATTATCCAATGCAATACGGATCTTCCCTGGTGGCTCAGACGGTAAAAGGTCTGCCTACAATGCAGATAGACCCGGATTCAATCCCTGGGTCGGGAAGATGCCCTGGAGAAGGAAATGGCAACCTACTCCAGTATTCTTGCCTGGAGAATCTCATGGACCGAGGAGCGTGGTCTCAAAGAGTCGGACAGTACTGAGTGACTTCATATACTGGATATGAAAGTTCCTGTTTATATTTCTTGCATTTTGAGACTTTGCACAATTTAAACGTTACTCTTCTTAAAGTTATTTGTCCAAGTTAACAACTGCTAACAAAATCTCATCAGTTAGTTTCACACTAGATAGAGTATTATTGTATTACATAATCAGAGCACTGTAGAGACACAAAGAATGATTTGAGTGGCATTTTTTCAATTCTCTGTAGTATGGTGTGTAATTAGTACCAATCTGCATGAATAAGAGAGAAGTTAATCTATTATATACAAAGGGTGGTTTAGGGAATAGGTTGACAAACTGCCGCTCAGAGCTACATCTAGCCAAAGAACTAAAATTTTTATAAGAATCATTTTATGTTTTATGCTTATTGCAAGGAGAATGGTATTTCTGTTAATATTATATGAAATTCAAATTTCAGTGTCCATAAATAGTTTCGTTGGCTCAATCACCCTTGTTCATTTACTTAACTGTTGACAGCTGCTTTCAAGCTCCACTGGCAGAATTGAGTAGTTGTGACAGAGAGCATGTGGTCTGAGAGACCTAAAGTATTTACAGAAAAGGGTTGCCAGCCTGTGCCTTAGGGCATTAGTGCTTAATACTGTCTTGCGGAACCTCAGTTGAGAAAGGGTAAGCTTACGAATGAAGACACCTGTTCGCCTGCTGCAGTATTTAAGAGTATTTGTATTTAAGAGGAGGAGTATGTGTATCACAGCTGTTTTCAGCATTTGATCCTTTTTTATACTGGAGTGATATCCTTTGTCCCTTGGCTCTGACAATTATAGCCTGGATTGGGCACCCAGGTTTTATTTTGTTCTAACATGCTGAGTTTGACTTATCCATTGTATTTGACACTTTGAAAAGCACTTTTTTAATGGCTTACGTTGAGATTTGCTTTTGAGAAGCTACTAATTGGCAGTTCCAAACTGGACAGATTGAGGCCAGGTAAAGCCTGTAGGTGCCTGTCAGGCAGCAGTGAAGTTAAAAATCACCTGCTGTCAACACTAGGGAATTTTCCTATCATTTTCATTTTTTGAGTAAATGAAGGATTGTTAGATTTCTGAAGTTGTAGCAGTGAATGGGGAAACTGGGTGGTTTGCCTCTGTGGAGTTCCCTTTGTTTCTGTAGCCTAATCATGAAATACTCTCTGCTAACCTCTTTTTGGCTTTGGTTAGAAATGTTTTTCTGGTAAGTTTTTAATTAGGAAATGCAGAAATAGAACTGCTTGAGTTGTCATAACTTGAACTCGCTGTGGAACTTTTAAACTGGAGAGGTTGCCAGTGAAGACTTGTTTGAAAAAATAGGGGAGGGATATGTTTCCTGCCTAAATTAATGCTGTTGGCTTTGTATTATATGAAGGTGAAGACAGTTATAGATGGGGCTAATAAGGACTGTTGAGGAGAAAGCTATCGACTTCTTCCTTTAAACTTCTATTTTGTATGGAACTTTCATAACTTAGATCTAATTTTGACAAGTGAGGTTCTTCAACATCATGTTTTCCTGTAGAAGTAGATCCTTAAATAAAAAAATCAACTCCAAAGTTTGACAGAAATCTTAAAACGTATCAGTGAATAGTGTTTTATTATTCACGTGCTATGCTGTGCGTCAGTACTCAGTCCTGTCTGTCTGTCTGCAGCCCCATGGACTGAAGCCCGCCAGGCTTCTCTGCCTGTGGGGATTGTCCAGGCAAGAACACTGGAGGATGTTGCCATGGCCTACTTCAGAGGATCTTCCTGACCCAGGAGAGACCCTTGGGTGTCTCAGACCCTTCCTGACCCTGGTCTCCTGCATTGCAGGCAGATTCTTGGCTGTCTGAGTTACCAGGGGAAGCCCAGGCTTCCTGGTTGTGTGACTTGAACAGGAAAGCGCTGAGAAGTGCTGTGAGCAGGGTTTGAACCTGCTTGGGGAGACCCCGTGGGATCTTGAGTCCAAGGCCTTAACCACTGGACCGTCATAGCTCTCTGTGCACGTTGCCTAATTAAGATTACTTTGATTATAAGAACCAAGTCCATTAACATGATTTTAGTAAGGGGGAAGTTTGTTTTAAGGCCGTTGACTCAGTTCATTCAGTAAACATTTATTGAGTCAGATAGTCTGTGTCAGGCACTGTTCTAGATCTTCAAGAATACAGGGAAATCTCAACATTAATCAAAGAGCAAGCACCATTGTGTACCTAATAAACCTAGATTCAAGGAGGTGCTGAGGATCTTAATGGTAGGTTGTATCAGTCACATGAAAGACTTATTGAAATGCAGAAGAAGTTTGCATTTCTGACAAGTTCCCTGGTGACGTGGATGCTGATGATCCTCTGGGGACCACACTTTGAGAACTTTAATAAGTTCTTAGAGGGATTATCTAATTGATTCACCTCTGACAACATATGAATGTTGTCTAATTCCCTTGCCATCTGGGGTGTCTGATATCCATCCTTCATCTAAACAGGAATTTTTCTGGAGGGCAGTTACTCTTGAAGGACATGATGGGAGATTCAGGCTGTGAACCGTGTCCAGTGAAATACAGAACGGACAATGGCAGGTTGTGTGTTATAGTCATCTGTTCTCCTTTTTCCTACCTATCCGTTCTTATTCTTTGTTAAACTTCTAATTTTCTTTACAGAGTCTGAGTCAGTTTTGGAAGTTCTTTTGAAAGGAAGAGTGCATGATGTTCCAACTTTCTACCCTTTTTTCTCTTGAGGTTTATTTAGCACAAAGAGAAGCACATGTTAACTTCTCCCTTTTTGTCTAGGAGGATTTGGGGCAGAGGAGGGGTGATGGTGTTAGTGGGGTGAATTTTTTAAAACTTTTGGAAAAAGTTGGAGACTTTCAGGCTATTTAAGTAGGTAGTACAGATCTGAAGTAGGATTGGGGTAGTAGGAAGTAGATAAGATAGAGTAGAAGAAACACAAAGAGATGAAAAATGTGTTAATGGAAAAGAAACTTTGAGAATTGATGTCCTTGTAATTTTCCTGAAAAAACAGATGCTATAAAGAATGTCACGGCAGAGGTGAGACACAGTGCTAAAATAAAACAGCTAGCACAGTGGACCAGAAATGTCCAGGGAGAAACCATTTGTGGCCTGAATGTGAATTATTTTAGGGTGATTGGAAAGGTTTTTGATAGGGAAATAAAGGTACCCAGTGAAGATTGTACTCAGGGCTAGTTTTCCCAGGAATTAAAAAAAAAAAAGAGGAAAAGTCATTTCTTAGACTGGTTCTTTCCAAAGTGCTATTACTGTGTTATTCAATCTTTACAAATAAATTAGATGTGTCTTATTTTTCCCCTTTTCACTGAGGGTGAAATTTAGTAGAGATTTAACTTGCTTAAAAAAACCTAGGTTTCTGAGTTCAGTGAGTCTAGACTTTAAAACCCAAATCTTACTCGTTATCTTTTTCCTTGGAAATGAGGTTCTTTTACTGTTTTTCCAGTCTTAGTTATATCTACGTAGCTGGAAACCAGAGTCATCTTTGACCTTTTACCTCCTCCATTATTCACCAAACTGATCTTCTGCCTGTATCTTATATTTTTCTCTCCCTCTTTGCCATCACTGCCACAGTAGGTCAGGCAGCCTTTGCCTCCTGTTTGGTCTGTTGTGTTTAATTGGAACTTCTTACTGGGTTCTGGTCTTTCTCTCATTCCATTAATTTATGATCTTTGGAAAACAGACCTGTTAATGTCATTTATGAACCAAAAGAACAGGATGAATGCTTACTCTCTGAGATGAAATTCAGAAACTCTGTAGTCTGACTTCAGACTATACTGTTTTACCTAACCACCTGATTTTATCCACATATACTTTGCATAAGCCACATAAAACTAACTGTTCCTTACTTATAATAATCTCTGATCTCAAAGTGTTGTAGTATAATTATAAAGGGATTTCATAATGACCCTGAATCTTAAAATAGAGTTAAATTTTTCTTTGATATTTTTATATTTTTGCTCAGGAGGGCAAGACAGTATATAAAATAAAGATAACTCTCCAAGAGAGTTAAAACTGGGGAGATGGGGAACCACAGCTTGGTACTTACAAGGATAGGTTTTCAGCTGTTAGGAACAATTGGCTTCTTAGAATTCTCATGTACTCAGGAATCTGACCAGTTAATGTTTTACCGTAGTTGCCCATTTCCTGCTTTGGTTCCTTTTGTAGCTTAATATATTTTTTGCTTTGTTTGGGACTTGTTGGTTAAACATGAATTCTTTAAAGCAGTACAGAAACAAGAGAAAAGATTATAGCATATATAGTATGTGTTACATGTAAAATGTCCAGTTTAGGCATCAAAAATAATTTTGTGATAATTTCTAAAGAATCATTAAAAATCTTTCTAAGCATTACTTAAGATCGCAAGCCCAATTTAACATGCTTCTTGATTTATCTTCTAGCTGCTTGACAAAACCAGAATCAGGCTATGTGACCTTAGCAAGTTATGTGACTTCCCTGAGACTCAGTTTCCTTATCTCATAAAAGGGCTTAGACTAGGTAAGTGGTTCTTCACGGGTGGTGGGGACGTTGAATTTGTCCCCTGGAGGACATGTGACAGTGTCTGGAGATATTTTTAGTTGTTATCACTTAGTGGAGAAGAGGTGCTAATGACATCAAGTGGGTAGAAGCCAAGAATGCTGCTAAACATCCTACAGTATATAGGACACTCTGCAAAACAAAGGATTTCCTGGAAGTGGTCCAGTTTGTCATCTGTTCAGTTCTGTACTGTACAGATCTTTTTTTCAAATCGGTCCCATATACCTCCAGATCAAAACCACACTCCTTTCCTTTTTAGCCCAGTGTGGTATCTTTATTACCTCACGAACGTATTTTGCTTTCCAAACTTCTTGCCTTCTCATTTTCTCTCTTCCTGGAATGTCTTTCTGCTTCCTACTTGTCGTATACTGTTGATCCATGAATAACATGGGTTTGAATTGCTCAGTTCTGTTTATATGCGGATTTTTTTTTCAGTAGTAAATACTACAGTATTACATAAACTCTGGTTGATTGAATATGCAGATGCAGATGACTGACTATTAGTTACACATAGATTTTTGATGGCATGAAGTTAGTGCCCCTGACCCCGTATTGTTCCAGGGTCAACTGCAGGTATACTGTCTCTAAAGACATAATTTTTGTATTCCCTTAACATTTGGTGTTAATTTAAACTAAATCATAGTTCTTTGATTTCACATGTTCTTTGTGTACTCTATTTCTAAACTTTTAAGTTTCTCAGAAGGTGTCCTCTTTCTGCTTTTAATCTTTTCTCTACAGTAGATATCTTTGATGATTTGGTTCTTTTCAAACCCTGGTGGGCTTAGAACAAAAAAGAGTAAAAGAGTTGTGAGAAGTTGATTGTGATTGGTGCACTTCTAGGTCATAATGTCTGTTTTGGTGTGGGCTGAATATTTCACTTCATTTTATATGATCAGAAATGCTCCAGCTTAGAATTAAGGGATTTAGTGTGAGTTGGTTCATTCATAGCACTCTAAATTTAACACCTGAGAGTGAGGCTTACATTGGTAAGATTGGTGTGAAGAGAGGACTGGGTAAGGTCGCATCATGGGAGACCAGGCTTGAGGTGGAGTTCCATAACAGGTGGGCACAGGGGCCATATGAGAGCAGGGATGGGGGAGGGGCACAAACTAAAGGACAATCTAAAGATACCAAGGTGAGCTGCCTGTTTAAAAAATGTGTCGAGGAGTATTCCTGAGCTTCAGAAAAGCTGGATTTTGAAAAACTTCTGTTTCTTGCTACTGTATAGCTTGACCCTGGATTTTGATACCTAGGTCAGGAATTCTATCACTAGAATTCAGTAATAATATGGTTAAGTAATCTTTCTGGGATAATCTAGGACCTTTAACCATACTTAGAACTTTACTTTTAAGGGAAAGTGAGGAGTTCTGAGTTCCAAACATTTGTTTTGTACTCTAGAAGGGAACTTACGATATACAAAATTTGCTTAAACAATACACTTTTATAAGTCTGTTTTGTTTCCAAGGTTTTGCTTGTGAGCAGTGTCATATATACAAGAAGTAGGAAGAAAATACTAAAACCTCTAAGACTCTAAAGTGTATAGTTAGAAACTTGGCTAAGTAAGTAGATTGCATAAAAATTCCTGCCAAAATAAATTATTGAGGGGAAAAACAAATCTTATAACATCTATTGTATTTTTGATTACAAAAGTAATATATGTTCAGGATAGAAAATTCAAACACACAAAAATAAGGCTTTTGTCTTGCTTTGCCATTTATGGTGGCCTAAGGCAATGCCAGATAATGCTCAAACTACCACACAATTGCACTCATCTCACATGCTGGTAAAGTAATGCTCAAAATTCCCCAAGCCAGGCTTCAGCAATACGTGGACCATGAACTTCCTGATGTTTAAGCTGGTTGTAGAAAAGGCAGAGGAACCAGAGATCAAATTGCCAACATCTGCTGGATCATGGAAAAAGCAAGAGAGTTCCAGAAAAACATCTACTTCTGCACTATTGACTATGCCAAAGCCTTTGACTGTGTGGAATCACAATAAACTGGGGAATATTCTGAAAGAGATGGGACTACCAGACCACCTGACCTGCCTCTTGAGAAATCTGTATGCAGGTCAGGGAAGCAACAGTTAGAACTGGACATGGAACAACAGACTGGTTCCAAATAGGGAAAGGAGTACGTCAAGGCTGTCTATTGTCACCTTATTTAACTTATATGCAGAGTACATCATGAGAAATGCTGGACTGGAAGAAGCACAAGCTGGAATCAAGATTGCCAGGAGAAATATCAATAACCTCAGATATGCAAATGACACCACCCTTATGGCAGAAAGTGAAGAGGAACTAAAAAGCCTCTTGATGAAAGTGAAAGAGGAGAGAAAAAAGTTGGCTTAAAGCTCAACATTCAGAAAGCAAAGATCATGGCATCTGGTCCCATGACTTCATGGGAAATAGATGGGGAAACAGTGGAAACAGTGTCAGACTTTATTTTTGGGGGCTCCAAAATCACTGCAGATGGTGACTGCAGCCATGAAATTAGAAGACGCTTACTCCTTGGAAGAAAAGTTATGACCAACCTAGATAGCATATTCAAAAGCAGAGACATTACTTTGCCGACTAAGGTCCATCTAGTCAAGGCTATGGTTTTTCCTGTGGTCATGTATGGATGTGAGAGTTGGACTGTGAAGAAGGCTGAGTGCTGAAGAATTGATGCTTTTGACCTGTGGTGTTGGAGAAGACTCTTGAGAGTTCCATGGACTGCAAGGAGATCCAACTGGTCCATTCTGAAGGAGATCAACCCTGGGATTTCTTTGGAAGGAATGATGCTAAAGCTGAAACTCCAGTACTCTGGCCACCTCATGGGAAGAGTTGACTCATTGGAAAAGACTCTGATGCTGGGAGGGATTGGGGGCAGGAGGAGAAGGGGATGACCGAGGATGAGATGGCTGGATGGCATCATGGACTCGATGGACGTGAGTCTGAGTGAACTCTGGGAGTTGGTGATGGACAGGGAGGCGTGACGTGCTGTGATTCATGGGGTCACAAAGAGTCAGACACGACTGAGCAACTGAACTGAACCCCACTATAAGTTTACCAGACAGGGAGAAATCAACATGCAAAATATTTTTCTGATTGTGCCATCTTTAGGGAGACATAAGTTCAGGTAAAAAGCGCATATATTGATTTAATTTAAAAATATAGTGGAGGGACATATTAGGGCATGCTTATATTAGGTTGGTGCAAACATAATTGTGGTTTTGGACCGTGAATTTTAAATCATTATGACTAGGCTCAAACACACCTTTATTCAACAAAATAGGAATCATTGCAATCAATGCATTTTTACCAATGAGAAATAAGTTTGTTTATTCCAGTAGCATAAAAATTCATGCTTTGAGATTCAGCGAACTCTTGGAAAGCATTTTCTGCCTCCTGCTGGTTGTGGAAGTGTTTTTCCCTGCAAAAATTGTTGAAATGCTGCGAGAAGTGGCAGTGTGTTGGTCATTTGAGTGTGGTGGATGAGGCAAAACTTGGTAGCCCAGTCCTTTCAACTTTTGAAGTGTTGGTTGTGTGATGTGTAGTTGAGCATTGTCATGGAGAATTGGGCCCATTCTGTTGACCAATGCTAACTGCAGGTGTTGTAGTTTTTGATGCATCTCATCGATTTGCTGAGCCTATTTCTCAGATGTAATGGTTTCGTCAAGATTCAGAAAGCTGTAGTGTATCAGACAGGCAGCATACCACTAAACAGTGACCGTGACCTTCTTTTGGTGGGAGTTTGGCTTTGGGAAGTGCTTTGGAGCTGCTTCTCAGTCCAACCACTGAGCTGGTTGTTGCTAGTTGTATAAAGTCAACTTTTTATCATACATCACAATCCGATCAAGAAGTGGTTCATTATTGTTGTGTAGAATAAGAGAAGGTGACACTGAAGAACGATGATTTTTTTGATTTTTGGTCAGCTCATGAGGCACCCACTTATTGCGGCTTTTCATCTTTCCAATTTGCTTCAAATGCCGAATGACTGTAGAATAGTCGATGTTGAGTTCTTCAGCAGCTTCTCATGTAGTTTTAAGAGGGTCAGCTTTGACAGTTGCTCTCAGTCACTGCAAGCTTCTAATGGCCGGCTGCTACGCTCCTCATCTTCAAGGCTCTCGTCTCCTTGGCAGAACTTCTTGAACCACCACTGTGCTGTACCTTTGTTAGCAGTTTCTGGGACAAACATGTTTTTGTAGCGAGTTGTTTCTGCTGCTTTATGACCCGTTTTGAACTTGAATAAAAAACCACTGGAATTTGCTTTTTGTCTAACGTCATTTCCATAGACTAAAACATAAACAGCAAGTAATAAGTCAATAACAAAAAATAATACAAGAAATGCTCATTAAAATGATGTATAACATAACCATATTTAAGAATGTATTCCAGTATCAAACAGCACAGTTCAACAATTCAAAACTGCAGTTACTTTTGTACCAACCAAGGAGATCCAACCAGTTCATTCTGAAGGAGATCAGCCCTGGAGTTTCTTTGGAGGGAATGATGCTGAAGCTGAAACTCCAGTACTTTGCCCACCTCATGGGAAGAGTTGACCCATTGGAAAAGACTGATGCTGGGAGGGATTGGAGGGAGGAGGAGAAGGGGACGACAGAGGATGAGATGACTGGATGGCATCACGGACTCCATGGATGTGAATCTGAGTGAACTCTGGGAGTTGGTGATGGACAGGGAGGCCTGGCATGCTGTGATTCATGGGGTTGCAAAGAGTTGGACACAACTGAGCGACTGAACTGAACTGAATATAGTAGTTAAGAGAGGATTCTGGAATCAATTTTTCTGTTACAATCCTGACTGATCTTGGGCAGTGTCTGTGTTCTCATGTATAAAATATAGGTATTGCTAATATTAATAATGAGACATCATAGATTAAGCTTAAATTACAAAAAATTTATTTCTTATTTCTCCTTTTCACCTGTGAGGACTGGGCTGGCTTAAAATTGTATCAGTTATGGTTGTTTGTGCTGATCTGAAGCCTCTGCAGTTCTCTATATTTTGGTCTAAAAAGCTAAAACCAATAAATTTAGTAATAAGAGCAGTTTAGAAGGCAAGCTGTTAGAAGTTTGAGGTTTACAAGAGAGATACAATAATTCTTTGGTGAGGCATTTAGGATCTTGCTTGATTGTGATGTGAATGTGTATTGTGATTGTATTGTAATGTGATTGTGAATGTAAATGTGTATTTATTCTTTCTTCCAAGTTTTTGGTGATCCTCTCTGATGTTAACTTTTTCTTATACCTGTTGCCTATTTATATGTCTTCTTTGGAAAAATGTACTCAGTCCCTCTGCTCATTTTTTAGTTGGAGTGTTTGCTTTTTTGCTGTTATGAGTCTTTATATGTTTTAGATATTAACCCTTATAAGGGTTATCTTATAAGATACATGATTTGTAAATGTTTTCTCCCATTTGTAGGTTGCCTTTTGAATCTGTTGATTTCTTTGGCTGTGCAGATGTTTTCTAATTTATGTCCTACTTAGATCCAACACATCATTGTCAAAGCTGATGTCGTGGAGCTTACCCCCTGTGGTTTCTTCTTGGAGTTATATGGTTTCAAGTTCTGTGTTAGGAGTTGTTAATCCATTTTGAATTGGTTTTCTGCATCTATTGATATGATCATATGGTTTTTATCCTTCATTTTGTTGTTTTGTGTCACACTGATTAATGAGTGGATATTGAAACATCCTTGCATCCTTGGACTAAACCCCACTTAATTGTGGTGTATGATCCTTTAAATAATAGTGTTGAATTTGATTTGCTAATTTTTTTTTTTTTTAAAGAATTTTTGCATCTACGGTCATTAGGGATATTGATTTATAGTTCTTTTGTACTCTCCTTGCCTGGTTTTGTTATCAGGTGATGCTGGCTTTATAAAAAGAATTTGGAAGTATTCCCTCCACTTCTGTTTTTTTTGGAAGGGTTTGAGAAGGATTGGTATTAATTCTTTTGAAAATTTTTGGTAGAATTCACAAGTGAAGCCACCTGTGCCTGGACTTTTCGTTTGTTGGGAGGATTTTGATGACTGATGCTGCAGTCCGTGGGGTCGCAAAGAGTTGGATGCAACTGAGCAGCTGAACTGGTTTTTTTTTCTAACCAGTAATTGGTTTGTTCAGCCTTTTCTATCTTCATGACTCATTTTGTTAGGTTGTGTGTTTCTAAGAATTTAATTTTTTTAGTTGTCCAGTGTGTTGGCATATAATCGTTCATGTATCTATTACTAAAAATATTTTTGTGTCTATGGAAGCAGGTTAACCACATTTCCAATACCATGTTCTAGCCCTGCTTTAGAAAGACATCATGTTGTGATGCAAAGAGTTATGCCTTTGGAGCGAGAAAGTCCTAAGTTTACATCTTTTACCCACCACTTATTAGCTTTGTAAGACAGACTCTCTCTACATCTTAATTTTTTCATTGTAAAGTAAGCATGTTTCCTCCATTTCAGAAATGTTGTATTAGGATCAGATATGGGAGTCTGAGTGAACTCTGGGAGTTGGTGATGGACAGGGAGGCCTGGCGTGCTGCGATTCATGGGGTAGCAAAGAGTTGAACATGACTGAGCAACTGAACTGACAATAACATATATGGAAGTACTTTTTAAGTAGAACAGACAAAATTTGGGTATTACATTTTGTATACATTATAGTAATACAATATTGTATTATAGTATTACACTTTGTCTGTCTCAGTCCTTTTTAAAAAAATTAAAAAAATTTATTGTTTATTTTTTGGCTGTGCTGGATCTTTGTTGCTGTGCAGACTTCTCTCATTGCGGCATGTGGCCTTCTCACCGTGGTGGGCTCTCTTGTCGTGTAGCGCACCCTCGAGCACGTGTGCTCTCTAGTTTCAGCTCCTGGGCCCTTGAACACAGGCTCAGTAGTTGTGCATGGGCTTAGTTGTGCTGAGGCATGAGGGATCCTCCCAGATCAGGGATGTCTCGTGCGTTGGCAGACGGATTCTTTACCACTGAGCCACCAGGGAAGCCCTGTCTCAGCCCTTTTTAATAAAGACAATCATACTCACTTTTACTTAGGGCAGGTTTTATCTGAGAAGTCTGTGTTTGGCAATTTGAACTTAATTTTCAGTGTTTCCTCTTGTTGATCCTCTTGTAAGTTCTTCTCCATATCGTTTGTAACTGTGCTCGTCTGTAATTGTCAACAGATACTGTGATGCTCCTTAAACTGCATCTCAGATATACATAATCTAGGGTCCTAGGTATTTTCTGATGAATCTTATGGTTGCAGACTAAAAATGAGGTTTGCTTTTGGGAAGGGTCCCAAAAGATGACGCTTTGGGATGAACAGTAGATGAAGACTAAATTGCTAAATGGTCACTGTGATTATGTATAGTCCATGGGGTCGCAAAGAGTCGGACATGACTGAGCGACTTTCACTGCTGGAATTATGAGACTGGCCTTGTACTTCAGTCAGTTTGGGTCATGTTTCAGAAAGTAGCAACTTTTCTCCACTGTCATTTGACTTTTGATTAATATTGATTTTTCTGGCTTCAAAAGGATGTGTGTTTACATTTTATTTGTTTGGAATGTACCTCTATATCCCAAAAGAAGCTGAGGTAAGTGGTGACAGTTTTATGGAGTATTTCCATTTATATGATGTGAAAGTAATATTATAAAATATTATAAATACTTTGGCACTGGTGACTCTTGTGATTAATATTCAGAAGTTTAATTAGATTTTCCACAGTTTGAAAATTTGTTAGCCTTATTATTTGACTAGTTAATGAGCTTCCTCTTCCCCTGCTGGCTGACTCTTTAGAAATACAATGAATTAGGGAAAAAAAGAATACTAATTCTGAGCTGAGAATATCTGTTAAATTTTATACTCTTTGTAGAAGTGGCTAATGTTAGAGGTGTCATTTGGGTAAGGAATTGATTGCATTATGTCTTTCCTTGTTTGTAATTTGTTTGCAGTGGTATTTAATACTCGGGGGATACTCAGTTAGCATTTTTTTCTAAAAAGGTAGACTAGATTTTAGTTATACCATGTGTCATAAAATTTCTTTTTGTATTCTCAAAAGCCACCTCAGCTACCTTTTCTGACCAGAACAACTTGTGGTTTGTGTGCCTTTAATTGGTTGTTTGTTTATATGGCATTTATTTATTGAATATTGCTTAGTATCTATTAAAGCCCCAATAGGTATTGAGGTGAACATAAGATGAGATGATACTCCATGAAAGCTTGGAACTTTTTCTCTGCTTGAGATCTATACTGTATGCCTTTGAAATATTAAATAAAATCTAGAGTAGTGTCTCATTAAATAGAATGATGAATGCTATTAGATAGTAAATTTGACTATTAAAGATTAGGAAGGCCATTGTTGTGTTAAAGATAAGGCAGGCATCAGAATGACTTAAAAGATTCTGAAGAATGGATATAGTTCAGATAGCAGAAGCTGGGGTGTGAAAGACAGGCCTTCCATGACAAGAGGCTTGAGTAGGATGTTAGCGTGATTTATTTAGGGTACAGTGGAAGGCACCACCCCAACATCTTTACCCTTTCATTTGATTTAATCCTTAGGTTAATCCTCTGATGTGGTGTGATTCTGTATTTCACAGATAAAGTAAGAGAGACTTACAGGGGTTAAAACTATTGTTAACATCTCCATTTACAAGTCATGAAAGTGCTAGGTTTTTGTTCTGTATATGTCTGGGTGCAGATAGAAACCTGTGCTCCTCTGGCTATAACTAAAGAGAGAGCTGGATAAGGGCCATGGAGCCTAGGTATTATGTGTGATTTTCACATTCCAGAATTTATTTACAAATACTTCTTAGTAAGCATTAAGTATGGGTAACGAGCTTTATTTTAAAATTTCACTGTTTTTAGTGCTTGCTAAAATTTTGACCTGTTGGTAGTAGGGATAGAAAATATGTTCCGTGAGTTCTGCTCTGCACGTATGCTCTTTCCCCGTCAGGGGTTGGTAGAAATGGGAAAATTGAAACATGGCACTGCTTCCTGTTTAGTCTGGATCTGGCCTCAGTATTGTTTTATAAAAATGCACTCAAGAAGGGAAAGACAAGAAAACTTTGTGAGTTAAATTTTATTCTTTAAGTTATACTTTGTCTTTTTAACAGTGATTTGTTTGGTGTTACTGTTGAAAAGCTTTAGTTTTCACAGATTTTCCATCTGGTTTAACCAAATTGATTTATCAAACATATTTTCAAATGGTTACTAATGGCTTTGATTATAAAAATTGCCTAACTCTAGGGCTAGGCATCCACCTATTTTGCAAGACAAGCCAGACAGTTCCAGACAAGTGGCCTCTGGAACATTTGTTTATGTCTGTCAGGTCAAATCGTTTTTGTTCAAAACGGGTGGATGGATTGGGTTGATAGCATGCACTAAGCTGCTCGAGTGTGGGGCATTCTCTGTATCATTGAGGACTTAGAGACATTTATTCTTTCCCAAAAGGTTGTTTAAGGGTAAAGGTTTTATCAAGTTTATATGGCTGATGAAACATACCATGATTAATTAAGATTACTGATAACTTTAAAGCTGTTTTTGAATTTAAATAAAAAATTAAATAGGACTTTTGCTTTGAGGCCTAACTCTATCTACATAAAGGAAATTGCCTATATAAGTGAATGCAACCATTTGCATTCACTTATATAGGCAATTTCCTTTATGTTCTTACCAGATAACTTTCTCCATAATTGCACATTTATCTGGGGATCAAGACAAGCAATATGATAGTTTCTTAATTAAACATGAGAACTGTTAAATAGTTACCATGATTCTACATGGGAAGGTTTATAGATTTTCCTGCAGGATTCTTATTCCCTGTGGGATGTGATGAAGAATGGTTAGGAGAAGGGATATAGCATATTGTCAAGGGTATTATATCTGTGTGGAATGGCCTTTAAAAAAACTTGAGATATAATTGACATAATGACTTAATGCACGTTTATGTTGTGAAATGATCACTGCAATAAGCTCCCCATCCATTACCAAACATAGTGACAATAATTAATTTTTTCCCCTTGTGATGAGATCTTTCAGAATCTACTCTCTTAGCAGCTTTTGAAGTGTACAGTACAGTATAGTTACCTGTAGTCTCCATGCTGTACATTACATCCCCAGGACGTATCTTAAACTGGAAGCTTATGCCTTCTAACCACCTTCACCACCTGTTACATCTGCCGCCCCCTCCTCTGGCAACCACTAGTCTCTTCTTCCTATCTTGAGTTTTTTTTTTTTTAACTTTCCACATATAAGTGATGTCATAAAGTATTTGTCTTTCTCTATATTTCACTTAGCATAATGCTCTTAAGGCCAAGACATGGTGTGTCAAATAACAGATATGCCTTCTTTCTCACGGCTGAATAGTATTCCATTGTATCTGTAAAACACTTGTGGTATCCATTCATGCATTTATACAGATTTAGGTTGTTTCCATGTCCTGGTAATTATTAATAATGGTGCAGTGAATGTGGGTGTGCAGATATGTTTGTAAGATAGTTATCTTATTTCCTTGAGATAAATACCCAGAAGTGGAATTGCTGTTTCACATGGTAGTTCAATTTTTGATTTTTGAGTAACCTCCATACTGTTTACACAGTGGCTGCACCAGTTTACATTAGCAACAACCATGCACACTGGTTGAACAGCCTTTTTGGTGTGAAGACCAATTCAAGAAAATTAAAAATACGCATATGTACAATAAGACTTCTCAACATTTTCATATATATATAATTTTTTTCTCTGTTAAAATTATGCTTTTTAAACCCAGGTAATAAAACAGTATCTGTAATTGCAAATAAGTATTGTCTTAGGTTTTTTTAAACTGAAGAATTTCTCTTTTTGATGAAAATTTAGAAACTGTGTGTTTAACGTGAATCGTAAAATACCTGTAGTGGTTTATCTTTTAACAGATTTTAAGTGAAATGGAACTTCATGGCTTGGGGATGTGGTTTGAACAATTTGAGTGAAGAAAGTAAATTGGCCTCATAATTCAGTTCAGAATTTAAAGGTTCTGAGGAGACAGGAGTTGCCATTGGGAATGGAAAGCAAGGTTGAATAGGAATGGCTCACAGATAATGTGGTTTATTGTGTTTGAGGGTGGCTCAGATGGTAACGCATTTGCCTGCAATGTGGTAGATCCAGGTTTGATCCCTAGGTCGGGAAGATTCTCTGGAGAAGGAAATGGCAACCCACTCCAGTATTCCTGCCTGGAAAAATTCCATGGTGGAGGAGTCTGGTGGGCTATAGCCCATGGGGTCGCAAAGAGTCGGCCACGACTGAGGGACTTCACTTAATGGGTGCAAAAATGACTTCTCTGTGCAGACTATGAAACTGGTAGTTGGGTTTTCATCCTTAAGTCTTCTGAATCTTTGACTGCTTTACTTGATTTCTGGTCTGTGCCTTAGTGCCAGAATCTCCAGTGGCTGCTCCTACCTGCTTTTAACTTTAACCTTGAGACAGCAGCAGCTCTGCCCACCCCATGCTGATAGTGAGACAGTTGATTGGAATTATTCTGCTGGAGACCAGCTGTACAAAAAATGTTTGTTAAAAGGTGATTGGTTGGGATTATCATTCTTTGAACATTTTAAATTTCTTCAAATTAGACTTGAGGGTGATTTTGTGAAGTTAGGAATATTAGTCTGTAGTTTGCTCCGTGTTGTTACATGATGTTGTACTTGTTGCTGTTCAGTTGCTAAGTTGTGTCCACCTCTCTATGAACTGTGGCATGTCTGGCTTCCCTGTCCTTTAGTATCTCCCAGAGTTTGCTCAAACTCATATGTCTGTTGAGTTGGTGATGCCATCCAACTATTTAATCCTCTGTCGCCCCCTTCTGCTCGCCATCTTTTCCAGGATTTAGGGTCTTTTTCAATCAGTTAGTTGGCTCTTTGCATCACGTGGCCAAAGTATTGGAACTTCAGCTTCAACATCAATCCTTCCAATGAATATTCAAGTGGTACTTGAGGGAGTTTGAAATTAATTTGATAATCTCTCCTTTCTTTTTCTTAGATAATTAATAAGAAAAAAATATTTTAAAAGAGCTTTTTATTTTTAAAGACATTATTTGAACATTTCTGAATTCTTGTTGGAATTAAAGTGTGAAGTTATTGGCTTATCCATAAAGTAATCATGACAAAGCTATTTTGTTGATTTCTTGATTAAAAATTTAGGTCACCCACTGGTTTTTATAGGACACTCCCAAAGATTGTTAAAAGGAGATGTTTTGAGTACAGACGTGTCTGAAACGCTGCCGTAGTCTACTTTGAAGTGCATTATCTGGTGACCTTTGAATATTCTGTTACTTGGAGAAGAGGTCTTTATTTTTACTTCAGTCACAATAAACTCCATGAGAGATACCTCATGGTCACTGACTGTCAGCAGTAGTAAGATCAGATAAGAAATTCACCTGAGCCTTTTAGGAACTTGTGTATGGAGGGCACTGTGCTGTCATGAAATACTTGGGCTCTTTTATAAGGGCCTGGGATGTTCACACAGAAGAGGACTCCTGTGGAGAAGGAGAAGGCTTATTTGTGGAGAGGGCTTATTTTATCTTAATTGTTTAATGTTTTTCCTAGACAGATGACTTGAAGTCAAATGTTCACCTTTAGGAATACAAGAAGACACATAGAAATGAGTGGTCTGTAGATAGTTGGGCGGTAGTTCTTTCTGCCTTTTTTGTGGTTCTGTGGACAGGTTATTTGAAGACACTTGAGTTTTCCCTGTGTACTTTGAAGTGAAGTGCATGCTGTGCGGTACGGAAGCAAATCCAACCTCACTATGGAACTTGCTAGCTGTGGGTGTTTCACAGACGGAAGGATGCTAAGACAGCATTCATATTTTCCTGCATGAAAAATTCATTTGAATCAGAAACAGAAACTCAGAAGTAGCCATGTCACTTTGGATTCTTTGTTACCGAACTGTGGGCCTCAGCTTCCAGCTGACAGCTGTTAGGTTAAGGCATGGACAAGTAGCAGATTAAAAATATAAATTCAGATAAGGCTTTGAATTAACCAGTTTATCTGTTGCATTTTAGACCTTTAAAGAAAAACATTAGAGACAGTTCATTGGGTACTTTTCTTTTTGTGGCACAGCCATTTGAGAAAAGGGGATTTTAGGTTCTTTTTATTGTGGGCTTAAAATTTTTACATTCCATGTTAGTGTTGCTTACCCTGTTTTATCAACTAATGAACTATAATGGCTGTTTGAATAGGTTACTCTTTGTTGTAATCACCTAGACAAGATGGCATACTATAGTTGAGAAGTACTTTTAGTCAAAGACTGGATTCTAGTACTGGCTTTCTTACTTGGGTATATGATTTAACTTTTCTGATCCAGAGTTGCTGTTAATACCAGTTGGGAGGATAATAGCTCCCTACTTGAAAAAGAAATTTTTTTTAAAAATAGGGTTTTTGGAGGTCCATTGAAGATAAGCGTATATAAATGTTGAATATTGCTACTGAGGCTAGCACTTCTTGGAAGTTAAGTATGTGAGTTTGTCTTGGATGCCTTTACTGACATTTTCTTTAATTATTGATTTTCTGAGAGTTTTTTCTGCATACGTGCGTATTGACTTTTGTCAAATGATTTTTCTGTATCTGTTGAAATGATCATATGATTTTCCTTCTTTATTCTGTTAGTGTGGTGTAAAGATTTGCCCTCTGCTGTGATGACTGAGGGTTTCCCAGGTGGCGCTGGTGTTAAAGATCCTGCCTACTAAATGCAGGAGACTTAAAAGAGGTGGGTTCAGTCTTCGGGGTCGGGAAGGTCCCCATGAGGAGGGCATGGCAACCCACTCCAGTATCCTAGCCTGGAGAATCGAGTGGACAGAGGAGCCTGGTGGGCTTCAGTCTATGGGGTTGCAAAGAGTCAAGACACAGCTGAAGCGACTTACCCGTAGGTGGTAGTTGGATAGAGAGACAGACAAAGAGATAATGGTAATATCTGTTACAATTGAGGACTGCCAGAGATGCAGTGGGAATGTAGAGAAGTAATGAAATCAACCTGATGAAGTCAGGAAGGCTTTCAGAGGAACTCAGCTAAGGCAGAGGTTTGGCACTTGAGAGTCAAAGGAAGGAGAGGGGAGTGCCACCTCCTCACAGAGGGCGCGGCCAGTGTGAGACCTGCATTCAGGTTGGTAGCTGGAGAAGAGGCTGCTGTCAGAGCCAGTGTTATGGAGCTTCCATTCTCTGTCACAGTTTCTGTATTGTATGTTGGTGTGGGGAGTCACCAACAGTTTTGAGAAAATTAAAGGGACATTGTTAGGTTTTTGTGATAAAGAGATCTCTTCTGCATTGAATACTGTGGATGATGAATTATTTGTTTAATGTTAAAAAAACAACTTGGTTTCTGGGATAAACTTTATTTGGTAATGTGTCATATTTTTAATATATTGATGAATTGTTTGTTAGTATATTGGTAATAATTTTTGCAAATATGCTCGTGAAGAATGTTTATCCATAGTTTTCTTTATCTGGTTTTGTTGGCCTTAAAATGAGTTGGTAAATGTTTCTTCTGTTTTCTGAGAAGAGTTTGTGTTCATTGGCCTTACTCCTTCAGGATTAGAGAATTAGCCAGTAAAACCATCTGGGCTTGTGGTTTCTTTTGGAGAATTCATTTGATAAGGAATTCAGTTTCTTTGATAGAATGAGGGCTTTAGAATATTTTGGTCTACATTATGTCCATTTTTAAAAGTTGTATTTCTCATGGAACTTGTGCTTTTCATATTAGTTGTCAAATTTCTTGGTATATAGTTGTTCATTGTACTTATTATTCAGTTAATATGTGTAAAGTCTACAGTGATATTGCCTCTTTTATTTCTGATATTGGTAAATAGGTGTTTATCAATTTTGCTAATCTTTTGAAAAAATTCTAATCTTTTATTTTCTTTGTTTTTCAGCTATGCTGGTTTTTGCTCCTTCCTTTATTTCTTTAGGTTTTCTTTGCTGTTTTTCTACTTTCTTGGGAGTGTTTCTTAATTTTGGGCGTTTAAAAGCATAACTTTTACTCACAGTACTGCTTTAGCAAAATTCCACAAATTTTGGTATAGAGTTGGGTCAGAGTATTTTCTAATTTCACTTGTTTTTTTTTAAAATCCATAGATTATTCAGAAATGTGCTGGAATTGAATATATATTTTGTAGTTGTTGAGTGTAGTGTTCTGTAAATGTCAGTTAGTTCAAGGGTATTGGTAATGTTTTGGACTTTTTGTATTATTGGTTTTATCAGTTGCTGAGAGGAGTGTTAAAATCTTCAACTGTGGATTTGTCTTCCTGTTATTAAAATTCTGCAGGTTTTTACTTTATATATTTTGAAATCTTAGTATTAGGCTCATATATGTTTATTATTGTCATTTCTACCCCTGATGAATTGACCTTTTTATCTTTATGAAATGTCCCTCTTTTCTCTGGTAATAAAGTTCACTTTCCTCTGAAAGTAATGTAGCTGCTTGAGCCTTGTTTTTTACTTACTTGGCTTATCCTTTAGCATCCTTTTACTTTCAACTTTTCTGATCCTTAGTATGTAAAGTATGTCTCTTGTAGACAGCATACATTTAGTTCTTGTTTTTAAAAATGCATTTGTTCAATATCTACCTTTTAACTAGAGTGCTTATTCCATTAACATTTAATGTAATTGCTGATATGATTGGATTTAGGTCTACTGTTTTAATATTTGTTTTATTTGCTCCAACTCTTTTGTTCCTTTCTTTATCTTTCCCTGTTTCTTGAACATTTTTAGAATTTTACTTTAGTTTATTGGTGTGTTTGCTATATCTTTATTTTCTGGAGGTATAATTCACATAGCAATACAATACACACCACCAATTTCAAGTTTAATGCAGTGTTTTTTTTTTTAGTATATTCACAGGTTTGTACAGCTATTACCACAGTTCAATTCTAGGACAGTTTTGCTACCCCTAAGAGAAATGATGTACTTGTTAACAGTTGCTCCCCATTTCCACCCACCCCCTTGCCCTCACTCTAAGCAACTACTAACTTAATTCTGTCTGTAGATTTTGCCATTCCTACCTTTTCATATAAATGGAATTATAAAGTATATGGTCTTTTACATCTGGCTGCTTTCCCTTAACAGAATGTTTGCAAGATTCAGCCTTGCTATGTACTAGTACTCATTCCATTTTGTTGAAAAATTTTGTCCATTATGTGGTTTATGCTACTTTTTATTTATCATAGATCCGTTTATTTTTTTGGCTGTTATAAGTAATGCTTCTGTGAATGTTTGAATAGATGTTCTGTGTAGATGTGTGTGGCTTCTTGAGGAATTGCCAAATTCCTTTCCAAACTGGCCATATCATTGTGCATTTCAGGCAGCAGTGTGTGATGATTCCAGTTTTTCTGCATCGTTATCAGCATTTGATATTATCTGCCTTTATGATTATAACCATCATAGCAGCTGTCTCATTGTGTTTTGTTTGCTAATGGCTAATGATGTTGAACATCTTTTCACTTGCTTATTGGCCATTTATATATCTTTTGGAGGAATGTCTGTTCTTTACACATTTTAAAATTGGATTATTTGTCTTATTATTGAGTTGTAAGACTTTCTTGTATGTTCTGGATAAAAGTACCTTTGCAGATATATGATTTCCAAAAAATTTTTTTAATCATGTGAGTTGTCTTTTCACTATATTGATTGTATGCAACCTAAAAGTCAAGTTTTGATGGACCTAATTTATCTTTTGCTTGTGCTATTTGGTATCGTATTTAAGAAACTATTGCTTAATTCATGGTCATAGGATTTGTACCTAAGTTTTCTTCTGAGAGTTTTATTAAATTTTTAATTCATATTTAGGTCTGTGATTAATTCTTTTGGGTTTTGTGTATGGTGTTTTTTTGTTTATTGATATGGTCATATGGGTTTTAGTCCTTTATTGTATTAACATGGTATATTACATTCATTGATTTTAAGTGTTAAAACTTGCTGTCCTTGGATAAATCTCAGTTTGTCAGAGTGTGAATACTTTTTCTGTGTATTTGGTTTGTATTTTGTTGAAGATTTTAATGTTTGTAGTCGTAGGAATACTGGGCTGTAGTTTTTTTTTTTGTGTGTGTGTGTGTATGTGATGTCTTTATCTGATTTTGACTCAGGGTAATGCTGCCTCAGTGTAAGTTGAGCTGTGTTCCCTCTTCCATTTTGGGAGAAAAGTCTGTGAAGAATTGGACTTAATTTTCCTTTAAATGTTTGGTAGAAGTTGCCAGTGAGGCAGATAGGGCCTGGCTTTTCTTTTGGTAAAGAATTGAATCTTTTCCTTGTAGATCTACTCAGATTTTCTGTTTTTTCTTGAGATGGTTTTGGTAGTTTGTTTCTTTCTAGGAATTTGTTCATTTCATCTAAATTACCTACCTTGTTGGCATAGCTTTTTCTAAGTTACTATTCCTTTTATGATTGGTTTTATTTCTGAAAGGTGAGCAGTGATGTCTCCCTTTCATTCCTGATTTTAGTACTTGATTTTTCTCTCTTCTTGGTCAGTTTAGGAAAAGACATTAAAAAATATTTTCAAGGTATCACCTTTATTTCATTTTTTCTTCCCCCTCTGGTTTTCTTCATTGGTTTTTGCTCTGATCTTAACTTTTTTTCCTTTTACTTGCTTTGGGCCTCATTTTGTTTGCTGCTCTTTTTCTAGAGTTTAGGATGAAAGATTAGATTATAGAACTGACATTTTTAAAAAGTTGTAGTTAGTTACAGATACCAGTTTCCTAATGGATTTGCTCTAGCTGTATCCCAGAAACTTTAATATGTTAGGTTTTCATTTTTATTGTTCTCAAAAATATTCTGTTTCCTTCATTAATTTTTTTGACCCATTAGTTATTAGTTGTAAGCTACTTACTATATTAAAAAGTCACATATGATTAAGAAAATTAAGAGAAAATAATCTTACGTTTACCTACAGAGTTACCATTTCCTGTGTTTTTCATTTCTTTTTGAAGATTAGAGATTCTGTCTTGTATCATTTGCCTTCTGCTTAGTGAACTTCCTTTAGCATTTGTTCTTGGTCTGCTGGTGATGCATTCTCTTTGTTTTTCCCTAATATTTTTATTTTGTCTTCATTCTGAAGGATATTTCTGCTGAATATAGAATTCTGGGTTGTCAGATATTTTATCCTTTTAGCATTTAAAAGATCCTTCCACTGTCTTTTGGCCTCCACTTTTTTTTGGGGGAGGTCAGCAGTAATTCATACTTTTGTGGTTTATCATTTTTCTTTGGCTATTTTAATATGTTTTATTTTTGCTTGTTGACAGTTAGATATGTTTACATATTTTCTTTGTATTCTCTCTGCTTGTGGTTCATTGACCTCCCAGAATCTATAAATTTCCATGTTATACTCCATTTGGGAAATTTTTAGCCATTATGTTTTCAGATACTGTTTTTGCCCATTCTTTCTCTCCTCTGATTACAGAAGTCCAGTTATACCTGTTGCATAGATAACTGTTCACTTTTCTTTTTGCTTTTTCCTCTCTATTCAGATTGGTTAATTGCTGTTGATTCTTAAGTGTACTGACTATTCTGTCTTTAGTCTGTATCTGATGAATATTTGCATTTCAGATATTTTATTTTTCATTCTAAAATTTACATGTTTTGAAATAGTTTCTACCTCTGCTTAGGTTTCCTATTTGTTGTGAGCATATCTTCCTCTTTAATTCTTATTCATGGTCATAGTAACTGCTTTTAAAATTCTTATCTAATGTGTAGTGTTGTGTTAGTCGCTCAGTCTTATCCAACTCTTTGCAATCCCTTAGACTGTAGCCTGCCAGGCTCCTGTGTCCATGGGATTCTTCAGGCAAGAATCCTGGAGTGGATTGCCATTACCTCAGTGTTTATCACAGCTTGTTTACAATAGCTAGGGCGTGGAAGCAGCCTTGATTTCCATTAGCAGATGCATGGATAAGGAGGTTGTGGTATATACATACAATGGAATATTACTTGGCTATAAAGAAGAACTTACTTGAGTCAGTTCTAATGAGGTGGATGAAACTGGAGCCTATTATACAGACTGAAGTAAGTCAGAAAGAGAAACACCAATATAGTGTATTAATGTGTATATATGGAATGTAAAAGAATGGTAATGATGATCCTATATGCAAGACAGCAAAAGAGACACAGATGTAAAGAACAGACCTTTGGACTATGTCAGAGAAGGTGAGGGTGGGATGATTTGAGAGAATAGCATTGAAACCTGTATATTACCATATGTAAAATAGATGGCCAGTGCAAGTTCGATGTATGAAGCAGGGCACCCAAAGCTGGTGCCCTGGGACAACCCAGAGGGATGAGAGGCTTCAGGGTGGGGGAACACATGTGCACCTGTGAGTGATTCATGTCAGTGTATGGCAAAACTACCATAATATTGTAGAGAAATTGTCCTCCAATTAAATAAATAAATTAAAAAAATTCTTGTCTATAAAGGAAATGACCTCAGATTGGAGTAGACTAACAGTATATGACAGTTAAAGGCCATGTGGGTTCTTGGGTTAGATGCTAGTTCCAAAAAGGACATTAGTGGACTGATTGACAGAATGCACATAAGGTTTGTAAATGAATAGTTTTGTGGTAGCTCAGATGGTAAAGAGTCTGCCTGCAATGCAGGAGAGCCAGGTTTGATCCCTGGGTCAGGCAGATCCCCTGGAGAAAGAAATGGCAATCCACTCCAGTATTCTTTCTTGGAGAATTCCACAGACAGAGGAGCCTGATGAGCTGTAGTCCGCGGGGTCACAAAGAGTTGGACAGGACTAATCAAGTAACACACATTAATTTTCTGCTTGCTATAGTTGTGTAAGGGCCTCCCTGGTGGCTCAGATGGTAAAGAATCCTCCTGCAGTGTGGGAGACCTGGGTTTGGTCCCTGGGTGGGGAAGATCCCTTGGAGGAGGGCATGGCAACTCATCCCAGTGTTCTTGCCTGGAGAATCCCCATGGACAGAGGAGCCTGGCGGGCTACAGTCCATGGGATCATGAAGAGTTGGACGTGACTGAGTGACTCAGCACAGCACAGCACATATCTGTATAAGGGTTATGTAAGATGTTAACACTATAACCGTTGGTAAAGGTAGTTTAAACAATTCTTCTTTACTAATTATAGTATCCATGTTATGTTGGTGTTGGTCTCCATTGGTTGTCTTCTGTGGAGCATGTTTCCCTCTTTGAATTGTAGTAATTTGAAATTGCATCCTGGACATTACCAATTCATTGTAGAAATTCTGAATCCTTTTTGTACCTCCAAAGAATATTGCTTCTGCTTTAGTAGAATGGCGTTGAACTACAGATTATCCACACTTGTGGTTGACAGTGTAGCTCTATATTCAGTTTCTAGTCTTATCTGGGATGTTTGTAGTCTGTTCCATACATACATATTTCAGGGTTCAGTCAGAGATTATATGTTTTATAATAAACATATATAACCAGGTTTATATGTAGACTCCGGACCTCTCCCTTTGTGGCTTTTCTTCTTTCCTTGATTTCACCCTCAGTTTCTACCTGGTGTTCAGAGTTCAGAGTTCAGTTTTCACTCTGAACTCTATTCTCTGGTTCTTCATTCCAGTGAAGGCACTGGAGGCACTTTTTATATTTTGTCCAGAGTTTATAGTTATATTTGGGAGAGTTAGTCCACTGGGAACATGTTTAATTCCAGCAATCTTAGGAAGCAGCTTTGAAATTGGAACCTAAGTTTTTGGTTAACCATTTTCTTGAGGTATGATATATCATACAACACAGTGTACCACTCATAACTCTATAGCTCAGTATGCCTTTACAAATCGGACATGACTTAACGGAGCAAACTAGAACATTCCCATCACCTTTGAAGTCCTTTCATGCTTTTCTTCCCAACCATTCCCACCTGCCTCTCCTAAGTAGCCACTCCTGGGAATTCCTGGGTTGTTCAGTAGTTAGAACTGGCACTTTCACTGCTGGAACCTGGGTTTGATCCCTGGTCGGGGAAGTTAAGATTTTGCAAGCTATGTGGCACAGCCAAAAAAATGTTGTTATTCATATATCTTGTTTTTTGTCATAATGTTTGTTATTTTATTCCATGTTGTGTGTAGGAGTAAATTCATTCTCACTGCTGCAAAGTATTTCATTGTGTGAATATGATAATTCATTTATCCCTTCAACTATTAATGGGCACTTGGAGGAGGGGAGTTCAGGATGGGGAACACATGTACACCCATGGCTGATTCACGTCAGTGTATGGCAAAAACCACTACAATATTGTAAAGTAATTAGCCTCCAATTAAAATAAATTAAAAAAATGGGCATTTGGATTATTTACATTTTGGGCCTATTTCAAAAAAGTGATGCTTGAAGATTCTTTTACATATCTTTTTTGGTAGCAAGTAATTGAATTATCGGATCATAGGGTATTTGACCGTTTTGTTCAACTGTAGTAGATTGTTGTTCTTCAGTTGCTTAAGTCATGTCTGACTCTGTGACCCCATGGACTACAGCACCCCAGGCTCCCCTGTCCTTCACTATCTCCCGGGATTTGCTCAGCTTCATGTCCATTGAGTCAGTGATGCTATCTAATCATCTCATCCTTTGCTGCCAAACAGTTGATTATAGCAGTAGTACGTAATTAATATTTTTTGAATGAATGAATATTAGCAAGTTTTAGCTTTTATGAAATTGAAACTAAACTGTAGACACAATTTATTATTCTTTCCATGTGCTAGCCCCCTAGTATTTGAATGATAAATTGGTAGTTTGATAATAAAAGGCAGATACAGCCTTAATTAATATATAACACTTGTTTGCTTGCTCAGTCTTAACTGAGTTTCAGTGGGATCATTTATGTAGTTATGCTTCTTGGGTCTGTTATTGACAGTCATATTGAGGTTATTTTATTTAGTCATATGTATCTAATTTTATTAGTTACATAAATCTGCTAACATTGATGGATTTCTCAGACTCATGGTACAGGAATGTGTAAGTTATTGCCCTTAAAATTGTTTGTTACAACTTGTGTGTGGTAAAATTTTATAATCTTTATATGTTTATATTTTACAGCTTAAAGAAGTACATATACTTACCCATCACTTAATCTATACATAGTAGCCTTGAAAAGTGGGTGTGATGTAACTAATTTTTGGAAAAACAGCAAAGTGAAGAGCAGCTGAGAGAAAGATGGAAAATGATAACATCTTGATCTTCCTGGGTGCATCTACACTGTACTATGGGATGCTTTGTGCCACAAAAGTTATCTCAGATTGGGAAACTTTCTAGAAAGGGCTGGAGAATAAATATTTCAGTTCATATACTCTCTATTGCAGATACTCAACTCTGCCATTGCAGTGCAAAAGCAGTTGTAGGCAGTGTTTAAGTGAAGAAGTGTGAATATGTTCCAGTGAAACACTGAAATGTGACATTGTATAATTTTCACATGTTGCAGAATAACGTTCTTAGATTTCCCTCCCTCCCCAAATGCTTGAAATGAAAACAAAAAACAAAACACCAAACCATTTGTAACAAAGTACCAGAAACTGGATGGCTTAGACAACAAAACTTGACTGTCTCAGGGTGCAGGAGGTGTTGGCAAATTAGGTGTTTAGGGATGTTTGCAGGGTGAGGGGAGGATCTGTTCTGGCCTGTCTCCTTGGCTTGTTGATGGGTCTCTCTCCTTGTGCCACTTCACATCCTCCCAAGTCCACTGTATTAGGGCCCACTTTTATGACCTCATTTTAATTCCATTACTCTGTGAAGGCCCTCTACCCAAGTAAGATCACAATCTGAGATATTGGAGGTTAAGATTTCAGTGTATCTTTTCTTGGGGGGGTGGTGATACATTTCAATTTATGACATCATTCTTAGTTGGGGGGTCATTACAAGATAAATGGTGGGCTGAATTTAGCCAACTTGCTGCCCTGTTGGTCCTTGGCTTATCTGCTTGTGGCAGAGTTTTTACCTGTGGGATTTTCCAGCCCATTTTGGGTGAGATGGCTAATCTAGTGAACTCAGGTTACTAGAGAAACACTCATCAGTTTCATCTTTGAATATGAAGAACAGCAGTTTATAGTGATATACTGGAGTATGGGATTATATCTTCTTAGACATATTTAGAGTTCAGGGTCAAATAATCATTTTAGTATTTTTAAGTTTAGAAGGAATAAATCCTGTCCCTACTCCTGTCCCTGCCCCGGTCCCTGCCCCTGTCCCCTGTTTCTCCTTTGGAGATGTTCCCGTGAAGTGGTTCAGAGCTATAACGTAGTAGACTGTGGCTTAGAGCATTTGAAATAGTTGCTTAGTGTTCTGTGGAGGTACTTTTTAATGGCTTTTGTAAACATTTGATAAGAATTTTATTTTAAACATAAACTCAGCTTTAATATGTCAGTTACCACTAATGCGTTAATTGTTGCACTGATGTTGTCATTTTTGTGTGGATCTTGTCATCTGTGTTTAAAGCCCATCCCTTATGGCTCAGCTGGTAAAGAATCCGCCTGCAATGTAGGAGACCTGAGTTCGATCCCTGGGTTGGGAAGATCCCCTGGAGAAGGGAAAGGCTCCCCACTCCGGTATTCTGGCCTGGAGAATTCCATGGACTGTATAGTTCATGGGGGTCACAGAGTCGGACACGACTGTGCGACTTTCACTTTCAGGGCTCTGAGGTGACCTGTTTAAAATAAAAACCGATCTGTTATCATTAGCAATTTAAGTGTTTGAGCCAGTATTTTCTTGATTGCCATCTATATAGTCTTGTTTGTATAGTATTTTAATATTAGTATATGATCCTTATAATCCTTGATTTCAGTGTATGTTCATTGTTAGTGGGTTTTTTTAACAGTAGTTAACTTTATAGTATATGAAGGCTTTATATTTGAACTTAGAAAATATTTTTACCTTAGAAGACATTGTTTGTCAGTTTTATATTCATGTTCTTTGTAACATGTCATTTGAAGAGGTTTTTATTTCTTGAATATTTGGAAATTTGCTGGTTTAGCATGTGTAACCTAATGGGAAAAGGTGAGATGGAAGATAAAGGAAATTGATTATTTTACATTGGGGTAATGTAAAGATGGGGAAGGCACAGCAGAAACGAAATCAGTTCAGGTTATCTGTTATCCAGATTTTGTTTTCATTTCTCTGACAGCTTTTAGAATCCTCTGGGTGCTGATTTGTTTCTTGATTAACTTTAGTAGATATACCATTCTTTATTATTTCTTGGTATACACTATTAAGTAGAGTTGCTAGTAACTCCTGAGTAGGTGAAGGACTTCTTGTCTGTGTCTTAGTGGTATGAGAAGGCATCTCTGTCAGTATTATTACGGCAGAACCAGTAGCTCTAGAAAGGTTTTTATTATTATTTTTAGTTTTTAAAAGATTTATTTATTTGGGTGCTCTGGGTCTTTGTTGCTGCAAGCGGGCTTTCTCCAGTTGCCGCGAGCAGGGGCTACTCTTTGTTGGGGTGTGCGGGCTTCTCGTAGTGGTGGAACATGAGCTCTAGAAGCGTGGACTCAGTAGTTGCGGTTCACAGGCTTAGTTTCCTTGAGGCATGTGGAATCTTCCCAGACTGGGGATGGAACCCATGTCCTGCATTGGCAGGAGGATTCCTAACCACTGGACCACCAGGGAAGCCCTAGAAAGGTTTTATTTATTTTTAAAGTTTATGTTTAATTGAAGGATAGTTGCTTTCCAATATGGCTTTGGTTTCTGCTATACATCAACATGAATCAGTCATAGGTAAACATGTCCCCTTCCTCTTGAACCTCCCTCCCACCTCCCACCACTTCCCACCCCTCTAGGTTGTTACCTAGAAAGGTTTTAAAGTAGACACTTCTCTGTTGTGATAAGCTATGGAAGAAAATACAGAAGAGGAAGAGTCTTATCTCTGTTGTATGTCAAAGACTGTATTTTTAGAATATGTTATTGTAACAGTTCTTATATTTGTTTAATGCACGTTAAAACAGTGTAGTTCTTTTGAGGCGGTAAGTAGATAGTTAATTTTATCTTTGGTCAGTCTCTCATCTTAACCTCTGCTGCTGCTGCTAAGTTGCTTCAATTGTGTCCGACTCTGTGCAACCCCATAGATAGCAGCCCAACAGGCTCCCCCGTCCCTGGGATTCTCCAGGCAAGAACACTGGAGTGGGCTGCCATTTCCTTCTCCACTGCATGAAAGTGAAAAGTGAAAGTGAAGTCGCTCAGTCGTGTCTGACCCTTAGCGACTCCATGTACTGCAGCCTACCAGGCTCCTCCGTCCATGGGATTTTCCAGGCAAGAGTAGTGGAGTGGGGTGCCATTTCCTTCTCCCATATTAACCTCTAAAGGTCTGTAAAAAACAGTGGTCAGTTACAATGTGTTCCTGATGTGTGCCTGTTTAAGATAGAGGCAAAGGGCATTTTGGAGTGTGATAGAAAGAGAAATGAGCCTCTTATGCACATGTTCATGCAAAAATATTATTGTGGTAGAGTGCCATCTCCTTTGGCCTGGAATGGGGTGGTTGTTGCATGATCTTTTGGACTTAATTCTGAGAGTAAAATGCACACACATATAAATTGGCTTATTGAAGTAGGTTACTGTAGATATTTAGTTATTTATGCATATTTATTAAATGCCTTATGACCCAGCAATCCCACTGCTGGGCATACACACCGAGGAAACCAGAATTGAAAGAGACACATGTACCCCAATGTTCATTGCAGCGCTGTTTATAATAACCAGGACATGGAAGCAACCTAGATGTCCATCAGCAGATGAATGGATAAGAAAGCTGTGGTACATATACATTATGGAATACTACTCAGCCCTTAAAAAGAATAAATTTGACTCAGTTCTAATGAGATGGATGAAACTGGAACCGATTATACAGAGTGAAGTAAGCCAGAAAGAAAAACACCAATACAGTATACTGACACATATATATGGAATTTAGAAGACAGTAATGATGACCCTCTATGTGAGACAACAAAGAGACACAGAGGTATAGAGTGGACTTTTGGACTCTGAGGGAGAGGGAAAGGGTGGGATGGTTTGGGAGAATGGCAGTGAAACATGAATATTTTCCTGTAAGAAACGAAACGCCAATCTATGTTTAATGTAGGATGCAGGAAGCATGGGGCTGATGCACAGGATGATTCAAGTAGAGGATGTGGGGTGGGAGGTGGGAGGGGGCTTTGGCATTGGGAGATTGTGTTCACCTATGGCTGATTCGTGTCAATGTATGGCAAAACAAATACAGTATTGTAATTAAAAAAAAATAAATTAAAAGAAATGAAGCGCCAATCTATGTTCAATGTAGGATGCAGGATGCATGGGGCTGATGCACAGGATGATTCAAGTAGAGGATGTGGGTGGGAGGTGGGAGGGGGCTTCGGCATTGGGAGATTGTGTTCACCTATGGCTGATTCGTGTCAATGTATGGCAAAACAAATACAGTATTGTAATTAAAAAAATAAATAAATTTAATAATAAAAAAATAAATCAAAAAAGAAAAAAAAATAATATGAGTCCCAGATTGCCATGGGAATTGATTATTTCCTTTGTTTTTAGTTGTGTAGATATTTTTTTGAAGCTGAGAGAAGTAAAGGAAGCAACTTCAAGCTGTTACGTTTGGGAGAATTAGTTGAGTTTCTCACAAGTGTTTGCACTGACCCGATTAGTCAGGTTTCTTGGAGTGGCAAGGGAGAGACACTTTATAATCAGAGGTGGAATGAGAAGTAAAAGGGGAATATTCTTCATTCACTGCATAGGTAGTACTCAGTCCCCATTGTTCCTGATGAGGTTCTTAAGGAGCTAGGAAAGTGTTTCATTTTTGCTTCAGGACAGCTAGCTGCTCCAAATAACCGTTTCTCAGTCCGTTGAAGTAATCCTACAAACAAGGTTTGATTGTATTGATTTAACATTGTGAGTGGAGCAGATATCCTTGCTGGTCACAGTTGGGGTCAGGAACTTGGAAGGAAACCCCTCACATCCAGCCCTTTTGTGGTTGACTATCAGCGTAAGTAAACATGCTGTTCTTCATTCAGCCTCATGATCTGTGTAATCGCTGGCCTTATATTCCTAGCAAACTGCGCCTTGGAGCGGGGATTGGATAGAATGACAGAGAGGTTGGGTTGGGACCATCTTGCTCAGATTGTCTTTATTTGAGGTAGGATGCTTCACAGATCTTTGGTCCAGCAATAACAGGTTTCTGCTCTATCTCTTAATTTTCATTTCCGGATGCAAAAGTGGTTTTTTTAAGGGGTTGTATGGGAGATGGAAATTTAGAAAGTAGGGAGGATTGAGTGGAATCATCTTTATTTGATACCCTCATGGATTTGCATACTAGAGTTAATTATTTCTTGTGGATATTCAGAACAGCTTTTTCTGTCTGTAATTAGCAAATATGTACATATCTCCTTGTATCAGAACACCCAACTAAATGGATTAACTGCATAATCAAAGGTAGTTAAATATGTGGGTCTGGAACTTTGTTTTCCCTGTATTTAGCAAGGATTTTAAGAGTATTTGGGCTTCCCTGATGGCTCAGACGGTAAACTGTCAGCCTGCAATATGGGAGACCTGGGTTCGATCCCTGGATTGGGAAGATCCCCTGGAGAAGGAAATGGCAACCCATTCTAGTACCCTTGCCTGGAAAGTCCCATGGGCGGAGGAGCCTGGTAGGCTACAGTCCGTGGGGTCGCAAAGAGTCAGACATGACTGAGCGACTTCACTTGAGTATTTAGCTGACTGAATGAAGTGGGTAAGTAGACATGCTTTTTGTCTAAATACGGATAGTAGTAAGTTTATTATTGGTAGATGATATCTTGTATATAATAGATCCTTTTGAATCTGAGTTTGGGTATGAAAAACTAAATAACAGTTGTTACCGGATATATTTGATTTAATTCTTTGAACTAATTTTAAACTATACCTCAAAGATACCTCAAAGATGTTGACTTGGAATTTTTGAGGGAGTTGTGTAACAGGCTATGCATGGGTACAGACCATTAGCGCTGGCTCCTGACTGTATTATAAGGATTAAAAGCAAACCTTTGCATGTGATGTTTTGTATATTTGGCTTAAAAAACCCACAGAAGCTTTTAGAGGTTGTGAGATATGGGTCATTTTTGTTCGGGTAAGAGTTAGGTCAATAAAGCATTTACCAACATGAAATGTTTTTTTCCTCCCTCTTTCTTGGTATTAACAGAAAGGTGAATGGACAAAATAGCTATTAAAGGATTTAACTTAAAAAAATGTAGCAGCAAAACCACACACTCTGGCTGTCCATGTTACTTTAAGCTTCGTATTTCAAAACTGTATTCAAGCTTTAGATATAAACTCTCCAGTAGCTGAGTGGTATTAACCAGTGCTTTTCTTCTTTGCTTTAGCCTATTGTGTCAGCAGGGATGCTGCAGCAGTTCTTTTGATCTAAAAACAACTTTGTTCTGGAACTGAAAAAGAAAAATGTCCTAATCTGCTGCTAAAATTTTACCTGACAGAGAGGTCAGTCAGACAATGGAATAACTTGCTGAGGGAGTTCAGAGAGAATCTTTCACTGGAGATGTTCCAGAGTTGACTAGAATGAGCCACTTGGAACTGAAGATCAAACTGGAAAAATCCTCCAGGATGAGATAACTCCTCTGAACTAAAATTTTTAAAAGAATTAAAAGCATCTGTATTACAAGTTTTGAGAAAATATTGCCGAAAATAATTTGTTCAGAATTTAGTTTTTCAGGTATGTTTTAAGCTCTAGAAACATCTTTCATAGAAGATGTATTCATTAATGGAAAATATTTTTAAAAGGTATATAGTTTTAGATCATAAATTGCTGTTTCATCTTAAATGCTTTTAAAAGTTCCTTATTAGATCCCCTTCTTTTATGTGCTAGTGTGTCATAAGAGGTAGCCTGCAGGGGTGGGCTGGGATTATGAGGGCTAAATTATTACAGAGCTGGGTGGTGGCTGGCCAGACTGTCAGAGTCATTATTACTGTCTGTAAAGTGATGCTAGAGATCTCGATTTGGTTGCTTGTTGCATCTTTCTGCTTAGGCCAGCAACAGGTACCAAGAGGGAGGCTGTTAGCTCTGGGGCAGGCTAGATCTTTTCCTCCTCCACAGGCTCCCCCGTTCACTAACATGAAAGGAAAACAGCTGGGCTGCTGGGGTATTGCTGTTGTCCAATCTCCTTAGCCGAAAGGTACCCAGAATAGAGGGTTTTGAACATAGGAATGGCCCCTAAGGGGTAAAAACAAGAATTTTAAGTCTTTTGAATTTTCGTTGAGATTTGTTCCTGGTTTCATAGGGTTTGAAAGAAGAGATTCTGTGTTGAGAGAGCAAGGACTGTAGGGGTGGGGATTGAGACAGGGGTGGGGTTGAAGATTGTATTTAGAATTTCAACAGATGTAGTTTAAAAAATTACTCCTCTGGATGCTGGTATATGGTTACATAAGTTCAAAAATGTCCCTGGATAAATTAAATTAACACTTCAGGTCATTGGGGTTCAAGTGGTGTATGTCAGTACAGTTTTGTTCTTTTTACTTCCTAATAGCCAATTTAATTTCACTGGTGATGCAGTAGAAATGTGCCCAGTGTTAATTTTCCAGGTTCTCTAAAGCATGGCTAGTGCAAAGATAGTGTCCTTTTCAGTGATAGGTCACTGAACATGGGGCTGGGAGGTGGGTATTTTGATGTAGGGCCAGTGTTAACAAAAGTGTTCCTCCTTGTGTTTCCTCTGAAATAGAAAGGAACAACCATGAACTTAGGTTAATAACACTGAATTAGTTAAAAATATTAAAAGCTGTTTGTACTGGCAGTGGTTTCTTGTTTCCTCTTGTTATGGAATGGCCAAATTAAGCATTTAACCATAGACTCTTCAGATTCTGTTCACTGAGAGGCAGTGATCAAATCAGATACTTGATACAGCTCTCTTAATCTATTCCTGTCCCTTTACCCAAGGAGGGAATACTTACTAAGGTTCAGTTCAGTCACTCAGTCGTGTCCGACTCTTTGCGACCTCATGAATCCCAGCATGCCAGGCCTTCCTGTCCATCACCAACTCCCAGAGTTAACCCAAACTCATGTGCATCGAGTCGGTGATGCCATCCAGCCATCTCATCCTCTTGTCCCCTTCTCCTCCTGCCCCCAATCCCTCCCAGCAACAGGGTCTTTTCCAATGAGTCAGCTCTTCACATGAGGTGGCCAAAGTACTGGAGTTTCAGACTCAGCATCAGTCCTTCCAATGAACACCTAGGACTGATCTCCTTTAGGATGGACTAGTTGGATCTCCTTGCAGTCCAGGGGACTCACAAGAGTCTTCTCCAGTACCACAGTTCGAAAGCATCAATTCTTCAGCACTCACAGTCCAACTCTCACATCCATACCTGACCACTGGAAAAACCATAGCCTTGACTAGACGGATCTTTGTTGGTAACGTAATATCTCTGCTTTTTAATATGCTGTCTAGGTTGGTTATAACTTTCCTTCCAAGGAGTAAGCATCTTTTAACTTTATGGCCACAGTCACCATCTGCAGTGATTTTGGAGCCCCCAAAATATGGGTGATTCAGCATCACCCAGCTGAATCCCTTTGTTGCAACTGATGAACCTATGTTGACACCTCATATATACACCAGACCCATAGTTAGCGTTCACTCTTGGTGTGGTACTTCCTGTGGGTTTGGACAAATGTAACAACATCTGTTCATCACTATAATATAGAGTATTTTCATTGCCCTAAAATTTTATGTGCTCTGCCTTTTTATCCCATTTTCTACCTCAGCCCCTAGGAACTCCCCATCCTTTTGCTGTCCCATAGTTTTGAGTTTTCTAGAATGTCCTATAGTTGGAATCATACAGATTAGAGTCTTTTCAGATTGGATTGAGCCACCAGGGAAACCCCGTTCACTTCATAGTACTCCTTTAGGGTTTCTCTGTATCTTTTCATGGCATGATAACTCATTTCTTTTTAGTTCTGAACAAAATTGAATTGTTTGAGATGTTGAAAAAATGTCTTACAAGTCTAAAGAATATGCTGAAATTCAACCTTGAGTACCACAACCAAACTAGATAACAGACTGATGCTGGGTTTAGTTGAGGAGTAATATGGTATTAGACAGATCCCCTAAGCATTTCTGGGCCTCTCTTCCTTCCACAAGGAAATCTAAGGTTAAATTTGAACTTGACCTGTTTGAGTACAAGCCTAGTTGCTTTGATTGGCTGAATCCTAAAACAGTTCATATTGGGCAGGACTAGTGATTGCTGAAATTGGAGGAAACTTTTCATTATCATAGCATGGAGTGAAAGTGAAAGTGTTAGGCCCAGTCGTGTCCTAATCCTTGTGACCCTGTGGACTGTAGCCCGCCAGGGGTTCTTTCTCGGTCTGTGGAACTTTATAGGCAGGAATACTGGAGTGGATTGCCATTCCCTTCTCGTCCCAACTTAGGGGTTGAACCTTGTCTCAGCATTGCAGGTGGATTCTTTACTGTCTGAGCCACCAGGAACTCATAGCATGGCAAGGACCCACCATTCCACACTGATCTCTTGAGCAAACATTTGCTCAGTTAAAGAGTTTACCTTGGCTTGGTATTTGTTCATATGAATATCCATGTATATGCTGCAAGTAATTCCTTGTTATAGCAGTTATAATCAAGAAGCTATTTGCCTTCCTTAGATTATACTTCTATTCTTTTATTTGGTAATTTATTCTGTCATTGAAAATTATAAAGCATAAAGTTTTAATGAAGTAGCGAGTGTGGTGATGTGGTGAAATGAGCCCCTTTTATTTTTATTTTAGGCTTCATTCTTAGGTGTAGATTTTGTTCTTGGATTTGAAAGCAGTGAAACTGCAGAGTAATGGAAGTAATTCTCTTGTAAAAAAATGTGCATCAGAGCTACTTCATAGTTTAAAAGAAATGCATTTATTGTTCTTGTCATGTGTTAATCTGTATTAAATATGTCATCATCATGACTTTCTTCTTTAAAATAAAAATCATTAGTACTTTGTACCAGCTAAAGCATTTGCTGAATATCAGGATTATTAAAAGAAATAATCTATCTTTTAAACAAGTTAACCTCAATGTATATTATGAGAAAGTCATAACCAAATTGGAAGGTATGATGTTGGGAATGAACTTGTGGTTAAAAAAAAAAAAACACCTTAAATTGTATTCTCTGATGAAAGAATCTTGTCTGTGGTTTAGACTCCCTCTCAATTTAATAACATTAAAAGCCTTAAATAAAACTGTGCATACTATTCTATGTGTTTTGAAATATCAGTAAATAACTTACATTTGCCAGTTTTATGCACAATTATGACATGTATAAAGCTGACTTTTGACAGTAGTTTTGCAGTTTCCTGCTTTTATAAAGTCTGCATATGTTGCTCCTAGCTGTGCATGTTTTATCTTCCCACTGCTCCTGCCATTGCTATAATATGCTTCATATGTGTCTGATGAGTGTGAGATCTTTATTCTAACCTTTTTCTACAAGATAAATATTCACTTCTCTGTGGATTACACTCCCACCCTTGGAGTGGGCAAAAGTATCTTGTTGATAGTTCAAGTCCAAGGCAATTTGAATGTACAATTGTGATTTAGTTTTGTTTCTGTGTATATTGGTATCTATTTGGTACTAGGTGGAGATTCCATAATTTTTGCCAAAAATATGGTTGCCTTGTTTAGTATTTAAGCATTTAATCATTGATTTTATCTAAGGCTGTTAAGATGTTTGTTAATATACCCATAATTTCAGTACAAGCTCTATTAGCTGTTGATTACAGAATCTGGCATATTTTGGAGAAATTAGTATATAGCTTTTGAAAAACAAATGGCCTTGACAAAAGCATCGTAAAGTCATACCATCTCATGTACAGTTGGGGTTTCTTTGGGTTGAGATTTCTACTTTTCTGTTCTCTTAGCATTTTTGACTTTCCCAAGAGGCATTCACAGACTCTCCTTCCTGTGTGTTTTCCAGTGTGTGCATTGTGTGCTCATTCACCCAGTCATGTCCAGCTCTTTTGCAACCCCATGGACTGTATGTAGCTCACCAGGCTTCTCTGCCCATGGAGTTTTCCAGGCAAGAATACTGGAGTTGGGTGCCGTTTTCCTACCCCAGAGGATCTTCCAGAGCCAGGGATTGAACCATCTCTTGTGTCTCCTGCATTGGCAGGCGGATTCTTTATCACTAGGGCCAGCTGGGAAACCCGTTTTCCTGGTTTAACAGAAGACTGTAGGGTGGAACCATAAGTTAATTTCTTAATGGTGTTACATCTTCCTGGTGTAACTAGTTTCCTAAGTCTCCAGCTATAAATTTTTCTTATGTGTGGTGTGGCTTTTTTATCTCAGAGTATGATTAAAATTTTTTGTAGATTGTGATTTGGAAAAGTTGTAATAGAGGAGTAAAAAAAAGTTTTCTATTGTGCATTAACTTTTTTTAAAGCAAGACTGACTGGCAAGTTTGAATGTCACATAGCTCAGTCTCTGAACCTGTAATTGATCAGCTCAGCTGAGCTCTGGACTAGTTTAATGAAGTCAGATAATATTATATTCTAAAGAGAATTAACATCTGAAATGTAGCTGCATAATTATGGCATCAGTAGGAATGCATAATGATTCAATCATTTATGCTTTATTCTTTTAGAGATTAGTTTTTCCATGTCATTTGGATTGTATGTGCATTGAATTTTCTTACATGACTTCCCTTTTGCATAGTGCCCTAGGATTCTTAGAAATTATGATTAGATGAGAGACCAAAGTGCTAGTCTCCAGATCATATTCATTTCTATTTTTGTTTAATTTCACTTGGTAAGTTTTATTTGCAGAAAGGTTGCTTTTAAAATGAAGTGATGGAACCAGATGCCAAGATCTTAGTTTTCTGAATGTTGAGTTTAAGCCAACTTTTTCACTCTCCTCTTTTACTTTTATTAAGAGGCCCTTTAGTTCTTCACTTTCTGCCATGAGTGTGGTGTCATCTGCATATCTGAGGTTATTGATATTTCTCCCGGCAATCTTGATTCCAGCTTGTACTTCATCCAGTCCAGCATTTCTCATGATGTACTCTGCATATAAGTTAAATAAGCAGGGTGACAATATAAAGCCTTGACGTGGCATGGCATCACTTCACATCACATCACTTCATGGCAAATAGATGGGGAAACAATGGAAACAGTGACAGACTTTATTTTTTGGGCTCCAGAATCACAGCAGATGGTGACTGCAGCCATGAAATTGAAAGATGCTTGCTCCTTGAAAGACAAGTTATGACCAATCTAGATCAGCTCTGGGATTTCTTTGGAAGGAATGATGCTAAAGCTGAAAGTCCAGTACTTTGGCCACCTCATGAGAAGAGTTGACTCATTGGAAAAGACTGATTGCTGGGAGGGATTGGAGGGAGGAGAAGGGGACGACCGAGGATGAGATGGCTGGATGGTATCACTGACTTGATGGACACGAGTCTGAGTGAACTCCGGGAGTTGGTGATGGACAGGGAGGCCCGGCGTGCTGTGATTCACGGGGTCGCAAAGAGTCGGACACGACTGAGCGACTGAACTGAACTGAGACAGCATATTGAAAAGCAGAGACATTACTTTGCCAGCAAAGGTCCATCTAGTCAAAGTAATGGTTTTTTCCAGTAGTCATGTATGGATGTGAAAGTTGGACTGTAAAGAAAGCTGAGCATTGAAGAGTTGATGCTTTTCAACTGTGGTGCTGGAGAAGATTCTTGAGAGTACCTTGGACTGCAAGGAGATCCAACCAGTCCATCCTGAAGGAGATCAGTCCTGAATATTCATTGGAAGGACGTCTGTTGAAGTTGAAACTCCAATACTTTGGCCACCTGTTGGGAAAAACTGACTCACTTGAAAAGACCCTAATGCTGGGAAAGATTGAAGGCAGGAGGAGAAGGGGACGATAGAGGATGAGATGGTTGGATGGCATCACCGACTCAATGGAGATGAGTTTGAGTGAACTCCGGGAGTTGATGATGGAAAGGGAAGCCTGCTGTGCTGTAGTCCATGGGTCGCAAAGAGTTGGACACAACTGAGCGACTGAACTGAACTGCTTTTAAAATGTGTGAGAATATAAGAGGACTTGTATAGACTACTTTCTCTTGGATAATGCTAAGTCCCCCAATGTTTTTGGCCCCTAGTGCCTTAATACCCCAAAGAAATGACTTGAAATGTTTTTCCACTGTGCGATGGGCCAGTTTCTTTTCTTCAAAATTTCAGTTTCATAAAATAAAATTGGGAGAATTAAAATTGCTAAAAAGTTTCTGAAAGCTTGCTCTCAACTTCTGTACTTTTCTCATTGTGAGCTAGTAACACACACTTTGTAGTCTGACGGTAGTCTGTGGACCACCCTTTGAGTAGTGGGCTTAAACTGCACAGACATTTGTTATTTCACTTAAGCAGTCCGGAGTCAGTGGTTCCAGGGTAGAGTCAGCAGCTCTGCAGTGTGCTTGTCCTAACCACTACGATTATAAAATGCCTACTGTAGCTGCAAGTATCCTCCTGCACGTGAAGACATTTGAAGAAGCAATGAAGAGGAAGAGAAAAGAGGAATTTCTCATTCTTCTCTTTTATATAATTAGAGAATAAAGCTTTTCCAAGTTAATGCCTCTGCTATCTCCCACCTCCAGAAACTTCCCTTTATGTCTCATTTGCCAGAACTGACATAGCCACATCTACACCAGTTGTTGGCAGAGAGGGGCAATGGATGCCATACAGTCCTAGACCAGTCTTGATTTTCTCCCCTGGTGCTATGGCTGGGGCCACAGGGGAAAAAAAGCAGATTTTGTGAGTTGTGAGGAAAGAGGTATGATTGGGTATGCTACTAGTAGTATCTGCCACTCTGAAGAGAGAGAGGTCAGCCTGAGAGTCAGGCATGGAATTTAATAGCTTACTTCTTGTGTTATAGTTAACAAAGGCATAGGAAGGTGAGAGGAAAATAATAAATGCCTCTGAGACCCAGTGTCCTTGATTCTGGGTTATGGGGCCCCTCTTGGTGAGTCTGGAATTTGCTATAGGCATTGCTGCTGTAAAATACTTACCTACTGCCTAGAGTGTATTTGATTTGAGTATGATTCAGTAACCAACAAGACTTGAAAAAATAGAAAATGTATTCCTGTTTGTTGATGTTACCTTTATTGTATAATTATTTTTATATTTCAGGTATATATTTCATTTTTAGAAGCTCCACAGTATATATTTTAAGCAGTGATTTAGTTTCATGATTTTTTTTTTTTCTGATTACTTGTGGAGTTGTGTTAGAAAAGTGAAAAGATTTGGCATGTTAATACATGTTCTATTCATCATCTGTAGGATACGTCTCATGATACTTCATTTGAACAACCAGGCTTTGTAGTTTGTTATGTTACTGCTTGCATTTAGCACTCATTCTTATTTTTAGATAAGACAGAAACAGGAATTTAAAAAGATAACATGTACCTGCTAGGTGTAGCTGCTCATAATAGCAAGAATCGCTTTAGTTCCTTCTGTATTCTTATCCCAGCTGAACATATACAAGCTTTGCTTTTCTGGAGTAATAATAATTAATAATTTTGAGTGAGAAATTTGCACATATGATTTATGAATGTGTTTCCAGTTGTTTAATGAATGTGTCCTGCCTTTGAAGACCATGGGGCTAAGAGCCAGGAATGCTTGGTTCTCCTTCTGACTCTGTTACTGACTACATACATGATGTGCAAGCTCTGTAGCTTCATTTGTGTCCTACTCTTTTTGGTCCTGTGGACTGTAGCCTCCTGGGCCCCTCTGTCCCTGTGATCCTGCAGGCACGAATACTGGAGTGGATTGCTATGCCCTCCTTGAGGGGATTTTTCTGACTCAGGGATTGAACCTGTGTCTCCTGGTCTCCTGCAGTACAGGTGGATTCTTTACCACTGAGCCACTGGGGACGCCCACTTACAGGATGTGAAGAAGGGATTTCCCTAATTTGAGAGATGGTTGCCTTTTCTGTAATACCTATTCTGTTATTCTCTCTCATTGGCCTGTTGTGTGGAATGGATTAGATTATGAATACTCTTAATAAAAGATTTCACAAATGTAGTTGACATGTCTTATTATCATTGATAGTTTTATGGAGTAATCAGATAGTTAAAAGGTACCCAAAGCACCGAAGTATGGCTGAAGGAACACTATCAGATTAATTTAATTTTTGATAATTCATAAAGCAGTATTCTTTTACCAGTTTAACATATGCATAGTCGTGGTATTCTTGAGTTCTTGATAATCCGAGAATATGAGCATCACTGTATAGAATAGCAGAAGTTATTCTAAGTTCAGTTTTGTCTTTGAAACAGTTTAAACTATTTTGATAGTTCCTCCCACCATAGAACCTTAAAAGTAACCACCGTAATACCTTAAAAGTAAACCTAGGAGTGACTTGAGTCAGATGGCAGAGCGTGCAGCTTTGAACGCTCGTCCCCCTGCAGAAGCTCTGAACAGCAAGGAGAAACCGCCAGGGCTTCCTTTCTCAGCATCTGGAAAGCAGCCAGAGAGGGCTCCAGTAACCAGGCAGCCGTTGTCATCTCTGCGAATTAGACTGCGTGTGCTTTAGCGATCACCTCCCTAGCAACCCAACCTTCCCCCTTCCCTCCCAGCCCTCAGCAACCACTAACCTGCTTTCTGTCTCTATAGATTTTCCTCTTCTGGACAGTTAATAGAAATGAAATAAGATGAAGCAGGGTCTTTTATGACTGGCTTCTTTCACTTAATACACTGTTTACAGAGCCCGTAAATGACATGCCTTGATGTTTGCTTTTTGTGGCCAGATATTCCATTTTATGGATGTACTGTGTTTTATCTTCAGCTTTCATTTTTGTGTGTGTGAAATTAAATGTACATAGCATACATGTGTAAAATTGTACACCACTGATGGGCACATCTCAGTGAACTGTAACATAGTGAATTCTTGTGTACCCGCTGCCCAGAACACAAAATACGACACTCTGCATCCTAGAGCCACTTTGTACCCCAGCTCAAGTCTGACTTCTTTCGGTCAGTATTGGGAGATGTATGCACATTGCTGGGTATAGTTTTAATTCATCCATTTTCATTATTATATTTTATTCCATTCTAGGAGTGTGCCAATATATTCATCCATTCTGCTGTTGATAGACCTTTGGGTTGTTCACTGTGAACATTTGTGTACATATCCTACAGTGTACCTGAGCATATGTTTCTATTGGGTATATAACTTGGAGTGTTTAAGACATACATTTCTATACTTGTCTATTTTAATAGATGACAGACTTTTTCAGAAGTGTACAGATGAGTTTCTGATTGTTTCATATTCTTGCCAACTCTTGGTATTGTGGTTCTTTTTAATAATTATCCACACTGATTACTACATTATTTTTTCAGATTTTAAAAGTGTTTTCTTGTCCCTTGTCCCTTTTTTTTGGTCTTTTTCTCACTGATTTGTTGGAGTTCTTATACATTATGCATATTAGCACTAAGTTATGTGTGCTACAGATAGTTTTTCTTAATTTGTAGTTTAATTTTTTATTTGGTTGGGTCTTTAAGTGATGAGCTGTTCTTAATTAGGATGTATACCAGTGGAGTAATTCTGTATGGTTAGTGCTTTGGGGATTCTGAGAAATCTTCAGAGCTCATGAAAACACTTCTCTTACACTAACCATTTAGGAGCCATGCTGTTTTGCCTTTTATAGTTGGGTTGTAGTCCACCTGAATTTAATTTCTATGTATGAAGTGAGGTAGGCATTTCAAGAATCTGTCACACTGTCTTCCAAAGTGACTGTGCCTTGTTGCATTCTCACCAGCCCAGATGTTCCACATCTTGCCAGCATTTGGTGTTGTCAATGTTTTGGATTTTAGCCATTGTAGTGAATATAGTAATGGCATCTTATTGTCACTGTAATTGCATTTCCCCTAATTACATATCATGCTCTTTGTGTATTTTGAATAATAGTTCTGTGTCAGGTATAGAAATACATATCTTAAATATCAGATATATTAATGTCTTTTGCAAACATTTTCTTTCAGTCTATGGCTCATCTCATTTTTGGATATTTTTGCATTTTAATATGGGAAAATGCAAAAAATAAGAATAGAATTATAAATCACCTTTGTACTTGTGATGTAGGGTTTCCCAAGTGGCACAGTGTTAAAGAATCCGCCTACCAAGGCAGGAGATGAAAGATGTCGGTTTGATCCCTGGATCAGGAAGATCCCCTGGAGTAGGAAATAGCAACCTGCTTTATTAGTCTTGCCTGGAAGATCCCATGGACAGAGGAGCCTGGTGGGCTACAGTCTGTGGGGATGCAAAGAGTGAGACATGACTGAGCACATGCTAGCTCCAGCAGTTACCAACTGGCATTCAGTTTTATTTAACGTATATCTCTTCAGTTCAGTCACTCAGTTGAATCCAACTTTTTGTGACCCCATGGACTGCAGCACACCAGACTTCCCAGTCCATCACCAACTCCCAGAGCTTGCTCAAACTCAGTGTCCATTGAGTTGGTGATGCCGTCCAGCCATCTCATCCTCTGTCATCCCTTTCTTCTCCTGTCTTCAGTCTTTCCCAGCAGTCTTTTCCAGTGAGTCTATTCTTCACGTCAGGTGGCCAAAGGATTGGAGTTTCAGCTTTAGCATCAGTCCTTCCAATGAATATTCAGAACTGATTTCCTTTACGATGGACTGGTTGGATCTCCTTGTGGTCCAAGGGACTCTCAAGAGTCTTCTCCAACACCACAGTTCAAAAGCTTCAATTCTTTGGCACCCAGCTTTCTTTATGGTCTAACTCTCACATCCATACATGACTACCAGAAAAACCATAGCTTTGACTAGATGGACCTTTGTCGGCAAAGTAATGTCTCTGCTTTTCAATATGCTATGTAGGTTGGTCGTAGCTTTTCTTCCAAGGAGCAAGCATGTTTTAATTTCATGGCTGCAGTCACCATCTGCAGTGATTTTGGAGCCCCCCAAAATAAAGTCTGTCACTGTTTCCATTGTTTCCCCATCTATTTGCCATGAGTGATGGGATGCCATGATCTTATTTTTTTGAATGTTGAGTTTCAAGCCAGCTTTTTCACTCTCCTCTTTCACTTTTGATCAAGAGCCTCTTTAGTTCCTCTTTGCTTTCTGCCATAAGGGTGGTGTCATCTGTTTATCTGAGATTATTGATATTTCTCCCAGCAATCTTGGTTTCAGGTTGTGCTTTGTCCAACCTGGCATTTTGCATTCTGTTCTCTGCATATAAGTTAAATAAGTGGTGACATATACAGCCTTGATGTACTCCTTTCCCTATTTGGAACCAGTCTGTTGTCCAGTCTGTGGTTCCAACTATTGCTTCTTGACCTGCATACAGATTTCTTAGGAGGCAGGTCAGGTGGTCTGGTATTCCCATCTCTTGAAGAATTTTCCACAGTTCGTTGTGATCCATACAGTGAAAGACTTGAGCGTAGTCAGGGAAGAGAAGTAGACATTTTTCTGGAACTCTTTTCCTTTTTCCATGATCCAGCAGATGTTGGCAATTTGATCTCTGGTTCCTCTGCCTTTTCTAAATCCAGCTTGAACATCTGGAAGTTTATGGTTCACGTCTTGCTGAAGCCTGGCTTGGAGAACTTTGAGCATTACTTTGCTAGTGTGTGAGATAAGTGCAGTTGTGCAGTAGTTTGAACATTCTTTGGCATTGCCTTTCTTTGGGATTGGAATGAAAACTGACCTTTTCCAGTCCTGTGGCCACTGCTGCGTTTTCCAAATTTATTGGCATATTGAGTGCAGCGCTTTCACAGCATCATCTTTTAGGATTTGAAATAGCTCAGCTAGAATTCCATCACCTCCACTAGCTTTGTTCATAGTGATGCTTCCTAAGGCCCACTTGATTTCATATTCCAGAATGTCTGGCTCTAGGTGAGTGATCACACTATTGTGGTTATCTGGGTCATGAAGATCTTTTTTTGTATAGTTCTTCTGTGTATTCTTGCCACCTCTTCATAATATCTTCTGCTTCTGTTGGGTTCATACCATTTGTGTCATACCATTCATGTCCTTTATCGTGCCCATCTTTGCATGAAATGTTTCCTTGGTATCTCTAATTTTCTTGAAGAGATTTCTAGTCTTTCCCATTCTGTTGTTTTCCTCTATTTCTTTGCATTGATCACTTAAGAAGGCTATCTTGTTATTTGTTGGAATTTTCCTTTGCCTTTTGCTTGTCTTCTTTTCTCAGCTATTTTTAGACCTCCTCAGACAAGCCTTTTTGCTTCTTGGGGGTGGTCTTGATCACTGCCTCTTGTACAGTGTCATGAACCTCCATCCATAGTTCTTCAAGCACTCTCTCAGATCTAATCCCTTGCATGTATTTGTCACTTCCACTGCATAGTTGTAAGGGATTTGATTTAGGTCATACCTGAATGGTTTGTGGTTTTCCCTACTTTTTTCTATTTAAGCCTGAATTTGGCAATAAGGAGTTCATGATCTGAGCCACAGTCAGTTCCTCGTCTTGTTCTTGCTGACTGTACAGAGCTTCTCCATCTTTGGCTGCAAAGAATATAATCAGACTGGTAAGAATATAATCAGTCTGATTTTGTTATTGAACATCTGGTGATGTCCATGTGTAGAGTCGTCTCTTGTGTTGTTGGAAGAGGATTTTTGCTGTGACCAGGGCATTCTCTTGGCAAAACTCTGTTAGTCTTTGCCCTGTTTCATTTTGTACTCCAAGACCAAACTTGACTGTTACTACAGTTAACTCTTGACTTCCTGCTTAACCTTCCAGTCCCCTATGATGAAAAGGATATCTTTTGGGAGTGTTAGTTCTAGAAGGCCTTGTAGGTCTTCATAGAAGCATTCAGCTTCAGCTTCTTTGACATTAGTGGTTGGGGCATAGACTTGGATTGCTGTGATACTGAATGGTTTGCCTTGGAAACAGATCATTCTGTTGTTTGTGAGATTGCACCCAAGAACTACATTTCAGACTCTTCTGTTGATTGTGACAGCCACTCCATTTCTCCTAATTGATTCTTGCCCATAGTGGTCATCTGAATTAAATTTGCCTGTTGCATTCCATTTTAGTTCACTGATTCCTGAAATGTCAGTGTTCACTTTTGCCATCTCCTGTTTGACCACTTCCAGTTTACCTTGATTCATGGACCTAACGTTGTGTTCCAAGTTCTTAAGCAATATTGCTCTTTATAGCATCGGACTTTACTTCTATCACCAGTCACATCCACAACTGGGTGGTGTTTTCGCTTTGGCTCAGCCTCTGCATTCTTTCTGGAGTTTTGTCTCCACTCTTCTCCAGTAGCACATTGGGCACCTACTGACCTGTGGTGTTCATCTTCCAGTGTCCTGTCTTTTTGCCTTTTCATACTGTTCATGGGATTCTTAAGGCAAGAATACTGGAATAATTTGCCATTCCCTTCTCCAGGGGCTCTTCCTGACCCAGGGATTGAACCTGTGTCTCCCACATTGCAGTTTGATTCTGTATCTGGATTTACATAATTTAAAGTATGTAAATTAATACTTGAAATAAGCAGTCAAATGAGATTGATCTAATCTTAACCGTTATGCCTGATGGACATAGAAATGGCTATTATCTTTGCATATTTTGAGTAAAATTTCTTGCTAATTTTATTCTGCAATTTCCCCCTCCGTTTGAAAAAAAGAAAACTAATATTCACATTGTAAAAATTCAAACAGTTTCAAATGATTTACGGTGAGAAGTAAATCATTTTACCCTCGTTCAGTTCCTTTATCCTACGGCAACCTTTATCAGCCTTTTTTGATGGTGGGTGGGCATCCTTCCATATTGTATAGAGCTTCACAGTGACACATTTACACAGTACGTGTTTGGGTGTGTGCCGCTTCCTGTGGTGCATCTTACAGGTTGTTTGATATCACTAGATAAAATTATGTCATTCTTTTGGATAGCTCCACATTCGTCTCAAGTATACTTTATAGTCTCTTCATAGATATTCAGGTTTTTCCCAATCTTATGTTAACTATTTATTTAGTCATTTATTTACTTGAAACAATGCTGCAGAAAACCTTGTAATTCATTTCTTTCTGAAAATGTATGAAGATTTCTTTCCATGCTTATCCTTGATACTTAAAATGTATTTATACTTTGTTCTGAATAACTTGCATAGCCAACTGCCTTTTTGGTGCTTATGAGATGCAAATTACCATTTAAAAATTTTACTCACTTAGATAGGCTTTTAGAAGATACCTGTTTTCAGGAAAATCTCAGGGGAAAGTAATCTTCCAAGTAGAGTTGACGTAAAATCCTTTTATCTAGAAAATCAATGTAAAATTTATAATCTCAAATAATAGGCAATATTGAATGTTTGCAGTTTTATTCTTAAATTGATTTAACTCCCTAAGCAGAGTATATATACTATTCCTGTACTTTTTTTTTCCATTTGTGTTTTGTAGGGACTGGATAATCTGTTTGTTACTAGTGTTTGTGATAATAGGATTATTAACTCATTGAGCAGACTTATTCCATGCAGTGTTCCATGCTTTGGAAATACAGCAGTGAACACAGTTCTGCATAGAACTTTTCTTTTTGTTGCAAGTGGTGGTGAGAGAAGAATAAAGTAATTAAACGTATAGTAGTAAATAATGAGTATATAATGATAAACCCATTGTGATTAGTAGTAGAGAGAAAAATAAAACATGCAAGAAGACTAGAGACTCCTGAGGTTTGGGGCCACATGGGTTATATTTTAAAATAGGATGTGCCTCAAAGAAGGGTCTACAAGGCTGACTTGGGTTTCTTTTACAAAAATTGAAAGCACTCACAGGTCCTTGGGTTAGTTACTGGACAGACCTACTAGCTAGGGCCTTTAACAAAATTGCAGAAGATTAAAGTGACTTTAATGTCTGATGCTATACATCAAACCAATTAACTTGTAACACTGATGCTGTTGAGGGTTTATCTTGATTAGTTTGTTTTTTTTTGGTCCTTAATAAAACTGACTTTTTGACTTTAGCATTTATACTTCTAAATTTGGCAGGTAAGGTTAATCCCTGCTGAAGGTAAAAGTAGAATCAGTTTGGAATCTGAATATGAGGTATGTTATTAAAAGAATTTTAACAACATCAGTAAAAATTCTAAAGCCAAATTGTGTTTTTAATATTTGTTGGACCCTTCTAATACCCTTGTCTGATGAATTCTTGTTTGTATTTCCAATAGCTATAATCATTAATTGGATCCCATTTACTAAACATTTCACAGACATTATGTTGTTACTTTGGAAGTTACTTTGGAAGTGGTTGCATAGATGGTTTTAATATAATCCTAAGATTACAGCTAGTTGTCTTCAGAGTAATATAAAGTTGGAAAATTGGCAAAATATATTAACCAGTATCAGTAGTAATTTGGAATGATTGCTTATACTTCTCAAAAAGTGTTCATTTTTAAAAGTTGATTTGATCACTGATCTACAGTTTTAGAAGGTCTTTATTTGTACATAATGAGAATTTTTAAGCTTAGAAAACCATTCTTGAAAGTCTGCTATTTATTGAATAGAGTTGTATGAGAAATATAATTAGCTATACAGTTGAAAAACCTTGTAATTTAAAGCGTAAATATTTAAGCTTTCAAGTTAGATTCAGTAACAAGAAACCAACTAAAATACTAGAACAGTCTTTTTCCTTGTTTGAAGCATGAAATATTCTGGCAGGCTTTCAGACTAATAGAACAGTTTCCAGAGATTGGATGAAATTGTTAGTTTCTCACTAATGTACCAATCTTCTAGATTACCAAAATTATTTTCTGTGAACTCTGTCATTCAGGGACTGATCATCTTCTGATTTAAATTGCCTTCAGACTTCTATCTACTATACAGTGTAACATTTCTTGGTATTGATGCCTACCTCTTACTTACAGAATTTTCCCCTTTAATTTGCAGGGTAAGAGAGAGTTGAGAGTAGGTAAAATTCACATTAGGTCAATAGTAGCTATGGTTCTTGAGTGGGAAGGATAAAAGCTTAACAATTGATGAGGATTTAAAAACTATCCATTGATTTTAATATAAATGGCAGCATACTCTGGTAGTATGAATAGTATAACTAGGAAGAACTGATAAAGTTTTAAAACTTACAATTTGTTTATCAGAAATACACTTGCTTTTTAGAAATATTTTTCCATGTAAGTTGGAATTTGTGCTCTTTACCTTCTAGCTGCTGTTACCAAACAGTAGTCCCTTTGTGAGGTATGTGGTTTTTGTTCTGTGGATAGTCCCAGAGGGCTTTATGAGGAAATTCTGAAATAAAGGGCCAGGTTAACTAGAAAAAGAAAAAAAAAAAAAAAAATCTCACCCCTCCCCGCCCCCACCAAAAAACACACACACACACACAAAACAAAAAACAAACCCTTGGCCTACTTGGTAGGGAATAAACAGCTATGGGCTACGGTTTTTGCTTCTCTGGAATGCCAAATTTCAGCTCAGAGCAAATTCTTCAGCAGAGCAATAAACCTTTGAAAATTGCTTTATAATGGAAATGCTGACAGACCATTAACTATAGTGGTGCGCATGCACTGCTGTGACATGCAGAAGGTTGTCCCAAGGTGCTCAGTACAGTAAAGCATGCTGAGCAGTGGGCATCCTGTGGACGCCTGTATGGGTGTATGTGGTTTGTTACATTTATGCTATCTAATTATTAATGGAGAAGCTCAAACATGTCACCTTTGACATGCAGGAGAAGTACCATTTTAGAAAGAAAGTGGTTTAGGCTTTGCTCATGCTGATAGCTCATATTATATTTGCCACAGTGGAAAAGGCCCAGGGTAAATTTAACATGATGCATTTAATCACCATTCCAATTACAGTGCCACTGAAGCAGATCAGTGTTTTCTTACTACCAATTCATTGAAACTTCTAGGTCATAAAGTATCATTATTCGGCATATTGGAAAGTCTCAGCCCAATGAAAATGTGGATTCTGGAATTTTTCCAGTTGCTTTGAAATAATATCGGAGGCTGCTTGGATGTACATTTTCCCCATGTAGAATGAAAATGGGAATTTAAAGGGATTGATAAGACAAAGTGAGAATCCTATAATGCCCTAGGGAAAGATGAAGCAGAATGTTCACATCTAAAAGTAAAATAAGGAAAATGATGAAAAGGGATGTATACTTCCCATAGCAGCCTGCTTAATGACTGATATCCCCACTAATAATAAGTGTTATGAGAATTTGTCTTGTTCTTGGCTATATTCGTAAGCACCTAGCACAGTACTTGGCCTATAATGTGGGTGTCAGTAAATATTTATTAGATTTATTTGTATTTGTTTATTTGAAAGCTACTTGAGGCTAGATTGTCAGGCACCTTGCTAAATGGTATAAAGATTACTAATAAATGTATATGTACATTTGTATACATGTAAATACATAATACACATAATGCATATACATATATGTGCAGCTAGAATTAATCCATAAAAGATTTCTTAAAGGCGTTTCTGGGTACAATTTGATATGTTGAGTACCATGAATTAATGCAAAGATTCAGGTGTATTTGGACAGAATTATGTTGCCTGAGATGTAAGTATACAGTAAAGAGATCTGATATCATAGCTAGATTGTAAATGTCAGGTGCTCCTGAACTCTAAAGTCAGTGCTGATTGGACCACACCTGTTTGCTTTGTTCTGTTTGACTAAAAATTTTTTCCCCCATTTGTTTGTGGCAGTTCTGAAACTTGGCTTTCTGCTTGGGTGGGCTTTTACCAAAAACATAAGGATGCTAAAGTATTAGCCCAAAGATTTTGATCCACTGGGTCTGGGATAGAAACTGGGAATATATATTATAAAGAAATTTATTTTCCTTGTATGCTCATATACAGCTGACCTCCCACACCACTTCATGGTGAACTTCAGAATGAGTGGTGACAATTATCTTGGATTGTTTGAGTTCTCTGGAAACAATAACCAGCACAGTAATTAAAGTCTTGGTTCTATTCTGGTGGAAGGATGCTAGCATATGTCATACTGAAGATTGTTTAGGATTGGTGTTGACTTTCTGTCTGTATATTTTTCCAGAAAGCTACCATCAGGACAGTTTGGGGAAGGATGTGATTTTCTTTTTTCCTGTGGCATTATTCATAGAGATATATTACCAGAAATACCTTATTTCTTTGCCTTAGAAATAATTTTGTTCTCTTCCTTTATCTTTGAATTAACCTTAAAAATGTTAAAGTTTGAATTCAGCTTTGTCTGTTATTCATTGTTATCTCATTCTCTGAGCCTCCATTTCTTATACATAAAATGGGGTAATAATATTTACCTACTTTATAGGTTTTTAGGATTAAAATGTATAAAAAATACCTACTAGCATATGTCTTGCCTTTAGTAAGTGATCAACAAATGTTAGATTTTATGGCATACCTGTTATATGACCTATCTGTCATGTCCAACTCTTTGCAACCCCGTGGATTGTAGCCTGCCAGGCTCCTCTGTCCATGGGATTTCCCAGACAAGATAACAAGTGGGTTGCCATTTCCTCCTCCAGGGAATCTTTCTGACCCAAAGATTGAACGTGTATCTCCTGCATTGGAGGCAGATTCTTTACCGTCTGAGCCACCAGGAAGCCCTATGTGATCTGTGGTATACAGAAAGACCAAAAGAAGTAGAAAAATTATGATAGTCGAAATTCAAAAATATGCTGTATACCCATAAGCACAGTTATTTAAAAATGTAAAATAATTGTAAAATATACATAACACAAACTTCATCTTTTTAACCATTTAAAAGTGTACAATTTAGTGGCATTTAGTACATTCGCAGTGTTGTACAATCATCATTACTTTTTATTTCCAGAACATTTTCATCATCACCCCAAAAGGAAACCTGCATGCATTAAGGGGTCACTCTCTACTTCCCCCTCTTCCCAGCCATTGGCAACCATTAATATGCTTTCTACCTCTGTGGATTTGCCTATTTTATATAACTTCATATGAATTTGAAATCATACAATTTGTGGCACTTTGTCTCTACTTCTTTCACTTTATATGTTTTTGAAACTAATCTGTCTTCTAGCATGCATCTTCATTTCTTTTTATAGCTGACTAATAGTCTGTTGTGTGGTTATATGCCATAATTTGTGTATCCATTCATCAGTTGGTGGATTTTTGAGTTCTGAACCTGTTAGTGGTTGTGACTACTGCTGACACAAGCATACATGTGCGAGGCTTTGTTTGAGCACTTTCTCACAGTTCATTTTGGTACTTGCTTATAAATAGAATTTCTGGTTCATATGGTAATTCTGTGTCTTAATTAAGGAACCACCAGCCTGTTTTCCACAGGAGAAGGCAATGGCACCCCACTCCAGTACTCTTGTCTGGAAAATCCCATGGATGGAAGAGCCTGGTAGGCTACATTCCATGAGGTTGCTAAGAGTCAAGACACGACTGAGGCGACTTCACTTTCTCTTTTCACCTTCATGCATTGGAGAAGGAAATGGCAACCCACTCCAGTGTTCTTGCCTGGAGAATCCCAGGGATGGGGGAGCCTGGTGGGCTGCCGTCTATGGGGTCGCACAGAGTCAGACACGACTGAAGCGACTTAGCAGCAGCAGCCTGTTTTCCACAGTGGCTGTCCCATCTTACATCTTACTAGCAGTGCTTGAGGATGAGGCTTTCAGTTTTCCACACCTTGGTCAAAAACTTGGCCATCCTAATAGATATTAAGTGTGTCCCATTATGATTTTGTTGTTGTTGTTAGACTTTAAAAAAATTAATTTTAGGTGCACAACAATGACTTGATTTGTATACATTGCAAAATGATCATCACAAGTCTAGTTAACATCTGTCACCTTATGTAGTTGGAAAAAAATTTTTTTTTCTTCTGAGAACTTTAAGATCTACTCAGTTGGCAGCTTTGACATATGTGATGTATTATTGTTAACTGTAGTTGCCATGCGATTCGTTACATCCTCACGACTTATATATAACTGAAAGTTTTTACCTTTTGCCCTTTTCACTTATTTGTCCCTCACCTCTGGCAACCACCATTCTGTTCTCTGTGTCTATGAGCTCAAGTTTTTTTTTTTTTTTAAAAATTAAATTTATTTATTTTTTAAATTATAATACTGTATTTGTTTTGCCATACATTGACACGAATCAGCCATAGGTGAACACAATCGCCCAATGCCGAAGCCCCCTCCCACCTCCCACCCCACATCCTCTACCTGAATCATCCTGTGCATCAGCCCCATGCATCCTGCATCCTACACCAAACATAGATTAGCTTTTTGGTTTTTAAAAATTCTACATGTAAGTGAGATCATACAGTATTTATCTTTTTTTTTTTCTGACTTCAGTTTGTATACCCTGAAGGTTCACCCATATTGTTGCAAATGGCATGGTTTCATTCTTTTTAATGGCTGAGTAATATATTCCATTGGTGTGTGTGTGTGTGTGTGTGTGTATATGTCATTGTTTTTATTCATTCATCCATTGATAGATACTTAGGTAGTTTCTGTATCTTTACTTTTGTAAATAGCTGCAGTGAACATGGGAATGCATTTATCTTTTGAATTAGCCTTTCTGTTTTCTTCAGATAAATACTTCAGAAATGAAATTGCTGGATGCTATGGTAGGTCAGTTTTTTAATTTTATGAGGAAACTGCACACTGTTATCCTTAGTGGTTGCAACCAATTTATATTTCCGCCAACACTGTACAAGGGTTCCTGTTTCTATACATCCTCACAAATACTTACTTGTTGTCTCTCTGATAATAGCCATTCTGCTGCTGCTGCTGCTGCTAAGTCGCTTCAGTCGTGTCCGACTCTGTGCGACCCTATAGACGGCAGCCCGCCAAGTTCCCCCCGCCCCTGGGATTCTCCAGGCAAGAATACTGGAGTGGGTTGCCATTTCCTTCTCCAGTGCATGAAAGTGAAACGTGAAAGTGAAGTTGCTCAGTCTGTCCGACTCTTAGCGACCCCATGGACTGCAGCCCACCAGGTTCCTCCATCCATGGGATTTTCCAGGCAAGAGTACTGGAGTGGGGGTGCCATTGCCTTCTCAGAATAGCCGTTCTAGCAAGTATAAAATAGTGACTCATTGTGGTTTTGATTTGCATTTCCTTAATGGTTAGTGATGTGGAACATTTTTTTCATGTACCCGTTTCCATCTGTATGTGTTCCTTGGATAAATGTCTATTCAGATCTTTTGCCTATTTTAAAATCAGATTTTAAATAAAATAATGAGTTACATGAATGAGCTGTTTATATAACCCACTTGTTTGTTCTTCCTTTTGTTGAGTTTGATGTCAGGTTGCAGAAAATCGTTGCCAAGATCTATATTCTTACCTATGCTTTCTTCTAGGAGTTTTAAGGTTTCAGGACTTACATGCAAGTCTACTTTGCCCACTTGGTTGAGAATTTTTATCATTGGTGGCTGCTGAATTTTGTCAAGTGCTTTTTCTGCCTCTGCTGAAATGGTCATATGATTTTTGTCTTTCATTATGTTAGAACCTGTGTATCACGTTGATTTGCAGATCTTAAACCATCCTTGTGTTACAGGATGTTACCTTGGTCATGGTGTATGATCCTTTTAATGTATTGAATTTGGTTTGCTAGTATTTTGTTGAGCATTTTTGCATCTGTGTTCATTAGGAAGTTGGCCTGTAGTTCTCTTTTATTGTGGTGTCCTTGTTTGCTTTGGTATTAGAGTAATGCTGGCCTTCTAAAATGAGTTTGGAAGCATTTCCTCTTCTTAATTTTTTTTTGTTATGGGTCTGAGGAAGATAGGTATTTGGTAGAACTCACCAGTGAAGCTATTTAGTCTTGTACTTCTGTTTGTTGGGAGGGTTTTGATTACTGAGTCAACTTCATTTCTAATAATTAGTGTATTCATGTCTTCTGTTTCTCATGATTTAGTCTTGATAGGTTGTATGTTTCTCGAAATTTATCCATTTGTTTAGGTTGTCAAATTAGTTGGTATCATGGTTTTGGTTTGCATTTTGCTAACAAGTAAGTCAAATTACTCATCTTTTCAGTGTGATTATTGGTCATTTGTTTATCTTCTGTGAAGAAATGTCTCTTTTTTATTCCCTCTCCCCTCTGTTTTTGGCTGTGCTCTGCGTTGTAGGATTCTAGTTGCCTGACCAGGGTTCGAACCTGGGCCCTTGGCAGTGAAAGTACAGGCTCCGAACCACTGGACCACCAGGAAATTCCCTTCTTTGCCTGTATTGTAATTGGTTTATTTGTCTTTTTGTTGTTGAAGCCAGAGTCTTTTGATTATAAAATTGATTTATATACTATCATTTGGTTGGTGACCTTATTTGGAAATGGAACAGTAAGTGGTTGGAGTTCTTTTAAACATTTTATTGAGTGTTTTATTTTTACCTATTTTTAATAGAAATGTAACTAGTTTTATTATATAGCTTAGCTTGATGTCTTGCTCCCTGCCTCCGGTCTACACTAGCAAATAACTGGATTTATTCATCTCCACATTGTTAATTGTTTTACTTTGATTTTTTTTTATTATAGATTGTTTATTTCTCAACTTTTTTGTTAATATAATAAAATAATAAAAATCAGGTATTATAGTTTACCTGCCATGAAATTCACCCACTGTACAGTTTGATGATTTAAATTTACAGTGTTCTACCACCATTACCACAGTACAATTTTAGAACATTTCTATCACCCTGAAAAGTTTCCTTAGGATTATTGGTGGTAAATGTCTTTGCCAGCTTCCAGGCAGCTGATTGGTTTTGTGTTTCTGTAGATATATCTTTTCTTATATTTCACATAAATAGCATCATAATATATAGCACTCTAAGGCAACGGCACTCCACTCCAGTACTCTTGTCTGGGAAATCCCATGGATGGAGGAGCCTGGTGGGCTGCAGTCCATGGGGTCACTAAGAGTCGGACACGACTGAGTGACTTCACTTTCCCTTTTCACTTGCATGCATTGGAGAAGGAAATGGCAACCCACTCCAGTGTTCTTGCCTGGAGAATCCCAGGGATAGGGGAACCTGGCGGGCTGCCGTCTATGGGGTCACACAGAGTCAGAGACGACTGAAGTGACTTAGCAGCTTAACAGCTTTTTTTTTCAATGAGATGACTGTTTTCAAGGTTCATCCATGTTGTAGCATGTATCCATTGTATGTTCCTTCTTCTAATAGAATAGTAGCTCATTCTGTGGCTAATACCACATTTGTTTATCTGTTCATTCATTGATGGGCATCTGGCTTGGTTTTAGTTTTTGGCTGTTACGAATAGCAGAGATTCATGACATGTCTTCACAAGTCTTTGTGTAGACATCCTTCCTTCTTCAACTTTTTATTTTGAAAAATTTCAACCCCACAGAAAAGTTGAAATAAGTGGTATAGTGAATGTCTTCACCTAGATTCAGTAATTTTTAATATTCGCTATCATCTTTACCTCTTCCTATAAATATACCTTTTCAAACCATTTGCAGATATCATGACAGTCTGCCTCTTAAATATTTCAACACGAATCTTATGGAATGAGGGCACACATTCTAACCGCAGTGTCATTTTTAGAAAAAGTAAGAATTTTGTAATATCAGCTATTTTATATACATGTTTAAGTTTTCCCAGTTGTTCCAGAAATGTCCTTTAGAGCTTATGTAACCCCTCCTTTTATCCCCCCCAATCAAGGATCCAAAAATGATTTTCTAGATGTTTTGATAGTTGTTTCTCTTAGTCTCTTTTAATCTGGAATAGTTCCTCTTTCTCGCTTTGCTTTTCATGTCAGTGAGATTTAGAAGAACATAGACCAGTTAGTTATTCCACCTTTTAACTTTTTCTCATTGATTTCTCATGATTTAAGTTAAACATTTTTGGCAAGGATTCCTAATAGGTGAGGTTGTGTACTTTTTTATACACCAGTGGTTAAATAAAGTGAGTTAAAGTAGAGAATCATAAAAACATCTAATATAATCTAAAATGAAAGTGTACATTGCATCAGGAAAAACAATGTCAGGCTATTTCCTTACTTGTGAAGCTAAATTTGGTCACTTGGTTAAGGTATTGACAGCTGAGATTCTAAAGGGCATGACTTTTTGTATTTAGTGAGTTACTGGTGGGATGAAACTTTGAGATGATGTTCAGAGTTCTTCAGCTTTCAAGATGATGTTCAACTTGTTTTTAAAAACCTTTTACCTAGTAGTTTCAGCACCCATTGCTTGAAGTAATTATTACATTGATGAGGGGGGGTGGCTGTTGCATAGAATGCTTTTAAAAAATACCTTCATTAGGTGTATCATGGAAAAATATTTTGCTTTGCCTTCCTTAGATTTCTGTGCTTAGATAAACATATTCCAGATGTGTGCTTGACTTGTGATATTGTTTATACTTACAGTTTCAAAGAGCAATTTTCTGTGTTAGTATCTAAGGTATGGAGGTGAATTTTATAAACATAAAATTTTGTTTTTGATATTTGATTGCAGTTTAATACTCAGTAGTAATACTAGAGAAATTAATGAAATCTAGAAAACAGATCTAAATATGAATATTTTTCTTTTCCTGGGAAAAATGTGATACATTGATAATATCAGTAGTTAATATGAAGCCATTTACTCTGTCATGTGTTTTGTGACAGACTTGCTCCACATCATGGAAAATATATACCAGAAATCCCTTATTTTAATAAAATTGATGAGTAAGTGGCGATGTTTTAAAGCACAGAATTCTGGAAAAAAAGCTTAGATGTGTTAGTTCAGTTTAAAATGTGTGTATGTGTGCGTTTGGGTGGTAGGCTTAAGATACTTTATTTGCGTATCAGTCAACTAATTTGAGAGTCATGCACATTTTCTTGTGTCTGCCACACAAATAATAAATGTGCTGTCTGTGGTAGCCTGGCTGATTGCTTCTGGAACTGGCCTCCTGGGCTGAAACACTCACTTTGTGTCTATAGCACGTGAGCTTAAGCAGGTTGCTCAACTTCTCTGCACCTCAGTTTTCTCATGTGAAAAATGCCAACGATAACAGCAATATGTTAATAATTGTAAAATATATGCTAGCATAAAATGTTTAAGTCATTTAATCTTGCTGGTGATTGGCACATGAATGTCTAAGTAAATGTTTGCTAGTTAATTAACATGCAGTCTTAGTGTTATTAATGGAGTGAGAATCTAACGACATTTGTGAAGCAATTCAAAAGTACCTTTTAGATTTGTATGATTTGTCCCTTAGTCTTTGAGTTGTCTTGCTTATGCCTAATCTGGCAGCATCCTTCTATCTTTTTAAAATAGCAACCTGTCTTTTAATCAATTTAAAGTATTCAGCATAGATTTATAGAAATAATGATTTCTTGTTGCACTTACTCATTTAGGTAGTAATTAAATAATGAGATCACAGCAACAAGTCAAATAGGTGTAATCATAAGACATAAACAGATTTGGGGAAATAATAACTGGTTCTTCATTAACATTCAGCTCAAATGATAGGAGTGGAAATAAACCTCTATATTGGAAAATAACTCCGCTGGCTGAGAGAGCATTTGGCAACTGACATTGGGGATATTTGTCTGTCTTATGGATGGTCTTGCCTTCCCTGATAGCTCAGTTGGTAAAGAATCCATCTGCAATGCAGGAGATCCTGGTTCAGTTCCTGGGTTGGGAAGATCCACTGGAGAAGGGATAGGCTACTGACTCCAGTATTCTTGGGCTTCCCCTAGTGGCTCAGCTGGTAAAGAATTTGCCTGCAGTGTGGGAGAACTGGGTTCAATACCAGGTTGGGCCGATCCCCTCGAGAAGGGAAAGGCTACCCACTCCAGTATTCTGGCCTGGAGAATTCCATAGACTACAGTTCATGGGTTTGCAGATTTGGACACGACTGAGCGACTTTCTCACAACTGAGTGAAGATGGTGCTGCTGCAGACTCACCATTGTAGGGCACCTACTGTAGGCTCTCTGTTACATGTTTTCTGCCAGGTTACAGCCTTTCATCTTGGTTTTCTTGTGATGGTTTAGGTAGCATTTTGTTTGTGAGAGGTGGCAGAGTTGTCTGGCCAGGCAGATAGGTTGACTCATGATTACAAAGTTCTTCTTGAACCGTTCAGCCCTGCCTCAGCACAGGTCCTCAGCACTGGGAGGGGAGCTGTTTACGCTTAAGTTGAATTCTGTCAGATGGATCCTGAGCTCCATTTATTTCCAGCAGAGTCTTAGATGGAGGTGCACAATATGCTCATTAAATTTGTGAATGGCATCAAGTTGGGTGTGATAGGTCATTCAATAGATGGACGACTGAATTAAAATTCAGAATATCTGGTATTCTGAAAAAGTTGACGAATATGCATAATATGGCATTTAACAGGATTAAGAGAAGATAACTTTCTTAAGGAAAGTAAACAGCTGTGGAAATATAGTATGGAAGTAGGATTTATACCAGTGGTAGTACAAAACAGTCCCAAGTTGATAAAACCAGTTAATAAATATGAGTCAGTGATGCCTTTGCATTTAAAACCATTGATGACAAGTCCTGTAATTGAAATGGCGCTTGAAGAAATCACAGGTTCTTTCCTTCACCATAATTAGTATTTGACTAATGCAACGGTGGATTAAAGAAAGATATTAGGGAAAATGTTTCAGAGTGAGAAAATTGAAAAATTAGGGAAATAGTCCCTATCAGAAGGTTTTAGTAGATATTTAGGTTAGAAATGGAGAATGCAATGGCACCCCCACTCCAGTACTCTTGCCTGGAAAATCCCATGGATGGAGGAGTCTGGTGCAGTCCATGGGGTCGCTAAGATTCGGACACAACTGAGTGACTTCACTTTCACTTTTCACTCATGCATTGGAGAAGGAAATGGCAACCCACACCCAGTGTTCTTGCCTGGAGAATCCTAGGGATGGGGGAAGCCTGATGGGCTGCCGTCTATGGGATTGCACAGAGTCGAACACAACTGAAGTGACTTAGTAGCTTAGAAATAGTGGAGAGTTTAGTAATTCTCTTATTAAATTATATTGTTGTTGCTGTTTTTAGTTGCTAAGTAATGTCCGACTCTTCTTGACCCCGTGGACTGTAGCCTGTCAGGCTCCTGTGTTTGTGGGATTCTCCAGGCAAGAACACTGGAGTGGGTTGCCATTTCCTCCTCCGGGATTTTCCCAACCCAGGGGTTAAATTCTAGTCTCCTGCATTGCAGGCGGAATCTTTACCAATGAACCACCACCAGATTATACATGGTTGTTGTATTGTGTGATCATAGATTCATACAATGGCAGTAACTGGTTTCCATTTTTTTTTTGCTATGTTGGGTCTTAGTTGCAGCACTGGGAATGTCTGTTGCCTTATACAGATCTTTCTGTGCGGCGTGAGGACTTTCTAGTTGTGGCGTGCTCCACATGCTCTGAGTCATGTAGTATCTTAGTTCCCCAAAGCAGGGATTGAATTCATGCCCCTTGCATTGCAAGCTGGATTCTTAACCACTGCACCACCAGTAAAATACCCACACTTTGTTTTAATGGACGAGAAAACACAAACCGGAGGTAGTACATTCAAGACAGGCTCTTTCCTCTCAGTCACTGCTCTTAGCACTTAGCTCTTTGGCAGCTTGTGTTTTCACCCTGATGACAAGATTATTAAGGCATTTACAATGGTGGGAAAGTTATGAAGTAAAGCATTAGCTATTAATGATTTTGAGGTTTGGGCTGCAGTGAAATATGACACAAAAAGTAGAAATAAAATCTCTTGTGGTCATAAAACAGGGATACTTAAGTCTTACTGAGGCCGAGGCAGAAAAGATACACTCTTGAGTTTCCTTCTAGCTCTTTCTTTTTTTCCTGCTGGAGATTATGACTGCTCAGGGTGATTAAATGGAGAATTTTCTTTTGCAGAATTTAGGCAGTCTTTATAGTGAATGACTAAAATCGCCAAGAAATGGAAATTTTAAACTTTGAACTTTATTCCTTTTCCATGAGCATTGGGCTTCAGAATGAGAGCTGTTTATCTTTTTCTATCACCTTTCATCCATTTCTCATCTAGATTCTTGGTTGGTGGAATCCCAGCTTTTTCATCAACCCTCCTTCCCACTCCATCCTGAGAATATCTTGGCAGACTGATGTAATATACGAAATATTTAGAATTTGAACAAATGAAGTACAAAAGACATTTATGTTTTAATGTCAGTGACATTAACTGGATATTAATTTTTGTGTTTGTGTTTTGCTGGATATTACTTTCCCTTCCTCCATATTTAATAGATACTCTTATTGGTACATGAGTTTTAAAGGAATGACATGAACCAAAATGTTTCATCTTATAGATGTCATTTCACCTGGATGCTTTCCAGGGTTAGAAGCACCTTAGGTTTTTCTTTCTTAGCCATACAGCTGCTGGTACCAGCTTGTTTAACCTTGAGGCTTGAACCCTGGTAGCTGTCATCTCCCATGTTTATGACTCATTTTCTAACAAAGAAAGATCTAATAATGACGTGTTAGGTTTACTTTCCATCTTTTAGTAAAATTACCCTACGTTTATGGAAAATCTGATTTTCCATAAATATGGATAAGTGAATATTCTGTTTAAAATCCTAAATTATCTTAATAATAAGAGTAGATAAATGCACACTTTACCAGGATGAAACAAAAGTGTTTGTTACTTGGGTAGAACAGGTACATATATAATTCTTTAATAGTTTTTATGTAATGGTGGTTGCAAAGATAGAAAATGCAAGGGTCAGTTTTTTTCTAGAGGAAGTAGTTCTTTAGTAAATTTCTAACCCATTACAGAAGTTTGATAGCCAGTTAATTGTTTTAATCACTGTTCAGGTGAAGACACTGACTTCTTAAGTGTAGTGTCTCCTAATCCTCAACTATTTGCAGAAGCAGCGTGGCTAGCCAGGAGAAAAATAAGGGCAAGGGATACCTCATTGTTCTCTGTCTTAAACTGTCTGTTTTCAGTAATTCTCAGGTATTGTTTTCTATGGCAAATGGTTGGGAAATCTTAGTATTGTTTTTCGAGCAACTTTTGTAATGAACCAGTTGTTGTTTCATCACTGAATTTTATCCGACTCTTTGCAGCCCCATGGACTGTAGTCTGCCAGGCTCCTCTGTCCATGGGATTTCCCAGGCAAGAATACTGGAGTGGATTGCCATTTCCTTCTCCAGGAGATCTTCTTGACCCAGGGATTGAACCTGTGTCTCCTGCATTGGCAGGTGGATTCTATACCACTGAGCCACCTTGAAAGCCCCAATAAAGCAGCGGTAGTAACTAATGTAGTGTAGAATTAAAAAATTATCTTTTAACCAGTAATACTTTATTGAACTGTAATTTATATGTAGTAAAACTCAGTCTTATGTGTATAAATATAATAAATTTCGACCAGTGTATACACTTACATAGTCACCACCCAATCAAGATACAGAACATTTGCATCACTCCAGAAAGTATGCTCCGTTGATGTACAATTGTAAAAAACTTAAATGGATTGGAATTACTTAGGAGAAAGGTTTAATAATCAACTCGTATGCAGTCTCTTTAGGTAAGTGGGTAACAGTGAACTTAGTTTTCCCCGCCCCCTGCTATTTTCTTTACTGCAAAAGTGAATTATGCACAGCATTAGTTTTATTCTAATACAGAGTTTGAATTTCCTAAAATAGTACATATATTTGCAAGTGAAGAGATCCAGATATAAGACATTCCTCCATCTTCTTAATAAGAACAATAAGAACTTTGATCCCCATAAATACTGGCATTTTTAGGAACATAGATAAAGTAATTAATATTAAATTAATTTCACATATATAGTTTAAAAATCTTTTAACTTTTTCATTTTCAGAAAATTTAGATTTATGTGTAGTTGTAAAAAATAAAATAGTGATCTCATATATTCTTCTCAGTTTATACCAGTAGTAACTGTACATGCATATTTAAGAATAGGTTATACTAACAAATTATAGGTATTTGAATATATTCCTAATACACATTTAAAATACTACTTTTCCACAGTCATGAAACATGAATGCTCCACATCTTCACAGCTATGAATGTCTTTAATATTTATTCACTAAAAACACATTTAAGGTTAATTGGCCACAGTTTCCCACTTATTTACTTCCTTACAAGTTGTTTGAGGTTGAGCATTAAAAACTGTAAATGTTGCTTTCTGGAAGTTGCATCTGAAGCCACAAGAATTCATCCATATAACATTAGGAGAATTGCCATAATTTTAGTGTTATTTGTGATCTTCCTAACTTTCCAAGGTTTTCTTATTGCATTACTTTCTAAACGATTTTCAGAGGCCTTTTTCAGTGGCAGCTACCTCTTGTAATCATGACCTCACAATCCAGAGATAAGTATTTACTCTGTTTAAGACTATGTTTTGCTTCCTTTGGGAACTTGTTTGCTGCAGTAACTTTGACAAAGCATCCAGCATAGTGTGTGTGACATTTTTCGAGACTTCATTGTTTATACTCGGAGATGAGAACTTCACTGGCTTGCCCTTTTCACAGACTCTGACTGGATGGATGTTGCTAGGGGTTTGATTCCATTGGCAGGGTCTTCCTGTTTTGAAATCCCAAATGCCATTCCCCTGGGCATGACTGCATGCCTAGAGTTTTCACTTCCAGGTTTGGGGAAGCTTTTTTTTTTTTTTCCCTTTCTACCCTGTTTGTATTTAATTTAAACTTATTGGTGCTTACCTCAGAAGTAAGGATTTAATTTTGAAGCAGTTCCTGTTTCTTGAAAGATAATTTTAGGGATGAAAACCTTTCTGTTTGTATAGGCATATATGGTAAGACAGCTATAGCCACTGTGTACAGTGAGTGTTAGAATCGGTAGTGTCATAAGTTTCTCTTGTGTGGAAACATTATTTGGCATTTGTATTCAGTTCATTGTATTGTTTCCTCCTGCATGTGTACATGGTTTTGCTGTTGTTGTTCAGTTTTTAAGTCATGTCCGACTCTGTGAACCCTGTGGACTACAACAGTCTAAGCTTCCCTGTCATCATCTTCTGGAGTTTGCTTAAACTCGGGTTCGTTGAGTCGGTGATGCCATCCAACCATCTCATCCTCTGTTGCCCTCTTCTCTTCCTGCCCTCAATCTTCCCAGCATCAGGGTCTTTTCTAGTGAGTCCACTCCGCATCAGGTGGCCAAAGTATTGGAGCTTCAGCTTCAGCATCAGTCCTTCCAATGAATAGTTAGAGTTGATTTCATTTAGAATTGACTTGTTTGATCTCCTTGCTGTCTAAGGGACTCTCCAGAGTCTTCTCCAGCACCACAATTCAAAAGCATCAATTCTTCAGCTCTCAGCTTATGTCCAGCTCTCACATTCATACATGACTACTGGGAAAACCATAACTGACTATATGGACCTTTGTCGTCAAGGTGATGTGTCTGTTTCAAATACGCCATCTAAGTTTGTCATGGCGTTCCTTCCAGGAGTAAGCAGCTTTTAATTTCGTGACTGCAGTCACAGGGGATTTGTTTACATGTTTTAATATTTATTCTTTTTACTAGTTTATTGATAAGCATGCCTCATCTTGTTTTACCTTTTAGTAATGCATACAGGGTTACAGATGATAATGTTACTTATTTTACATCTGTGTATCTTTTTAGTGTAGGGATTCAAACACAGAAAACAGAGGCCTATGCTGTGTCCTTCTTGTCCTTGAATCTGGGTATAAAATATTAAGACACGGTTCATTACAACACTACCTGGAATCTAAATTATTAGATTGAAATTAGCTTTTAAAGTTGTTGTTCAGTTGTTCGGTTCAGTCCAACTGTTGTGACCCCATGGACTGTAACCAGGCTCCTCTGTCCATGGGAATTCCCAGGCAAGAATACTGGAGTGTGGGTTGCCATTGCCTTCTCCAGGTAGCATGACTGATATTGCTACTTTGTAGAAACGAATCCCACTTATTAACAACTAAATTTTTTCCTTTGTAATACTCCCTTGAAAACTTTGCAGACATTGTCTGAATGATATTTAGAGTGATGTATAACAATTCAGACAGGCTGGATGCACTGCTAAAAGCCTGGTTTGTCATTCTGCTAGGATGTCATCTGTTTGAACTGGCCTTTTTCTTGTTTGCCTGGATGAACAGAGAATATAGCTTTAGTAGAGCTGTTCGCTGCTTTCTAGCTATTGTAGGAAATTAAGACTTATCTGGCTGTAAGTATACGAGGTGGCATGCAGATTGTTACTAGTCTTTAATCATCTAATCTTACTTCTGAGGTGACTGGAATGATTTTTAGAGTGGAGAAGGCATTGTGGTTTGTTTTTTCCGTCTTTGCACATATACACACATCCTTGCCCAACTCTCCTCCCTTCCCTGTCTTCTCCTCCTCCTTTTGGATTATTAAAGGAGATTGAATTAGGAAATGTGACTAGTTGGTTTTTTGCAGATTGGTTTTCTTCATGAAGAAAGAAATCCCATTGTCGTCTAGAGTTTTTACAAATGTTATGATCCATGTCTAACCTAGAGAAATAGATGTTAGGCTGGAACAGCTTTGCTGATACTTTTGTGTTTCCTTGTCTCTATTTTTATTGTGCCTCAGTTTCTTCCTCACTGACTGCAGCGTCAGGGTTGCTTTTATTTCCACATTTGTGTTGCAATATTTCAGGGGACCTGGTGTGTGTGTGTTCCTGCTTGGTGAAAGAGGGTGTTGTATGAATGTCAAGAAAATAGTATTGTAAATAAAATGTTTTTAGAATTCTCAGTTATTAGTAATGTTCTTCTAATTCCTTGAGACAAATTAGCTAGAAGGTTCATTTATTTTTCATTAAAAAAATCACTATCCTTCAAATTTAAGTTTTTTATTTCAAAAGAAAACACATGATTAAAGCAAGATAACCATTTCTCCCATCAAACAAAGATTTGAAATTAATTATTTAATGTTAGTAAGAGTACATGGGGAAAAATGTACTTTCAGATGCTTTTGATAAAGAGTATAAATTGGTGGAGCTTATCTGGGAAGTAATTTGGCAGTATTTACCAAATCATACTTTTTCATTTCAGTAATTGTCCTTCTCAGAGTCAGTTTTAAGAAAGTTATTCAGCTAAAGACTTGTGATGGAAGATTTATGTCTAAAAATGCTCATTATAGCAACATTTATAATAAAAATCTAGAAAAAAGATTAAATATTCAACAGTAAGAGAGTGACTAAATTATACTATTAGTATATAATGAACTATTACAGAGCAGCAAAAATGTTTTTGAAGAATGGAAATAAAAATGAAATTTGCGTGTTTTATTATATATTTTTGGTGAATTATTTGATATATGAAAGATGAGATATGCAGTGTGTATATGTTATAAAAACATATATGTGAGCATACCACACAACTTTACCAATACTGTTAAATATAATAAGTTCTTATTACATATATCTATCCATAAAGATAAGAAGGAATGATTTCAGAATGTTACTCTTATGTTTAGGGGAAGGAGTATCAGTAGTCTTAGGCATTTTGCTTAAATGGTTCTGTTCTCTTTCTAAATTTTGTACAAGGGATATGTATTTTCAAAACCAGGAATATCACTAAACAGTATTTGTTGAAAGAAAAATAACAGTGTAAGCTGGATTCTTTGAAACTTCATCTCATGGGAAGAAAACTTGTGCAAGTGTCTGCCACCTGTTCTCATGAGCAACAGATCATGCCAGGTACACAGGGTGGCATTAGGTGCCATTTATAGGCATCACAGTGTGACAGAACTCCGGAGAGACGACAGGATGCCTGCTAAGTACCGAACAAGAGTGCCCAAGAGGCTCTTTGCTCTTATGACACTTACATTCTGGTTGAAGGATAGTCAGTACACAACAGACCAGTGATGAGGTACCAAAGAATGGTGTGTTGTGAAGAAAACAAGGAGATGACTAATGTTAATTGGGTGGTCAGTTGAAACCTATGAGGAGGCTCGAGCTAGGACCTGAGTGAAGAAGAAAGTCGCAGCCCTACAGTGATTAAGGGTAGAGGGGACAGCATGGGCAGGAGCTCTGCACTGACTTCTAGGAACAGATAAAAAGGCGAGTGCAACTGAAGTGTGTGGGTTGAGAGGAGCGAAATGTAAGGAAGGAAGAGGAGAGGCCGGCGGGGACAGGTCATGAGGGGCTAAGGCTTTGGTAAAAAAAAAGTTTGAATTTTACACTAAATGCAATAGGAAATTATTGGATGGAATTAGGAAAGAAAATAGCACAACTTAACTTTTAAATAAAAGATTGCTTTGGCTACTGTGTAGAACATCATTGTCAAGGGTGATGCATGGGACTGGGCAGACAGGTGGAAAGTCATTTACTGTGGCCAGGTGAGAGCATGGGGGCCACGGTGGAAGCACTGGTGAAGGAGAGAAGTAGGTTTAAGTCTGCTTGGAAATAGAGCTGGTGGGTCTTGCTCAGTATTGTGTATGAGAGACTGCAGAAAAGAGGGAAATCAAAGTTGACGTTTTGGATTTTTGACTTGAGCAACTGGACAGAAAATGTTGCCATTTATAACAGTGGACAAAACGGGTCAGGACAATAGGGGGAATGTTGAATGTTCTAGTTTGAAATGTTGTGTCTGAGCTACATGTAAAGATGTCACATAAGCAGTTGGATGTATGAGTTTGGAGCAAGGTGAAGAGGTTTGGGATGAATGTATACATTTGTGAGTCTTTAGTGTATAGCATTGAAAGTCATGGAACTATGTGAGATCACTAAGTTGGAAGTAGGACTGAGTTCTGGGACCTCCACACAAAGGCCTTGACAGTGGAAGAGGAGCCAGTGAAGGTGGCTGAGAGGTAGCTGTTATGTGGGAGGAAATGGGGTGGGGGGTAGTGGGTAGATTAGATCTGGGACCTGAGTGACAAGAAGGCAAAAGTAGAATTTCGAGAAGGATGGATCTGATTGAATGATGCCGAGAAAGAAGGGAGTAGGATGAGATCAGGGTCATAACCCTGTGTATCAGTTTTCTGGGGCTACTCTAACAAATTACCACAAATCTGATGGCTTGAAACAATAGAAATATGTTCTCCTAAGTTTCCGGATGAAATTAAAAGACACTTACTCCTTGGAAGAAAAGTTATGACCAACCTAGATAGCATATTCAAAAGCAGAGACATTACTTTGCCAACTAAGGTCCATCTAGTTAAGGCTATGGTTTTTCCAGTGGTCATGTATGGATGTGAGAGTTGGACTGTGAAGAAGGCAGAGCACTGAAGAATTGATGCTTTTGACCTGTGGTGTTGGAGAAGACTCTTGAGAGTCCCTTGGACTGCAAGGAGATCCACCCAGTCCATTCTGAAGGAGATCAGCCCTGGGATTTCTTTGGAAGGAATGATGCTAAAGCTGAAACTCCAGTACTGTGGCCACCTCATGCGAAGAATTGACTCATTGGAAAAGACTGATGCTGGGAGGGATTGGGGGCAGGAGGTGAAGGGGACGACCGAGGATGAGATGGCTGGATGGCATCACGGACTCGATGGACATCAATCTGAGTGAACTCCGAGAGATGGTGATGAACAAGGAGGCCTGGCGTGCTGCAGTTCATGGGGTCGCAAAGAGTCAGATACGACTGAGCGACTGAACTGAACTGAAAGTTTCCGGAGCTTAGTAAGCCCCAAATATGGCAGAACTGCCTTCCTTCTGGGAAGCTTTAGGGAAAAACCCGTTTCTTGTCTCTTTCTGCTTCCAGAGGCTGCTCCAACATCCCTAGCTTTATGACCACGTTCCTCCAGGCTCTGCTTCCATCTTCACTTTGCTTTCTCCTCACTGTGTTTTTCCAAACTTTTTGCCTCTCACAAAAGCATTTCTAATGCATTCATTCAGGGCCCACCGTGATAATACAGAGTAAACTCAAAATCTTTACCTTAATTTTTGTGCAAAGACCTTTCCCCAATAAAATGAATTCCATGGATTACAAATTTCAGGGATTAAGATTTGACATCTTCAAATTTGGTTTTAGAAGCATGATAGCCATTGGATACCTCAGTAAGAGCAGTTTCTGTGGAGCAGTGGAGACTTAAGAATCAGATTGGTACAAACATAATTGGGCCCTTTTGTTGACCAATGCCAGCTGCAGATGTTGCAGTTTTAGGTGAATCTCATCAATTTGCTGAGTATACTTTTCAGATGTAATGGTTTCACTGAGATTCAGAAAGCTGTAGTGGATCAGATGGACAGCAGACCATCAAACAGTGACCATGATGTTTTTGGGGTGCAAGTTTGGCTTTGGGAAGTGCTTTGAAGCTTCTTGGTTCAGCCACTGAGTTGGTTATTGCTGTTTGTCATATAGAATCCACTTTTCGTTGCATATGACAATCCGACCAAGAAATGATGTGTTATTGTTGCATAAGAAAAGAGAACAGGTCACTTCAAAATGACAATGCTTTTGACTTTCGTTCAGCCTCAAGAGGCACCCACTTATTGAGCTTTTTCATCTTTCCAGTTTGCTTCAAATGCTGAATGACCGTAGAATGGTCAACATTGAGTTCCTTGACAACTTCTCATGTAGTTCTAAGAGGATCAACTTTGATGATGGCTCTCAGTTGCTCTTTGTCAACTTCTGATGGCTGGACACTACACTCTTGGTCTTCAAGATTCTCATCTCCTTTGCAAGACTTCTTGAACCACAGCTGCACTGTACATTCATTAGCAATTCCTGGGCCAAATATGTTGTTGATGTTATGGGTTGTCTCCACTGCTTTATGACTCATTTTGAACTCAAGAAAATCGCTTGAATTTGCTTTTTGTCTAACATCATTTCTAAACTCTACATATAAACAACTGATGTCATTCAGTTCAGTCACTCAGTCATGTTCGACTCTTTGTGACCCCATGAATTGCAGCACGCCAGACCTCCCTATCCATCACGAACTCCCAGAGATCACTCAAACTCATGTCCATCGAGTCGGTGATGCCATCCAGCCATCTCATCCTCAGTTGTCCCTTCTCATCCCCTTCTCCTCCTGTCCCCAATCCCTCCCAGCATCAGAGTCTTTTCCAATGGGTCAACTCTTTGTGTGAAGTGGCAAAAGTACTGGAGTTTCAGCTTCAGCATCATTCCTTCCAAAGAACACCCAGGACTGATCTCCTTCAGAATGGACTGGGTGGATCTCCTTGCAGTCCAAGGGACTCACAAGAGTCTTCTCCAACACCACAGTTCAGACGCATCAATTCTTCGGCACTCAGCCTTCTTCACAGTCCAACTCTCACATCCATACGTGACCACAGGAAAAACCATAGCCTGTTAGGGTTATGTTAGGTACATACCTGCTTCTGTTAGGTACATACCATTTCTGTCCTTTATTGAGCCCATCTTTGCATGAAATGTTCCCTTGGTATCTCTAATTTTCTTGAACAGATCTCTAGTCTTTCCCATTCTGTTCTTTTCCTCTATTTCTTTGCATTGATCACAGAGGAAGGCTTTCTTATCTCTTCTTGCTATTCTCTGGAACTCTGCATTCAGATGCTTATATCTTTCCTTTTTCCTTTGCTTTTTGCCTCTCTTCTTTTCGCAGCTATTTGTAAGGCCTCCCTAGACAGCCATTTTGCTTTTTTGCATTTCTTTTCCATGGGGATGGTCTTGATCCCTGTCTCCTGTACAGTGTCACAAACCTCATTCCATAGTTCATCAGGCACTCTATCTATCAGATCTAGGCCCTTAAATCTAGTTCTCACTTCCGCTGTATAATCATAAGGGATTTGATTTAGGTCATACCTGAATGGGTGAGTGGTTTTCCTACTTTCTTCAATTTCAGTCTGAAGTTGGCAGTAAGGAGTTCATGATCTGAACCACAGTCAGCTCCTACCACTCAGTGTAATAACTCCTTGGAGGACATGGTGGAAACATTTCCTCTTTAAATTATTTACCACTTGTAGCCAGTTCTATGATGTTTCCTGGTTGTAGAAATGTTAATGGGACTTTAAAAAAAAGTGTATTTTAGAAAGAAAGCAATACGGTGATACTCCGTATCGGGATGTTGGGAAGATTAATAAGATCGTGTATGTTAAGTGCCCATCCCAATTTAATTTTCAGTGAATTGTAGTTATTAACAGATGAAAGGACATGAAAAATAATTTGGTTGGGAACAGCTGTAAAAGAATTTTAAATGACAAGGTCATAATGTGACCAGGATCTGAAACTGGACTAGAATGAGGGGAAATAAGACAAAAGTTTAAGTAATATTATAGAGGTAATTGATTGTGTAAATCAGGAGTGAGTTTTACCTCTTTATAGATAAAATTTTCCCTTTTTTGATACGTGTGTGATATATGTTCCATTATAAACAAAGGGAATGTGACAGTCGTTGGATAAATTCATTCTTTTGTTATCTTATGGGCCTTTTACCCTATTCCTGAACTTGCCACCACATAAGCTGCTAGTCAAAAAAATAACATATTGGCTAACTCATAGATAATAAACGTGCTTTATATTGTTATTTTATTTTTGTCTTGTTTTTTGTTTTGTTATGGGGTAGGGGTGGCTGGCTGGCTAGGGATTTCTCATTAGTTTATTAGTTTAGTTCCTTGGCCAGGAAGATCTTGGCCTAGGTTTGAAACATCTTTATGTTTTGATTAGAGTGATAACTGAAGTTTTAGCTCGTCTTTCTTTTCTTTCTTTTTTTTGCCCCAGGTCCAGCAAGACTATGAACCTCTGTTCCAAATGCTTTGCTGGTAAGTCCAGAAAAAGAGTTTTCAATTTATTTTTATTTTTCTTCTTTCGGTTGTTTTTAAGAGTGTCTAAATTATTTTAAGACTGTCTATCTTCTTTGGGTTTATGCATGGGTTTTTATTTTCTTCGCTTGGGTATGAAAGTAGTTTCTGTTCACCAAGTTGCTTTATATATTTATTTAGAACTGTTGAAACAGTCTTCCCTGAGTGAAATGAAATTTTATGTGTACTTGTATCAAGCAGACTTTCCCCGGTTTATGGTTGTTGGACTATAGTGGGATTGTAAACACTCACGTTATAGAAGGGTTTTTATATATATATATATAATATATATATATATTCATCATAATATATATATATTCATCTTTGATGTTGACTTGAATGAATGATGAAGGTTGCTTTTACCAATGAGAATACAAGAGAAAGAATATTTTCATGTTGGAGTCAGAAAGAGAATAATGCTGAATTGGCTGTTCTAATTCAGACCCTCATTGAAATCACCTTGGGTAAGTCACTTAACCTCTTTGGGCATTAGATTAATCATTTGTAACGTGAAGGGCTTTAGGCTTGATGTTTGCCGAGTGCTCTTTCCACCCCTAAATGTTGATTGATTGACTCCTTGATTTATGACTCCTTCATGAAGTTAATGGGCTTCCCTCATAGCTCAGTTGGTGAAGAATCTGCCTGCAATGCACGAGACCCTGGTTCGAGAAGATCGGCTGGAAAAGGGATAGGCTACCCATTCCACTATTCTTGGGCTTCACTGGTGGATCAGCTGGTAAAGAATCCACCTGCAGTGCGGGAAACCTGGGTTTGATCCCTGGGTTGGGAAGGTCCCCTGGAGAAGGGAACGGCTACCCACTTCAGTATTCTGGCCTAGAGAATTCCATGGACTAGTCAGTCCTTGGGGTCACAAAGAGTCAGACACGACTCAGTGACTTTCACTTTCACGAAGTTAAAACTTTAAGATCTTTTGTTTGTTTTTTAAGAACTCCACATCTAATGATCTTATGTAAGTCTTTATTAATTGGGATATGTTTACCTTTCATTATTACCTTTTTTAATTACTTTATTATTTTTCAAAGACAAACCAGCACACAAGTTAAGGACAGATTTTAATCAGTAACACACTGCTATAGTAGGGAAGAGGGGACTTGTCCAGAGGGAACTGGGCATTTTAAAGGGAGATTGAGGGAGTAGGGGAGGGATTGCTAGCTTGTCTCAGGATGATCAGGGGAGTAGAAAAATCAAAAAGGGCTGGTTAATATAAATGATGATTAGCCTGGCTGTGTCTGTTAGTTGACAGTTATTGAAGTGAGGATTTTATCCTCCTATGCAGAGGAAGTGAGAGGTTGAAGCCCTATTCTTCCCAATGAGTACAGTTAGAGAAATGGCTTTCATATCCTTGAGAAGGACACTACTGAGTGATTGAGTTTTAGTAAACATACGTCTCAAAGGGGGTTGAAGGAAGGATTCACATTTTAAGCCATTTTAAGTAAATGCTCTAGGATAGGGTAGTCAGGGGCATATGGTCAGCTTTTGGCTAGAACAGATCTTAAATTCTTTTGGCAGTTTTGAGCTTTTGCAGAGAGGCATTTTAAATAAGAGGGACTAGGACCATCCTCGGGATGGGTCCTTGAGCTGTTAAAAACTGTATTAGTGGTTATTTAAATTTATTAGCATAGAGGGATATGAGTATATGAAATCATTTGTGTTGATACTCTAGTTTTTATAGGCCAGGGTTGAGGCATGGTTGAGAAGAGGACAGACCCTGGCTGGAATTTGGTTGAGGAGAGAATCTTTGTCAGTATTCATCTTCTATTCACTGTGCTATTGGACAAAGAAATAATCATAGTGTGATCTTTAGACCTTTATGCCTAAACTAGGGGATAGGTTGGATGGAGTTGGGAAGGTTGGGAAAGTTGGCTGTTTGTTTCTGTTAAAAGTCTGGAATTTGCCAAATTCTTTAGGGTTTTTAAAAGGAAAAGGTACTGGTAAGGTACCTTTTTTTTCAATTTTTAACAGAATCTCTGCCATGTTCAGTGAATATGTTCTGCTTTTCTTGCTCTGCTTATCTGCAAAACAGATCTGAGGAAATGCTTTCTCACTGGTGAGAGTTTATGGCTTAGATGGTAAATAATCAGCCTGCAGTGCAGGAGACACAGGTTCAGTCCTTGGCTTGGGAAGATCCCCTGCAGAAGGGATTGGCTACACTTCAGTATTCTTGCCTGGGGAATTCCATGGACAGGAGCCTGGCCAGCTACAGTCCATGGGCTTACAGAGTCAGATATGACTGAGAGACTTAACACTTCGATATTTTCATTTGTAGTAAAGATAGAGTAGCACTGAGAGAAAATGTATACTGTGTGTCTTTCTCCATGTAAAACTAGTTCCCCCATATGATTCAGTGAAGTGTAGCTGAGGGGAAAAGTCAGGTACCTTGAGTCAGGTGGTTCACATCCAATACTCAAAAAACTGTCTCATGCCCCTAAATAGATATAAAATTTAAACATTATCAATGAAAATAGTTCAGCCATGTTTCTTTGGATTTGTTACAGTTTTATTTTCTATGGTTGTCATTATTTTTGGATCTCTGGTGGTCTTCTGTCCATTTACGCTTTATATAGCTTTGTTATTTTTAGTTTTGAAAATACTGAGAATATTTTCAAGTGTGTCATGAAAATACTCTCTCCTTTATCTCTACCCCTCCGTTCCTGATTTCCCCAACCTCAGTTGAAAGGAATGATTCATAAACAACATCTTGCTTGCTGAAGCAGCAGTTGGTGTTCTTTTTGAAATTTAGAAGAAAAAGATCGTTGAACTTTAAAGATACAGTGGTGGATTTTGTTGGTGTATGAAGATAAAGTATAGAAATGCATTATCGCAGCAGAGGCATGAAATGTGCAAGACAACATGAAGATTACTTTGTCCAAACGCCACTGTGATTTTAAATAGTCTTTTAAAGTGTATCTTAAAGTGTACAGTATACTTTAAAAGGTGGAAAAGTTGCTTTAAAAATAGCTGTTGTGTATCATTTGGTTATTAGTTAAAGAGATTTTTCAAGATTCATTTTCAAAACTATGTGGTGGGAAAGTGAGTTTGTTACAACATATTTGCATTAAATTGAATGAAATGAGTAAAAACATGTTTAAAGTCTTGTCTAGTTTTAACTTTTTCTACCCCCTTTATAATATGTTACCGGCCATACTATTGCTTTTCATTAAACATTTCATATTGGCTTTTTGTATGGCTTTACTTAACAGATCAGTAAATATTTATAATAGAAAGCAAAAATTTCATGACATGCTACTGACAGTTATATTAAGATGATATAAACATTTTATTGGTTGAAACACTACTTTTTAATGCAGTTTTTCAAACTGAGTATTGTGGATCTTTAGTGGGTATAGAAATCAATCTAGCATTTAAAATTTGAGTACAATGGAAAACAGTCTGAGTGCATCACAAATATCAAGGGTAAGGTATTTGTGAAATTTCTGAGATACACATATAAATGAAAATAACATGCAGTGGGTTGTGATATAAATATATGTTACAGTGGAATATGGTTTAAAAAGTTTAAAACCACTGAATTGCAGAAATTCATGGGAAAGTCATTGAGTTACTGGAGATCTCATTCTCTTTGGAAAATAGGGCATATTTCCTTTCTATCTTTAGACAAGGTGTTAACCAGCTGATTTCTTATGATCTTGGTTTGCTCTGAGCTCTTGACTAATTTGGATTATGTGATTTTCTGTGTGGAAGCATGAACTAATCCCAATTGCCTTGAGCTGTGTTAAGGTATACAAAAGATCAGACATAGCATTTGAAGGGTGGTCTTGCCTCTTAAAACTATAAAATGTCTGGGGTGTTATTTTCTGTTTGAGTGCAAACTCATTTTATGAATTTTTGAGTTTTAGATACCAACTGATCTAGATTTTTGGGGACATTTAGTATTGAAGCTCAGCTATCATTAAAGCAATGCTTTTCACATAATGAATTTGCTGAAAAAAAATATATGTCAGAAATATCAAACAGGATAATCACAAGTAGGGAAGGCAGAGATTTTTAGTGACCTGACTGAAGTAACTCCATCTCTACCACCCTTGGAAATGCTTGCTGTGGAGGATGGAGGAGTCTGATACCCAGAGAGTAGCTGTGACCCATGGACCGTTATACTTTACAAGGGAGTGAGCCTGAAGATAGTTTCCAAGGGATGGGAGATTGTTTAAATAGATTGTTTGATGACAGATGCTTATCAGAAGACAGACTTAACAAGTGCTGAGTGTAAAAGAACCAGTTTGTTCTTATGGACCTTTAGGTGGCATATATGTGGTTTTTAATAATTTTTAGCAATTTCTAAAAAAAAAAAAAGAAAAAGGACCCTAATATGTCTATTTATTGACTGACAAAAGTACTTCATTGCAAAATCAAAGTAAGCAGGTTCTTTTAAACTGCAGACATGATTTTGAACATACTGTTCCATTTAAGCCTAACTTTTAAGAAACTTGCTATTCCATGATTCACATAAAATTGGAAAAATAAGGGAGAGATGATTAATCACAGTGCAGGAAGTTGTTGTTTTCTAAGCCTTTTTAGAATTGTGTGTGTATATACTAAGTTGCTTCAGTTGTGTCCAACTCTTTGCAACCGCATGGACTGTATCTGGCCAGTCTCTGTCCGTGGATTCTCCAGGCAAGCATACTTGCTTGGGTTGCCATGCCCTCCTCCAGGGGATCTTCCTGACCCAGCAATCATACCTCCTGTTCCTGCATCGCAGGCAGATTCTTTACTGCTGAGCCACTAGGGGAGCTCATTTTATAGACTATTTCCTGTAAAAAGTAATACTTTTAATGCATTACTACATCAGTTTACACGTGTCTTGTCGTTGAAGATTAATTAAAGGAGATAAATCATCTCAAATTATAAGGTAATGGTTAATTTTCTCTGAAAATTAGTTTCAGTGTAACTTTTCAGATATATATTTCTTAGTGGAAAGATAGTTCAGCATACTTTTGCTTCATAGTTAGTTGTGTCTTGTGCTTTGTTAGTGGTGAAGAACATTGCGATAAAATGATACATGTCGTGGTAGGAAGCATGTTCTACTATGGCTCTAGAGATAACTGTACTTGATTTCATAAGAATCTGTTTTCAGGTCCCTATTCACATGAATAAGCTTAGATGTTCCGTTCTGATATTTAACATTGGAGAAAATTGTGGTTATCATTGAATATATTTGTAGTAGCCTTTGTCAGCAGGGGAGAAAATTATTAACTTAGCATAGTAATATCATATTCACTTTATTTCTTGATATTGTTGTACTTATTGTTTTAAATTTAAAGTGGACTTTTGAGAGAGGCTTTAAGGGATTGAAATAGCTAGTATTAAAGTAAGGTTCCTTTTTCCTCACTGCTGTTTATGTTGTATCCAGTCTGAAAATTACCAAGCTTGTTTATTGCTGTCTAATCTTCTGTATAAATCCAAAGTGATTAGAGTTTCATAATTTCTGCTCTTACCATGCCATTAACTTGTTTCTGATTTTTTTTTTCCTTTAAAAATAACATAGGGACATTATATAAATGGTGATTGAAGTATGTGTTGTATACTATTTTTAAATATATGTATTTAGTTGTGTAGGATAAAGCTGAGTGGAGGTTATATGAAAAATTTAATTTTGGTAGTCTCAGTATTTGGGGGAGTTTTAATTAATTTTGACTTTGTTGAGACTTTTATTATTAAGTAATTGCAAAAATTACAAATTTCTAAAAGTTAAGTGCATTCTACTTAAGTCTGACAGACTCCAGAAGTGGTTAGTTTCTTTCTGGAATGAGCAAAATAAAGTTGGCTGTAGCTAGAAGCAGAGGGAGTCTCAGTGTTGACATCCAGAGTAAGTGATACAGCAGTGGTGGGCATGAGATGGGGAGTAGTTAAGCCAAATGCAAGCAATTTTCCTCAAGGTGACTTGAATTTCATGGCACTTTTCACAACAGGGCAATAATAAACAAACTATTTCCTCATGAATCTGGGACTCTTACTGCTTTGGAGTTACACTCTAATTTCTTTTCTGCTTCCATTTCCTGTTAGAAGTTTAGAGTAGAAGTGGCCTGATCCAGTCACTTTGAAAGGAAGAATGGTATCAATAGGTTACAGCTGAGTTTTGAGGATGTATAGTAAGAGGAACTTAGAGAATCTGAACATTTTAAGCACTCCTTGTAATGCATGTTCCCTTTTAGAAATTGTGGGAACCTTGTATCCATCAGTAAAATAGAATAAACAAAACACCCACTCAATATTTTATAGGATGGTGGAATTTGAGCAGGGTAGTAGAATCTGTATGCTTGTCATAGGTCGATTTTTCAAATCACCTTTTCCCGGAAGAAAGGCAGCTGCTGCTCTTAAAGTGAAGCATTTGAATAAGGTATTTATGTTTTTGTAATTCTGTTAACTTGGTTACTGTTGTATATTCTTTGATACCTTTAAAGCCAAAAGTCCAAGAGTGATTACTCAAGTATAACACACACATTGTCATGTATTTGTTAGTTCAGTTCAGTTGCTCAGTCATGTCTGACTCTTTGTGACCCCACGGACTGCAACACGCCAGGCCTCCCTGTCCATCACCAACTCCCAGAGTTTACTCAAACTCATGTCCATTGAGTCGATGATGCCATCCAGCCATCTCATTCTCTGTCATCCCCTTCTCCTCCTGCCTTCAATCTTTCCCAGCGCCAGGGTCTTTTCCAATGAGTCGGTTCTTTGCATCAGGTGGCCAGAGTATTGGAGTTTCAGCTTCAACATCAGTCCTTCCATTGAATATTCAGGACTGATCTCCTTTAGGATGGACTGATTGGATCTTCTTGCAGTGTAAGGGACTCTCAAGAGTCTTCTCCAACACCACAGTTCAGAAGCATCAGTTCTTCTGTGCTCAGCTTTCTTTATAGTGCAGCTCTCACATCCATACTGGAAAAACCATAGCCTTGACTAGATGGACCTTTGCTGGCAAAGTAATATCTCTGCTTTTAATATGCTTTCTAGGTTGGTCATAACTTTTCTTCCAAGGAGCAAGCATCTTTTAACTTCATGACTGCAGTCACCATCTGCAGCAATTTTAGAGTCCCCCAAAACAAAGTCTGTCACTGTTACCCCATCTATTTGCCATGAAGTGATGGGACCAGATGCCATGAACTTATTTTTCTGAATGTTGAATTTTAAGCCAACTGTTTCCCTCTCCTTTTTCACTTTCATCAAGAAGCTCTTTAGTTCTTTACTTTCTGCCGTAAGGGTGGTGTCATCTGCATATCTGAGGTATTGATATTTCTCCTGGCAATCTTGGTTCCAGCTTATGCTTCATCCAGTCCAGTGTTTCTCATGATGTACTCTGCATATAAGTTAAATAAGCAGGGTGGCAGTATACAGCTTTGACATACTTCTTTCCCTGTTTGGAACCAGTCTGTTCCATGTCCAGTTCTAACTGTTGCTTCTTGACCTGCATACAGATTTCTCAGAAGGCAGGTCAAGTGGTCTGGTATTCCCATCTCTTGAAGAATTTTCCACAGTTTGTGGTGATCCATATAGTCAAAGGCTTTGGCGTAGTCAATAAAGCAGAAATAGATGTTTTTCTGGAACTCTCTTGCTTTTTTAGATGATCCAGCAGATGTTGGCAATTTGATCTCTGGTTCCTCTGCCTTTTCTAAAGCCAGCTTGAACATCTGGAAGTTGACGGTTCATGTACTGTTGAAGCCTAGCTTCGAGAATTTTGAGCATTATTTTATAGCATGTGAGATGAGTGCAGTAGTGCGGTAGTTTGAGCATTCTTTGGCATTGCCTTTCTTTGGGATTGGAATGAAAACTGACCTTTTCCAGTCCTATGACCGCTGCAAGTTTTCCAAATTTGCTGGCATATTGAGTGCAGCACTTTCACAGCATCATCTTTTAGGATTTGAAATAGCTCAACTGGAATTCCATCACCTCCACTAGCTTTGTTCGTAGTGATGCTTTCTAAGGCCCACTTGACTTCACATTCCAGGATGTCTGGCTCTAGGTGAGTGATCACACAATCGTGGTTATCTGGGTCGTGAAGATCTTTTTGTATGGTTCTTATGTGTATTTTTGCCACCTCTTGTTATAACATCTTTTGCTTCTGTTGGGTCTATACCATTTCTGTCCTTTATTGTACTTGTCTTTGCATGAAATGTTCCCTTGGTATCTCTAATTTTCTTGAACAGATCTCTAGTCTTTCCCATTCTATTGTTTTCCTTTATTTCTTTGCATTAATCACTGAGGAAGGCTTTCTTATCTCTCCTTGCTGTTCTCTGGAATTCTGCATTCAAGTGGGTTTATCTTTCCTTTTCTCCTTCGCCTTTTGCTTCTCTTTTCATAGCTGTTTGTAAAGCCTCCTCAGATAACCATTTTGCCTTTTTGTATTTCTTTTTCTTGGGGATGATCTTGATCACTGCCTCCTGTACAATATCATGAACCTCTGTCCATAGTTCATCAGGCAGTCTGTCTATCAGATCTAATCCCTTGAATCTATATGTCACTTCCACTGTATAATCAGACAGAATTTGATTTAGGTCATACCTGAATGGTTTTCTAGTGGTTTTCCCTACTTCGTTCAATTGAAGGCTGAATTTGGCAATAAGGAGTTCATGATCTGAGCCACAGTCAGTTCCTGGTCTTGTTCTTGCTGACTGTATAGAGCTTCTCCATCTTTAGCTGCAAAGAAGATAATCAATCTGATTTCAGTTATGACCGTCTGGTTATGTCCATATGTAGAGTCTTCTCTTGTGTTGTTGGAAGAGAGTGTTTGCTATGATCAGTGCGTTCTCTTGGCAAAAGTCTGTTAGCCTTTGCCCTGCTTCATTTTGTATTTGTTAGAGAGAGACAGTTTAGCTCATCAGATTCTCTGAACCATTTTGTGTCCATTGTTGGGTATCTGTCTGATGTGGATGTCTGAAATTCAGAATATTATAGAAAGTAGTCAGTAATAAACGTCCACAAGCTAACCCAGAATTAGTAAAACATTTTGAAGGTTTTTTTTTTTTTTCTATAACATATCTTACAAGGGAACTAAAATCTTACAGTTCTCTTACCGTAGTTATTCTTATCTTTCTATTTTTTACTCTGAATAGGTATTTATATAAACAGTGTGTGATTCTGTTTTTATATGTAAAAGTGGTTTGTTACACTACTTATCCTGCAACTTGCATTTATTATTATCCTTGGCCACGTGGAATGTGGGATCTTAGTTCCCTGACCAGGGATCAAACCTCCACCTCCGGCTTTGGAAGCATAGTGTCTTAACTACTGGACCACCAAGGAAGTTCCTGTATTTTTCAAAATAATGCTTTTCCAAAGTAATCATTTGGACACATTTTGCTCTGGTTCATGTTAACTATTACAATCTATTATCACAAAAATCTTAGTTTTCTGGAACAGTCTTAGTTTATGATTTTTGTTTCTTAATTTCCTGATTTTTGTATCAGTGAAATTAGTATTATCCCTTTGTACTTCTCCATGCCCCGGTTTGGTTGATAAATCATTATACTCTGCTACAGTGTATCTAGTCCTCTGCCAATTGACAGACATATAGGTTGATTTTCAACTACTGTTTTTATACCACAGTTGTCCTGACCCCATGTTCTCTCTGTCTTTCTCTCTGTTTTAACACTTGTTTGAATATGTAACACTGTATCTGTATTAGAAACCCTATCTTTGTGATGCAGCTTCCTTGCTCTCAATTGAAAGCAAGTCAGAGGCAGCAGGTCCTTAACTGATTAGCAAAGCCGAACTCTGGCAACCTTTTCTGACCTCTTAGTCTATAGCAGTTTGCTGTCTTAACTAATAAGCATTTTAAAATTGTGTGGTTAATTATTATGCTAGTCAAGATAAATTGAAGATGATCTTGTTATGGAAATTATGTCAAAAGTAGTTGTTGCATTTCTAATGGGAAACAAAATGCTCATTGCTTTAAGTAGCAGAAAGACAACTTGTTTTAGGCCTTAAGTAGAAAAATTGTGACCATGTGTCATTGTTTCAGGTAAAGAGAAAGAAATTTAATAGTCCCCGAGTAGTTTGAGATAGTTTGGCTCTGTTTCTTGAACTTGGTTCTGCCCACGGTATCGGTCTAAAGCTGTGGTCTCTAATGGTGATATTGCACAAGATTGTTGGAATTTCTACTAAGATTTGTTTTTATCATTCTTTAAAAATTACTGGTTTTTATGATATATATAGTCTTACTGGTATCAGTTTCCTAAAGTTGCTATAACTAATTACCACAAATTTGGTGGCTTCAAACAACAGAAATTTGTTCTCTCAGAGTTTTGGAAGCCAGAAGTCTGAAATCAAGATGTCAGCCACAGGGCTGGAGCCTCTGAGAGAACCTCTTCATTGCCTGCCCTAGCTTCCCATTGCTGCCAACCCTCCTTGGCTTGTTAGCATTACTCCAGTCAGCCTTTATTTATGCATGGCTTTCTCACCTGTGTGTGTCTGTCTTGTCTGAGGATGAGTGTCATTGGATTTAGGGCCCCACCCTTACTTGGGATGATCTTATCTAAAAAATCCTTAATTATTTTTGCAAAGATCCTATGTCCAAATAAGATTATATTCACTGGTTCCAGGTGGACCTTTTTTGGGGGCGGGTGATTGTGAAGGGGGCACACCATTTAGCTGGGGCTTCCCATGTGGCTCAGTGGTAAAGAATCTGCCTGCAATGCAGGAGATGCCAGAGATACGGGTTCGATGCCTGGGTCATGAAGATCCCCTGGAGTAGGAAATGGCAACCTGCTCCAGTATTCTTGCCTGGGGAGTTCCATGGACAGAGGAGCCTGGTGGGCTACAGTCCATGGCGTTGCACAGAGTTGGACATGACTGAGTAACTGAGTACACATACCATTTAATCCACTGTAGGAGTATATAACTATTTTCAAAACAAAAAGACCTATAAGAGGTATGTGCTTAAATTTTATACTGATGGGCACCTTTGTGAAAGAGGCCTTGGAGACCCCCAGGTCTGAGATCTGCTTTGCTTAGATATGGTTGACTACTTTTCCTGTAATAAAGTCGGTCCTCTATGACATGAAAAGTGATGTATTCAGTGCTAATGCTTCATAGTTTCAGATGAATAAAAATGATCACTCGGTTTTATGGGCTTCTTTTAGATTTGATGGGAAAATGGGTAACTATCAGGTGGACTCAGAAAGCACCCTGACGCTTCTGTGCTTTGCTCGTTTTAACACCATGTGCTGCAGGCACTTATAGTAGTTCTTAGTCTGGTTGTTTCCTTTGTGCTTGAATTAGAGGGTAATCATAAGGTTGCTTTTTGATACTTTTCTTGGTTATACTTAATTCTTAGTCCTTAGAAGGGATGGTGGGAAAAAGAGCATTCATTTCAGACCGTTAATATATAACTAAAATACAGTCTTTAACAATACAAAATTTTATATCATTAAAAAAACCCCAACTGCTTAACTGGTTCTTAGTGTATCAAATAGAACTGACTATATGTTAATAGTCTTAAATATTAGTCGCCAAGTCATGTGTGACTCTCTTGCAATCCAATGGACTGTAGCCTGCCAGGCTCCTCTGTCCATTGTATTTTCCAGGCAAGAATACTGGAGTGGGTTGCCATTTCCTTTTCCAGGGGATCTTCTTGGCTCAGGGATTGAACTTGTGTCTCTTGCATTGCAGGTGAATTCTTTACCACTGAGCCACCTGGGAAGCAGTCTTAACTATTACCAAAGTTTTAAATTTCTTAATTTACTTTTAGACTAAATATTGGCTATAGAGGAGAAAAAAAAATACATTAAGCTAAGACTTCTGGTTTGGAGAAAACCAACAAGGGTACATTATCTTAAGAGAATGCCAAAAAAGGATACTTAAAATAGCAATGAAATAAGAATTACTGTTTGTAAAATAAGATGGAGGCGGTGCATGGACAACTTTGTCTGTGTTTTTAGTAAGGCAGTTAAAGACACAGATAAAGACACCGCAGCTCTGATGGATTAAATAATGTTCCCAAAATTAAATAAATCTTAAGCAGAGAACTGAAATTTGATTTTAGGTGTTTACACAAACAAGTCTTCCATGACTGTTTGATGTTGTCAGCCGTGAAGGTAGCTGGTGTTGACGGGGTTGCACTGTAAACACTCTGCAAGAATGTAGCTGTTGGATTGTTTTGCATTTGTATGTAGATTAAGGTTAGACACTTTTCCTGTTCTCTTTTCCTTTATTTCAGTTGCAGTTTGTCTTTCTATCTCAAGGGAAAACTGGAGAAACAGTGCTGGAAGCTTCACAGAGTAGCTGATTTGGGGAAAGATGTGCATGTGTGGTGGGGGGAGTGTTACGTCTAATCCTTTTTCTATTTTAGGGGTGAGATCTTCATTTCTTAATGTCTTTCTTCTTGTTCATGTAACTTTTAGCTCATTAACCCTGCCCTCTGTACTGCATAGTGATGCACTATTTTTAATTTAGTCTCCTGTGTTTTGCTTCTCAGATTTTTTTCAAAAATATTTGGAGGTGTGATTTAATTGCAGGGCTGTTTTGCACATTGTCAGTGTGAAGGCAAAGATGAGTTTCATATTTAGACAGTGCAACCTGCAGGTTTCATTTGTTAAACCTTGTTGGTATTCCTATTCTCTCATACACATGTATGCATAATAGTATTGGGGAAAAGTCTTGTTTTGTCTTATCCATATTTAAGCAATTTGGTTGAATTATGGAAGAGCCTGTCCTCAGCTTTATGTATTTGCTCATTTGGAAACCTTGTATAGTTTATTGAGACACTAGTGATTTGTTCCCTAGCCTCCCTGTGGATTTTGTTCTATATTACAGTCTAATTCCACCTCTCTGTCCATACCTCTGCACCGCTAATTTGTACATTTCAATGCAGTTTGTTTCATTGTGTGTTTTTGTAATCCAAACTGAATGTAACGAGCTGTGTGCTTTAGGGACATGGCTTTGCCTTGCCAATTAGAACAAAGTGGTTACTGAGAAAGAGTATGTTTTAAATAAAACATGGCACCTCTTGAGTGGGACTGACACTCACTTGGGAGTAAAAGAGATGGTTTTAACTCTTTGGCTCACAAAGAAGAGCCATTACTAAAGATCAGCATGTTTAAAGGGGGAAAGAAAGGTAAATAGTTACTACCTCCATAAAATATGGTTTTGTAAATTTCTTTATGGACTAAGTAACTTTTAAAGTTTGTCATTTCAAATCCACTTTTTTCCCCCATGATCAAGATGTGATAGCAATATTTTAAAATTTCTGCAGACTTTAATTTTGCTGCAGTTTCTGAATTTTGAATTATTCATGTTTAGGAAGGTGAAGGTCTATAAAACATAACTGTGTTCGCCTCTTTATTTTTCTAATATATCAAACCAAGTTTTTAATGCAATAGAGTGCCCCCAAAGATACTTGAAAATTATGAGGAAAATGTAAGATTTTTTCTTAGTTATAAACATGTTACTTTATTTTTACATGATAAATAGAATTTTGAGCTATCAGTGACTTAAGACTTTGGAATTTTAGCAACACTTTCATCAAATATTTAAAAAACAGATGTCTTTGAATAGGTCTTTATAGGCTGATAGTTTACTAATTCACTCCATAGGGAGACCTCTCATAAGTTGATTCAAATATTGTATTTGTACTTAAAAATAATAGAGTTCTATTTTTGGCTGATATGCCATGTAAGCTCTAGAATCTAACCTTGGCATAAGGAAAGCAATGAAGTTGCCTTTTTTTTTTTTTTTTAATGTTTTCCATTGGACTTGATTTGAAGGAAAAAACAGGACTTTATCAAAAGCTTTGAAATATAGATACCAAGGGGAAAGTTACACATATGAAGACTGGTAATGGGCTTACACAAGATTTTAACATTTATTAGCCTATATATGCAAGATAGAACAAGAGGAACACATTTCTATGGAATAGCTAAAAAGTATATAGGTATACCCTGTTGGGAGGAAAAATGTTTCTGGAAAAGTGAGCTCTGTACTGGAAGAAGCTAGTTTAATGGGACTGAGCTAGACTAAACTACACCTTTCTAACACTGTCTTGACACTAATAATGTCTTGAAAGCCCTATTGATGGTTTTAAAATAAAGTCATTATAACAATATTATTAAAGGCACTGTACTCAATTTTTGAAGATTAACACCCAGAATGATAGTGAAAGTAGAAAGTGAAAGTGAAGTCGCTCATTTGTGTCCGACTCTTTGCGACCCCATAGACTGTAGCCTACCAGGCTCCTCTGTCCATGGGATTTTCCAGGCAAGAATACTGGAGCGGATTGCCATTTCTTTCTCCAGGGGATCTTCCCAACCCAGAGCTCGAACCCAGGTCTCCTGCATTGTAGACAGATGCTTTACTGTCTGAGAGTTAAAACAGTTTTCTGAGTAAAGAGAATTACCTGCTTTCTTAACACAGTTCTGTTGACTGAACTAACAGGCCAAGATAGATGACTTAAAAATAATCAGTATCTTAAGAAGTCACTGAATGTGCTAGCTTTGCGTAAGGTGACTATGGTGTTTTCTTTGGATAATATGGTTTAAGATCCAGTAACTGTTAATTTATTCCCATGCTTGAAGCACAGATTAGTGTGAGAAAAAATTTCTCTTAAAATACTTTTAACACAGATTCTACACTTCTAATGGCAACTGAAACCTAGATTGTTCATTTCTTCTGTGCCCATTCAGTTACTCAGTATATGTCATAAGTGTTTTATAACGTTGTTTTTAGAAAGTCTAGAAATGTTCAGTTCAGTTGCTCAGTCGTGTCCGACTCTTTGCGACCCTATGAGTCGCAGCACGCCAGGCCTCCCTGTCCATCACCAACTACCGGAGTTCACTGAAACTCACGTTTATCGGGTTGGTGATGCCATCCAGCCATCTCATCCTCTGTCGAACCCTTTTCCTCCTGCCCCCAATCCCTCCCAGCATCAGGGTCTTTTCCAATGAGTCAGCTCTTCGCATGAGGTGGCCAAAGTGTACTGGAGTTTCAGCTTTAGCATCATTCCTTCCAAAGAACACCCAGGGCTGATCTCCTTCAGAATGGACTTGTTGGATCTCCTTGTAGTGCAAGGGACTCTCAAGAGTCTTCTCCAACACCACAGTTCAAAAGCATCAATTCTTTGGCACTCAGCTTTTTCATAGTCCAACTCTCACATCCATACATGACCACTGGAAAAACCATAGCCTTGACTAGATGGACTTTTGTTGGCAAAGTAATGTTTCTGCTTTTGAATATACTATCTAGGTTGGTCATAACTTTCCTTCCAAGGAGTAAGCGTCTTTTAATTTCATGGCTGCAATCACCAACTGCAGTGATTTTGGAGCCCCCAAATAAAGTCTAATACTGTTTCCAATGTTAAATCTCCACTAATCAAGAGTTATTAAGAAGTGATGATCATGGAATATTTGATTGCAAGAAATCTTAGTCTTTCCTACCTAAAACACTGGTTTATTCCTAATGTCTATTAAATTAACGAGTTTCAAAATAAACTGAAGTAATGGGTATAAAAACTGGCTTGTTTTTTCATCTTTTATGTGTATCTTTCAACTTCAGTTTCCTTTCTCCTTTCATTGTAACTGTGCTGTGTTGGTAATCTTGAAGATGGAAGCAGAAAGAAATCTATAACAAAGTGGCAACAATGTTTTTATTTGTGAATATTTATAAGGGATTATATGTGTTATTCTACCATTTGTTAATCCATTTGCTGATGTTTGTTACTTAAATTTATTCTTGTTCTGTAGAGTAGGTACAGTTGACAACTTTGTGTTTTTACATGCACATTAGTATCCTTTAAGATACATTTATTACAGTTATTTTAATCTAAAATTTTCCTTATGCATACTTGTGTTATAAATGAAATTTATCTCATATAGCAATTAAAGAATTACTAAGATGTCCTAAAAATGTTTTTGTATCATTAGTGCTTTAAGCTCCTGAACTTCACAAATCTTTATCACACACACACACACACACACACACATATAAACACAAACACACACACACACACCCCATTACCCCCCTCGCCCCCAACTTAAGATAAAGTGTTTCATGTCCTGAGATATATGTGCTCTCTGGGAATAGACCTTTTTATGATGTCCTTCTATCAGGTGGGCTGGTTTTAAGAGATATCACAAAGCAGACAAAATTCTACTCTCAAAATTCTTAAAAGGTACTGCTGGAGAAGCAGCGTAAAAAAGAAAGGAGAAAAAAACCTGGTATGCTTCCTTCTGGCCAAAATTTGTCTACATTGAAAGGAAAGTCAAAAGCAATAAATGAGTTTTCTTTTGGGATGAGTGAGGTGTGCTGTTTTGACCTATGGTGGGTGTCACATGGAGATGGTGTCACAGCTTTTGTAGCATTTAAGAACTTAGGTAATGACAGTGTTGTATATGTAACGTGTTGTCTTTTGAGGGGTTATGGCCAACTGCTTAGTAAATAACAATGAAGCAGGTGATTTTGGACAGTGGGAATTTTGTGTTGGAATGTCATCGACATAGTCTTATATTAGCAGTGGTAATCACTTATTTTTTATATATCATTGACATAATCTTAGCAGTGGTATTCATTTATTATTGTATATGCCAGATATAATCTTTATAAGACAAAAATGAATGTCTTGCCTCAAACACTGTTAAAAATGTATGGTTATCATATAAAATATCTGACTTTAAGCAGATTTTTTATTTTATTGCTATTAATATTTTGAACCTGTGAAAAGAATAGCTCTTGGTTAAGTGCTTGTCAGACCCCTGGACACTTGAGGCACTACTGGTTATCAGTCCTGTTAAAATTCTGTGGGTGACTCTAGTTCCAGCATAAATCAGAATTCAGAGAACCAGCGCACCCCAATATCAGAGTGGTGTTTTTGATATCTCAAAGGGCTGGTGTCCTTTGTCTGTTTAGTGGCTGCATTGAAAGGCTGTCTGGGACCTCTGTGTGGGTTTTAGATGGAAATAAATGCAGGGTATTCAGGGTAGAGATTCTGAATAAGAGAATGGAAGGGAATGGAAAGGCACACAACAAGCCTGTTTTTATAAAAAAACACTGCAGCCGAGGGAACCTTTTCAAAGTATATTGTAAAGGTCAGATTTCATGTATTTTCTACTTGTGCTCTGTATGACTGAATGGAGGCTATTTCGCTACTGATTTATATGTACCATGACTCGGTATTTTGTGAACACCTAACATTGTTAGCACTCTTGTCTTTTGTGGCCTCACCCTTAAAATAGAAAACAAAGACTCAGTCTGAATTTACAGAAGCCCTTTCTTACAGATCTTTGCTGCATAACATAGACGTGTACAACCTTAGAGGAAAAGTAATTGTTTGGAGTTTTCAAAAGCAGAACTGGGTTTTCCTCTTCCTTCATGCACATTATGAAGTACCAACAAACCTTTTCTTGGTGGTTTACAGTCGTGACTTACTCTTCTTATTCTTAGTGCCCACTAAAGAATCATGATTGAGGGAGAGGGAACATTAATTTTTCTTAACTAGTATCTCTTCAGTTCATTGGTGATTTAATTTCTCACAGCATTGTCAAAGAAATTGATTTTTTTTTTTTAACTGCTTTGGAAACTCATTTTTAAAAGTTTTGTATGGTTGAACCTTGAGGACACTGTGCCAAGTGAGATAAGCCAGAGAACAGGACATAACTGATTTCCACTTATAGGAGTTGCCTAGTTAGAGTGGTCAGATCGACAGGACAGGAAGTAGAATGGTGGTTGTCAGTGGCAGAGGGAGGGAAGGATGATTCTAGAGATGATTGTACAAAATGCTACTAAACTGTCACTTTTGTTGAGATGGTAAATTTGATGTTATGTATATTTTACCACAATTAAAAATAATAAAGGAGCTGTTTACTCTTGTATTTTAAGTATAATTTTGCTCTCCACATTTGCCAAGAATCAATCTTTGTTCCAGTTTCTTTTAAAAATCCATTATCAATGGGAAGTTAATTATCAATATTCCTTCTTATTCTGTGCAACCAATAAACTAGTAATCTTCAGTAGATGAGAGTGGAAGCCAAGTACTTGCAGAATTGAAAATGAGAACAGAAAACTCTTTTTACCCTCCTTTAATTTTCTGTGTAAATGATGCCATGATAAGTATTGTATGTATACAATTTATCAAGAAAGTGTAGTGGCTTTGATTTTGAGCAGACTATTTAGCTGGAAAATGGAGGTCATTATACCTCCCTCACTAGGAATATTAATGACATGAGGTAGATGAAATCTCTTTAGAAAGTATGTATTTTGTCAAAGTACTACATGCACATAGTTGAAATAGCCAAAATATTACATGTAACAAAATGGCCACCCCACCCTACTCTCTCCAGTTTTTCCCAGATGGAGCTACTTTCAGTTCTTCTTTTTCTTTTAAATTTATACTGTGTATTTATGATTAGTATACATATATTGCTACATTTTGATTGATCATTTTTAGGCATTTTAAACTTTTTGTTACAATGTATAAAATGTTTGCTTTTTCACATGATGCTCCCCTACCCTACCCCATTCCCCTCCAGATATGTTTACAATGCAACTTTTAGTTAAATAATTCTTCTGTACTGAGCGACTGAACTGAACTGAAGTATTATGAACTATAGGGCATTTCAGTATACTATAATATTTTCTTTATTTTTTCCTTTCCTGGGTATTTCGCAGATATTTTAATATTATTTTATTTTAATTCTCTTGTATTCAGAAAATATATTTTCTGTGAATTCAGTTCTTTTAATATTTTATTGCGACTTATTTTATAGCCCAACATGTCATGTCTTGGTAAATGTTTCATGTGTGCTTGGGAAGAAGGTACAGTCTGCTGTTGTTGAGTGATATGTTCTACAAATGCCAACTAGGTCAGGTTGGTTGATAATGTTTGTTCAAGTGTACTACGTTTTTTTGTTTTTGCCTTCTTGTATTTATTAGTTATTGACAGAGAGGTATTGAAATATCTGATTATAAATGTGTATTTTTCTATTTTTTCCTGTTATAGTTCTGTCACATTTTGCTTCATATATTTTGAAACTATATATTATTAGGTTCATAAATGTTTAGGATTTTTATTTATCTTTAGGAACTGATCCATTATTATGAAATAACTTACTTTTATTCTAGGTAATATTTGTTTTGAAATTTACTTGGGGATTAATTTAGCTACTCAAGCTTTCTTTGGATTAATGTTAGCATGGTATTTCTTTTCCCCTTCTTTACTTTTAACCTGTTTATGTTTATTAATACATGCATCTAAGTGGTTTCTCTTTAGAAGCACTGTAATAAAACATTACTGGGGTCGCACAGAGTTGGACATGACTGAAGTGACTTAGCAGCAGCAGCAGTGCTAATATCTAGATTTGTTTTTATTCAAGGAGAAAATTTGGCTCTAGTATCTAGATGCTGGTGTGGAATAATTGTGCATAGATTTAAAATAAACTGAAAACTCTAAAGACACCAATGAAAGAAATTGAAGACACAAATAAATGGAAGAGTGTCTTGTTTTGATTAGTTCGAAGAGTATTGTTAAAATATTCAGTGACTTAAAGCAATTTCCAGATTGATTCAGTGCATAAAATTCTAACGGCATTTTTCATTTTCTTCACTTTTGTATGGAAGCACAAAAGACTCCAAATAAAACCAAGTCAATCTTGACTAATTAAAGCTGGTTGTTACTGATTTCAAACTGTTTACAAAGGTATAGTAATCAAAACACTGTGGTACTGGCATAAAAACAGACACAGAACCATAGAAAGAAATTGAGTGCCCAGATATAAGCATATCTATTTATACAATCAGCTAATCTTTGACTAGGCTGCTGAGAATATACAGTGGTCAAAGAGTAGTCTTTTATTAAATGGTGTTGAGAATCCTGGACAGCCACTTTATGTCATGTTCATGAAAATGAACTCAAAACAGATGAAACACTTAACTGTAAAACCTGAAACTGTAAAACTTTTGGAAGAAAGCATAGGGAAAGAAAAAGCTCTTTGCTGTTGACCTTGACATTGGTTTTGGATATGCACCAAAAGTGCAGACAACAAAACCAAAAATAAATATGACTGGACTAAATAAAAGTTCCACACCGGAAAGGGAATCATCAACAAAGTGAAAAGGCAGTATATGGAAGGGGAGAAAATACTTGCAAGGCATGTGTTTAATGAGGGTCTGATACCTAAAATGTATACGGAATTCATACAACTCAATAGCAAACCCCTCCCAAGTAACCTGATTAAAAAATGGGCAAAGGACCTGAATATACTTTTTTTTCCCAGGGAAGCATACATATGACTGATCGATAAAAGAGCTGAAATGAGCCAGGCAGAGAGACAAACACTGTGTCATCTCAGTTATACCTGGACTTTAAAAAAGTAATCATCAGGTTAGTACAAATCAAAATCACAGTGAGATATTACCTCACACTAGGATGTCTATTATCAAAAAGACAAAAGATGACAAGTGTTGGTGAGCTGCATGGAGAAAAGGGACCCTTTGTATACTGTTGATAGAAATGTAAATTCATACAGTTATTATGGAAAATAGAGTAAGCTTCATCAAAAAATTAAAATAGAATTACCATATGATCCAGCAGTCCTGCTATTGGGTATATATCCAAAGGAAATAAATCAGTATCTTAAAGAGATGCTGCATTCCCATTTTCATTGTTGTAGTGTTATTCACACTGTAGTGTCTGTGAACGTGGGAACAGGTAAATGTCACACACCCCACACCCCCACTGAAATGTTACTCACTGTGACACACACACACACACACACACACACACACACAACACTCACACACACACACACACACACACACACACACACACACACTCTCTCTCTCTCTCTCTCTCACACACACACTCTCTCTCTGAAATGTTAGCCATGAAAAAGAAGGAAATTTGCCTTTTGCAACAACCTGGATGAACCTGGAGGACATTATACTCAGTGAAACAAGCCAGCAAAGAAACAGACTCTGTCTCATCTCAGTTATACCTGGAATCTGAAAGTCTGACTCTCAGGAGGGCAGTGGAAGGGTGGTTGCCAGGGGCTAAGGAATTGGTGAAATGGGAGACACTGGTCAAAGGGTACAACTTTCAGTTATAAGATGGATCCCTCAACCTTCAGCCCAGCTCTGAGACGTTAATGTGCAGCGGCAGCAGATGCTGCTTCAGCGTCATCAGCGTAGTCTCTCCACAGTGGTGATGGGCTCCTGCAGATGCCTTTAGCCTGACTTCGCCAAGGTAGAAATGTTAGCATTGGACTCATGAAAATGGCTTCAAATCTGAAATCTGGCCTACTGTTGTTGACATTATGTACAGTGTTAACAGATGTTTCTTTTTACTTAAATGATTACAGTTTTAAGCAGTTGACCATGTTTTTCCTGTTGACTGTGGTGGTGTATTTGTGTTGTTTCACCACTGAAAGTATGTCAGTTTGAATAATATGGATGCACATTGTAGATAGGAGTGGTGATGACATCATGTACATCATCAAATATATAAAGAACTGAGTATATGAGAATCTCATGTGAACTCTGTAGGACCTCACTAGAAGACCTTATCCTTGTTAACTTTTATCTTTCAGATCCAAAATTAAGTTGAGACCAAATGGAGGCAAGTTCTTCAGGCTTCCAATTTAAACTTAAACTGTTTCTTTCTGAAAACACTTGTAACCTGGGCTGCTGAAACTTGAAAAAGAAGTACTATGTTGAAAGAAATTGTATTTGTTCAGAAGATAATTTTCTTGAATATCTGCTATATTTACTGCTTACATTAAACACTGTAGGGACAAGTGTATATATAGAACCTGCTCTCAGAGATGTTAAAGTTGAGTTGGGTAGTTTAGGCATGAACACTGAAGTAGCAGTGTAGTATGCCCTTGAAATTGGTGGGAGATATGTTCTGAAACCTTCAAGATGCCAATGAAGCATATCATTTTCTTAGTTTTCTTAGGTGTAAATGTGGGTGAAAATGCCATACCTCCCATAATTGTTCTGAGTATTACTTAAGATCCTGTGTGAAAAATAAAAACCACAATGACCTGGTCTGCTTAGGCTTATAGATCAGTTCACTAACTCATGCCTGCACAGCTGTCTTGCAACAGAATTTAAATTCATACCTAGCAAAATAATTCATTACATATAGTGAGCCTTGAAACCTCAAGTGTTAAATCCTTGAAAGCCAAATGTTGAGTGTGACAAATACTTTAGGTCTTTGTTGCCAGCACATATTCGTGTACACCTTGCACACTCTGGACAGAGTATGATGGAGATTATGTGAGTGCATGCTGGCAACAGAGACCTAATGTGTTTTATAAGATTGTTATTCCACATTCCAGATAATGGAGTTTTTTTGTTTTTTTTCCCCTTTTGAGCTATACAGTTCTTCCCTGGTTGCTCTTCTGTTGAGAAAACCCTCCTTGCTGAAATCACAACAAGCATACATTGTCTTGGACAACTTAGTTCTGCTAAGTGAGAGTAGGATACTCAGTAATGCTGCCTTGTGGGCTGAGGTGAAGCCATCACTGGCAGCGTGGTCAAGAAAATTAACTTAAAGATTTCTTAACGCACGACCTCAAACCAGACTGCAGGCTTGTGGACAAATGGAGAATCATAGACAGTTTTGCTCATGTGTTCCTTCTGTACAGCGGCAGATCATGCATCTGTGTTCTAGGACTGCAAACCGCAGCCCTGGTTGACAGCTAGAAGTCTGCAGATGGTCGGTGCAGCCAGGATTGGGTGCTCTCTTCCAAGTATTTCAGGGGAAACAAGTGTTATCAGATTTTATCTTCAGAAGATGGTATAACTGCCAGCATAACTAAGTGCCAGGACTTGTGCTAAGGTGTTTTATAAACACATCTCACTTAATTCTCACCCCAGATCATGAGACTGATCCCCATTATTAAATGAGCAAAAAGGTTTAGAGAGATTAAGCAGCTTCTCTAAAGCCTTGTACTTTGTAAGTGCCTGAATCTGGTTTTGAAACTAGATTTGCCACATTCCTAAATGGGTTTTCTTTCTTTTTCACCTTAAGAAACAAATCACCAATAACTTCTAGAACCATTTGAGAGTAAGTTGCTGACCTGATGGTCCATAACCTCCAAATATTTTAGTATTTTCTAAAATAAACAACATTTTCTTATGTAACTGAAGTATAATGATTAAGATCAGGAAATTGCATTATGGGGATATACGATATCCCCAGGGAGCCTGGCGGACTACAGTTCATGGGGTTGAAGGTAGTCGGACACAACAGAAGTCACTTAGCAAGCACAGTGCTGTTATCTAGGCCTTAAGCGGCATTCCTGTTTGCTAGTCACCCCAGTGGCATCTTCTATACCATATGTCCCTGTAATGTGTTTGTTTCCTTCTGGAATAGTTCCTCAGTTTTTTCTTGACTTTGTGACTTGGGCACTTTTGAAGATTACAAGGCAGTTATTTTGTAGACTCTCTCTTGATTTTTATCTGTTATTTCTTCACAATTCAAGTTGTGTACTGTTGGAGTATCACACAGGTGTCAAGTTTCAGTTTGGCCCATTGCTGATGGTGACTGCTTTGACTGCTTTATTGAGGTATTGTCTGATGGGCTTCATTAGGTGATGTTACTCTTTTTGCTATTATAAGTGGTAAATGTTATGTGGAAAAATCCTTGTAAGTCGATAGTTCCATCTTCATGACACCATTTATTTGTGACTATATGGACTCATGATTTCCTTGTTTATTCAGTGACTTATAATCTGTTAATACCATTATATATTTTGATGTTCAGATTATCCCGGTGAGAACCCTTTTCAGGCTGATATCTGTCTTTTTGACATGTCCATTAACAAAATATACTTGAATGTTTTCTTGTTTTTTAGCACAAGATGATGTTCTAGGCTCACCTCGTACTTTCCCTGCCCCAATCTCTGGAGTCACTCATTTCTCCAAGGAACTTTGGTTCCTTTTAGAGGAAAAGAGTGTTCAGAAGCAAAGATCTGGTAATTAGTGTGCTTATTGCTGTTGGTGTGGTATTGCTTTCAGGCCCTCAGTGGATACATATATATTTAACCTCTGTATTTATTTATATCTTTATCTAAGTATTAGAGAAGAAAATGGCAACCTACTCCAGTATTCTTGCCTGGAAAATCCCGCAGATGGAGAAGCCTGGCAGGCTACAGTCCATGGGGTCGCAAAGAGTCAGACATGACTGAGCGACTTCACTTTACTTTATCTAAGTATATTGAAAATCTCGAATTCATATTAACTCCAATTGCAATGTAACACCACAGAATTCATTTTAGTTTTCTTTCAAGAATTTTTTTCTTGTTTTTTTAGTGCCATTCTTTCATAGTGAGGAACTTGGCTTCCACTGTCTTTAATATACTTACTAAGTGCCCTTTGGTCTACTAATACAGTTACAGTCTCCCTGCATGTTACCAGTCTCTAGCTTGTCACTACTTCCTCCCCTGCGTGGAGGCTCTGTTTTCCTTTCTTGGTCTCTGCCTCCCCATTCCAGACATTGCCACATTTTCCTAACTTGGGTTTTCACGTGAATTTTCATAGTGACTGTAATGTATTATCTCAATCCTCTTATGCTGGTATTTTTGCTTCTGTATATAAACTGCAGTGTTAAGAGTTCTCCGAAACAATTGTCATATTTATAGGAGAGCACCAACTAAAATGTTAAAGCTGGGGAAAAAAGAGCTAAAAATAAAACTTCCAAGGATCAGCCTGGGTCACTAATTTGTATTCTACAAGTTATCACAGAACTAGAATTGTTTCTTTGACAAAAATTGGGGCTTAATGGACTGTCTCTAGAAGTCTCATTAGAGATTAAGAAGAAAAACAAGTTTTACTGTTGTGCAGAGGATGTAGAATGCCGTAGATCATGGGTGGGCAAGAAGGCTTAGAATGGATGGAAAGAAAGGATCTTCTCTGTAGGCACTAATTGGAGTAAGTCTAACTATTGGCAGGATATTATGCATTCAAAAGGCCAAACAGGATGGAGACTTAGGTTGGGGCAAACTAGATGCAGGGGCTCCTCTTTGGAAGGGTGCAGGAGCAGACATCTCACAGAGTATCAGTAGGAGGCGAGAGGCCTGTAAGTGTTCATATAGTGGGGAAGGGGGGAGGGTGACATTTGGTCTGTGCTATTCTGTGGGGAAAATAAGCAGGAAGGATGGCTGGCAGTTACAGGGAGGTTTTCAACCTCTTAACAGTGAAAACTGGGACAGTGAATGAGCAAAATGGCCCGCTGCCCTAGAGTGTACTTATTTCCAGGACTGCATACTTGCTTTTCTTTTTTGCTTATCAGAACAAATTGATAAGAAAATTTATTCTGTTTTTGAAACACCCTAGAATGTATTCAGTAATTTGTGGATATCATGAAATTCTCTCCCAAAGTTCTTAAGGATGTAATTCAGGACAGTTAAAGGAAATGCAACCCACTCCAGTATCTTTGCCTGGAAAAAGCCCATGGACAAAGGAGCCTGTTGGGCTACAGCCCATAGGGTCACAAAGAGTCAGACATGACTTAGCAACTAAACAACAACAAAACAAAAAAAACTGTACACTATTTGGAGGTTTGTTTTTTGTTTTTTTCTTAATAAGAGAAAAGTATATTGGTTAATTAAGTTATAATAGTGGTCAGAGTAATGAGTTACTCAGAAAAACTTAAGATATTGGAGGAAATTGGTTTAGTAGTTACTGAAATTTGGTACAGTCAATTCATAATTTTTTTCTGTTAATCTCCTATCTGAATTCAGTAATTAGGAATTACTTACTTCCAGAATATCTTAGGGAAATGATTTCTCTGATGAATGAACCCTGCTTACTAAATTCTTGCTGCGTGTTTATCTCTAGGAAACAGTCAGGTTCTCTTGTGGTTACCTATTTAATATCATTAAAGTGAGAAATTAGAAGATTTGTCATAATGTAAAGTCATTTTTTGGAAAAAAAAAAAAGATCATAGATTAAAAAAAAAAAACAATAAAACTTACCAGAGTTTTCATGCCAAGAAAATGTGAGAACTTGATGGACCTGGCTAAAAGGTAAATGAGAGTTCTTTGTACTGTTTTTGCAGTTTTTGAAAGTTGGAAATTTTGTAAAATTTAAGTCACAAAAATTTGTACGAACTAAGGTTCCAGCCAGTTTTTTTCTGGTGTGCTCAGAGGCCAGAAGAGCCCATTCCAGTAATTGAATATTGACAGAATTTGGTTACTTAGCAAGAATTACCATCGTACTCTATCATTGAGGACCAGGATCCAGTAGGTTTAAGGGTCTTGACTAAAATAGCAGGCAGACTAGATGGAATGGAAGCTCTCCTAGTCATTAAAAAAACACAAAACCTAAATATGCCTTGATCTAGGACTCTTAATCGGAGAAGGCAGTGGCACCCCACTCCAGTACTTTTGCCTGGAGAATCCCGTGGATGGAGGAGCCTGGTGGACTGTAGTCCATGGGGTCGCTAGAGTCAGGCTGAGTGACTTCACTTTCACTTTTCACTTTCATGCATTGGAGGAGGAAACGGCAACCCACTCCATTGTTCTTGCCTGGAGAATCCCAGGGACGGGGGAGCCTGGTGGGCTGCCGTCTATGGGGTCGCACAGAGTCGGGCACGACTGGAGTGACTTAGCAGCAGCAGCAGCAGCAGCAGGACTCTTAATTCATTCTTCCTCAGTCTGTAATGATCCACAAGTATTCATGAAATTACTCATTAATGCAGTAGATTTATCATGCGTATAGTAGCTAAGCACTGTGTCATAGAATATGTCTAAATCAATACTGTGTCTTTAAAGTCATGGTAATGATTAAATAGTTAAACTAATTTATTTTTAATTATAAAATATTGTGTGCTAAGTGAGGAATATGGATACAGTGAATTAGGAAAAGAGAAAATTAAAAGTGATTTCCCATTTTATCAATCTGAAAAAAAATTTGGTGATGTGGTTTGTGGTTTTGATAAAGGTGTTTTTTTTTTTCCTAAGAGATCTAAAAATGCCATCCAGCCTGCATCAGCAATATATCTTATCTTTCATTTGACTATACTTTTTAGCTCCTCTCACTATCAAATTCTTTACACAGAGCAGAGTACTTTTGGAATTCTTGTTTTTGTTGAATTTCATAATCTAGGCCTTAGGTTACGTTGACATTTTTATAAGCTATCTAGTTTCCTGGTGCTTAATAGTAATAAAGTCACAGCTGTGTGTTTGTGTACATTCAAGTATGTTTTGTAAATGAAAGAGATGCTGTTCTTTGTGGGAGGGAAATGGTTTTGGATTGGCCAACTGTCTCACTAATTGAGATTAAATTTTTGCTTTTGATACTTTTCATTTGACTACCTTTTGTCTAACAGGATGAACACATTCTAAATTTGTTGCTGATTGCTGGAGGAACTTTGGGGGCACACTTCATGTTGCTGAGTTCTAAAATGACTGAATCTATTCTTGATTCATTCTAGTCCACAGTCTCAGACTTATTTCTAAGGTTTGCTTAAGCATCAACAACATTTGCTTTTCGTATTTGCATTATTTCCCCTCTGGCTTAATAATGGAAACGAGGGTTTCATATTATGTTTGTATCAAATTCCTATACTTCATATTTCTTGTCCTTAAAAAATAGTGGTTTCCCCAGATTGTTTTTTGGGTACATAGGAATGAAGAAAAATGAAAATTTGTTGTGTGCATTGAGTTTTCCTCTTGCTTCCTTCCTTGAAGTTAAACAATGTCTCTCTTATTTTTAAGCTGTTTGCAATTTATCAGGCTTGGAAGGACTCAGCTGTTATATCTCACTCATTGCAGTACCCCCACCTCCTTTTTTTAAAAGCGTGACTTAGGCACCAGCACCTCTTTGAGCTACACACAGAAGATTCACATAAAACTGGTTTCAGCATATAGCATCAGTTTATAAAACAAGTCTTTTCATTTTGTCAGCCATTCAAAGTCTATACTTGCCTCTGTAAGACTTCAGAAATAATTGATGATTCTTCTGTTGATGAAAATACATCCCTAGATGTCTTATGAGCATCAAATATGTTGTTAGAATAACAGATGTAGCTGCCTAGCCTTTTGGGGGCCTTTGCAGGTAAATGGTATTGTGAGCATGTTCATTTTGAAGATCTATGAAGAGTTAGGATTTAACCAAAATATGATTTTTGAAACATCGAAAGATAGCTCTTAGTTTCACAGTAGCTGTTATTTTATTTGAGTGGGATTATGCTGTTAGTGGATTGATAGTTGGGACAAGGTGCCATGCTTTATGTTCTTCCTTTTCCTTCATGAGGTTTTTGGCCTTATTAAGTTAATGTTTTCTTTTGACTGAAGAGATTTAAGCAAAGAGTTAGGTGAGTGATAGATAACACTCACTCACCTAGACTATTGGCTGCAAACTGGGATTAGAGTGGTTTTCTTAGCAGTCAACTGAAAGACAGGTGCTGTGAAGTCAGTAATGTATGGTTTCAATGAAGGTTCCACCTAAATGAAAATGAACTTGAATTCATGCAGTTTAGCAGCATTTATACCCACTCCAGTGTTCTTGCCTAGAGAATCCCAGGGACGGCAGAGCCTGGTGGGCTGCCACCTATGGGGTCGCACAGAGTTGGACATGACTGAAGCGACTTAGCAGCAGCAGCATTTATATCCATTAATAAAGTGATAGTTTAGTTTGAACAACCTTTGCTCTTGATGAGCTTTGTTGGCACTTCACTCCCTTGAGTTCATTTGTCAAAGCCGTTAATTAGATATTTTGTAACTATATCCATGGCTTTTAATTGTAGACTGCTTTGTCTCAATTCCTGAGTTGCTAATTTGGTAAAACTGTCATGATTGTCTTCTCTGTCAGCTTTCAAATGTTCCAAATGGGTAGAACAGCCTTAGTGCAAGAGATTATTGATGATTCTTTGGAAAGTAGTTAAATACACTCAAGGTAAAGGGAACATTATAAGACTTAAAAAAAATCTGTACTGCATTCTGTGTTGATGGTGTCTAAAGCTTGAATTTCATTCTGTGAGTGTCCTCAGTACTTGGACTTTAAAAAGCATTGATTCTATAAGACTATTTTTTTCCCCATTATGGTTTATTCAGAATATTGTATATAGTTCCCTATGTTATACAAAAGGACCTTATTGTTTTTCTATTTTATATGTAATAATACGTATCGTCTAATCCCAACACCTAGTTTATCCCTCCCCACTCCCTTTCCCCCTTTGGTACCATAAGTTTGTTTTCTACATCTCCAAGTCTATTTCTGTTTCATAAATGATTTCACATTTTAAGATTCCACATTATAAGTGATATCATACAGTAATTGTCTTTCTCTGAGTTCACTTTAGTATGATAATCTCTGGGTCAGGCCCATGTTGCTGCACATGGCATCATTCCATTCTTTTTTATGGCTGAGCAGCATTCCATTTGTGTATTTATACCACATCTTTATCCATCCATCTCTTGATGGACATTTAGGTTGCTTCCATGTCTTGGCTATTCTAAGTATTGCTGCTTTGAACATGTATCTTTTTGAAATAGTTTCTCCAGGTATATGCCAGGAGTGGGATTACTGGATCATAGGGCAACCCTATTTTTAGTTTTTTTAAGGAACCTCCATACTGTTTTCGATAGTGACTACACCAATTTACACTCCCACCAGCGGTGTAGGAAGGTTCCTTGTTCTCTACACCCTCTCCAGCATTTGTTACTTGTGAACTTAATGATAACCATTTTAATCAGTGTAAGTTGGTACCTCATTGTAGTTTTGATTTTCATTTCTCTAATAATTAGCAATGTTGATGTGCCTATTGGCTATCTATGTGTCTCTTTTGGAGAATTATCTGTTTAGATCTTAATGCCCATTTTTAGTTGGGTAAAAACTGTATCTTTTAATAAAAATGTAATTTTCATGAAAATGAAATCTCATTTATCTAAAGGACTAAGGAGTTTGTGAAGGAGAGCCACCATCTTACTGTAAATTTGGCATTGGGGAAGCGTGCTCTTCAATGCAAGTTTCTATGCTGGTGGGATTGGTCTGCATCTGTGCTGTCCAGTATAGTAGCCACTAGCCACATATGCTGTTGAACACTCGAAATGTGCCTAGCATGACTGAGGAACTGAATTTTACACGTTATTTAGTTTAAATAGCCGCATGAGACAGTACAATTGTGTTCTGATGTACTTTGTTTTAGCTCAGTTCTGGAGCACTATATTGAGTGTCTAAGTTGGATGTTCTGAAAGAAAGTGATTCCACTGGGGTTTTCTTGAAAATGAGAACCTGAATACTGCCTGGAGTTGTTATTTCTGACTTCTACATAGAATAAATTAAGAACTATTTTCTACTATTCCCTATTTTTGCTTTGTGGGAACTTCTGAAATGTTCTTTCTCATCTGCTTAGTAAAACATTTATTATCATCTTAAGTGAGCAGTAGAGTAGGTAGTATATTGTGTTATAGGTTAGATTAATTCTCTATGTCAGAGAGAGATGGTTTTAGTAACCTGAGATTTTGAGTACTCTCTGTAGGAAAATAGTTGTAGCTTTAGTCAAAACCGTTGGGCTTAAAAGTATAAATGGCAGCTTTTTGCCTTTTGACAGCAAATAATTCTTTTGGCTATCTCTCATTCCTGTCTTATCATCATGACTTCCTTACTTTGAAAAAAATTTCCTCCTTAAAGTACTTTTCGCTTTACAGGATTTCATATGCAGGTACATTTGGGAGTAATTTTTCACATCACAAAAGTATTCTTGCTCTTCACAGTAGTCTTTACAGTTTTCTCTAACCAGCTCCTTTAAGGTTGTCATTAGCCTTAAGTATTCAGTTCATCAGTTGAAGGTCAGTTGGAAGTGAAATTATGTTAACCAATGGGAAAGTAGAATTCAGTGTACAAAAATAATTTTGATCACATATTGGATGAAGTGATACATCACTGCCCTAGTATCACTGGTCAGTTAGCCATGAACTGGTGAGCTGTCTCCTCGCATTTCCATTTACAGACTTCATTCTAAGCTGTCTCAGTTTCCTTCCTTGTACTGTAGCAGAAAGAAGTCCATTTCTGTGAAGTTAATATAAATAAGAAGAGAAATAGCTGTTTCACTCAAGTTCATTTTCTGAATGAAAAAAAAACTGGTTCATAGGAGGCACTGTGAAGGCTGATTTGACCTTTTCACGAGTAGGATCTCACCCAAAGCAGTCTTACTCTGTGTGTATATTATTGTTCAGTCACACAGTCGTGTCCGACTCCTGCGACCCCATGAACTGCAACATGCCATGCTTCCCTGTCCTTCACTATCTCCCCAAGTTTCCTTAAACTCATGTTCATTGAGTCGGTGATCATCCAACCACCTCATCCTCTGTCACCACCTTCTCCCTCCTCCCCTCCATCTTTCCCAGGATCAGAGTCTTTTCCAGTGAGTCAGCTCTTCACATCATACTTTATGTATAATTCAGAATAATCCACTGTTGAGATAAAGAGGCTGTAGGAAGATCAGCTTGGTGGAGGAACTTACTAAAACACTTCATTAAGTATAAAAGCATTCCTTAGTTGTAATGCAGAATATCTGAGAGAAAATTTGCAGGACAGTATTCCAGTTTGAGACGTGCTTTTTACTGGTTGTGTTGTAAATGCTGAAGAAAAGGAGAAAGTGTTATTAGTGGAGCCAAGATAGTGGTCTGAATTAGTTTATGCGGTTTGTATTTGAAATATTTTTATTGAACATTTACATTTTTAGTTGTGATATATTTTTTGAGATATATTTGGCATATGTATTATGCCTGTGAAACCATCACCACCGTTGAGGTAGTAAACATACTTGTCATCCACAAAGGTTTTCTCTTGCTCTTTTAGACATCTCTCCCTACTATTCCCTCTGATCTGTTTTCTGTCAGTTTAGATTAGTTAGCACGTTGTAGTTTTTATATAAATAGAATCACATGGTGTGTATATACTCTGTTTGAGGGAAAGGTGTCCGCCTTCTTTCAACCTAGTTATTTTGAGATTCATCCATACTGTTGGCTGTATCAGTAATTCATTCCTTTCAATAGTTAAGTAGCATTCTGTTGCTTTGAGGGCTTCCCACGTGGTTTAGTGGTAATTTGCCATGCCGGATCGTGGGTTCAGTCCCTGGGTTGGAAGATCCCCTGGAGAAAGTATGGCAACCCAGACTAGCATTCTTTCCTGGGAAGTCCCATGGACAGAGGAACCTGGCGGGCTACAGTCCATGGGGTCGCAAAGAGCTGGACATGACTTAGCGACTGAGCCACATGTACATTCTATTGTGTGGATACATTACAAGCTATTTGTCCCTTTATTTGTTGATGGACATATCAATTGTTTCCAGGTATTGGCAATTACAAATAAGACTGCAGGAAATATTCATGTATAAGTCTTTATATGGACAGCTGTTCCTTTTCTTTGGGGAAAATTTCTAGGAATGGAATAGCTAAATCACATGATAGGTTGTGTGTTTAACTGTTGAGAAACTACCAAACTCATACCATTTAACACTCCCACCAGCTGTGTATGGGCATTCTGGTCCCTCCATAGCTTCCCCAACGATTGGTCTGATCAGTCTTTAATTTTCTGGTAGATGTGTGCTGATGCCTTGTTGTGGTTGTCATTTGTATTTCTGTAATGACATTGAGCATCTTCTCAGTACTCAGTAGGCTTATTTGCTGTTCTTATATCTTCTTCTGTGAAGTGTCAATTTTTTGTTCAGTTTGGATTGTTCGTTCTATTATTACTGAGTTTTGAGAATTCTTTGTGAAGTCTGGATACAAGTCTTTTTCAGATAATGCTTTGCAACTGTTTTTTCTCCTCTGTGCCTTGCCTTTCATCTCCTTAACAGTGAGTTTTGAAGAGCAGAAGTTTTAGTTTTGATGAAGTTCTGTTCATTTATTTGTTCTCCTATAGATTATACTTTTCAAGACTTTTTCCTTTTTCAAGGAAAAAAATTGTACTTTTGAAGGTGTTCCCATTTTCTCAAGGAGTTTTAGTATTTTAGGCTTTATATTTAGATCTGTGATTTATGTTAATTTTTATATGAAGTATGAGGCAGGGATCCATGTTAATTATTTATTTTTCTGCACCAGTAGTTGGAAAAGCTACCATTTTTCACCACTGTGTTTCCTTTGGACCTTTGTCATAAATCAGTTGTCTGTTTACATGTGGATTTTTTTTCTAGACTTGCACTGATCTATTTGTCTATCTTTATGTCAGTACCACACTTTTGATTACTGAAACTTTATAATAATTTTTCAGATCAGATGGTGTTAACCCTTCAGCCTTGTTTTTCAAGAGTTGCGTTGGCTGTTGCAGGTTCTCTTTTGTTTCAATATGAGTTTTAGAATTAGTTTGTCAATTTCTATGAAGAAGGCATCAGTTTGTGACTGAGGTTGCTGTGAATATAGATCAACTCAGGGAGAACTGAGGTTCTAACAATCTTAAGTCCTTTGATCCATGATCCAGCATCTTCCTCTCTATTTGCTTAGGTCTTTAATTTCTCCTGGCAGTATGTTGTCGTTTTTATTGTATGGGTCTTTTACATCCTTTCCAGATTTATCCTTAAGCATTTAATATTTTTGTTCTTATTATAAATATTAAATAATATTTTTAATATTAAAAGTTTTTCTGTTTCTGGTCATTTGTGTATTGCCTTTGTATCCTGTTTGGTAAACTACTTAACATATTAGTTCTAGTAGCTTTATTGTTGGTTTCATTTGGTTTTCTACAGTCATATTTTCTGTGAATAAGGGGAATTTACTTCTCTCTCTCAAGTTTGGATGCCTTTCATTTCTTTTTCTTGCCTGATTGTACTGGCCAGATTCTGAAGTACAGTGTTAAATAGAAGTGGTGAGAGCAGACATCTTACCTAAGAGGACAAGTGTCCATCTTTTGTCATTATGAGGTTAGCTGTAGGTTTTAAAATAAATGTTCTTTAATAGGATGAGAAAGTTCTCTTTTATTCCTAGTTTGCTCAGAGTTTTTGTCAAGAATGAATGTTGGGTTTTGTAAAATGCTTTTTCTGTGTCAGTTGAGATGATTATATAACTTTTCTCTCTTAGTTTGTGAATCTAGTAAATTGATTATACCAATAAGCTTTCAAATGTTAAACTAGTCCTTCAGTTTTGAAATAAGCCCCACTTTATGATGTATTGGGGGCTTCCCTGGTGGCTCAGAGGATAAAGCGTCTGCCTGCAATGCAGGAGACCTGGGTTCCATCCCTGGGTTGGGAAGATCACCTGGAGAAGGAAATGGCAACCCCTCCAGTATTCTTGCTTGGAAAATCCCATGGACAGAGGAGCCTGGCGTGGGCTACAGTCCATGGGGTCCCAAAGAGTCGGACACAACTGAGCGACTTCAGTTTCTTTCTTTTATGATGCATTATCCTTTTAATGGTTAATATGGATTCAGTTTAATAAAATGTTATTTAGAATCTTTGTGTCTGTATTCATCATTTAGTTTACAGTTTTCTTGTAATTTCTGTATTTGATTTGGTTACCAGAATAAATTCTGACCTCACAGAATGAGTTGGTAAGTATCCCCTCCACTTCAGGAATCTATAAGAGTTTGGTTTGCATTTTCATAATTTCTTCCTTAAATGTTTGGTATAATTCACCAATGAAGCTATCTGTGCACAGAATTTTCTTTGTCGGAGGGTTTTAAACTATAAACATGATTACTTAAAAAAAAATTCTTGTTTATTTGGCTATGCTGGATTTTAGCCATGGCATGTTGGCGTCACTTCCCTGACCAGGGATCAAATCTGGGCCCCTACACTGGGAGCTGGAGTCTTAGCCATTGGATCACCAGGGAAGTCTTATTGTTTTAAAAAACACAATTACTTTTAAAGATACAGGCTACTCAGGTTATCTGTTTCTTTTGAGTGAGTCTTAGTGGCTTGTGTTTCAGTTATTTTATGTTTCATGTGACTTGTCATATTTGTGACATACTTGTTGATAATACTCCATTGTGTTTTTAATATCTGTAAAACTGTAGGGATGACCCCTCTCATTTCTGATATTGGTAATTGTCTCTATCTTCCCTCCCTTTCTGTTCAGTCTAGCTGGAAGTTTATCAGTTTTTCGGTTGGAACTAGTTAGAGAACTAGCTAGTTAGGAGAAAAGCTAGTTAGAGAACTAGCTTTTGGTTTCATTTCTTTTCTCTCTTGTTTTTCTATTAAAAAAATTTTTTTTTTCACTCTAACCTTTTAGATTTTCTTTCTTGTTTACATTTATTTTGTTTGTCAGCTTCCAGTTTCTTAATGTGGAAGCTGAGTTTATTGTTTTAAGATCTTCTTTTCTAATAAAAGATGGATAATGCTATACCACTCCACCTAAGTATTGCTTTAGTAGCAGCTTACAGATCTGCTGATAATGTTTTAATGTCCTTATATGCTGATTTGTACATCTTTGTTAGTTCTGGGTGGGCTGCTGCCTTAGTTCCTTCAGACTGCTCTAACAGAATACCAGAGACTGGGTAGATATCAGCCAGAGGAATTTATTTTTCATTGTTCCGAAGGTTGGAAGTCTAAGATGAGGGTGCAGGTAGGGTTGAGTGAGGACTCTTCCATATCACAGCCTTCTCATTGTATCCTCAGTTGGTGGAAGCGCCTGTGTAGCTCTGTGGGATCTCTTTCACAAGAACACTAATGCCATTCATGAGGGCTCTATACTCGTGATCTAATCGCCTCCCAAAGGCCCTTCCTATTAATACTGTCACCTTTGGGGTTAGGGTTTCAATATACGAATTTGAGGGGAATACACACCTTCAGACTTCAGTGATTGAGAATGGTTGATTATTCTTCTTAATGTGGGTTGTGTTTTCCTAACTTGTGTACCTGATAATTTCTGTTTAGAAGCCACATATGTGAGCTTTACCTACTTGGAAGCAGTTTGGTCTTTTGGAGTTGTGCTTTTATGATTTTTTTTTTTTTAAAAGATGAGTCCTGAGTGGGTGCTCTCCCTGGGGTTGATTCTTCACTTCTGTGGCCAAATCTTCTTGTGCTTTCACTCATTGTCCCTGGATTATGAGTTTCCTCCATCTGACCTTTCGAAATAGGCAATGTTCCCAACCTAGTGTGTAAGACAGGTACCACCTAATCCTTCGGATGATTATTTCCTCAGCCTTTAGTTTAGTTTTTTTTTTTTTTTTTTTAAATAAGCATGTGATGACCTGTATTATTCTGTCCTGTGAACTCTAGCTGTATCAGACTTACCAGATTCATCTCCTTTCTTCAGCTCAGGGCATCTGCTGGGCAGAAACTGATATACAATTTGCAGGTCCTACTATAAAATGAACACTGGGCCTTTGCCCAAATAGCATTTAGGATTTCAAGATGGCATCAGTAGAGCATTAAGGCAAACACAGGTTCCTTCTGCGCTGTGGCCTTACAAGGTGTAGGCCTCTGAAGCCAGTGCTGCCTTCACCTCACTCCCCGTCTGTGGCCTGGAAACTCTCTTCAAGGAGGTAAGCTAGACAGCCTTAGGGCTTGCCTCCTTTGTTTCCTGTATCTCAGGAACCACTGTCCTTTTTACCAGATGTCCAGAGTCTTTGAAAACTATTCTCTCATGTTGTTATGTCCATCTTGACTGAAAGCAGAAGTTATTTTTAGTGTAAAGATGTGGCAACTTCTTTCTAGTTTGTGTTTTGTTTCAGGACCTGCTGACTTCTTTTGTGTCAAATGAGTATTCTCCTATCTGGCCTGTTGGCTTGGCACTTGATTTTGATAACTGTTGGGGGTAAAATCTCTCTTTTGTCATTTTGTCTGTTTTCTACTCTTAATTCCTTGGATAGAGGATCTTGAAGTGGAAGCAAATTTCCTGGCAACCATCAACTCATATTCTGAATTGTACCACTTGATTTCAGGCAAGCATTAGCTTCCTGCTTGAAATCATTCTGCCTTTATTCTTCTCCATGTTGCATTTAAACGCAGGCGGCAGAGGACAGTTCTCTTTTCTCCCGTCTGCTGCAAAACACATCCCTTGCAATGCAGTTTGATAGGCATTTGTGCAGTAAGGTATTAACAGCCTTTCAGATATGCCCTGCCCTATTAGCAAGAATATACAGTGATACAAAAATGAATTTGTCAAGAGTTTTATGGCTTCATGATCTATCGTACAATATTAATCCTGCTGCAGTGTTATTAAGTCATTTTTCATCTCCCCTCAAATTAATGTTGACGTTCTATTACTGGATTTGTTCTTGCCCCTAGATTAAAACATAAAGGAAAAAATCTTCCATGCTACAATATTAAAATTAATTGTCGGGTAAGCAGTACCTTGCTTGGTAAAGTAGAATTCTCTTGGAAAAATTATAACAGGAATTTATTTCTGTGCTTACTACTTGTTCATGTGCACAAAAAGTACAATTGGAATATATTTCTAAGGATAACATGGTGAGGAAGTGTAAAGTGCATGACGTTTTCTAAAGAGAGAATTAAGAAAATCAGGGTCCTGAGCCTGGGGGAGTCACACTTAGCGAATGCTTCCAGCCTAAAGGCTGATAGAAATGCTGGTGGTGTAGATGCATAGATAGAAGAATTTGGATTGATTTAGAATCCTGTTATCTTATGTTCATAGGAATAACATATTTCTTCTAGTCCAAGAATTCAGGGACAGTTTAAAAAATTACACGTTGAGGTTGATACGTATAAATCAGGATAGGGCCATAGCCAGGACTCAGGAATAAATAGAAGCTGTTATCATCATTTCAAAATTAAGACTGAATGATGCTTTTCTGTGAATTTTTTAAAGCTAACATTTACCCATATGGGAGCAGATAAGATATCAGGGGATTTTGGTCATGGGTAGGTAATCTGGAATGCTAGTTGTTAGTGTAGGATTATTATTTAAACCAAAGGTAAATTTCAGTTTAGTTTAAAATACTTTTTTTTAATGAAAGAAGTTGAGACATAGTTACAGTATTTCACTATTGTAAACTATGTTTATTCAGTATAAACATATACAAAGATAATTAAAATTTTTCTTTGTAGAAAGTCAACATGAATAGTATAGTAAAAATTGAACCAATTATATATATATATATATATATTTGTATTTATAAATAGTGTAAGCTGTGTAGCAATGTTCAAGAGAGTGAATATAGATGACAGAATGAGGAAAATTGATATTGAGTCTCTGGTAGGTTGAAACCATTTACCACCTAGGTATGATGGGTATTCATAATTTTTATATTTTAAGTCATTTTTATGAATAATGTACAGAAGTAAGAATAATGGGATGATGAAAAGCTTTTAGGAATTTTAATTAGAATTTAAACATAGTAAACTTCTTTGTATCAAATAAATTTTGGCATGCAGGCATCATAAAAGGTGAAAATGCAATCACATTTACTTTCAGCAGAATAGGATAATCTGTCTGTTTTTTTGCAAAATACTGTGTGACCAGTGTCCTTTGTGATAGATGACTATCATTTTCTTTTATCTCTATAAATGTATTCTTAGAGTCAAGAGTGTTGCTTTCTGTTTCTTTTTGTTCATCTAATTTGTTTAATAATTGTTTAACCATCTTCTGTTAATTGTCTTGTCTCTACTATCATGGGCAGAAAATGAAAAGTTCTGAATTCTCAACTGCATTCACTTTATAAAGATGGTATCTCCAGTCTTCCTTTATTTCTTCTTGAAAGATGATACAAGTATCTTGCACAATGTAGTGAGAAACTGAAGGATATGATTTGCTTCTCTGTTGCATCATCCTTCAGTGTAGACAATTCCATCATTTTTTTTTCCTTATTATTACAGTCTTTTAAAGCACGCATGTATGCATGCTAAGTTGCTTCAGTCGTGTCTGACTCTGTGCGACCTCATGGACAGCAGCCCACCAGGCTCCTCTGTCCACAGGATTTTCCAGGCAAGAATACTGGAGTGGGTTGCCATTGCTTTCTCCACTTTCAAAGCATAGTTTGATATAATTGATAAATAATGACGAATAGTAGTAACATAGTTTTCCAGGATGATGAAATGGCAAAATGTTTCGAGAATAAGATCTCTAAGCTCCTATAATGTAATTATAAAATGGATCTCCTGGACTGATATGGTAATTACAAGATAGTGTGTAGGATTTCTTTCAATGACATTAAAGGTCAATAAATACCAATCCTTACAATTAATTAGAACTACTGAAAAGGAAACCGAAAACTACAATTGAGTATGATGAATTAAGGGTTATTAAGGTAAAGCTGTCTGAGCCTCACATTGTACATTTGAGAAGTGGAAGTGGGTTATAAGTGGCAGAACCATGGATTGGAATGGTGGATCAGATATATGTAAACTTAGCTGCTGTGTACCCCCAGTTAGTGTCAGAAAGCAAACTAAAAATTTGAATACCAGTCACTTCCTTATAGGCTCCTCTTTAGTTGATGGTAGAGTGTAGACATTTAACTTTCTGGCAACTTTAAAATTGTATTTGATTACCTAATATGAACAAAGCAGTGTTATTCTTGATAGCACTGATAATGATGAGTTGGCATAAACTTTGGCTTCTAGGAAGGATGATTTGTTCAAAGCTTCTTTGGAAGCAGGATGGACTTCCACATCCCAGAATCCAGTGTAGCACACTCCAGGCTATGACGGTGAGAGTGAGTTGCTCTTCCAGGTGTAAGGGCAAGGTCCAGCTAAGCTGTGTAAGACAGTGAGCCGGTTACAGATGCTGTCAGCATATCTTCCTTTTGAGAATGTGAAATGCCTAGGACTTGGTCTGTTAATTTTCAGAGAGGACATTGCTGTATGTGTTATATATTCATGGGGCTGATGCAGCAGTTGTATTTTTCTTTTTAATACAGTCTCAAGTTGAATGTGGAAATTGTCTGGAAAAATTTAAAAGAAATATTTCATTCGTAATTGTTCAATTGTGTAAGACTTCAAGTATTCCATTTCCCTCAGCTTCTTCTAGCTTGGTAAATAAAAATCTATAATGAATACTTACTGAGCACCAGGCATTTGTGAGGCACTGGAGGAATGGGATATTTAAGGGAGTCCTTTTGTAAAATAAAGATTTAAAAATTTCCTCCTAATTACATTCTGTTTAGTGAAGGTCAGTCAGTCATGTCCGACTCTTTGTGACCCCATGGACTTACTATTTTATAGTCCATGGAATTCTCCAGACCAAAATACTGGAGTGGGTAGCCCTTCCCTTCACTAGGGGATCTTCCTATCCCAGGGATCAAACCCAGGTCTCCCTCGTTGCAGGCAGATTCTTTACCAATTGAACCATGAGGGAAAGCACAAGAACACTGGAGTAGGTAGCCTATCTCCAGTGGCTCTTCCTGATCCAGGAATCTAACCAGGGTTTCCTGCATCGCAGGTGGATTCTTTACCAACTGAGCTTTGAGGGAAGATGACTTTCAGTTTAACAGAGAGTTAAATATTAAGATCTTAGGTGGGGCGAGGAATAGGAAAATGGTAGTTGGAAGATGCTTGACTATAATAATTTTGGCCCAAAGAAGATCTTTGAATTTGATACTTTTTATAAATACCTAATTTCTAACATTGTAACTTTCAAAGTAAAAAAGTCACTAAAGTTGAGATTGATGTTATCACTTAAGCTGTTAGTACAAAACCAACAGAGCAAAGCATAGCAGTTGTGGAAGAAAAAAGGGGAACAGGTAAAAGAGTATTTAGGAGAGGAGGCAAACAGGAGAGGCACATCTCTGTGAAACCGTGAATCAGTGTGAGATTTGCCTTTTATTCTTCTGGTTTGTTTTAACAGCTAAGTTACCTTTTAATCTTAGATCTAGCCACCCTTCTAAAAGTCTCTAAGACTTGTTAGTCTTCTGACAAGTCTCCACTGTGCTTGGCATTGTGCAGATATCCTTAGACTGAAATTGATAACCAGTTCGTCGTTTGTATTAATATTTTAACAAGAAGTAGAAAGTCGAGATTGTCTGCACATGTGTTTGATTTGGCCTGTGGTGTTTTAAACTAGGGGTGATTTCACAAAGTTTTGAATGTTTGCCTTCTCTATACAAAATGTAGTATTTTTCTTTGCTCTTTTAATTCCCGTGTAGCTCCAGTTTCTTGGAGTTGATTAAATATTGCCCTATCAGACTGGCAGGGCTTCTTGAGTTTGCCATAGACTGGCACTGCCTCTAGTTTAGAATTCAGCTTACTTTACTCACTTGCATTACTTCAGGTAAAATATTTGAGTTTCTAACATGTGACCTTAAGTGACTGAGCTCCGGTGGCATTTATCAGCTACTACTTAAGAGAGAATTTAAGCAGACTCAGTGGTGGTGACAGTGGTTGAATGACACGCTAAGCACCAAAAATTATGCTTTGTAAGCTATTACCAGTACCACCTGCACGTAAATATTTCCTTTGGGAAGTGAAGAGGTTGTTCTTCAGTCGCTACGTCATGTCTCACTCTTTGTGACCCCATGGACTGCAGCACTCCAGGCTCTTCTGTCTTCTACTCTCTCCTGGAGTTTGCTCATATTCATGTCCATTAGTAGGTGTTGCTATCTAACCATCTGATCCTCAGGGGCCACCTTCTCCTTTTGCCTTCAGTTTTTCCCAGCATCAGGGTCGTTCCCAGTGAGTCAGCTCTGCATCAAGTGGCCAGAGTATTGGATCCTCACCATTAGTCCTTCCAGTGAATATTCAGAGTTGATTTCCTCTATTTCTTTGCATTGTTCATTTAAGAAGGCCTTCTTATAGCTCCTTGCTGTTCTCTGGAACGCTGCATTCAGTTCAGTATATCTTTCCCTTTCTCCCTTGCCTTTCACTTCTCTCCTTTCATTTGTAAAGCCTCCTCAGACAACCACTTTAGTGAAGTGAAGTCGCTCAGTCGTGTCCGACTCTTTGCGACCCCGTGGACTGTAGCCCACCGGGCTCCTCCATCCATGGAATCTCCAGGCAAGAATACTGGAGTGGGTTGCCATTTCCTTCTCCAGGGGATCTTCCCAACCCAGGGATCGAACCCAGGTCTCTTGCGTTGCAGGCAGATTAACCTCTGAGCCACCAGGGAAGCTCATGACAACCACTTTGCTGTCTTGCATTTCTTTTTCTTTCGGATAGTTTTGATCACTGTCCCCTACAATGTTACGAACTTCTCTCTGTGGTTCTTCAGGTATTCTGTCTGCCAGATCTAATCCCTTGAATCTATTTGTCACCTCCACTGTATAGTCATAAAGGATTTGATTTAGGTCATACCTAAATGACCTAGTGGTTTTCCGTGCTTCCTTCAGTTTAAACCTGAATGTTGCAATAAGGAGCTTGTGATCTGAGCCACAGTCAGCTCCCGGTCTTGTTTTTGCTGACTGTATAGAGCTGCTCCATTTTTGACTGCAAAGAATATAATGAATCTGATTTCAGTATTGACTGTGTGGTGACGTCCATGTGTACAGTTGTCTTTTGGAAAAGGGTGTTTGCTATGACCAGTACATTCTCTTGACAGAACTGTTAGCCTTTTCCCCTGCTTCATTTTGTATTCCAATCCTCTATGAAGAAAAGGACATCTTTTTTTTTTTTGGGTGGGGGTGGATCTAGAAGATGTTTTATGTCTTCATGGAACCAGTCAACTTCAGCTTCTTTGGCATCAGTGGTTAGGGCATAGACTTGGATTACTGTGATGTTGAATGGATAGCCTTGGAAATGAACTGAGATCACTCTATCGTTTCTGAGGTTGTACCCAAGTATTGCATTTCGGACTCTTTTGTGACTGTGAGGGCTACTCCATTTCTTCTAAGGGATTTTTTTTCCCACAGTAGTAGATATAATGGTCATCTGAATTAAATTCTCCCATTCCTGTCCATTTTAGTTCACTGATTCCTAAGATGTCAGTGTTCAATCTTGCCATCTCTTGCTTGCCCATGTCCAGTTTACCTTGATTCATTTGCCTAACATTCCAGATTCATATGAGATATTGTTCTTTACAGCATTGGATTTTACTTTCACCACCAGACACATCCACAGCTGAGCATCATTTCTGCTTTGGCCCAGACGCTTCATTCTTTCTGGAGCTATTAGTGATTGCCCTCTCTTTCCATGGGGTCGCAAAGAATTGGACACAACTGAGCAACTTTCACTTTCCCAGTAGCATATTGGACACCTTTCAACTTGGGGAGCTCATCTTCTGGTGTCATATCTTTTTGCCTTTTTGTACTCTTAATGGCAAGAATATTGGAGTGGGTTGTCGTTTGCTCTTCCAATAGACCATATTTTGTCAGAACTCTTCACTATGACCCGTCCGTCTAGGGTGGCCCTGCTTGGTTTGGCTCATAGCCTCATTGAGTTACATGAGCCCCTTCACCACCGTAAAGCTATGATCCATGAAGGGAGTTAGAAATAACCAATTTCCATAAATGACATATAGTGGCTAGCCCCCCAGTTATAGGTTTTTATCCGTAGCTTAGTGGATAATAATAAGTGATTTAATTAGTGAAACCCCCTGAATCCTCTGTCCAGATTTACTTTTGCCTAGTTAAAAAAAAAAAAAAAAAGGAAAAAAAGCATTTTGGCAAATCATTTACTTTTATCTTTCTGTCTAGGAAAGTTTAATCATCAGAGCAAGACATGAATCTGAAGAAAGAAGGAATATTCTATTTAAGCATTCTTAGGTAACCAGAAAGGAGGATTTTTTTGGTTATTTATTCCTTTATCATATGTTTAAAAGAGAACTTTGTTTCATATGCAACATAAGAAAATTTCAGAAAGCTTATTGAATGTTCCAGTCGTGGGGAATACAAAAATGATTAACATTCAGATAGCCTATGATTTATCAGTTTTAAAACTTACTTCTGAATGTAAGTCAGTGATTAATCTCAGAGACTTCATAGCCTTGGAAAAAATGAAAAGTATTTAGATTGGAGTAGAGTTTTACTTTGAGTTGGATTGTGGCAGTTGCTGGTGAACTTTGAAATTTAACTCCCATCTAGAAGATACTGTAAACCCAGAGAACAAAGGAGGGGGACTCAGGTGAGTAGCCAGAAGATCTCTGAGGATGAGAAGAATGCAGTGCTGTGATAGGAGGAGGTTACAGGAGTGATGTTCAGAGGAGTTTCTTTCAAGGTTTTGAAACAGTCATTCAGAGTTTTGAATGTGTTGTCGAAGTCTTCCCGGTAGCAATATCTAGCATTCCTCTAGTTGTTAATTTATTGGCAAAAGTTAATGCTCAAATCGGAAGTCAGTAGGAAAAACGGAATTCACAATATAAAAATTTAAAATATGATCCTGGAATGCATTCTTCTGAGAAAAAGAAAGATACTGTACTAGTGTGTGGCATTGGGATTGTAAACCTAAACCTCTAAAACCTAAAAACATTACAAGCGTTATCAATGCAGTAACTGTCTGTTGCTAAACAGTAGTTCATTCAGAGTTACCGGCATGGTTTTTGCATTGGCCCTGCCCCATACTTCAGTTCAGTTCAGTTCAGTTCCTCAGTCGTGTCCGACTCTTTGCAACCCCATGAATCGCAGCGCACCAGGCCTCCCTGTTCATCACTAACTCCCAGAGCTCACTCAGACTCATGTCCATCAAGTCAGTGATGCCATCCAGCTATCTCATCCTCTGTCATCCTCTTCTCCTCCTGCCCCCAATTCCTCCCAGCATCAGAGTCTTTTCCAATGAGTTAACTCTTTGCATGAGGTGGCCAAAGTACTGGAGTTTCAGCTTTAGCATCATTCCTTCCAAAGAAATCCCAGGGCTGATCTTCAGAATGGACTGGTTGGATCTCCCTGCAGTCCAAGGGACTCTCAAGAGTCTTCTCCAACACCACAGTTCAAAAGCATCAATTCTTCGGCGCTCAGCCTTCTTCACAGTCCAACTCTCACATCCATACATGACCACAGGAAAAACCATAGCCTTGACTAAACAGACCTTAGTCGGCAAAGTAATGTCTCTGCTTTTGAATATGCTATCTAGGTTGGTCATAACTTTTCTTCCCAGGAGTAAGCGTCTTTTAATTTCATGGCTGCAGTCACCATCTGCAGTGATTTTGGAACCCCCAAAATAAGTTCTGACACTGTTTCCACTGTTTCCCCATCTATTTCCCATGAAGTGATGGGACCGGATGCTGTGATCTTCGTTTTCTGAATGTGGAGCTTTAAGCCAGCTTTTTCACTCTCTTCTTTCACTTTCATCAATAGGCTTTTGAGTTCCTCTTCACTTTCTGCCATAAGGGTGGTATCATCTGCATATCTTAGGTTATTGATATTTCTCCCGGCAATCTTGATTCTCTTCCAGCCCACCATTTCTCATGATGTACTCTGCATAGAAGTTAAATAAGGATGGTGACAATAGACAGCCTTGACGTACTCCTTTTCCTATTTGGAACCAGTCTGTTGTTCCATGTCCAGTTCTAACTGTTGCTTCCTGACCTGCATACAGATTTCTCAAGAGGCAGGTCAGGTGGTCTGGTATTCCCATCTCTTTCAGAATGTTCCACAGTTTCTTGTGATCCACACAAAGGCTTTGGCATAGTCAATAAAGCAAAAATAGATGTTTTAGAACTCTCTTGCTTTTTCCATGATCCAGTGGATATTGGCAACTTGATCTCTGGTTCCTGTGCCTTTTCTAAAACCAGCTTGAACATCAGGAAATCGAGGGTTCGCATACTGCTGAAGCTTGGCTTGGAGAATTTTGAGCATTACTTTACTAGCTTGTGAGATGAGTGCAATAATGTGGTAGTTTGAACATTCTTTGGCATTGCCTTTCTTTGGAATTGGAATGAAAACTGACCTTTTCCAGTCCTGTGGCCACTGCTGAGTTTTCCAAATGTGCTGGCATATTGAGTGCAGCACTTTCACAGCATCATCTTTCAGGATTTGAAATAGCTCTACTGGAATTCCATCACCTCCACTAGCTTTGTTCGTAGTGATGCTTTCTAAGGCCCACTTGACTTCACATTTCAGGATGTCTGGCTCTAGGTGAGTGATCACACCATCATGATTATCTGGGTCGTGAAGATCTTTTTGTACAGTTCTGTGTATTCTTGCCACCTCTTCTTAATATCTTCTGCTTCTGTTAGGTCCATACTATTTCTGTCCTTTATTGAGCCCGTCTTGGCATGAAATGTTCCCTTGGTATCTCTGATTTTCATGAAGAGATCTCTAGTCTTTCCCATTCTGTTCTTTTCCTCTATTTCTTTGCATTGATCGCTGAGGAAGGCTTTCTTATCTCTTCTTGCTCTTCTCTGGAACTCTGCATTCAGATGCTTATATCTTTCCTTTTCTCCCTTGCTTTTCGCCTCTCTTTTTTCTATTTGAAAGTCCTCCCCAGACAGCCATTATGCTTTTTGCATTTCTTTTCCATGGGGATGGTCTTGATCCCTGTCTCCTGTACAATGTCACGAACCTCATTCCATAGTTCATCAGGCACTCTATCAGATCTAGGCCCTTAAATCTATTTCTCACTTCCAGTGTGTAATCATAAGGGATTTGATTTAGGTCATACCTGAATGGTCGAGTGGTTTTCCCTACTTTCTTCAATTTAAGTCTGAATTTGGTAATAAGGAGTTCATGATCTGAGCCACAGTCAGCTCCTGGTCTTGTTTTTGTTGACTGTATAGAGCTTCTCCATCTTTGGCTGCCAGGAATATAATCAATCTGATTTCAGAGTTGACCATCTGGTGATGTTCATGTGTAGAGTCTTCTCTTGTGTTGCTGGAAGAAGTGTTTGCTATGACCAGTGCATTTTCTTGGCAAAACTCTATTAGTCATTGCCCTGCTTCATTCCGCATTCCAAGGCCAAATTTGCCTGTTACTCCAGGTGTTTCTTGACTTCCTACTTTTGCATTCCAGTCCCCTATAATGAAAAGGACATCTTTTTTGGGTGTTAGTTCTAAAAGGTCTTGTAGGTCTTCATAAAACCATTCAACTTGAGCTTCTTCAGTGTTACTGGTTGGGGCATAGACTTGGATAACTGTGATATGAATGGTTTGCCTTGGAGACGACCAGAGATCATTCTGTCGTTTTGAGATTGCATCCAAGTACTGCATTTCGAACCATGTTGACCATGATGGCTACTCCATTTCTTCTGAGGGATTCCTGCCTGCAGTAGTAGATAGCCTGGTCATCTGAGTTAAATTCACCCATTCCAGTCCATTTTAGTTCACTGATTCGTAGAATGTCGATATTCGCCCTTGCCATCTCTTGTTTGACCACTTCCAATTTGCCTTGATTCATGGACCTGACATTCCAGGTTCCTATGCAATATTGCTCTTTACAGCATCGGACCTTGCTTCTATCACCAGCCGCATCCACAGCTGGGTATTGTTTTTGCTTTGGCTCCATCCCTTCATTCTTTCTGGAGTTATTTCTCCACTGATCGCCAGTAGCATATTGAGCACCTAATGACCTGGGGAGTTCCTCTTTTGGTATCCTCTCATTTTGCCTTTTCATACTGTTCATGTGGTTCTCAAGGCAAGAATCCTGAAGTGACTTGCCATTCCCTTCTGTAATGGACCACATTCTGTCAGACCTCTCCACCATGACCTGCCTGTCTTGGGTTGCCCCACAGGCATAGCTTGGTTTCATTGAGTTAGCCAAGGCTGTGGTCCTAGTGTGATTAGATTAACTAGTTTTCTGTGAGTATGGCTTCAGTGTGTCTGCCCTCTGATGCCCTCTTGCAACACCTACCATCTTACTTGGGTTTCTTAAATGTACTTCCTTTAAAAGGGAGTATTATTAATGATGGCCATACTTTCAAAATGAAACATCCTCTTTACAATAATGGTTTCTAATAGCTTTGCTGGAGGAAGAAATGGCAACCAACTCCAGTATTCTTGCCTGTAGAATTCTGTAGACGGAGCCTGGCTAGCTATAGTCCTAGGGGTCACAAAGAGTTAGTATTTTCTTGGAAGAAATTCTGTGTTTTTCAGGCAGATCTAAAAGTGTTCTAATTATTTGCATATCTTTGCTCTTATAGCACATATTTTGAAAACTGTTAAGGTTATTGGAGCTGAGAGAAAGTACTGTGTGTGTTAGATTTTTGGGTAAAAGTTTTAAATGCTACATATGGAGTAAAATGCCAATTTTGCAAAAAAGGGTGGCAAGATGAAGCCAAATTCCCACAGTAACGTTATCTTTGCCTTCACACAGCTGTATTGTTACCCTAGTGGACCGTGTGGTTTAGTGCTTTTTCCTGATAACTGTAGAAGCACATAGGATTCTTTCTGTATCACTGGGTATGAACTTTAGTGCTCCTTTCCCAGTAAGCTGTGTAAATATGTGGTCTCAATATGTATCTCAGTTTGACCTTTATACTTTCTATTCCTGCCAAAATTTGTCCTTGCTGTGATATCTTGCTACATCTGTTGCAAACTCTTTCTTGTTCCCCCCACCACCAGCCAGAAATGTCACTGCTCTGAAATTTATTTTGTCATTTTTGTCTCTCCATTCCTGACATATTCTGCATTATTTTCTCCCCATGTAATTCAAGGTGTTCAGGTTCCCTCAATTTAGTTTCTAACTATAAGCTTATTGGATTTCTTTATTTTTGTTTTGCAAAATTAAAATAACTACTTGCTAAATGCTTTTCTTATTAGCTCCATGTTTCCTTTGAAGCCAGCCCTTATTCTGAGATAAATATTTGACACTGACTTGTTTCAGTATTTCTTGCAACAACTCTTGTTTTTTGCTCATTTAAAGGTGTGGCCTGAATGTCGGTTGTTAGCTCTTCCCTTCTCATCCTCTCTCCAACATTTACTGAGTATAGTCTATGTCAGGGACTCTTAACTGGACACCTAATGGATGCTAAGCACTACCCTAGCACTGCAAATACAGCAGAAAATGAAGCTGGCCAAGTGTGTCTGCCCTTCAGGGACCTTATATTCATTCTTGTGGGAGGATAGATCAATATATAAATATCTAGTATGTCAGATGGTGATGAGTGCTATGGAAAAAAAGGGAAGGGGTACAGGAGTGCTAAACGGGATGCTAGGGGAAAAGGGTGTGTCAATATGTAGGTTTCCTGTTTTATGTAGGGAAGTCATTAGGTAGAGACCTAGTCATGTGGTTACACAGGGCACGGTTATCCAGGCAAAGGTGATAGCAAATGCAGAGGCCCTGAAGCTAGATGGAAAGTGCTTAAGACGTGTTCCAGGACCAGCAGAGATGCCGCTGTTGGCTGGTGAAGGGGGCAGTGACCAGTAAAAGCTGGAGCCAGAAACAGGGTTTTTACTCTTGATGAGATGAAGGTCAGGGTAGAGTAGGGTTTGTTTGATCATATCAGAGCAGTGATGTGATCAGACTTAGTTTTAAAGGATTACTTGGGCTACTATATAGGCAAAGGAGGATGCAAAAAGACTAGGAGATTATGGCAGTAATTCAGCTTTGAGATAATGATAGTGTGGATCAGGGCTGTGGAGTTGGAAGGAATTGTTAGTAGCTTTAGATACACTTTGAAGATAGATCTGAGAGGATTTTTTTTTGTAGAGTTAAAGATGATGCAAGGATATTTGGCTTAAGCAACTGGAAAAAATGCCTTTTACTGAAATGAAGAAGACTACCAAAGAACAACTTTTGATGGGAAAATGAGTTGAGTTTTGGACAGATTAAGGTGCTATTATATTGCATAAGGGCACCAAAAGTTTTTTGATAATCATGTTTCTTTGGAATTAGCTGTTTGCTTGGTTAAAAACAACAAAAATAGTGATCTGCATATATATAACCTTAAGTTTAACTTTTTCTTTTGCGTGCAACTCTGTCTTCCTACTGATGATAATCACTTTTTTTGTTGTTGCTAAAGAGCATGCTATGGTTTTGCTATCAGAAATATCCATGTGGTAAATTTGAGAACCACATTAGTGTTTTGCTTTTTGGTATGAATGCCATTTGACTGATATAAGAGTCTAAATTCAAAATTATTGTCCCTCAGAAACTTTGTCTAATAGTTCCAAAATGAGAAGGCAGAGAAAAATGGGAGGAGGGTCAAAGTAATAATGAAAGAAAATTTCCCGTGTTAAAGACTGAGGTTTTCAAACCATATAGTCACCAGATAATAAGATAAATGAATTAAGACTCGATACAAGATAAACTTTTGTTAACTCAGCATTAAAAAAAAATACAACCAAAAGAAATTTCATACCAGGTTCCCTACTTAAGGAGAATGAGATAGCTAGACTTTCTTAGCATCTTTAGATGTTTATGAATCAGTGAGAGGATGCCTTCAAAGCAATATATGAAGTATGAGTATATGAAGAGTAAAATTTTAGATAGGGTGACCAGAGAATGCCATTTAAGTAAAAATCTGAAGGATGTGAGGTAGGTAGCCATGTAGCTATCTAGGAGATGGGCACCCTAGGCAGAGGGAACACAGGTGCAGAGATCCAGAGGCAGCAGTGTTCTTGATGTTTAAGAATGGGGGGAGCCAATGTGACTGCAGCAAGGAGAGCGGATGGTGGGCGGTAGGAGATGAAGTCAAGAGTGAGGGGCTCAGGTCATGTAGGGGCTTGTGTATCATGATGAAGACTAGCTTTTACGGAATGAGATGAAAATCCATTGAAGGGTTTTGAGCAGAGTGGTAATGTAATCTGCTGTGCATTTTAGCAGCTAGAGTGATTCTTTTGTGTTTTGACATGACTAGGGGACAGGAGCACGGGCAGTGAGGAGGTCGCTGCAGTAATCCGGGGGAGAGTTCACTATGGCTTGGATCAGAGTGATGCTAGTAAGGATGATGAAAGGTAGTTGAATTTGGAATCTTAGTTTCAAGGTGGAGTTGGCAGGATTTGCTGGCTGATCAGATGTGGGTGAGGAGAGAAAGGGGAAGAAAGTAACAGAGACCAGAGATCAAATCAAGCGTGATATTAAGCTTTTGGCCTAAGTAATTCCTGAATGAAATGATCACAAACTGAATAACTGAAGGCATGGGGGTGGAGGCAAAAGTATTCGAAGCTTACCTTTAGACATGACTTTAAACCTTTCGACCTCTGCCAGTCTGAAAAGTGGGGGTAAGTCCCATTTTAATTTTCATTTCTCTTACTTTGAGTGAAACTGAGCACTTGCATTTTATTGTGACCTATCTATTTTAATTAGTTAATGGTGGTTCTTTTGATTTGTTAGGATTCTTTTTATAAATTAAGAAATTAGTTCTTTGTATTAGTTGTTGCAAAATCACCTTGCCCCAGTTTTTGTTTTTAAACCTTGCTCCTGGTGTTCAGAGTCTTTTTGAGGGGAGGGATCATTCAGTTAATCAGTTATTTATAGTGTCAGAGTTTGGGTCATACTTAGGCTTTCGCCCTAATGTCACTAGAAACACACACACACACACACATATATATATGTCTAATGACATTAACAACTATATATAAATATATGTATATATATTTGTCGTATTTTGGTGATTCTGTTTTGCATTTAAATCTCTAATCCATCTGGATGTTCAGGGAAATGCTGTCCTGGATGATGGGCTTGTTGAAGGGATGCTCTGGGAAGTCAGGAAGTCTGTGCAGAGCCTCAGTGCTTACCAGACAGAGCAGATCTCCAGAAGAGCTTCAGCACAGGACACAGTGACAGGGACTAGCCTTTTCTCATAGTTCTCATAGTTAGCAGCCTTTGGGAGGATTTGGTTGGCTATTACCTGCTCAGGGAAGTAGTTATCAGGCTTTTGGACTGAATCTGCATTGTCTGGAGGGCTTGTTAAAATACAGATTACTGAGTGACACCTCCAGAGTTTGATTCTCTAGGTTTGGTGTGTAGCCTGAGAATTTTCATTGCTAACAAGTTCTCAGGTGATACTTCTCGTCCCAGGACAACATTTTGACCTAGAGGTTGTGGACTTACGGTCTGGAACCAGAAGGTTTGAGTTCAAATCTCTGTCGTGGTATTTACTAGCTCTGTGAATTTAAGTAGGGTTTTGTTTGTTTCTTGTCTAACTTCTTCCTCCCCCTCAAGCCAGATTTTCATTTCCTTGAACCAGGGTGTGTATTTCTTAAAGCTGTGGGAGCTTAAAAAAAAGATACTGTATTTGAAGTAGTTAGGACCCACTTGAAACATGGTAACTGCTTCCCAGGTCCTGTTAGTGGTAAAGGACCTGCCTGCCAGTACAGGAGATGTAAGAGATCTGAGTTCAGTCCCTGGGTCGGGAAGATCCCCTGGAGGAGGGCATGGCCACCCACTGGAGTATTCTTGCCTGGAGAATCTTATGGACAGAGGAGCCTGGCTACTACAGTTCACAGGATCACAAAGAGCTGGACATGACTGACGTGAGTTAGCACAACTGCCCCTAATAAAGTTGCTGCTGCTTTCATCAAGCTCTCTTTCTGGTTATAGTGTCAGTGCTGTCCAATAAGAATGATATGAGCAGCACGCACTGTAAAAATTTCTATAGTCATGTGTAAAACATAAATAAAGTGAAATTCTCTTCTGTTATTTTAATCCAGTGTATATGAAATATTTCAAATATTTCAAATATCATCATGAAATTATTAATAAGGTATTGTACATTCATTTCTTCATAATTTGAAATTTGGTGTATATTTTATACTTACAGCAAATCTCAGTTGAGACTGAACAAATTCCAAGTGCCCAATAACCACATGTGACAGGGAACAACCATTTTAGACAGTGCCAGTATAGGTTCCAAGGTTGAAGAACACTTTGGAATTCTACAACCTTGGTTTTCAAAAAAAAAATACATTCAAAAAAACAAAAGAAAAATGGGTGCAGAGTTGGGAGGATACAAAAATGGGTCCCCGAAACATGACAGACCACGTCCACTTACCCGCATCCAGTCCCCGCAGAATCGAGCATACAGCTGCCCCCACCCCCGCCCCCCCCACCCCCAAGCAGGTGAAACAGGTGTCTTCTCCATGGGGGTTCAATACCTTCCAACTTGAAAGAGGTGACTGTCTTTGGAAACAGTTACTCGAGGTTGTACAAAGGTTTTTAATGTATATAGTTTGTTGCAAGTAACAAAACTACTTTGCAAGACCCGCTTTCTTCCAAAATTTAAAAAATACTAGTATTTGTTTTAGTAAGAATTCTTTTTCCTCTCTTTTTTCTTTTTTTTGCAAAGCAGCATAGCAACATTGTGATTGTAAGACGTGCCTGAGGTTGTGGTCACAACTGTAAACATTATTTGCACATCAGGAAGAAAACTGGAGGAGATGGGGGCCTTAAAAAAAAAAGAGAGAACAAAAAAAGATACAGTTCTCTAGAGAGGTCACTGCGTGCACTGCTCCTTGGAGGTGCGTCCTCCTGCGTCGTGCCCTCAAGTGGACTGATATTAGTCCTTAGAGAGTCAGTGTGTGTTGCTGCTTATTTAAATACAGTACAGTTGGAGCCTCAACAGTGCCAAGGTCCTCTCTACCCTTCTAGATGCCTCCTTCTTCCTAAAACCAGGAGAGGTGAACACCTGAGCAGGGAATCTCAGGTGATGTAATTTAGTCCACCAGTGCCTGCTCTGTTGAAGAGCTCGGTGTCCATTCTTGAAGAAACAAACTCGTGGAAGGGCATGTTTTCTTATTATATACTAAAAACTTCTTATACTAATTTGTACCAACATTTCCTTGATTGTGACTGACGCCGAGTAATTATGAAGATTTTTTTTTCTTCTGAGTATTGCATGAAGGCTACCAAGTTGGAACAGGCAAGTCCTGGATGTGAAAGCTTTAATTTATCTACCTCATTCATGTGTTATTTTTGAGCTATAGTCTCTATTTTCCTATTGGATGACCGCTGAAGTGTTCCTAGACCCTATCGTAAACCTAAGAGTTGATGTATTGGTGGGAGCAGCTGGAAGTTCAAGATATTGTGATTCTTTTTTTCTTCTTAATCCCCCTTTTGTATATGTGCTATTAAGCAGACGATGAAGCGTTCCTCTTGAAGATTTAACAAGCAAGGAGAAAGACCCACATTTCTGGGTGAGAAGTCTTTACCCCTCTGTTTGGAAGAGTGGATTGTGGCTTTTCTCAAGTCTGTCTCTTGGTAATTGCACCTGACTTTAGGACTCCCCCACAAATTTTTTTGTTTTGTTTTGCCAAGTTGTGCCTTTCCTTCTGGAATTGTAAGTGAACACAATGATAGTACCTGTTTACACTATGAAGCGGATATTGTTACAGAAGATAGACCAGAGGCTTTCTCACTTGTTAAGCTTAATAATGCCTTGTGAATGTATGATCTACGGAGAAACCCCTGTAGTTTTTACCTACTGATGCTCTCTGTCTGTTGGAGAATAAATTTTGAATGGTTCTTTTTTTCACCAAAAAAAAAAAAAAGACAGTTCCAGTATAACTCTTCACTCTGTCTTCCTGGCCTCTTCCATTATATTTAGCCATTCTTCAGGTACTGATTCTTAGTCTAAATTAGTTACAGACTTGGAAGTGAAGCTTAGTGTTTCAGTTGATGTGGAAAGAATGACTCTGGGCATGGGAAGTGTCCTTAAGCTGGGTATAGACTTTTTAGTCTCTAAAGAGATGAACCAGGGACAAGAGAAGAGTGTGTATTCCTGGGAGTCAGTTTCTACCAAGGATATCTGTCTACATTAGAACACAATGTCATCTGAATAGTCTCTGTAAGTTCTGCAGGCTTGAGTATTCCTCACTGGAAGAGTGGTTCTGGAAGCCTCCAGAGATACAAGGAATAGCCTTGATTCTTAAAGCATATCTTGTCATTGGTTTCTGTTGGCTCATGGGAGAGACATTTTCCTTCTGTGTGTCTGTGGAGGGTTTTCTTGTGAAGGAGAATCCCCTCAGGAATTGTAATTAGTTTTTGACAGAGTAAATATACTACTTCAAACAGTCACTGTGCCAGTTTCTTGCTAGGATTGTGCTGGGCTATGCTATATATGTCTAATAATTGCAATGTTGCAGTTTTAATTAAGGATTTTTTTTTCATATGCCTCTATTTTGCTGACACAGTGGCACATTTTAAAGGCATAGATTGTACTTTTGTCTTCTGTGAGTATTTAGCAAATATTTGAGTTCCCACTGTGTGCACAGCTCAGTTTTTTTTAATTCTTTACAGTCCCTCTTTTGGAATTTCATATTTTTCATAGATTGTTCTTAATCTTCTAGCTTTTACATATTGTTATCAACATAATGAAATCCTACTAGAAAAAAGATGTCTGGTTATTAAACTTCTTATATTCAGCATTCTTTTTACACTTAACTCATTTGGAGATAAACAAATGAAATGTTAAGATTTTCTTGCCCATGGTGATTAAATCATGTTTGATAAATCTTTTTATGTTTATAAATGGGCAATATGATTGACATTTTTTGACAATATTTTACTACTCTTGCTGACTGGCTTTCTTTAAATTGATTGAGGCTTTTCTTTTAACTTAGGTAATAACGTTTGGGAACTGTGTTGTTCCTTTGACTAGGCTTTTAAAATTCACTCACCCTTGAAGGTCTCTTCGAATTTTTTTTAAGGCAGTATTTCCTGTACTTGGAAAAAGAAAGAATTTTATATCTGTACTGCTTATCACACATAAGCATTTAATTTATCATCTTTTGCTACTGAGAGGAAAGAAATGATGATTTGGGTGTTCTTTGGGGATATAAGCAAAGCACCGTACTGCAGTTGTATAAACCCCCTCCCCTTCCGTTCTTCCTTTTTCCCCAAAATATTCAAATCTATGGGATAGTTAAAATACTAGAACAATGAATATTTATATGCTTGTGTAGTCTTCATTTAGATCAACCAGTTACTAGTATTTTATGACATTTGCTTTTCCTCTCTTCCCCTGTGTTTCTTTGCTACCTTGCTGCTTGCAGATATCCTGACACTTTGTCCCTGAATTCTTTAGCATGCACTTCCACTTCTTAACCTAAGAAAAGAATCCACAATTTCATAACATTTTAAAAAACAGAGTCTCTATTCAATTTCTCCCCAGTTTTTTTCAGCTTTTTAAAAAAATTTGTTTTTAATCTAGGATCCAGTCAAGGTTTAAGCATTTGATTATGTCTCTTTAATTAATTCACAGTGATTTCTCTGCCATTTTTGGTTTATTTCTTTGTTTTTCCTTAAAAAAAAAAAAAAAAAAGGGACTGACTAGCATTCCAGATTTCTCATACTGGTTCTTCCCTCATGATTAAATTCAGTTTAAACATTATTCTGCAAGAATTGCTTTATAGTTGACATATAAAGGTCTTTAGGTGTTCTACAAAGTCAGGTTGTGTTGCTTTTGGTACTTAGTAGCTCAGTTAGATCACTTGCTCAAGTTGGTGACCACTAGGTTGCTTCGTGATATACATATATTTTTTTCATCTGTAATGACAATCTGTGACAAGCTTACTTTTGGATTACATTTTATGTGCTCAGAACCGTACAGCTAAAAATGCAGCCATGGCTCATTTTTGTTGATCTTTAAGAAATCATTTTATTTTTAAAGAGACTTATTTTATTCAAATTATTGGCAACATGGGCTATTTATTGTTATCAGTAACCATAAAGTACTGGTACAGATTTATCCCTTTTCTTTAAAAGCTCAAGAATTCAACCTTAAAGTTTTTTTTTTAAGATGTTTTCTGAACTCAGCCTAACCTAATCCAGATTGTCCCATAGTAATGATTGGTTTAAAAATATCAGTATATGTGTTGCAGACCGTAATATGGTGACTTTTTCTTTCCACTTTTCCTCCCTGCTTTGTCTCTTTTCTTTTTCTTTCTCTCTATCATATAATTCTGAACTCTTTTGGGGCTGCTTGTGATATTTTCTTTATTTTTGGGGGATTGTAAAGCTTTGGAAATTTTCCTTTAAAGAATAAATGTCACCAGTAAAGACAAGTCATTATTGAACTGTCACTTAAACAAGGTATGCCATAGAAATCAGTGAGAGAATTTGATTTCTAACTTTCTGTATTTTACATTTACTTACTAGAATTGCATGTTTATGTTTCAAAGAACAAGTTGATGGTATGTATGTTGGCTTCTGTTAGAAAAAATGATAGTTACGTGATGAATATGGTGTTATGATTCCAAAGACGGAGCAAAGAGGTTAAAGTCTCTGGAAGAAAAAAATCCTAAAAGTGTCTTAAGAGGATAGGTGGCTTACTTCCCATGGTGGACCAGGGAAGTGAGAAGACACTTATTCTTTCTTTGATTTTATTTTTCTTGCATTTCCTTCTACTAGGAATCAGTTAGATTAGGTAGACCACCTGGTGTCTGGCTCTGAGTGAACAGGAATATTTATGAGCAGGCTGAAGCAGTTCTTAAGGTCCACTTCTTCGGTAGAGAAAGACTGCTTATTCCAAGCTCAGACATTACTTTTCCCACAGAAATTGCCTGCCATCACCTCCCTAGCAGTAGAATGACTAATTATGAGCTGGAGTCTTAGCATTTCTCACTGTTTTGACATTGTGTGCTTGGCAGGGTGTAGGGTACTTCTTTACTTCTTTAGGGTGTCTGTATTTATCAAATAGTGTAGATGTCATTGTAATATTAAATATATGATTTGTGACTCTTAACATTCCAATTTCCATCAATAAAACACAGCTGCTTAGTTACAAATCAGGCTGGATTAAGCAGTTTGTTACATCTGGTGGCTCACTAGGGTAATTTGAAACAATGAAGATTTACCAAGCTGTAGGGCCAGATTTTTGCTGGTGCTCTTCTGAAGGTTTCCTTAGCTTTCACCTTTAGTGGCTACACTTCAGGCAGGTTGTGCAAGCTGCCTGGTGTACAATAAATAGCAGTCAGCCCCGAGGTTTCCTGTCTCAGAGAGGAGGGGTGATCCTAATGATAGTATTCAGAATGTTGTCTCTAGCTGATCCAGCGGTTCTTACTGCCTTTGTTGCTGGCAGTGGCGTGGCAGTTGAACGATTCCTTTGAATAAACGAGAGTAAAAGACGGGTAGAGTGGGAAAGTGACATAATGCTGGGGGCACCTGTGTGAGGATGTTGGCTCTGCTGATGCTGTGTCAAGAACAGAAAGGCAGCTTCGGACTCCTGGCAGATCCTTTTAACCCGTTTTTCCCTCTCCTTTCTAGGTGATTTACCTAGGTGAAATTTATTTCTGTCACCTTTCTTAAGGTGAGGGAAATGTCTATCTTGGATATCAGTCTCATCCACAATTGTAAGGGCATGGGTTTTAGGAGAACTTACTTCAAGCACTAAATTCTCAGCCTTAGTTACCTTTAGCAACCCAAATAATGTATGAATGCAGCTGAACTCAAAACAACTCTACCCTGTTTCTTGTGCACATTGTTCCTGGGATTCTGTTAATGAGAAAGGAATTCCCTTTTGGAAACTGCATTAGGAATGCACAGTGATATGGCTATTCCTTAGCCAAATGTTGCATAATTTAATTTTTCAGTGGGAATAAAAATGTTTAAAGAATTCAGTTTATAAATATTTATTGAAAGTTGACAGTATATGTTGAATACTGTGCTGGGAGAAATTCTAAGATGAGTGAAGCAGAGCTCAGTTTTCTCAATAAAAAAGAGATTTTATTTTTAAAAAAGCCTTTTAATGAGTACAAAAAGTAAAACAAAACTAAAAACAAATGGGTTTGAAATATTAAAAAGTCAGTAGATAATTTTTTGCAGGATACTATCAAATAAATAATTCTAATTAAAAGTATTTTAAACCTGTGGGCTCTTATTTTATAGAAAAAAAATTTTAAGGCAGATTTTCAAAAGCTGCAGTCTTGTCAACACCAAATAGTCAACACAAAATATGTGCTGCTCTACGATTGTATTGATAGCCTTCACAGTGTTTCTATTCAGCACTGTAATCTGATCAGCATGTACATCAATGGAATAGTAACTGCTTACATTTATCATATACATGTTATACACTAATTGTTTTTTATTTATAAGACTTTAAGAGCAAATTTTATGGAGGACTCTTGGAGATTAGTAACTGTCCCACAGTTACAGAGTTAAGCTGGCAGACCTAGATTCAAATCAGGCAAGTCAGATGTTTTAACTCCTTTTATTTCTTGGGCTTGTCATCCTCTGCACCCCTAGCTAGATTCTACACCCCCCTCCCCCGCCACCCCCACACCTGACTTTTCAATATGATTTGGAAGAACTTGCAAAATTCAATCTAAAGTAAAGGTAACTTTTTCTCTTCAAACTTCTATTGTAGAAAATTTTAAGAAAAAAATGTTAATTTTATTTTCTAAGTCAATTTCTACATAAACACACATATTTTTGCGATGTGTAAATGTATTTGTCATTTTTATTTTACTATTTCTTTGTCATTATATCAGATATTTATTTCTGTTATAGAATCATTTTGAATTGTTATGTATTATGCTATTAACTTAATTTATCCACATTTGCTGTCTGTTTTTCTACTTTGGGACTATTCTTGTTGTTTTCAGTTTTTCATCATTATATATAATGAAATAATGAACATTTCTCTACATGGAATAGTACTGTTCTATTGATTTATTTTTATAGGATAAATTCCCAGAAGTGGGTCAGAATAATACTCTTGAACTTCATATGTTAGTTTTTGCCTAGTGCAGTCTTTATTATGTTAATTAGGTAGGGAGAAGTAAATGTGCAGAATAAAATGTGTTATTTTCCTTATAAAGTTATTTTGTGTTATCCAGTCATTTTTCATATAAAAATAGAAGTTGAGTTATTTATGCCATTTTTATTTCCATTGGGAAAAGTAAGTATCATAGAGATGTAGGCAATTTTAAGTTAGAAGAGCTTGTAGCATTTCAGCTTTAGTATTCTCTGGTGTGGTCTTTTAGTTTTTATATTTTTAGGAATGTAACTGGTATGTGATTCCAAGCCCTGTAGAGGAGATAGGGATAGAGGGAAGAAAGGCATTGCATTGGTTAGAGTAAGGCTCAGTAACACCTATTTGTCTGTGATGACGATAGTTTTATGTCCCATGTACCAGACAGCTAGGAATTTAGCCAGCTCAGATGCATAGTGGCGGAAGTAGAAAGACGCACATAAAGATGCACAGCTGGGTCGTATCTTTGGGGATCCCCAGGCTGGCTCCTACTTTGGGTGAAGACAGCCCGTGTAGAGAGAAGTAGCTGTTGGGGCTAGGTTGCATGTGCTGCGAAGCACTCTGCTTTTCATGTCAAGTGACGTGCTTTATTCATTGAGGGCCAACATTACCGTTTCATTCACCTTTTGAATCCTAGTACAGTACAGTGTCCGGCACATAATAGGCCATTCAAGTGAATTAAATTCATGAGTGAGTTTTGAAAAAGTGGTTAACAGATATGTGGTGAAAATTGTACTAGATAACTTGAGGGTGCTTTGGCAGATGCACAACGTTGATGGGAAGAGATTTTGATGACTTCAGTGGATGATTAACAAAATTGGAAGACTGGGAAGAGATGATGTTAACTTCTGTACTGGAGCCCCCTTAGAAAACTTAAAACCACACAAAAAGCCTGCAAAAATGAGTGTTTTTAGTAGCTTCATAATGACCTTTAAAACCTGGAATTAACCAGGATGTCCTTCAATAGATGAATGAATAAACAAACTGAGGTACATCCATTCAATGGAATATTCAGTAATAGAAAGAAATGGTGTGTATAATAATAGACTAGAGTTGGAAACATCAGCAAGAATTTATGTTTAGCTTATTATGGATGTAAATGGGTTGCCTACAGAAATATTTATAAATATGTGTACACACTGGTTAGTTTACATATATTTTTCCTTGCTTTAGTTTACATATATATTTTCTTTGCTCTGTTAGCTGATAGGACTTAAAAGCAATGATATCCCATTAGCAATGAGCATACCTAGCACCCAGATCTTGTTTTTTTTTAATACCATTCTTCAACAAACAGAAACAGGGTTCTTGGAGAAACAGCCAGTTCTAAGACTGGGGCCAAAAATCTACAAGATGAGCATGGATCATATTGTAATGTCAGAAAGTAAAGGAAGTGTTTAAAAAACCCCACAGTGATGGGAGCATGTCAAAGGGATGTTGGAACCAATGTTACCATTGTCAGCTCCCAGTAGTCAGAATTGAAACATTTGGAGCAATAAGATAAATAAAGAAGTAGTGGATTAGACCATATATGATAAATGTCCATGAGTCCATACTGATTAATTAATGATTGATTAAATAAATAAAAGTGTGAGACCCACTTGCTTTGCAAAAAGAATTCCAGATGGTTTGGAATGTGCAAAAATCTCTGCAAAGAGTTCCAGATTGTCTCCCACAAGAAGGGGGGAGCTCAAGTCTCCACCCCTTAAATGTGGGCTGTAGCAGTCACTTTTCCCCAAAGAAGGCAGTATAGGAAGGTAGGGGAAAAGAGTAACTTTACCTGACAAACACTACCTCAGCCAGGTGATCAAAATTAACATCAACAGTGATAATCCATGTTGATAGCATATACCCTTGATATGATGTGATGAGAAGGGTACTCCACCCCTACAGTCTTCATCCTCCAGACTCTTCAAACCTGGTCTTAGCTGTGAGAAGAACATCAGGCAAACCCATATTAGTGGATGTTCTACAAAATACCTGACCAGTACTCTTCCATAACTATTAAGGTTATCAAAAACAAGGAAAGTCTGAGAAGCTGTCAGAGTTAAGAGGCAGCTTAAAGTGACATGATGACTAAATGTAATGTGATGTCCTGGATAGGATCCTGGAATAGAAAAAGGAATACGTGAACTGTGAACTTCCAGATGTTCAAGCTGGTTTTAGAAAAGGCAGAGGAACCAGAGATCGAATTGCCAACATCCGCTGGATCATGGAAAAAGCAAGAGAGTTCCAGAAAAACATCTATTTCTGCTTTATTGACTATGCCAAAGCCTTTGACTGTGTGGATCACAAGAAACTGTGGAAAAATTCTGAAAGAGATGGGAATGCCAGACCACCTGACCTGCCTCTTGAGAAACCTATATGCAGGTCAGGAAGCAACAGTTAGAACTGTGTATATTGTCACCCTACTTATTTAACTTATATGCAGAGTACATCATGAGAAGCGCTGGGCTGGAAGAAGCACAAGCTGGAATCAAGACTGCCGGGAGAAATATCAATAACCTCAGATATGCAGATGATACCACCCTTATGGCAGAAAGTGAAGAGGAACTCAAAAGCCTATTGATGAAAGTGAAAGAGGAGAGTGAAAAAGTTGGCTTAAAGCTCAACATTCAGAAAACGAAGATCATGGCATCTGGTCCCATCCCTTCATGGGAAATAGATGGGGAAACAGTGGAAACAGTGTCAGACTTTATTTTTGGGGGTTCCAGAATCACTGCAGATGGTGACTGCAGCCATGAAATTAAAGACGCTTACTCCTGGGAAGAAAAGTTATGACCAACCTAGATAGCATATTCAAAAGCAGAGACATTACTTTGCTGACTAAGGTTCGTGTAGTCAAGGCTATGATTTTTCCATTGGTCATGTATGGATGTGAGAGTTGGACTGTGAAGAAGGCACCGAAGAATTGATGCTTTTGAACTATGGTGTTGAAGAAGACTCTTGAGAGTCCCTTGGACTGCAGGGAGATCCAACCAGTCCATTCTGAAGGAGATCAGCCCTGGGATTTCTTTGGAAGGAATGATGCTAAAGCTGAAACTCCAGTACTTTGGCCACCTCATGTGAAGAGTTGACTCATTGGAAAAGACTCCAATGCTGGGAAGGATTGGGGGCAGGATGAGAAGGGGACGACTGAGGATGAGATGGCTGGATGGCATCACTGACTCAATCTACGTGAGTCTGAGTGAACTCTGGGAGTTAGTGATGGACAGGGAGGCCTGGCTTGCTGCGGTTCATGGGGTCGCAGAATTAGACATGACTGAGCAACTGAACTGAAAGGAAATATAAATGAGTTTTACACTTCACATTTAATTTAATAAAGTTAATAGTGTATCATTGTTATGCTATATATAGAAAATGCTAAAGATGCCATCAAAAAGTTATTAGAGCTCATCAATGAATCTGATAAACCTACAGGAGACAAAATTAACATACAGGAGTCTGTTCCGTCTCTACATACTAATAACAAACTATCAGCAAGAGGAATTAAGGAAACAGTTCAATTTATTGTTTTATCAAAAAGGATACAATACTAATGAAGTGTAAAAGACTTGTACTTGGAGGACCATAAGGCACTGATGGAAGAAATTGGAGAAATGATACAAACAGATGGAACAATACACTGTTCATGGATTGGAAGTGTTAATATGGTTAAAATGACCATGGTCTCCATGGTAATCTACAAATTCAACACAGTCCCAATCAAAATGCCAATGACATTTTTCACAGAACTAGAATAATATTAAAAAAATTTATGGAAACACAAAAGTCCTTAAATAGCCAGCATAATCTTGAGAAAGAAGGATAGTATGGGAGATGTCGTGCTTCCTTACTTCAGCCTTTACTGCACAGCCACAGTAATTAGAACAACATGGAACTTGAACAGAAAACAGACACATAGATCAACAGAGAGAACAGAATAGAGAGCCCAGAAATAAACCCATGCATTTGTGGTCAGTTAATCTATGACAGTGGAGGCAGGAACCTACAGTGGAGAAACAGCAGTTTCTTTAAGAAGTGATGATGGGAAAACTGGACAACTACATGTAAAAATTAAAAAGAAAAGAGCATTTTTTCACTTCATATACAAAAATAAAGGAAAAAATGGATTAAACACCTAACTGTAAGGCTGGAAACCATGAAACTCCTAGAAGAAAGCATAGGCAGAACTTTGACATGAATTGTAGCAGTATTTTTTTTTTAATCTCAAAGACAAAGGAAACCAAAGCAAAAATGAAAAAATGGGGCATGATTTAAGTTAAAAACATTTGCACAGCAAGGAAAGCATCAACAAAATAAGACAGCCTACTAAATGGAAGAAAATATCACAAATGATACAACTGTTAAGGGGTTGAGATTCAACATGTATAAATAGCACATACAACTCTCAAAAAACTAACAGCTTGATTCAAAAATGGGCAGAAAACTGGCATAGACATTTCCCCAAAGATGTAAGGATGGCTACCAGGCACATGAAAAGGTGCTCAGCATAGCTAGTCATCAGAAAAACACAAATCAGAACCACAATGAGATGTCACCTCACACCTGCCATAATGTCTGTCAGTAAAAAAGACCAGAAATAACAAATGTTGGTAAGGATGTAGAATAAAGGGAACCCTCAAATACTGTTGGTGGGAATGTACATTGGTGCAGCCACTGTGGAAAATAGTTTGGAGGTTCCTCAATAAGCTAAAAGTAGAATTACCATATGATCCAGTAATTCCACTCCTGGGTATATATCTGAAGAAAATGAAAACATTAATTTGAAAAGATACCTGTATCTCAGGGTCCATAGCAATGTTATTTATAATAGCCAAAATACGGAAGCAGCATAAGTGTCCAGCAACTGACAAATGGATAAAGAAGATACATATATGGATTACTGTGTGTAATACTGAGTGTAATACCACTCAGCTATAAAAAGAATGGAAATTTGCCCTTTGCAACAGCATACATGAACCTGCAGGGTATTATGCTTAGTGAAATAAGTCAGATAGAGTCAAATACTGTATGTTACTACTTATATGTGGAACCTAAAAATTAAAATGAATATAGCAAAGCAGAAACAATAATGTGTCAATATTGTTTTATTAATTGTAACAAACATGCAATTAACATTGTAAACATGCAATATGATTGTTAATGTTAGGGAGATTGGGTTCCAAGTATATAGGAACTCTATACCACCTTAGCAACTTTTCTGTAAATCTAAAACTGTCCTAAAAATAAAACTTATCATTAAGAAAATACTTCTCAGTGGCACACAGAATTGCTAATAATTATCCTCTGATGGAGTTTAACATTTTTTTAAAAATGAAAGCAAAATTTCAGATAACAAACCAAAAGGTTTCCTGTGATAAACCTAGAGGATCCAACATGAGAACTGTCTCGATTCTCATGTTTATCACTTGCACCCAGTCAGTGTCTATTAATTAATTATAAACTCTAGAAACTGGCTTTCCCATCCCTCCAAACAAGTTTTTGAAAGGATGAAAAGCCCATAGATCCTGATTATTGGTCTTGTGCTTACCTTCTACTTTGCTTACTAATTCTTTTATCTTTATATGTCAGTGGAAGTGTTTCCGTAAATGAAAAAAGTATATATACTGACTCTCTGATGCACTGATAAAACTCAGGGTTTGTTCTAATTACACACGAAGGAGAACATGTTGAAGAATGCAGGGTAATTTTAAAATGCAAGAATGCTTGTGTATCCTTTTGCAAAGGAGAATTTTTAAATCCCAAAGTAAATTCTGAGCCTTCCTGTGGAAAGCACTTGGATTCATCTTTATTCACTGTGCTTAAACTTGACCTGTTGGAGAAGGAAATGGCAACCCATTCCAGTGTTCTTGCCTGGAGAATGCCAGGGACGGAGGAGCCTGGTGGGCTGCCGTCTGTGGGGTTGCACAGAGTCGGACGCGACTGAAGCGACTCAGCAGCAGCAGCAGACTTGACCCATAGTGGATGGTACCAACTTCCAAGTTGTATAATAACCTTAATTCTCTAGAAACAGTGTTTGTTAAGATATTTTAAACTGGGCCACAGTTCCCTTCTTTCACAAATCCATTTCTACTAGTGTTTGATTTTCTGGAGAGTACAGAGTGCCCCTGAAACTGCAGAGAACCAAAAGCCTAATGCAGATGTATCTTGTGGGATAGTCTGCGTTCTGTTACAAATGATCTCCATCCTGCTGCTCTTTCTGCTCAGTTTATTTTGTGTTCCTGGGATCTTTCCACAGAGCATCATAAACTGTATTAGAATCTTATCTTTTCAGGGGCTTTTGTCCAGATGTCCAGAGCTCCAGATTTTAGAGAATGTAGCTTTACTTTTTAATGCCTCAAAATTGCAAGCTTGACGTTAGCATTTGTTCTTTTTAAAAACCATTAATTCGGCCTATGATCATAGATAAATATCTTAAATTTTTGTGATGTAATTGGTATACTGAGATGTCTAATGTATCCTGTTTTGGAAAACCATTTGCAGAACATGTATTTGAACATTCTCAGCTCCCAGCATTCCCTGTAGAGAATTTCATGGATGTAGAACTAAAGATAAGTTCTTTGTCCCTGAGAATAAAAATGAATTGTGCACAAAAGAAGTGAGTTGTGTTGCCTTGAATTCTTCTCATCTCCTTTTTCTTAAGTCTAAATATTGCTCTATTAAGGGAGTGCAGTGTTAATAGTCATGTGATACCTTTATGCTTGATTTATGCTTTAGTTTTCCCATTTTTGAAATAGAGACAAGAGTAGCTCTCAGTCACTGAAATTTTAGGGCTCAAGATCTGTCAGTTTTGACTCTGGTTTAGATTTGATTTCAGGTGGCTAAAATTCTACTAAACTTTTGATATTTCTCTTTATCTGTTGAAATCATTGTCATATTAAACTGAAAACAAGACTAATTCCAAGATCAAATTGCTCAGTGATCAAAAGGAAATAGTTATATTTTTATGATTAACTAGATATTTATATTCTTGAAGGTGAGATGCTGGAATAGCTGACCCAGTGCCTAGCAGGTGATAAATAGTGGTTGTTCAGTAAAATTTATCCTTTTCCTCTTTTAGGTCCAAGATTTTTGGTCATAATAGAATCTGAATTATAGAGTACTTGGAGAATATGTGATTTTTCTTATTTAGAAAAAAATTTTTGGAGATGTGATTTACAAAATAACAAAATATAGTACTATGTCTCTCTGTTATAAAAGCCTTTGTATTCATAAATTAGGTATGGTTCAATAATAAACAGTTGACAGTCTCTCTGAAGACATTATGAATACAAAGATGATACCCACAGGAAGCCTAGAGTATAATTCTGAATTAGATTGCTGTATTTCAACTTACTTTATAATTATTAAAAATTACACATCATTTGCTTATAAATGGAAATTAATGAGATTTTAGTGAATGAACTTGTAATGTTAAAAAACCTTTGCTTTTGGACACCATTTATTCTGTGGTTCTCTATCATCTTCTGTGTTCTGAATGAAAACACTCTATAATATATTTATTTTTCTTTAGGGCTCTAATTTTGAGTGTCAACTCACTTTTTCTTCCTGTCAGCTTTCCTATTTAATTTTGTTGTATTTCATATCAGACCAAAGGATGACCAAAGCCTGTCATTCAGGTTCCTGGGGCCAGCTTTCTAGTTGAGCAGTGTGGGTTCTCAGAGGAAATTTTGAGTACTCTATTTTTAAAACTTTGTTAGCATGGAGTTGGGTGTAGAAAATGAGAGACTATGGTAGGGGCTTCAAATTAATGTGCTAGAACTTGAATATATTTAGTTTGGAATCTTGTGGTTATAGGAAACTTGTTATGAAGTTGATTTCTGATAGTCCATATTTAGTAGAATTTTGACAAAGGAAGAATCCTTTTCAAGACATTGGCTCTCAGCATTACTGTATTGTCCAGCTTGAAGATGTGACGAGTGTTCTTTTTCTGTGGGGTTTCCTTCCCTTCCCCTCCTCCATTCCTCTTCCTGTCTGTCCTCCTTTTCTTCCACTTTAGAACAGTGTCCTGAAAAGGCAGTGAGTGTACTATTGTAAAGACAAACAAAATCTGTTCATTAAGTTGGAAGTGGCCAATACTAAATGCAATACATTTTTTTCATTTGTGCCTTTGATTCTGTAACTTCTGAATTTTTGATAATTGAGTGTGAAACATATAAATTTATAACCTTCAAACTTGATTTTTTAGCCCAACACATGTTATCGTAGAGTACGAATGGTGTGGAAAAATGAGGCCCAGAGATATTTTCAAATTTTAACCATTAAAATTTTTCATCCCTTTCATTAAATGTCTAGATGTCCAGAGGTCCACAGCATGTGGTAAAGGAATACCAAAGTGAAAACCAGAGTGACAATTCTTTGGGGGTTTGTTCAGTAATCAGCAAGGCTTGAACTGGAAAGTCCTTAAGATCCCTTTAGCTGAAAGTGGGTGATTTTCTTGGCATCACAAAATTGGTGGAAGTATATGTGGATAGTGAAATGCTCAACCTGTAACAAGAAGAGATGGACAATCTTCAGGGAGATAATCAGCTTCTGAAAGAGCAGTGCTTTGAAGTGTTTTTATGAGCAAGATTGAAAATGAGAGCCTGCTCAGCACATTTGCAGAGAATCTGATAATATTTCTTTAGTGCCATTTCAATACCCTGCAGCTCCATGTAGGGTAGTTTTATTTTGGGCTCTGTTATGGACATATTCTGTATATCTACTCTCACTGGACAGATCTGTCTACACATTTTTTGTAAAGAGCACTGAAGTATCAAAGATAGGATTTAATATCTTTACCAGAAGATAGAGACATTGATAGATGGTTTCTAAGGATAATTCCTTGCAATCAAACCTTAATTTCTTTTTAGTGCCAATATATAAAATGAGTATAGGTATGTGTGTACTGTTGCATTGCTGATAAAAACTAACGTTCATTGCCAAAAATAAACTTAATAGCACCTGCCTTTTCTAGATGGGATCATGCAGTGTAGTAGAAGACATTCTTAAACAAGATTGACAAGTCTCTGTCCTTCAGTTTTGAGCTCTTGGGCAAATCATTTAACCATTCTCAGAGACAGCTTACTTATTTTTGCAATGATAATGCTACTTATTCCATCTTTATCATAGAATTCTTGTGAGAAAAAATGATAAGGTAAATATTAACACATTTTGGAAATGATATTTAAAGAATTCATGGCCACAGTACTGTCACAAGGGCATTTGCTGATTGAACAGGGACATTTTTCAATAACTAAAAATTATTTATGGAACTAGTTTTCATATACTTTTCAGAATTAATGAAACTGAGGACATAACTAGTAAGTTGCAGATTCAGGACTGCATACCCTACTGACTATTTTTCCCCTTAGACTCAAATTTAGTTTCACACTTCTCATGGTGTTTCTCTTAGAGGAGGAGAGAGGGAGGCAGGGAAGGGGGGAGGGCAGAAGATATATAGAAAGGAGGAGAAAAAGGAGGAAAGAAGGGTTAAAAACTGGTTTTGTACCCTTATTTCCTTTTAGACCAAAATATTTAAGATGGATTTCTGGAAGGATAATTATAACTAAGTAACTGAAGTCAAAGTGTACAGTAGTCTCCCCTTATCTGCAGGGAATATATTCTAAGACCTCCAGTAGATACCTCAAACTGCAGATAGGACTGAACCATACATAAACTTTGTTTTCTCCTAAACTAAGGGACTGGTGGTTGGTTGGTGATTTAGTCACTCAGTCATGTCTGACTTTTTGCAAACTCATGGACTCTAGCCTGCCAGGCTCTATCCATGGGATTTCCCAGGCAGGAATACTGGAGTGGGTTGCCATTTCCTTCTCCAGGGAATCCTCCTGACCCAGAGATGGGACCCAGGTCTCCTGCATTGCAGACAGATTCTTTACTGACAGAGCAACCCAAGTGGGGGTGCGCTGGACAGCATGAGATTTCATCACGCTACTTGGATTTTGTATATAGTATATATGCAGACTGTGGTTGACCACAGGGAGCTGGAACTGTGGAAAGTGGAGCTCTGGACAAGGTGGCACTGCTGATTCTAGGTGGTACAGGCAAGCACCAGTTTGATTAAATCTGATCCTCCCTCTGATGAGGGAGGTTTGTTAAGGCTGGGACCATTTAATGGTTATGCAAAGAATGGAATACGAACTGTGACTTTTAAAACTTGATTCTAAGTAAGTCATGATCATGTATATTTTCAGCTTGTATAGCAGAATTATTTATTGTAAGAAGTAGAAAATAGTGTTGACAGAAACTTTCTCAAAACACCATTACAATCAGTAATTTTGCTTCCTTTGCTAGTTATGACAAATAGCTTTCCATTTATACAGTGTTACACAAGAATCTGAACACATTAAATCAAATAATCATTTTTCTACAATGATAGATTTTAAAAAATCTTTTTAATTACTATACAGTTATTACATTCTGCATAGTTAATAACATGCGACTTGCCAAGAGGAGAATATTATAGCTGAAACATCTTAAATTTGATCAGGTTCCTAGAGCAGGATGGGATTCAGAATATTACTGTAGTTTTATAGTTCTTTGTTATGTATGCGGTGGACTGCTTGGGTGTTATCAATCTGTACTACCAAACTGAATGTACAATCCAGGGACATGGGCACATAGATGGAGGTTTGGCAGATTTATTAAGCCTATAATTCTGGTTCTTTGAAATCCCTTTAAAAAGTTATTAATTAGGTAATCAGATCATTGACCCAGAATAGTCTCGTGGTGTGCCGAGTGAACAGTTTTGGAAGTCAGAGCCAGCTACTTCAGCACTTCCTCCCTGCACAGTATAGTTCTGAGGCTCATATTGAAGATACATAATACAGGTTACTTTTGCTTCAGTTTTCCTGTAATGACAGTTCAACTTGCATCATACCTCAGAGAAAGTCGTGGTCATCTTCCCAGTTTGACACCCAGTATATAATTATATGTAACCTTTTGTATGGGAAGGACTTGGGGAGAGAATGAGTTTAATGGCTCTGAGGTAATATTTAATAACAGATGTAAGTTAAATTGACTAGCTGTTGTGTGTCTCTGCGTTTATGTAATAGAATGTGGGATGGTGAGAAATTTCACACTAATTTTTATTTCACACTAAATAATTCTAATTGTTTCTTTTTATACAGAACTTGTGAAATTTGCCTAGTTAAGAGGCTGTCCTTTCCAAATTAAATATACATTTGGCTTTCTTCAGGAAGTCTGCAATGTATTTTAATGCACAGTAACCTTGGCACCCATCTAAAACATAGCTTCTTTACAAATAGCACAGGGCACCAGATTCATCCACATGTTTCTTCTCAGGAGACCACAGACTTGTGCCTGACACTGACATTTGCTCAGCCTGCAGAGCACAGGGTGAGCTGTTTGTTTTTTTTTTAACTGATAGTTTTGTCAGCTCTGGGTGGTACAGAGGAGAGAGGAACAAAGGTATAGATTCCATGAAATCTTAGGCTGTCAAACTTCCAAGGACTTTAGGAATTGCCCCACCTAGTGTGTATAATACCTTAACCCACTGTCCACACCTCCACCCAAAATTTAGACTCACCTACGAGAGCCAGCCCCGTTTCATTAGTAAATAAAGTCACAACCTGAAGCGACCAACTTTTATTTTAGGATTGCCAACTTTTATTTTATTTAGTTGGACATTTAAAAAGAAATCACCAACACAGAGTTGGCATAAAGTATAACAAACATAATGATGCAGCTTTTGAAAAACTGTGTCCTTATTCTTATTCAGCTGTGAAAAATTTCATCACCAGGTCTGTGGCCCAGGATTTAGGAATTACTACTAATCAAGTGATCATAATTAACTTGAACAATAGTGTAACAGTTTAAAATTTGAAATTATGATGTTAGCCTGTAACAGCTCTAAGTTCTTGCCAAAGGGTAAGCACTGCTGCAAAATAGTATTTTTAGGTTCAACAACTAGAGAGGCTTATAGAAAATTTGAACACAACTGAGAAAGCAACCAAAATCAATTTCAGTAGGTACTCACAGAAGTAGGTGGTATACATTGCCATATTGAATTATTTACAAATAAAATTCTTATAAGATTGTGGAATAGATACCTTGAATTCTTGAAGGAATGATTCAGAAACTTGATACTCCAAGTATAATCTAGGGATAATCTATGTTAGCATCACTGGAGAGCTGCTGGAAATGAAGATTCTCAGCCCCCACCCCCAGACCTGCTGAATCAGAATCTGCATTTTGACAATATCCGCAGATGGTACACATGCATAGCAGGGTTAGATACTCATTTAGGGGATCTTTCTACAAGCTAGAGTTTTTAAATTAGGTAGTTTTCACATAGCCTTTGCCTCATCTCATTAACAAGTGTTCCAGAGCTAGGATTAGAAGTCATCTACTTCACTGTGTGCCTCTCTAGCCCAGCCAGTTTCAGGGCTCTGTTTATAGTAAATATTTTGAATATGAGGATTCCACTCTGTTTGGACATGTGTAGCTAGTCACCAGGAGATCCTGCCTGCCTCCTTGTTTTTCATCTCCCTATCTTTTGTTTTCCTTCTCCCTATCTATTCCACAGATAATTTTACTGTTAACCTTAAATTTAATCTTCTTGAGGACAGTACTAAACTTTTTGAGGAGTTTGTCAAGTATGTACACACAAAAAAAAAATTCAGTTCTTCTGAAGGGCATAGGCTTAGTGTTGAGTGTGATATGATCTGTGAGAATCAAAATGGAATTTCTAGTAATAGCTATTTAAATACATAATCTTTTTTTTTTTTTTTTTAATGTTTTGTACAAGGCTCAGAGGTCCTTGTAATTAAGAATTCCCTTTAGGATCCTCCCTGCAAGCAGTGTTGTTTCAAGGTTGGCTCCTTTATTCCTCTACTAGAATTGGTTCACTTATATCTCTTACTAGTAAATAGTAAGTACCTGAATTGCCTTCTTTGGAGGAACAGAATGACTGGAATATCTGGGCAGAAAGGAGTCATTAAACCTCTTTGTGTCTTTTGAATATTGAACCCTATACATATATGAAAGAAAGTGAAAATGAAGTCATTCAGTTGTGTCTGACTCTTTGTGACCCCATGGACTGTAGCCTACCAGGTTCCTCCATCCATGGGATTTTCCAGACAAGAGTTCGGGAGTGGTTGCCATTTCCTTCTCCAGGAGATCTTCCCAACCCAGGGATTGAACCTGGGTCTCCTGCATTGTAGGCAGATGCTTTATCATCTGAGCCACCAGAGAAGTAGTAGTAGAATAATATATACATATATATTACTAATTAAATAAAAAAAATTTTAGAGAAAAATTCTTGTGTATGTGATTCTGATGCCAGATGATATTGTGTGGAAAGGGAGAAACTACGAGATTTGGATGGTGTTTTGACAAAGGATAAATGCTTTTGGCCTCACTTCCCCACTCATACCCTGCACATTTGGAGGTGAGTTTCTTATTTTTCTTCCTCAGCAGCAAGTAACTTCCAGAACACTGCTGAAAGTCAGGTTGTAAAAGTCAGTGTTTATCTCCCATCCTTCAATCTTCAGAGTAAATATCAGGAAATGGTTATATCCGAAGAGATAAATGCATCTTCCACATGTTAGTGGAAGAGCCTGCCATTCGTTTGCTTTCATACATCCATTAGTTTGCAAGAGCCTGCCAAGGCTATATTCTGAACTCTTTATGACACCCTGCCATAACCAATAATGTGTAGCCACCATCCAGATTTTGTTTTGGAAGTAGATTTTGTTTAGCTACTTTTGGAGAGGATTCCCCAAGAAATTTCTGGGCCAGATTAGGTCTTCTCTTTCCAACTGTATTCACATCCCTATTAGAGACTTCTCTTTGCTTTGATCTGGACACATTTTAAGGGAGCAGATGTTACAACTGGTAGTTACCACTGACTTTTAAGTTGGGAACTATAATTAGTCACCAGAATAATGATAGGTTACAGTTAATATTACTTTCTTTAAAATTGAAAGTTTATATCTTCTCATTTATTTTTATCTGCCTGATGAAATAAGAATATTGAGAAGAATGTGTGGAGAAAAAATGTATACTCTGTTTCATTTCTGTCAGATAACTCATCAGAGGGATACAGGCTGCTTTGGAGCCTGAAGCCTCAGTACAGGAGTTTTAAAGTTCATATATGATAGCATCATTTGATTAGATTAATTCAGGTTCAGTGGTATGCCTTTCACTTTCATCTGCAGCTGTTAGTCTTTTCAAGCCTTTGTTGGAGCTTCAGTGGGAATGTAGTAATGACAGATTGTGAAAGGCTCTAACTTTTCTGTTTTAGTTTGTTAATTTAGCTGAACTTTTCTTTAAATACTTTGTATGTGGAATATGAAAGATACTGGTGAATGCTTAATTGCAAGGTCACATTTGAAGATAGATGCTCCCATAGGGCTATGCTTTACATATTTAATAGTTTGTGATTGTCTCAGAACTCTGAAAAGAATATGAACAACTCCATTGCTCCATTCTGCTAAAATCTTCAACTTGGTAGTAGTGGAGCCTTTCTTTACCAGTTGAATTGAGTATGTGTGACAGGGTATTGGGTGTACCTCTGATTGTATTTAGGGCCTCCCTGGTGGCTCAGTGGGTAAAGAATCTGCCTGCAATGCAGGAGACTCAGGTTCAGTCCCTGGGTTGGAAAGATACTCTGGAGAAGGAAATGGCGACCTACTCTAATATTCTTGCCTGGAAAATCCCATGGACAGAGTGGCCTGGTGGGCTACAGTTCATGGGGGTTGTAAGAGTTGGACGTGACTTAGCGATTAAACCACCGCCACATGATTGTACTTGGCTCTTTTATAGTTCTTTGATAGCTTAGTTGGTAAAGAATGCACCTGCATTGCAGGAGCTGCTGCTGCTGCTAAGTCGCTTCAGTCGTGTCCGACTCTGCGACCCCATAGACGGCAGCCCACCAGCCTCCCCATCCCTGGGATTCTCCAGGCAAGAACACTGGGGTGGGTCACCGTTTCCTTCTCCAGTGCATGAAAGTGAAAAGTGAAAGTGTAGTCACTCAATCATGTCTGACTCTTAGCAACCCCATGGACTGCAGCCCACCATGCTCCTCTGTCCATGGGATTTTCTAGGCAAGAGTATTGGTGTGGGTTGTCATTGCCTTCTCTGGCAATGCAAGAGATCCCAGTTCAATTCCTGGGTCAGGAAGATCCTCTGGAGAAGGGATAGGCTACCCACTCCAGTATTCTTGGGCTTCCCTTGTGGCTCAGCTGGTAAAGAATCCGCCTGCAATGTGGGAGACCTGGGTTTGATCCCTGGATTTTGGAATTTTATATATAGGAACACGATTATATGATTTTTAAGAAACAGTTAACCCTTTGTGAACTTCTAAAAAAAAAAAGTTTGTTTATTTATTTGCCTGCTCAGGGTCTTAGTTGTGGCACACAGGCTGTTTGTTGCAGCATGTGGGATCTAATTCCCTGACCAGGGAACAAACCTGGGCTTCCTGCACTGAGAACAGGGAGTCTTAGCCACTGGACCACTCGGGAAGTCCTCACTCTTTGTGCACTTCTAACCTAGGTGAGGCATGCTGGTATATAAAATCAGCATTGGATTAGAAGTCTGTTTTTTCTCAGTTTTAGCTTGGTGACCTTGGGTAAGTGACTTTTTCTGTGCATAAATGTCCTCTTAATGTAGAAATAGGAAAATAGGCAATGTGTTATTTAACTTAAAAGGTCTCAATATTCTGTGATTATCCATCTAATTTTTAGGTTGGTTGTAAAGGTGAAGAAGTAAATTAGGTAAGATACTTTGGTAGATGATTTTAAAAAGCTTGATAATCATGAATTTGGAAAGGAGAGGAGGAAAAAAAAAACAACAAACCCAACATTACTGTTAGTTTGTAGAAAAACAACAAGTTTCTGTTAAGGACGACAGATGTTCAGGGCCAACCCTGAGTGCCTTTAGGCGTCTTTCAGCTTTCCTCCCTGAGGCTCACTCTCCCAGCGCCAAGCGGCTACCTGTGCTTTCCTCTCTGCCCATCCATGTTCCTCTCCCAGGGGATGCTGATGCTCCCCCTCTGACACCTGTCTGTTCCCCATCATCAACCTGTTCCTTCATGCTGCATTAAGAATTTTCTGTTTCCAGTGTTGGATTTCTAAACTAACATGATAAACTATGTTGATTAAAAAAAAAAAAACTTTGTTGAGATAAAATTCACATGCCATAAAATTCACCCATTTAAAGTTTACAATTCAGTCGTGTTTAGTATATTCATGAGAGTTGTGCAGCCATCACCACAATCTAATTTTAGGATATTTTCATCTCCCTCAAAAGAAATTCGGTACCCGTAATCTATATTGATTTGATCATACTTAATATGGATCCTTAACTGCATATTTTGTACAATAGTTCAGACTTCTCAAACACCTTTTAGTAACTCAAAAAAGTGTGAGTCTAGTAGGGGTAAGGATATAGGAGCCAGGTCATTTTGGTGTTTCTCATGCTGTACTGCTGGGCAGGCCCAAGAGATGGAATGAGTGGATTATTTGTATGTTCAGTCGCTTAGTCATGTCTGACTCTTTGCAGCCCCATGGACTGCAGCACACCAGGCTTCCCTGTCCTTCATCATCTCCCTGAGACTGCTCAAACTCAAGTCCATCGAATTGGTGATGCCATCTAACCATCTCATCCTCTGTTGTCCCCTTCCTCTCCTGCCCTCTTATCTTTCCCAGCATCAGAGTCTTTTCCAGTGAGTCAGCTCTTCGCTTCAGGTGGCCAAAGTACTGGAGTTTCAGCTTCAGCCTTCAGTCCTTCCAATGAATATTCACTACTGATTTCCTTTAGGATAGGCTGGTTGGAGCTCCTTGCAGTCCAAAGGATTCTCAAGAGTCTTCTCCAACACCACAGTTCACAAGCATCAGTTCTTTGGCGCTCAGCTTTCCTATGGTCCAACTCTCACATCCATACACAACTACTGGAAAAACCATAGCTTTGACTAGACAGACCTTTGTTGGCAAAATGATGTCTCTGCTTTTTATTCTGTACGTATGGTGAAATATAGTAAGTGTATGTTAACTGTGTAAGAAAGTGGTAAATTGCCTTCCAAAGTGGCTGTACCACTTTATATTCCCACGAGTAAACTGTATGACTGTTCTCGCTTTCTCCACATCCATGTCAACATTTGGTATTGTCAATCATTTCAAATTTTAGCCATTCCAGTGAGTGTGGTGATATCTCACTATGGTTTTAATTTGCATTTCCCCAGAGTTTGTTTCGGAGAAGGCAATGGCATCGCACTCCAGTACTCTTGCCTGGAAACACCCATGGACGGAGGAGCCTGGTAGGCTGCAGTCCATGGGGTCACTGAGTCAGACACGACTGAGCGACTTCACTTTCCCTTTTCACTTTCATGCATTGGAGAAGGAAATGGCAACCCACTCCAGTGTTCTTGCCTGGAGAATCCCAGTGACGGAGGGGAGCCTGGTGGGCTGCCGTCTGTGGGGTCGCACAGAGTTGGACATGACTGAAGCGACTTAGCAGCAGCAGCAGTTTGTTTTTAAAGGAGGTAAATATGTGCCTTGTGGTGCTTGTGTTTAAAGCACCAAACAGAAAGGCGTTTTGCGTGTTTTTATTTTCTCCAGATTCTGTTACCATTTTGCTTTGTAATCTTTATGTTCACAGAGTATAAATTGATTCTTCACAATCAACAGCACATTTTATATTAATTAATTTTCTGGTTGTCTAGAAATCTTTTATATTTAAAATTAATCAAATACTGTAATTGCTTGTGAATGTAACTTATCAATTAGGATTCTGGTGAAATAAAACAGTATGTAAATCTTCAAAATGATTTTAGCAATTTGCTCAGGTAACTAAAGGATACATAGTTTTGACTTTGAGGGACATGAGTTTTGACTTTGAGGGAAATTCTGTAGAAGTGTTCAGAATTAAGGTTTTCAGCCTGATAAGGCATTTTAAGTCAGGGTGGGGCTGGGAGAGGCAGTGGTGGAACTGCATGCAGCTGATGCATGCTGGGTGATGCCAACACTCTCATCCCTGCTGGAGAAAGTGTGTCTTGTTCCCAAGAAGTGGGGGAGGCATTTGGTCAAATATCTGAGCAGCCAAATTTGATATCCCAACTGTTGATTGCCCCGAGGGAGTCTCTTCTTTCTGTTTGAAATGACTTTTTAATCTTTATGTAATGAGGTGAAATCTTAACCTGAATGCCAACTAAAGGCCTTTGAGAAAGTAGGGAGGGTGAGGGATGCATCAGCCTTGGCCACCCTCTAGTGGCTGCTGTGGCCAGACTGCAGTTTAACTGATCCTCTGTTAGTGTTCACCAGAAAGGATGATGGCTGACGGCTCGCTATTTTTTGTAGAATTCTTTTCCATATTGAAGAGTAAAATATTTGGGTCGGGGTCGATGAACAAGTTTAGTAAGGAGTTACTTGAAATGACGTTGGTAGTCTGGGTAGTATGATTATGGATGGCTTTATTTTCATAATTATACTTTCTGTATTTTCTGAATTTTATTCAGTTAACTTTTTGTGTTTCAAACCAGAGAAATAAAAAGGGAGGTGCAGGGACAAGAAAACTCCTTACTGATCACTTCTTTGTGCCAGGCACTGTTAAATACATCATCCCTAATCCTTAAAATACAGATTTGAGTTGCCTTGATTCCTAGGTACAGGATTCTCAACCTCCTTTGGGGTTTTAATGGAACATTGATCATTTGCTAACATTTCTGTGGCACAGAGTTCTTGCTGATTCTGTTTCCAAAAATGTTATTCCACTTCTACTTCAGTCTTCTCTGGTAAACTCCTCTTCATCCTTTAATGACCATCTCAGATATCACTTTCTTTCTGGACCAGTCACCATGCCTATGAACTTTGAAGTAAATGTGGTCTGTGTTCCTGTTAGTCTTAAAATGCTTTTAGTATGGAGCTTACCGCCTTCTGCTCTTATCATGTGTGTTGCCTGTTTCCTTTGCTATGCCTTTTTGCATCCTGCAGCTCCAGAACAGCACAAAGTACACAACTCGAAGTATTTGCCTAAAACCATCTGCCTGCCTCCCTTTGAAATTTGATTATATTTTCCTTGTTTATTTCACCAGTTTCTTGGAACTGTAATGTATTTTCCTGGAACTGGTATTTCAAATAGTGTGTAGATACCCAATCTGTAAAACTGATTTCAGAACTTTTTGCACATTTAAAATCTCCAGGGAGTTTTAACAATCCAGTGCCTAAGTCACTCCCCCATAACAATTAATAAGTAAAAGTGTTTGGGATGGGAGCAGGCATCAGTATTTTGTAAAGATCTCCACTGAGCAGGATTTATGAAACACTGCCCTTTTTAACCTATAATGCATAGGTGAAGTTAAACTCATGCCATTTAAACTGTTCTTATAGGAAAATCTTTTCCTGAGTCAGGTGCAAGGTGTTTTGGCTACTTAAGTATTTATAGGTCTTAATATCCAGATATTTACTGCTAAAAGAGGATTTTGTTTTTGTATATTTTTTCAATAAACTCACATATTGTTCCAAAAATATTCAGAGGAAAATGAGTGATAAGGCAAATTAGGCAAAATGTAAACCATTGTTGAGTCTTGTAAAGGGTGTATGGGATTTTTTGTATTAGTCTTACATGTTTTCTGTAAAAGTTTATAAAACTATTTAAAAGTTTTGTTGAAAAATTTGGTTTAAAAAGTCTGTTAATTTTGATCTCTAATTGGTAAACTATTGAGAGATTTTAGTTTTTAATTTAAAAGCACAGATGGTAGAATGCCTCTTAGCTTCAGTCATCTCATTTCACTCAATTGTCATTTATCTGAAATTCTCTTCCTCCCGAAGCCCTTTTTCTAAAGGGAGGTCCCTGCACCCCCAGAAGGTGCTATTTAGTTAAGCATCAACCCACTTCTTTTTGTCTCTTTTGGCACAAAATACTGTTTCTTCTAAGGGTGCCTAAAGGTGATATAGGTACAGTTCTTCAAATTCAGAGAATAATTATTTAGGTTTTCTAAACACAAACCAGTTTGCTAGTTACTGTGTGATTCATTCATTCATCCACACATGGAGGTATATGATTTTCCTGTAGAAGGCTTCGACTTTATTTTGGATTACATTTTTAATTGGGAAATACCTTTGACCATTTGATTTAGCCTTCTGCTTTTTATAAGTACAAAACTGACAGATGGAAACATATTTTTTAAAGCCTCAGGGAAAGGGGTGTGTGTGTGTGTGTGTGTGTATGTGTGTGCATTTTGTGTGTGTGTTTGTAAAACTGTTTCTCTTAGTTATCTAGAATTCAATATTGAATATCTACTTTTATGTTATATCCCCTTTACATTGCATCTTTGCCCTTGATGCTTAATTAACTGTGCTGCTGTTTCTTTTTAGAAAAAACCGTGGCTAGTAATTATGCAAACATGCTCAATCTCATTACTAATCAGATTAAAATGGTAATGAGATAATTTCATACATTCTTATTGGCAGAAATTTAAAAGTCTAGCAATATGAAGTGTTGGCAAGGATGTGAGGTTATATCCCTTTCATGAGCAGACTGACGATATTTGGTAAAGGCAACATACTCTTTGGACTGGCAATTCTACTTCTATGTCTATACCCTGGATACACTGTAATGCTTGTACAAAGGAAAAGGTACAGCAAATGTTTGTATTAGCAGAAAAATTAGGTACAAGGTAACTGTCCAGCATCAGATGAATACATTAATTGTGGTTTGTTCACACTGTGGAACACTATGCAGCTGTCAGTCGAATCGATCTCAGAAACATAGCTGAGTAGAAAAGCAAATTTCTGAGTCACACACACACACACACACACACACACACACACACACACACACATGTCACCATTACATAGTTTAAAAACATGCAAAAATCATGCATTTAAATGGATATTTGTTTGTAGAAATAGTATAAAACGTGCCTTGGAAAAGCAAGTTCTGAACCAAATTTCGGAGAGTGGTTACTTCTGGGAAAAAGAAGGGAATGAAAGTGGAGAAAGAGTAACATCAGACCTTCACTTTCAACCTACAATGTTTTCTTTCTTTTTAAAGTCTCTGAAGCAAATACAGTGAAAGTTAAATTGGGCAAAGCTAGGAAACAGTTCATGTTATTCTGTATAACTTTCTGCATACTTGTAAAGCATGATCAGGTACATTCAGAGTTGTGTGTTTATAAGGTGCCACAAATTCAGTAATCAGTAGTAATATAGAACAGCAGACCCCTTTTTAACCCCAAGACTTGAAGGCAGTAGTTCAGAATTTAGGTTTTGGAGTCAAATATATCTGGATCAGAATCCCATTATATGCGCTCAGCAGTCTTGACTTTGGGCTTCAGTATGCTTGTATGAGAAGTAGCAGTCAGACTTAGCTTCTAAGGGGTAGGTTGTGAGATCTGAAAAAGAAGAAAAAATGTGTGACAGATAGTAAGCATGTAATGCATGATTGCTGCACTTTGTCTTTAACCCTCTAGATTAATTCATTCTAATTTCAAGGAGCAGTTCTTTAATAGAGATTAACGGTGATGTGGAAACAAAGTGTAACATTCACAGTATTGCTTGTTTTCTGTATAGTAGGTGTAATTAAGAGTTTCTAAAATACAAAATCCATGCCCAAACCTAGAGACCATGTTAAAGTTCTATTTCTACACTGAGTTCTGCCTACAAACTTAGTTGTAACGATCATTGAGGTTAACTTTGTTATTGTACTTTCCTCTTGTGTAGCCTTGCTTTCTAAAAGAAAAGGCTCCTTAAAAATAGGTCAATTACTTGTAATTTTTCAGCAACTGAAATCTCTATTCTTAATGAATTTCTCTAATGAGAGTTATGAATAAAAACACATATGGCTGCATTTAAAAAGCACAGCAGATGAAATGGTGTTTCATGGGCTGAAAAAAATTTGTGTGAAGATGATATTTTTGGTGATTTTTTTTTCTTTTTTAGTATAGGATTAATGTAAATATATTTTGCCAACAAAGGTTTGTCTAGTCAAAGCTATGGTTTTTCCAGTAGTCATGTATGGATGTGAGAGTTAGACCATAAAGAAAACTGGGTGCCGAAGAATTGAAGCTTTTGAACTGTGGTGTTGGAGAAGACTCTTGAGAGTCCCTTGGACAGCAAGCAGATCCAACCAGTCCAGCCTAAAGGAGATCAGTCCTGAACATTCATAGGAAGGACTGGTGCTGAAGCTGAAACTCCAATACTTTGGCCACCTGATGCGAAGAGCTGACTCAACTAGAAAAGACCCTGATGCTGGGAAAGATTGAAGGTGGGAGGAGAAAGGGACGAACAGAGGATGAGATGTTTGGATGGCATCACTGACTCAGTGGACATGAGTTTGAGTAGACCCTGGGAATTGGTGATGGACAGGGAGGCATGGTATGCTGCAGTCCATGGCGTCGCAAAGAGTTGGACACGACTGAGTGACTGAACTAAATGTTAATGTATGTTTTTATCTGTCTTTTGAGAATTCACTCTAGAAACATTGTATTCTACATTGTAAACCAGACTTACTGTAACCTAGGTAGGGGATCAGTGTAGAAGAGACTTTTAAAAAATGTCTTGAATTTTCCTAGCCTGGTTGCTTGCCTTCCTGTTAAACTCATCAAATTGAGAGGTAGGTGAGAGTGTTGTCATATCTGAGAGGATATCATCTAAATGACCCCCTAGTGAAAGGATTATAGGGATAATAATAAGTTTTAGAGTTGAGGGTGTGTGGCAGGTGCCCAAAGCCAAGAGGAGTGAGGGAATGGTTTTATGAGTCCAGCCATGTTAGGGAAGTGGATCAACTTCCTCATCTAGCTTCTTCCCAGTGATTGATCACTTGTAGAAACACCAACCCCAAGGGTAGCTCTCAATTCACAGAGAGGCAGGAAGGTTTGGGGCACAGCACAGGAGGAAGAGACACTGTGGGATATCTGGGCAGGGACTGTTTGGCATTCAGTTAGAAGGACCGCCTTTGCATTCCACAATGACTTCAACTGGTATTTGAAGCTGGTTATTAGTGTGCCCAGTGAGCCATGCATTCCTGAGGTAGCTCAGTGTTTTTAAAATAAAGTCTGAAAGCCTGATCGGCCTAGTTCCACTCAACCACTATTCATATATTTTTTCTGAAGGCACTTTAGCAGAGCCTGTCTTTTCGTTTTGTAAATACTAAACTGCAGAGTACACGATACTGTCATGGTAAATACACATTTTAGAATTTCAGTGTTTGATACTTGAAAAGCTGGTGTTGGGATGGGGCAAAGATATGGTGTTTGTGTCTCATCAGAGAAGTATAGGGGACTTCCCTGGTGGTCCCAGTGGTTAAGAATCCACCTTGAAGTGTAGGGAACACAGGTTCAGTCCCTGGTGGGGGAACTAAGATCACATGTCTCTGGCTACTGAGCCCACGTGCCACAGCGGAGAGCCCGCATGACACAACTAAGTCCCGATGCAGCCAAATAAATGAGTACACTTCCCTGTAGCTCAAACGGTAAAGAATCTGCTTGCGATGCAGGACACCAGGGTTTCATCCCTGGGTTGGGAAACTCCTCTGGAGAAGGGAATGGCAATCCACTCCAGTATTCTGCCTGGAGAATTCCATGGACAGAGACGCCTGGCAGGCTACAGTCCGTGGGGTTGCAGAGTCGGACATGACTGAGCAAGTAACACACACACAAAGAGAGATGCCCCTCTTTTATAGAAAAAGAGCCAAACATTTCTAGATATGCATTCTGTCTTCTAAGTAGTTAGTTTCTTTGGTTGGTTGGTTTTATTTTATTTTTCCAATTTCACTCCTGCCCTGGGGCACCCCCTGCCCCTGCCACATCTGTGCTATTTCTTTTACGGAAATAGGTATTAACTGAGTATTTTCTTAAACAACAGAAAATAGTATTCATGTCCACATTCTTGGATCTTGGAGTTTGGGTTTTGGCCTGTTCTCTCATGTCTCCCTTTATTCTCAAAACTGTGCTATTCCTAGTTTTCCTGAAAAATAATTACAATTATTTATCCCCTCTCCTACTTCCCCAGCTTTCACAGGCTTTTAGGGTCAGCTCTCTTTTACGGTCCTTGGTGGATTTATCACAGCTGGAAAGTCAGTTATCCCACTAGACTATGAATTTAGCATGTTTCTATGTGGCTTTCAAACTCAGATGAGTTAGATAATGTTACTTTTAACTTGTCTACTAAATAATTAAAACATAGTGTAACAGTCTATAAGGTAGTTTTAGCCTTGTCATCTCTAATCTTTGTTATAAACGGGATCTACTGACATTACATATTTTTTTAGTATCTTCTTATATAACTAAATGAAGAAAATATTTTAGTTGTTTGCACTTTGAAATAAAATACAAATCACATTAAAATGCTATATTTTGCTGAGTGAAATGAGTCAGATGGACAAAGACAAGTAGTGTATGATATCACCTCTGTGTAATCTAAAAATACCAAACCCAAGAGAGACAGAGAGTTAGAGTGGTTCTTACCAGGGTCTGTGGAGTGAGAAAAATGAGAAGATATGGCCAAAGGATACAAACTTCCAGGTATAAGATTAGCAAGTTCTGGAGATCTACTGGACACCGTGATGATTGTAGCTAATAATACTGTGTTACATACTTGATGTTGCTAAGAGAGAAGATATTAAAAAATCTCATTAAACACGCACAAAAGGCAGTGGTAATTATATGACAAGAGGGAGGTGTTAGCTAATGCTGTGAGGGCAATCATTTTGCGATTTATAAATGTACCAAGCCAACACGATGTACAGCTTGAACTTACAGTGTTGTATATAAATTCTGTCTACATAAAGCTGGAAATGAAATGTTGTAGCACATCATAAAAGGTTACAATTTATCTATCTTGTAATGTTTTTCTTTTTTCACTATCCTTTAAAATATAGTTTAAATTAAAAAATATAACTGCCAATTTACTTTTGCACAGAAAGTATACACAAATCCTGCAAAAATTTTTAAGGTACAAGAGAGTCCATCACGAAAAGTAAATCTCTTGCTGTCCCGCATCCACATGGTCTGCCTACCTGTGTGTATACTCATTTTGGTTTTCTTATCAATTGTATGTTGTTGTTTCCATTAGTTATATTCCAGAGGTCATTTCATATCAGTAGAAATAGTGTTAATGTTGATTCTTCTTCTTATTTTAAAATGGCCACATAGTTATAAATTTAACCAGTTCTCTGATGCTGGATATTTAGATACCCCTGTTTTTCACTAAAACAATGTCGCATCATTACCTGTGTGCATTGGACACTTTGCATAAGTTATTATATTTCTAAGGTGAACTACAAGAAATAGAACAGGTCAAAGGGTATGTGCACTTTTGATATCGACACTGCCAAATTGCCCCCAGAGAGGCTGCAGGACGCTCATACGCGCATTGGCAGTGCTTGAGAGCACATCCAGCCCCCTCTTTCGGCAGGAGAGGACAAGCTTTTTGATCTTGGCCAATCTGATAGATTTTAAAATATTTTAATTTTGTTTTAATTCATATATTCTGAGGTAGAAAATTTCCCCATATGCATATAGAGTGATTTAGATTTCTGGGCATTTGTGTTTATGTCCTTCATCCATTTTTTTTTAGGCTTTCTGTCCTTCTCCTTTGTATTTGTGAGAAACCTTATCAAGGACACGAGTCCTTTTTCTGTACTGTGTGCTAGTTACTTCCTCTGGTTATTGCCATTTTAACCATTTATGGTATGTGTTGAAATGCAGAAAGTGTTTATTTTTAATTTCTTTGGCCATCAGGCATGTGGGATCTTGGTTCCCTGACCAGGGATCTGACCTCCGCCCCCTGCAGTGAAAGTGCGATGTCTTAACTACTGAACCACCAGGGAAGTCCAGAAAGCTTTTATTTTTATATAGTTCAAGTTATCAGGTTTTACTTTTATGACTTCTGAGTTTTATGTCAGATTGAAAGGCTGTCCCTTCCCTGAAATTAAAATGAAAGGTCCCTGTTTTGTTTTACTACTTTTTGGTTTTGCTTTTTATGCTTGAATATTTTTGTCAACAGAAAACATATCACACATAAATATCAAAATAGAAATTTTGGTTTTATTATAATAATAGCCTTTGTTATTTAGTTGTAGGATGGCCTGTATGGCATAGAGTGTATATTCAGGCAGATCAACAGTCAAATCATAGCTCCATTACTTTACTGCTTTGTGAACTGGGCAGGTAAATGAGTCTTAAGTCTCTGTTGTCTCATATGTAAATTAAGGATGCTTCTATCTACCAGCAGAATAGTTATGAAAACTGGAAGATAATGTATGTTGGTTATATTCTTAGGGGATGGTGTCACAATTTATGATTCAGTACATACTAGTTTTCTTCCTTCCTCTGACCCCAGTGTTACAGTGAAGGGGGTGGTAGTGGGAGGGTGTGAGTTAAAAGATAGGATTCAGATGATGGTAAAAGCATCTTCTGGGTTATCTGATAAAATACTGCGCTTTAGCAACACTTTGGTGGTAACAAATTTTGACATACTCTGTCCATTGCATAATTAAATAGCACTGAAATGCTATTTAATAGTACTGTTTGATTAAATAGTAGTTAAATACTAGTATTTGATGTCCACAGAGAAGGCAGTTGCAAGTGTGTGTGTTAAAATGAGAAAGCTACACAGTGGTGTGTGAAAAAGAAAATATTTTAATGCTTCTTCCAGAAAGAGGAGTTTAGAAAACACATCTTCTTGTTTTGCCCCTTTCTCCATTATACAGTCCGATGTTGTCCAGATTGCTGTGGGTCTTCTCACCAAATGAGTTTTGTATCTCCAAGTTAATTTTCTGCCAGAATCACTTCAGGCTGATGACTGTGGTGTTTGTGTATCCATTAAGCACACTGCCAGGATACGTCCACTACTTTCCACCTCTCCCATTAAACAGCTGTCAGCAGGTTTACAGGGCTGCTCCCTTGTTCTGCATTAATTGTAGGCAGCCGCAGGAGGCAATGCAAAGGGTCCATAAAGGAGCCAGATAAAGCTGGCTTCAAGGTAAACATAAATGCTGGCTTCTGTAGGTAAACATAAACCTTGTCATCAGCTGGGTCCCGTTTACTAATGTTTATACTTACATGCATAGAAAAGGTACAGAAGGAAGTGAGTTTCATTTTTTAAACTCTGTGTCTTGGTTAACCTTGCCATTGCTTCATTCAACAACCCCGACCGGTAAAAATTCAACAATTTTGAACAAGCATATATTGGAGGAGTCTTGGGTAAGAAGCTCTCATTAAAGTTGTATATAGCACCCTGCTGAGCTTTACAATTGGTTTTGAAATGAAAATCTGTTAGATTAGGGGCAAACATTATCCTAGCTGCAGTGATAAGTAATGTGGAGAAGATTAATGATTTTTCTTTGAAAGCCAATGAGCATTACGTCTGCTGCTGTGCCCTTTTTCAAAAGGTGGAGGTGAGAGAGGTGGCAGGGTAGAAGGATGAACCATGCTTTTCATAGCTAAATGCTTATCTTCTTTATATAAATTATTAGTGATTCCCTAACTCTACATTGATTATACCAAGGAAGTTTTAAATTTCCGTTATACCCCCAAGGATTAGAACTTTGCACTGACTGGAAAAAGTACGGTGGCACCTAGAAGGAGAAGGGGTTAGAAAAAAACTACATTCCTTAAATAACTTTAAAAGTTCTCACTTCTTTCTTCCTGTTGGTATAGGTGTGGTTTTCTTCTTGTTTTCCTGGATAACTTGTGGTACCATATCTCTTGGGGCGGATGTCTAAAGGTGAAGGGTGAAAAATTAGTGGTGGTAGAAATAATTCCTCTTCTCTTTACCCATTGCATGAGTCATTAAAGATAAAATTGAGTTGGGCTGCTGTTAAAACCTTGGAATCCCTGAGTCAGAAGGGCTGCCTAGGGCAGCCCCTGCCTCCCCGTTCAGCCACAGGTGCTTCTGTTTTGTGAGGCAGAGAGAATGGCATCAGCCTCATTTTGAGGCAGTGTGTACTCTGGAAGAGAAAAACTGGCTTAGGTGAATATTTAAGAAACCATCAGCACTTAAACATAGATCTGTGTATCATAGCAGTTTTGGGATGGTATTAGAACCATTCTGATCCTGTGATTTGGAAATCCAGTATATGGTGTTCAGACCACGGTTAGGCTTTTGTGGTTGTTTGAATATGGTATCCTGTGCACCTGTGCTGTTCACAGCGTGATCTTCAGACCAGCAGCATCCTCACCACCTTAGTGCTTGTTACAAAAGTAAAACTTAGACCCTGCCCCAAATCTACCAAATCCAAATCTGCATTTTAACAAGACCTCCAAGTCATTTGAATGCCCATTAAAGTTTGAGAAAATGCCCGTTAAAGTTAGCCTGCTTTTCCAGAATCAGCATCAGCTTATGTTTTTCTTTTGTTCAAAGTAGTCAAAAAGGTTTTTAGGAAGAAAATGCCTTTTATTTCACCAACAGGAAGCCTGATCATGATTTTAGTGTCATTATAATGCCATGCTATTTTGTACTGTTTCTGTATCTTCCTGGAGATGCTATTTATACATGCAGTTATTTCTACCTAATCTCTGCAACAGGAGCAGATCAGTTCTTTTTTTTTTTTTTTTTGCATCTCTTTAATAACAGCTATCATTTATTAAGAGTTTGCTATGTTTCAGGCACTATACTAAGTTTACAGAGTTCTCTGATTTAATCCTTATAACCTCCCTGCTCACTCAAGAAGCAGGCCCAGAGAATTCTAATGTGACTTGGGCAGGTCACAAATCACCTCTAAGTATTAAGAGGTCCAGAACTAAATTCTTCTGGCCCTTTCCCAGTGTAGTTTTCCTCTGCCATTTGGTCAAATTTTATCTTAGAACAGGCAGTTGAAATGTATAATTTTTACTAATTCAGAATATTTGACTTGAGGATTACCATTCTTTTGATTTTTATAGAGTACAGTACAGCTTGGTACAAATAGCCTTAGACTGGAGTCCAAGAGATCAAGATTCTAGTAAATTCTGCTAACATCAATTTTTTTGGCTTTTGTTTTCCTTTATAAACTTGGAAGCCATGAATATGTGTGGGGATAGTGGTGGTTTAAAGAACCTGTATATCCTTTGCAAAGAAGTAAAATCAAATTTGCAGCTGAGATCTACCATCCTTTAAAAATTTTTTTAGCGTCTAATTTACTAGGGGAAAAAGTGGTTAATTACCTTTCAACAAGTCTACAGTGGTAGAAGAGGCTTTCCTAGGTGAGCTAGCCAAACACTGAATTGAGGAAGGTTTAGTTTTTCTGATTTACTTGATAAACCTTTCTGGCAAGGAGCTGGGGGGTAAGGGTGGGGGGTGGTGTGTGTGTGTGTGTATGTGTGTGTGTTTATGTGTGTAATCTTTCTGATTTACTTGATAAACCTTTCTGGCAAGGAGCAGGGGTGTGTGTTTGTGTAAAAATGTGTTCACCTTATCATTTAATGTTAGTTGGTCTGATTGAGGTATAATTGCTAACAATTAGATGTTTCAATCACAACATGGAAGTTTTTGTATTTTAAAAGAAAACTAATTCTTCTGAAAAAAAAAAAATCCATAATGCACTGCCTGTAAACTGCCTATAATCTTTTGGCACAGGCAAGGAGGAAATATTTCATTTTGGCAGAGAGAGAAATCCAAATGTAAGAGCAGTTTCATACACCCACAAGAAAAATGTCATTACATTTTGGAAAATGAGAGAATGAATCAAGAATAGCTTTTGGAGTTTGGGGGAGAATGGATACATGTATATATGTGGCTGAACCTCTATTGCTGTCCACCTGAAGCTATCACAGCATTGTTAATTGGCTATACTCCAATACAAAATAAAAGGTTTAAAAAAATAGCTTTTGAAAAGATTTCAAGTAATTTAATTGGTATTTCTATTTACTTACTCAGTTTGGTGTTACATACTTTCTATTGGTGTTTAAAGTATTCCATTATTAGGAAGAAAATCAGGCTAGTATAAAGGCCAGTTGTAGAAATCACTAATTGTATTCAATATTCCTTTCTTCAAGGATGTATTTATTATTCAACCCAACAACTCTCTTACTAGATATGTATAGCCCAAAGAATTGAAACAGGTGTTGAAACAAGTACACATAGATTCATATTTATAGCAGCACTATGTAGGAACTACCCATGTCTTATCATTGGATTAATAGATAAACAAATTGTGGTACATCTGTACAGAGGAATATTATCCAGCCATAGAAAGGAATGAAGTACAGATCCATGTGGAAACATGGGTTAACTTTAAAAACATTTATTGTAAGTAAAGAGATATGAAAGTTGTACCTACCATTAAGGCTGAGTGCTGAAGGATTGATGCTTTCAAACTGTGGTGCTCGAGAAGGCTCTTGAGAAAGTAGCTTGAGAGTCCCTTTGACTGTGAGGAGATCAAACCAGTCAACCCTAAAGGAAATCAACCCTGAATATTCACTGGAAGAACTGATGCTAAAGCTGAAGCTCCAGTACTTTAACTACCTGATGTGAAGAGCAACTCATTGGAAAAGCCCCTGATGCTGGGAAAGATTGAGGGCAGGAGGAGAAGGGGGCAACAGAGAATGAGATGGTTTGAGCAGGTTCTAGGAGATAGTGAAGGACAGGGAAGCCTGATGTTCTTCATCACCGTAGTTCATGTGGTCACAAAGAATCAGACACAGCTTAGCGACTGAAGAACAGAAAGAAACCAGACACGAAAGGTCACATATTGTATCATTCTATTCGTATGAAATGCACAGTCTAGGTAGATCCATAGATCCAGAACTCAGATTGATGGTTAAGGGGCAACAGGGAAGGGAAATGGGGAGCAGCCACTTAACGTGACAGTTTCCTTATGGGTTGGTGAGAATGGCTTGGACCTGAATAGAGGAGGTAGTCACACAGCATTATAAATGTGCCGCATTGAAGTGTTCATTTTAAAATGGTTAATTCTATGTTATATGAATTTTACCTCAATAAAAAGTACACATATATTATTCACTATTTCTCCATTGGTTTGACTCTCTCTTGTGTCTGGTGATGTTCATATGTCACATACTCATCTGAGAGATGTTCTTTCCAGATTTCAGTGTTGAGGTCAGTACATTGTAATATTGGACCCGTTTATTTCTTTTACTTTAGAAATGTTTTATTTTCTCACTTAAGGGTGTTAATTAAATTGCTGTAAGCATGGCAGCATTTAGAAGCATTCTTTCCCCCTCTTAAGAATTCACAAGCCACATACTTCTAGGAATGGGTATCACTTAAGAAAGGTGAAGGTCTTGCTTTGGTTGCATCAATATATTTTTCATAATCACTTACAATGCTTTCACTTCTTAATTAGAAGTGCTGATTTATCTTTTTTCCCTTAAGTGGGTAAAGTATCCAAGTCAGGGAAGAAAAGTGGCATGTCATGCATATCAGTGAGAAAGAAAATTTCTCTGAATGCTTTTGTTTTTTGAAATGGAATTGCAGTCAGATTATTTTTTAAAGTACACATGAAAATCTTGCGTAATTCTTTTGAACTCATCATTCTTTTTGTCTGTTTAATCCATGTGAAATATTTAGTACTGCCGAATTAGTGGTATTTATGATTATAAAAACATAAGCCTTTAAAGAGAAGATGAATCCCACAAAGAACTTGCTTGCTCATCTTTTAGCCAGTCACAGCCATACAGGGAATACTACTCAGCCATAGAAAGGAAAGTACTGATACATAACTATAAAAGGGATAAACTTTGAAAAATAATATAATCTGAAAGCAGTCAGTCATAATAGACCATATATTGTATGATTTTGTTTATATGAAATGTTCAGAATAGGCAAATTATAGGAACAGAAAGTAGATTGGTGGTTGCCTAGGCCTGGGAGGAGAGCTTGGATAGAATTGGCGGGGGTGGGGTAAGGTGGGAAGGTCACTGCTAATGGGCAGGGGTTTCTTCTGGGGGATGATGAAAATTTCTGAAATTGGTTGTGGTGATGGTTGCACAACTCTGGGAAGGTACTTCGAACTGTTGAATTACATACAATTGTAGTATGTGAATTACATCTTCCTAAAGCTATTGAAAAATTTAAACTATAAATTGACATCCTTTTCCAGCTTGACTTCAAAATCCAGTTCTTAAAGGATAACCACCCCCTTTCATCTCTCTGTGCTATAAACACTCAGTCTGTTCAGCTTATACTGGATCATTTTATACTTGACTCATTGTTACAGTTTTTCTTTATGAATCCTATTTCTCCAGTCTCAGGTCCTTGAACAACTTCTCTTGCACTGTGTTTCAGCACTGTGATCAGGGCCTTTGTTTACCCACAGATGGCATTAGAAATGCTTGATAGCAATATAAGTATGCTTTCTCAGCTTTGAAGTTCTGCATCACATTATGCAAGCATGTAGTTTTTGTGTTATTTCAGGATCTCTCTTTGGAGAAGGCAGTGGCAACCCACTCCAGTACTCTTGCCTGGAAAATCCCATGGACAGAGGAGCCTGGTAGGCTGCAGTCCATGGGGTCTCTAAGAGTCGGACACAACTGAGCGACTTCACTTTCCCTTTTCACTTTCGTGCATTGGAGAAGGAAATGGCAACCTACTCCCTTGTTCTTTCCTGGAGTATCTCAGGGACGGGGGAGCCTGGTGGGCTGCTGTCTATGGGGTCACACAGAGTTGGACACGACTGAAGTGACTTGGCAGCAGCAGCAGGATCTCTCTTTAGATGAACTTTGGGGCTTCCCACGTGGCGCTAGTGGTAAAGAACCTGCCTGCGAATGCAGGAGACGTAAGAGACATGGGTTCAGTCCCTGGGTTGGGAAGATCTGCTGGAGGTTGGCACAGCAACCCACTCCAGTATTCTTGCCTGGGAAATCCCATGGACAGAGTAGCCTGGCAGGCTGCAGTCCATAGGATTGCACAGAGTCGAACACGACTGAAGTGACCTAGCATGCAGCACCCAAGATGGATGTCTCCCATCTACATGTGTGATAGGCATCATATCTTTCAGTGTGGGTCTTCTCTTTGGGCAGCAAATTTAGTTTTAGTGCCTGCCTGCACAGTGGCTTGTTTTCTTTCTTACAGATGAAATTCGAGATCTCAGTTTTTAAATTGATTAGTGTTTATAATATAAGGAATGGATTTACTGGCTTTTTTCTTTTGGAACAAATTGGATTTCTGCCCCATTTCATAAATATTTCCTCCAATCTCCAGTCAAGAAGAGAGACTTTCAGGAGCCTACGGGGCTGTAAGGACATGGACACTAGTGATGAATAATGAATAATGAGCAGCAGCAAAATGGTGTTCCTAGATATTAACATCTGTCAGTCCCTTAAGATAAAGGATATTTAGTGTAGATCAGAGTAATTTTCTTCCATGTTCCTCTGCCTCTTGTCTTTTAAATATTACTTCTTAACTATAAATTCAAGTTTTAAAAATGCTTCATTGTTTACAAGTAGTCCATTCTCATTCAATCCTTATTCAGAAACCCCATGGACTCTTAAGGTCCTTCTCAAAGAACAAAGGAACCTTGAATAGCATGTGGAGATACCTTTCTTCTTAAGGTTAACTTTTCCTTTTGTAAGTATATTTTAAGCTGCAACCTGCCCTTCTAAAGCAACCTCTCCTTCTAATAGAGCATTTTTAATAGAATATATTGTTTAGCTGCCTTGGAATTAAATCTATAAAATATTAATAAATATACTAAGGCTTGAAAAACCCAGTGGTGTGTGTGTAACTTATCTGGCTTTCAGTAGCTCTGAGAGAGTAGCAAGGAATCAAAGCAAAATTTTGAAGAAAAACTGTTCTTCACGGTTGGCTGCCTTGGTAGGCATAAAATATTAATATTTGTACAAAAGGCTGATGCTCTCGGCAGAGGCTCTGAAACCAATCTGAATATCTTAGAAGGGTGGGAGGTGTTGTAGGGTGAGGTGAGTGGAAGACACTGACTCAGCAGAACAGAGCCCTCAGCCACTGTCTCAGGTAGGCGCACAGCCATCTTCTCTGAGCCACCCCTGCTATGGAGTCTGGCTTTTGTTTTCTCTCTAATTCATGCAAACTTCTTGTAGGAACGAGGAAGACATTGCTTTTACCGAGGTTTAAGCTGGTTAACTAGCATTCCCAAGGAGTTGTTCTCCCCAAGTTGTCATTCTGTTTAGGAGAGCACATTTGCTAAAAAATGTTTGGGAAATGTCTTCAGTCCTTGTTATGTAGAGTCTTGTAAACTTCCCTTAAGCCAATATTCCAGAAATACCACCACGCCCAGGAGAAGGCTGAGTTTCTTCTTTTCCTTTTGTTCTGTAGCTTGTACCTCCAACTAAAATTTAGAGTTAAGAGTGCAAAGTTAGATGGCATACTTCTTTTTTCAAAACAAGGTTAACAGTGTACATGAATTAGAAAACATAAGACTCTAGCCTCCATTATAAATTTTGGGTGGGGTTTGTAGGACCTAAATGTCTGTGTGGTGTATTAAGAGAGTTTTAGGTAAATGTTACACCAGCTTTTCTATATAATGTTATGATTTTTGAAAAGATATTCCTGTCTTTTTATCTTTTTTTTTTTTTTTTTAATCTCATCTCTGGTTAGCTTTCTCAAACTGCAGTCTGAATGTACAATTGTTGATACTCTATACTTGTATTTATTGTCTGGTAGAGATGTCTTTTTTCCCCATTAGTTTCCTCAGAAAACTGCAGATCCGCTTGATTAGGTTCAGAAGGTGATGTCCCATTGCAGCTAAAGCTTGTCTGACCTAAAGTGCTTTGGTAGAAAGGAAGTCACTTAGTGGCCTGTCCTGTATGACAGCAAAATAAGGTAGAAGTTAATGTGTAGTGAATAAATTCCAAATTGTAGCCTTTCCTATTGCCTCGATGTGATACTCTGAGATCTTGGCCTAGCTTCTTGTTTATCATGGATAGATTTCACACATTCCATTTAGAATTCCATGGTAGAGTGTAACTAGAGGACTTGCCTAATTCTTTAGGAAGAAAGCATGAGGCACAACATGCTTTCTAAATGAAGTACTAAATGAAGCTCTGTTTGCTTGTAAGGAATTGTTTTTATTACCCTTGATTAGATGTGTTTTCAGGTGTTTGTTAACTTCCTACTTTTGCATTCCAGTCCCCTATAATGAAAAGGACATCTTTTTGGATGTTAGTTCTAAAAGGTCTTGTAGGTCTTTATAGAACCATTCAGCTTCAGCTTCTTCAGCATTACTGGTTGGGGCATAGACTTGGATTATGGTAATATTGAATGGTTTGCCTTGGAAACAAACAGAGATCATTCTGTCATTTTTGAGATTGTATCCAAGTACTGCATTTCGGACTCTTTTGTTGACCATGATGGCTACTCCATTTTTTCTGAGGGATTCTTGCCCGCAGTAGTAGATATAATGGTCATCTGAGTTAAATTCACCCATTCCAGTCCATTTTAGTTCGCTGATTCCTAGAATGTCAATGTTCACCCTTGCCATCTCTTATTTGACCACTTTCAATTTGCCTTGATTCAGACCTGACATTCCAGGTTCCTATGCAATATTGCTCTTTACAGCATTGGACCTTGCTTCTATCACCAGTCACATCTACAGCTGGGTATTGTTTTTGCTTTGGCTCCATCCCTTCATTCTTTCTGGAGTTATTTCTCCACTGATCTCCAGTAGCATATTGGGCACCTACTGACCTGGGGAGTTCCTCTTTCAGTATCCTATCCTTTTGCCTTTTCATACTGTTTCTGGAGTTCTCAAGGCAAGAATACTGAAGTGGTTTGCCATTCCCTTCTCCAGTGGACCACATTCTGTCAGACCTCTCCACCATGACCCACCTGTCTTGGGTTGTTCCGTGGGCATGGCTTGGTTTCATTGAGTTAGGCAAGGCTGTGGTCCTAGTGTGATTAGATTGACCAGAGATCAAATTGCCAACATCTACGGGATCATGGAAAAAGCAAGAGAGTTCCAGAAAAACATCTATTTCTGCTGTATTGACTATGCTAAAGCCTTTGACTGTGTGGATGACAATCAACTGTGGAAAATTCTGAGAGAGATGGGAATACCAGACCACCTGACCTGCCTCTTGAGAAATCTGTATGCAGGCCAGGAAGCAGCAGTTAGAACTGGACATGGAACAACAGACTGGTTCCAAATAGGAAAAGGAGTACGTCAAGGCTGTATTTTGTCACCCTGCTTAATTAACTTCTATGCAGAGTACATCATGAGAAACGCTGGACTGGAAGAAACACAAGCTAGAATCAAGATTGCCAGGAGAAATATCAATAACCTCAGATATGCAGATGACACCACCCTTGTGGCAGAAAGCGAAGAGGAACTAAAAAGCTTCTTGATGAAAGTGAAAGAGGAGAGTGAAAGGTTGACTTAAAGCTCAACATTTAGAAAATGAAGATCATGGCATCTTCATGGGAAATAGATGGGGAAACAGTGGAAACAGTGTCAGACTTTATTTTTTGGGGCTCCAAAATCACTGCAGATGGTGACTGCAGCCATGAAATTAGAAGACGCTTACTCCTTGGAAGAAACGTTATGACCAACCTAGATAGCATATTGAAAGGCAGAGACATCACTTTGCCGACTAAGGTCCATCTAGTCAAGGCTATGGTTTTTCCTGTGGTCACGTATGGATGTGAGAGTTGGACTTTGAAGAAGGCACCGAAGAAGTGATGCTTTTGAACTGTGGTGTTGGAGAAGACTCTTGAGAGTCCCTTGGACTGCAAGGAGATCCGACCAGTCCATTCTGAAGGAGATCAACCCTGGGATTTCTTTGGAAGGAATGATGCTAAAGCTGAAACTCCAGTACTTTGGCCACCCCATGAGAAGAGTTGACTCACTGGAAAAGATTCTGATGCTGGGAGGGATTGGGGGCAGGAGGAGAAGGGGATGACAGGATGAGATGGCTGGATGGCATCATTGACTCAATGGCTGTGAGTCTGAGTGAGCTCCGGGGAGTTGGTGATGGACAGGGAGGCCTGGCGTGCTGCAATTCATGGGGTCGCAGAGTCAGACACGACTGAGCGACTGAACTGAACTGACTGAGATGTGTTTTCAGTGAGGTTGACCTTGACCCTCAACACATCTGTTTCTCTTGACCATCTTGATTTGAGCCTTACTAAATAGATAGAGCAGGAACTGGCAAGTTAGTAAGGGCCCAAATCTTTAGTCTTTGATCTACTAGCTAGTTCAGTTCTATCTGAACTCTTACCTTGAAAAACTAAGATTTATAGAAGCCATTAATATTCTATCAGGCGTCTTTAATCATCTTAATCAGTATAGTTGTAAAAACTAGTTCTTGAAATATGTATCTACAAATTATTGCAGGTGGATAGCCTTCTTTCTGATAGCTGATATAAGGTTCCCTGGCTAGCAAATCATTGCAGGTGGATAGCCTGGTAGGCTGCAGTCCATGGGGTCGCTGAGGATCAGACACGACTGAGTGACATCACTTTCACTTTTCACTTTCATCCATCGGAGAAGGAAATGGCACCCCACTCCAGTGTTCTTGCCTGGAGAATCCCAGGGACGGGGAGCCTGGTGGGCTGCCATCTATGGGATTGCACAGAGTCGGACACAACTGAAGTGACTTAGCAGCAGCAGCAAATTATTGTGGGTGGATAGCCTTCTTTCTGATAGCTGATACAAGGTTTCCCTGGCTAGCAGTCATCCTATAAACTGTACAAATTTTCAACCTCCTGATCTCATGAAGGGTAGCAGTTCTGATTTTACCATTTGCCTTTACCTCTACTTTATTTGGTTTTTTGTTGTTGCTGTTACTGAATATCAAGCAGCAAAACACTTTACATAGGAGTGTAATTAAGTCTTTTTACCTTTTCCATTCAGATCTCTGTAATAGTACAGAAACAACACAGTACTTGTGGTTATACTGGCTGTCATCTCTCAGGCCGTGACTGAAGTGAAAACTCGTATCCAGAATACATAAGGAATACCTATGAGTAAGTCAGTGAGTGAAGTCGCTCAGTCATGTCCGACTCTTTGCGGCCCCATGAACTGTAACCTACCAGGCTCCTCTGTCCACGGGATTTTCCAGGCAATAGTACTGGAGTGGATTGCCATTTCCTTCTCCAGAGGAATACCTATATATTAATTAAAAAGAAGACCACTCCCCTTTAAAAAAAAACTCTGTAGATAAGTAGGCAGGAAAAAGGGCTCTTTACAAAAGTGGCTATCCAACAGGCAGTAAACATGAAAAAAGTCTTAGAACTTTTAATCATTAGGGAAGTACAGAGAAAGTACGATGTATTGGTGAGGATGTAAAGAATAGGAATTTTCTTGGATTTCCAGTAGGAGAGTAAACTGTCATAATTTAACCTTTTTTCTTTTACTTTTTATTGAAGGATAATTGCTTTACAGAATTTTGTTGTTTTCTGTCAAACCTCAACATGAATAGGTATACATATATCCCCTCCCTTTTGAACCTCGCTCCATCTCCCTTCCCATCCCACCCCTCTAGGTTGATGCAGAGCCCCTGTTTGAGTTTCCTGAGCCATACAGTGAATTCCGGTTGGCTATCTATTTTACATATGGTAATGTAAGTTTCCATGTTACTCACTCCATACATCTCACCCTCTCCTCCCCTCTCCCCATTTCCGTAAGTCTATTCTCTATGTCTGTTTCTCCACTGTTGCCTTGTAAATAAATTCTTCAGTACCATTCTTCTAGATTCTGTATATATGACGTCAGGAAGGTTGATTCCTCAAGCTCCATTCTTCTTTCTCAAGGCTGCTGTGGCTGTTTGGGGTCTTTTGTGTTTCCATATGAATTGTGAGGTTTTTTGTTCTTGTTCTGTGAAAAATGTCTGGTAATTTGATAGGGATAGCATTGAATCTGTAGATTGCTTTTGGTAGTACAGTCGTTTTCACAATATTGATTCTTCCTACTGAGGAACATGGACTATCTCTCTGTGTCATCTTTGATTTCTTTCATCAGTGTTCCATAATTTTCTGTGTACAGTTCTTTTGTGTCCTTAGGTTTATTCCTAGATATTTAATTCTTTTTGTTGCAGTGGTGAATGGGATTGATTCCTTAATTTCTCTTTCTGATTTTTCATTGTTAGTACATAGAAATACAAGTGATTTCTGTGTATTGATTTTGTATCCTGCAACTTTGCTAAATTCACTGATTAGCTGTAGTAATTTTCTGATACTGTCCTCAGAGTTTTCTATGTACAGTATTATGTCATCTGCAAACTGTGAGAGCTTTACTTCTTGTCCAGTCTGGATTCCTTTCATTTCTTTTTCTTCTCTGATTGCTGTAGCTAGGACTTCCAGAACTATGTTGAATAATAGTGGTGAAAGTGGACACCCTTGTCTTATTCCTGAACTTAGGGGAATGCTTTCAGTTTTTGATCATTGAGAATAATGCTTGCTGTAGGCTTACCATATGTGGCCTTTACTCTGTTGAGGTAGATTCCTTCTGTGCCCCATTTTTTGAAGAGTTTTAATCATAAATGGGTGCTGAATTTTGTCAAAGGCTTTTTCTGCATCTTGTATAGTTTTTATCTTTCAATTTGTTAAAATGGTATGTTACATTGATTGGTTATATTGAAGAATCCTTGCATTCCTGGAATAAACCCAACTTGATCATGGTTTATGAGCTTTTTGATGTGTTGCTGAATTCTGTTTGCTAAAATTTTGTTGAGGATTTATTTTTGCGTCTATGTTCATCAGTGATATTGGCCTGTAGTTTTCTTTTTTTTATGTTGTCTTTGTCTGGTTTTGGTATCAGGGTAATGGCCTCGTAGAATGAGTTTGGAAGAAACACATGGAGAATATTTTTTCTCCATGAAAAAATTCCTCTGAAAAATTTTTGAAACTGTTTTAGAAGGATAGACATTACTCTAAATGTTTGATAGAATTCTCCTGTGAGGCCTTCTTGTCCTGGGCTTTTGTTTTTTGGGGGATTTTTGATCATAGCCTCAATTTCAGTGCTTGTAATTGGGTTGTTCATAATTTCTATTTCTTCCTGGTTCAGTCTTGGAAGATTATACTTTTCTAAGAATCTGTCTTTTACTTCCAGGTTATCCATTTTATTGCCATAGAGTTGTTCATAATTGTTTCTCATAATCCTCTGTATTTCTGCATTGTTGTAACCTCTCCTTTTTCATTTCTAATTTTGTTGGTTTGATTCTTTTCTCTTTTTGTCTTGATGAGTCTGGGTGAAGACTTGTCAATTTTGTTTATCTTCTTAAAGAACCAGTTTTTACTTTCATTAATCTATACTATTGTTTCTTTCATTTCTTGTTCATTTATTTCTGCTCGGATCTTATGATTTCTTTCCTTCTACTAATTTTGGGTTTTTTGTTCTTCTTTTTCCAGTTGTTTAGGTGTAAAGTTAGGTTGCCTCTTCAGTGTTTTTCTTGTTTCTTGAAGAAGGATTGTATTGCTGTAAACTTCCCTCTTAAAACAGCTTTTGCTGCATGTCGTAGGTTTTGAGTTGTCGTATTTTTCCTTGTCATTTGTTTCTAGAAATTTTTTGCTTTCCCTTTTGATTTCTTCAGTAACCTGTTGGTTATTTAGAAACATGTTGTTTAATTTCCATGTGTTTGTGTTTCTTACAGTTATTTTCTTGTAATTGATATCTAGTCCCATAGCATTGTGATCAGAGAAGATGCTTGATACGATTTCAGTTTTCTTAAATTTACTGAGGCTTGATTTGTGACTCAAGATGTGGTCTATCCTGGGAAATGTTCCATGTGCACTTGAGAAGGCGGTATATTCGTCTGCATTTGGATAGAACATCCTGAAGATATCAAGGAGATCCATCTCATCTAATGTATTGTTTAAGACTTGTGTTTCCTTATTAACTTTCTGTTTTGATGATCTGTCCATTGGTATGAGTGGGATGTTAAAGTCTCCTGTTGTTATTGTGTTACTGTCAATTCTCTTCTTTTATGTCTGTTAGTGTTTGTCTTACGTATTGAGGTGCTCCTGTGTTGAGTACATGGCTATTTACAATTGTTATGTCTTCCTCTTGGAATGATCCCTTAATCATTATGTGGTGTCCTTCCTTATCTCTTATAATATTCTTTATTTTAAGGTCTGTTTTGTCTGATATGAGGGTTGCTACTCCAGTTTTCTTTTGCTTCCCATTTGCATGGCATATATTTTTCCATCCTCTCACTTTCAGTTTGTATGGGTGTTTAGGTATGAAGTGGGTTTCTTTTAGACAACATATATATGGGTCTTGTTTTTGTATCCATTCGGCCAGTCTGTGTCTTTTGGTTGGGGCATTTAATCCATTTACATTTAAAGTAATTATTGATATGTATCTTCCTGTTGCCATTTTCTGAATCGTTTTGGGGTGGATTTTGTAGATCTTTTTTCTTTTCTTGTATTTCTCAACTATATAAGTCCCTTGAATATTTGTTGTAAAGCTGGTTTGGTGGTACTCAATTCTCTTAACTTTTGCTTGTCTGAAAAGCTTTTTATTTCTCTATCAATTTTGAACAAGTATCTTTGCCAAATACAGTACTCTTGATTGTACAATACTCTTGATTGTAGAGTTTTCCCTTTTAGTACTTTAAATATATCCTGCCATTCCCTTCTGGCCTGCAGAGTTTCTGCTGAAAGATCAGCTGTTTAAGCATATGGGGTTTCCTTTGTATGTTACTTGTTGCTTCTCCCTTGCTGCTTTTAATATTCTTTCTTTGTGTTTAGTATTTGTTAGTTTGATTAGTATGTGTCTTGGTGTGGCTCCCACGGTAAAGCGTCTGCTTGGGTTCGATTCCTGGGTCGGGAAAGTCCCCTGGAGAAGGAAATGGCAATCCACTCCAGCACTCTTGCCTGGAGAAATCCCATGGACGGAGCCTCTAGGCTACCGTCCATGGGGCTGCAGAGTTGGACACGACTGAGTGACTTCACTTCACTTCACTTGGTGTGTTCAGACAGTAAAGCGTCTGCCTGCAATGTGGGAGACCTGAGTTTGATTCCTGGGTTGGGAAGATCCCCTGGAGAAGGAAATGGCAGCCCACTCCAGCACTCTTGCCTGGAAAATCCCATGGACAGAGGAGCCTGATAGGCTACAGTCTGTGGGGTCGCAAAGAGTCGGACACGACTGAGCGACTTCACTTTCACTTGGTGTGTTTTTCCTTGGGTTTACCCTGTGCCTCTTGAACACAATTGACTATTTCCTTTTCCATGTTGAGGAAATTTTCAACTATAATCTCTTCAAAAATTTCTTATACCCTTTCTTTTTTCTCTTCCTCCTCTGGGACCCTTATAATTCAAATGTTGGTCTGTTTGATATTGTCCCAGAGGTCTCTGAGACTATCCTCAATTCTCTTCATTCTTTTACTTTATTCTGTTCTTCAGAAGTTATTTCCACCATTTATCTTTTAGCTTACTGATTCGTTCTTCTGCTTTAGATATTCTGCTATTGATTCCTTCTGGAGTTATTTTTAATTTCAGTAATTGTGTTGTTTGTCTGTGTATATTTATCCTTTAATTCTTCTAGGTCTTTGTTAGTTGATTCTTGCATTTCCTCTGTTTTGTTTTCAAGGTTTTTGGTCATCTTTACTATCATTATTGAATTCTTTTTCAGGTAGTTTGCCTATTTTCTCTTCATTTATTTGGACTTCTGTGTTTCTAGTTTGTTCCTTCATTTGTGTAGTATTTCTCTGCCTTTTCATTATTATTATTTTTTTAACTTACTGTGTTTGAGGTCTCGCTTTCCCAGACGTCAGGGTTGAATACTTTCTTCCTTTTGGTTTCTGCCCTCCTCCTAAGGTTGGTCCAGTGGTTTGTGTAAAGTTTGTATTGGGTGAGTTTTTGTCTGTTTTTCTTCTGGTGTGCAAGGCTGAGTGAGGTGGTAATTCTGTCTGGTGATGATTGAGTTTGTATTTTTGTTTTGTTTGTTTAGATGAGGTGTCCTGCACAGGGTGCTACTGGTGGTTGGGTTATGCCGAGTCTTTTATTCAAGTGGTTTCCTTTGTGTGAGTTCTCACTATTTGATACTCCCTATGGTTAGTTCTCTGGTAGTTTAGGGTCTTGGAGTCAGCACTCCCACTCCAAAGGCTCAGGGTTTGACCTCTGGTCTCCACAAGTGGTTTGTTGTGGCATTAAGTGAGATTAAAACAAATATCCAAAAACGAGAAACCCAAGATGAACCCCAGACAAATGGCAGTTATAAAATCAAGAAAATAATATTTAAAATAATGGAATATGCAGATATACACGTCTTCCCTGGTGGCTCAGATGGTAAAGCGTCTGTCTGCGATGTGGGAGACCTGGGCTTGATCCCTGGGTTGGGAAGATCTCCTGGAGAAGGAAACGGCAACCCACTCCAGTACTCTTGCCTGGAAAATCCCACAGACGGAGGAGCCTGGTAGGCTACAGTCTATGGGGTCGCAAAGAGCTGGACACGACTGAGCGACTTCACTTCACTTCACAGATATACACCCATGAGCAAAGTCAAAACAGTCCAACAAAAGTATAGTAGATTGACCTGGCGAACAAAGGAAATAAAAAATTATATTTTCCAGTTACTAACTAAAGCACAAAGTGGAAAACAAAACTAAAGCAAGGTGCCAAGTGGGGAATAAAGTGATGAGAATAAAACTAACATATGTTGAGAGGAAAGGAAAGAAAGAAAGAATAGATATGCAGAGTTAATTAGAGGTAGATGAAGATTTATATACATTAACGATTAACTGCAAGGGGGAAAGAACAGTAAGAAAAGCAAACAAAAGAATAAATGTATAAAAAATAGAATAGGTTTGAAGTGAAAGTCATTCAGTCATGTTTGACTCTTTGTGACTCCATGGACTGACTATACAGCCCTTGGGATTCTCCAAGCCAGAATTCTGTCGTGGGTAGCTTTTCCCTTCTCTAGGGGATCCTTCCAAACCCAGGCCTCCTGCATTGCAGGTGGATTCCAATAGGTTTAAAAAATTAATTAAAATTATAAAAAGAGAAAATAAAAACTGAAGAAGAAAACAGAAAGGAGAAAAAACTCCACAGAACTGCAAAAGCCCAACTAGAGGCAGAGGTTTAGAACAATAATAAAAAGTGTGACTGCATATACACATATACACCTGTAAGTAAAATCAGAACAGTCCAAGAAAAATAGAGTACAATACACTGACTCAGGGAACAACGGAAACCAAAAATTATATCTACCAGAACAAAACTAACTAAAGCACAAACTGGAAAACTAAAGCAAGTTGCCAGTTGGGGGATAAAGCAATGCAAATCAAACTAACAAATATGTTGAGATGAAAGGAAAGAAAGAAAGAAAAGAAAGAAGAGATACACAAAGTTAAATGGAGGTAGATAAAGAATATTTATATACATTAAAGATTAACTGCAAGGGGAAAAGAATAGTAGGAAAAGCAAACAAAGGAATAAATGTAGAAAAAATAATAGGTTAAAAAAATTAAAATTAAAAAGAGAAAAGAAAAAAAAGAAAACTCAGAGAACTGTAAAAGCCCAATGTAGAGGCAGAGGTTTATAACAACAATAAAAAATGTGACTGAGAAAAAAATTAAAAAGCTCAAAAGCTTAATTAAGATTTCATAGTGCCAATAAAATTGACAACTACAACAGAGGAGGGAAAGAAGGAAAAAAAGAAAAAAATCAAAAAGAATCTGCAGAACAAGTGAAAACATAAGAATAATAAATGTTTTTTTGAGTCATTGCTGTCAGAGTCCTTTCCCTTGCTGGTAGTCACAGTCCACCTCACCTCCCTAGGATTCCCTCCAACACTGTGCTGATCTCTGGACCTGCTGTGGGGCAGCTCAGATTCTAATCTGGTTCTACTCCTGTGTGTTCTTCCCTCCAATGTCCACAGCTATAAGCACCAGTGCATTTTCTTTTGTGGGAGCTCTCCATCACCTTTTTTGTATTCCATAGACACAGAGTCTGCCTAGTTGATCGTGGGGATTTAATCTGCAGCTTGTACAGCTGGTGGGAAGGTTTTGGGGTCTTCTTCCTTAGCCACACTGCCCCTGGGTTTCAGTTGTGGTTTTATTTCCACCTCTGCATGCGGGTCATCCACTGGGGTTTGCTCCCGAGGCTGCCCTGCAGGACTTGGGTTTGCCCCCTGTGAGGGCCAGGTGTGGAGGTGGCGCAGCTGCTTGGGTCACAGGGGTTCTGGCAGCACCAGGTGCTCAGGGGAGTTGGCGGCTAGGGCAGCAGGAAATACAGTGCTCTAGAAGGGTGTGGCAACCAGCACTGGCCAGTATGCTCCAGTGTTCTTGCCTGGAGAACCCCCCGTCCCTGCCAGAGAAGCCTGGCAGGCCAGTCTACAGGGTCACAGAGAGTTGGACACGACCAAAGCAACCCTGTGCGAATAGACGCAAGACTTTTTTTGCCTGTGGCAGCTCTGCCCCAGTGAGAGTTGTGTGTGAAGGTGGCACAGCTGCTGAGCTTGCGGGGACCTCTGGCGGCGCCAAGTGTGCAGGGACGTGGACTGCCTCTGCTGCAGGAGTTATGGCCCTATCAGAGTCTTTTTTCAAGCCTCTTGTAGCTGGTGATCAGAAGGCCTCTTTGGCCACTCTTTCTCTGTAGCTCCGCCCATTCAGGCACTTAGAAAGCTCCCTTGCCTGGGGTCCTTCTCTGTTGCCCCATGTGTCAGGTACATAGAGGGGACCTCCTGGCTGGGGGTCTACTCTGTAGATGTGCACATCAGGCACTTACAGGGGCACCCTGGGTGAGGTCCTGCTTTGTGGTTCAATACGTCAGGCATTTGGTGGGCCAGCCTCTCAACTGTTCAGCTGCCAGTGCTGACGTGTGGGGGAGAGGCTATGGTGATGGCTTCACCCCCTACACGTGACTCAGCAGTATCTCCTTGCTTCCATGGCTGCCTGGCTTTCCTCCACAGGCATTTCCCACCACAATCTCCCTCTCTCACATCCCTCGATCTGTCTCTCCACAGTCAACAGCAGCCCTCGCCCTGGAATTGCTCCACAATGCCTAAACTCCAGCTCCCAGCTGCTGCACCTTCCAGGGGACCTATGTCCCTGTCTGGGCTGTGTATGGCTGTAGCAAGGACTGTCTGATTCTCATTCCATTTAGGCTGCCACAGATCAGCTGTTTCAGTCTCAGCCTTAAATGTTTCTCCTCTGCCTCAGATGATTGCCCTGATGTGGGGAGCCGTTCCCCCCACCCGCCGAGGGCAGGTCCAGTCCTACGAGCACTCCTGTGTTTCCCCTAGTTCCTTCATCCTACCAAGTTTCATGTGGTTCTGTGTATTCTTTTTGCTGGTCAGGTCCTCCTGTCTGCTCTCTGCTGGGGTTCTGCATGCACTTCTGTGTCTGAAGGTGTATTCCTGATGTATCCGTGGAGAGAGATGTACTCCACGTCCAGCTATTCCTCTGCCATCTTGTTCCTCATCATAGTTAACTTTTATATATGCTATATATAAACACTTACTGCATTACTATTATTTTTGCTTTAAGCAGTCAGCTATCTACTGGAGCAAATACAGTTAAGGAAAGCGCTGTTTATGCTTACCTTAAATTATTCTGTTTTTAGTGTTCTTCATTTCTTTGTGAAGATACAGATTTCTGAGGTCAGATTCCTTCTTCCTGAAGAACTTACTGTAACATTTGTTATACAGCTCTGCTGGCAATAAATTCTTTCAACTTTGTGTATGTGCAGGGATGAAGGTCTTTATTCATGCTTATTTTTTCTAAATATATTTCCCCTGGGTATAAAATTATGGTTGACTCCTTTCAGCAATTTTGAACGTGTTGCTCCACTTTCTTCTGGCTTTCATAGTTTCAGTATGAAGATCTGCTATAATTCTTATCTTGCTGTTAAGCATATCTTCTTTTCCTTCAGTTATCTTTAAGATTTGATTTTTATCCTAGTTTTTTTTTAACACTTTGAATGGAAGATGCAGTGTGTGTGTGTGTGTGCACACAGATGTGCTCACGTGTGCATGTGTGCATGGTGTTTGTATTGATCCCTGGTTTCTGAGTGTCTTGAAATCCCTGGGATTTGGTGTCATTAATTTTATAAAATTTCAGGTGTGATTTCTTCAACATTATATTTGCCCTGTTTTCTCTCATTCTTCTAGTATCACATTTACACATATGTAACATTTTGTTTGACTACCCTTGACACTCTGTTTCTTATTTTTCATGGTATTTTTTTCCTTGTGATCCAATCTGGCTAATTTTTGTTGAGCTCATCAAAACACTGCATACAGAGAAATCCACACCAGTACTTATCATAGTAAAATTGACTGTGGCAGCACAGAGAATTGAATAAACTGTCAGAGTAAGGATGCTAAAGTAAAAAGCGTTTGGAGAAAAAGATACATTTCATTAAAAGAAGCAATACTAAGTCCATCAGAAACAAATACAGAAGTCAGTAGGATGGCATCTTTAAAAATCAGAAAGAAAAAAATTTTCAAAATATAATTTAAGCACAGTGAAAATACTCTTCAAAAATAAAGATGAGAAGGCACTTTCATGAAAGCAAAAACCAAAGGAGTCTGTTAGTCACAGAGAAAGAGAAGGAAAGAAGGAAGGAAACCTTTAGGGAGGGGAGGGTGTGATGGTCGATGAAAAATCTGCTAGAAGAAATGAACAACAGGGGATGAAATAAATTTGTCATTTAAGTGAATGTTGGCTGTGAAAACTAATAAATCCAGTTCTTGTGCAGTTTAAAGTAGATGTAGAACCAAAATGGACAACAGTAACTAAAAAGAAGAAGGGCAATAAATGGAGTAAAAACCTGTTGAGGTTCTTAGTATCTGGAATAAGGTTAAAAAAATAATTTGAATAAGAATGTGATAAATTAAGGATACCACTAAAGGACAAAGCTGTCTTCCTCAAGGTCATGTTACCATGATAGAACTCAGGATTTTGTATATCCAGGTTGCTGCCTTCTGCACTACCTAATGTATTTTTGTTTCTTTTCCACTCTTGGTACTCTGTCAGGCATTTGCTTCATGTTTGTGCCTTGTTTTTTTATTCTTAAAATGATACATAGTACCCTGTAATCCTGTGGTGGTTTTTTTCCTACAACTTTCACCTCCTGACTATCTGCCTCAGTACTTAACACAGTTTCAGGTTCATCTTCAATTTAACTATTTCTCTTCAGAAGGATTTATCTCTAATTACCCCACTGTGCTGAACCTTACCTTTTCTTATCTTGCCCTCTGGAAACAGAAGACTACCCCTTGCTTGCTTAGTCCTGACCTCAGTTCAAGATTTAGATACAAACCTGTCTTAGTTCTGGAGTCCTTCCTTGGTGCATAGAGGAAGGTACTCAGACTTCAGAGCCCAATAAACTTGAGTCCTTGTATCCAGACTCTGCCACTCTAATTCTGTGTCTCTGAGCAAATTTACTAATCTCTCTGAGCCTCAGTTTCTCCAGCTGTAAGTGAAGATAATTATAACTACCTCAAAAGCTTGTTAGTTAATGGAGCTAATGTTTAACTGCCCAGTAAAGTTCCTACCTAGACATTTTAATATATTTTAATGTGTATTAAATATACATCTTACAGATATATATTTTGCATAATTGGAAGCCTACTTAGTTTTGCATCCTCCATTTTTTGCTGTATTTTGAACATTTATCCATGTTAATGGTAATGCTAATAATTCTGTTACATATTGCAGTATAATCAATATAAAGATAATAACTGTTCCATCATGTAGCAAAGGTGATAATCTTTGGCAGTGTTCTTAATGGTGTAATAGTCCAAGCTATATGGACGTGCTGTACTTCAGTCAGTTTTTTCATTGAGCATATCTTCTGTGTGAAAGTTGCACCAGTAGAAAAATAGCCCCGTGGAGAGTATCTTTGTCAGATCTCTAAGACAGTTATGCTGCTGTGTCAGTGCTACTGGAGCCCGTGCAGCGCTCATGGAAGTGTGGCCGGAAGGGCCAGAAGTGAGAGAGCAGGTTCCAGTGAGACATGGGCCTCATTGTTCAAAAGAGAGCAAAACTGTAAGCACCCACTTTCTATAAAGTGTACTGAGGAATTGCTGGAGAAGGTGAAGGTCTGGATTGTTTTCAGAAGGTATAATTAAGGGCAACTGAGATAAGTTGCTTATCCCTGCAAGAGACTGGTGCTCAGGAGAGCCCAAAGGGGTCTTTGAACTTTGTTCAGCTCAACTGTACCTGCATTGTTGGACCATGTCTTATCTTACAGCTAAACCTCCAACAACTTGGATTTGAGCTTTGTGGGTCCACTTAAACATGGGTTTGTTGTTGTTTGATTTTTAAAAAAACTGTCGGACTCTTTGCAACCCCATGGGACTATAGCCCGCTGGGCTCCTCTGTCCACGGGGTTCTCCAGACAAGACTACAGGAGTGGGTTTCCTTCTCCAAGTGATCTTCCCAACCCAGGGATCAACTTGGGTCTCTTATATTGTGGGCAGATTCTTTGCTGTCTGCTTTAAAAACTGGGGAAATGTTACATGAAGCTTTTATTTTTAAAAAGCTTTTTATTTTGTATTGGGGTACAGTCAGTCAGCAATGTTGTGACAGTTTCAGGTGAACAGCGAAGGGACTTGGCCATACATATATACACATGTCCATTCTCCCCTCCCATCCAGGCTACCACATGACACTGAGCAGAGCCCCCTCTGCTGTATTGTAGGACCTTAGTGGTTATCCATTTTAAGTATAGCAGTGTGTACATGTCCACGCCAAACTCCCTAACTGTCCTTTCCCTTCATTCCCCCCACCCCCTGTAACCATAAGTTCTTTCTCTAAGTCTTTTTCTGTTTTGTAAGTAAACACGAGTTTTTAAAAACAGTAAATACTATAGTACTGCACAAACCTTGGATACTGAGGAACTGAGGTCACCGAGAGCCAACTATAAAGTTATATGTGGATTTTCCACTGTGTAAAGGAAAATCTTAGCACCCCAAACCTCTAGTGTTGTTCAAGGGTGAGTTGTACTTAGAATTGTGCAGATTCTTTTGTTTATGATCAGCTTTTGTTTACTTGAAAGGTTTGTTCTAAATTCCTTTATTATCATCTATTCAAATCTAGGAAATAGAAAGTAACAATCAGACCTGGTTTTGTAGCTGTGAATTTACTATACAGAGCTCATGTTGCTACTCTATGTAAGTCCTAAGCTTTGGTTGTCTGCCCAGAATACTAATACAAAGATTGCTAAGTTATAACAACTTAGCAAAAAATAAAATATATATATATCTATCCTTTTTGTATAAAGCTAATGAGAAGCTTGGGCTTCCCTGGTGGCTCAGATGGTAAAGAATCTACCTGCAATGTAAGAGACCTAGGTTCGATTCCTGGGTGGAAAAGATCCCCTGGAGAAAGGAATAGCTATGCACTCCAGTATCTTGCCTGTAGAATACCATGGACAGAAAAGAGCCTATTGGGCTACAGTCTTTGGGCTCGCAAAGAGTCAGACACAAATGAGAGACTTATTAACACTTTGACTTTTCAATTAGAAGCCTACTGAAAAGACATTATAGCGACCTGCTAGCTGAAAAATTTAAACACTTTAGCCAAGATGGCTGCAAGTAAATCCCTATCCAAGAGATAGGTTCCTGAGATCTTAGTTTGAAATATCTTTGCTAGTCATCGTCTTTTTTTTTTTTTTTCTTAAGTTGGAACATTTGCCTTTCTGAGTATAAATCAAATTGAAATGTTCTTCTAGCTAGAGCTGATGTCATTGAGCCAGCTGCTTGTTTGATCTAAATTAATAGAACTTGTATTTATTGCAGTGTTCCTTTCCTTACCTAAGTGTGAGACCATGCTTGTTGATTACAGGAGGCTCGCAGGAATGGTGTGCAGTCTGCTTTAACTACATAATTAGAACAGCATGTGTGTGACAGTCAGTAGTTTAAAGTAGTAATTCAGCTCTGTCTGGAAGGATTATTTACCCTTCCATTTGTTCACATTTCTCTATTTGTGCCAAATTTTACATGCCAATCCACATGTTAGTTTTCTGTGGTAATGTACTATACACAATTAACAACTGTGCCTTGAGTCACAAGTCCTTTCATCTTTTTACAGATAGTCTAGAAAAAGGTATATTTTCACATTCTCCATAGAAGAAGCCTTTTAGGGATAGTTCATTCAGTCATTCGCAGGATATCTCACAGTGCTTACGATGTTCATTTAATGGCACTTGGGAAAACAATTAAAATTAATAGCTTTAGGTATGTAAGGAAGTGAAATTAAAACTTTTGTTTAAATACTCTACTTCTAGATATATACTATTTCAAAATAAATTTTATTTTGTAAACAACTTAAAATATTAATTAACTTCTAATGAAAGAATATTTTCTAGCATTTACATTGATTTTCCATCCCCTTCCATCCTCTCTGGATCTGAAAAGGTGTTAATCCAAAATTGGTATTTTTACTGAAGCTGAGGCTTCCTCAGCTTTTGAAAACAAATTAGAATTTACCAGTTATGTTTTATGTTTAGTTTCAGCCTTTCCGTGAATTCGGATGTGCCAGATGACATGCTTGAATGTTTTTATTTAGTGAAAGATACCAGTACCTCCCCTTTCTTGCTGTGTTAAGACTTTTTCCTTTTCTCCCTCCACTCTGTTGCTGCAGTAGTCCAGAAGAAAGGGGAAAGTCCATTGATATTAATCTTTTGTTCAGTCGCTCAGTCATGTCCGACTCTTTACAACCCCATGGACTACAGCACACCAGGCTTCCCTGTCCTTCACTGTCTCCCAGAGTTTGCTCAAATTCATGTCCATTGACTTGGTGATGCTGTCTAACCATTTCATCTTCTTTTGCCTTCTTATCCTTTTGCCTTCAATCTTTCCCAGCATCAAGGTCTTTTCCAGTGAGTCAGCTCTTCACATCAGGTGGCCAAAATATTCAAGTTTCAGCATCAGTCCTTTCAGTGAATATTCAGGGTTGATTTCCTTTAGGATTGACTTGACTGGTTTGATCTCCTTGCAGACTCTCAAGAGTCTTCTCCAGCACCACAATTCAAATGCATTAATTCCTTAGTGTTCAGCCTTCTTTATGGTTCAACTCTCACATTCGTACATGACTACTGGAAAAACCATAACTTTGACTATACAGATCTTCATCTGCAAAAGTGACGTCTCTGCTTTTTAATACACTGTCTAGGTTTGTCATAGCTTTTCTTCCAGAGAGCAAGTGTCTTTCAATTTTGTGGCTACGGTCTGTCTGCAGTGATTTTGGAGCTGAAGAAAATTGTCAGCTGTTTGCATTTTCCCCCATCTCTTTGCCATGAAGTGATGGGACTGGATGCCATCATTGTAGTTTTTGAATGTTCAGTTTTAAATCAGCTTTTTCACTCTCCCATTTCACCTTCATCAGGAGTCTCTCTAGTTCCTCGTCACTGTGTGCCATTAGAGTGTTATCATCTGCATATCTGAGGTTGTTGATATTTCTTCTGTCTTGATTCCAGCTGCAGATTCAACCAGCCTGGCATCTTGCATCATGCACTCTGCATACAAGTTAAATAAGCAGGATAACAGTATACAGCCATGTCTTACTCCTTTCCAAGTTTTGAATCAGTCAGTTGTTCCATGTGAGAGTTTGATTGTTGCTTCTTGACCTGGATACAGGTTTTTCAAGAGACAGGTAAAGTGTGGTCTGGTATCCCCATCTCTTTAAGAAATATTCCACAGTCTGTTGTGATCCATGTAGTCAAAAGCTTTTGTGTAGTCAGTGAGGCAGAAGTAGGTGTTTTTCTGGAATTCCCTTTCTGTGTGATCCAGTGACTATTGGCAATTTGATTTCTGGTTCCTGTGTCTTTTCTAAATCCACCTTATTCATCTGGAAGTTCTTGGTTCACATACTGCTGAAGCCTAGCTTGAAGGATTATGAGTTTATTACCTTGCTAGCATGTGAAATGAGTGCATTTGTCCATTAGTTGCAGCATTCTTTGGCATTGCCCTTCTTTGGGATTGGAATGAAAACTGACCTTTTCCAGTCCCGTGACCACTGTGAGTTTTCCAAATTTGGTGACATATCGAGTGCAACACTTTAACAGCCTCATCTTTTAGGATTTTGAATAGCTTAGCTGGAATTCCATCACCTCCACTAGCTTTGTTTGCAGTAATGCTCCCTAAGGCCCACTTGACTTCATACTTTAGGACATCTGGCTCTAGGTGAGTGACCATACCATCATGGTTATCTCAGTCATTAAGACCTTTTTCATATAGCTCTTCTCTGTATTCTTGCCACCTCTTCTTAATCTCTTCTGCTTCTGTTAGGTCCTTACTGTTTCTGTCCTTTATCATGCCCATGCTTGCACGAAATATTACCTTGATATATCTCCAGTTCTCTAGTCTTTGCCATTCTATTGTTTTCCTTTGCCTTGTTCATTGAAGAAGGCATCCTTATCCCTCCCTTGTTATTTTCTGAAACTCTGCATTCAGTTGGGTATATCTTCCTGTTTCACCCTTGCTTACACTTTTCTTCTTGCCTTAGCTGTTTGTAAATAGACCCTTGATCAATGTTCTTTGCCCAAAAGCCACCCAGTACATTATAATGGGATTCACCAGCCTTCTCAAGTTACTTAATTAGGGGAAAAAACCTTTGTATTTCCACTTCGAGGAGTTGGTGGTGGTGTTCAGTCACCAAGTCGTATCTGACTCTTCACGACCTCATGGACTAGCATGCCAGGCTCCTCTGTCCGCCACTGTCTCCCAGAGTTTGCTCAGATTCATGTCCATTGAGTCGGTGACGCTGTCTTAACTTCAAGGGGCTAGACAAGTGGTAAGGGAGCATCTGTAAAAAAACTACTGCAAAGCCAGCAGAGGGAGCACATCTTTTATCTGCTGAGTTGTCTTGAAAAATATGCAGCATCTTTTAAAGATTCTTGACCAAAGTAAGTAAAAATAAATACAATTTCAGGTGTCATTTCCAAAACTGAAGTTAAGTAAAATCAGTAGAAAAAAAAGATTGTCTATTGATTGCTGATGATGGGTCTTCTACTCAAATAGAGACTTAGGTACTTCGTTTTGTTGTTTTTTTGCTTACTGTGGTTTCTGAATACTGTATGGTTTTTGTTTTTTTTTCTTTTGACATATTGAAGGTTTGTGACAATCTTGTGTTGTCAGATGATGGTTAGCGTTTTTTTTAAGCAAAAAGTATTTTTAAATTAAGGTATGTATGCTTTTTAGACTTTAATGCTATTGCACACTTACTAGACTATAGGATAGTGCAAAGGTAACTTTTATATGCAGTGAGAAACCAGAAAATCCGTATGACTCACTCAGCTCCGACCGGATTTGCTTTATTGTGTTGATCTGGAATCAAACACCAAATATCTCCAAGGTATGCCTGTCTAAAATTGAGACCATCAGTTTTAAAGAATGATTCTCAAAACAGAGTGACTTCAGCAGACATTTAAAATGTTGACCTAGACGTTTCTTAAAGAGTTAAATCGAATAACCAATGAGAAGTAAGATTTTCTTTATTGAATGGTATTTTGCAGTTCAAGCACTTAATTTGATAACTACAATTATTTTAAATCTACTCAATAAAGAGTTTTTAAAAAGAATTAGGCAATAATGAATTGTATTCAACATGTAGATTTAATCTTGGAATTATATCATAGTGTAAAGATTAAATTAACAAGGCAGATTATAATTTCCAATCTGATTTCTTCAAAGAAAATAACTACAGTAGTAGTGTTTCATTTTTTTTTCTGGGTCGATTTAAAATAAAATCTCAGAGTTTAAGCATGATTGATATAAGGTTTACCTCTTTTCACCAGCGTTACCAAATCAATTCCTCACATTAAGGAACTTCATACCCCTGGGACCATATGAATGCTTTAAGGAAACCACTTCCTAATATTAATTTTTTCAATGCATATTTGCTTTCTGGGGGTGTGTTCAGTTTTCACATTAAGGAACTTCATACCCCTGGACCATATGAATGCTTTAAGGAAACCACTTCCTAATATTAATTTTTTCAATGCATATTTGCTTTCTGAGGGTGTGTTCAGTTTTGTTTTGGGTTTTTTTTTTTTTTTTGCCTAGCTCTGTGACTTAAGTTAAATTATTTATTCTCTGGATCCCCAGTTTCCTCATCTCTGTAAGCCCCTATTTCCTTAAAGTAGGGTAAGGTCACTAGCTACAGTATTTGACCATCAGTATTATGATTACACAGTGGAAGTGAGAAATAGATTTAAGGGCCTAAAGGAGCTATCCCACATTGAAGGTCAGGAACGGCGGCGGTAAGGAGATACCCCTCATCCAAGGTAGGGAGCAGTGGCTGTGTTTTGCTGGAGCAGCCATGAAGAGATACCCCAAGACCAAGGTAAGAGAAACCCAAGTAAGATGGTAGGTGTTGCAAGAGGGCATCAGAGGGCAGACACACTGAAACCATACTCACAGAAAACTAGTTAATCTAATCACACTAGGACCACAGCATTTCTAACTCAATGAAACCAAGCCATGCCTGTGGGGCAACCCAAGACGGGCGGGTCACGGTGGAGAGGTCTGACAGAATGTGGTCCACTGGAGAAGGGAATAGCAAGTCACTTCAGGATTCTTGCCTTGAGAACCCCATGAATAGTATGAAAAGGCAAAATGAGAGGATACCAAAAGAGGAACTCCCCAGGTCATTAGGTGCCCAATATGCTACTGGAGATCAGTGGAGAAATAACTCCAGAAAGAATGAAGGGATGGAGCCAAGGCAAAAACAATACCCAGCTGTGGATGTGACTGGTGATAGAAGCAAGGTCCGATGCTATAAAGAGCAATATTGCATAGGAACCTGGAATGTCAGGTCCATGAATCAAGGCAAATTGGAAGTGGTCAAACAAGAGATGGCAAGGGCGAATATCGACATTCTAGGAATCAGTGAACTAAAATGGACTGGAATGGGTGAATTTAACTCAGATGACCATTATATCTACTACTGCGGGCAAGAATCCCTCAGAAAAAAATGGAGTAGCCATCATGGTCAACAAAAGAGTCCAAAATGCAGTACTTGGATGCAATCTCAAAACGACAGAATGATCTCTGTTCGTCTCCAAGGCAAACCATTCAATATCACCGTAATCCAAGTCTATGCCCCAACCAGTAATGCTGAAGAAGCTCAAGTTGAACGGTTTTATGAAGACAGACAAGACCTTTTAGAACTAACACCCCAAACAGATGTCCTTTTCATTATACGGGACTGGAATGCAAAAATAGGAAGTCAAGAAACACCTGGAGTAACAGGCAAATTTGGCCTTGAATACGGAATGAAACAGGGCAAAGACTAACAGAATTTTGCCAAGAAAATGCACTGATCATAGCAAACACCTTCTTCCAGCAACACAAGAAGAAGACTCTACATATGGACATCACCAGATGGTCAACACTGAAATCAGATTGATTATATTCTTTGCAGCCAAAGATGGAGAAGCACTATACAGTCAACAAAGACAAGACCAGGAGCTGACTGTGGCTCAGATCATGAACCTCTTATTGCCAAATTCAGACTTAAATTGAAGAAAGTAGGGAAAACCGCTAGACCGTCCAGGTATGACCTAAATCAAATCCCTTATGATTACAAAGTGGAAGTGAGAAATAGATTAAAGGGCCTAGATCTGATAGATAGAGTGCCTGATGAACTATGGAATGAGGTTCATGACACTGTACAGGAGACAGGGATCAAGACCATCCCCATGGAAAAGAAATGCAAAAAAGCAAAATGGCCATCTGGGGAGGCCTTACAAATAGCTGTGAAAAGAAGAGAAGTGAAAAGCAAAGGAGAAAAGGAAAGCAGAGTTCCAAAGAATAGCAAGAAGAGATAAGAAAGCCTTCTTCAGCGATCAGTGCGAAAGAACAGAATGGGAAAGACTAGAGATCTCTTCAAGAAAATTAGAGATATCAAGGGAATATTTCATGCAAAGATGAGCTCAATAAAGGACAGAAATGGTATGGACCTAACAGAAGCAGAAGATAGTAAGAAGAGGTGGCAAGAATACACAAAAGAAGTGTACAAAAAGATCTTCATGACCCAGATAATCATGATAATGTGATCACTAATCTAGAGCCAGACATCTTGGAATGTGAAGTCAAGTGGGCCTTAGAAAGCATCACTACGAACAAAGCTAGTAGTGGAGGTGATGGAGTTTCAGTAGAGCTGTTTCAAATCCTGAAAGATGATGCTGTGAAAGTGCTGAACTCAGTATGCCAGCAAATTTGGAAAACTCAGCAGTGGACAGGACTGAAACAGGTAAGTGTTCATTCCAATCTCAAAAGAAAGGCAATGGCAAAGAATGCTCAAACTACTGCACAATTGCACTCATCTCACATGCTAGTAAAGTAATGCTCAAAATTCTCCAAGCCAGGCTTCAGCAATATGTGAACCGTGAACTTCCAGATGTTCAAGCTGGTTTTAGAAAAGGCAGAGGAACCAGAAATCGAATTGCCAACATCCACTGGATCATGGAAAAAGCAAGAGAGTTCCAGAAAAACATCTATTTCTGCTTTATTGACTATGCCAAAGCCTTTGACTGTGTGGATCACAAGAAACTGTGGAAAATTCTGAAAGAGATGGGAATACCAGACCACCTGACCTGCCTCTTGAGAAATCTGTATACAGGCCAGGAAGCAACAGTTAGAACTGGACATGGAACAACAGATTGGTTCCAGATAGGAAAAGGAGTACGTCAAGGCTGTATATTATCACCCTGCTTAATTAACTTCTGTGCAGAGTACATCATGAGAAACGGTGGACTGGAAGAAATACAAGCTAGAATCAAGATTGCCAGGAGAAATATCAATGACCTCAGATATGTAGATGACACCACCCTTATGGCAGAAAGTGAAGAGGAGCTAAAAAGCCTCTTGATGAAAGTGAAAGTGGAGAGTGAAAAAGTTGGCTTAAAGCTCAACATTCAGAAAATGAAGATCATGGCATCTGGTCCCATCACTTCATGGGAAATAGATGGGAAACAGTGGAAACAGTATCAGACTTTATTTTTTGGGCTCCAAAATCGCTGCAGATGGTGACTGCAGCCATGAAATTAAAGACGCTTACTCCTTGGAAGGAAAGTTATGGCCAACCTAGATAACATATTGAAAAGCAGAGACATTACTTTGCCGACTAAGGTCCGTCTAGTCAAGGCTGTGGTTTTTCCATTGGTCATGTGTGGATGTGAGAGTTGGACTGTGAAGAAAGCTGAGCGCCAAAGAAGTGATGCTTTTGAACTGTGGTGTTGGAGAAGACTCTTGAGAGTCCCTTGGACTGCAAGGAGATCCAACCAGTCCGTTTTGAAGGAGATCAACCCTGGGATTACTTTGGAAGGAATGATGCTAAAGCTGAAACTCTAGTACTTTGGCCACCTCATGAGAAGAGCTGACTCTTTGGAAAAGATTCTGATGCTGGGAGGGATTGGGGGCAGGAGGAGAAGGGGACGACAGAGGATGAGATGGCTGGATGGCATCACGGACTTGATCTATGTGAGTCTGAGTGAACTCCAGGAGATGGTGATGGACAGGGAGGCCTAGCGTGCTGCGATTCATGGGGTTGTGGAGACTCAGACGCGACTGAGCAACTGAACTGTACTGAATCAGTTACTCAGTGAACAAGTGGTAGTCATTGGTTTAAGTTATTAATCCTTATTATGTAGGCAGTATTGTTTTCCAGTATTATGACTATGCATCCCACTTCTTAAGACTAAATCAAGCCAGAACATATGTCTTGAAAATCTTTTAAGTGTTTATATATATATGTATATATATATATGAGAGAGAGACTTTATTAATTTTTTTTAGTTTTGTTTTTTAAGTCCACAGCAAAATTGAATTGATGGTATAGAGATTTCCCATATATTCCCTCCTATCTTCCTCATGCACAGCCTCCCCCATTATCAACATCCCCCACCAGAGTGGTACGTTTGTTACGATTGATAAACCTACCTGTCTCATTTCACCCAAAGTCCTTAGGATAATATATAGTCTATGGGTTTAGAGAAATGTATGATGATATATAGTCACTGTTTTAGTATCATGCAGAGTATTTTTTTCTGCTGTAGAAATCCTCTATGCTCCACCATTTCTTTCTTCCCTCCTTGTAACCCTTGGCAACCACTGATTTTTTTGCTGTCTACATAGTTTTGCCTTTTCCAGTATGTTGTATAGTTGGAGTCATACATTATTTATCCTTTTCAAATTGGCATCTTTAACTTAGTAATATGCATTTCATTTTTCTCCATGTCTTTTCATGGTTTCTTTGCTCACTTCTCTTTAGCCATGAATAATAACCCATTGTCTGGAGGTACACCAGTTTATTTATGCATTCACTTATTGAAGGACATGTTGCTTGCTTTCATGTTTTAGCAGTTACAGATAGATCTTCTGTAAACACGTTTGTAAGGTTTTTGTGGGCACAAGTTTTCAGTTCCTTTGGGTAAATACCAGTGAGCTTGACTGCTGGGTCATATGGTAAGAATATGTTTAATTTTGTAAGAAACCACCAAACTGTTTTCCACAGTGGCTCTACCATTTTGCATCCCCACTAGCAATGGATAAGAGTCCTGTTGCTACACATCCTCACCAGCTTTTAGTATTGTCAATGTTTTGGATTTTGGCCATTCTAATCAGTGTATGATAGTATCTTGTTTTAATTTGCATTTCTCTGATGACATGTGATGTGGAACATCTTTTCATATGTTCACTTGCTTATCTGTTCATCTCTGATGAGGCATCTGTCAAAGTCTTGGCTTGTTTTATAATTGGATTGTGTTGGTATTCTTGAGTTTTAAGAGTTCTCTGTATGTTTTGGTTAACAATCCTTTATGTCTTTTGGGAATATTTTCTCCTAGTCCTTGGCTTGTCTTCTCATCTTTTTTGACAGTGTCTTTAGCAGAGCAGAGATTAATTTTAATGAAATCCAGTTTATCAGTCTTTTATTTATGAGTTGTTCTTTTGGTGTTATGGTCCTCATTACACCTAAAATCATTAGATTTTCTATTTGAGAATCTTGAATAAGAGACCAGATTAGAGAGAGTGGTTAGCTATGGGGTCAAGGATCAAAAGAGAGCCTTGCATGTCTCATAGGACCATATATTGGCTAGTTTATATGGTGATGGTAAGGAACTAGCCCATAGGGAGAGCTGGAAGGGCCTGTTTGTTTTGAAGGGGCCCTAAGTCTGCCCCATTGCATAACTCTTTCTAACAGAGCTCAGTAGACTATATTAGAAGACAACTGTGGGTCTGGTGGACTGATTCACATTTGCAGGTTTGCTTTTAGAGCCTATGGAACAGAAGACAAAGGTTGCAAGGGAGTTAGGCATTGGTCACAATAGGCCAAATAGAGGACCATAGGAATTTGGACTGGACTAGATAAGGACTCATTGGAAAAGACTCTGATGCTGGGAACGATTGAAGGCAGGAGGAGAAGGGGACAATAGAGGATGAGATGGTTGGATGGCATCACTGACTCAGTGGACATAAGTGTGAGCAAACTCTGGGAGATGGTGAAGGACAGGGAAGCCTGGCATGCAGCAGTCCATGGGGCTGCAAAGAGTCAGACACGACTGAACAATAAGGTAAGAATGACAAGATGCTGATCACTTAAGAGGAACTGGGAGAGAAAAGCAGGAAAACTAGGAATAAAGGAGAGGAGTGCAGACCTTGGAGGTACTGCGGTCAGAGTATGTGTTAGGGAATTTAAAATAAAGGTCAGGTTATTGTCCTAAAGGTCTGGGAATGGGTAGCTGAGGCAGAACGGAGATAAATGCCATTAGATGCGAGGCAAAAGCCCTCAGTGAGTTCTGTGCTGGAGAGGTTGTCTGCAGGTTACGGTTGAGGATGCAGTTCCCCCCTTGCTGGATTTTCTGTATGCTGGGTACTTTCCTGTGTGCCTTACCTGTGTTAACTGAACAGAAAGTCAGTTTGGATACTAAATAAAACTTCTCTGGCCCTAGAATTAGGTTGAATATAAGAGAATAGGAAATCGTCCATTTTCTCAGGAATTTTACACTGTTCATCATGTTTGAAGAAATGATCAAGAAATGTTAAGTGGAAATCAGGTTGTGTGGTGACAATACTGTTACGAAATATGAAGAAGCATACAGGTCTCCTGCTGACCTTTAGAACACACAGGGCCCACGACCCTTTCTATGTGCTGAGTCCTTTCCTTTTATTTAATCTCTGTACCGCCAGGAAGATGAACACCATTTGCAAATTGTATAAGTCTCCTAAGATTTGTAGCCCACAAACAAATGAACCATAAAAGCCTGTGAGAGAGACTGTGCCCAAGGATTTTTGAATTTTATATGCTATTTCTTATTGGTTGCTAAGGTAATGTTCCTGTCCGCTATAGAAACTATAACTATTGTCAGCTTTAGAAATCATCCCACTCTTTTCTATCTAAAAGGAATAGAGCAGAACATCTTATTCTTGCTTAAGATATTCTTGCTTTAGCCACTTGCTCTTGCAGTTTATTATTTTTAAAATTTTCTTTATTTTAAAAGAAGTTGAGTATGTAACTTACAGACACATACATCTTCTGAGAGGATAATGATCCAGAATGAGTACTAACAATTAGAATTTAAATTCATTTAATTATTACTGATCACTTTTTGCTTAGATATAACCAACTATAAATTGCGCTGGTTATTTCCTAGAGAATATAAACTGGGATCAATCTGTGTAAATGTTTCCTCCGTGTGATTAGAGGCATTGCATTCTTTACAGATCTTCTTTTATTGTTTTTAATAAAGTCAGGTTCAACATTTCTTGTTAAATGTGCAAGGTTGTTGCTGGTTGCCTTACATCTGATTCATTCTATTGATGGTCAGAATTGAGTGGAAATTAAATTTTTACACCTCCTGAGCCTAGTGTATAGTTCATTTCACACTGACCTTTGGGGTTCATAAATATAGGTCAGCTTTTCTTTCTTGGTGGATTTTTGACACTTTGATGCATGGGGTTATGGAAATTTTGTACATGCATTAAAATTGTTCTTTTTCCTTACTGAACTGCAACTGAGTTGAAGTATGTAACTCAAGAGCAGTAAGAATTAAAGTGCGTTTTTGCTTAAGAAGATATCTTTATATGTGACATCCTAAACCTTCCATTATGTTTGTTTACTTTGCAGTTTTGTTTTCAAAATACATAATTACAGCCAAGACATTTTCCTCTGAACCTCTTTTTAACAAAAGGGTTCCTTCCTTCTGCTGCTTTAATTTTGCTTATTCAGGCCATGCCTCATGGTTTCTAAGCAACCAAGATGATACATGGCTGGGCATGTATGTCCAGCATTTAAGTAATGGTGTATTTTACCTGCGAAACACTTAAAAATAATCCTTGCAAAGGAAGAAAGTGGTACATTTTCTAATGTACCCACATTCTGAGTTTTCATTAGAATTAATATTTAGTCACCAAACAGTAAACTTACGTTGCTTAATCAGTACTTGGGAATTTCTCATTAATGTAATTCTTAAAAATTCTTGCATTTTCTTTTTCTGAAATATACACTGTTGTATAAGCAATGTTGAATCATTCAATAACAGAGCAAGCATGTATCAGTAATCTAGGAAAGGTGCAGATTCTATTATCTCATATGCATGTTTTAATTTTCCAGAAGTAGTTCCGAGTGGAAATTTCTACAATGGCTGTGTAAGAAGGTTGATGGACCCCCCCTCCCCTCAGTGAAACAACCATTTAATGAAAATTATTTCTAAATAAAATTTAAAAATTCTGGGAATTGTCTCAGTGGCACACAGCAGATAGAGAAACACTTATTCAACAAAAACCTAATCTTGGTAGGAGCAGCAAGAGCATTTGGCATTTGAGTCAAAACCTACTCCCATCCACTACTTCTCCCTGCTCCCTGTCACAGAAGGTCTGCTCCAAGCAGATGTGGCCAAGAATACTGAGCTCTTTCTCTCTCCCCACTCCAAGTCCAGGGATATGGTTTCACCCTGGAAGAGGCAGGCAGCCAGCACCTCATCTGCCTCCAGTCTTACACTACAGGAGGATTTTCTGGACAGGTGGCCAATAGGCTGCAGGTGCCCCCCCTGACCCAGCTTCTCTTCTCTTGGGGCAAGGACTCTGCCCCAGGTGTACCCGACCAAAGACACAAACCCCTCGCTGCCCATCCTCAGCTTGCTCAGAGGATTCTTTAGAGGGTGGAGCGGGCCACACTGTGAGAGGGGGACTGCTGTCCTCACCCCGGCGTCTGTGCATCGGTAAGGCTTCTGCATTGTTGGCAATGGGGGATGTGCAGAAACCGAGTTTATCTGGAACAGAGCCTTGACAAAAAGTCATACCTGAGGTCGTCGTTGAAAACGGTGGTGCAAGAGAGGGACTGTGCTCTGTGATGTTGGTAGTAATAAGCAAAAAGGTAAACTAGCTGGAAATTTAAGAGAACCAAGGAAAACGACAGACAAAAAAGAAAAAAACACACTCACACTAAAACCCTCCTGGGATCATATTAATTTGGGGGGATGTGGAAGGCTGTGAGCATGCATGTAGGCACTCAGAAGCAATTTGAGTTGGATGTGGGGTGGGCCTGCAAGCATTCCTCAAGCCAAACACAGATCTAGGAGCAAAATGTGGAAATCTTACTGGTTCAAAATGCTTAAGCACAACCTAAGAACAAGTACTGACTAAACAGTAAGTTTTTCTGACCCCAGGGAATTCCCAGAACGCCACACATTCATCCCCAGTCAAGTGGAAGACTGTGCATGCCCAAGGATGTACTGCTCAGTAGTAACCAGAGAGAGAGCCCTGGCTTAATGCAGGACAAAATCATAAATTCCTTGAAAAGTAAAAGCAATCTCCAAGCCACACATGCATTCAGAGGTTGAAAACCTAACTGACTAAGGAGACTTAAGCACAACCTCTGATTAGCATGTGCTTTATATGGACCCAGCAGTGACCCATGGGAATCTTGGCTAAAAGATAAAAACAAAGCAGGAGTCTGAAGAAGGACTTTGGAAAGTCTGAGCTGCACATTGCAGGGTCAAAAAGACTTCACAGAATTAGTACAGTCAAGTCCCTAAACAAATAACCAACTAGCTAACCAAACAGGGGAAGAGTAAGTAAACAGAGTTAGTATAATATATTATCTAAAATATCCAATTGTCAAGAAAAAAATTGTGGCATGCAAAGAAAATGGTAAGTATGACCATACATTGGGGGAGGGTGGGAAGCAGGCAATAAGGACCGGCTTTCAGTGGGCCCAGATGTTGGACTTCAGGCACAGATTTCAAATTCTAATGTATTGAGTGTATTGGCCAAAAAGTTCATTTAAGTTTTTCTATAACATCTTTGGCCAACCCAATATTTAAAAATTATATAATTATAAATATTTTTCAAGGAAGGTATGATTTCAGTGATTCATCAAATAGAGGGTAATAGAAATTATAACAATGGGCCAATAGAAGTAAACTTAGAAGCTTGGTAAGCAAATTTTAACATATAATATTAAATATCTGAGTATAGTGAGTTGGTTGAAAAAGCCCAGTGTTGGCTAAAAAACCTTATATTTGAGTTTTTCCATAAGATGTTACAGAAAAACCCAAAGGAACATTTTGGCCAACCCAATATTTTAAAAGTTAAACTATGTAATGGTGTATCTAAAAACTTACAAAATCACAATTCAGTTTCTATATAATACATAGTTTTCTCACTTGAACAGACAACATGTGTCTATTTAATTCTGCTTGTTGCTTCAGAGCTTGTGTAAAACATAATGTCGTTTTTGCCTTAGGAGCAGAATCTCAACCTTAATCTGCTAATCTGTTTTTTGTTTTTGTTTTTTCCCCCTCTGAGCTCCTGAGTCACTTAGGGAGCAGAGAATAGGAACCCCATGACCACTGCTAGTTTAGAACCTCTTACAGAGTTGTAAAGTGTTGTAGGTAGGCACACACAACATAAAATAGCAGGAAATGAGTAGAGAATATTTTTAGTATTATCTGAGTGATAGCCAGCCCTTGGGGTAGCCCTCCTGTTGTGGTCTTATGATGTTTGATACAAGCTGGAGTTCAAGCCCAGGGTAGTTGGGTGCAGTTCACCTTCTGGGATAACAGTAAACCCTGTTTTTTTGCCATATACTTCATCTCAGATTTTTCAATTCATAAAGTGTAACATTCTCATCAGGATAAACATGGTGGGGTACTCCAGCTAATTAAATAAGACAGCCACATTCATAGTGCAAGAATACATTATAAAGAAGACTTGAAAATCTTTTTCCCTCTGAGTTGTGATTTCACGCATACATTGTGTCAAACATTTTCATCCTTAGGGGCTTTCTTAGTGGCTCAGTGGTGAAGAATTAGTCTGCCAATGCAGGAGATGCAGGTTGGATCCCTGGGTCAGGAAGATCCCCTGGAGAAGGATTTGGCAACTGACTCCAATATTCTTGTTTAGGACATCCCATAGGCAGAAGAGCCTGGCGGCTGTAGTTTATGGAATTGCAAAAGAGTTGGACGTGATTTAGCAACTAAACAACAACAGTTGTTAAATCAGTATAATATCTTACATTTAATCAGTATAATATCTTACATTTTCCTTTAAGCTGACCCAGTATTCATTTGTCTCCAGGAGGAATTTAGACTATGTCACAGTTCAGATTTTTGTTTCTCAAAATGTGATGGTGCTTATTTAACAAGCATTATAACCACCAACCCATCACCATTTTAGGGATAAGTGCTTATATAACCACTTCTTGATAACATTTTTCTGGCAATCCAGGTTGCCCATGCATTAGTTGATGTTGATAATACAATTAATTGAAAGACATTAGCTGCTAGGCAAAAGGTGTAGATGTTTTAATGTAGATAAAGGAAACAGCTTATTTCTGCCTAGAGCAGGGGCTGCGGTAGCACTTCCCAATGGGGAGGATCCACACAAAGGTTCCCAATCACTGCCAAGACTCCCTTAGGATGCAGGCTCTTTTTGGGCCCTTTAAAAGCTCATCTTTGCCATTCTCTTGAGGGATGTGTAGGTTGTGCTCTCATGTCCTCTCCCAGCTCTTCTGGACACTAGCCAAGTGACTGCCTACTCACCAAGTATACGTGACTGATAGTAAACCCAGTATATTACTAAATGTTCACTGCAAAATTGGGTGAATCAAAGATTAATTACCCAAACTACACATCTTTCATCTTGTAGGGACTAACTCTTCCTTCACGTGGTCTTAATGTGCATAATCTCTGAGGGGGTTGTGTGGAAGGATACATGCCAATTAATGTTAAGTGCCAGAGAACACACAGGGAGCAGAGGAAGAAGAGAGTGAGGGGCCCTCCTCTGCTCCTTCAGGAGCACCCACATACAGAGAGGGGGCTTCCAGGGCTGCTCTGTAGCCCATCCGAGCAGAGCTTCAGGGATCCATCAGCTGGCCTGAGTCCTCTGGTCTTGATGCATCTTATCCTCTCTTTTCCTCTGCCGTTGCTCCGTTGAGGAAGCTGAGGATTTTGGGTCTCTGGGGGGGGGGGGGGGGGGGGGGGGGGGATGGGAGAATGGCAATGAAACAGTATAGTTTCCCGTAAGAAACGAAACGCTAATCTATGTTCAAGTAGGACGCAGGATGCATGGGGTTGGTGCAGGGGGAGATAAAAGGAGGGGGGGGGGGGGGGGGGGGGGGGGGGTGGGGCGTGGGGGGGTGTGTTCACCTATGGCGTTCGGTCAAGTATGGCAAAACAAATACAGTATTGTAGTTTAAAAATAAATAATTTAAAAAAACAAAACCTCTGCGCCGTGACCTGTGGGTGACACACGAGGCGTGGCGCATATACTTCAGAGATTAAAATTAGTTAAACCTCAGTGGTGAGAATGCAGGTACCTGTCATGTTCTTTATGTTTTCAGTATTTAAAAATACATGGTGGTGGTTTAGTCGCTGAGTCATGTCCGACTCTTGCAACCCCGTGGTCTGTAGCCCTCCAGGTTCCTCTGTCCATGGCATTTCCCAGGCAAGCATACTGGAGTGGGGTACCATTTCTTTCTCCAGGGGGTTGTCCTGACCTAGGGCTTGAACCCGGGTCTCCCGCATATACTGACTGTTTGAAATAGCCACTTATGACATAAGTGTAGAAAATATTTTCCTTCATAATTTTACCACCTGGATATTAATATTCCTAAACTTATGGTGTATCACTATTAAGACTTTTGGGGGAGAAAAGAACCAAAAAAACCCCGAACAACTTAATTTTTTATGCACAAATAGTATATATAATGCAGTATTTGTAAGCCTCCATTTTCCACCCTTTTCCACTGTGTCTATACATAGAGTCCTGCCTCATCTCCTCTTAAAGGACTTTTTGGTTGTTAACACTTATAGAAAAGGTTGTGATGACTATTTTTGTATGTATCTCTTTATAGAATTATTATGTATTTTTATATTTCTAAATTGTGGTAAAATACACATACCATAACGTTTACCATTTTGACCATTTTTAAGTGTACATTTCAGTAGTGTTAAGCACAGTCATATTCCCATGCAACCAACCTCCAGAACTCTTTTCATCTGTAAAACTGAAACTCCATAGCCGTGTGACGGCAGCTCTCCCTTCCTCCCGGCCTCTGGTGATCACCATTCTTTTCGGTCTCCATGAATTTAACTACTCTGGATACCTCATGTAAGTGGAACCGTATACTGCGTGTCTTCTGGTGACTGGCTTATTTCATTTAATTCAGTGTCTTCAGAGTTCATCCATGTTTTGCTTGTGACAAAATTCCCTTCTTTAAGGCTGCATAATGTTCCATTGCATGCACAAAGTGTTTTCTTAATTCATCCACCAATAGATACTTGGGTTGCTTCCATGTACACACCTTTTAAAAACTTTTAAAATTTGATACAATTTCAACTTGAAAAGCTGCAAAAAAAAAAAAAAAAAACAAGAAACTTGCAAATATCCTTTATGCAGATTCAACAGTTTTTTACCCCATTTGTTTTATCATTCTTTGTATATGTATGTGTGGATACACACACATACACACGTGTGCACATCTTTGCCTTAACCATTTGAGCATAAATTGGAGACACTGTGCCTTTCTAATCTTAATATTTCACTGTGTAGTTCCTTTAGAACAAAGATATTCTCCTATATACTCACCACAATAAAATGATCAAAGTCAAGAAATCTATACTGATACCATTTTATTATCTAATCCATTACATGCATACACAGACTATATTCACATTTCATCATTTGTCTCAATAATACCCCTTTTATACTGTTCTCTCTCACCCCCTGGGATCAGAGTTTAATTCATCACATTAAATTGACGTGTCTCATTTGAAGTTGTCCCTTGGCCTGTTTTTGTTTGTTTTTCTTGACCTTGACATCAGTGAGGAATTTGGGTCAATTATTTTGTAAAATGTTGTGTTTGTCTGAAATTTATTTATGATTAGATTCAAGTTACGCATTTTTGGGGAATATTACAACAGTGATGTTATATCCTCATTGTGTTGTATCAGAAGACATGTGATTAAGGTGAAATCCCCAGGTTTCTCCACTATAAAATTGCTGTTTCCTTTCTAATTATTAAGGAGTTTGTGAGGAGATGCTTTGAGACTATATAAATACCCTGTTCCTCAGCAAAATTTTATCACTGGTTTTAGCATTCGTTGATGGTTTTTATTAACCATATTTTTTCTGTAATTACTAGTTTGCTTTCTACTGTAACAAAGAGCTTTCCCTTCTGCTTTTTAAATTATATCGGTGTGAACTCATGAATTCCTATTTTGTTCAGTACATTATAATCCATTACTGTCCTCTTTGTTTTTAATGCTCAAAATGTTTTAGCTTTGGCCACTGTGTATTCTTTCAAGCTGATTTTTATGTCCTTTTCCTATGTCACCATTAAAACACATGCACATGCACACATATCTTTTGTACTTACTTTGTTGTCCTTAGAGTGAAAATGTGGTATTATAAAGCATGCACATTTCACCTCTGTGGTTGGTTTGAGGGGAGGGAAAAGTATGCTCATTTAAACTTTTGATATGTATTTCTTGTGTTGCTTTTTAAGAAGCATTAGGACATTTTTGTCATTCCTGGCTTTCAGCTACAAAGAAAGTGAAAAGTGAAAGTCACTTGTAAACAGTCGTGTCCGACTGTTGGCAACTCCAACAGTCCATGGAATTCTCCAGGCCAGAATTCTGGGGTAGGTAGTCTTTGTCTTCTTCACGGAATCTTCCCAACCCAGGGATTGAACCCAGGTCTCCTGCATTGCAGGCGAATTCTTTACCAGCCGAGCCACAAGGGAAGCCCAAGAATACTGGTGTGGGTAGCCTATCCCTTTTCAGGGGATCTTCCCGACCCAGAAATCTAACTGGGGTCGCCTGCATTGCAGGTGGATTCTTTACCAACTAAGCTACCAAGGAATCTCTTCAGCTACAAAGAAACATCTTTAAGAAAAGTAGATCAAGAAGGGTTTATCTTTCTTTTGGAGTTGTTCAGGACTGATAGTTCACAAATGTCTGAACACTGTACCAGACTTTTTAAAGAATCAGCAGTTAACAGTACTGTATAAAAATCTACTTGGGAAAGTTACGGGTTAGGGTTTGTAGCAGGGTGCTTGTAGAATCAGACATTTTTGTGTTTCTGATTTGAGCTCTTGCTTCAGTGATTTAAGATGCCCAGAACAAGTCTGCTTCTTTCCTTCCCTGTGTCTGTTTCCTCATTTGTAGAATGAAGGTGTATTTGATCATTGGTATTACAACTTTTTTACTGTGTCCTGTGATAAGAAGTACATTTTGCATTGTGAATCAATATACACATATGTATGTGATTAATACATATGTATGACAAACTCAAAAATTTTAAAAATGAAATTTAACCTTACTATCTGCTGTGCATTCTGATATTTCCTTTTCTGTTCTCTTTCTTTAAAATGCAAGTGATGCCTTTGAAGATGTTTTTAGATCAAAAACCTTGTACTAGATTATTTCTAAAAGCTTTTCAGTCCCAAAATTACGTGAGTATATTCTTTGAAATTACTTTAAAATGACAAGGTAAAGAATATAGATTTTTGTGACAAGGTCTGTCACTAGAGTAGCCACAAAGAATCACTTCTCTAATATAGATGCTTGTAGCCAATTCAGCAAAACCAGCACAATAAAAATCTATGCCACAGTCTTTAATATGTCCCTACAATTATCATTACTCCTAGTATAAGTCAGTTTTGCTTATTTTCTTCTTTTAACCTGCATCCCTTTCCTTCTTCCTTCCCTTCCATTTGTCCATAGCAGTACATTGTATATTACCTATGGCTTATTTATTGCTAGCTATGATGAAATGGTTAATGAAAAAGATTGATTTAAAAAAAAAGTATTCCTGGATTTTAACTTGGTTGACAGTAAGGCTCGTCAGTGCTCTTTTAAAATGATTTCTGGGGAAGCATTGTTATCTGTGCAGGTAAGGTTGTAATATAATGTTTTCCCTATCTGAAATGAATAAAGCTGAAACAAAAGCTCATCCTTTAGCTATCTTGCTAGAGCCACTATTCATTCCTTACTGGGCATGCTAGCATCTCTAATAGCTCAGCAAGAACTTGGCTGGAAAGAATGTAATTTTCCTTGTCACTCTCACTTTTAGTTTTTAGAAAAAAAGATGAATGGAATTTAACATCAATCAGGTTGAAAAACACAAAATTAAAAGAGAAACTCAGAATGTGGTGTAGCCTTTCTTGACATGCTGGCCTTTTCCCTTAAGTTTGTACTACAGTGTTAAAGAGTCGAGTGAAGTGGTACATCACTTTTATGAAATGGGAGCTTTGGGGTTGGTTGTATTGGTGAGATGTTTTGCTGTTGAAAAAGTACAGGTGAAGATGCAAAACTGATGGAGCAGATATCTTTTAGGTTTGCATGAGTAGTGCTGAGAGAGTTGAAGTGCAAGGGAAAATTGTACTGCTTTGGCAAAGTTATACCTAGCCTCCTAAGCATCCTCTGTTCATTTCTATGTGTCCATTACTTTTCACCCTCCTCACATTTTAAAATCTATCACTTAGACTTGGTACATCTTACATTAAAATTTGTTGAGTTATGTTTAGTTGATATTTTTCTGCATGTGTTCTTGGCCCTGAAAGGTAAAATAAAACAAAACCAAAACCCAATACCCATAACTATGTTCTCCTCATCAGTTCAGTCCCTCAGTCTTGTCTGACTCTTTGGACCCCTTGGACTGCAGCTCGCCTGGCCTCCCTGTCCATCACCACCTCCCAGAGCTTGCTTAAACTCATGTCCATCCAGTCAGTGATGCCATCCAACCATCTCATCCTTTGTCGTCCTCTTCTCCTCCCGCTGTCAATCTTTCCCAGCATCAGGGTCTTTTCCAATGAATCAGTTCTTCGCGTCAAGTGGCCAAAGTATTGGAGTTTCAGCTTCAGTCCTTCCAATGAATAGTCAGGACTGATTTTCTTTAGGATTGACTGGTTTGATTTCTTTGCAGTCCAAGGGACTCTCAAGAGTCTTCTCCAACAGTACAGTTCAAAAACAACAATTGTTCAGCGCTCAGCTTTCTTTGTGATGGATGGCCTCACGACTGAGCAACTGAACTGAACGGCTTTCTTTATGGTCCAAGTCTCACATTCATACATGACTACTGGAAAAACCGTAGCTTTGACTAGACAGACCTTTGTCGGTTGCTGTGGAGTAAGGGGCACTGAATACAACACTGTTTTGAAGGAGTTCGCTGTTAATCACCATTACCCCTACCATAGTTTTTCCTTAGGCCAAACCAAGGCGGGGAACACAGCCCCGCCCACCAACAGAAAATTGGATTAAAGATTTACTGAGCATGGCCCTTCAGACCAAGACCCAGATTCCCCCACAGCTGGTCCCTTCCACCAGGGAGCTCCCACAAGCCTCTTATTTGTATCCATCAGAGGGCAGACAGAGTGAAAATCACAGTTACAGAAAACTAACCAGACTGATCACGTGGATCACAGCCTTGTCTAACTCAGTGAAACTATGAACCATGCCATATAGGGCCACTGAAGGTGGATGGGTCATAATGCAGAGCTCTGACAAAACATGGTCCACTGGAGAAGGAAATGGCAAACCACTTCAGTATTCTTGCTTTGAGAACCCCATGAACAGTTGGAAAAGGTCTCCTCATACAGGGAGAAGGCACTGGAGACCCACTCCAGTACTCTTGCCTGGAAAATCCTGTGGATGGAGGAGCCTGGTAGGCTGCAGTCCATGGGGTCGCACAGAGTCCACGAATGATGCGACTTAGCAGCAGCAGGAGCAGCCTCATAAAGAAGTTCTAATGCAGTTAATGTATAATTTTATTCCTAATTTGACATACTCATACATTTTCTAGTAAAGTAAGTCCCCTACATACGAATGAGTTCAGTTCCAAGAGCAAATTAGTCCAATTTGCTTGTAAGTCCAACATAGTTAGCCTAGGTACTCAACTAACAAAAACAGCTATATGGTACCATACTGTAATAGGTTTATAATACTTTTTCACACAAATAATATGCAAAAAAACCCCCACAAAAAATAAGGGAAACATTTTTAGTTTCACAGTATAATACCTCGAAAAGTACAGTAGTATAGTACAGTAGCTGGCTTCCAGGGACTGGCATCGAGTGAACAGGCAAGAAGAGTTACTGACTGAAGGAAGGAGAGGTGGTGGGAGATGGTAGAGAGGAAGGATTGTTAGCATAGGAGATGGAGGGCAAGCTGCAATGTCACTCATGCCTGATGCTGATGGCACAGATTCTGGTTCCTTGCTGGAACTAGATGCACATTCGCATCTTAAGTTTGTAACTTGAAGGTTTGTACATAGGGGACTTACTATAATTTTGTACCTTTTGGTTTTATTAGTAGCCTTCATTTCAGCATAGATACAGGCTTAAATACTTATTATTTACAAATATTTATCTTTATGAAATCCCCATGTGAAATGAGACTATGGTATTTATTTTTATTTAATTGTCACTATTTTCTAAACAAATGGTAGTTTAGTTAAAAAATAACTAACATACAGAGTACAGTATACTTTTTCTTTTTAAAAGAAGAAAACAAGACAAAGGAATAATTCAGATTTATTAGTAAGATGAAGAATTTGAACACAGAAATTCATGCCATAAATGTCTGTATAATCATTCAAGACAGAGTGCAGATTGAGATCTGAGCTTCCTAGGAGTCAGAGCAAAAACAGAAATGCATACAGGTCAGCATCCTGTGAACTCTGAAGTGGATAGTGAGAAGAGTAGTGAACCATGGTCTCAGTTATAGCCCTTCAAAGAGTAGTGTGCTTCAGACTCACAGATACAAAAAAACAAACTTGTGGTTACCAAAGGGAAGCAGGAAGTGGGGAGGAACAAATCAGGGATATATGATTAACAAACTACTATTATAAAATAGATAAGCTATAGGAGTATACTGTATAGTATAGGGAGTTACACCCATTTTCTTGTAATAACCTATAATGGAATATTATCTTCAAACATACTGAATCACTTGGCTGTATACCTGAAACTAACACAATATTGTAAATCAACTATATTTCAGTTTGTTTTTAAAAAGTGTGTTTTACATGGTTCTTTCTTATAGCATTCCTGTTAGAAGCCAAGGACATTATCTGTGAAGGCTGAGTCCTAGTGGTGACAGTTGAAATGTCTCATTTTCTTTTCTTACTGATCAGAATTAACAGTAAGCAAATTCTCTTTAATGTAAGATCTAAGCCCAAATTTAATGACCTAAATTAGAAGTTATAAAGGATTTGAATTATATAATCACTTATTGGGCTACCTAGAATAAAAGTAGGGGCACCTAGAGCTGTGTCTACACATAACATTGTCACTTAATTTGTTTAGTATTAATATAACCTTAAAACTTGAAGAATTTGCCTATATCACATCATTAAATATTTCAAAAATAATTTAAAAATGGATATTAGTAACTTTCTCTTCCTCATCCCATTCAAAATGCATTTACCCATACTTGCAAGTGAAATAAAAGCATATTCCCAAATGGAAAAAGTATTTTAAAATGAATTATATCAAATTTCACCTGTCTTAAATGAAATTTAGACAAAATCATATTGGATTATTTGGTTAGTTTAAGGCAGTTGGTTGTTTTTTTTTTTTTAAATATGGAACGCTTCACGAATTTGCATGTCATCCTTGCGCAGGGGCCATGCTAATCTTCTCTGTATCGTTCCAGTTTTTAGTATATGTGCTGCTAAAGCGAGCACAGGCAGTTGGTTCTTAAGAATTTTGTAGGAACTTATTTTTCCATGAGATAGGGACCTATAAATATTTCAGTACATTAACTTAGTAGCCTTCATCCATCTGAGACTCAGGAGCAAACCTGAGTTGCAGTCATTAAAGAGAAACAAAATAAAGTAAACATAGCATGGCCTCATTAATTTAAAACAAATTAAATTTTGAATTGGTGTCAGAGCATCTTGTATTTTGGGCTTCCCTGGTGGCTGGGTGGTGAAGAATCTGCCTGCCAATGCAGGAAACACAAGTTTTATCTCTGGATCAGGCAGATCCCCTGGAGAAGGAAATGGCAACCCACTCCAGTATTGCCCCAAATCCCATGGGCAGAGGAGCCCAGTGGACTGCAGTCCATGGGTTTGCAAAAGAGTCAGACACAGCTCAACCACTAAACAACAACAGTCTTGTATTTTATAAAGAACAGGGTTTTCAGTTGTCTGGAAAAAACATTTTTCTCAAGTAAGGCTTTATTTTTAATAAACTGGTATCATCATAGTATAGGTTTACTGCAATATTCAGATTTTTCATAAGGCAATAATAGAATTTAATAGAGCCTGGTAGAAACTTAAGACTGTTTCTTCAGCCCACACTGTCCAGTAATCAGCAACTTGGAAAGTCGGAATTAGGTCTATTGTATTGATCTATTATATTGATCTAGTGCTATAAAATCACTAGTAATGGCCATATATTTGAGATAGATCTTCTTTCAAACTCAATCTGACTTCTTTTAGACCCTTTGCATCTGTAATATCGTTCAGAATTATAGTATTTATGTTCCATTTTCTGAGGAGAAAACGGGCTTCTGTGTATACACAGGCCCATATAATTGTGCAAGGTTAAACCTACAGTTATATGCAAAATTTTCTGTGCACCTGTGTTATGAACCCTAGGTTGTATTACTGTTCCCACGTATTTCCTGGCCCTTCTGGTAAGAGGATTATGTTTCCCTGTCCAAATCATCACACTTGACCATGAGACATCTTTTAACATGTCTGACGCACATTAAGACATCTAGTGCATGCTGCATTATGCCAAACTGATACAAGGAACCTAGGATAAGAATCTATTCCAGACCACATGACACTCATTTGTTACTCCTTCAGAAATTTATTCAGTGCCTCTGTTTCATGAAGGACACACACATTATCTCCCATTCTCACAATAGTCTTAGAGGATAGATCTTTTTGGATAGATGTTTTTGCAGATGAGAACAATCATAAATAGGGTCAGTAACTTTCTTGAGGTGATAACAGCTTCTCATTAGCTTAGCCAGGATTTAAACACAGATCTGATTCTCTCTGTATATATTTTATCTCTGTATTTTCCTGTTTGCTCTGTATATCTAACCATGTATATCTGATGAATCCTTTCTTTACCAATATGTGGAATTAATAATGCAGTGTACAAACCTTCTATGTCATAAACACTCTGTTTCTATTTAAATAAGTCTTATAAACTGCAGTCTTGCAGGTTACAGATTTGTTGTTTTCAGAGGTTTTTGTTTTTGTTTTTAAGTTTGGAATCAGGTACCTTTAGGTGAGCTTACAGTTGCAAGTTAGCAGCAATGGCCATCACTCCCTACTGTTTTTAGCCAGCTGACTTTGTACACTTATCTGTGTGGCCTCTGTAAACTTTAGTTTATAACCCCAGATTGGCTTACCTCATGTACATTGTTATGAAGACAAGGTAGGTGAATAATTCCCTTCTGGTCATTCCTTGACTCCAGAGAAATTATTTTTCACAGTCTCAGACTAGCAAATTTTTAAATTGTGTGCAAGAAGACAGAAGTAATAAAAGCCCATAGTTAATTTGAGATTTACTAGCTGGTCATTGTTCTAAAGCTTTTAACATTTAATTATCTAACATAATCCACCTAATAACCTTATGAAATAGATAATGATGATTATTCCCATTTTAGAGAAGGGGAAAACTGAAGCAGGAGAAGCTGAATAGCTTGCCCAAGGTCACACAGCAGTTAAGGGGGTTGGGCCAGGATGTGAACTCAGTCTGATTCTGCATTCCTAGACATCTCACTGTGATGGAGATCGGAACTCAGTCTGATTCTGCATTCCTAGACATCTCACTGTGATGGAGGTCTGTAGGTATCTGCACCAGCTCTTCTCATGAGTGAAAAAAATCTTTTAGGTCATTACTTGATACCCTTATGTGAAGAACTAGTTTTGCCTTCTTTCATGCTGCAACTTTTGCATAACTATCTATAGTTATGAATTCATACTCTTTCTACAATTAGACAGATGCCTTTTGGGGAATGTGAATCATACAGACATTATATTCTTTTGCTACCTTGAGTTCATTGGATAAAAATTAGTCAGCCCTGATCTTTGGATCTTGTGAAAATCATAGTCTTCACCAAGAACCCCCTAATATGCTTTAATAGGTGTAATAAGAAAATGTTAGCAAACCTATCACTTCATCCTTTAAAAAAATTATCTTAGTTGAACCAACGTGTGGTCTGTTACTTTTTGAGAAAGACTGCCATTCTCAAAATACACCATTTTACATTGTTTGAAAAATAATTTGTGCTGAACATTTACAAGTTTTATCTTGAGGGAGAGTGTGTCTCAAGAGTTAACACTACCATCGTGAATTGAATTTCCTGAAACTTTGAAGTGCTCAGCTTGGTGATAGGGCTTAACAATTAGAGGACTGAAGCTTGGTGGTATGTGACCCTTTTGTGAGATGGGAAGACTGAGAACGGAGTGAAAAATACGGTTAACGGTACGAACTGCGGCCACACCTGGAGGGGAGCAGAGACAGTTGAGAGGGGAACAGTGGGTAGGAGCACAAACACTGCTCTCCTTTGCTTTCCCAAGGGCGCCCAGCAGGAGGGACTTTGTTTTGTCTTTCTCTCCTGTCACTTCTACATGGTAAAATGAAGGGCTGGTAGCATGAAGGCTATGAATATAATTGTAAAAACAATCAAGGATCTAAAAAAAGGGGGATTTTCTTTGCTTGTGTATTCCCAAGCTTTTCTAATTTTCTGTTCTGTTGTCATTGAAGTCTTTCTGGGGCATTTGAAACCTTGGAACTGGGGTGGGCGGGGGTGGAATCTTCCAGGCTCCAGCCTCTCTAGCAATGTTCATGTCACACCTGTGCCACCAGAGTGATTCGTGAATGACAGAAGGACTACTGATTGAGGGGAGGTCTTTAGATGACACGAAGGATCAGCTATAAACTGGTCAGGGTTTTTTGTTTTGTTATTTTGGTTCTAATTTGCATGTTTTATTTTGTCAGCTTTGCCGAATATTTACACACTATGCCTACTCTGTTGTTTATTTTGATGGTTGAGCTGTATAGGATGTTATGTATAAGCACACACATCATCAAATGTTCATTTTGTTGAAACCAGATTAATATCACAATATTCAGAAAACTTCTTGTGCTTTCAGCATTTTTTTAAAAATTGACACTTTGATAGACCAAAATGAGGTAAATATGTCTCTTGTGCACTATGTTATGTAGTACTAATGGATTGTTAGATATTTGCCATAGTGTTAACATGTTAATTTATGCCCTGTAAATGAATATGAGACACTATTGCTGGGAAAACTGTATAGTCTGCAGAATAAATGCTGTATAAGAAACAAGCCTTCTTCTAAATAACTTTTTTTTTTTGCTAGTTCACACTTGAGCAGTAGGCGCTATAGGTGTGAAGAATCTAGAGACTGTATAATTTGAGTGATAAACCAGATTATAAAATAAGCTTAATTACTGATAAGAGTTTTGCTCATAAGTTTGACACTGTCGTGTATTATCTATTGGCTACTTTTGCAAGAAGCATTGGAAAACACACTTTTGGGAGTGAGTCGAGTGCTGTTTCTAGTATTTTGAAATAAAAGCTTGCAGCTTTTGGTAAGCAGACCTTTCTGAATTCTATCACAACCAGTTACCTGTAGTGAGTAGTATATATTTTATATGTGCAGGGATAGTGTGTAAAATTCACACATCTGCTTATTGACAGGGATGCTTAATGTTTCTGCTGTTTGCAGACACATTCTTGTTTCCTAGAAATAAATTTTATAGCAATTTGAAGTCTGTTAATGTCGAAGAGAACAAATGTTTTTAAACTTAGTTTGTTATCACCAGTACTAAATAAGTTAAGTTCAACAAATCTATATTTTGTGGTGAGCAAAACTGGCATACAGTGAATAAGACATTCATTCATTCATCCAAAAAATACTTATTCAGTGTCTTCTATGGGTAATCTTAAGGGCTTCCCTGAGGAAAGAGTGCTTATGTTAAGGATCAAAATGAGTAGGAGATACCAAGGTGGAATAGCAAGATTAAGAAAAAGAGTCTCTCACATGCCTTGATCAATGGACTCCAGGTTGAGAAAATGAAAAGTTAAAAAAGCCCAAGCTGTCCAGAATGGCTGAAGCCAGGGGAGGGGAGAGAGGAGCAGTGGCTTAAGATGGGACTGAAGAGAGAGCCAGAAGCCAGTTCCTGGAGAGATGTCTAACTTGGAAGGCAAGCTTAGGAGTGTGGAGCTGATTATCTAGGCAAGGGAAGGGCAGTCGAGGGTTTAGCGAAGAAAATGACTTTTTAAATATTACTCTGAATGCTTTGTATAGAATGGATTAGAGTGTGGGACAAGAGAGGATAGGACGTAAAGAAAGCAGGATGCTGGTGAAGCATTCTGACAGATGATGATGACTCAGGCTAGAGTGGTAGTGGAGAAGTGGATGGATTCTAGAGATCCTTAGGAGTAGCAGAGAGGAGATGTGGTGATTTTTGAGATGTAGAATTAAGAGAGGGACCACATGGAGTCTGAGATAATTCCCAGGCTTCTGACTTCAGCCCCTAGGAGAATGATGGTCACATCCCCTGAGAAGGGAAAAAGGACAGAAGAAAAGGTCCGTTTTAATTTCTGAGGTAATACTTCAAAGTGGACAGACTTGTGGACATAAATAGGGAACACAGGACAATAGTTATTTATCTTCAACAGGAGATGTATATGGTGTGTACTTATATACATATATAAATAATTATGTATATTTTCAAAACTTGACTGAAAGTATCAGGCAGTATCAAAACAGTATCGGTCAGTGAAGACATATAGATTTTAAAGGGAAGGAATCATTGTGAGAGAGAATCTGGTAGGCTAAAGGTTTTGGTTTTGAAAGAAGCTAGGAGAGGGTTCATGAAAGAAAGTTAGAATGAACCAAGCCACATTGCTGCTAAGTCGCATCAGTCGTGTCCAACTCTATACGACCCCACAGATGGCAGCCCACCAGGCTCCGCCATCCCTGGGATTCTCCAGGCAAGAATACTGGAGTGGGTTGCCATCCATATTGAACAGATTACAGTTTTCCCTATAAGCTAGGATCAAAAGGAAAGTTAAGACCAACCTAGATAGCATATTCAAAAGCAGAGGCATTACTTTGCCAACAAAGGTCCGTCTAGTCAAGGCTCTGGTTTTTCCAGTAGTCATGTATGGATGTGAGAGTTGGACTGTGAAGAAAGCTGAGCGCCGAAGAATTGATGTTTTTGAACTGTGGTGTTGGAGAAGACTCTTGAGAGCCCCTTGGACTGCAAGGAGAGCCAACCAGTCCATTCTAAAGGAGATCAGTCCTGGGTGTTCTTTGGAAGGACTGATGCTAAAGCTGAAACTCCAATACTTTGGCCACCTCATGCGAAGAGTTGACTCATTGGAAAAGACTCTGATGCTGGGAGGGATTGGGGGCAGGAGGAGAAGGGGGACGACAGAGGATGAGATGGCTGGATGGCATCACCGACTTGATGGACGTGTATCTGAGTGAACCCTGGGAGTTGGTGGTGATGGACAGGGAGGCCTGGAGTACTGCAATTCATGGGGTCACAAAGAATTGGACATGACTGAGTGACTGAACAGAACTGAACTCAAAGTGACTGCATTTTAAGATTTTAATGGCAGTTAGTTTGTCCTTTGCTTCTTGGTCATTCTTGATTAAACCGGTTTGTTTTTTGCTGAGGCTATTAACCCAGATTAACATTTAAATACTAGAGTTAAGATTTTAATTAGAAAGCTGGAATGGAACTCTGACTTGTGAATTGGTTGGCTACTGCTAATGGGTTTGTAGCTTTTTAAAATTTGATATCTAAGGTTTGTGGTTGGGGTGGGAATGTGAAGCTTTAAAAACCTAGAAATGTGTTTATGGGAGAAAGCTGTAGTCTGTTGTGGAGATAAACTAGGAGAAGGGATGAAGAAAAGAGGAGAAAGGACCCTGTTTCATTAGAGGAGGCTTTTATATTATACAGTGCCTTGCATGAATCAGACTTTGGAAATAACAGAACTGAATTTTTATTTTCAGCATTTCAATTTTGCTTTAATTGGGTACTTGAAACATGAAGCATTTTATGGTGTGAAATACCAAATTAAAGCTCCCAGTGGCAACATGGAGTTGTCATCTGTGATATAGAGTCATATTGAGGGGTTGGAGCCTGGGAATGGAAAGTGGAGACTGGAAAAGTCACCCTACAGGCTGGGCCAAGGTTGCTTTGATGATGCATTCTGTAGTGGGAATTTCTGTGCAAGAGTTACCTGAAATTGGGTCTCACACCCTAGCTCCAGCATATTTAGGAAGGAGAAGGTTGCCCAAACTTGCCATGCTCCTCATCATCTGCTGAAATGTGGAGATGAAATCTGCCACCCAGTTTGTTTTGAGAACTAAATGAGAAAATGAACGTAAGGTCTCTGGCAGAGTGTCTTATTCACAGTAAGTACTTAATTCTTAGTTCCTCTTTCACCTCCAGTTTAAGCCATATCCAGATTTAGTGGTCTCTAATAATGCTATAGAAGCCTTATTAGTGGTCAGATAGATTTAATGAATGAGTTAGAACAAATGCAGTTGAATTTCTCACCTCTCCTTATTATGAAAATAGAAATTCATAGCACTTCGTCTTTTAGAACTGCTAAACCAGATGATGCTTAGGACTGCCCATAGAGGCACACAGAATAGTTTTTGAAGGGTTTAAAATAACAATTGATAAAATAATCTGAAATGTATTCCAGTGATAGGCTTTCTGCTGAAAAACATTTGGCCACTTACTTATCCAGTTAACATTTTTGAAGCTCTGTTTCTGTCCTGGGCCTGTGTAATGTGGGAGACTGACAAGTGAACAGATGATTCTTACACACCATAGTAAGTCTTGTGCTGTGGGGAATCACAGGGAATTGTGCCAAGAAAATCTGACAGCGTGTGCCAAATGCTTTAAAAATATGCATCCTCTTTTACCTCGTTGATGTACTTCCAGCAGTATAACCTGAGGAAGTTTGATGAAATCTTGCTTCCAGTGTGAAAAATTGGTGATTGCAAATATATAACAAAAGTGACATTACTTTGTCAAAGAAGGTCCGTCTAGTCAAAGCTATGGTTTTTCCAGTGGTCATGTATGGATGTGAGAGTTGGACTATAAAGAAAGCTGAGTGTTGAAGAAATGATGCTTTTGAATTGTGTTGGAGAAGCCAGTCCCTTGGACTGCAAGGAGGTCCAACCAGTCTGTCCTAATGGAAATCAGTCCTGAATATTCATTAGAAGGACTGATGCTGAAGCTGAAACTCCAATACCTTGGCCACCTGATGTGAAGAACTGGCTCATTTGAAAAGACCCTGATGCTGGGAAAGATTGAAGGTGGGAAGAGAAGGGGATGATAGAGGATGAGGTGGTTAGATGGCATTACTGACTCGATGGTCATGAGTTTGAGTGAGCTCTGGGAGTTGGTGATGGACAGGGAGGCCTGGAGTGTTGCAGTCCTTGGGGTCGCAAAGAGTCGGACATGACTGAGCAACTGAACTGAACAAAAATGAATTGGCTTGGTTTCTGTATGATAAATGGACATTCCTTGTGCCTATCAGTGATCACAGAGATCTGTAAGTGACAAAGGAAAACTAATCGGGTATATTATGAAGAAGAAAAAGTAGGTTACCAAGGAACATTTTTTAAAAAATAAAATTTTACAGGAAAAGTTTAGTGAAATCCTTTCCATATCACTTTTATGTATTCTCTGCTTGAAGAAGGGCTTCCCTGGTAGCTCAGATGGTAAAGAATCTGCTTGCAATGCAGGAGACCTGGGTACAATCCCTGAGTCAGGGAGGTCTTCTGGAGAAGGGAATGGCAAATCATTCAAAAAGACATAGGTATGATCATAATCTGGAAGCAGGGTGGGAGTTTAAGTGAGCTAATCATCTTGCCAAATCTGTGTAGTTTCATCTAAGAGATAATTTATATACACACACACACACACATATATACATGTAAGTTTTGAGTAATGACCAGATAGGCTATAGTCCCAGTGAGACGGCCCAGGTGAATGAGCATGTCAGCAGAGCAGGAATGACAGTGTGCTTTCTTGGTGCTCCCAGTCTTTTGAGGTGCACTTTGCAGTAAGAAGATTGACCTGTGAGAAAAATCATTCTGAAAATCATGGGAAAAAATATGTCTAGTGAGTATGTTTGTAACCAGCCCCAGGGACTTCTTCACTGGCCATTTTGGCTCAGCTGGTGGCATTCGGTCAGTTTATTTTAGCTTGTGGAACCATCCCATTTCTGGATACCTCAGAGTACGTTTGTTGAGAAATTATTTTTCCCCTTAGTTGATAATAAGATAAGCTGCCAAGATCTTGGCTTCTGTTCCCTTTTCAGCAGCAATCCCTTTAAAATTCAAAAGTTTTAACTTAGGTTTTCCAAACAGTTTATTTTGGAGAAACTTTATTCAAGGCCAAATTTATACATTTGTATATAGGATAAACTCTACCAATTTACAAAAATAGATAATTATTCCTTTTTTTTCCCCCTCAAAAAGATGGATAAGCTTGGAGAGCTCTAGTTTTCCCATTTATATGAGAACTGTAAATCAACAAGTAACAAGTCTTTTCTGTTTCTGGATCAAATGAAGGGACTATTCCAGAGCAGAGTAACAGGAGGCAGTGTCTGCCTATTTTGTTGTTTAATTTTTACATGGAATATATATCTGCTCCCTCTGTCCTTGGAATAGACTTCTGGAGTTTCTTTTTTTACTTCTGTTTCTAGTCATAAATTAGATGCTGAATGATACAGAAAGAAAGGAACAAGAGGTTAAGAACTATATGCAAACATCAGAGCTAAATGGAAGATACGGTTCTTTATTTAAAGACTATCCTTTTCTTTTTAGATTTTTTTCTTTTTAATGACAATCATTTGTTGAGTGCCCATGTGCAGATCACTAACCTAGAGCCAGACATACTGGAATGTGAAGTCAAGTGGACCATAGGAAGCATCACTGTGGACAAAACTAGTGGAGGTGATGGAATTCCAGTTGAGCTATTTCAGATCCTCAAAGATGATGCTGTGAAAGTGCTGCACTCAATATGCCAGCATATTGGGAAAACTCAGCAGTGGCCATAGGACTGGAAAAGGTCAGTTTTCATTCCAATCCCAAAGAAAGGTAATGCCAAAGAATGCTCAAACTACTGTACAATTGCACTCATCTCACATGCTAGTAAAGTAATGCGCAAAATTCTCCAAGCCAGGCTTCAGCAATATGTGAACTGTGAACTTCCAGATGTTCAAGCTGGTTTTAGAAAAGGCAGAGGAACCAGAGATCAAATTGCCAACATCCACTGGATCATGGAAAAAGCAAGAGAGTTCCAGAAAAACATCTATTTCTGCTTTTTTGACTATGCCAGAGCCTTTGACTGTGTGGGTCACAATAAACTTATAGACAATTCTTGAAGAGATGGGAATACCAGACCACCTGACCTGCCTCTTGAGAAGCCTATATGCAGGTCAGGAAGCAACAGTTCGAACTGGACATGGAACAGCAGACTGATTCCAGATAGGAAAAGGAATACGTCAAGGCTGTATATTGTCACCCTGCTTATTTAACTTCTATGCAGAGTACATCATGAGAAGCTCTAGGCTGGATGAAGCACAAGCTGGAATCAAGATTGCTGGGAGAAATATCAATAATCTCAGATATGCAGATGACACCACCCTTATGGCAGAAAGTGAAGAAGAACTAAAGAGCCTCTTGATGAAAGTGAAAGAAGAGTGAAAAAGTTGGCTTAAAGCTCAACATTCAGGAAACTAAGATCGTGGCATCTGGTCCCATCACTTCATGGCACATAGATACAGTGGAAACAGTGGCAGACTTTATTTTTTGGGCTCTGCAGCCATGAAATTAAAAACACTTACTCCTTGGAAGGAAAGTTATGACCAACCTAGATAGCATAGTAAAAAGCAGAGACAGTACTTTTATGACAAAAGTCCATTTCGTCAAGCTATAGTTTTTCCGCTACTCATGTATGGATGTGAGACTATGAAGAAAGCTGAGCACCGAAGAATTGATGCTTTTGAAGTGTGGTGTTGCAGAAGACTCTTGAGAGTCCCTTGGACAGCAAGGAGATCCAACCGGTCCATTCTAAAGGAGATCAGTCCTGAATATTCATTGGAAGGACTGGTGCTGAAGCTGAAACTCCAATACTTTGGCCACCTGATGTGAAGAACTGACTCATTTGAAAAGACCCTGATGCTTGATGCCAGGAAAGATTTAGGGCAGGAGGAGAAGGGGACGACAGAGGATGACATGGTTGGCTGGCACCACCGACTCGATGGACATGAGTTTGGATAAACTCCAGGAGTTAGTGATGGACAGGGAGGCCTGGCGTGCTGCAGTCCATGGGGTTGCAAAGAGTCGGACATGACTGAGCCACTGAAATGAACTGAACATGTGCACATACCTTATGTACATTATCTTGTTTAATCCACATTATCCTGAGAGGTAGAAATAACTCGTTCCCTTCGTTTTACAGACAAGACCCCTAAAGAATAAACAGTTTGCTCTTATCCGTATGCAAAGTCCGAATTTGATTCTAGATCTGACTTTAAAGCTTTTGTATCGTATAAGCTGCTAACTTTTGCCTGGAAGTTAGAAAACGCTTACAGTCAACTCTTACAATTCATCTGGTGAGTTGCATTAACTTTCTTGGCTCTTGCTTTCTTTATCTGTAAAGCAAGAGGATCGAGCTGGATCTTTAAAGTTAATTATGGTTGTAAAATTCTGTTATTTCTGATTTCTTCATTGAATTGAAATGGAGAATGTGTAAAGCTTCTACTAGTTCTCTTGTTTGCAGCCAATTTTGTTTGTGAAGAATACTGTTAGCCCTTCGATTTTTTTTTCACACCATTTCCTGTGGTGGTACATAAAAGACATCAGTGAGAAGATGGGTTAAACGAAGGTACATTATGTCAGTTGCAGATTCACAAAAGAAAACTTATTTAAAGAGGAGCACCTTGACATCAAGAAACGGTAAATATGGGCTGGAGATTGTGTAGGTGGGACCTGGTAATTGTCTTCGGACACCAATGTGATTTAACCTCAAAGAGTTATTGTACCTCAGTGAGTGATTCTATGTGTGTGTCTGTCTTGAGGCATTGGGGATTCTGTTAAAAGGTACAATGATGACTCAATTTCAATTCTTCTAGGGTCTTATTTCCAATTAAGTGCTAAAGAAGTGGCTATAGGAGGGACACAATGATTATTGACATAGAGCTAATGAGATGACGTGATATAAAAAAGGCATTATCTGCGATATTTTTATTCCACTTAGTATCCTTTTCTCTAAAAGTGGTGTACAACTAACATTGGGGTAATAAGCCATTAAATGTCAAAACACTAAAGAGTAAACAAGTGGCTAGGAGAAATAAATACACAGAAGCAGCAGAGGCTTTAAATCACTGATGGGCACAGCAGACTAGTGATTCTTTGGCTAAATCCACTGCATTCACCTTTGATGCTGTAAATGGGTGGCAGTTTGCAATGGAGGCCTTTTCATCCTGTGGTTAAGACTGAAGACCATGAATTTTCATGTCAGAGAAATCCTGATGTTAAATCCTGTTAAATCCTGTTAAATCCTGATTTCTGCTGCTTGCTAGCTATTGGAACAAATTAACCTAAATTTTCCAAACCTCAGTTTCTTCATCAACAAAGTGGTGGTAATTTATACCTCCCTTGGTAGGGTTGTTTGGAGGATTAAAGTAAATGAGTTAAATAGATAAAACATTTAGTTCAGTGCCTGGTACATGGTAAACGCAACATAAATGCTAGCAATTCTTATGCTCAGAATATGTCAGAATAGTGACTCTGATGAGATTATTGAGCATAACAACAGCTTCTCTGGTTCAAAAGATAAGGTGATGTGGAGTGTGCAGGATCTTGTGTTCCTTCTCTGAATTGATACAGAACAGTATTATCTGTAGACCGTCTGAGCTACCAGGGAAGCCTGCTTCATAGTCTAGCATAAGATTTTTTAATAAGGAAGCATACAGAGACTAAACGTAATTCTTTAAGCAGTCACATACATACCATTGGCTTTAAGATATAAAAAAAATTACAGATAGAATTGAAGATCCTTGTTCAGTTCAGATCTAAGGTTTCAGATGCCCCAGAAAGACTTCAGTGACAACAGAAAATTAGAAAAGCTTTGGGAAAACACAGTGCAAGTTTCGATGTCTGAGTTGGGAAGATCCCCTGGAGGAGGAAATGGCAACCCACTCCAGTATTCCTGTTTGGAGACTTCTGTGGACAGAGCAGCCTGATATGTTGTAGTCTGTGGAGCCACAGAGTTGGGCTCAACTGAGCATTCAGTTCAGTTCAGTTCAGTTGCTCAGTTGTGTCTGACTCTTTGCGACCCCATGGACTGCAGCACGGCAGGTCTTCCTGTTCATCACCACTCCTGGAATTTATTCAAACTCATGTCCATTGAGTCAGTGACGCCATCCAACCATCTCATCCTCTATTGTCCGTCCCCTTCTCCTCCCGCCTTTAATCTTTCCCAGCATCAAGGTCTTTTCTGATGAGTCAGTTCTTCACATCGGGTGGCCAGAGTATTGGAATTTCAGCTTCATCATCAGTCCTTCCAGTGAATATTCAAGATTGATCTCCCTTAGGATTAACTGGTTGGTTGGATCTCCTTGCAGTCCAAGGGACTCTCAAGAGTCTTCTCCAACACCACAGTTCAAAAGCATCAATTCTTCGGCATCAGCTTTCTTTATAGTCCAACTCTCACATCCATACACGAGTACTGGAAAAACCACAGCCTTGACAAGATGGACCTCTGTTGGCAAAGTAATGTCTTTACTTTTTAATGTGCTGTCTAGGTTGGTCATAATTTTTCTTCCATGGAGTAAACAACTGAGCAAGACACACATAGGACATTAGACATATTTATTTTTCTGTAACTTGCTTTTCTCTCTCAACATTGTTTTTGAGATTTTCTGTTGTACTTACAGCTCTATTCATTTATTAATATTTTAAGTGTCATACATTATTTTATCAAATAAATGAATATACCATTTTAATCTATTCTCTTTGTCAGTGGACATTACCTGTAATTTTGAATATTTCTGCATAACTCTCACTTCACATCCCACTGTTTGTTCATTGCCAGTCTCAGAGGTAGCTGCTGTCCTGAACTGTGTTGATTTTTTAATGACTTAGAGATACATATTCTTAAAGAATATATGATTTGTTTTGCATGTTTTTAATGCTTATGTAGTACAATCTTATTATATTATTTAGTGACTTTCTTTTTGTACCCACATAATTTTGAGGTTTATTTATGTTAATGTGTTGTGGCAATAGTCATTGATTTTCACTGTGTACATTATTCCACTATTTGAATGTATTATGATTTATGGACATTTAAGTTGCTTCTGACTTGTTAGTATTACAAACAGTATATAATCAGCATCCTTGTACTTGTGTGCTGATTTTCTCTGAGGTATATACCTACTAATAGAATGACTTCAGGTATAGATAATGTATGTGCATCTCTGTCTTCACTGGATATTGATAAGTAGTAATTATATTATTTAATTATACATATTTTCTAATTTCGCATTTGACCCTTGAGTTTAAAATACATCTTAAAAACTTGCAGATATATAAGATTTTTATTAACAGTTTTTAACTTACTTGCTCTCTGGTCAATAAATAATGCCTATTTCTTACTAATTCTTTGTTATCTATTGAGACTTTTGCTTTATAACATAATGTGTGGTCAGAATTTATCTAGGTTTTAGGCAGTTTTTATAAATATTCTGCATGTGTTTGAAAATAATTCATCATCTAATTGTTGGTTTCCCATAATTCCAATCATTGAATCCCATAGATTCCAATGATTTCCAATTATTTTTGCTTTACGTATTTTAAGGCCTTGTTTTTAGGTGAATATAGATTAAATAAGAGTTGTTTTATATTTCTGGTAAATTTATTTTTGCTGTTACATAATGCTATTCTTTACCTCTCATAATGCTTTTTCTTCAAAGTTGACATTTCCTTACAGTGCTTATAGCTGTGATTGGCTTTTTAATCAGTTGTATTTACTGGTGTTTTGTTTATATACTTTAAAATTTTTCTCTCATGTTAATATTTTTAGTATGTCTCTTGGAAACGCCATAATTTTCCAAACAGGATTTTGTTTATTTAGTTTTAATTTTCTGTATTTTAACTGCTAAGTTTAGCCTGTTTCCATTTGGTAAATGTAAACAGCCCTAGTGGTAGGGCTTCCCTGGTGGCTTAGATGGTAAAGCGTCTGCCTGCAATGCGGTAGTCTTGGGTTCGATTCCTGGGTTGGGAAAATCCCCTGGAGAAGGAAATGGCAATCCACTCCAGCACTCTTGGCCTGGAAGATCCCATGGACGGAGGAGCATGGTATATCTGAACTTACTCCTAGCACATTATTATTTGTTTTTGTTTACCCTGCTTTTTTCCTTGGCTGTTTTTCACCTTCTAATCTGTCCAGTATTGGTTTAAACAGTTTTTGTTTATTCCTTTTATCCTTGTTTACCTCTAAAATTTTAACATGCATTTGGCTTTTCTGAGTCTTACATTAAAATCAGTATGTCCACTGCTTACCTGAATAATACATGGACCATGGGAATCTTTAACTCATTGACTTTTCACCAATTTTCTAAGGTTTTAATCAGTATTTTAGTTAGATTTTTTAATCACTCAAATTAGTTTTAATTTTTACACTTTCATTATTTTCTAATATCCAAGGTAATTGTGAACTCCTTATTTAAACTTGTTCTTTTTACTCTTTCTCTTCAGATTTTCAGAAGAAACAACCAGACGATGATTCCACTCCAAGTACAAGCAACAGCCAATCAGATTTGTTTTCCGAAGAGACCACCAGTGACAACAACAATACCTCGACAACCACGCCAACTCTTAGTCCCAGCCAGCAGCCGCTTCCGACAGATCTGAATGTAACTTCACCAAGTAAAGAGGAATGTAAGTGCCCCGATCTGTGAAGTGGTAGAGAAGGCAGCCTAGGAATCATCATGAGTTTCTTTGTAACGCCTCTCCCAGGAAAAGGCTAGCAGCTCTTTTAATTCAAGATTAAGTGTTAACGTACAGGCCCGTCAGCAAGGCAGAGAGTAAGTTTCAGCCTGTCATTGAGTTTAAACTTTTCTAAAAAGATGTTAACTGTCTAAATGTTAACTGTCAAGGTACATGAGATTTTGAACCAGTCTAGGGCAGTTCTCAGCTTTGGTTGTAAATTAGAATCCACTGGGGATTTTTAAAACAATTTTAATCTTCAGTACCATTCCCTGAATCTAATTTAATTGGTCTGGAGGGAGGCTCAGTGATATGTTCTTTTTAATTCTTCAGAGACCTCTTAATATGCAGCAAGAAATGAGGAACCACTGGTCTAGGGAACTTACCCTCATTTAGCAACCTTCCATTGAAGCCTTGCCTTTCTCACTAAATAGGCTTTGAATGTTTCTAGGCAGTTAACTGAGATAACACTATATCCTGTATACATAGGATATTTGAAAGGAGGAGGAAGTAGTCTCTGTTACTCTTCTTTAAGTCCTTAGTGATAGAATACTATTATCATAAATATGATGAGGAAGTCCATTCCCACTTAGGTTTTATAGTGCTATAACCATTTCCTTTAGAGCACAACTATAATTGACAGAGTTTGTTGAAAATTTAGTGATGTTAATGACAGCCATTTTTACCTTTTAAAAGCTTTACTTAACAGGTTGAAATTTGGTGTTTCAAATTTACAGAATATCTAGAAATCCATGGAATATGGTAGGTTAGAATATTCTGTCTTCTAACTTCAGCAGAGAGCAAATATTTATCTAAACCTATCATAAACCATCATAACTAGGTAAAATTGAGAATATAAAAGTTAAAAGGCCATGGTCCCTGTCCTCAAAGAACTTACTGTTAATCAGAAGAAATTAAATATATTTCTTATAATAAACCAGCAGTTCTCAGCCAGGAGCAATTTTGCTCCTCCCCCTCCCCCAGTGCTGTAAATCTCTGACACTGTGTCTGAAAGCCCTCCACAGCAAGGAATTATCCAGCCTGACATGTTAGTAATGCCAAAGTTGAGAAACCCTGGTACACACTTGTGTCACCCATTTTAATGGTCCTTTTCCATGAGTTAAAGACATGGACTGTTGAAGGAGGGTGTTGATTTGCTGGTTTACTGGTTTGAAGACAGACACACAGAGAATAGTTGCATGGAGTCTATAGTGGCAAGTGACTCACTCCCTTAGGGCCACTTATGGAGGACAAGGCTGGACAGATGATAGCCATGCCATAGTGGCTTGAGTGCTCAGCGAAGGTACTTGGATATTAAGACAGTAGTCATGTTTTTGAGCAAAGGAAGTAATATTGCCACAGTTATTCTGAGAAGTAACCTGGCAGTATTGTAAAGGGAAGGATTATACTAGATAATATTGCATAGAGAGAATTTTTAAATTGTTGTAACCTGTTGAAAGAGGACTAGGAGAAGGTGTAGAAATTATACAAGAAGAGAAAAATAGATGAAAGTGGTAGTGATATTAAGACAGTAGTCTTTGTTTTATATTTAAAAATCTGTTTGGGGTTATTGAGAAGCTGTGACCCCTTGTCTCAAAAATACACACCATCCATTTATACTCAGTTTTGAATAAAATTTTTTCTTTTCTTTTCTTTTTTTTTTTAAAATTTTTTCTAAAGCTCACTAGGACCTTTAGGTTAAGGATGCCTTGTCTAACGCAAGGTTGGAGCTGATCAGGATCTCATTTTATGGAATAGCATTTGATTGGATCCACACATCAGGATCAGGCCAGGATCAAAACAACTTGAGCAGCCCAAGTGCTCTGAGATAACAACAGCTTTTTTTTTTTACTGAGCACTTTTTATGTGCAAGACGTTGTTCTATATGTTTTGTATGTTTTCTCTTTTATTCCTCGTGACAGCTCATTGAGGTGTGAATACTCATTATCCCCATTCTGTAGATAAGGAAACAAGCACAAAATTATCAAGTAATTTGCTCATGGGTCCCAGTGTCTCAGCAGGTAAAGAATCTGTCTGCAGTGCAGGAGACACAGGAGACGTGGGTTTGATCCCTGAGTTGGGAAGACCCCTGGAGGAGGAAATGGCGACCCATTCCAGCACTCTTGTCTGAAAATTTCTGTGGACAGAGGAGCCTGATGGGCGACAGTCCAGAGGGTCCCAAAGAGTTGGGCATGCTTGAGTGACTAAGCACACACACAAAACAAACTAGTAGAATCCAGAACAGGATCCAGAGTTAGGCATTTGTCTTCAGAACTCATGCTTTTAATCAGTTTATTCATAATGTGAAATGTAACTGCCACAGAGAATAGAAATGTTCATATTGGCAAGCCTGGTGTGCTGCAGTCCATGGAGTCGCAAAGAGTCAGACACGACTTAGTGATCAAAGAACAACATGTTGGTAAGAGCAGCTCTTTTCTCTGTAATTACGGTTATGTGGAAACTTAACAGGGTAACCAAAAGTTACTTGATTAATTCATCATGAAAAATCCTTGTAACAGGGATTGGAAATAAAAACACTATATCCATGTGACTATATGACTAAAACATTTTCTCTGGAGTCAAATCTGTTTGGGAAGCAGATCCATAAAAGGATTTACATAACAAATAGCAAAGTACGGACTCAGAGCAAGTGGGGTTAGATGAAGTGAAATTTTAACTGAGTGAGCCTAATTGTCAGGTGACTCTAAGGACATACAAGGAAGGTCTTGTGTTCAGCACAAGATTCCATCTTCATACCCTTTTCCCCCTCCTGTGCCTGGGCTTAGACCTGCCCTGAGCTTGTGAGCCCCTGGGACGTAGTACTTCCTGTGTTTCTATAACTTGCTATTCTAGGTCGCTGTAGACTGCCACGTTTTTTTCTTTTGATATACATAAATACTTTAAGTTTGATTAAGGACGTGTGGCTCTGTCAGGTTGGCCAAAAAATTCATTTAGTTTTTTTGTCAGATGTTATGGAAAAACATGAATGAACCTTTTGGCCAACCCCAAACGAGTTTCAGATCCATTCTCTTTCTGGAGACATCACTGCTTTAACTGTTTAAGTAAGTGAAACTCTCAGAAGCTAATCTCATTTCCCAGTTCTTGTTGAGCTCATTATTGTAAATCTTGGCCTTTCACAGACCTAGAGAAAGGAGATTTGCTAATTTGAGATATAGTGATGACTTAAGTGTTCAACTAGGCAGTCTGAATTGGAGCTCAGGAGAGAGAAGTCAAGGTTGGCTTCATCCACACACAGATGATAGGTGAAGCCTTAGGAGTTCAGTGAGATTGCTGAGAGTGAGAAGAAAGAAAAGCAGTGAGGCTAGAACTTTGACAGAAACCAGAACAGAGTAAGCAATTGAAGAAGTCAGAGAGGAGGTGAATTATAGTGGGCAAGCTATCAACTCCAGTATTCTGTCCTAGAGAATTCCATGGACTGTATAGTTCATGGGGTTGGGAAAGAATCGGGCATGACTGAGTAACTTTCACTTTCAAGATCATAAAAGCCAAGGAACAAATTTCACAGTATGGTATGGGCTTTGTTAATGATAATGGAAATGTTCACTCATATTTTTGAAGTGTTTGACTATCTTCTAAGCTCTTTACATAAAATTCTTACAGTACCCTATAAGGTAGGTGCTTTTATTAACCCTGGTTTTACAGATGAGGCAGTTGTGTAGAATAGTTATGTAACTTCTACCTGAAGTTTAGAGCTCTTGCTTCCTGGTGTAGCTCATGCTCCAACCCATTGATTTCGCTCCAGAGCCTGTGAAACTTCCAAGGCCTGTGCCTTTGAAACCGTGCACCTCAGACTGGGACTTGAATGCACATGCTGGGACTTGAACCCAGCCAAAACCCCAACTGGGATTTGAACACACGGTCTTTTGATTAGAATCACTCACTTGGCGTCTGGACTTAACTGAGGCTCAGGTTCTTTGTGTCTCAGTGCAGAAGGAATTCAGCAAGAGGCAAAGTGATATGCAAGAAGTAGACTTAGTAATATAGGATGCTTGTGAGAGAGATGCAGGCAGACAGGTGAGGGAGCTCTGCCTCGAAGGTTAAGTGGGCTACAATAATATAGTCAAGGGAAAGTGAGGGAGGGGGAGAAAAGACTGCCTTCTTTGAGTAGAGTCAGTCTTGTATCACTTGCTCCTCCTTCATATTGGGCAGAAGAGTGTCTGACCCTGTGAGGTCAAACTAGGATTATCATGATGCTTACTCAGATCAATAGGAGTTGTAATATTTTTCTTCTACCTCATGACCTAGTGCATATCTTGTGCTTTTATGTTTAGCTTTATAGTTAAGCAAGCCTGCTTTGTTCCATGACGTTCTTTCTGGTAACTTTCTTGAGTGATCATTAACTCACAGTGGTCTCCCTAGGTTTCCCTCTCTATCTGTAGTCCCCTACTGGGACCCCTACAGCTGCCTGTATAAGTATCCTATTCTGTCCCTATCACTTTCAACAATCATAGCATATTGCCTCAGCATTGTGAAAATGCTGCAGGAAGCTGTAAATCGAGAAGAAATATTCAGTTTGGTGATGGTATGATTGGTTATCTAATGAACTCTTTAATAAACTATTTCAGTGGTTTCATTTAGCAGTCTTTGCTAAATGACACTTAGTTAAGTGCTGGGTATTGAAATGAGTAAGATTAATGTCTCCGTCCACCAGGAGGTCATTGTTTCAAATATATATGCCTCTTCTGGAGATTCTGAGTTGTTCTCCTAGACAGGAGCATAAGAATTTTAGAGTAAAAGGGAGGCAGTAGCAGAAATAGTTGGAAAAGGCAGTGGCACCCCACTCCAGTACTCTTGCCTGGCAAATCCCATGGACAGAGGAGCCTGGTGGGCTGCAGTCCATGGGGTCGTGAAGAGTCGGACACGACTGAGTGACTTCACTTTCACTTTTCACTTGCATACATTGGAGAAGGAAATGGCAGCCCACTCCAGTGTTCTTGCCTGGAGAATCCCAGGGACAGGGGAGCCTGGTGGGCTGCTGTCTATGGGGTCTCACAGAGTTGGACACGACTGAAGTGACTTAGCAGCAGCCGCAGCAGAAATAGTGGTTAAGAAGCATGTCATTTACAAAAGCTTTCACACATGGGTCTTGCCATCTCACCTAGGTTGAAAACTATGCTAGAGTGAGGAGATGTGTTCCTGGTTTGTGGATGGGGGCTATAGGGTTAAGAAAAGAAAAATTTGTTAAAGCTCTCAGGGCAGATGCATTTGTAAGTCAACAGGAGATAATTAAAATGATTGCCAAGTACAGTGAGGACTCAGGTGAGAGTAGATCCATTGACATCTTGCATAGTTCTTCAACTGTGACTACCAAGGTGGAAGAAGAGGCATTAGGGGATTACGTATATTAATCTTTTAGTATTCTTAAGAGATCAGAATTCTATCTGTTGACCCTTAGCTTCTCCACAGAGTTATGGAGAAGTAATGTGTGGGAGTTGTTGGAATTTGGGTTTGGAATTCCAAATCCGAGTACAGCCTAATTTGTAAACTATACAGTACTTACGGATCTGTTGTTACTGTGTAGGACCAGAAGTGCTGTGTCTTCTTTCCTGATAATCAAGAGAATGAGTATCACTTACATCTACTTTCTGCTTCTCACTGTTAAATGAATATAACAGGTGGCAAGAGTCTGGGTATGTTAATACAGTTTTAAAAGACTGCAGATAAGATAAGAGCTATGGGTTAAGAGTATATAAAGCAGAGAACAGGGCAGATTTTTATCTAAAAGAATTTGTTAAAACTCCTTGACTGAAGGTCAAATAAAACAGGTGTCCAAAAGCTCCAAGGGATATTTTTTGTCTGAGCACACGTGTCTCTTCCTATCCCATCTTATGTGTGTCTGCAGAAGATTCCATGGACCTTTAGCCATTAGGAACATTTTCAAAACACAGTGTAAACAAAATGCTAACAGTGACCAGAAGGACTCGTCATAATATTTAAATGCTATAAAAGTGGTGACAGGTATCACCAGAGCACTTACAAGTATTAGGCACTGTTCCAGATACTTGTTTATATTAATCTGCCTCCTGTTCATAGAACCCTGTAAGGTGGGTACTGTGACTGTACCTATTTTGCAAATGTGGAAATGGAGGCCCTGGATGATTCTGTATCTCTCGCCCAAGACCCCAGAGCAGCCTGGCTTGCCAGCTGCCGCCGAGTAGCTGCCTCTCTGTGTGATGATTTGTAGTATAAAGGGCTACAGAGAACAGTGCTGCACACTTAAAAGAATAAAATCGCATGCATTTCTTAATGCTTTTGCTACTACCTAATTATTTTTCTGCCAGTTTCCAGGTTTCCCATTGAGGAGCTAAATTGTGGTTTGTACTTTGTTTCTTGAGCCAACTTTTGAAGAAAGAGAAGATAAAGTCAGGTTGTGGGTGGAACACTGGAGCTAGTTGTTAAAGCCATCAGGGTGGCTGCATGGTAGGGAGGATCCTGTTAATGTCTGCAACTCCCTGCTGCCTCTCCCTCCACTGTTCTTCTCCTGGGCAGGTCACAGTTGAAGGTGTTAATGGATCAGGCTGTCTGCTCTCACCTGGGTCTTCACTGTACTTGACAATCGCTTTCACTATCTTATCTTGACTTACAGTGCATCTGCCCTGATAGCTTAACAAGATGGGCAGCTGACTGGTCACCTCAAGTGAGATTCTCACAAGATTGGACTTAAAAGATTTTTTAGAAGACATTTTTCTCTATTTCTCCTATAAATAGGTTTTCTGTTGTTATTCTCTTAAAGGGCTGTACATCCCTACTCGTGACCTGTTTGAGAGCCTTACGACGTATATACCTATTTAGCTGGGGTTTGTGGGGGTTTTTGTTGGGGGAAGGGGAGGTTGGCCAGTCCCACTGCACAGTGGACGGAAGTTCAAGTGTTGGCAGAGAGCTGGCTCGTCTGTTTCTTTCTGTGCAGGAGAGGAGGGGAACTGACGCCTGCTACTAGGGAAGGGCAATGGCAAGAAATGGACTTGTTCTTGAATATTCGGACATTCTAATCTAACAGAGAGGGCCCCCTCATACAGAACACTTTCTGAACTCTGTAGAGGTTCATACTAAGAGATAAACAGCGACCCATACACTCAAAAAGTGATAGTTTATAAGAGAAGTTGGCAAACTATGACCCACGGGCCAAATTGGCCCATCACCTGTTTTTGTATGTTCCACAAGCTAAGAGTTATTTTAAATGAAAAAGATCAAGAGAACAGTAATTTTACGACATGTGAAAAATTATATGAAATTCAAATTCAGATGTTCTTAAATACATTTTTAATGGGACACAGCCATGCTCATTCATTTGTGTGTTGCCTGTTGCTGCTTCTGCATTTTAACAGCAGAACTGGGTAGGAAGAGATTTGAATGGTGTCCTGCCTTGAGTCACATGACAGGGCTAGAAGTCAGCTCTGGGCCTTTTTTAATTATCCATAATGGTGAAATATTTTTTCCCTGTTTTTCTCTACTACATATTAATATACACAAGAGATGATTTTGTTGTAACCAGAAGAAAGTATACAGAAAAAGTGAGAACTGTACTAACCGGCATGTTAGTGAAGACTTCTAATGAATAAAGCCTCATTTCCAAGTGCTGGCTGGATTTTCCTTTAATATAATAGTGATTCCCAAAATAGAAATTTGAGAGCATTCTTTATCTGTGGTTAAATTAATTTTGTTAAACAAAGAGATTTCTGTTGTTTCCTTGGAAACTGGTTCCTGGTCATAGCCTAGCTTCCCCAGGCATTTAAAAAATAAAATGGTGGTGCATTTTAACAGATTTCCTTGCTAAACTGCCTGTGGGTCTTTGACTGTGCATAGGGCTTCATTGGCTGCTAGTCTTGATTCCTGTCTGACAAAGTAGTCCCTTGGAAAATTAATATCACTGCCACCGAGTGGCTGAACTTTTTGTCTGTTTTTTACCAATTAAATTTCTAATTATTGCTAAGTAAAGCTAGTTTTCTCTTTTCAGACTTTGCCTACTTGAAGACCAGATAATGTGTAAAACCAGCTGACTTATTCTAGTAGAACATTTAGAAAATATTACCTATTAAAAAATATTTTATGACTTCCTGCTGGGCTGGTTTTAAGTGAAATATGGTGAGGAGATTTATTTACAGTTCTCTCTGTATGTGTCTTTCCCTTCCCTTTTCTCTAATGAAGCTTGGAGCATCAGGCCATTTATCAGAGATAATTATACAACAGATGGAGCTTTTCTGATATATAATAGTCTCAAAGTGGGATATTCTTTCCCATAATGAAGAATGCCGAAAATTTAAATGTCTCTTTTGATTTTAATTTAAAGGTATTTTTTTCCAGTGCATTTATTTATCTTGAAGCTGATTCTATAAAACATGCTGTTTTTATTAGGGCTGTGTTCTAAAAAGATGGATATTTTGCACTACAGTCTGGTAATGTACAGTTATATGCTATATTGAATGGTTGTAATTCACTAGGAATCAATGTATGGGGTCATTAAGTGAATCCTGGTCAAAATGCAGAAAGACTTGAGCAGTTTAGCAGTGTTTTCTTATGGAAATTATTTCTATCCCACAATGTTAGCTGGATCAGAACTTGTTCGGGCACTTTAGTGTCATCTGGCTGTTTTTGTAGTCTAAAAATAGAGTCAAAAATCAAAGCAAAACCAGGACTTTAAATTGCTTAGTTGCTGGCCACTTTGTTGTCTTAAGTTTTAATTTTATTTTTTTAATATACAACTAAAGCAAAGACAGGTTTATGTAGAATAGAAGGTGAAAATACTCTTTGAATACCTTTATCCCTTCTCCCCACCTCAAGTTCCCACTCTTTGACGAGTATATTTATTTACACTGTGTATTTATTTTGGATTATATATTACTTTTATATGCAGTTGTATACATGTGTACATAAATACAAGGTTTTCTTTATACAAATGCGAACATACTATACATGTTGTTTTGTAACTTGCTTTCTTACTTAACAATATAATAAGAAATCTTTCCAGGTCAGCCCAGTTCTTTTCAAACTGCTGTGTAGTAGTCTCTATTATTATTATTATTTCCTCTTTTTCCAGACTATTCTGATATTTTACTGTTGTAAACCAGGTGATGCAAGGTTTCTTGTAGATATTATTTATCAGGTCAAGAAACTTATTTGTAGTGTGCTAATTTTTTTTTAACTCAGAAATATTGAATTTTATAGAAAGCTTTTTCTGCAAAGAGTCAGACACAACTGAGCGACTTCACCTTACCTTACCTTTGGTAGTAGTAGTATAAAAATACCTATTTTCCTTTACATTTTAAAATTTATTGGAGGAAGTTATACATATTGTTCTTTTAAAATTTCTTCTATTAAAGGTGCTCTTTAGGTATTCACAATTTAAATCTTTTTCTTACTTGCACTCATGCTGTTTATATTTCCTAATGTGTCTTTGTGATTCTCTAGTGTTAGCTCAGTGGAGAAATATTAAAGATCTCGGAAGTTGTCATTGCCGCCATTGTGTTTTCATAGGATTACAGCCATAGTCTTTATTTTTTTTAATATCAGCTGCAGCAGCAGTGTCAGGCTCCCCGTCGTGTGGACACAGGGATCTGTAGCTTTGGCTGCACCAGGTCTTAATTGTAGCATGTGGGATCTAGTTCTCTGACCAGGGATTGAACCCAGAGCCCCTGCTTTGGGAGCACAGAGTCTTAACCATGGACCACCAGGGAAATCCTACTCATAATCTTTAGACTGTTCTTGCTTCTAATCTTGTCGTAGTCCATAAACTTGTCAGATGAATCACCCATTGATATTATGTTAAATAAAAAGGGAATTATTTCACTGACTCATCACTGCCTAAATTTGATCATCCAGATTCTTAATCTTATATCAGAAATCCTTCCCCCATATAATCTGGAACCTCATTGTATTTGACCTCCCTGCCTTTCCCAGCGCTGATACTTAGCTCTGAACTGAAACCAGATTCTTGTTGTCCCCCAAAGACACCATGACAGCACATATTGCCGTTTTTATTCATGCTTGTGGAAGCCTACCGCAGAACCCTTTCATCCACACTTACTTCCTCCAGGGAATCCCTAACTTCCCTTAACATGTTTACGGTGTATTGTGTTGGTCACCTCATTAACATGAGAATGTTATCTCTGTACCAGTTTAGAGGCTAAACTCAAAATTAGCAGAGACTTGATTTTATTCTGCTTTGCCCTTCCCCATAACACCCAGCTAGGCAATATTCAGTAAATGATTTAAATATTTAGAAAAGTTCATTAGTTTTTTATACTTTTGAGAACATTCATGTGCTCATGTGTTTTGATACACTGAAGATGGCTTCGCATTGCCTGAACTGGATTTTGAGCAGCTACGTAATACTCTTTTTATTATTTTCTGTGCTATTCAGTAACCTCAAGATGAAGTTAACTCAGGAAGGCAGTTTTCCTCCCTAATTTTGAAATTTGGTTGTCTTGTTGTGGTGACAGGGCATCTCTTTTAACAGAGCTTTTAGAATAATGAGACTTGTCTTTTTGTTTTTTTAACTGTGCAAATAGCCACCTGCTTGTTGTGAAACAGCAAGTTTTGCCGATAGGTATTTCTTTTATCACCTGAATTTCCCCCTTCAGACTTCCCCTTTGCAAGAGAGACTAGCACACTTTAAGCACCCGTTTTTCAAGGATTCCTTAAGAAGCCCACAAATCTAAAAGGTTAGTTTCCCATAAAGGTTTCCTCAGGCACTTACTGAGATTATACAGTTATTGATATTCATACTAGGTTTTGAAGTAGCATCATCTCTGCCCCCTCTTTGCAAATGCAGATTTTTTAATGTTCTTATTAAATGAAATGCTCTATACTTGGCTGTGAAAGTAAAGGTCACCGTGAACAACCACACTTCACATAACTTTAGCCCTTTGCAGCTGTCATACCATTTTTATTTTGTGTAGATACAGGTAATAGTGACACTGTGCTGATTTTAAATTAAATCTAAGTTTTATTATGACAGCCGTGTTTGGCTAGGGAAAAATACCATATTATTATAGAGGCATCTATCTGCATGTTATTTTAAACTTAAGTGAATATATTTTGATGGTGTTTGTGAACTCTGAAAATTCAGAGTTTGCCCATGCCAAAAAAGGCTACATATAACTTTAAATTTTGTGTTCTTATGTTACTTCATAAAACATTTTACTTTTTGATCTGTCAAAACGGTAATTCTTTAGATTTAATAAACAATAGGATGCCATGTTGGAGAAGGCAATGGCACCCCACTCCAGTACTCTTGCCTGGAGAATCCCATGGACGGAGGAGCCTGGTAGGCTGCAGTCCATGGGGTCACTAAGAGTCGGACACAATTGAGTGACTTCACTTTCACTTTTCACCTTCACACATTGCAGAAGGAAATGGCAACCCACTCCAGTATTCTTGCCTGGAGAATCCCAGGGACAGGGAGCCTGGTGGGCTGCCGTCTCTGGGGTCACACAGAGTCAGACACGACTGAAGTGACTTAGCAGCAGCAGCAGCAGCAGCAGCAGCAGGATGCCATGTTGGTAAGGAATTTTAAAAATTCCAGAATACCAGTATAAACACTTCTTTACATAGTTCAGATTATGACATTTTAAACTATTGTTTGCAAAGAAAGGTCCTGTTAGTAAGACCTGCTAGTGTTTATTTCTACAAAACAAAGAGCTTTGGCTACAGTTCCTTCTGATCATTGTCACTTTGATCATTGTCACATTTGCCAGCTGTGGTGCAGCTGCTTATAGGAGAGACTCAGCACGAGTCAGGGAAGAGGGGTGCCTATGTTCAGGATTCTTTTTACATGCCCATGGGACAATACCTGTGGCCTAAACATACGTATTTTTCTATTTTTTCTGAAGCCTCTTAGGGAGAACATGCACAAGTCACTTTTCTGAGGATGGCAGTGCACTCTGTCATTTGCAGACACAGGATAAGATTGATGAAAACACTCTTGGTAGCTAAATTATGTCAAAAAAATAAAAGCTCTTGTAATGCTGAGTGGTTTCTTCATTAATGTTGTTACAAGATTCATGCTCATGTTGATGGTATAATGCAAATGTAGAAATCTGAGTTGGGCCTTAGTTAAGCCTGTAAATAGAACTGAAGTCTAAATTGGAGAAGTGACAGCTCCTGATTTCATATCCATATTAAGTGTGCTTTGTCACAGACGGAAACAAAAGTGTCTAAAAATAGAACTGGCTTCATTCACCAGGTGATATTTTGACCCCTCAAAAAAAGATTCTTTCTAGTTTTGAACCTCAAGATGGTGGTGTCTTCATGTCAATGTATGGCAAAACAAATACAGTATTGTAATGTAGAATAAAGTATCAAAAAAAAAAAAAAAAAAAAAAAGTGAAGTATCTAGTTATAATTATTAAAAAAAAAGAATTTCAGTGTTCATTTCTGAAATGAACAGTGTTCACGGTTTTGAGTATTGGTGGTCAGTGTGTGTGAGTACATGGTATGCTCTTTCTTGGTTATCAGGGCTCTAGGTAAGAGATCACATCTGAAAACTGAAATCAGACAGATTTAGCTGCTTGCTCAGAATCCTTTGAGTTACATGAAATATGGTTTTACTCTTCTTACATAAGTAGCAGAAATAGAATGTTCTGGGTTGAGTTACAATTGTAGAGTTTATTCTACTATTCCTTGCCTTCATGGGTTCATGGGTCAGGAGACTGAGTATTGTTAAGATGTTGTTTCAGAATAAAGATTCAGTATAAACCCAGCAGTCTACTTCCTCTCTGTATGTGTGTGTAGCTAAATTGACAAACTGATTCTAAAATTTTTGTAGAACTGCAAAGGACCTAGAGTAGCCTCCAGGGCTGGTGGTTATATAACTCGACAGTATCAGTTCAGTACAGTTCAGTTCAGTCGCTCAGTCGTGTCCGATTCTTTGCGACCCCGTGAATCACAGCACGCCAGGCCTCCCTGTTCATCACCAACTCCTGGAGTTCACTGAGACGTCCATCGAGTCCGTGATGCCATCCAACCATCTCATTCTCAGTCGTCTCCTTCTCCTCCTGCCCCCAATCCTTCCCAGCATCAGTCTTTTCCAACGAGTCAACTCTTCGCTTGAGGTGGCCAAAGTACTGAAGTTTCAGCTTCAGCATCATTCCTTCCAAAGAAATCCCAGGGCTGATCTCCTTCAGAATGGACTGGTTGGATCTCCTTGCAGTCCAAGGGACACTCAAGAGTCTTCTCCAACACCACAGTTCAAAAGCATCAACTCTTCGGGCGCTCAGCCTTCTTCACAGTCCAACTCTCACATCCATACATGACCACAGGAAAAACCATAGCCTCGACTAGACAAACCTTAGTCGGCAAAGTAATGTCTGCTTTTGAATATACTGTCTAGGTTGGTCATAACTTTTCTTCCGAGGAGTAAGCGTCTTTTAACATGGCTGCAATCACCATCTGCAGTGATTTTGGAGCTCCCCAAAATAAAGTCTGACACTGTTTCCCCATCTGTTTCCTATGAAGTGATGGGACCAGATGCCATGATCTTCGTTTTCTGAATGCTGAGCTTTAAGCCAACTTTTTCGCTCTCCTCTTTCACTTTCATCAAGAGGCTTTTTAGCTCCTCTTCACTTTCTGCCATAAGGTGGTGTCATCTGCATATCTGAGGTTATTGATATTTCTCCTGGCAATCTTGATTCCAGCTTGTGGTTCTTCCAGTCCAGCGTTTCTCATGATGTACTCTGCATATAAGTTAAATAAGCAGGGTGACAATATACAGCCTTGATGTACTCCTTTTTCTATTTGGAACCAGTCTGTTGTTCCATGTCCAGTTCTAACTGTTGCTTCCTGACCTACATACAGATTTCTCAAGAGGCAGGTTAGGAGGTCTGGTATTCCCATCTCTTTCAGAATTTTCCAAAGTTTATTGTGATCCACACAGTCAAAGGCTCTGGCATAGTCAATAAAGCAGAAATAGATGTTTTTCTGGAACTCTCTTGCTTTTTCCATGATCCAGCGGATGTTGGCAATTTGATCTCTGGTTCCTCTGCCTTTTGTAAAACCAGCATGAACATTAGGAAGTTCACGGTTCACATATTGCTGAAGCCTGGCTTGGAGAATTTTGAACATTATTTTACTAGCTTGTGAGATGAGTGCAATTGTGCAGTAGTTTGAGCATTCTTTGCCATTGCCTTTCTTTGGGATTGGAATGAAAACTGACCTTTTCCAGTCCTGTGGCCACTGCTGAGTTTTCCAAATTTGCTGGCATACTGAGTTCAGCACTTTCACAGCATCATCTTTCAGGATTTGAAACAGCTCAACTGGAATTCCATCACCTCCACTAGCTTTGTTCCTAGTGATGCTTTCTAAGGCCCACTTGACTTCACATTCCAAGATGTCTGGCTCTAGATTAGTGATCACATCATCATGATTATCTGGGTCATGAAGATCTTTTTGTACAGTTCTTCCGTGTATTCTTGCCACCTCTTCTTACTATCTTCTGCTTCTGTTAGGTCCATACCATTTCTGTCCTTTATCGAGCTCATCTTTGCATGAAATGTTCCCTAGGTATTGCTAATTTTCTTGAAGAGATCTCTAGTCTTTCCCATTCTGTTGTTTTCCTCTATTTTTTTGCATTGATTGCTGAAGAAAGCTTTCTTATCTCTTCTTGCTATTCTCTGAAACTCTGCATTCAGATGCTTATATCTTTCCTTTTCTCCTTTGCTTTTCACCTCTATTCTTTTCGACAGTATAGCACCAAAGAATTTATGTTATTTAAATATTAATGCTTTGTTGAGAATAGGCAAACCTTTGACTGTTATTTGTACTAGTGCATTGATTGTTCTTTGCAAGACTAGAGTAAGTCAGTTGGCATGTGAACAAAGTGTGGAGAACCTGGAAATTATATTAACCCGTTCTGTTCTATACCAGTGGTTCTCAAAGTGTGGTCCAAGGACCTGTAGAGGTACCCTGAACCCGTTAATGAGGTCCACGAGCCCCTCTCCTTTCCAAGTATGTAGCTGTGTGAGGGTGGTGTTTCTTCATATGTTTCAGATGAGTAATGCATTGTAACTGATTGAATGCAAATATGAAAACCTAGGTTTCTTCCTTTAAGCAAGACTGCTCTCATTTTTTAGAAATGTGTAGTTATTTTTCATAAAAACATGTTTTATGCTGATATGTAATTATTTTGTGAATTTTAAATGAAAATTTACAATTTTTTTCTAGTTTTAATTACAAATAAGGTAAGCATCAATAGCTATAAACCACATAAACAAAAGGTTTTTCATGTTTTAAGTATAAAAAGGTCCTAAGATGCAAATGTTTGAGAACTACCATGTTAGATTAAAGCCTGTAAATATGGTGAAAGTCAACTGTTTATTAATGGTTCAGTTTCCCTTCTGAATAGCTTTGTATGTGTGATAATTGATTTTGGCCTGAATCATTTGCATTCAGTAGTGAAAAACATATTGAACAGCTGATATGCTAGAGTATCAAGATGCAGAAAACTTTGCCATTAAAAAAAAAAAAATCATGCCATTACGGCCATTGCTGGGGTCAAGAGAGCATTTCTTCCAGAACATATCCCATGGACCCTGTAGAGATGTCCATGCATGCTCATGTACGAGTGTCTTTGAGTGCTGTGCAAATACAAAGTATTCTTGATTTCATTTTGCTTGTTTTGGTGTTCCCTGGGAAAGGTGAGGTGGGAGAATTTTAAATTTTATTTCTATTGTGCAAATAGGCTAATACTTACATAAACACGTATACACAAAATATTTGCAGAGCTGCCCAGCTACAGTTATTTAGGAGAGTGGGGGTGGAATGATAATGAAATTTTGTTGAGAGGCCTTTTATGAACAGAACAGGGAGCTACCAATAAATAGCAGCTTCTTACCCACTTTGGAAATGCCCTGCTCATGAATGTCCTTAATTCAGATCCAAATGGTATGAGAGATCACGTAGTGAGTTAGGGTTAGAACTTCTGAGAGATTAACATTTAGATTCTGTAACAAGTTTTGTAAATTTTTTAATCTGGAAATTTCATTTGGGGAAGTGGGAGGGCTATTATCTGGGCTGAGGGTTTTCTGTAAACTTAGATTCCTGCTTGTTATATCTTTATGTATCCTTGTTTTTAATCGATGGTGCTTTTCAAACTCAATTATGTAGACAGATTAGGTGTGTCCTTCCTGATTAAAACAGTTCGAGAATTGCTGGTTTAAAGTGGGATAGGGTTTTCTTTTCTGAAGAGATGGCTTATTTTCTTGTGCATCTTGATATATCCCTAATATTCATGTTTTACCATTTACTCTTTTAAGTCTTCATGTGTATTTTGAAGGCTTTTATAGAAGAAATGTTTTATTGCTGAAGGAATATACATTCTCTGGATATTTTTTAAAAGAGTTCTACATTCTTAACATGGCCACATCAGAAGACAGTGTTGAGTTTATTTCACTATCTCCATTGCATAGATTTTTTTTTAAGTGGCTCATCAAAAAAACATTCCATAAGATATGAATCTCTGGAGTGGGGAGAGAATTATAGCCCTTGAATTCTGTTGTCCGAAATCACCTTTTGAACAGCAAGCCTGGGAAAGTGAAATGTTGCAAAGGTAAACAATGTCCAGATTATGACAGAGTGGAATTGACAAGCTGGTTAAAAAGGATGATGCATTTCTAATTAGCCCACAGTGCCTTTAGTTAGAAATTAATTAGATACTGTTATGTAAATGTCATGTTAATTAAGCAGGAATATTGAAGTGTTATAAATCTACAAAAAGAATGGCTATTTTTGTGTTTTAATGTTTTGCAGTTACCATGAAAGAGCTGATAGTAGAATATTTGATTATCAAGCTTCTGGCAATTTTTAGCTGACTGACTCCTTGACAGACCATTTTTCCTAATTGATGTGGTTTAGCATGGGGTATAACTGCAGCCAGTGAGGACTAGTGGAATCAAGAGCCAAAAATAACCACTCATCACAGCTGTTTTAATAAGACCTATCTTGAAAATTGTTGATCTCTGTTCAAGGTTAAGGAGAGTACTGTTTTTCTGTATTTATTCAGCCTTAGATTTTTGAGTGCCTAAGATGATGGGCCAGCATAAATGCAGCTTGTGTTCTGGGCTTTTTCCTGAGTCATAGTCTCCATTCAGTTAGTTGGATTGACTGCTACATCAGAAGCTCAGTGTTTTTGACATGCTCAGTAACTCTACAGGAGGCTGAAAGAGAAACTTTAAGGTTCCTGCCACTTCTACTTGAAATGTGAAAGCTGATAGTTGACAGGTACCTTGATTCTGTCCTTCTGGTTTTGCAGGTTACAAATGAAGTTAATATGCAGATTTGACCTGTCTTTTATTTTATACCGCTGAAATCGGTACAGTCTCCTGAAGAAAATCCACTGCCCTATTGCATAGGCTAAAAGATTTCTGGTTGTTGGGAATACAGTTGGAGAATTTCATTTCATAGCTCTCATGTGGAATTGCAAATGCGATTCATGGTGCTGCATTATGTATGACACCTTTGATACAAGAGTAGAAGCATCCCTAGAAAGATAGAGTATTCAGACTTAAGTCACAAGCCACAAGCTACCACAGACATTATTTACATGCAAATTCCAGACTCTGAACTGTGGAAACTTAGGGAAAAGTTCTGAAGATAATATCAAGTGAAAAATGGTAGTCTTAAGTATCTTCAGACAATGAAGAAACTTGAAAAAGTTCACATATTTAATTTTGCTTTAGCAAAAGAAAGCAGAAAACACTCATGGTGATTGGCTAAAAAGGTCAGCTGAGTTAATCTTGATATTGTCTGGTTCAGAATTCCCAGTGAGTGTCATATTAAGCAAGGGACCTTAACTGTGATTTTATTTTTAATATTTAACAACCCCAAACTCATTGTTCCAAACTCACTTGCTATTAATAGAGGATAGAGGGTAATGGTGTGAATTGTCCTGTGCTTAGAAATGCATTTATTTTCCCAACCTTCCACTCTTGATCCCAACACACACAGCATCTCTACAATTACCTGTAGAACCCAGGACTGAAAAGGTTTCTTCATTTTGCTCTTCAAGTATTAGCTCTGCCCATCCTGCTGCTTGGAAGGAAGAGGCCAAAAATAGCAGAATTTATATTGATTTATGAGACCATATGCCAGCCCCCTTCACAGACATTAGCCAGCTCCATTCCCTTATGGAGCAGATGTCCTGAGTTTGACCCTTAACATCAACTCTCAAAATTACTTGATTTGCCATACCTATACGAGACTAATGCTGTATTTTTATTGTTGTGGACCAAAACCTGGAAAGGATATCTTTGAGTTTCCCTTAATTTCCTGAATTCAGTGTAACACAATTGACTTGCAATTAATTGTGTAAGAGTGGATATTGTAACCTCCTGTGGTTACTCCTTTTATTTGAAAGTATAAGAATTTTATATGACAGCGCAATTAGTGTAGAATATATGTACATTGTTCATATGCATCTGTTCTGGATTTTAAAGACTTTCATAGGTTATAGTCTGCCAGACCAAGCTTAATTCCAAACTCTGTGTTTATAATATTGTCCAATTATCAAAGCTGGGATAAATTATCACTGCCAGTTACTCTTGCTGTCAATTTGTTTTGACTCAACTATGGTTCTATTTGTGCTTTACTGTAATGTAGTGAATACATTGGATTGGGTTGTTAGTTTAACAAGCTCTCTGGAGAACACTTTCATGATGATACATGTTGAGATATGCTAGGTAGCCTTAAAGTTATTTGCGTATTTGCCAAAACCTACAGAAATTCATTCATTAGGAATTTTCAAAAGGATAAACTTTCAACCTACAGATGAGGTAAAGATTGCATTTGTAAACATGGGAGAGTTAATTCATGAGTCCCAGCCAAATTTCTTCAGGGATTTTGCTTAAACTGGTTTCTCTCTGTTCTTAACAATTTTAGTAAATGAATTATTTTATGTCCTTTTAAACAAATATTCTGCTAGTTAAGCTGTTGTTGACCCTTGTGTTTTGTATGGCTCACAGTATTGTATGAACTCAAGGATCTTGGCCATATATCAAGCTGCCAGTTAGTGTTATCAGAGATTGGAACTAACTGGGCTGTTAATGTATACATTGTGCTCAGCTGGTTTAAAAATGTACATTAGTCTCTTCCTATGCCCACCCCAGCATATTGCATCGAATTTTCCAGAATCAAGACCTGGGAATCTGTATTTTTAAAATGTACCCTTGAACTTTCTGGATTCCAGAAGTGGTTCTGTATTTTTATTTGGTGGTGGTTACACAAGTATATATGTGTTTAAAACCTTTTAAGGTATATACTTAAGATTTGAACACTTCATTCTAGTATTTCATTCTCTTTATGTTAAACCTCAATAAAAAATTTTTTAAAAATGTATACTTCTCTCGTGTTTCGATCAAGTCACTTGCAGTGGTCACTTACTGAACACTATTAAGTGCCCTTTGTCCATACAGTCATGCTGCTAAGTCACTTCAGTTGTGTCCGACTCTTTGCGGCCCTATGAACTGTAGCCCACCAGGCTCCTCTGTCCATGGGATTCTCCAGGCAAGAATACCGGAGTGGATTACTTTTTCCTTCTCCAGTATAGTCATGCTGCTGCTGCTGCTAAGTCACTTCAGTCGTGTCCGACTCTGTGCAGCCCCATAGGCGGCAGCCCACCAGCCTCCTCCGTCCCTGGGATTCTCCAGGCAAGAACACTCGAGTGGGTTGCTATTTCCTTCTCCAATGCCTGAAAGTGAAAAGTGAAAGTGAAGTCACTAAGTCGTGTCCAACTCTCAGCGTCCCCATGGACTGCAACCTACCAGGTTCCTCCGTCCATGGGATTTTCCAGGCAAGAGTACTGGAGTGGGGTGCCATTGCCTTCTCTGAATATAGTCATGACCCAAGAGTAAATGACAAAGTGAGTCTTGACCCTTGGGTTCATAAAACCTCATGGCAGAGACAGTGAAGATATATAACATAAAGCTTTTATAGTTTGTGAAGTCTTTTTGTATAGATGATTTCATTAACTTCGTGGTTTATAAGCAATTTTATTATCCCCATGTTTTTGTCAAAAAAACCCTAAGGATCACTTATCTGGGGTTACTAAGGAAAGATTAGTTGTAGTCAACCCAAAACCTGTGGGACACTGTAAAAGCAGTGCTAAGGGGAAAGTTCATAGCAGTATAGGCTTAGCTCAAGAAACAAAAAAAAAAGTCAAATAACTTAACTCTACATCTAAAGCAACTAGAAAAGGAAGAAATGAAGAACCCCCAGGGTTAGTAGAAGGAAAGAAATCTTTAAAATTAGGGCAGAAATAAATGCAAAAGAAACAAAAGAGACCATAGCAAAAATCAACAAAACTAAAAGCTAGTTGTTTGAAAAGATAAATAAAATGGACAATCCATTAGCCAGACTCATCAAGAAACAAAAGAAGAATCAAATCAACAAAATTAGAAATGAAAATGGAGAAATCACAACAGACAACACAGAAATACAAAGGATCATGAGACTACTATCAGTAACTATATGCCAATAAAATGGACAACTTGGACAAAATGGACAAATTCTTAGAAAAGTACAACTTTCCAAAACTGAACCAGGAAGAAATAGAAAATCTTAACAGACCCATCACAAGCATGGAAATTGAAACTGTAATCAGAAATCTTCCAGCAAACAAAAGCCCAGGACCAGAGGGCTTCACAGTTGAATTCTACTAAAATTTTAGAGAAGAGCTAACATCTATCCTACTCAAACTCTTCCAGGAAATTTTAGAGGAGGGTAAACTTCCAAACTCATTCTGTGAGGCCACTATCACCCTAATACCAAAACCAGACAAAGATGCCACAAAACAAGAAAACTACAGGCCAACATCACTGGTGAACATAGATGCAAAAATCCTTAACAAACCTTTAGCAAACAGAATCCAACAACATATTAAAAAGATCATACATCATGACCAAGTGGGCTTTATCCCAAATCAATCAGTGTAATACACCACATTAACAAATTGAAAGATAAAAACCATATGATTATCTCAATAGATGCAGAGAAAGCCTTTGCCAAAATTAAACATCCATTTATGATAAAAACCCTCCAGAAAGCAGGAATAGAAGGAACATACCTCAGCATAATAAAAGCTATATATGACAGACCCACAGCAAACATTATCCTCAATGGTGAAAAATTGAAAGCATTCCCCTCAAGTCAGGAAGAAGACAAAAGTGCCCACTCTCACCACTACTATTCAACATAGTTTTGGAAGTTTTGGCCACAGCAATCAGAGCAGAAAAAGAAATAAAAGGAATCCAGATTGGAGAAGAATTAAAATGCTTACTGTTTGCAGATGACATTATCCTCTACATTGAAAACCCTAAAGACTCCACCAGAAAATTACTAGAGCTAATCAATGAATATAGTAAAGTTGCAGTTTATAAAATCAACACACAGAAATCCCTTGCATTCCTGTACGCTATCAATGAGAAAACAAAATTAAGGAAACAATTCCATTCACCATTGCAACAAAAAGAATAAAATACTTAGGAATATATCTACCTAAAGAAACAAAAGACCTATATATAGAAAACTGTAAAACCCTGATGAAAGAAATGAAGGAGGACACAAATAGATGGAGAAATATACCATGTTTGTTGACTGGAAGAATCAATATAGTGAAAATGAGTATACTACCCAAAGCAATCTATAGATTCAATGTAATCCCTATCAAGCTACCACAATGGTATTTTTCACAGAACTAGAACAAATAACTTCACAATTTGTATGGAAATACAAAAAAACCTCAAATAGCCAAAGCAATCTTGAGAAAGAAGAATGGAACTGGAGGAATCAACCTGTCTGACTTCAGCCTATACTACAAAGCTACAGTCATCAAGACAGTATGGTACTGGCACAAAGACAGAAATATAGATCAGTAGAACAAAATAGAAAGCCCAGAGATAAATCCATGCACCTATGGACACCTTATCTTTGACAAAGGAGGTGAGAATATACAATGGAGAAAAGACAATCTCTTTAACAAGTGATGCTGGGAAAACTAGTCAACCACTTGTAAAAGTATGAAACTAGAACACTTTCTAATACCATACACAAAAATAAACTCAAAATGGATTAAAGATCTAAATGTAAGACCAGAAACTATAAAACTCCTAGAGGAAAACATAGGCAAAACATAAATAAATATGACATAAATCACAGCAGGATCCTCTATGACCTATCTCCCAGAATACTGGAAATAAAAGCAAAAATAAACAGATGGGACCTAATTAAACTTTAAAGCTTTTGTAAAATGAAGGAAACTATAAGCAGGTGAAAAGATAGCTTTCAGAATGGGAGAAGATAATAGCAAATGAAGCAACTGACAAAGAATTAATTTAAAAATTATACAAGCAACCCCTGCAGCTCAATTCCAGAAAAATAAATGACCCAATCAAAAAATGGGCCAAAGAACTAAACAGACATTTCTCCAAAGAAGACATACAGATGGCCAACAAACACATGAAAAGATGCTCAACATCACTCATTATCAGATAAATGCAAATCAAAACCACAATGAGGTACCATTTCATGCCAGTCAGAATGGCTGCTATCCAAAAGTCTACAAACAATAAATGCTAGAGAGGGTGTGGAGAAAAAGGAACCCTCTTACACTGTTGGTGGGAATGCAAACTAGTACAGCCATTGTGGAGAACAGTGTGGAGATTCCTTAAAAAGCTGGAAATAGAACTGCCATATGACCCAGCAATCCCACTGCTGGGCATACACACTGAGGAAACCAGAATTGAAAGAGACACGTGTACCCCAGTGTTCAACATAACACTGTTTATAATAGCCAGGACATGGAAGCGACCTAGATGTCCATCAGCAGACGAATGGATAAGAAAGCTGTGGTACATATACACAATGGAATATTACTCAGCCATTAAAAAGAATATCTGAATCAGTTCTAATGAGGTGGATGAGACTGGAGCCTATTAAGGAAAACACCAGTGCAGTATACTAACACATATATATGGAATTTAGAAAGATGGTAATGATAATCCTATATGCTAGATAGCAAAAGAGACACAGATGTATAGAATAGTTTTTTGGACTCTGGGAGAGGGCGAGGGTGGGATGACTGGGGAGAATGGCATTGAAACATGTATAATATCATATGTGAAAAGGACTGCCAGTCCAGGTTCGATGCAGGATACAGGGTGCTGCGGGCTGGTGCACTGGGATGACCCAGAGGGATGGTATAGGGAGGGAGGTGGGAGAGGGGGTTCAGGATGGGGAACACATGTACGCCTGTGGCAGATTCATGTCTGTGTGTGGCAAAACCACTACAATATTGTAAAGTAATTAGCCTCCAATTAAAATAAATAAATTTATTTAAAAAATAAACAGCTGACCAAAAAAAAAAAAAGAGTAGTTGTAGGAGTTAACTGCTTTTTTTCCTGAAATAAGAATTACTCATTTAACAAAAGAACAAAAACAAAAGCAAAAACAAAATTCACACCTGGGAACAGAAGCTATAACATTTTATGGAGCTACAGAGCCAGTGCCCAGCAGGTTTTGAGGATGTGGGGTCTGTATTAGTTCTTCCTTGAAATCCCTGTCTCTCCATGTTGCTTATTTTCCTATCACTCGTACTCATTTAGATCTCTGGGATTTTAGTATGTTAAGCTTTCTCTGCGGAATGTGACATTTGTAGAAAACGTGTCAGTTTTTCTTGCCTTCTTCTTTTGGTCTTTGTAACTTTTAATTTATTCTTGTCTCATTTACTAATCCTTGAGAAGTAGTTCCAGGTAATGCTGGCCAATGATGAATAATCCTTCCTGATTACATTTAGCGTTTATTACTTGTTCCATATTCTTTGGCACTTGATCATTTTGCATCTAGCTCTGTATTGCTGTCATGTATTATTCTTTGCACAAGTGCACAAGTTTTGTCTTTCTAACAAGATTATAAGCCCTTGAGCACGAGAGTAACCTGTGGTGACACATCAAGATATTTGCTAGGTGCTCTTTGACATTAACAACATGCTTACTTGATTTTTCCACCTTTTACTGTTTTCTCTCTGTGTCTCCTTACACCCACTAAAGTTTGCTGCTGTTTTGGGCCTTGGTATAGGAAAGAATAGAGTAATGATGAACTTCTTTAGTGGGATATCTAGGATCCTAAATCCATGGATCTTGGTGGCACAAACTCTGATCTCTTTCATTTCCTTCTTTTTTGATGAGTAACTTCAGTGATAGGAAGTCTGGTCATAGATGACATATTGTTGTTGTTTAGTCGCTAAGTCATGTCTGATTCTTTGTGACCACAAGAACTGTAGCCTGCCAGGCTCCTCTGTCCATGGAATTTTCCGGGCAAGAATACTGCAATGGGCTGCCATTTCCTTCTCCAGGAGATTTTCCTGACCCAGGGATTGAACCCACATCTCCTGCATTGGCAGTTGGATTCTTTACCACTGCGCCAGCAGGGAAGCCCCATAGTTGATAAACAGTTATGCTAAATAATCATGTTTTCCTTCATTCTGGTCACCTGGAGAGACTTTTCAAAATACCTGTGTAATATTTGCTTGTGTGTCCCATTCCTTAATGGTCATCACTATTGCCCCCCCTCAGTGCATGTCAAAAACCTCTGGTCTTCAAGTTTATAAGGTAACTTCCTATTTCAGAAGGTAGGATATTGGAGTATGTATCAGTATCAGCTTAAGAATTTGTTTGTGGTCCTGATTCTGTAGAATGAAATGATTGCGTTTCAAGTCTTCACCCACTGACTGACTGTGTGTCTCATACTCTTGAATTATACCTATCCATCAGCTCCCTGGGCCACGAAAATTCCATGAAGGCCCTCTTTGTGTCATATTTTTATAATTAAACTAGATATTCTTTCTTGGTTAGCAGTGCTGTCTTTAAATATTAAAATGATCCTAATTTTTTTCTGATAAGTAGTTTCTTCTTTAGGGAGGTTCCCCGCCTACTTTAAATAAGGCCAGTTTTGCAGTAAATTCAAAGGTGGGGTGACCACTGAGATAAACCTAAGAAGGAGACTCCTGCTTATTGCTCTGTGGAAAATTCATCTCTCCAAACTTACGGGTAATTTACTCTTACCCAAATCAGAAATTTTGTACTTTGATATCTTAACATTATGTGAGATATTTTTTTTTTTTAAATGAAAATGATGATACAATATAGAAAGAGTATGGACCGTTAGACTGAATTGCTGAACTAAAAATTAACCCACCATCACCATCTTCATCTGTTTCTACTGCTCCTCTTTATGCTTGCTAACAGGCTGATCCCTTCCATTTTAGGTTTCTCTTTATCCAGGACAGCCCCTCTGGGTATGCAGAGGATATGAACTGACTCTTGTGCCTGCCTTTCTGTTTCTAGGTGGGCCATGCACAGATACAGCTCATGTCTCGTTAATCACACCAACCAAAAGATCCTGTGGTACAGGTATGTACATCATTCTTACCCGGATTCATTCTTACTGGAATTATTCACAGGCATTAGCTACTGGTTTTAATGTGGTGTCCTTGCCAGAGTACTCTCTGATTTCTTCCATCATTTGTGAAGTGATGTATTATGTGCTTAGTATTGGGAGTGGAGTGTGAGCCGAGGTCAGAGTGGTGCTCTTGGAGGTCAAATTGGCTGAATTAATGCTGGCAGCTAGAACCAAGAAGGTGGACATCAAAATGTACCTACTTCCTAACGTCTGAAGGATGTTATTAAGATCTAAAGCATGCAGAAAATGCAAATCAGTGCCTCGTATAGCTTGTGGCTAATTCGTGTCTAAGTCGTGGGCCTACTAAAAAAAAATTACTTAAATAATGTGACTGAAGGGTAAATGACGTACAGGTAATCAGCTTAACTGACTAGTATAGTATCCTACTAATTTTAGAAAATTATTTCCTTTCATTCATGTTACTGCATGGTGTGTACTGAAATCATTCTTTTCAGATACATAGAATATCCCAGAGATCTTTGTGCATCTGTGACATTTTTATTAAGCATGAAGTCATGAATCTTGTAGTTCTCTAAAGGCTTGTTGCTCCCTTACCCTGTAGCTTAATTTATTTTCAACAGTATTTGCCTTTTTAAGTAATGCTGCTTGCTATTTAAAGTATCTTAAGGATTATGTTTGAAAGAGTCAAAATAATCATATTGTTTCTCTAAAGGTCGAAGTCAGAGTATTTTTCATAACTTTAAAAGTCCTTTTAACTCCCTGGTGGAAATAGCACAAACCATCTCTGTGTACAGACTTACCCTGAAACCCCAGCCCCTTTAAATGCTTATGGTTTTGATGTTAAAACCTCAGGCAGGCCTGTCTGTGCTTGGCAGAGGTGTTCAGTCTAGGCATTGCATACTGAAGAACTTAATTTTATTCTCTTGTTCCCCATGACCAGTTTGCGGCAGGGCTGTGTAAGATAGTCCTGACCTGCTCCATCTCTCCTGTGTCCAGTCCCCAAGCTCCGCTGGATAGTTCCTGATTGAGACAGAATAGAACTGTTGCCTGGGGTGATAGTGACTGTCCTGCTTTGACCAGTGGGCAGTTGAGCACCATCTTCATACCGACCCCAGCCAGAAGCCTGAAAAACACGCAGAGCCCTTTGATTTCAGGTCCAGTGTTTCACACACACAGTGTACTTTGGTCTTTGTTTTTCCCTTCCAGTCTTGCCCTCAGGCCAGGGCTTACTGTTCGCACTACCGAGGTGTTCAAGTCACATCCAGGAATGAGTCTCGAGCCTGTTGGGTTTTCTTGAGGATTTAGGGAAGGGATTGCATGCTCAGCTTAGACACTGAAACTACTAGGAGCCCTTCCTGAAGGTCGTGGACTCATGTCCTTCATCTTCTTGGCAGATCTGTTTTATCCTTTCTGTTGTCATACTGTTTTATGTATCTAAAAATAATACCGTTTAGTGCATGCTAACTGTATTACCAGGTACCATTCAATATTCTTTACTTGCATGCATCTTTAATCTTCATAACAATTCTACATGATAGTTATTCCTCTTTTACAGTTAACAAAGACAGGCACTCAGAAATTTAAATATATTTCCTGGGGTAATATTGCTGGTAAGTAGTAGAGTTAGGACTTGACTACATGCTTTAGATCCTGAAGCCTGCTTTTCAATACAAAAATATTATTGCTTATCATATTTTATTGTAATTATGCTCTTAACCGGACAGTACAGAACGTATCATTGAATGAAATGTGGAGAAAGAGAAACTATAGATTTGGAACTTATAACATGTAGTGACATAGTTTTTAAAACAGAATTCTAGAGCAGGTCTTGTTGCAAATCCTGGCCTGCCTCTCTCAAAATGCGATTTTAAGTAACCTCTCAACATTTGTTTATCATTTGTAAAATGAGATGATAAGATGATAAGTCTCATAAGTTGAAAGAAAAGAAATGATACACATAAAGCTCGCATAGTAGATCTTCAGTAATGGTAGCTGCTCTTGTATTTTAGTTTTAGCCATTAAAGGTTATGTGTATACAGTGGCCAGTCATTAGATAGTGTTGATAGCAATCAATAGATGTTTTAGGCAGAAAGGAGTTAGAAGTATCAATACCAGAATGCATTGCCATACCTAGTATCATTAATTGACCTTACACTGATCACATTCCTTACTGCCTGTCAGTATTGCAGTAGGGACTGAAGATAATGTTTTTAGATCTCCTTACATGAAATGGTAAGTGAAACACTGAGCTCTCAGTCGTACATTTCCAAGTCTTCCTTTAGGTAAACACATCTCCGTTAACTAGAAGAAGACTGAGAATTTCTGGCTTGGAAGGAAATTAATGCAATGTGCAGGTTATCTCCTAAAAAGCCGGAAGGAAAGTTGAGATTTCTGACTGAAGACATTAAAGGTCATCAAGTTCATCTTGCTGTAGTTCTTCTCAAGTAGCCGGTCTGTGCCCTCTCAGGCTCCTCAAGCTGCCCTGCTGTCTCAGCCTGAAATAATGGCCCTGACTCTAGAGGACAGAGCTTTCTGATTTTCAGAAGTAAATTAAATGTTTTGTTTTGAGAATCACAGGCCAATTGTCTGTCTCCATCTTTTTGTCTATCCTGGAATCAGTGGGTTGACCATAGTGGGGGTTCTGAGCATTTTCTTATAAATACAATACTTGTAAGGGTTACATTGCTGGAGTGTTCCTGTATTCTTAATGGCTGGGTTTTTCAAGAATAGGACCCATGCCTCTAACACTTGCTCTGGTGCTTCCAGCACAAGTGACTGCGTCTCCCAGAGCACAGGGCTTCAGGCACAGATGATAGTAAATAATTACTGTGGTGTCATTTCTTAGGAGCCATAGAGTAAACCCTCTGAATTAGATGTTACTGATACCCTCCTAGCCAGGCTATCCATATAAGTTTGCACTAAAGCAGCCTCCTTAATAATGATGTATGCTAGAAAAAGGATCCTTGGCTATAAAGTTCTTTTTGAATATATATATATATTTTTGAATATATATATATATTTGAATATATATATCGAATATGTATATTTTGAATATCAACACACACACACACACACACACACACACACACACACACACAAAGTTCTTTGAGGTGTGCAGGCTCAGTGCCCTGTGGCACTTGGGATTTTAGTTCCCCAGCCAGGGATGGAACCTGCATCTCCTGCATTGCATGGTGGATTCATGGATTCATAACTACTGGACTACTGGAGAAGTCCCCTAGAATAAAGTTCTTTAAGTCAGTGGTCTCTGAAGAAGGGCAAATAAGGTACAGTATGTGGGGTGTGGGTAGAAAATCATAAAAGCTCTTTATCTCAGCCTTTTAAAATTTTTGTTTTTCACGTTAGTTTCATAATTATATATTAGCCCATATGTACAGTTTAAAACCAACAAATACACATAAATGTGTGTGCTAAGTCGCTTTAGTCGGGTCTGACTCTTGGTGACCCTATGGACTGTAGCCCATCAGGCTCCTCTGTCCATGGGATGCTCCAGGCTCTGAATGCTGGAGTGGGTTGCCATGCCCTCTTCTAGGGGATCTTCCCGACACAGGGATGGAACCCATGTTTCTTACTTCTCCTGTGTTGGCAGAGGAGTTCTTTACCACTAGTCCCGCCTGGGACACCCACATACAAATACATGAAAGACACATGGCCAAGTATCTTAGATGGCGTGTGCGTGCTCAGTCGCTGCAGGCGTGTGTGACTCTCTGCAGCCCTGTGGCCTGTAGCCACCAGGCTCCTCTGTCCATAGGATTCTCCAGGCAAGAATCCTGGAGCGGGTTGCCATTGCCTTCTCCAAGGGATCTTCCCAACCCAGGGATCAAACCTCCATCTCTTGCATCTCCTGCATTGCAAGAGGATTCTTTACCACTGAGTCACTGGGGAAACCCCTATCTTAGATGGTAATGTGCACTTTAAAAAGGTTTGTGACTTCTTCAGTACACAGATCATTTTCTTTTTAGTACTTCAAAAATTAAGTCTAAAGATTAGCGTTAAACTCGTTATTATTAAGTCAAGGCCCAAATGTAGCGTGAGTGGTTGATAAGTGTATCTCAGGTGACTGCTGTTTGATCAGAGGGTATTGCAGTTTAGAGGGGTGGATGGCAGTGCAGAGTGGTGGGTTTATAGCCATCAAGTGAGAGAGGTTAGGGGACCCCTTAAGAAAATGTTCTCTGGTAACTGTGAGTCTGAGAAGCAGACTGCAAAAGGCAGCAGTCGTGGCAAGTGGAAGTTCAGTTTGTGTTTGTGAACTTGATGGGAAGGGCTTTTCTTCAGATGTTGGCTTTTAGTCACATACTGCGAGTGACAGCTAAACTCAGTACTCTTTAAGTGGAAAAGAATAGTGGCACTACGATGGTTTTGGTATTTAAGAGAGAAAAATTAATGAAGGTGTGTGCGACTTTGTAAGCACTCTGGGATGTCTGCAGTCAGCAAAGCTGAAAAGTGCTGCCAAGTCCCAGGTTGCTTTTGGTTAGAATGTGAGCATTAAAGTAGATCACACCTTCAGATTACTAGAGAGAGCTTACATTTCTTTTAAGAGCTCAGAATGTTTTGCACATGTTCCCTTGTTAATTCTCAAAACATTCCTGCCAAGAACAAGTATATTGTGAAGGAAAGTGTGCTTTTCTTAGCAACATACAACCTGAAGAGTCCCTTTTGTCCTCATCTTTTCTCTCAAGTTATATCTTAACCAAAATTTGTAATCTGAGCTATCATCATCTCCTTGAGTCAACTTTTTGGGGACTGTATTTGGATATTTAGGTGAGTATCTTCATGAGGTCATATTTTTATGTTTAAAGTGTCTTGTGCGGAAGGAGGGCTTCCCAGGTGGCTCAGTAGTAAAGAATCCACCTGCCAGCACAGGAGGCATGGGTTTTATCCCTGGGTTGGGAAGATCCTCTGGAAGAGGAAATGGCGACCCACTCCAGTATTCTTGCTGGGAAAATTCCATGGACAGGGGAGCCTGGCAGGCTACAGTCCATGGGGCCACAGAGAGCCAGACACAGCTGAGCCACTGAGCGTGCGTATGTATAGGGAAGGAAGGAGGCTTGCTGCTTTTTCTTACATGTTCTTGTTTAAAGACATTTGGTGTAACTTTTTTTTTTTTAACTAAGACTTAATTTGCAGAGTTAGAGCAAAAGAAATGTTATTTCATATTTTATTTGTCGGTGCTCACTGTTGATTAACCTTAAAAGTGTAAGCCGTAATAGGCAGCTGGAACCATGCCTTGTCTTAAATTTCCTGAGAGAATTTAGTCTCTCCTCAGCAGGATCCATAACTGTGACCTACCCAAGAAGAACTGCTCCTTCCAGGTGGGGCACTAACCAGCTCTACCTCTAGGCCCTAGATTGAGTTTGTCAAGGTTGACTTTGTAGCACATAAAAAAAGGGAAATGGCTCCTCCCCTAGTTTACCATTCTTATGTGACTTTTTTTCATTTTCATTTCATTTCCTTTTATTTCTGAGGTTAAAATTAGAAAAAAGTTAATAGACAAGTTTACAGACTAGGTGGTTCTGTCAGCAGACTTTTGCTCCACTGTATCTGTATTCATTTTCTCTTCTTCCAGCGAGTATATTGAGTAAATAATATTCTTTCTGATAGACTTAAAAAATGATGGTTTAATTTTAAAATGCTGTGTGTATATTAAAAATGTGATTATAATTAGTAGAATAGCAAGTAAAATAACCATTTGTGGGACCATAAGGGAGCTGTATTATTGCATGAGATGAAAACAGATGGAACTAGAAACTGTCCCGGTTAAACATCAAGGGAAGTGTTTCCAGAAAGTATCATCTTTCCACTCTGTAAGAGGCATGCTAATTCATCTTAACAGTCTGTCCCTCGCCTGATCTCATCTCTTCTCTTCTCTCTTCTCCTTTCTTTTCAAGCATGTTTATGGCTTTTAGGTCACCTCCTTCAGTGTGATGAACAGTGACTAGATAGCATAGTATTGTTCATTGTTTCCTTCTCCACAAAAATCTTTTCTTGACTCACTTCTCTCAGGCATCCTGCTCGTGATATTATTTTGTTCTTACAAAGACAAGAGTAGAAACTCCTTTTCACCTGGGTGTTAAGATTGATGTGCTAAGCACTTTCCACTTCAGTGTTCAGATGCCAGTTTCAAGGGAAATGTTTCATTGTCCTTATATTACCAAGAGGTTTATATGAGATCTTTCAGATTGATCCGGAAGCTAAAGGGTGGTAGTGTTAAATCAGAGGCAGCCCTATCAATCTTAGAAATACCTGTAGTTGTGCGCTTTATCTCCTAGTAGAGTCAGTATTCGTGGAAACAGTTCAGCCAGCGCATTTAATCCGAGAGTTGAGCCAGTGACTACAAACTGCATTGGTCAGGGTCACACACTGTAGGGAACTCTTCTTGGAAGGACTTCTCGAAGCTTTAAAGGAGGGAAGGTAGCTTTTGAGTGTGAGTTCAACTGTGTAATTCAGTTCTTTTTGCATTCTTTCTTTCTTTTTCTGGTCCTTCAGGTATAGCTTTTCCCCTCAGGTCTGCAGTATCAGCATTTGAGATGGAAAATTAGAAATTTGACCTACTTATGTAATATGCAAGTTCCTATCAGGAGAATATTAGGGAAGATATAAACCTTTCATTTTTTATTAGCATTTAATGTAACCATTGAAGAAAGATCAAAACAGTAAATCTGTCATGTCAAGGGAAAAAGTATTAAAAAAATGTTTTACCTTGTGCATGCATCTTCTTGAGTCCTGAGGGAGTTCACTTGACTCCTGGGGTGGGGGACAAAATGAATAGCAAATATTTGGCAAGATTGCAAAAATTTCTCTAATCTGAAAGGTACCATCTTGCTATGTTTTATCATAGGAAAAAGCCACAAGTTATTATGGCGTCCACGTGACTGTTTACTGACAGTGGTTTGGCCATTGAGTGGATAACTGGAAAGGGAAATGTCTGCTAAATGCTTTTTTTCTTCTGGGGTTTTTTGGGGGAAGTTGGGGGTAAAATTTAATCTGCTTGATTTGTTGCGCATATTAAAGGACAGAATTCAGGTAGCAAGGCTCATTATAATGAGATGTTTGGATACTCAGTATGTAAATAAACTCAGGTGAGTTTAAAAGCACCTCACACAATGTATAGAGTTCAGAAAAGTTTAAGGGAAGCTTACTGGTTTTCACTTGTGCCTTGAATGAGAGTTAGATTCCATTGCTACAAATTGCTGTGTTTGTGTTACAGACCAGCTAGACAAATGTGTTTAAGTTTGCTGAACTTGAAATCAGAGGTCTTGTTTAGGTTTTACTTGCAAGAAGCAGTGGCTCTCCCTCTGAGAAAAGGCTGATATAAGTGAATATCAAGCCAGGGTGCCAATCTTGTCAAGAGGAATTTTTGTACTTGAAGGATAAAGATGAACTCCAGTATAAAGAGAAAAAGGAAATGTGATGAGGTTTGTTGCTATTTTGTGTGTGTGTGTGTGTGTCTGTCCTAGGCTTTGGTGTGAGCTGCTTGTGGTCCACATGCTTTGTGGACTTTATTAAAGGAATTTATTAAAGGAATTCAGGTTGCTTGGATCCATGAACACAGTTATAGCTGGGTTTTCTTTTTGTTGTTGTTGTTGTTGTTATGGTCCTTTATTTTATCACAGCTTGCACTCTTACCAAGGAGAAAAGTCCTAAACTTCCATTAATTAGCTGTTCTATTGCTCCACTGGGCCAAAATGCCTGAGCCAATACTATTTATAAAGGATACCAAGGGAATTTAACACCCCTCTCCTCCTCTGAAACTGGACTTTCGGGCGAGTAGATTCTGCTCCATAGCACGCGTGTGCCTGCCAGAGGACAGTGTGTTGGGAATGCAGCTTTCCTGAAGCGTCTTCCCAGGAGCGGGCAAGAACCACCGCAAAGCTGCACTATAAATCATCTGAGCCTCGCACTGATGCTGCCCATTAAGGAGACTTTTTTTTTTGCCCTCCTCAGTTCCTGGCTGTACTAATAGAACAGCGCATCAAGCAAGGCTGTAAATAAAAGTTATTACCTAATAGGTGGGTGCCGAAGTGGAACGGACAGAGCTGAGGCATGGAGCCCTTATTACTGCTCATCAGCAATTATAAACAGGATAAAGTGTCTGGGACTTGCGCTGATGCAGCGAGGGCTAATAGAGGCTGGGAGTGACACCAGGCCCTGATAGGATGATGTATGCTGATGGGTTTTTACTGCCTCATCGTGCTGCTTGCTTCCCAGACAAGTTGTGTTATCCGTTTTCCTGCTTGCTCATCTATCTGAAGAGGCAGTCCCATGGCCTCTGCTGCCAGCAGGTAGGCTGGCACTTATTCCTCATACCTGTGTCTGCTTCCGAGGCACCCCCATCGCGAGGAGTTGCAGAAATATTTCATAATCATGGCGATTAAAGCCATGATCTTATTGTATTGCCTGCTGTCGTGGTTATAGATCACACCTTCAGAAGTGGTTGCTTACGTGGGATATAGGACAAGCAGAGACGCTGTAGTCAGTCAGCCAGTCTAATACTTTATTAAAGGACTGCTGTGACAGTCCTGTAGTAGATGCTGTGGAAACATGCAAAAGAAGTGATAAGCATGCATCTCGCCCCTGGGAGCTTATACCATAGAGAGACAGAATAAGTACAGGAACATAAATAGAACTTATTCCAGCTTTAGAGAGCAAGAAATGAAACTAATGTTTATTTTTAAAAGTGAGGACAGGGAGGGTAAATTATGCTAATCATTAAGAACAAATATAATACAAATGTGTTTTTTTATACTTAGAATTTAGTGCCTTAGAGTCAGCACGAGTGATTAAAGGGCTACTGGAATGTGGAGAGAAAGTCTAGTAATGGGAACTGTGTTTTCTGGTGAACAGAAAACTGCAAATACGACCTGGCAATGCTTTTGAGTAGCAGATAAGCACCTAATACTTGGGATAATTGAGATATAACTCTGTTCAGCTTGGATCACTCAGCTTCACTCGACCACAGTCTTCGCAGAGCACAGAGGAATGCTTTGAGGGAGCTTTTACCCATTTGCTCCAAGGCTTTATGAGCATTCTGGAGTTCAGTTGTTTGTCACTTGTGCCTTTAAGTGAATGCACCTCTTTATGCAATACCTTCAGAACTAACCTATCAGGAGGCTTCCTGCTGTTAGAGAAATTGTAGGTTTTCTATGGAGTTCTCTGATGCTTTAAGTTATTTTAAAGAAGACTGATATGTGATCATCTCAATGTTACAGAGTCTCCTTCAGTATGCAAAATGTCTCAGTTGTGTGGATAAGTTTTTTTTTTCTTTTGCAAATTAATGTTTGACTTAACCAAAGAACCATTCATTCAGAGTGCTCTGTGTGTGGGTAGTGGCCAGAAGAATGGAGGAATAAAGATAGCGCTGAGAAAAATGTTTTAAAATAACAAAACCAGGATGTAGTGGTTGATTAGAGTTGGCTGAAGAAGCATGCAAAGTTATATACTCAGGAAACTGAAGGAAGAACAATGTCACTGATGGCAGGGAGAGAAGAACTGGCTGTAACTATTTCCAGTTCTTGATAAGATAAAATATAGGTTATTGTAGATAGTACTTGTAGAAAGTTATTAAATATAGACCTAGTGTGGAACTCATCGATCTTGAGGCAGTGATGAAAGGTGTGGAAGTGGGTGAGGCAATGTATCCAGAAAAACAGGGAGGGGCTGAGGGTTGTACTTAGGGAGCTGAGAAAGAGAAGAGGAGCCAGTCAGTTACGAAAGCTAAAGAAGGGCGAAAACTTGATGTGGCATCATGAAAGATGCCCAAAAGAGGGGCCAGGTTGTATAAGGACCAAGAAAAGCTGTTGCCTATGGCTAGCAGATCATTGGAAAACCTGAAAGAAGTTTGTGTCTTATGGTAGGAAACCAGAGCCTGGTGGGGAGGTCATTAAAGAGACTTTTGATAACACGGAAATAAAAGGAGCAGACAAGTCGTTCAGTTATGGAGTTAGTTGAGCCCTTAAAATAAATAGTTGAACCAATAAAGGTGGTTGGTGGGAGAAACAGGATCGAGCATTTCTTGTTGCAGAGGCGGTTAAGATAGGGAAACAGTTTCCTCTTGTTAAGATACAAAGGAAAAGTATATGAGGAAGAAAAAGAAATGGAAAAATTAGAGGAGGGGTAGCTCAGACAGTAAAGAACTTGGCCGCGATGTGTGAGACCCAGGTTTGATCCCTGGGTCGGGAAGATCCCCTGGAGAAGGCAGTGGCACCCCACTCCAGTACTCTTGCCTGGAAAATTCCATGGACAGAGGAGCCTGGTGGGATGCAGTCCATGGGGTTGCTAAGAGTTGGACACGACTGAGCGACTTCACTTTCACTTTTCACTTTCATGCATTGGAGAAGGAAATGGCAACCTACTCCAGTGTTCTTGCCTGGAGAATCCCAGGCACGGGGCAGCCTGGTGGGCTGCTGTCTATGGGGTTGCACAGAGTCAGACACAACTGAAGCAACTTAGCAGCAGCAGCCAGTATATTTGCCTGGAGAATCCCATGGACAGAGGAGCCTGGTCGGCTGCAGTTCATGGGGTCACAAAGAGTCGGACACGACTGAGGACTTTCAAGAAAAGAAACACAAGTGGGATTCTTTAGAGGCAGAAACCCAGAAGCATTAGTTCCCTCCTAGAGATAAGAAAAGAGATCTAGATAAATAGGTTCTTTTAATATATAGACAGCTGAGACAAGATGAACTAGGGAGTTCATCCTTGAAGGTCATCATTTTCTGAATAAGTAATACAGGTATCAGAGCAGCAGAGAACTGTGGACTGAGGGGGAGAATAGTATTTTTAAGTAGTAGCTAATCCAAACTGTCCTTAAATAGTTTAAATTTATAGTGGGCTTTCCTGGTGGCTCAGCAATAAAGAATTCACATGCCAGTGCAGGAGACATCGGAGACAAGGGTCCAATATTTGGTTCTAGAAGATCCTCTGGAGGAGGAAATGGCAACTCACTCTGGTATTCTTGCCTGGGAAATCTCATAGACAGAGGAGCCTGGCAGGCTACAGTCCGTGGGGTCACAAAGAGACGGAAATGATTTAGTGACTATACCACCACCACCACCAAAATGAGACTGTCTCTGGCTGTTATAATTAACCCATAAGAAAAGAGCAAAGAGAGCCTAAGTGGTTCTCATTTCTTTTTTTTTTTAATTACGTTTTCATTTTTACAAAAGTAACACATGGTAGCACATCATAACCCAGAATAGTTTATAAGAGAAAGATAATCTAGGGACAGAGCAGCATCTGTCTCTTGACAGTTTCTATTTTAGTACTTTCAGTCTTTTTTATTAACTGTAGAAGAAAGAAAAAAATGTTTATATCCATACTTTCTGAGCTGTCAGGTAGTATGAAACACAAGGGTTTAGCTCAGTTGTTCTTCTTCCCAGCATTTGGAATTTGTATCATTTGTTTTCATCCTTTTCCTTCTTGATCCATTAGTTTTCAGCATCATCTCTTAATGAGGAGATTAGTACCTGCGATTAGAGGTACTTCCTTATCACGTCTCCTGTCAGCTACACATGTACTTATACTGTCGCAGCTGTTAACTGTTTACTTTCAGCCTGTAACCACAGCAGGTCTTTCTTCCATGTTATGTCCACAGCGTGTTTCTAAAAACTGAAAGCCAGTAAGTGACATTTCCATTATTGCGACTCTGCAGATGTTGTTCCCTGCCAGGAGGCCAAGTTATGTGCTGGGAATACATTCGTGTTTTCTGTGAGTCTGATGTCACAGTGCCTGGACCTTTAAGGAGACTGATCTTACATCAGAGCCAGATCAGGTGGTGGTGCTGTTGGTTGTATTCCATCAGTTGCTCAAAAGTCATGCTACATTTTAGTTCGCTTTATATTTGGATTGTAATTTTTTAGATATAATTTTTCTTCTTGGTGCTTATACTTTTGTTTCTCTTTTTCCAACCTGTATTTACACCGTTCACCCGAGACCTCCCTCCTGGAGCCCACTATCTTTCTACCTCAACTAGACTAACTGTTCTTTAAGCCTTGGTTTCCCTTTACTCTTCTCTCTTTTCTTCCCTTTATTTTGGAATACAGCCCCCAAGTAAGTTTCTAAGTGAGTGTTGGAATTCTTGCATATCTGAAAATGTCACTTTTTGCCTCCATCTTGATGGGAAGTTTGACTAGGTGTAGAATTCTTGGATGAGAATTATTGCTCCCTTGACTTCTAACATTTCATGTTATTGCTGAGAAGTCAGATGTCACTGATACTAAGTAATACATGTAGGGTTTTTCCACCTATGGAACTCTTTAGGATCATCTTTTTCATCCTTGGTGTTCTAGAATTTGTAGTAAGTATCTAGTGGTCATCCTTTTCCTTCCCCCATTCAAGATGCTGGATACTTGCTAGGCCCTAAGATCTGAAGACTGATGTCATCCTTCCTGGAGCTGTCTGATATTCCCCAGCCCAACGTCCTCTTTTCTTTTGGGACACCAGAGTATAACCTGTAGAGTTAGTGATTAGACCTGTGCTCTTCTGCTTGTGAGTTCTCTGATCGCCTTGATGCCAACTTTCCTGTCTATCTTAGTCTTTTACTTCATGCTTCAGGTTCTCCTCATTTGCCTGACAAAGCCTAGTGTTTTGTCAGCTTCTAAGATACAAGGCCTAGATGAGTGGGAAGGGTTTCTACCATGCCTATTTCTTGAATGGGCATTTTTACTGGGGCTCTGTGGAATGGAGTGGGGATGAGGTGTTAACAGGGAGAATTTGTTGTGAGGAAACTGAGAGACTCATAGAGGAGGAAGACTGGATTGTGAGGAACCATGGAAAACAGCTTTGCCTGGACAGGCTATTCAGTTCTCTAGATTAGAGCTGTCCAGATTGTTGCCAGGTGATCTGACCTGCTACTGGAGTCAGTACAGTTGTGTTACAAGTACACTTTCAGTGCACCCCCCGCTTTCTACCCTACTTCTCATTTTGCTTCTCTTAAGACTTCCTTTGCACACAGTGGCTGCCACCTCTGCAGTGACGAGGTTTCAGCCTTAAGCTACTCCCACCCCATAGATGTCTAGAAGTCTGTTTAAAATCTCTTGCTGATTATGTTAAAACACACAGAGTTCTATTTATGACAGTGGGTTCATTCTTTGTGTTTTTATTTCAGTTGGATCTGGAGGGAGGGATCAGAGGAAAATGTGTTTAATCCTCTTAAACTAAAATTACCTGGGACAAGCTAAGGATTATGCTTTCTGATTTAACTATTGGTGGAAGAACAGAAGGAAAGGGTAGCCTCAGTAGAACATTGTGGTTCTTTGGAAATCAAGGGGATAGAACTGTACCCAAGGTAAAGCCCCTAATCCTGAAGAGAAGGGAGGTACAGGTGTTGGAGGTTGAGAAAGTGGGCAGGCTTCCTGAATTCACATTCCAGTGTCCCTTGTTACCAACCAAAGAACTGGAAGAATGATTGGGCCTCTCTGTGAGCCTAGATTTTCTCTCCTGTAAAGTAACAGACCCAGCCGTGGAGTTGTTATGAGGGAAATGAAATAATCTGAAGTATGTAGTGCCCGCTAAATGCTCGATAGGTAAAAGAGATGTGGATAGAGGTACCTGATGATCGGATGAAAGGGTAAAGAGGAGTTTGAGGCAGTGTAGAGGAAAGTGAGAAAGAACTCACATAACTCACAACATCTGTTGGAAAAAGAGGTGGACTCAGAAACTGGAAGTGACAATCGAGGCCAGTCAGACTGGAGAGTACAGACCTGGAAAGGGACAAGTGAAGGTCAGTGGAGTCAGGGGCAGTTAGCAGACTTGTTTCAATAGGTCGAGGGCTGTGAATGACAGGGCCCCCAAAAACGCTTTCTTAAGAAAATTGGGTATCAGAATGATGAAATCCGACTTTTTGTTCTGTTTTGTTTCTAGGCTTTGTTTTAAAAGTAAAATTTTACTATGTGTATTAGTGTAAAGTAATTCTTACAGAAATTTGACAAGTTTGCTTTCCACAAGAAACAATAAATACCGTTATCTTCTGAGCTTTTTCTGAACTTTTAAAATTGAGAACTTCTTTCTGAGGCAAATCACCGTTTACGAGCCACAGAGGGTTGATACTTTTCTCATGGTTATAAAATCTTGATAAAAAGACTAGCTGTTGCATCCCAACCAACATGAGAGAACTTGAGCCAATAAATTTACTTCTTTATGATTAAAAATCAGACAGTTTAACCTTGGAAGCATTCTTGACATGGGGGACTTCATATTGTGATTAGTTATCTGACTAGCCAAGTGCCTCTGTGGGCTGAGTTAACCAGCCTCCCACTACATGCGTATAATTATTTTTAGTGCATACACACTCTGCTATAAAAGCTTGTTTGGCCTTATGCTCCCCGCCGTTCTGAATTCTCTGTTTCATTACCAGCATCCACCCACAGAGTTTCAGAAAGCCATTCCCAGATAGCAGAACCACAACTCAGAATTTTAAATAAACCACATCTGTATTAGCTCAGTGGACAGGGGAATTAGTTACAAGCTATGCATTTCCCACATCTAACTACCCTTTCAAAACTTATAAAAAATGTATACATATATAAGCAAGGAAACAGGGCCCTTTACTCACATTGTTGATTTTTCTGTTCCTTTACCAAGGGATAAGGGACGAATACATGAGATAATCTTTAAGACTTTTATCTTGAAAATAGGCCAAAATTTACCTGGGGGAAGAAATATATGTTGGGCATTGTTTCTTTGTTTCTAGAGAAAGTTGAACAACTCTTCTCCAAAGATGATATTATGTCATAGCTTGAATTATGTGCTCAAATATGGAGGGTGACTTAATTGGGCTGGGGGAGGGGGTTTGTGTGGTACTAATCTGAACGGGGAGGTGTTAGCTGCAGCAGAATCTCTTTCCCAGCTTGGCATTAACTGATAGTTCCTGTAACACCAGGGTTCAGATTTACTTTTTCTCTTTGGCATCCTGTTGGTAAATCCATTTCTGAAAAATTAAAATCACATCTTAAGGTCTTGGGTCATCGTCATCGTCCTTCCTGGAACAGCCCTGGCAGTAATTGATGGCAATTAAAACTGGGTCCTTATTGGGATTGGAGGAACTACAGACTAAAAGAATGACATGTACTGGTCTGTGACTAATCGTTAGAATGTACTTAGAAATAAGTAAGTACAAACCTGGAGAAGGGTGAGCTTTGACCTTACTGTTGATCACCTGCTACAACTATTTGGTCGTGCGCTTTCCCATCAGACCTGAGCAATAACAGCATTTCTGAGAAGGGATTCAGTAGACACTTCAGCCAGTCATCTCCAGGTATGGCTACTCATTGCTTTTGTTTTTTTATAAACATAGATTCAGACTTACAGAAAATTTACAAGAAGACAGTTCTCAGGAACCTCCCTGCCTCAGATCACCCAAATGTTAACATTTTACCACAGTGACTTTGTTCTCTGTTCTCTTCTCTACTCTTCCTGTGTGTGTGCGTGTGTGTTACATGTACGTCCATAACCATTTCGGTAGTTACCTTTGTTGTACTAAAACTTCAGTGTGTAATTCTTAAAATCAAGATATTGTCTTATATAGCCACAGTACAACTTTCAAAATTGGAAAGTTAACATTGATAAAATATATAATTTTTTTAGTATGATTGTTCATAGTGTGAACATCTTCTTGATAAGTAATAATTCTTTAAATGAGAAGTATTGAGCAAAGTTGGTTGAAGAGGGGTTAAAATGTTAGATATTTGTTCCTCTCTTATTTCAAATATGAACTAAAGATAATCAATAATTCTATGTAGAGTTTCTTGCTTCTGATTTTCCAGCAGCTCAGTTTACAAGTGGAGGTTCTCTTTCCTTCATGAGCCATTCTCTTAAGGCAGCTTTCTCCAGCCTCCTGCACAGTTGGTAGCACTAACATCAGCATGAGCCAGCCCTGAGTGTGCTCAGTCGGCGGTGGGAGTGGCCTGGGTGTGGCTCTCTCTGGGCACTCTTTATCATCGTGTCAGGTTCTAACTTTAGGTTCATTTAGCCTCACATTGGAAAGAGTTAAAATGAGGCACAGATGTGTTTATAAGTTTAAGGATTTACCCCGGGAGTAATGAGTCAAAAGACAAAATCTTCGGTGGAAGAAACTAAGTGATAGGTGGAGAGAGGAACTGAATTAAGTTGATGCTAAATTAGAAACAAAAATAGTTTAAAAACAAATCAGCTATTTAATTTTAGCATCTACTTAGTTATGCATTCAAGCTGTTTTTTTTTTTTTTAATAGCAAAATATAAACATTCAAGCATTTTCCCGTACATTAAACCTGGAGCAGAGAGCCCACAGAATAACAGCCTCTCATTGCCAAATTGCCAAGATTACTGTCATTAGGAATTTGACCTCTGTTAATAGAGATTTTTTTCCCCACTATTATTATTGTTTTGTTAGTACCAGTGGAATACTACATTCAGCCGATTCTATATCTTCCCCTAGTGGCTTGCGTTATTGGTCAGGGCAAGGAAAACAGTTGTAAGCTTTAGAGGGGATAAGATGCTTTGCATGGGAATATTTGACTTTTTGTCTGTGTTTTTAACAAAAAGCTGGAAAAATTGAATTAATACCTCGTTCTTATTTACCCATGTCCTCACCCTACCCTGAAGTGTTTTTCTATAAAGGACACCTATTTTTCAGTGTTCCTGGCGGAAGACCTGGGGTCAAATCACATTAACCCTCGAGCAAATCATCAGCTTTGGAGACCAATATATGAGGGTGCAGCATTATTTGAAGATGTCTAGCTTGACCCTTCCCACCTGGCTTCTTCAAATATAAGTCATCAGTAGGGAGACTAAAGAACAGGGAGTAAATCTACTTATTCTGTAATTACATGAAACAAATTTTTCATATTATGCCTTATAAAATTACTTTGACATTACTGAATTGATGCTTTTGAACTGTGGTGTTGGCGAAGACTCTTGAGAGTCCCTTGGACTGCAAGGAGATCCAACCAGTCCATCTTAAAGGAGACCAGTCCTGGGTGTTCATTGGAAGGAATGATGCTGAAGCTGAAACTCCAATACTTTGGCCACCTCATGCGAAGAGTTGACTCATTGGAAAAGACCCTGATGCTGGGAGGGATTGGGGGTAGGAGAAGGGGACGACCGAGGATGAGATGGCTGGATGGCATCACTGACTTCATGGACATGAGTTTGAGTGAACTTCAGGAGTTGGTGATGGACAGGGAGGCCTGTCGTACTGTGATTCACGGGGTCGCAAAGAGTTGGACATGACTGAGTGACTGAACTGAACTGAATCCTGTACTCTGCTGATGCTATAAATGTAATATTTTTAAAAATCAATGCATTGTAATGTTGTTGAACTCTAAAATACCCAAGCAGGTTATAAAAAGGAAAGAATATCTATTGAGGGTAATTTGTCAGTTACAATGAGTAACTGAAAAATCTATGGGGAAAAGTAATATGGTTTAGTTGAGCAGGCCGGACAGGTCTTGCTGATAGAGAAACTAAAACAAGGAACCTTGTTACCAGGCCAGTAACAGCTGCAAAGGGTGACTATTGCTATTGAGATGTTCACGAGCCCCTCCCCCTCCCCCATGAAACCAGCTGGAGTCAGAGAGGGGGAAGCTGTATTGATACAACAGCTTTATTTCCCCAAAAACATATCAGTCAGGTGTTTTCCATGTACTTTTGCTCCTCAGACTGTGAAAGGGTCTACTGATTGAGAGGGTTTTTGGTAAAGAGAAGAGGTAGAAGTTAGGTGAGCAACAGGTTTTGTACAAGTGGTATTTTGAAAAGCAGGGCTAACAAAAAATGTGAGGGTGATAAATGAGAGCTGCAAATCGTCCTTCTGCATATATATAATACAGTTCATAGGTTCGCTCTTCTGCTTCTTAATCACCCTCTCAGTAGTTTATCACGTCCACGTTTTATGTCCGTAGTCTGTTCTCACATTAATGTACTGTAAGTTTCCTTGTGTCTGTCCTGGAAGGTGGCTTCCTCGAGGGGAGAGATCATTGCCCTGTGTGGTTCTGATTTGCAGCCCAGTGCTAGGCACGTGATAAATAATTAATGAAATACTGTTGTCTGGGCTTTTGGAAGACCACATAAATTAGATCAGATAAACGGAGAATGTATTTTACTTAATGAGATTATGATTATTATTACAAGTGAACCTTCCTGGGCTTTTGCTTTGTTTTTTATTCTTCTGAAAGTTTACCTTTGGTTTAGAGAGTTAAATGATCAGCAATGAAGAGATGTCTTAGGAACAATTAGCAATAGTGTAGAGTTCATCAGGAGGGGCAGGGCAATCAAAAACCATCAGGAAGCTTATCGGGAAGCAGGTAATGGGAGAGGTGACTTGTGGCCTTCTGGGACCAACTTTAGTCATAGGCAGTGCCATTAGACTAAGAAATCACGGGCTAAGACACCGACAGCTAACTCATCTCCCAGTGCTCACCTAAGCACACCATTCCTAGCTGAGGCGCAGGTGAACTGTAGCCTGATGTCCTGTATGGCAGGTGTGTAGTGGGGCAAATTTGAGGAAGAACCCCTCCTCCGACGGCCAGGATGCAGTGGGAACGGGGCTGACAACCCAGCGCCTGCCCTTCTTCACCTGCCCTGATTTGTGCCAGGCCTCCAGCCATGTAGGTTTGTCAGGGACTTGTCAGAGGTTTTAATTTCTGGTCTCAAATATGAAACAAGAGGAAGTGTTCAGTTAAAAAAAATCTCCTTCCTTACCAGTAAATGACGCCATTAAAAATAGGGAGATAGATGAAATTGAGAAACAATCAGTCAGTCCAGATGATGGTATATTCCATGGGAAAACCAACCAGGACTGTCCTAAGTCTATGTCATTTGAATAAAGGAACAAGCGACCAGTTTGAGGGGCATTCCGTTCCAGACTAAAAGAGACCTAGATCCAAATGTAACGCCTGCAACTTGATTGGACATGCCTTTGAAACAATGAAGATAAACGTTGAAAACAATGGAGACAATTCAGATATGGACCGAATGTTAGGTGACACTGGGACATTATGCTTGATTTTCTTAGGTATGATATTTTGGTCATGTAAGGAAATGCCTTTATTAGTCAATGTGTATATGTGAGGTATTTTGATGTTTGCAGGTTATTTTCAGATGGTTGGGTATTGTGTGAGTATATGGAGGAGAGAGAAAGCAGTGTGACAGATTATTTGTTGAATCTGAATGGAGTGTATACAGGTGTTTACTGTATTATTCTTTGAATTTGTCTATATTTTTGAAAATGTTCAAAATAAAAAGGTGAAAGCTGATGACATGCTTCTTGGGGTTGAGTTGGAGGTCTGCTTTCAGTCTTGAGGCTGTGATGGAGGAGACCACCACCCTCACGATAAGGAGCAAGTGTTATCTTGAAGGAATAACCTGGAGGAATGCGGCTGGTGATGAAAGGAGAGGGATTCATGGCTCACAGCAGCACTGTCTGGCAATTTGAGAACACTTTTAAAATGGTTGTGGTATAAGACATGGCATCGTAGGAGTATATCAAGCTAAATTCACCTTTATATCATATTTCAAATGAAAATGGAGGCATTCTCCACAAAATTTTAATAATCTACCTCTTCCAAAGAGTCGAACTTCTTTGTTTGTGTGACAGCTTTTTAACACGTGTGATCTTCCAAAATAGTTCTAGGACCATGAGGAAGATAAGAAAGGAGGGGGCAATTCCAGTCTGATAAAATGGAAACAGAATTTTAATGGGTAATGAGGGAGTTTTCTCTCCTGAAGTCTTCATGACACACAGAGTTAAGAAGCTGGGAGAGGACGAAGCTAATCCCTGCACACACTGAAAGCCAGCATGAGAAGAAGCAGAGAAAGTACCTTTCAGACAGATTTTTATGAAGTGTCTTTTATCCATTTTTCCAATGAGAATGTGGTGTTTTTCATGGACAGAGGTTTTAGCAGCTTAAGCCGACTTTTAAATGGTCGAAGGAGAGATGGCAGTGATGTGTGAGGGTTCATTAATTATTGCTCTTACCGATGTTTGCACAGGCTGTTGGGATCATAAATGTCAGTCTGTCAAGAGACTGTGATAGGTTCTAAAAAAACTGATTGAGCACCTCAAAAGCTGTCACAGAGCCTGAGATTAAACAGATTCATCTCTCTTAGAAGTAAGGGAAGGTGTGGGTGCAGCAAATAGAGGATGCTTCCTTTTCTTCGTGGCCACTTTGCTGGGCCCACTCTCCTCTTCTCAACTCTGAGTGCTGTCTCATGCAGATGGTCAGGACCCCCCGGCCCCGCCCGAGGTGTCAGAGGGCCATGACCAAGGTTAGCCCTGTCGATTGTGTGCAGGCTGCCAGCTGCACAGCGACGGGAGATTCAGAGAGACTGGAATTCAACTCTTGACAGGCCTGACACAATTTATTTGGAAATCTTCAGGAGAGAACATGAGTAATAAAGACAGGAACAGTGACAGTAAGGAACAAATGTGAATTTCTGTCAGAGACGAAACAGAATTTTAAAAGAAGGAGGGATGTTTGTTGTCTCCAGTCAAGTTTTTCAGTTAAACTGTGTTCCTAAATTGAAAGTCTTTCCTCCACTATTCTCTATTGGCTGGGAAAGTACAATTAGAAGACTTCTTCTCTTCAGAGGATTGTATGTTTTAAATATCATGGTACTTATTTCTCTGTCACAAAGCAATGATTACCTTTAGGAAAGTGAAATACTTTAAGATTTCCCTTTCTGATTTAATCACACTGTGATTCTTGATCGGACTTTCCTTTGACTAGAAGATCTGATGTGCCATCTTCCTCAGGCGATAAGTGTAGACAGAAGAAGAGGGGCTCTGTTGAACGTCAAGAACTGTGAGCCTGGCATGGCCATGTGGGCAGCTCTCCTGTGGGTACACACAGACTAGATTATGTTCTCGAGGAAAAGCATACTGGGGAAAAAAATGTGCTTTGTTGGCCCTTTATGAAGGACCTTAATTAGAAGTCACTCCTAACTCCTGGGGTGGGAACAGTTTCCAGCCTGCCGCCACACTCCTGCTGCTAATGAGCATGCTCCTTGCAAGGACGAGTTTCTTCTGACAGAGCTGCGTGTGAGAGTTATTTCTGTTCACCTTTCTCTCTGCATTTAACCCTTACTGCTCATGTTCAGATTATGCAAATTGACTGGTAGGTGTTTTCCATCATAGTTGAGGAGTTGAAAATGCTTCAGGGTAACAAGAGCGATGTTTCTGAGCAAGAAGTAAATAATCAAAGTTTAAATATATTCAGATACAGACAGTAGATGAGGGTTCCTTTAGTGTTGACCATTATTCGATCTTTTCTTTCTGATGGTCCTTTTTAAATTGGCATGAAATTTATAATTGAATAGTTGAATTACTTAGTTCATTATTATGTAATTAGAATCCCTGTCCTGGACATCTGTTTCTCTTATTTGGGCATCTCCCCCATGGCACAGGTTTCATTAAGTAATTAGCAGAGGAGATGTAAATTTCTTAGGCAGACATGATGATGATCCTATAGACCGCTATTTATTTCATCAGCTTCTAATTAAAACACTAAGCTGACTTGTGAGGAAATGCCAAGGAATGGTTTGCTTCTCCAGGAAGTTATATATAACACAGTCACCTTCCTGGATGGCAGCTTGTGGAGGGTGGTGAACAGTCCTTGTGGTAGGGGGCATCAGAGGGCACAGGATTCCACTCCACTTAATAGGCCATTGACTGAGTGCAGGGTAAGTGGGTATATTCCAGAATGAAAAGGTTGTGAATCTCTCAGTGTCTAGGAGTGATTCCTTGATTCTGAAAAATGGCACATTCTGGTAAACTTTTCATCCTAGTTTAGACTCACTGAGGACTGCTTCCCGTGACTCAGGCTTGCACCGATGCAAGCGTTGACTCTCAGAGGACTGCCGAGCGCTGTTCCTTTAGGAGGGCCAGGGCAGTGCCGCCAGAGGCTGTTACAGCACTGAAGACCTCCCTGCCGGCCTGCTGTTTCAGGAACATCCCCTGCACCCTGCCTTCCAGAACAGATAACACTGTGGTCTTCATATGTAAAGTGGAGTGGGTAAAGGAAAATTTCAGGATGGGACCATGCAGACTTACTCTAGTTTTTTTTTTTTTTTTTTTCTTATTAAATGCTTACTGGTCAGACAAGATGGGGAATTAGAAGAAAAGAAATTGGTCTTGGACAGGTGTATCCTAATTTTGGGGGTTCTATCAACTGGGTTTGGTGATGATTGATGATGATTTTGATTATATAAATATGAATTCTGTTTCTCAATCTTAGAAATCATATATTAAAAAATACTATCTTCGCTATCACTCTCTTGCTTATTTGCAAATGGTTAGCCATTGATGGTATTGGCATACTGAAAGTAAATTGTCTTCTTGTAGCAGAGGCTTGCTTTAGAAATGAAAATGGGTGCTGTATAGGTAGACAGCACATTTGACAGTTTGGAACAGACTCACTTTGGAGACAGCTTTGAATGTGAACATTGCATTTCCAGACACAAGCTCAGTGGTATCAGATCGCAGTGCAAATAAATGAAAGAAGCTCCGAGTGGCCCTTCCTTCCTAAAGGTGTGCTGGCATCCTGTCATGGCCCTCTGGATTTTAGCAGCTTAATAATGCAAAGGCTGCAGCCACTTCCCCTTCTTGTCTGGACCCTAATCTCTCCTCACCACCTGCCCCCCACCCAGAACTGGGCGATAATTTCTTACATAGATGCTCCAAATGTAGGACCTTCTCTCAGAAAAAACTCCATTTTTCTGTTTTGATTTTTACTCTAGAATTTTCTGTTTTTGTCACCCAATGGAAAAAAAGTCTAAATAGGGTTATTAATACAAATAATGCCTTGGTTGGTTGGTTTTTAAAAAGGACCCCTGGAAAAAAAAAAAGGACCCCTGGAGAGCAGTGTGGCCCCTGCCTGGTATATTTCTTTTGGCAGGCTGCTTTGTAATGATTTACATTTAGATTGTTGCATGTTGCTTTTGTAGAGGAAGAGGAGGGGTTTGGTGTGTCTGGCTGCCTCAGTCCTCACACTGGCTGGGTTTGGACAGCTTTGCTCAGCAAAGCTGGGAAATAGGCTGAACTTGGCTTTCAATTGTTTTCATCAGAGGCCTTGTTTAGTTGGTTTGTATTGGGGGAAAATGTCATGTAGGACTGCAAGAACTAAATGAAATGAAAAATGAAGTTTACAATCGCTGCGAATGGTGCGTGCCTTCTGAAAGTTAGTGTGCGGTGCGGTGGGATGGCGGCCGTGAGGAACTGTTGCAGTTGTCCCCATTGGGGCCAGTAAGTGCTAGGGTGACATGCAGCATCCACTCCGTGCGAGTGGGGCTGGGAGAGGGATCCAGGCAGCCGTTCCTGAAACACCGCCAGAATTCCCTGCAGATCCGGTGGGTAAGACTCCGAGTGTGCTTCTGCTGCAGGGGCCACGGATTCAATCCCTGACTGGGGAGCTAAGATCCTGCATGCTTCATGGTGCGGCCAGAAGAAAAAAGAAGTGCAGCTAACAGCCTCCTGGTTCTCACTGGAGCCACAGTATGTAGAAAATCAGGACTGCCTAAGGAGAAGATTCATTCATGTAGGAAATAATGAGTTTAGGCAACGGGAGTGCATTAGTGAGCAAAGCAGGTGAAACTTGCTGCCCTCCAGGAGCTTACATTCTCCTGGAGGATAAAGTGAGAAGATAGTGCTGTGGAGGAACAAAAGGCAGGAAGAGGTGGCAGGAGTGGTCTGCATAAGGTTTTCAGGGAAGAAGACCTCATTGAAAATACTGCTTAAAAGACTTAAGAGGTGAGAGCCCCTATGGATCTGGGCAAAGAGTATTCCAGTCAAAGGGAACAGAAGGTGCAAAGGCCCTGGGGTAGGAGAGTCACAGTCCAGTGTGGATGGAGCAGAGGGCAAGAGCAGCAGGGGCCAGGGCCAGGGGAGGGCCCACCATGCAGGGCCTTTCCGAGTGTTGAAGGAGGTATCTGAACTCCTCCTCCAAGAAAGGGAGCTGTTAGGATTTTGATCAGGAGAGTGAAGTGATTCTAACTTGATTTTTAGAAGGGTTGCTTGGCTGCCTGGTGGAGAATAGACTGTAGGGACAAGGGGAAGGGCAGGGAGATGGTTAAGAAGCTACTCAGCTAGGCTGGCAGAGATGGTGGTGGCCTGGACCAGTGTGGTGGTCGTGGTGGGGTGAGAACGTGTGGGATCTGGGTCTGTTTTGAAGAAGATCGTTTAGGAGACTCTCTTCCAGAGGCGGTTCAGCACAGATCACTTTGGAACCTTGGTTATGCCGTGACAGTAATTCCAGGCGCATGGAGCCACACAAGAGCTGGCTCTTTTTCTGTTTTGAAGGCAAGTTATTTACAGCCTGCCTGTGACATGAACTTCAAACTTCATTTCATTTTACTTTTTAAGGTTACACAAAACAGTTGTTGCACCCTACACCACCCGCCCCCCACCACCTCCGCCATCTCCCACCCCACTAATTTGCCTCCGGCCCTGGGGTCGTAGTACCAGGCGCTGTCTCTGCCCACCCCATGAAGGAGGCCATGGAACAGGCAAGGACACTTCTTCCCTCTGAGTAAACTGGAATAGTCTTCAATATTAGAGCCTGATTCTTGTGCATTTAGTTGTGCATAGTAATAGAAATGTATTTTTACTAGAAAAGATTATGGATCAGCCATGAAAGACTGATTTTAGGTACAGAATTGTGCGAAGTATGGTGATACAAAGAAATAGTAGACGTAGTCCCTTCTCTGGTGAATTGTAGTTTACTTGAGGACAAAGATCCCAGAAGAGATAACCAGTACAAGCAGTGACCAGTGTGGACCCAAAGGAGGGGTACAGAGAGAGGGGTCCTGTTTCCAGCTTAAATGGTCTCCTCGTTGGCATGGCTGTTTTAAAAAATGACATAGAACTGATGTTTGCTGAGCCACCCCACCCTCCTCGCTCAGGCCTGGCTCCTGAGAGGTCAGCTCTGAAGGCGCACGGTTGTGACAGTTTGCGCCTCCTAGACCAGGCCAGTCAGAACTGGCTCTGGCTCACACAGGTCCGGCGCTTGGACAGGGGCAGTAGCCTGGTCTGCACCGTGCCTGGCAGGAGATTAGTCCGCTCTGGCTCGCCAGGCCAGGCGCTAACCCTGACGCCCAAATGTGTTGTTTCGTGCAGATTCACAGTCTGAGAATGAGGCTTCGCCGGTGAAACGGCCACGACTACTGGAGAACACTGAACGATCCGAGGAGACCAGCCGGTCTAAACAGAAAAGTCGACGTCGGTGCTTCCAGTGCCAAACCAAACTGGAGCTGGTGCAGCAGGAACTGGGATCGTGCCGCTGCGGTAAGCATCCAGCGTGGGGTGGGGGTGGCTGAGCTCCTGGCTTCTCCCCTTGAGTACCTCCCTGCGCACTGTAGGTTTGGAGCTCGGGAAATCACGAGTAGAGGAGTCTTACTTCTAAATACCCCTGATTTCCTTCAGATATAAGGAAAAAGGCTAAAACCTCTGTGACTGCTCTGACACGTAGCTCATTAGCATTGCGCTGCCACTGCGCTCAGCTCCTCCCCACTGCGTATTCCCGGTTCCTTCTCATGGTGACTTATTTGGAAGTTAACCAAACCAGTGAAACTCTGGGATATGTACCATTAAATTCATATATTAATTTTGAATGAGCTTCTTGCTATGTATAATAAATGGACAATTTCTCCCCCTATCCCTTTTAAATTAAAGTTTGACTAGAAAATTATTTTCCTTGAACCATAATTCATTGTCAGTTAACCCCTTGGAATAGCATTAAAGTAACCTTTCCTTTGGTGTTATTCAGTGTAATACCAACTCTTGGAGTTGCTGCAAAGGAGTGTCCTTGTTAAAAACTTTATGCCTGCCCACAGTGGAGCAAAACTTAGAACAACGCTTCTTCTCCCTCTGACCACATGCATCCCAAATTGTGTAGCTGTGTTTAGGCTGACTGCAGTGTTTCTGTATTGTGAAATTATGGTTTGGGACAGAGTTCTCATCAGGCACACTGGCTCTGGCCTCAGAGAACCCTGTATCCTTTCTAAAGCTCACTCCTGAGCTTTAGAAACCTCCTTATGCTTGGATGGCCGTAGATCTCGTGTAAGCACTGATGCTGGTGCTCAGGGCTAGGTGGCTCTCGCGGCAGTCAGACAGTCACTCAGAGCCCTTCATCTTGTGAAGAGATGGTCGTGGCTGCGCCTTGTCCCGCAATTACCTGCCCTGTTGGAATTGAGGAGGACAGGAGGGCGTTCCAGTGTCTCATGGAGACAAAGTGGGAACTCCTTTTCTGTCATGATGAGAAATCCGTTGCATACTGTGGTGTGTGGTACTCGGCAATATCAGAAATGTGCTCAGCTGCACAGTGGGACTGGCATGTGAAGTCTGGGCGTCACCAGAGAGGTGTGACATTTTGGCCTGACATATGTTTATCCTATTCATTGTTGGTGTGAGAGCGTGGGGAGAGAGGTGGGGTGAGACGTGGGTGGAGGCCGCTGGCAGAACTTTCAGGCCTCGCCTGTTTTCCCTCAGTGTGGGGCAGTCCAGCTGAGCCCAGAACCTTACTCCTAGGTTGTGTCTTGATCAGCCCTGCCAGGTCACGTAAAATTCTTGACGAGGTGGTGAAGGAATGCCGTGGTTAGCTGAGGAAGCTCTGGGGTCTGCTGGCTGGCTAGCCAGCTTTGCCCACAGTGGTCTGTCTGATCTGCTCTCTGCACATTCCCGCTCTGGTCTTATGTGGCCCGTTGCAGGCTTCAGCAGCTCAGTTTGTTACCAGCGTTGTGAGGCTCCCTGACCATTTGCCTATTGCTTTTGTAACACAGGCTTTTGGGGATTCCTAAATTAGAATCATGGGATTTTCCTGTACCTTACATTCTTCTTTCCTTCTTGAAAGTAACTGAATCCTGGGTATTACACGGGATTTGCCCTAGTGGGGTCCCATGAGCCGCCTTGCCTCTGGCAGTGGCTGATACCTTCTCTCCTCATTAGGTAAGCAGTGAGAATTCACAGATGAGCGCTGAGAGGCCCAGAGGTGGTGTTGCCGAGTCTCCCACTTTGTCCTTGAGCTTTGATGCAAACCGCCTCATTTCCCAAGGCCTTAAGCACCCAGCTGAAAGGATCTAGAAGTTCACGTGGGATGCCTTCATGTGTCCCTAGAGTGAAGCGAGCCAGCTGGCCTGGTGAGCCAGCTGGCCTGGTAAGCGCAGATTCCCCTGCCGCGCTCTCCACCTCTCAGCAGGAGGCTGGCTCCTAAGTAAGTGCTGATCCTTTGCCACATTCTTTTTAGGTGATGTAATACGTGTCCCTTGGCTTGCGCCCTGTATTGAGGGTCTGCTTATAGAGATTCGATTTTTCTGCTGGAGGCGAAAGCCCTGAGCTTTCTGCAGTCTCTCCAGATGTAGCCTTCCTAGAGAGAGCTGGGCACTCAGTTGGACCCACAGAGAACATCACACCTATGTGCCCAAAGACTGAGTCAGCTGCCACACTTGAAAAGACAAGGACAGCGATGGGAACACACACCTCTAGGACTGTCTCCGACAAGTAGCTTGTGTTTCTCCTCCTGTCTGCTTGGATCTCTCAGGGAAAGATGAGTTCTGTAGTTACTTCCTGGAGGCTGTGCAGAGTACTGGAGAGACACTGAACTGCCCAGGAAGGTTTTAGAGGAGGGGAAACACAGTGATTGACTCCTGAAAGTGAAGACTCAGGAAGGCAGTTTAGACTCAGACGGAACACCTCTCCACTGCAGAAAGCCTTTATATATATGTATATTCACAATCTTTTTTTCCATTCCCCTTCCACTCTGTACAGGTTATTAACTGCTGACAAGAAATTCACATCTCATAAATAATGCTTAAGAGCCATTGCTATATAAATTGAATGTGTTATGAATTGTGATGGGCCTTTTTGTAGCGTTCGGCGCCTAGAGCAGGAAGAACAGAGGATGTCATTTTCATTAATTTCTAATGAGGTGCCAATTAAAGACAGGGAGGACGCTCCGAAGGGAAGAGTGGCCGAGCTCCCTGGAATCCTCCGCCTGGGGCTGTCATCCAAACACTGCCAGCAAGCCTCCTCTAAAAATTCCATTAAATCACAGTCTCATCGAGAGCACACAGACACATTCAGCTCCCCTTTGATCTTCAAAAGAGCAATTTGTAAGGCGAGTTCTGAGCCTTCTCACATAGGGAACAGCTAGAGGTGATAGGAATTGTTAATTGCCAAGACACTCCATGGTCTTTCAACAAAGAGGTGAATTTTGAAGATGAATTCTCCTCTGCCTCGCTACAACGAGATAACCTTTAAGTCAACACTACCAAAGTAGCACCCTCTTCCTGTGAAATCTTTCTGGGTGCCAATTAGAAAAGGTGTGTGGTGCGGCCGGAATGATGCCCTGCATCCCAGTGTCTCTTCAGCGCCTTAACTTCTCAAGATGTGAAACAACTGCATAAGCATGGATTTGTGTGTTTTATTTTCAGCTCAGTAGGCAGGTTAATCAGCCCGTTGTCGTTACAGGGGCCTTGTCTCTCCCACTGCCGCCTAGAGAGGGTTCTTCTGAAACCTGGCCATCCTCTTCAAATCTGGACCACGTCACAGCCACGTGACTGCTGTGTTTTCTAAGCAGATCTTGCATGATGCATTACTGCATGTATTTAAATCGTGTGCATTGCCTCCCAAAACCACAGAATTAATTTTTAAATACCAGTCTAAGAGCTTGTGTAAGTTATTGCTTATTTTCAATTGACAGTGACTTAAACTGTGAGCTGATATCCCCCTTTTGGGACAGCAGTGCTTTTACTAACCTCTTGAGTAATCTGACTTCCTTTACTGCTTTCAGAATAAATTTTATTTTCACTGTAGAAACTCAAAGAGTGATGCTTTAGCTGGGACCTCTAGTTTATCGACTTCAAGTGACTCAGTGGTCATTTCTGCCTTTTCATTCACTGTCAGGCTAAATTCAGCAAGTATTTATTGAGGTATGATTTTGTATAAAGCATTTCGCTAGGTTTTTGTGATGACTATAGAAGCTAGAGCTCCTATAGAGTATAGGAGCTCATAGTTTAGGTCAGTGATTTCAGAGTGGACATCAGAATCGCATAGTCCGCTGGGCCAGCGCTTCTGACTCGGCGGGCCTGTGCCTGTCAGACAGGCCCCCAGGTGACGCTGGTGCAGCTGCTCTGAGAAACCCTGCTCTGGGCACTTCTTAGTCTGGGAAGCCTCTAAAATGTAGACTGGCTGGGCCTCACACTGAACCATCAAATCAGAAAGAGTATCTGGGTATTGTTTTTAACTTTTGAAAGTTGAAAGCTCTTTCCTAGACTCTTTGAGAATGAGTTGAAACACTGTAGCACTCTATCCCCATAAACTCCAGCGAGTGTTTCCTAAGGATAATTATTCTATATAAGGATAGCACAGTTACCAGCTTCAGCAAACTGGCACTGATACTCCTTTCAAATCTATTGCCCGTATTCTAGCTTTGCTAGTTGATCTTGTAATGTGCTTTGCAACAGCATTTTCTGAAGGCAGTGGCACCCCATTCCAGTACTCTTGCCAGGAAAATCCCATGGACGGAGGAGCCTGGTGGGCTACAGTCCGTGGAGTCACTAAGAGTCAGACATGACTAAGCGACTTCACTTTCTCTTTTCACCTTCATGCATTGGAGAAGGAAATGGCAACCCACCCCAGTGTTCTTGCCTGGAGAATCCCAGGGACAGGGGAGCCTGGTGGGCTGCTGTCTATGGAATCGCACAGAGGCGAACTCGACTGAAGCGACTTAGCATCAGCAGCAGTATGGAGTCCAGTCCATGATGAAGTATTGCATTTAGTTGTCATGTCTCTTGAAGACTGTTAAGTTAGAGTGTTTTCATTGCCTTTCTTTGTTTTTAGTGATCACTGGCATTTTTAAAGACTACATTTCTCTACCTGCTTCTCCTTACCCTTCCCACCCCCACTCCCTCATTTTTCTTTTCTTTTCTTTTCTTTTTTTTTTTTTTTGTTTTAAATAGAGTACTCCTCATCTGGGGTTCATCTGATGTTTCCTCATGTGGATGATGATATATTCCCCTCAGGGTTCTCCACTGAGAGATGTGATAGTCACTCAGTCGTGTCTGGCTCTTTGCAAGCCATGGACTGTAGCCCACCAGGCTCCTCTGTCCATGGAATTCTGTAGGCAGGAATACTGGAGTGGGTAGCTATGTCCTCTTCCAAGGGATCATCCTGACACAGGGACTGAACCCAGGTCTCCTGCATTGCAGGCAGATTCTTTACTACCTGAGACACCAGCAAAGCCCCTACTTTGTGAGGCACGGATATTTATGTCTCTCATTATTGATACATTAATGTGGATTCATTCACCCTGTCCAGGTGTTGTCTGATGTCTCTAAAAATAGTGTGTTCTTGCCATTCTAACTAGTTAAGCATCTGTGCGAAACCCTTTGACTATATAATGTCCTAATTCTCATCAAAAATATCTCCTAGATTGAGCATCCACTGATGCTTCTTGCCTGAACTGATCTTTACTGTGATGGTTGTGTAAGAATGCTCTTCTGACTCCAGTCCTCTGCATTCAGCATTTGCATCCTCCTCCTGTGTTTATCTCTTGTTGATATGAACTCATGGGCTTTATATTTTTTCAGTGGTTTATGATTCACTGCTGTACTTAATTATTTTGTTGCTCAAATTGTTTCAGATTTGGCCAGTGAAATTCCTTTGAGCTGAATTCCATGTTTTTGTGACATGCCTCCATTTTTTGAAAAGTATTTTCCTACTCTCTGGCACAACTTGATGTGTTCTGGGTGATCTTGTACTTAACCTTTGCCTCGTCCTGGAATCAGCTAGTTTTCCAAGGATCCTCAAGGTGATTTAAATATGCATTCAAAGTAGAAATTTGCTGGTCCCAAGTGGAAGGCAGTCACATGCATGAAATAACCGGCATCCAGGGCAGCCTACCATGAGTTTTAATCATGGTGCATGCCATATGTTACAGGGATCTGGGGAGGGAGAGGTTAATTCCAACTGGCAGACTCTGGACAGGATTCCACAGTAGGGGCGTAAGAGGAAGGGTGGGACTTAGAAGTGCAGAAAGAGGGACTGCGTGGACCAAGCTGGGTGGTGGTCTGCAGGTGACTTCTGTGCAGCCTGATGGAGCTTTGGGGGTTGAGTGAGGAGAGACTGTTCAAAAGAGAGGGAAGAGATTCTAGATTCCAGTCTGGAGAGTGTGGACATCGGTTTGCAGTGAAAACCGGTGGTTTTGAATGTGGGCAACACGATCTAATTATTTTTTTTTTTTTCAGTTAAGCACACAGGAAAGCCCAAGGGGCTATTGAGTTCTTTTAGAGGAATGATCTAGGGAAGATGTGAACTAATGCACACAGTGGAAAGGAGTGTGCACACACCGCAGCCGTCCCCATCCACTGGAGGGGACTGCCTGCACGCTGAACAGATGGTGGCATCCTCGGGTCTGCGGTGGGGCGAGAAGCTGCAGTGATCGATTATGAAGCCTGTAGGTGACCTGCGTCACCAGCATCGCAAACCACCACAAACAAGCCCACACTTAGGCCTTTATTTTAACTCTCTTTCAAGTGTGATTTAAAATTGTCAGGATGTTTGGCATCCTGTCCTGTGTCTCAAAGAATCTAAAGCAGTGTGTTCTTATAAAAGGCCTAATTCTATGTACAGATTTCTAGATGGGGGCTGTCAGAAAGCCTGTCCAGGGGAACTGGATAGGTGTTGGTTTGGCTGGTTAGGTGTTGTTATTTCTGCCGTCCAGTGTCGAGTGCATACTCTGCCCTGTGTCACGCAGAGAGTGTGCTGACCAAGATCCCAGCCCTGTGGGGGCTCCTGCTTTTTATCCCCAGTCTGGCGGTGAAAGGCTGAAGGTGTGCCAGCAGTTCTGGGGCAGCAGCTGGGTGTGTGTCCACCTTACGGTTCAAGGGTAGGAGGCGCCTGCCCCCCTCCCGAGAGCAGCAGCAGTGATGGCAGCAGGAAGCTGTTGCTGGGAGCCTCTGGGGGGCACGGGAGCAGAGGGGCGAACATTTTGAGGCAGATGCTAATAAAATTTCTCCCTTTGCTACTCTGTTCCTTTCACTCTCACTATTCTTTTACCTAAACAAGAGTGTGCTTGTCCATATTCCCCATTTAATCTTTAATATATAAGAGTTCTGGGCTAAAACCAACAGATTAGTCCCTCTGCTGCTCTTGTAAATTGCAAGTTGAGGTGTTAGAGCAAAACAAATCAAACCTTGACTGAACACCAGCTCCATATATTTAGCCCGTTAGTTTGCTGCGTCCCAGAGACCCAGCGCACCATATGTCCTTTAACAAGACAAGAGAGAGTGGAGACACGAAGAGCCCCTCCCCAATAAAGGAGCATCAGAGACCAAGCTTCTAAAATGCAGAATGTGCAGCTCACATTTACTGAAGCCTGTGTCAGTTCCCCATTCGTGCCTTACTGACGTGTACCAGCGGACTGTTGTCTCATGAAGTGAATATTTTCCATCTGGTTAGCAAATTTGCAACTATTTCTATAGTTCAGTCATAGCAATAGCGACACAATAATAATTTTATAAAACTATTTGATAAAATTACCCTGTTTATAATATTTCTTTATGGAGAGGGGAAAAATGGCTTTATTGCAAAACTAAATAAATTTTTTAAATTCTAAGAGTAAATCATTTCAGTTAGTTCTTTGCCCAGTAAGATGTGTGTGTTTTATAGATTTTTGACATATAATTTATATATCATAAAATTCACCTGTTTTAAAGTTCAGTGAGTTTTAGTAACTAAATTGTACAGCTCTTATCAAGTTCAGAATTTAGAATACTTCCGTTACCCTCCAAAGTTCCCATGTGCCCCATTTTCAGTCAACTCCTACACCTGCCCCAGTTGCAGTTAACTACTGATCTACCTCTGTTGGCATAATTTTGCCTTTTAGGATGTTAACATCTGTGGATTCTTGCAGTGCATATATACAGCCCTGTGTGTCCACGTAGGATACTGTTTTTGAGATTCATCCATATTGTTACATATCAGTAGCTCATTCCTCTTTGATGTTGAGTAGTATTTCATTGTATCAATAATGCCATATTTGTTTGTCCATTTACCCTTGGACATATATTTGGGTTGTTGCCAGTTTGGGGATATTACGAGTAGAGCTGCTGTCAGTATTCACTCAGAAGGCTTTGTGTGGGCGTATGTTTTAGTTTATTGGGCAAATACGTGAAGGTGGAATTGCCAGGTTGAAAAGTCATTAACATTTTAAAAGAAAATCCCACCAACAGTGTATTAAGGTTCCAATTCTCCTAATTTGCCAGCATTTAATCTTGTCAGTCTTTTTAACTTTAGCTACTCTAATGGTTGTGTGGTACCATCTCACTCTTAATTTTCATTTCTCTAATGACATGATGTTAAGCATCCTTTTCAGATGCCTTTTGGCTCGTCATGTATCTTCTTTTCTGAAGAGTCTGTTTAGACTTCAGATATCTTGCCCATTTGGAAAGGTTTACAGAATTGCCATTTTAACAGTGTGCTAACCAATGAAGTATTTTAGTTTGTTGATGCTGTTGTAAATAGATATTTTTATTTTTAGATTGTTCTTTGCTGCGACTTAGAAATGCAGCTAGCTTGTGTATATGATCTCTTATCTTGCAGCCTTACTGAGTTCACTTATTAGTTCTAAAAGTGAAAGTGAAAGTGGCTCAGTCGTGTCCAACTCTTAGTGACCCTGTGGACTATATGCAATCCATAGAATTCACCAGGCCAGAATACTGGAGTGGGTAGCTATTCCCCCTCTTCAGGGGATCTTCCCAATCCAGGGATCGAACCCAGATCTCCCACATTGCAGGTGGATTCTTTACCAGCTGAGCCATCAGGGAAGCCTAAGAATACTGTAGTGGATAGCCTATCCCTTCTCCAGCAGATCTTCCCAACCCAGGAATCAAACCAGAGTCTCCTGAATTGCAGGCGGATTCTTTAGCAGCTGATCTACCCAGAAACCCAGAGTGAAAGTGTTAATTTCTCACTTGTTTCCAACTCTTTGTGACCCCATAAACTGTAGCCTGCCAGGCTTCTCTGTCCGTGGAATTCTGCAGGCAAGAATATTGGAGTGGGTTGCCATTTTTTCCTCCAGGGATCTTCCCCAACCCAGGGATTGAACCCGGGTCTCCTGTATAAGAGGCAGATTCTTTACTATCTGAGCCACCAGGGAAGCCCTTTCCAGTCTGTATGCCTGTAACTTCTTTTCTTGTGTTACTGCACTGGCTAGAATGAACCTCCTTACCATTTCTTTGATCTCAAGTAGAAAACATTCAGTTTTGTTTTGTTTTTACCATTCATGTATGATTTGGCTTGATTTTTGGTAGATTTTTCATAGCTGGCCTGACAAAGTTTAATAGTTGTTACCTGAGGAAACCACAGGAAATGTTCAAATACATTTTCCCCAGACAGTTGATCTAGTCCTGGTGAGCTACCATGTAGCCTAACAAAGGTGAGTTTTAAAGCGTTTCCTGTCCTGCACTTAACGGTTGAAACACCTGCTGTGTCCATGGTCGTAATGTGTCTGTCTTGCTGTAGTGGGAAACCTGTGACCTGAGGTCACTCCTCTTTTCTGAAGGCCAAAGTCATAGCAGACACCCAGGATACTGTGCTGGGTTATTCTACTTGAGGTAATAAAAGCAAGGCACACTGAGCAAGGCTCTGAGATGCTTTGTTTGAATGATTTGCTTTTACCACAATACAAAATCACACACACAAATTGTGGATAATAGGTAATAGAATCACATAGCACCAGGATTAGAGGGAGCCTTAGCAGTCGTTCATCAGTCCAACCCCCCACCCCCCGCCTCTGCCCTTTGGTAAAGGAGGAAACTAAGGCCAGAAAGATGGCCACAGCCTCCTGTCACACCTGTGTGCTCATGCGGGTTTTGATCTGAAACTCAAGGAGTGCTGAGGAGTTTCTGACTGCTCACCGCTCCCTCCCTCCAGCACGGCTTTCAGCCCCCACTGACTGCAGCTTCTCATTTCGTATCCTTGCCTGTCCCCTGGTGGACTTCTGTTCTTATCTCCTCTGAAGTACCCAGAAGGTTTCTTGGTCTTTCTTTACCCCAAATTAATACACTTTATTCTCTTAACCTCTTAGTTCAGCCTCCAGACCCTGGTTCAGGACTTGGGACTCTTATGTGGATCATTTGCAGCAAAATGTCACCAAATCAGAGTAGCTGTGGTTAAAAAATAGTATTTAGTCAAAATAATAGGATTAAAATATTATTTCTTTTAAAATGATAAATTGCTCACAGAATATTGGTAAAGAAACATTCTTTTTAGAGCCTTTTACGTGTGTAGTTAAAACAAACTTGTGTTCAGTACATTGCACGTAGATAATCTGCTACTAAACACCCTCCATCTTCCTCCTCGTCTCTTTGACTCCCTCCTGAGTAGAGCTTCCTAAGAAGTGCGGGCCTGAGACCAGCACTGCAGAGTGCCTGAGTAGCTGAGGGTGCTTCTTCAGAAAGCACGAGAACAGCTGCCCAGGCAGTTCTAGCAGACCCCAAGGTCTGACACACTGCCTACATGCTTCATAGCTCGTTTTTATAGGAATGCAAGGATAATTTAAGATAAAATAGAGTTACTAGAAATTTCCAGTGAGGTCATCCACATCAGAGATTTTATGTCAGATCTAGGCAACTCCCTTCTCTCGCACTTAGAGGTTGGCATCTTTTTCGTGCCACACGCTCTCCTCCACTGCTCTCCGCTCTCCTCCACTGCTCTCCGCTCTCCTGTAGACCCTAAGCTCCCGAGAGGACAGCGCCACGTGCTGCTCTGTGGCTCTCACACCCTGCAGAAGTGGCCTGGGTGGGCACCCCGCCAGTATTGGCTGATAACATGCAAGAACAAGTCAGAAGTTGGAGAAGCGTGGTGCTCTGTCAAACCTCCGGGCTCTCTTTAGGGAAAAGTCCTTTTGTGGTTGTGTGTGAAGGCGGGCCTGAGCAGGTGCACAGGAGAACATCGGGGCTGGTCTCCATGGAGACTCTTGATGCCAGCGTACATGTGAAACCTGAGCTTTTCCCAAGGGAATAACTAGCTTAAAGAATAAGATTTAGGTAGAAAACCTTAGCATTATTTATTTTTACATACCTTTATCTGCCTTGAATTTTTATTGGTAGAGTGGGAGAATCAATCAAGACATATGTGCTTTCAGAGGAGCATTGCTTGCTTGGTCTAATTAAAATTATGTGATACGCTTTTGACTTAATTAAATAGTCTACTTTGCAGATGGGTGTATTTGCCTAAATAAAACCTGTGATTCACTTGCAGGTGGACAAGATGGGCTCTTTGGAGGTCACAGAGACTGGCAGGTCACAGACCTAATGTGTGTAACCACACCAGTCTCCCATTGCTGCCTATCAACCCCATCACTCTCTTGACTCAGAGTCCAAGCACTGAAATGACCTAGAAGTTACTCATCTGGTGCCTGTCCAGCTCCCTCACCCAACACTGCAGAAATGGCATCAGCAGGGCCTTGGCAGGCAGTCCAGCCCCCGTGTAGGTCCAGCCTAGAGGGGTGAGGCCTATCTTACTGCCCAGCAGCTTAGACTGACGAGGTGCTTCCCCCACTGCACTAACACTGCCCTCTCTGTCTAACAGGCCCTTCTTCCTCTGCACTCTGCCCTCTAGACAGACCTGTCACAAATCACCTTCCACTCCTGCAAGCCATCTCCTTACACATTTGAGTGCGGTGGCTTCCCAGCACCCCTGGTCCTCCAGGCCCAAGTCTGTGTACAGGGCCTGGAGAACAGTGTGGGGGTGCAGAGGCGAGGCGGGGCAGGAAGGCCAGATTGGGCTCAGGCCTCGTCTCCACGGTTCGCTTCATCAGGGGTCCTCACAAAATCTAGTTGTCTCTGTGACAAAACCTTTCCCCTTCTGGTCTCCTCGTGGGGCTGCCCAGAAGCCGTCTGTGGGGCCCACGGTTGGCCCCGTTGTTGGAGTTCTCAGAGCATCCTCGGGCGTCTGTCTGCATGCCTACCCTTCCTCCACACCGTGAGCCCTGGAGGACAGGCTGATGCTATGTTCTTCGGCCGCTCTCGGCCCTGCTGTAGCACCTGGTGTGTGAGTGGATGGGTGAACCCTGGTCCATTGCAGTTGTGACCCTCTGGGTGAAGGAAAAGCAGCTTTATTGAGCACCTGCTTTGCACTGGATGCCTGCAACCATGTTATATTGTGTGACCCTTAGCATGGGTGGACAGATGGTCCTTTTACAGAGGTGGAAAACTCAAGCTTTGAAGTCAGGTAACTCAGAAATATTAAGGAAGCAGCTGGCACAGAACCCAGGTCTGTTGAGCTCCCACCACTTTCTCGTGTTCCCACCCTGGGCCACGGGTGCCCTAGACAGCGACTGTGTGACTGCAGGGCGCGTCGTCCCTCTTCCAGCAGTGTGGGTCTTGGCTGCTCCTTGAGCTCTTCCCCATCTCAGTGATGCAGTTTAGTGAACAGTGACGGTTTATGTAGCCTTCTGTGTGGGTTCCATTGTCCCATGTGCCCCGGTCACTCCACTGGGATACGGGGCTTCTGGAGGACAGACCATGGCATTGCCACCTCTGTGTCCCCCGCTGCGCCTGGGTAATGTGAGACACAACGGCACTTAATTCTTACTGACGTGTCCATTCCATTTTCTCCTGAGTGTTAATTCATGTCCTTGTTTTCCTTGAAAATGCCTCCTCCAGGACACCTTAGCCGGTGACCTCTCCTCAGTGCCCCCGGTTTATTACGCGGAGCTGGAGCGTATTGATTTTATTTGCAGTGATTTCTTGCTTTGCTTCTTGTGTCCTTCAGCATTTTCCTCTCTGTGCATCTTTAGCTGTCTTTAAAGGCAGGAACGAGTGACTTCTCTCCCACCCCGCCCCTAGAGTAGAGCTCTGTAAGCAGTGCACAGGTGACCAATAAGCACTCTTGACTCCTTGAGCCTGATAGTGCCTGTCCCTTCCTGGACTGACAGTCCAACACCAGAGTTTGAATCCTTTATATTTATTAGATGCGATTTCTATAGCACCTTTCCTCTGAAGAGATCAATATCAATGAAGTTGGTTTCTGCTTCTGGAAAGTGCTTTTACCTAAGCAGACCAAGGTTCTGATACGATCATGTGAGAGTCCTTACTCCTCGACTCTCGGGCCCTGGAGAGGCAGGCTCCAGGCAGAGCCGTGCCGCTTGCTTTAAATTTGGCTCCCTGTTGCCAGCAGTGAGCCTGATAAGATGGTGACGAGACAGCAGCACAGGCTCTGCAGTGTCACTGAACGAGAACCTGCATTCGGGGAGTGAGGCGTTTTTGCAAGACTGACTTGAGAAGGCTGCCCTAACCAGAGCCCCAGGTGCCGTGGTGGTGGGTCGCTGGCTCTCATTTAGTGCCTGGTGTCACCCAAACACTTCAGCCTTTGAGACTCCAAGTCACGCCACCAGGGAGGTGGGTCCTGGGGACAGAGCCATGGAGGGCCTGAGACCCAGAGACTCAAGTGCTGGTGAGGCGAGGAGGAAACGCTGGGAGCTGGTGGGAGACACGCTGCCACACTGCACATGCGGGTGCTCAGGACTGACCGTGGGATCCGGGAGCAGAGTTCAGAGGCCCCAGACTGAAAGGGGAGAGGAGCCTGTCCTGTAAGTTATTGAAGTGCCCAAAGTAACTGCATTAGCTGGCTCCTCTAGAAGTTCCCACCTCTCCGTGTCTCCTTGTTGGCCAGACGTCATTCCTGTCCCTGCTGGGAGCGAGGTGGAACCCAGTAGGGAGTGAAGGCCTCTTCTGGGCTCTGAGAGGGATGGGGGCAGCAATGCAGAGCCCGCCTGGTGTGGAGGCTCAGTCCTCCAGACTTGACTTGCCTCGAGCTGCCGTCCAGAGAACACCCTCAGCTGTTGGTCTAGAGTTAAGGCAACCGTGGTTACCGAGGCACAGAGAAGCGGGAAGAGAACAGCATGGAAGGGCCCCCCCCCCCCCCCGCCCCCCGCATGGGCTCCCAGGTGGTGTGCACTTGGGAGGGGCCCTCTGCTTCCCTCCAGTGGCTTGGAGGGCGCTGTCTTCCTCTGTTGTCGCCTGTGGAGTTGCGCTAGGGCTACTCCAACCGTCTAGTGTCCTCTCTGCCCCGGAACAGTGCCTGGGACATAGCTGGGCGATAAGAAACGCCCCTCTTGGCTTTGGGTGCCTCATCCACTGCTGTGCAGGTAATGCATGCATGCAGTGCCTGGCGCACCCCTGGGCGCGGGTGCCTGGCCGGTGGGCACCTCCCCCGGGCCGTCTCCCACAGCAGCCGGCCAGCCTCCCCTTATTCCAGCAAGTCCTCTGGGGCTGGGTTGTGGGGGGTTGTGTTCGGGCACGTGTCGCATGCCCTTTTCTGGCCAGAGTTTCTGTGAAGTATCCATGAAGATGCTCCCTGTGATGCTGGAGATGGGTGGTTAGGCTGAAGGGCAGGAGGTGGCGGGCAGAGGCTGCGTCTGCTGTCCTGTGGGTCGGGGAGGCTTTGTCCAGTGGCGGCCTGCTTTGTCCCTCGAGGAGGGGAGCGGGGTTCTTCCTCCCTGGCCCATGAGGACCCCTGCACGTGCAGCGGCCAGCCTCCCGCTCTGCAGTGGAAGATGGGTGTGCGAGTCAGCGCACCATGGAGTTTGTGCGTTCTTGTGATTAGTACGTTTGATGACTAGCGCTGTGCACCGCAGTGTTACAGGTTCAGAGGGGGAAAGTTCCAGATGTACAGATAAAAGGCCCAGTTTTGTGTTAATTCTCCTGCATCAATTACATTGTTCTTCCCTTGAACTGGATGCTACCTCAGGATTAATTTTCCTCAGAATCTGGAGTAATTGGCCAAAATGCTAGGGGAAAATGAGAAATGTCAGTGGAACCCTACATGGTTATATCCGGTTCTCCGTTGTCTGTGCTCAGCTCACTTGTGATCATGAGTTAGTTCCAGGAGAGCATCTAATGCCATATTGGACGTTTCTGGGTTGCCTCTCACAGTGAGCTCAGTGAATATAGGCTCATATTAATAATGGCAACAGAAAAGCATAATTAGGAAAGTAAACTTGGTCACTGGAGGGAAAAGCAAGGAATCCATCCAAATCTGAGACCAGGCAGGGATCAGTCTTAAGAGTGCGCCTGCTCCAGCTGGTCCCCAGGGGGCCAGGGGCAGACGACACAGTGCTCGTGGTCCTTCCCCGGGAGAGGGGCCGAGGGGCACAGGCACCAGGGTTAAATGTTCTTTTTATAGCTGGAAGTCCTTTTCTTTGTGTAAAATGTTGACTCAGATTATGTATTCATTCTGCTTGCGAATCTTTATCGAGCTCCCGAGGAAGAGAGAACAGAACTGTCACCGTCCCTGCCCTCATGGTGCTTTTCTTCTCTGGGAGGCAGGTGAACAAGACAGCTTCTGAGAGGAGTGAGTGCCGAGACGGGACAGGACGTAGAGCCTGCGGGGCTGAGACACAGGAGCGGGGAGAGCCGGCCGTCTGGAGCGCTGGGGGAAGTGCAGCCACCCGCCCTGGCGGCCGGCGCCCTTGGCATCGTATCTGAGGACCCGAGAGGCGCTGGTGTGGTTGGCACCCCTCCTGCGCATGAGGGGAGTGGAGGCCGGATGGGCCGGGAGGCCTTCGCGGGTCAGAATTTTATTCTAAAAGTAGTGGGCAGGCACTGAGGGGGTTTACACAGTGAATTTCATGATGGGATTTACGACTTTAAAACAGCCCTCTGGGACCTGAACACAAACGTGTGTATGCTCAGACTCTAGATGCGTCAGAACTGGTGGTTGCTTTGCCTCTGGGTTGGTAGCTGACAGAATGGGATGGGAGACTGACTTTTTGCTGAATATCATTTTATGCAAACTGAATTTCTGTTATATTCACATATTACCTATTAGAAGAGGAATTAATTAGCGAGTGTGAAAAAAAGTACATGTCAATTCAATTAGCCTTACCAAAAAAAAAGAAATCCATCTAAGAGAGTGAGGGAGAAGGCTTGGAGGACGTGGAGACCAGGCGGCAGCCTCGTGCCGTGGGCGGCTCGGTGGCGCCGTGGGCGGCTCGGCGGCCCCGTGGCTGGAGGCTGCCCAGTGGGCGGCTCGGCGGAGGCGGGGCCTGGCTGCCCCGGCCTCGGGCCTGCTGCCTTCTTCCTGCTCCGCCTGTATGCTGCACTCACTCCTGCCACGGGACATTGTTTCAGCGTCTCGGTTATTATAAATAGTTCTGCTGTGACCATTGGGGTGCATGAGTCTCTTGAAAGTAGCAGAAAGCACGGTTTGTAACTGACCTTTGAGTAAGCCGTGCACTGTTCCAGCCACAGGAAGCGTGTGATGTGGCAGGCTATAGAGGAAGCCTTTCTGCTTGCATGAAATCTCGTCAGGAAAACAAGCTGAAAAAAAAACCACACAAATGACCCGATAATTACAACTGTGACTGATGACTGAAGGAAAAGTCCAGGAGATGAAAGCATATAATAGGTCCCCAGCCTGATCCAAGGCTCCAGGAAGATCTTCCTGAGGAAGAGCTGTTGAAGCCGAGACCTTCAGAATCAAGAATGCAGTGAGGTCCCTTTGTCTTGATCACGGAGTACGGGGCTGAGTGGTGCGAAGAGCAGGAGGCCGCCAGGGGCAGGAGTGCTGAGGCGGTTAATGACCGAGGCTGAACGAGTGCGTGGGCACAGGCCAGGGTGTGTGGGCCCACTCTGGCTGCAGGAGGAGGCTGGGCGGCGGCCTGCGTGTGAGGTACTGGTGGTCCTGACCTGGTGGCTGCTGTGTGGATGGGAAGAAGAGAATGGTTTTGGTTTTTGGAAGCGGGATCCACAGCACTTGCTGACTGAATGTGAAGGCTGGGGAGGATGCTGTGATGGCCCCAGGGTCACGTCACAGCCAGTGTCTGCGTGGCGGCCCCTTTCTCCTAGGTTGGGGGACACTGAAGGAGGAGGTGTGCGTCCCATTTTGGACATCTTACACTTGAGGTAGCCAAGATGTCAAGGAGATAATTGGATACGGCAGCATGGAGCTCTGAAGAGCGGTCTGGGCGAAGAGACGGTTCAGAGGGGCAGCATGTGCAGTTAGAATTTAAACCTTGGGAGAGAACATGGGGTCCAGCACTGAGTCCTTCTAATGTTTAAAGGACAGAAGATGAGGTGCTACCAGAGAAGGAGAAGGACAACACGGAAAATGGGGCATCACAGAGCCCGTGGGGAGTCGGCTGTTCAGATCTGTCAGAACCGACGAGGGCCCTTGGGAATAAGAAATGTCCAGGTTCCGTTCGTGGGGTCCTTTAATACCCAGACTGGAACTATCTGGTGAAGGAACTGGGTATGAGGTCAGCTTCTCCCCCACATCTAGACAGGAAGTCTCCCAGATCCTGGAGTGGGTTGTCCATTTGGTGGGAGTTTCTAAGTATATATAGTTTGTAGTCTGACTTCAAATTTGAGCTCATCACTTCAGCTAAAACATTTCTCTGCCCCAGAGTAAGCCTCTTTCCTTCCAGGAGAGGTGTGTTTAACCAACTGTGGCTCGCTTCTCTGGCCTTCTTCCCCCACCCCGCCCTCCTGGCACACACAGGCGCACAGCAGTGCATGGATGTTGTGGGGCCTGTGGCCCTAAAGCCCAAATCTGAGAAAATAGAGAGAAGCATGCTTGTGCTCTGGAGGTCCTTAGAATGACCTTTTTGAGTTGTGTGGTGACAACAAGAAGCACAGGCCTTTCCTTGAGAGGAGCGCACAGGGTGGGTGCGGGCGGCGCCGGTGCAGCAGAGGGGCCTTTCCTTGAGAGGAGGGCACAGGGTGGGTGCGGGCGGCGCCGGTGCAGCAGAGGGGCCTTTCCTTGAGAGACGGGCACAGGGTGGGTGCGGGCGGCGCGGCGCAGCAGAGGGGGAGCGGCGAGTTTGCAGAGCCTGCAGCCCATTCCTTTCTCCGCTCATCCTTTCACACCAGCTCCCAGCCCGACAGTCTCGGGGAAATAGACACGGGCTTTTCAGCACGCGGTCAGTACGTGACCAAACTTGGAAACGCACGTGCTCTGCCTCTGCTTCGGAGGGAGGCTTGCAGACTTCTCAGCGGTTCCTGGGAGAAGCCCCTACGGGAGCAGCGTTGTTCCCTGCTGTCCTTGGAAAGTTTCCGCATCCCTTTCATGGCGTCCCTAACCACTGACTACATTCCAGGCTGCCCTGTGTAGTTGTCATATATTTAACTCGGGCTTTTCTAAAATTTGCATATCTTCAACAGAAATCTTTATTGAGCTTGTCAGCTTATGGCAGCACATTTATAGTATGCAGAGGGGTTTGTGCAGAGGGACAGAGGAGACGTGTGCATCGCACACTCACAGGAAGATTTCCTTGTTGCCTCTCTTTGTCATAGGAGACAGGGACAGAGTGTAGACTGAGCGGCAGAGGCGGGCGCAGGAGGTGGCAGGATGAGCAGGCCTTGCAGGCAGGGGCAGAGCGGGGGAGGCGGGGGGGTGGGGGGTGGGAGGGGGCAGCCCTGAAGCCCGGCGGGTGAGCTCTGGCCCTAATGGATGTAGCAGCCCCGTTTACCGGAGCCCACCTGCGGTCTGAAAGGCTCGATGGCTCAGCAGCAGCCACATGGCTGTCGGGGCCGTGCAGCTGGACCGGAATCCAGCACTTGGGCCCGGTGCGCAGGCTCCTCACTGGATTCTTCAGAAAGAGAACTTGAGCTTCCCCTAAGGGGCCTGCCATAGCAAGGGAGCACTAACTGCAGGGTCTGTCGTATTTGTCCTCCCCCTTGATGCCAGCCTGTGGACTGGAAGGCCGGCAGAGAAAATGGGGCAGGTGTTCCTCTCTCACTCCGGCGCTGTTCTGGAGGGGCACGCAGCATCTGCAGTCTCATGTACCCTGACGGCCCTGCCGCTCATCTGCCCTGTGACTTGGGTGGACTGGCTCTTGTCAGCGTAGCCTTCAGGGAGGCCTGGCAGCTGGGTTGCCCTCAGCCACTCTTGGGTAGGACAGGTTCAACTCTTCTATTGCCTCTGCTGCAGGATTGGAGTTGGTTTTCTAGGAGCCCTCTGTTTGAGAAGGTAAACCCTAAGGACAGGAGACTGTTGAAGGAGAAGGCCAACCAGTCAGGAGCCTGGGAGAGAAGGATAAGGTCTCCTCTGGAAAGCAGTTCCTCACAGCTCCCCCAAAGCCCCCTGGCCAGGGTCGGGGCTCGAGGGGGCAGGGGAGGTGGCCAGGAGTGCTGGCATCTTCTAGGGATTTTGGATTTTGAAAACTGCTCTGGGTTCTAAGAAGCTAATGCTACGTGTTTTCAGCTACTGAAATAAAATGATATTTGAAAGAGCAAGTCATTATTCCTGTGGCAGAAACTGCCTTGAGCCATTTTCTTAGTTTTTAAATATATGTTTCTCTCTAGATAACACAGCCTGGTTGTGATGTGAGCCTGTAGCCAGCCCCCTTCTCCTTGTGCTCCGGGGCATTAAAGAGCTCACCGAGGGAAGTCGGGGTCTGGGGTGAGGCTCTCACAGGTCCGAGCTCATGGCGAGGGTTCCTGGCTCAGCCCCAGGTCTGGCCCACCTTCTCTCCCACACACACACTATTGAAAAATAGGCAGAAATGAGAGGTGGAAGACCTGTTCCCTAGGTGTCGGGTGATGGAAGGAGTTGTTCCTAGAAGTGGACAGGCATTCCCCATGGAGGAAAGAGCTCAGCGTTCTTGCAGGAACGAGGCTTGAAGGTTTGAAGAGGCGTCATAAAGGAGACCAGGGTGGTGGGTTTGTCTTGGGAGCTCCATTCCGCTGGGCTGTGACACAGGCGTCTCTACGGGGCCTCCGCCCCGGCTCTTTGCACTGGCTCGTCTATCTTGGTGTTCTGTCAGACTGCTTTTTGTTGTAGCATTTAGCTTGTATCTAACTTGATATTTTAATTTGGAGGAAAACAAACAACTGTGTTTTAGAGCTGTCTTGGTATTATTTACTGGTTTTTATTAAATTGGTGAGTACATTTCTGGTGTGCTAAGTTGCTTCAGTCGCGTTCAACTCTTTGCGACCCTGCGGACTTGTAGCCCGCCAGGCTCCTCTGTCCATGGGATTCCAGGAATACTGGAGTGGGTTGCCATGCCCTCCAGGGGGTCTTCCCGACCCAGCGGTCGAACCCACGTTTCTTATATCTGCTGCATTGGCAGGCAGGCTCTTTACTGGGAGTGCCACCTAGGAAGCCTGGTGAGTACATTGGGCTCTTGTGAATTGCAGGTTCTCCTTCCCCTTGGAAAACAGACTGATGCCCACTTGGTGACTCACAGTGGCTTTGGTTCCAGCCCCCTGGGTGGCTGATGGTGCATCCACCTGTCTCTCCCCAGCCCTGACAAGCTCTGTGTCAGCCGCTCAGGGAGCAGGGGTCCAGCTCTGTTTCTTGGAGTGTGATTGCTTTTCCCTCCACTGTGCGAAACCGGTGATGGAGAAGAGTGTGAAACAGGCTCATTCTGTCCTCGAAACACCTGCAGCTGCTTTGCCTGTACTGTGGGCCTGATAAAATAAAATGCATTAAGCTCCTGTAATGCATTTTTGTGCTACAAATTCTGCCTTGGGCACTGGGTCACTGGAGGCGGTGTAATCCAGGGATCACTGCTGGTGGGAGCCTAAGTGGCTAATGTTTTCCAACAAGCGTTCCTATAGCCACCTGCTGTTCCCAACGTGCACTTACAAATGAGCTATGAGGTCAGTTAGCCATTCTGCATTTTAAGAAACTTCTATGTTGTTGGAAAAGTGTGATTCTTTATAATGAGTTTGCCCAGTCATTTCAGACACGAGTCAGGCATAATTGTTGTTTACATTGAAATAAACAATTCAGAGAGCAAATGGTCCTTACTAATGAGTTGAGATTTGGAGGGTCCGTTACCGAGGTATCTCAGAGAGCTTTGGGAGGTCTTGGGTGGGCTCTGTTTGCTGTCTGAATAACAGGTGTCTGATTTTCCTACTGCTGGAACACACGTGCCTGGGGCTCGTCATTGGTGGGAGGTGTGCAGGGACGGGCGTGTCAGTGCAGACAGCACACTCACATAGCGCCACCCAAGGCTGCACCCCGGAGACGCCGTCACAGCGCTGCGCTCCCCAGGGCTTGTCAGTGTTTTTAGGATCTGCTTGAACCTCTGACATTCTGAAATCCAATGAGCAAGAAAGTGTAAAACATTTCTTGTGAGTGGGGTGAAGACACTGAAGCAGCTGGAGCTGAGGCCCACCCTGGTCTGAGGCCTCGCTAACGTGGCCCTCCCTCTTGGGAGAGCCCCCCAGGTGGGGGAAGTCTGTCAGAAAACAAATGTTTAATTAAAGTCCGTAAGTATCCAGACCTGCAGTTCCGCCAGCTTTATCATCTTGTTTAAGGCTTATCCGGCTGCGCCGGGTCCTCCCCTTGTGGCATGTGGGTCTTTGATCTTCACTGGCACGCACCCTTAGCTGTGGCGTGTGGCGTCCAGTTCCCTGACCGGGGATCACACGTGGGCCGCCTGCGCTGGGCGCACAGTCGTAACCACCCGACTGCAGGGGACGTCCGATGCCAGCTTTAAGTGGGGCTTTTACTCCAAGATAAAGCCAACAAGCAACATTGCTGTCTGGCAGGGATTGAATAAAAATGTCAGGGGCTCAGACTTTGTGAATTTTGGCATCGCTTTATCTCCTTTAGGAAATCCCATGGAAGAAAAAGACAGTTCCAACCCCCTGCGCAGTTCCGGAGGCTCAGAGAGGGAAGAGAGGCTGGGGGTCCTGGCCTCAGCCAAGGGTGGGGGGCTGTGCCGCCTGCAGGTGGGAGGCTGGCTCCGCCCTTGGTCCTCCAGCTCCTCCGCCCACAGCAAGACGGGGTGGGGGGGCAGGGAGGGGCGCACTGGCTGGTGGCGGGGAGGGCTGGCTGACAGGTCTGCAGTCTGGCTCAGGCCCAGGCCCTCGCCCTGCTGCCAGCAGTGCTCAGAGGCAGAGACCTGTCTCCTCTGCCCTGGGTGTTCTCTTGGGCAGTTATTGTCACTGATTTTTGTAAACAAGTGAGTGAAACAGGAAATATTGTTACAGCTTTCACAGCACTTCTGGTCAGTCGGGTGTTGGTGGTTTTATACCATCTTTGCTTAATGATGGTATCTGTCAAGACTGTTCTTAGTCCTGGTGGGCGGTCTCACGACACCCACACCCGTCTTTCTGGGAGCAGAGGTGAGGTTTAGCTGTGGATGAGGGGTCTGAGGGGAATGGATTACTTTCGGATGTTGGCTTTAAAAGCTGAAGTTTGGTTCCCACCAGATGAGCGTTTTTAGAAACGTGCACATCAGACCTGTGTGAGTCCTGGAAGAATGTGCCTCGGGTCCACTTTCTGCTGGGAATGTCTCCTGGGCCACCAGCTGGGGGCACCCGATGCGTCGTTTCCCACCCGCGAGTGGCCTCTCCATGTGTCCTTCACCCAGGATGGTATCTGGCTGGGGTGTGGGTTGCACTTTCTGCTCTGCCCCATCTCTTGGTGTGCACAGCCACAGTCCCCAGGAAGCCGCTGTGGTGACCTGGGCAGGCCTTTTCTTTGTCAAGCCCTGAGGGTGTAGCTGCTGGACTCCTTGCAGGGCAGCTGGGGTGGGGTGGGAGTTGGGGACCGGGCTGACTGACCCCGCCTGTAGGGTCTGGCCTTCCCCCTCACCCAGGATGGCCTGGCCGAGCCAGGCAGCAGCAGGAGAGGGGCCTGAAGGGGGTCCGTGGGACATGGGGCTTAGACAGCTGCTTTGCACCCTCCCCTTTTCATCAGGGGCTCGTCCCGAGTGCTCTTCAATGCTGGCAAACAAACGCTCACCCATGTTCTTAAGTGTTTGTGCAGATTACTAAGAACAGCTCCGCAGCCCCTAACAGAGCTCTTTGGCCCCCTCCTAGGCCAGTATTTCATGGGGAGGCGGTGAGCAGGGCTCCCAGGAGCCAGGCAGCTTGTGGGTATGGAGCGCTGGGGGGCGCGGCTGAGGTTAAACTATGTTTAGCATTATGAACCAGCTGCTTTCAAAACCTTCTGCCTTGGCTGTTTTCCTCTTTTGGAGGGTTGGCATTCCTCTCATCATCTTCTTTACTGCTTGTGCCTCCCAAGGACTGTATATGTAGCTATCACAAGCAAAAGTGTATTGAAGTTGTTTTTAAAACTACTTCATGCTGAACTGTGGGGCCATGAGGAGCCTATAGATGAAAATATGTATGTATGTGAGGGAGAGTGATGATGACAGGCAGTATCACAGCCCCTCTTGCAGCTGATCAGCTGTGTCCTTTCTGCTTTCTCTCCCCTGCACACTCCTTGGCCGACCCTCTCTGGAAAGGCCCCACTTGGTTTCTGATGAATGGAGTGAGGAAGCTTGAGGCTGGCCAACCCAGGACGGAGGCTGTGAACACCCTGTGCTCTGAAACTGCTGCTCGTGAAATAAGAATAACTTTGTTCCCCAGCAGCTTGATTTTGCCTCTTTGCATGTGCCCAGCTTGGTCTCTAGAATTCCATCAGAGAGTAATTGAACGTTCATGACACTTGAGTGGAAACAGGTCTGTGGGTGCTGAGAAAAGAAGATGAAGATTCAGCCCACCCACCAGTCCCTTGCCCCCTTTCCTGTACCCAACAGTCCACCCCACCCACTGACACCGAAATGCATGAGCCAGTTGGCTGTTGTTGGTAGATGATAACCTACTCAGCATTTGGGACAAGTTCTAGCATGTATCTTCCACTTGGTGAGCGATCCTGACAGGAGAGGAATTGAGCTTAATTCATATCATCTAATAACCTCAGTGCAACACCTTGGGAAGTTAGCCTTCCAAAACTGCCCCAGACTTCTCCCCAGTGAATTGCAATGCCGTCTAATTTTTTTTCCTTTTCTTTAACCAGCTCTGCTCCCACAATTACTTGTTTAGTAGTTTCCACATTTCAGAAATCAAAGCCAAGTGTAAAGGTGTGTCTGAGAGGTACACAGACCTGCATAGAGAAATAAGGTGTTCCTGGCTGAGGAGAATCTCCGGGTGGGGGCCAGAATATCCAGGGTTATTGTGGCCGTGGTGCCCGGCTTCCTTTTCCAGACAGAAGGCGGGCCCTCTGGTCCACCCATGGAGTTGGCGGTCGCCTGCAGTCGGCAGAAGGCAGCCGCGGCAGAGCTGTGAGGGGGTGTGGTGAGACCTGAGCCTCTCCCCTCTTTCCCAGTCTGCCTTTGACTAATGAGGTGTTAGACTGAGCCAGGGCTGAGTTAATTTCAGGGCTAATCCATTTCCTGCTACTTTTATTCAGCCAACACCATCCATCAGGAGGAGAGGAGAGCCCTGGGGACCCTCTTCTGCATCACCCCAATATCTTGAAGGCAGGGAAGGGCAGCAGGGGGCCTCCCGCCCTTATTAGAGATGCCGAAGGTGTAGAAACACATGAGGCCTTGGCGACAGAAATGTCTCCGCTCACTTCCGGCTGCTGTGCACTGGCGGTGCCCCCACCCCCTGCCCCAGCCTGGCAGCCGCTTCTCCCTGCCCGGGCGGGCTTTGCTCCCAAAAAGATGATTGTGCTCATCAGACGAAGGATGCATATTGAGGCCATCCACGCTTCTGCTGCGAAATCCTTTAGGAGAAAGACAACTGGTATCCAATATCTTCAAGTAATGAACTTATCAGTAAATATAACACACGGGCTCATTAATCTTCACTTTGCTTTTGGGCCAAGTGGGAGCTCAGCTTCTCGGGAGACACAGTTTCATCTGTTCCTTCCCTCAAACCTCGTCCCAATTTAGACTCAAACACACTGCCCTGCTCTCCCTGGGAAGCAGTTAATAGTGTTTTTTTCACACAACGGATTGTCCAGGCTCGGCCTGTTTGCTCAGGCCGTGGGCATGTGTCTGCACTGGGTGTGATCAGGACATCAGAGCAGGACCGTGAACGCCCCTGAGGCATCTTCTCTGGGAGAAGAAGCTGCTGTCCTTCGTTGCCAGTCTTTGCTCCCGCTGTCCTGAGGTCACTGCCTCTGCCCACTTTTCTCTGAAGAGAATGGAGGGTGGGGAGGGTGGCGGACCACAGGGCGCTGCCCTTCAGTCTGCCTGCGGGGGTCTAGGCTTGAAAGAGATCTGAGATGAGATGCTGTTTGCCTGGGGAACAGTGCGGGGGCACACTGGTGTACAGGCCCCAGGAGGAGGTTCAGGAAAGGATTCCGATTCTCTGCAGCTCGGGCCTCTGGGACCTGGAGGTATGACCAGATAAGAGCTGATGGCATGAGGTGATGGGAGAGGCAGCCCAGATCTCCTGCACCTTTCCTGAAAGAAAGGGCCAGACAGACGCCGGAAACTCCACCCCCCCCCCCTCCGATGCAGCCCCTGCCCCCATGTCCTCTCCTCAGCTCTTCCTCCTGCAGCATCTCGGTTGCAGAGAGCCTGGCCCGCAGCCCGCCCACTCCCAGGAGGAGGCAGGCCCGGGGCAGGGGGCTCACCTCCTGCCCCCTAGGTGGGGTTGGAAGTATCCGGCTCCACTGCGACACCAACTGGACTCAACATTTCTGTTCTTTGTCTTTAAATACAATACCTTCTCCAGCCCTTGAAATGACCCATTATTCCTGGAGAGCCCCATTCGTGTGTGTTTGGTTTCCCTCAGCCTTTGAGAAGCAGCGGGTGTCCTGAGCTGGGTACTGAGGCTTCCTCCAGCCGGAAGTGCTGAGCCACCCGCTCTGTGCTCGCCAGCACCCACGTGGGGCTGCTGGCCACGTGTGTCCGAGGGAGGCACTGTGCAGGCGCCTTGGGGTTCCACCCTCAGTGCAGCAGGAGCCCCTTGGACTCAACTTGAACGCGCGGGTGCTCTTGTTGTGGGGGGAGGGGGGGTCGGGTTATAGCAGCAGGAACCCGTGCTGTGCCCACTGTCCGCTCTCTGGACCCGAGTGGGAGCCGGGCTCCGGGCCCGCCCTAACCTTGCCTTCTCTGCTTCTCCCGCTGCTGCAGGTTACGTGTTCTGTATGTTGCATCGCCTCCCGAGCAGCATGACTGTACGTTTGACCACATGGGCCGTGGGCCGAGAGGAAGCCATCATGAAAATGGTGAAACTGGACCGGAAAGTGGGGCGCTCTTGCCAGCGCATCGGGAGGGGTGCTCCTGAAGGCCGGCTTGGCCGCCACGTGACGCTGTTCTTAGTTCACTAATGTTAGCCTTATTTAGGACAAAGTCAGCCAGACACCTTGTACTGGGCACGCGTCAGACTACAGCCAGTCCGTTTCCTTTCCTTAGCCAGCCGTCCTGGTACTGTAGTTTAGGGGTTGATGGTGGTTGAAATTGATTTCTGGCTGGTTTCTAAGGTGCCTGCTAGCCATTGTATAAAATTAAAACATGAAGAATATTTTTTTGAGCATGGCTAGTGGATTTAAAACCACACATACCTGTCACTGCTGGAGTCAAACTTAAAAAAGCCTTAAGTGGAAAGCGTTCCAGACGGAGACTCTGAGTCACTAGAGGAGAAGCTGGTGTTCAAGTCCCCACGACGCACGTGGCTTTGCCGGAAGCTCTGGTTAGCATCCGGCCTTCACCTCTCCACTGTCCTTAGTCCCAGTAGCCTGGACCCCTGATGGCCAGACGTGCCTGGGCCTCAGGCAGCTGCTGAGATCGGCCCGTGGCTGGGCTGGGGGTGGCCTTGCTCTCCCACTGAGCAGGAAACGGGGGGTGGGGGCAGGTTCTTAAGAAAATTTTTTACCTGAATTAATATGAAAAAACTCTCTCATCACACGAGACGAGAAACAGTAACCTCACTTTGAAAATTAGCTCCACTCAAGACTAGCCCACGAACAAGAACCACCCTTTCTACACAGGCACCCCCGGTCACAAGAAGCAGCCGGGCTCCCTGACCCCACGGCTCCAGCCTGCCGTCCGCTGAGTGCAGGGATCCGGCCCTGATCAAATACGGCTAACTGCAGCACAGCAGCTGTGGCCGACAGACTGGCCTCGGCAGCTAGGTTTTTTTTAAAGATGTTTCATAGCCACCAGGAATCGATAGCCGTGCTGGGAGCTGCCCGCAGCTCTGTCCTGTGCAGCAGGAGCATCCTCGCCCCTCAGGTCTGTGTGGCCCCGCGGTCCACGGGCCACCAGCCCGCTCTGCCACACAGAGGCTTGTTTGAGGGGGCAGTGCCCGTCGCTGGGACAGAGGTGGGTCTGTCTAGAGCGTGGCTCGCGGGCGGGGAGGGCGTGTGGCTCAGCCTGCGCCTCTCCGGAGGGCACAGGGGCCGAGTGGAGGCGGTAGCTCAGGCCGGGCGGGGCGGGCCTGTTGGGCCCCTGTTAGGAAGTGCTCACCAGTCAGGTGGGGAGAGGGGTAGGAGGGAAGAGGGGCCCTTGAAAGCCTGAGCAGGGGTCTGGACGCCCCAAGCCCGTCGGACCCAGGCCATTTTGAGCTGCCCACGCATAGGCTACTGGGAGAGTTGAACCCAGCAACTTAACCCTTTCTTACCACAACAAATGGTCACTCAGCTCTGTCCACAAATTAACAGTAAATATCTGCAACTATAGATGTTTTTGGTCCAAAAACTGAAATAAGAAATCATGCTTCCCCCACCCCCCCCACGCCCCACCCCCAAGGCACCCCCCAACCAGAGTGGAATCCGCTGCAGAATCTCCAGCCTTAATTCTTGCTTCAGGACCCAGACTGGGGTCTTGCTCTTGGGCAGCCCAGGGCTGAGAGGCCAGGCATGCCCACGTTTACCACTGTTGTCAAGCCACGGCCCTCTGGCCAGTACCTGGCCGTCCTCAGTGATATGGCCCACCTTGGCGCCCTGCCCAGCTCCGATCTCGAAACGGCCACCAGGCGCCCTCCCGGCCCCGCTGCTGCTGCCGCTGGTGGCCCCGGGACACGGGCTCTGGAAGGCGGGCTGCGCACAGGGCTCGCAGCCCCCGGCCGCTTCCTGATGGCAGAGCTGGGGGTGGGGAGGGCTCGTTCCCCCTGCAGTATCTGTTCTGTGAAGTTTGTTAAATGTAAGGAAAGCTTAAATTCTTGTATCTTTAAAAGAGAAAAATCTTATTTAACCCTTTTGTGTTCTAGATTTACTTACACACATAGCCTAGAGCCCAGTTTTAGTTTTAACATTGTGAAAATATTAAAAGAATCTTGTAACTTTATTCTTTTTTCTCCTGCTGAAAAAAAAAATTAAACCAATCGTATGACAGTCTGGATTTCTCTGTTTCGCCAGTTTTCCTAAGTGCCACCTGGATGACCAGGAAAATAGTAAAAGGTACTCCCCAGCCGGAGGGCGAATGAGGTGGAGGCTCTGTGGGGGGCTCACTGGTCCCTCAGAATCCAGGCTGCATAGCTGCTGTGCCGGGTTCTGTCAGATGGCTCTGCCTCAGGTGACCCTGGGGTGGAGGTGCGTCTGTTGTCGTCCTTTGCTGCACCAAGGGCACGTACCTGGGGGAGATGGGAGGAAGTGAGCGCCAGCCCTGAGGGGCCCCCAGGGGAGTGGGGGTGGGTGTGCCTGGATCCCGGCACATCTGAGACCCAAACCTCCCCAGGGACAGCCAAGTGCCGGATCGATGATCACCTCACAGGCTTTAAGCAGGACTAGGCCGGCTCAGGGTGGAGGCTGCGGCCCACGTCTGCAGCGCCCAGGAGCCTGGAGGCGTTCTGGGAAGGTGCTGCCGAGCTGCGGTGGCCACCTGGGCCCGCACCCCTCCTGATGGTCCCAGGGGAAGTTCCACAGCGGGCTTGCTTGGCTCACGGGACAGGCGTGCCCGGATGCTCTCTGCCCAGAGGTGAAGACGGCACGGAGCCCTGGGGGAGGGCCCACAGCCCACAGGAACCTGCATCGTTTCTGATGAGAGCCCACGTCACGTCTCACAGCTGTGAACTCAGGACTTGTGAATGCGCACTTGTATATTTGCTCACCTAGGCTGTTGTGCAAAACGAAGCTTGCATTCTGCCCACAAATGAACTGTCGGGCTTCTGGACAAAGTCCTCCTTTACAGATGGCTCAGAAAAGCAGTTCCCCACCGAGAGGCCCCAGAAGCCCTCGGCAACCTTCACAGACCCAGAAACCCAAGACAAAGGAGGGCTGAGTTCTCTGCTGAACCCCCTGCCCACACCCCAGCCCAGAGGCCAAGTCTGTGCCTCACCTCCCCCCTCTGCCAGCTTCTCTGCAGGGGGGTGTAGCATCAGGACCTCAGAGCTGGGAGAGCCCGACGGCAGGTTCCTGGCGTTTCCTCCCAGGTTCCTCTGGGAGCTGGCACTGCCCTTCATAGAAGGCAGCCGGGAAAGCCGGGTGCTGAGACCTGGGGAGCCCTGCCCGAGGCCCGAGCTGGTTAGTGCTCGGAGGTTCCTGCGGTTCCCGCCTACAGCATCTCCTCTTTACTGTCAGAGCCCAGGCAGGTCTCGGGAAACTCCGGTAGCTGCTGGGCTAAAAGTAAACCAGGGCTAAATGCGGCCATCAGGGAGGACAGCCTGCCACCTGAACACGTGGTGGAAAGAGGCCACCTCCTGCCATGAGCGGCACGGCGACCTTGGGCTGGCCGAACCTGTCCTGTCCACCCCACTGCTGCTCAAGGAGGAGGCTCACCTGGCGACAGGCTGTAAGCGTGTCAGCAGTGTTCCTGGGTGTCCATGGGAACCCAAGCCCCGGGTACCGCTCCCACCTGATGGGCCTTGGCTCCTCCTGGAGCTGGCTCTCAGGCGGCAGCTTCAGCTGTCCCAGTTGCAGGGACGCCAAGGGAGATGGTAGTGGGGGGTGGGTGGGGCAGCCTCGTCGTCTCCCCTGGGCTCAGGGCCGTAAAGACGCAGGATGCAAATGGTAAACGCTCGAGACTCCCGTCTCGATGAGGGGGATGAAGGGAGTCTTCAGGCCATGAGCCCTCTTGGTGGGGGGCGGTGAGTTTTGTTTTTGTTTTTTTTTTTAAGCAGAAAGTCACTTGGGGTCAGGGAGCCCATTCCAGAGTCTGCTTTCCAGCTGGCAGAGGACAGGGACACAAGGCTGGGCCCGTCTGGATAGTTGGTTGCAGAGGAAGTGAGTGACCAGCCCAGCTCAGAGCCAGACGAAAGGGAGGGCACCCCCACCCCTCCGCTAGGTTATTCCATGAGCATTCTTCAGCATTTTTAAAAATAAGTACTTTAAAAAGAGTGATTTTCAGCAGTGCACACCTGTGCTCACCTCTGTAGTGGGGGCAGCTCCCAGCCCGCGTCTTTCAGCAGGTCTTGACTGCAGGCCCTCGGGCTCTGCTGAGGTGTGGCCCGTCTCACAGACACCAGCAGGATCAGCACGTCCTCTCCCTTCTCTCCACCCCAGGGCTGAGGTGTACCAGAAGCTGGCTTACCCTCCAGCGAGTCCCCCTCACCATTCACTCATTCCCTGCAAAACGCCAGGGCCTTAGGATCCTGTCCAGTCACCCAGGGGGGAGAAGCAGGTGCGTCCCGGCTGCCCTGTCCATCCTTCCCCAGCTCCTCCAGTGACTCCTGAGTGGACACCAGGCCCAGGACAACTTCTGCTACAATAAAAACCACCGACTGCATTTCACATCCCTTAGGCTGCTAATGAGCACTGGACTTCCACCGGAGCCACTGTCAACGCGGAATCGATGGCTGTAGCCACAGAAATAAATGGAGCGTGGCCTGTACCGCGGCCCACGGCCACGGCCATCACCACCTGCCCGGCCACCGCCCCAGCCGCATCCAGAGGAGCCGGCCACCCACATGGAAGATGGGAGTGAAATCGCACCAGGAAAAAACACAAGAAGTAAACTGCTAATGAGGAAAAACTCCTGGAAGGAGACACAGTTAATTTTGTTTCCTCCTTTGACACCTTTTCTTCTCTGTCCGAAGGGAGGTTCTTAATTGAAGCCGCACTGGGGAACGCTCCCTTTATTACCAGCTGGCCTCCGCACACAGGATGCTCTGTTTTTATCACAGATAAGACCTCCCTTTCCCCGTGGCTCTAGAAAGAATAAGTGATTACAATTCTGTTATCTTCTAAATTAAAAAAAAAAAAAAGGTGAGGTTGACTGGGTCGGCACTGTCTGCACAGTGGTTTGACAGCTGGGGGAACAGCACAACTCCCGAGCAGTTTCTGCACAATTCAGAAGTTGCTTTTTTCTTGGCCAAGGACTCCGTCTAACAAACACATCCCACTCTTGCCGAAAATAATTCTCTTTTTCTCAACTCTTCTAGGGATAAAACACTTTTATTTGCCAGGAATCAACACACTTCATTTACTAAGATTTAAAAAGGGATAGTTTAAAGAGCAATTGAGAAGAGTCCCACATCCATCATGGGCTCATGGTTCTAACTAAAACTAGAACAACACTGGAAAAAGCACTGAGAATATGGGAAGACAAGTGTGTGTGTTTCAAGTTTTGAGTGCTTGGCACCCAGCCTCGACTGGGGCACGTGTGGTACGTGCCCTGCCAGCCGTGCTCAGAGCCAGCCCTCCAAGAAGCTCCAGGAGGTGACGGAACGCTTTCCCCCAAAGAAGTCTGCCTCTTACGCTGCACAGAGCTTTATCTAAAGTGAAGGGCAAGAGGCTCTGCTCGTTCTATCTCATGACCTGGTTACAAAGGTGGTGTTTCCAACAAAGGGCCAGAGGCCACATGCACTCCTGTCCATCTGCCCCGACCTCCTCAACCCCACCCCGTGCAGATGAGCCGCCGGCCCTCCTCTGCTGCTGCCCCCTCCCAGCCTGGGCCAAACCCGCAGCCTGGCGCCACAGCTCCCCAGGGACTTGGCCTCTACCTTCTGCTGGGCAGAGGGGTCTGGTGGGGGCTCCCTGGAGCTGGGTCTCAGCCTCTGCACTCCTCTCAGCTCCTTTGGTTTCTTTGAGTTTGGAAGCCATTTTGGTCCATTTGGCTCCCGGCGGCGTGGGTTGGGGGAGTCCTCTGTAGGACTGGCCAGGGCTCTGGAGATGTCAGTCCCCTATGGACTTGTTGACTGGCCCCATTCTCTAAACCAGAAGGCTCATCAGGGAAGGTGGAGCCCCTGCCTAGTGGCCAGAGGCAGACTGGAGTGCCCTGCTGAGCTTCGTCAGCATCCAGAACAGGCTTCCAGACCATCAGGGGCCCCGGGAGGCAGCTGCGGGGAAGGGCAGCTGCTGGGGAGGGGCAGCCTCACCATCCCTTCCTTCCCTTTACATGATTAACAAGGGTGAGTGAAGTGCTGCAGGAGCAGGGAGACAGTTCTGTTCTCCAGACAGACCTCAGGGTGGAGAGAATTCACCGGGGACGAGAGAGAAGGGCCGAGCTGCTGGCCAGCTTGGCACGGTCCATGCTTCCTGGTTGGCAGCTGAGCGGCCAGGCGGTGTTTGTCCCCCATGCTTGGACGCAGAGGGATGCTGCAGGGCCACGGCTCAGAAGGCTCCGGACCTTCCCCAGGTCAGCAGTGCCGGCTTCCAGACTGGGACTCCTCTCTGGACAGGTGACTCCATGAGTAAGCCCGTGAACAGGTGCTACCTGCAAAGGATTTGAACCTTGCCCACTCCCGAGTCCCCTGCTCCTCCTGTTGCCCTGTTGGCAGTGAATGCGCCACCAGAGGAGGTGCTGAGTGGACAAGAATTCCAGGCTCTAATTGGCAACCGGAGGCTGGATGCTGAGGGAGGTGGTCACCCACCCATGGTGAGCAAGTGAGCAATCCCATTTGTTACCGGAGCCCTCCTCTCACAGTGAAAAGCTGCCCAACCCGGGGTTCCACTCACCCCACACGGGGGATGCAGACAGAGATCAGAGTCAAGGGCACTGAGGGGGACCCGCAAAAAGACAACCATCTGGTTTATTCATGCAGCTTGAAGCGACCCTACTCCTCCAGGATCGATAAGCCACTCACATGTATGTCACACTTGGAGGAAAGCTGACTCACTGGCTCTTCGCACACTCACGACCACTGTGTGCTTAAGACCGAAAGTGCCCACTCTGCCTCAGGCAGGGTGTGCGGAGGGCCTGACCGCTGCAGCCAGCCACCAGGAGAACCTGGGGAGGGGCTTTCACAGGGCGATTAGCACTGGGTGGACATCACTCACACGGGGCAGATCAAGCAACAACTGTCAGATTAGATGGTTTCAGTGAGGATTAAGAGGAAAGCTGCTTAGAACTGTCCCCCCCACCCCCCAAATCCCTGGCTGAGTATTATGGTCTGGGGAAAAGCAGCAACCACTGATCACCAGCAGGCGGGGAGAGGCCCCTCTTGCATTCCAGACCCTGACCGGCAGGATGGCTGTCTCCGTCCAGCCTAGCCAGAAGCTGCGGCAGGTTTCTCTCTGCATACTTCTGAACGTTAAAATTAGCTGGTGGCATAATCACTGTTTCCTGGTCAGCCTCCCAAGCTTAAAGGCGGGATTCATTCCAGGAATGACAGGTTAATAACCTGGCACTTTGAGTGATTATTAACTCCAGTGTCCGCAGATTGATTTGTTCATTGTGTATTTTGTTGAACTTCCTCAAAGGATTTTCCTTGTCAGATCATGAAGCCCTGCCTCCATCCCTCCCTGAGGAGACGTGCACACTATTTTTCCACTCTACCCCACACTCCACTGTTCAAAACTAAAGAAGGAAAATTACAGCATCAAAAGGGTTTAAAACAAGTGATTTGCGGTTTGAGCCTTTCAAAAGATCTGGAATACCTATGATTCAGCAAATGGAGAGAAACTAAAAGAAATAAAAAGCCATTTGGTTGCCAGGGCAATGTGTTCCATAAAAGTAAACACACTGAAACCTCCTTCCTCAGGGCGCCTCTGGGTGAAGGCCCAACACACCCCCCTTCCAGGTCCGAGTCCACGTGCCGTTTCTGTATGCTGACCCAGGCCTGCCTATTACTTCCTTCCGTGCCCTTTGCCGGTTAGATTAGAGAGGTAGGGTGTTAATGGAGGACTTGATGAAGATTGAAGACCCACTCTCTCCCTCTGGAGACCAGCCTGATTTGAACAAATTGAGGAGAACAGAGCAGCCCCTTTGTGTCCTTGGGAGGAAACCCGTTCTGTGTCCCTTTCCACGGCCAGTACTGCTCCTTTGGGGGAGGGTGTGGGGGAGTCCACAGGGACCCCTGCTCGGGCGGGGACACGGCTCCGCGCCACCTGGCCACCGCGTCACTCCACACGTGCGCCTCCTTTATTGGTGCTGCCGGTTGGGTGAGCGTGAGTTGGAGCCGGGGCTGGAGGGCAGGGAGCTGCCGCTGGGGGCCTGCAGGGCGTGGGGGTCGAGCTGCTGCCCGGCCGCGCTGGCGCCCCCTGTCCCAGGCTCGTCGCTGCTGTCCTTCTGGGCACTCTGCTGCTCGGGACACTCAAAGTGGACGCAGTGGAACACCTGTGAGAGAGGAGAGGCGGTGAGTGTGGGCCGAGTGTGGGCCGGGGTCCCACCCGAGCTGTGCCGAGTCAGGTCACGGTCCCCAGGGGAGTTAGAGAGGGTCCTCTGCCCCCTGCTGTGGGCGCAGACAGGAGCAACTAGAAGGATGGAGCGTGTTTCAGGGTAAAAGTAAGCGGGCTGATGGTCTAAGAGTTACAGGCAGCGTGGTGTGGATTCCTAGAAAATGTTCCCACCGCACTTCTCCGTTTTGGGTTACTTTGGTCTCACGAGCTTTTCTTTCTCTTTAAATTAACATTCTTATATCTGGTAGTTGGGTTAGAAGCTAGTGGGGTTGATGGTGGTGGCGATGGCTGCAAGACTCTGAAGATACTAGAAACCAATGAATTGTATGCTTTAAATATGTGAGTTGTATGGCATGGGAATTGTACTGCCATAAAGTCCAGCAGGGCACTACCCCAGGGGATCTCCAAGGGACCAGGGAGCCGGCTGACCTCATGCTGTGGCCTCAGGAAGGAATACATTCTTGGTATGAATTCATCCTCTGGGCAGCAGTCCTGGGGAGGGAACTTCAACCTGATGGGCCTTGGGCCAACTGGGAGCAGACACCCTCACGTGGAGGAGCGGGCCTCCCACAGTACCCAGGAGAGGCTAGGTGACTCGTGTGACTCACTCAGGAAGCAACACTGAGCAGACAGGTGGGTTCCACACAGAGCTCGGCGAGTAAGCGTGAGCCTTGGCCTTGGCCTTGACCTTGAGCAAATGCAGCATAGCTGGGGTGGCGGGAGCCCTCACACCCAGTGCAGGAGGGACAGTTGGGCATGAGCTGGGGCAGAGGGGGCAGCCCCCCTCAGAGCAGGGTCTGCAGAGGAGCCCTCCTTGGCACACATGGGAAGTCCTTGTTTCAGTGTGTAACGGCCATATCCTCCTGGGATCCCTGCTCCCTGTCCTGAGCTCTCTGCAGAGCAGAATCACATCCTCTGCAGTGGGGTCTTCAGTCTGGGGAACACACATCTACTTTCCAAGAAGCATGCTGGCTTCTTGGGAATCAATTTCCAGATCCTCAAATTCTGTATTTTCCAAAACTGCCTGAGAAGTGACTGAATCCTGACACCCTCGCCCACATCCCGAGAGGAAAGCACAGCCCTGAGCTGCCCTGCTGGGTGCCACTGGGGCACACCAAGCCCTGGGTGAGCACACACCCCCACCGTGAGTGAGGATCCTGGCGGCTCCTGGTCCCCAAGCTGGGGAAGCGTGGCCTGGGGGAGATGTTCTGAATTCAGAACTGAACTGTATATGTGACTCATGTAATTCTTCTAAACGTAATTGGAATTTTTCCAGAATTATGAAGACATTCTCAAAATACATTGGCTAAAACCCATGAATGATTCCACAATTGTTTTCAGATTTGGTGTCCCTTAATTCAACAAGTTGGTTAAAATCTATCTTTGTAAATCATGTCATCAACTATATATTCCTAATAATTAGTCATCTTCCACCTTTTAAAATGTTTATTTTTTCTTATATTAACACAAATGATTATATTTAAACTTATGAACAAATGTTTTACTTAAAATGTTCAAAAAATTATACTTTTTTCCCCAAAGCTCTTTTAGGGGATATGCAGACAGAAGAACTGTACAAAGAAAGTCTTAATGACTTGAATAACCACAATGGTGAGATCACTCACCCAGGGCCAGACATCCTGGAGTGTGAAGTCAAATGGGCCTTAGGAAGCATCACTATGAACAAAGCTAGTGGAGGTGATGGAATTCCAGCTGAGCTATTTCAAATCTTAAAAAGATGATGCTGTTAAAGTCCTGCACTCAATATGCCAGCAAATTCAGAAAACTCAGCAGTGGCCACACGACTGGAAAAGGTCAGTTTTCATTCCAATCCGAAAGAAGGGCAATGCCAAAGAATGTTCAAAGTACTGCACAACTGCACTCATCTCACACGCTAGCAAGGCAGTGCTCAAAACCCTTCAAGCTAGGCTTCAGCAATATGTGAACCAAGAACGTCCAGATGTTCAAGCTGGATTGAGAACAGGCAGAGGAACCAGAGGTCAAATTGCCAACATCCACTGGATCATAGAAAAAGCAAGGGAATTCCAGAACACCATTTGCTTTACTGACTATGCTAAAGCCTTTGACTGTGTGGATCACAATAAACTGTGGGAAATTTCTTCAAGGGATGGGAATACCAGACCACCTTACCTGCCTCCTGAGAAATCTGTGTGCTGGTCAAGAAGCAACAATCAGAACCGGATGTGGAACAATGAACTGATTCCAAATTGGGAAAAGAGTACATCAGGGCTGTAATTGTCACCCTGCTTATTTAATTTATGCAGAATACATCCTACAAAATGCCGGGCTGGATGAATCACAAGCTGGAATCCAGGTTGCTGGGAGAAATATCAATAACCTCAGACATGCAAATGACACCACCCTTAGGGCAGAAAGTGAAGAACTGAAGAGCTTCTTGATGGAAGGTGAAAGAGGAAAGTCAAAAAGCTGGCTTAAAACTCAACATTAAAAACTAAGATCATGGCATCTGGTTCCATCACTTCATGGCAAATAGAAGGGAAAAAATGGAAACAGTGAGGTACTTTATTTTCTTGGATTCCAAAATCACTGTGGACAGCGATTGCCACCGTGAAATTAAAAGATGCTTGCTCCTTGTGAGAAAAGCTATGACAAACTTAGTGTATTAAAAAGCAGAGATATCACTTTGCCAACAAAGGTCAATATAGTCAAAATTATGGTTTCTCCAGTAGTCATGTGGATGTGAAAGTTGAGCTATTAAGAAGGCTGAGCACCAAAGAATTGATGCTTTCAAACTGTGGTGCTGGAGAAGACTCTTGAGAGTCCCTTGGACAGCAAGGAGATCAAACCAGTCAACTGAAAAGGAAATCAGTCCTGAATATTCACTGGAAGGACTGATGATGATGCTCCAATATTTTGGCCACCTGATACGAAGAGCTGACTCACTGGAAAAGACCGTGATGCTGGGAAAGATTGAGGGCAGGAGGAGAAGAGGGCAACAAAGGATGAGATGGTTGGACAGCATCATCAACTCAATGGGTAGGAGTTTGAGAAAACTCTGGGAGATAGTGAAGGACAGGGAAGCCTGACATGCTGCAGCCCATGGGGTTGCAAAGAGTGGACACAACAGAGCAACAACAATAAAAACAACTTGTTTGAAGGCCGTTGCTCACAGAACTTAGGCGACTAAGCCCTCAAGAGAGTGCTTTTAAAAGTTGACAAGCAGGAATCCCCTGGAAGTCCAGTGGTTAGGGCTCCACACTGTCACTGCTGAGGGTGCAGGTTTGATCCCTGGTCAAGGAACTAAGATCCTGCAAGCCATGTGGCTGCCCCCTCCCACCCCACCACAATCTACAGGTAGATCCGCAGCAACATGGATCTAGAGAGTAACATCCTAAGTGAAGCAAGCCAGGAAGAGAGAGATGCCACATGATATCCCTTACATGTGGAATCCAAAATATACAAATCAACATATCTATGAAACAAAACCAGATTCAGACAGAGAGAACAGACTTGTGGCTGCCTAGGAAGGAGAGGAGAGGCAGGGGTGGGAAGGGCTGAGTTCTGGGTGAGCAAGTGCAAACTGCAGAGCAGATACACAGCAAGGCGCTGCTCTACAGCGCAGAGCTGTATTCAGCATCTGACAAACCACAATGGAAAAGGATATGAGAAAATGAATGTATATACATATATATACAACTGGAGTCATTCTGCTGTTCATAAGAAATTAACATAACATTGTAAACCAACTGCACCTCAATAAAATTAAAACAAAAGTTAACAGACTTAGAGGGGAAGGCAAGAACATTATAGGTAAGACGTGTTCCAGGCAAGGGGAATAATATTGGTAAAGACGCTGGGGAGGAGGCAGCCAGCCAAGTGATGTCTGAGAAGTTTCAAGCAGCCAACTGTGAGGAGAGGTGACAGTGGTGGTGGGTGAGGCTCTGGAGCAGAAAGCTGGAGTGGGATTTAGGGGTGAGTGCCAGTTATGGAGGGGCCTGATGGCACCAGACAGCCTTGGAGACACCAGTGCACTGGGCCAATAACAGGACAGGAGCTGAGGCTGAGGGAGCCAGAGGTCACCATGGCTGGGGAACCAGGAGACAGAAGACGCTGCTAGAACCACAGCATCCTGGACAAACGCCTGCAGGGCCTGGTTCTCACATCATGCTACTGCACCCTGCGGGTTTGCTCCTTGGGTCTCCAGACTTCTCCTAAAGCAGCCCAGGGTCCTAGATATAAGATGATGCGAGTTGTAATAAAGCTGTCACTGATTTATAGAAGCATGTAACCAGTGTGCAGTGATTGCTTGGAAAGGACTGCCAGGTGCCTGGGCCCGTGTGGACCGCTGTGAGAGACGGCACAGGCTCTCAGCCCTGGCCACCCCGTGTTCCCAGGAGAGCTCAAGCCTCACTCTGCTTGGGTTGGGCGCACCCTTTCCTTCTGAGGGGCCTACTGGCTAGAGAGGAGCCACTGAACTTGGATCTGCCCGCTTCCTGAGTCCTGGATAAAGGCTGGGCTGTAGAGGAGAAGGCACTGGAGTTCTGGGAGTGGGCAGGAAGCAGGCCAGGCTGGCCATGGGCCGCCCTCCCTGAGGAAGGACCAGGCAGAGGAGACTGCAGGGGGCTCAAGGGTGCAGAGAGCTGGGGGTGGGGCTGCCCCTTCCTCCTGGGAGCTCTGTGATGCACCACAAACACCCACACCATGCGCACAGGCATACATCCACAATGTACGCATACACGTGCACTCTCCTGCAGAATCAGGTTCACAGAGGAGAAGACAGATGTAATATCAACCGGGAAATTATACTTAAAATATAAATTCCGTGCTTACTTCCCTGCATCACTATTTTTCCATATTCCCACTTCAATTCATTTGTCTATCACTGTTTCAAATCCTGCCTTTCAGATTCTAACGGGGACTGACTGAGCCGGGCCCTCTCTGAACAGCAGAGCCTGCTTCTTCTCACTGTGAGCCCCCACTCTCTCTAAAGCTCAGGCTGGTGCTGCCTCCTGTGGACCCCCATGGCGGTAGCTGCCCGGGATCAGCGCCCCCCCCCCCCCCCCTGAGCAAATCTACCGACTTGGGCCCGTTGGCAGGTGCTTACCTGTCAGCAGCCTAATGGGAGGGCCTTTTCTGGGGATTTAAAAACTGTCTACAGGGCCACTGGCTCTCACCTGAGCTACTTGGGGTCAATCTGAAAATCCTCTTCTAAGTAGCAGCTATTAATCTCTCCATCAGCTGCACATTCTTCGAGCTCCTGACGGCGCCCCCAGGCTGCCGGCCGTCGCCGCCCCAGGCGGCGGGGCTTTCCTCCCGCGCCCCCGCGCCTCCCTTCGGCCTCGGCTCCTAGGCCGCCTGCGGGGCTGGGGCTCCTCCTCCCGCCCGCCCCTGAGCTGTCAGTTCCCTTCCCACCCAAGGACCCAGGCGTGGCTCTCCTTTCTCCCGCTCAGGGCCTCACACAGGAATAAACCGATCAGTAAAGACTCTGAAGTGAAAAGTAAAGACGAGCGCAGCGGCCGCCACCTGAGGAAGGGGCGTGTGGGCGGCGCGGGCCGGGGCGCCGGGCGCGAGAAGCCTGGGGGACTGTCTCGAGCCTCTACCTGCGAGACTGGCCTGTGCCTGCCCCTGTCTCTAGCCCACCCACCCACCTGTTCTGAAGGAGTCATGCAACTGGCTGTTATTCCCAACACACCCAATGGGGACGTTTCAGCGTCCGGTGGCGGCTCCGGGAATCAGGCCCACTCGTCTCCCTGACCCCGCCGAGCTCAGCGCAGGCTCTGCCCCGAGTGGGGGAACTGGGAACCCCGAAGCCTGCCTGGCGGAGCCTCCACAGCGACCGTGAGGAACCAGGGCCGGTCAGAGCTGCGCTTCAGGCTGCGACCCTGGAGTCCCAGGCTGTCACCAAGGGACCAACTAACTCTGATGCGGGTTCCTGAGCATCTCCAGCACCCAGTGGGCTCCGCCGACTCATAGGCAACACACAAGAAACAGCTATCCACTCACAAACTGCGTGGGGAAGAGTCCAAGTGCCAAGGCTGTTTTTACGAACAGAAAGATGCATGCAGAGGTAGAGGGGGCAGCAGGGATGGAGCAAGTGGGCTCAGGGCAGCGAGTGGGGCGGGATTGGTACCCCCAGGTGCCAGGCTCAGGGGCGGGGGGGTGCTGGACACCCGGGGTGGTTGGGACCCAAACGGGAGAGGGGTCCATGGGGTTCAGGAGGTCCGAGTGCACGCATGCAGTCACCCCAAACCGAGGCACCTCCTGTACCCCTCAGGTGAGTCCTGGCCCCTGGGAGGGCGCACCCCATGCTGAGTGAGAACAGGCTCTGACCGTGCAGGGAGCCGGGAGGGTGTGGGGTGGGGCACGCCTCCAGAGCTGGGCCTGGAAGGATGAGGCAGGTCTGGTCAGAGAGGTCCTCTGTGGGCGCCCCAGCCCCACGTGATGGCACAGGAAGGGAGCCGGGGAGGTGGGCCACAGGGACAGTGGAGCAAGAGGCCATGCCTCAGGAGGGTTTGCTGGGGGCCTGGCCAGGACCCGAGCGGGCAGCCAAGGCCTCTAGACAGAGGAGATGCTTAAACACTTAAGTGTTGCTTCAATTAAACATGTCACAAAAGGAATATGTTTATGGTGGCAAATAATAAAAGGGTCTGAATAAAGCAAGCAGATGACAGCAAACCCTTAAACTTGAAATCCTCTGAGGTAGAACACAGCAATGTGGGACAAGCAGGAAAGAAGCATTTTAAAAGGATGAACTATAGCATCTGATAACAGGCTCGGTAAGACTGACAGAGAACCCCCTGGGAAGACAGAGGCTGGGGACCCCTGGGAGGACAGAAGCTGGGGACCCCCCGGGAGGACAGAGGCTGGAGACCCCTCCCCGGGGGACAGAGGCTGGGGACCCCCTGGGAAGACAGAGGCTGGGGTCTCCTTGGGAGGACAGAGGCTGGGTGACCCCTGGGAAGACGGAGGCTGAGGTCCCCCTAGGAGGACAGAGGCTGGGGTCCCCCTGGAGGACCGTGGTGCCCCCAGGCTCCCGAGCACCGGACCTGGACTCGGCCTCTGATCATCCTTCCACGGCTTGTTTTTCAAACCTCAGTGACCTCACTGAGCACGAACGCTGGCCAGGCCATGTAGCCCTGGCTGTCAGGACCCCACACAGAGGGACGCAGCCCAGGAGCAGGAGGGGTGCACCTCGGGGTGGGGTCGCTCCCGCTCCTGTGCCCTCTGGGTGCCAGGACAGCTCCTCCCTCAGACAATGGGGCAGCAAGCGAGCAGGAAGACACAGCCCTGAGCGTGATCCTGCCTGAAGGTCGGGAGGAAGGTGTCCGGAACCCAGCTTCGCAGCTGGGGCGGGAGTGGCCCTGGGCAGAAGGCACAGGAGGACATCTAGAGGCCTCACCGGCCCCCTCTCTACAATGTGCTGGCTCAGCGGTCTCAGTCAATAATTCAACCCATCGGCCTTGAGCCCGCACAGCAATGGTGGGAAGCCGACACCCAGGCCAGGCCTGGATGCCGCAGAGGTGGTAAGCATCACGGAATCCACTCTCACTGCCACCGTCTGGCTCAAGGCCAGGGCTCTTCCCTCAGGCCCCCAGGCCCCCGGGCACCAGCAGCAGAGGTGTGCCAGCAGGCACGTGGGGACACTGCGCTCTCCTCACACAGACACTGCAGGGTCTCTGTTGCCTGGAGGAGTCATCAGTGCCGTGAGGGGCCTGTCCCACCACACCTGGGGCCTCCCTCTCAGAGGAACAGCCAGGTCCTGAGTTTCTTTTCACTCAGAAGCTTGTGTGATTCCATTTCTTTCCTCCGAACCTTCTCAAGACTGCGACCCCCGCCCTTGGAAAAGCTGTGACAAAGTGAATGAGGCACAGAGCTGTGCTCGGGTTTATGCAGAACCATTACCCCTGTCGCCCAGTCACCCTCCCCTCCCCCTCTTCAGGAGTCAGGCCTCCCATTAGCAGTTTGATGGCCGCTGCTCACGAAGGGGCACCTTTGCTAAACCAGCTTGGAGGCCTCTGGATCTGTCCCCTGGGAGAAGATGGTTAATCTGGAATGTAGTCGTGTGTATGAGGCTGACACAGCCCGAGTCACCATCTGCGTGTCCTTTTTGTGGCTGCTGTTTGTTATCCCTTTCCTTTCCTCTCTGGGAGCTGTAATTCTCGACATGCTGGAGACAGTCTGGGGTCCTCTTTTCTCTGGGAGCCCTGGAGAGCCTGCACACGTACGTGCGGCCCTTCCTTGGTGAACAAGGGAATTCCTTTGTTGGCCACTCTTTGCTGCTTTTCATTAGAGTGATTCCCCAAGCACTCTGTTCAACATGTCTTCAAGGTGTTTTTTTGAGACATTTTAACAAATGCCATTTCCCCTGACATTTTTAAAAATTCTAATATTTATTTGGCTGTACTGGGTCTTTGGTGCTGTGCACGGGCTTTCCCGTAGTTACGGCGCACAGGACTCCTCGCTGCAGTTGGCGGCTTCCATTCTGTGGGGTGCGGGCGCTGGAGAGCAGGCTCAGCAGCTGTGGCATGCGTGCCTCGCTGCTCTGCAGCAGGGGGAATCTTCTTGGACCAGGGATTGAGCCTCTGTCCCCTAAACTGGCAGGTGGTTTCTTACCCACTGTTCCCCTGGGGAGGTCCCCAAGATTTTTAAAAGCAGAGAGAGGCCTCTGTTAATTTTCCCAAGTTGGCCTATGAGTCCACTTGTGAACTGTAGCAGAACCCACTATGAACTGTAGCAGAAATCAGGAAAATTTAATAAATGTTGATCAATGACTCTACCTTGCTTTTCAGGCTTCTCTTGAGTAATTTTCACAGACTTCTTTCATACCAACCAATACAAATAGGATTTCTGAGCCAAGCTTTCAACTTACATTTACGAGGTGACATATCTTTATAAAGAGATACCTACCTCTCAATGCTATCTGCCCGTAAGTCAGACACAGAGATCTGGCTTCTGAATTACACATCCTGAAGACTTCCTCTCTCCTTTTGCAATGGGTGTATGGCAGCATGGCACACACTCAGTGCTCAGCAAACCCTACTGAGCTTAGTGATGCTGACAATTACATCTTCTTACACTTGTCTCAGGAACAGAAGTTCCAAGTCTGTCTAGACTGTAGAGATGTTTTATCTTTGTTCCCTTAAAAATGATGCACAGGATGATTCAAGTAGAGGATGTGGGGTGGGAGGTGGGAGGGGGCTTCGGCATTGGGAGATTGTGTTCACCTATGGCTGATTCGTGTCAATGTATGGCAAAACAAATACAGTATTGTAATTTAAAAAAATAAATAAATAAATTTAAAAAAAAATGAAGACCAAGTATTTCCAATAAAACATGGCACTTTAAAATCAGACTATCTATGTATGTACATCTGAACAGCCCAAAACATGGTTTTCATTTAGACCAGTTATAGCAAGATATTTCTTGCTATATTTCTCCCATTTCATAGCAAGATATTTCCAGGTTGTGAGCAACAACTTTTCAGCATTGCTTTGGGGTGATAGGATACTGAATAGTTTTGCACAAGTATTCACCCTACTAGGCATGAGAGTGGGCTTCTTGATGACACTGCTTCCATATGGCAATGGCTTTCTTTAGCTTCCCAGTGTCACTCTGCCACCTTCCCATAAGCCCAGGCACTCACAAGTATCTGGAACTCTACTGCCTGGACGGTTCTGGAGAAAAGCCTTTCCAAAACATGTCACCTCTGGCAGCCCTGGAATCCCTGACTCTGGTTTTCCTGTGTGCGTACTCCAGAGCTCCCAGGAGAGAGATTCTTTCTCTTAATTAATCTGGAAAACTGAGGCAAAAAAGGAGAAATGTTCTAGTTGCCAGGGGAAACTGGTAGACATGGCTTTACTGGCGCCCTCCGCTCTCGCCCAGAGGCTGCTCTAGTGGCCCCACCGCCCAAGGCAGCTGTTCACTTCATCCAGATGTGTCTGCTTTGTCTTGAAGAGCACCGGCTCCATGGAGATCTCAGGCCTGCCTCCTCACCACTGGCTCTGCAGCAAGGCATGGCTGGACGTCATGCTCACAAGCTGGGGTCTTTGCCCATCTCGCCACCCAGTGGCCCCCAGGCCCCCTGCTCAGGCGCTGCAGGCACCCTCCCAGGCCGGGCCTTTGGAGCTGAACTGCTCCACTGCAACGGCCATAAGGCTTGTGGAGCGTTTACAACAATGACGCGCTCACTGTTGTGTCACTTTCCTTTTGTTTTCCCAATAAAATCTTTCCTAAAAGACATTTAAATATAAAGATGTCTATAAAAGGTCTTGTATAATTGTACTATAAATTATTTTTCTGATTTTTTTTTCTGTCTCACTGGGAAGGACCTTTTAAGATATAGTCCACTCTCCTTACTTTAAAGACAAGTGTCCTGAGAGCCACGGAGGTGAGGTGACAAAGCTGGTTGGGGGCAAGGCTGGCACCAATGCTGAGGTCTCCTGGTTCACACTGGAAAAGGGGCCTCCTTCCTTCCTTCCCATTTCTCTCCCCTCCTGGGCTCATCCCCCACCTCCCTGCCCTGTGTGTTGAGGCTGTTTTTCAGACGACATCCTTTGGCGGATGCTGCCTGGGAGGGAATCCTCGAGGGAGTGATCAGAACCAGGGGGCAGGGCCTGAGAAATAATTGTCACCGGCATCACTGACTTGATGGACTTGAGTTTGAGTAGGCTCCGGGAGTTCATGATGGACAGGGAAGACTGGCATGCTGCAGTACATAAGGTCACAAAGAGTTGGACACGACTGAGTGACTGAACTGAATTGTCACCAGGCCAGGAAGGAGCCTTTTTAAACAAACAAATAAACCAACCAACCAGAATCTGTTTCCTTCTTTTGTCTTTTTCCTTCACTAGAGCCACATGTTGCTATGGGAACAAGGATGGCACTGGGAGCCCACAGCCACTCACGGGCCTGACAGAGCCTGTAAATAAATTCTGCCTCACTCCAGGCTCGGCGCTGACTGGTCCTGGAGGGCAGCTCAAGCAGCCACTTACAGACTCTCCACCCTGCTGGTGTCGGCAGTGCGGACCCTCCTGCAGCTGGTTCCCGGGAGCCGGGAGGAATTTGCACCCTCCACCCTCCCAAAGCCTCCACTGCACAGCCTCAGCGCTGTCTGCCCATCCAGGGCTGTGCCCACCTGCCGCCACTGCCTCCCGCTCAACTGCAGGAGCTCAGGCTCCGGCGCTTCACATCACCCCTGCCCCCCACCCCAGGCCAGCTGCTCTTCCTGTGGGCTGACTTCTGTCAGGCGGTGAAGCTGCAGCCCCTCTAGGGAAGGGCCCTTGCCTGGGTTTCTCTCCTGGTTCGAGCCCAGGCTGGTGCACAATGCTTGCCCACAGGAACCACCTGCTCACCAACATCTGATCTGATGGCCTAGCCAGGGCAGAGCTGGGCTCTTTTCTGTGGCTTTACTATTTATTGTGGCTTTATTTCTGTGGCTTTACTATTTACTGTGGCAGAAAGTTCCTTTAGGTTTTTATGTAAAAATACAAGACATTTTGCATTTTCACCAAGAACTTTAGTGAACATGTTCACTGTTTTGTTCCACTACCTTCTGCCATTTTTCAGGCAACTTCATAATTCCACCTTCCCAAAACTTTTAATCTTTTTGAGCAAAGAATTGTTCCAGGTATCTTTTACAGTCTTCTAGGGAACTGAAACTTTTTCCATTAAGAGAATTTTATAAAGGGCAAAATAAACAGAAATATGGTATGTATAGTGGATGTTCCAGCCAAGGACGCCCCAGTCAATGGTGCGTTTTTGCCTGTTCATTAAAGAAGTTTGCTTGCGGTTTGCATTGTCCTGATGGAAGATAATGTGTTTCCTATTGACTACTTCTGGACGCTGGTTTCAGTTGGTCTAACTGGGAGCTGTATTTGTTGGAATTAATTGTTTAATTATGAGCTCCTTTTCCGGAAGGGGCTCATAACAGAGGACTCCTTCCAATCCCAACATATGCATAACTTCACCTTCTTTGGATGAAGACCGGCCTTTGGTTGGCGGTGGTTCATTTGCCCACAAGCTCTTCTGTTCCACATTATTGTACTTTTGTATTGTATTATTGTATCTACTTTTCATCACCTGTCACACTTTGTTTTAAAAACAAAATGTTTTCATTACGTTACAGTAGAGAATCACATGTGGAAACAAGGTCAAGACAGTTTTTTTCACTTAACTTATGTGGAGCCAAACATCAAAGCGAGGAACATAACCAAACGGGTGCAAGTGATTTCAGCGCTTGGTTTGGGTATTTTGAGCATGCCAGCTACCTCTCGTGGTGTAACACTGATCGTTCTCAATTAATGTCTCAATTTGATTGCTGTCAATTGCAACGGGTCTACTTGACCATGGAGCATCATCCAGCAAGAAATCTCCAGCATGAAGCTTCACAAACCATGTCTGACACATTCGATCAGTCACAGAACCTTCTCCATATAACGCACAAATCTCTTCTCATGCTTCAGTTATCTTTTTACCTTTCTTGAAATAATAGAGCATAATATGCCAAAAATGTTGCTTTTTTCTTTCATCTTCAATATTAAAATGCTTACACAATTTTGATAAACTTTTTAAAATGCACACTGATATGACAGCTGTCACAATAATATCTAACCAAACTGTTTTGAATGAAGTGAAAGACAAATAAGCACTACCTGAGTCATGGGGAGGCTGAATGAACTTTTTGGCCAACCCAACATTACACCTTTTGGGAGATAGAGCACCCTGGATGTTAAGAGCCAAACTGCCTGAATTCAGACTCTTACAAATCACTTAACATTGTTCAGCTTTGGTTTCCTCATCAATTTATCCCTTTTGCTTAAAACAGAACATTTTTTATTAGAAAACTATGCACTAAAAGGTGCATAAAATACAAATGTACAGCTTGCTGAATAACTATATAGTGAACTCCAACTACGTAAACTACACGCAGGTCAAGAACCAGAAACACTGCCGGCACCGTATGGTCCTTTCCTGATCTGAGCCCCCTGCCCTGCTATTAAAACCACAGCCTGCCTTTAATAATAATCACTTCTTTTCTGTGTGCACATCCTTAGATGTCATAGCTTAGTTTCTGACATTTGTACAAATGTTACCCCACTACATGGATTCTTCTGTGCTGGCTTCTATCTTTGGATACGCTGTGATGTTCATCTCCATGGACTGCGGGGATGAGAAGTTGTTTCACTGAAACTTTTCTTTTATTTGGCTGCCTGATGGGGAGAAGGAGCGATGGATGGACAGACTGAATCATTCATCTGCTCACTCAGGAAGTAGGTACTCTGTGCACACACGTGCCAGGCCCAAGTTAGGGCCAGGACATAAGAAAAAAAATTACCACACAGCCTCTTTCCTCAGCTACATAAATTCAACACATAACTGGAGCCCTGAGAGCTGCCTACAGACTGTCCATCTCATTCTCACTCTCTGTTATTGATTCGGCAAAGGCTTTCTTTCCTGTGGGTTCTTGTGAGCAGGAACTTGGTTGTTCCATACTGCAGAAAGGAAGCTTTTCCTATAAGTCCTTTCTAGCCCGTGGGGCTGCTTGTGCCCCCTGAGGTCTCTACCTCCTGAGAAATCACTCCACAACCTGCTCTCTAACCAGGCTTCATCAAAATCAAAATAAGAAACGGGCATAAACAAAACAGGCATAAGAAGGAACAGGCTGGCAGATTGACAGCCTCCTTAAGGACGAAGCAGTGTGCCTTTGCTGCTCTTCTGTGGCACCCAGCTGAATGCGAATGAAAGGTTTGCGAGAGACGCCGCGTCAGAACCAGTCCGGCTGCTGCATGGGTATGAGTGGAAACTTCAGATCCGTCAGGATGTTTGTGGTCCTGCCCACAAGGCCGTTTCTGACCTCCTGTGGGCAGGAGAGCCACGTCTGCCTCCCAAGTAGCTCAGAGTCAGGCAGCAGTCAAGGCAGCTGGGCTGGAAGGCCCACGCAGCTGCACTGGCAACTAGACCAGTAGAAAGTGATGGAGGAAAGAGCCAGGGAGACCTTTTTGGCTCTAGGCACCAGGGAGAATCAGATGAATGAAAATAACTGAAGGAGAGCAGGTTGGGGGACTCACTGACAGACAAACCGACATGTGCCTGCCATCTAGTGCTGAGCCTGAGAGGAGGACAGGGAAAGCCGCCTCTGAGTGGCAGAGGGAGGGGGTGTGTCTAGGGGCAGAACCAAGGAGGAGGGGCAGGATGACAGGCTCCCTGGTGGGCAATGAAAGGAAAAAACGTTCTGAGAAGTTGAGATAGACGACAAGGAAATGCTGAGCAGACAAGGAGCCGGAGGTCACTGGAGCCAAGTGGTGCTGTCTTTGACAGATAAACATTAAGGGAATTTATTGACAGAAGTCGTAAATGTAGCTAAAAAAATTAAATGAATTCATTGCCTGGTGCTCACAAAGGAAGATGAGAGACAGATGCCAGCAGCAGACACGTGCTTCCCAAAGGAGAGGCGTGAAATGCCGAGGAAATCAGACGCGTGCCTGGACAGGTGATCAAGAAACCTGAATGCCCGCAGCCTGCCTGGTGGCCATCTCCTGAGAGCTGGCCCTGGTGGAGGGGTCGGGGTGGGTGGGGGCAGGGATCAGCCTGCGGCCAGATGTTGAGCCTGATGTGGGGAGGCCAGGCTGACGAGAGCAACACAGACACGTGGCCACGTCGGCCAAGAAATGCTCGAACACTTTAGCTCTGGACCCTTCCTATTGCCGCATCCCCAGAGTTACCAGCAGCTACAGCCATGTACACGCGCCACCTTCCCATCTCTGCCCAGACAGCCTGCCCTCCTGCCGAATGCTCTTCAACTCACAGGGGTGATAAGGCGCACTTCCCCGCCTGGCTCTGCTCTGACACCCTCTCCAGACAGGGCAGCGCCTGCAGCAAACAGTTTTACCTGGGAGAACTGGCATGCTTCTTTCCCTATCTGCATATACCATCTTACCTCTCATGATAGAAACCAACTCCATCTATACTTCTTGAAATTCACACAGTCTGTGGGCTGGTAACATTCACTAAAGGGAAACAGGTCCTGGCTTTGAGTAAATGCAGGCTACTGATGCGCCTTGGTAGATTAACCAGGACAGACTAAAGAATCCTGGCCTGCCTTCCACCCCGTTCTCCACTGTAAGGAAGAGGCTCCCGGACCCCTGTCTTCTCATGGCGTGGTTCTGGCTACATGGGACTCGGGACCAGGCTTGTCCTGGACCCCTGCCTACTTTCCCTGCTGGTTGTGCTATCAAAGTCCCCCCAGGAGTCCTGACTGACCCTCCCCAGTCACCCTCCTTCCCTCACTCCTCTGACTCTGCACACATTCCTGCCCATCTCCAAGAAGGGGGATATGACGCCCAATACCAGTATGCTGCAATAAAGAACGTTCTCTTTGAGGCCGTGCTACATTCCCGATACTCCATGAAATCAGCTCTTGTGCCTTCTTATTTGCTCTGAGAATGACACAGTTTATGGATCTTGCCTTATGATCCCGGTCATTGTTTATTTTATGATTTGAGATGTTCCCAGGTTGGCAACACCACACTGAGGTTTTTCTTCCTGATCAATAACTCACTCGATAAAGCAGCTGAGTAAGTTGCTCATCAGCCAGATACAACGGGGTCACCAGTTAATTAGTGATCTAAGTCAACCCATTCAAACTGGGGACTCCAGTCTCCAAACTGGCAGGTCCCAAGTAGCTGGGGCTCCTTGCAGATATTTTTGTAAACTCACCGGGGAGAGATCTGGTATGCCAGCTTTTGAGTTCTGTAAGGGGAAATTATTCCTCTGGTCACTGAGGTGAGGGCCTTGGGGTCAAGACCTGGAAGAAGACCCTGATCTGACTTGCTCCAGTGCTTCTCAGCCTTCTGACTTAAGAATTCCTTCTACTGTTAAGTGACAATTACAGAGTCCCATTCAGAAAAATAAAATGGCCTTTTAAAAAATGCATTATATAAGAAACAAGGGATTGCAAATAAAAATATGTAATTTTAGCTTTATATACTATTAAGTAAAGATACATTCAAATTGTTTTCTAATTTAGTAATATACATGTAATTTAAGTGGTTAGAAAAATTGAGAATTATTGGTAAAATTTTAAAACTATGATGCTTTGTTTGGGGCTCAAATATCTATTAAAATACAGATTCAAATTTATTACTTCTGTTACATCTTCAAAGAATAAAAAAGTGTTTTTATGACCTGATGTTTAGAATTCTTTAATTTTGTGCTTTAAAAACTACCAATGGCCTTCTTTATTTTATAATTTTCAGATTTGTTTTGAAATAAAGAAGTAAGCAAAGTTCCAGGCTTCTGTTTCTAAGCTCTTTTCTGCAAGAAATATATTGTGGGCGTGTATCATTTTTATTCTAAATAAACACAAAGGCAAAATGAATATATGTTATCACAATATTTGCACTGCTTAAAATGCTTTTCAAAGAACCAGAAGCACCTTGATGTGCCTTGGAGAACTCTCATCTGACAAATAATGCACGATCCAGGGCCCACTGTGTAACGTGTGGGGCTCAGTAAAAATGGAAATGTAGCGTCTCTCCTTCAAAAGGCAGAGAGAAAACTTTTCCTTTTCTCCCAGGGTCTCTCCTGACGTGCCCCAGGGTTTTCATCTGCTATTTGATGCTGTGCTCGCTCCAGCTCGGGGACAGTGTTAAGTCAGGGTAGACCTTCCAGGGCACACAGGGCCCCATCCTGTGACTTGCACAGGGGACCCACACCAGATCCTGACTCTCCTCACAAATGTGTGGAGGTCCCACTGGGAGTGGCAGTGGTCACAGGGTAGGCTGAGGAGGCTGCATGGTTCCAGGCACCAGGGGACAGGGTGGGTGGCTGAGAACCCTTCTTAGGGAGGGAGTCAGGGGCAGAGGCTGGCCTACAGGGAGCCCCCGGTGGATGCTCTTCCCTTAAAAAAGAAAATCCAAAGATAAGATTACAAAGAATTTCAAGAGGATGCTGGAGAGCATTAAACCCCAAGCACTGAGCCCCTTCCGGGTATAGAGCCCCACGCAACGGCCCTGGCCACACGCCCAGGACACTGGTCCCATACAGATCTGAAAAGTTTATGTAGGGGTGAAACTGCAGGATGGAAACTATTTTTATGCCTTTCATTTACCTCTTGAGCTTCAACCTTACTGTTTCTTATGACTGTGATCTTTAACCAGCGGTCAGGCCTTCAGGGTGTGCGCTAAGCACATCTGACTGTGTAAAAGCAAGAGCGTGATGAGCAGATGGACCTGTGGCATGGCCACCTGCCAACTCCAACCCCTCACCGCCAGCGCTTACTCTATGCCCACCTGAGGAACAGAGGCTAAGCAATTAACTTACAGATGGATTATTTTGCACTCGAAACAGATGTTCTTCTCACCTTAAGTGGTGTGAGTGGGCCCCGAGGTGGCTCTTGGAGCCCAGAGGGATGCACGCTGTTGGGGGAGGCAGTCCCAGGGGTCTGGCACGGTCCTGGTTTGCACTCAGGTCCTTTGCTGTTGCTCACAGCGCCTCCCTTGGGCCCTCAAGGCATTGCAGGCACTGCCCACCCCTCTCTCATCTGAAGGAACCCACTCGTCCTCCAGAGCCATTTCCAGCCAGAGAAGACGGCATGTTTGAGGCCCAGGAACCTCACCTGCTGGCCACCCTGGCCTTGGGAGCCCAAACTTGTGAGAATAACCCACCCACTCTTCCCTCATGAATTCCAGAGGTGGAGGGACACCCAGATGGTGTGGCCCAAAAGAACAGCTGCTGTCCCAGAAATAAGGCCCAGGCCCAGGCGAGGAACAGGCCAGGGAGGAAGAGGCTCGCCCACGAACACTATGTGCAGGCCGGCGCAGGACTGGGCAGACAGACAGAGAAAACCTGCAACTGTGCGTCTTGGCTGTCCCGTGGGGCTGGGGTTCCTCACACACCACACTCAGGGGCTCAGGGACCCTGAGACAGCTGGCGTCTGGGAGGGGAGAGGACTCTCCAGGTCTCTGCACAGGGGAGGAAGTGAAGCTGCAGGGGCTGCCTGCGACTTGTGGTGAGCAGACACCCAGAAATGGTAACAACAGTTCCACTGTGGAAGAGCAAGGCTCCTTGTTCCTGTACTAAGAAAGCTGTCTGAACAACAGGCCATTGATGGGTGGAACCAACAGCTCCAGTTCACCTGGGCTGAGGCATCACCCAGATGGCAGGAAGTACCACTGTGTCTTTCACCAAAGGGGACCCTTACCTCGTTTGCCGTGTTGTGTGTTCCAACGATTCGGATGAAAGATGCTGGACGTCTTTCAAAAGTCACTGACTGCCAGGACCTGTGAGGACAAAAAGATGCACTGCTTGGTTACACCGTCCTGTGACCCTACTGACTGCTCGGCCCAGCGGAGCCCAGGATGTGGAGGGGGCAGGGGTCTCCACCCACTGTGTGAGGAGTGGGGACAGGAGTACATGGTGCCCCACATCTCAGCACAGGAGGTGCTGCCCTTCTGTGAAGGCTCGACACAAGCAAGCATGAGATGCAGACCCTGCCCTAGTGACAAGACTGTGGCCACACGGGGAGGGATCAAGGCAGGCGGGGCTCATGATGGCCACAGGGGAAGGAGTCAAGGGGAGGAGTCAAGGTGGGCGGGGCTCATGAAGCAACAGGGCCAGGATGGGGCTGCCCTCAGAGGGCTGTGGGCTGAATGGCCGAACACAGGTGGGCAGAGGGACTTCCTGGGAGGGTCCTGGAGGAGGAGCTGAAGCAGGGCAGGGCGGCTGGGCCCAGCACTGCAGGCTGGGAGGGGGCATTCACTGCCATGCGAGCCCTGGGCTCCCATGTCTGACCTCTACCCGCCCCATGCAAGTGGTGGCAGCACCTGGGGAAGAAAAGGCAAGTTTCTCCCACTGGCCTCCTTTCAGCCCTCTTTTTCTGCTTCCCAACGCATCCCCCAAACAGCTTAGTCTTTGGGTGGGTGGGCTCAAAAGCAGCCCCAGGATTTTGAACGCCCCTCCTCACGGAAGCAGGCCCCTAGTCTCCCCCGAGAGGAAGTGGTCTGCTCCCGGTTTACCCGCTCCCCGCTCGTTGGAAGGAACGAAGTGTTCGGCACCCGCGGCTGCAAACTCCACTCACGCTTTCAAAATCAGCGCGAGGCGCTCGCGGCTGCCGCAGCCCTCCTCCGCACACATGGCGGAGCCGCCAGCTGCTGGGACGCTGTTTCCTGTAATTGTCTAATTACCGAGTAATGCTACCAAAGAAAATACACGTATTTGTGGCTTGTTTTCCCCCGTTTGCTTTCAAGTGTTCCATCTTCCCTCTCACCATGAGCTGCCCACGGAGACTGATTCACTGCTGCCTGGACACCAGGCCCCTTGAGGTCATTAAAAAGTCGTTACCATCCTATGTGCAAAGTCTATGCCTCTGGAAGCAGTTTTCTGCAAACAGCATAAGAAAAATCACTGTCTGTAGAAAGGCTATTCATACATAAAGGTGATGCCATCTGACCATCCCCAGGGTCTGTACTCCTGGCCCATTTTCTCAGTGTTTTGTTCCCATACCCACACAGCTCCCTTGGAAAGCCCAAACCTAGGGTGGTCCTGTGAGGAAGGCCCCACGGGGCTTCAACATGACCTGGGCTCCGACAGGCCTCGGGTTCATTTCTGCACTAAGTACGGGGGCTGAGCACAGACTTGCGTTCTTCCTCCAACAGGTAAGGGAAGCTAGGGGTTCAGATCGCACAGGCATCAGAACCCCAGCCAGCACACACCAGAGCTGGTCCGCCGCACTTCTCAGACCCCTACTCCAGGAAAGGGAGACAGAGCTAGGGCAAGTGAGTCAGCCAGTGACAACCATTCACTTCAGTCGCTCAGTTGTGTCCTACTCTTTGCGACCCCATGGACTGCAGCACGCCAGGCGTCCTTGTCCATCACTGACTCCTGGAGCTTGCTCAAACTCATGTCCATTGAGTCGGTGATGCCATCCAACCGTCTCATCCTCTGTCATCCCCTTCTCCTCCTGCCCTCAGTCTTTCTCAGCATCGTGATCTTTTCCAATGAGTCAGTTCTTCGCATCAGGTGGCCAAAGTATTAGAGCTTCAGCTTCAGCATCAGTCCTTCCAATGAATATTCAGGACTGATTACCTTTAGGATGGACTGGTTTGATCACCTTGCAGTCCAAGGGACTCTCAAGAGTCTTCTCCAGCACCACAATTCAAAAGCATCAATTCTTTTAGTGCTCAGCTTTATGGTCCAACTCTCACATCCATACATGAATACTGGGAAAACCATAGCTCTGATATTAGGTTCAGCCAGTTTCACAAAAGGGATTGGGATGGAGAGGGGGCTGGGAATGGAGGAGAGAGAAGACTCTTCTTAGCTTTTAGTCCAGTGCTTCTGGACAGGAAGGTAAAACCTGACTCTCGTAAGCTCATGGTCTTCAACAACATGCTCAGGGCTCTGAGAGTGCAGACAGGCCTGGCATCGTGGCCCTGCCCCCTGGATGATCCCATCCCCACCCTGCCCTACTGTGTGGGGTGGAGGCTGAGGCCCTGAAGGGAGTGAGGGCTCACAGTGGGGCATCCTGGGGGGAGCTGGGCCTGAACCCCACTCATCATCCTACTGTCGCTCTCTCGACTCCATCTCCCATCCAGCCTCCTTGGGGCTCAGGACCCTGGCCCCCCACCCTCTGTAGGGGGAGCAGGGCTGGCAGTGCCACAGCCTGAGCAGGAGGGAGCACTGCTGGAGTAACAAGATCAGAAGGCCTCAATTTAATACCAATCCTCCATTGCATGGCATTAATATCTAATCATATTAGAGTTCATTTTCACTAACACAGCCCGAGAGGTGAACAGATGATTTCATCTTCAACAAACTGGATGACAGCCCTAAGACCGAAGCACGAGCAGAAAGGGAAGCCAGTCAGGATGAGGTAATGAGCATCTCCCTCCTCTCAAGCACCAACTTCCATTTCCCCCAAATGTCTTTGAGATGGCTCTCCACATGCCCAGCGGGGAATGACGAGGCGGCAGGGGGACGGTCATGGTTGTGTCGAAGCCACATGCATAGTCACGGCGCCACCCGAGGAGGCTCACGTGTCACAGAGCCAGGCGCTGCCACCGCCGCTTGGTCTATGCAGAAGCTCAGCGCCTTTCTTACCGAGCTAGAGAGCTGTGTGAAGACCCTACTCGTCCAAGACTCTGCATCTCCTCTGTAGTAGGCGACACTCCCAGGAAGACAACAGAGCAACATCATCACTCAGTTCAGTCAAGGCTGGGTGCTGGGAGGACGTGTCTCAACAGGAACTACCAGTGCAAAAATACACGCAGCCTTTGCTTTGAGCACTTACCCCAAACAGAAAAACCCACACAGGAGTGACGTCCCAAACCTGGCACTTGCCAGCTCTGCAGCGGACAAATCACACCCCTCACTGAGCTGTAGTTTCCTCATTTGTCCAATGCTGATGGAAATAATACCACGCCCTCCATCACAAAAATGCGTCTAGAATGAGGTCCCGATTATGTTAAATTGTAAATATGGCATGCTGTGATTCATGGGGTCGCAAAGAGTCAGACACGACTGAGCGACTGAACTGAACTGATACACATATGTGGAGAAGGCAATGGCACCCCCACTTTAGTACTCTTGCCTGGAAAATCCCATGGACGGAGAAGCCTGGTAGGCTGGAAGTCCATGGGGTCGCTCAGAGTCGGATATGACTGAGCGACTTCACTTTCACTTTTCAGTTTCATGCAATGGAGAAGGAAATGGCAATCCACTCCAGTGTTCTTGCCTGGAGAATCCCAGGCATGGGGGAGCCTGGTGGGCTGCCGTCTCTGGGGTCGCACAGAGTCAGACACGACTGAAGCGACTTAGCAGCAGCATACACATATGTATTCTAAGAGAGAGGACTACAAGCATGTTTGCCAAAATATTGTTTGGATGGAATAACTTCAAGAGACATTAGTTGTAAACTTCTGCACTCTTTGTACTATTTAGTTTGGTAGAATGTATATTAGAAAAAGTTTCTAGCTTGCCTACTATCCAAGCCTTTAACACAGATCACGTGATGTGAAGCAAGTGAAAATGCCAGCATTGGATTATTATGTAAAATATTTCTGGTTGAGAGACTCACTGGGTGACAGTCCAGACAGCAGGTTTTAATCATGGCCTTTCGTGAGCCACAGGGAGGATGGCAAAGCGGTTGGCAGCATGGGCTGTCTCCTGGGTCTGAACTTTTAGCCAGCTCTGTGACCTCAGACAAGCTACTTAACCTTTCTGGGCTTCAGTCTCCTCTCGGTAAAATGAGGATAATAGACATAATTATCAAAATTTGTGTGTGTAAAGATTAAATACATTAACAAATGTAAAACACCTTGAACAGCACCGGCATACGCTGGGTTCTGAGAGAAAGAGCTGACATTGTTATTACTACTGAAATTACCTGCCGGCCACATAAGCCTGAACAAGACACGCCATTGCCCAGGGACTCCCTCCACCCCCCACCCCCGTGAGTTACCGAGTTTGCTGGTGTTGATTTAGTTACTGCAGAGATTCCCACCACACTCCATCAGCACTCATTATACCCATTACTTGGAGGCAGACAAGGTAGCTGGGCTTTGAAGGAATTAAGCAAGTATTTGGTGAAAGCACACTTGAGGTGTTACGGGAAACATGCCAGACGGAGTGCTGCCCTGAGGACGTTCATGATCTCTCGGGGAGACCAGCGGCCCCTCCATAATCAGAGGATGATGCAAACTGTACTACAGTCCCAACTCATAACCTGGTGGTGTTCCAAAACCTCCTGGTAATTGGCTGTTTAAAGTTTGGAAGCAGTTTTTTCAGAGAAATAAAGCCATACATTTTGATTGAGTTCCAAGACCCACCCATAAAACTCACTTTAACCCATAATGAGGCTGAAATATTATGTATATGAAGTTTAAAAAGGAAGGAAAAATATTGTTGTTGCCATAGTAGTAATTAAACAAGCCAGAAAAACAAGTGATTTAAAATAGTCTCTTTAAAGCTGCTGCTTGAGGAATGAGGATTAAATACTACAACGCATATAAAATCCTGGGGCTGTCACTGAAATATGGTAGGTGGTCTGTTAACAAGGAGAGTGAAAAAGTGGGTCAAGAAGTGTCATCCTGAAAGGCTCTTCTGACTGCAGACCATGGTGTGGTTTACAGGGGGCTTCACAATCGCTGTGCACATGTTACTCATGAAAACCGTACAGGCTTGTAAAGTGTGCTGTGATTCTGGGGAAGGAGATATGCTGAATTCATAAGAGCGGGTGTCTCTCAGGAGAGGGTGAGGAGTGGACTCTGCTGATGGGGAACAAAGGACACTTCAACACCAATTGCAATGTTTCATTTCTTTGATGAAAATAAAAAGACAAAGTGTATGTGAAAAATATTAACTACAGTCAATTCCAGGGGTGAGTATGTGAATGACTGTTATAATAGTTTTTATTCTTTTCTGCATTTTAAATAGTTCTTGAAATAAAAAGAAAGCAAAGAAGGAAGGAAGGAAGGGATTAAAATGGTGTCTGTGAAATTAACTAAACTGGGAATATTAAAACTAGGGGGAAAGTGGAGTCAGTCCCTCCGGGAAGTGTACCAGGTCTCTGGACAGCTGGGTCTTTGTTCAAAGCAAGCAGAGGACAGGGAGCTGCCAGGTGGGAGAGGAGGGTGTGGCTGTCAGTGGTGAGAGCAGGGTTTGTGAGGGCGGCTCTGGGTACCAGACAGGCCCAAAGGGCTCGGCTGAGACGGCCTTGCATCCTCAGCCTCGTCCTGTCTTCTCTGGGGATCCTGCAGATCCTATGCCAAGAGTGCCTGGTCTTTTCAGCTCTGAAAAATTATGTGATTTTGCCACTTGTGCTCTAATGAGAAAGAAAATGTCAGAATTTTTCTGTAGCAGAACTGGTGGACACCGGGAGAGGGCCAGGAGTGTTTGGCCAGGGCCAGACTGGCAGTTAAACACGGCAAATTGAATAAGTGGGTTAACCTTTGCTCCCTGCATTCAAAGGGCAGTTAGGAAATTTCATGTATGTTTCACATCACAGGTATGAATTCTAATACACACACACATACACACATGAGCATAAAACAAGCAAAAGAAAGCAGGAAAGATGTCACTCTCTTTCTTTGCCAACACCTCAAAGAGAAACACCCAGGAAGCAAGTGGATTCACACTGCAGGCCCTGGAAAGGCTCATATCCTGAGTCACCAGCCACTGCTGAAGATGGGGGGCAGGCAGGGGGCTGGCTGAAAACAAGTAAAAGGAACAGGTGGGCTCCCAGCCCCCTTTTCTTCTTCCTGCACAGTGGAGATGAGCCCTTTTCCACCTCAGCAGGAGATAGCGATTTCACTCTGGAGTCCTTTAACAGAGCGGGTCTAGACTCCGGGACACCAGGCACAGCAGAGGGTAGGCCCTTCAGGGACTGAGTGCAAGGAATACACAAGAGTGAACACCCTAGATGGCACGACTTCCAGCCCCCTTCCCACTCGTGGCTTTCAGGCCACCGTGATTCAGGCCTAACCCACAGGCAGGGGACTGGAGGATCCCTCTGAGACTCTGGCCAGCCCAAGAGGAAAGAGCTAGAAATACTGACCTACCTTGCTCCCCTCTGTCCCTCTATGCTTGCTTCTGTTAATACTTCTTGGAGAGCTTAATGAGGAAGGCCCTGTTTTCAACTCTGCCCTCAAGAAGCTTAGCTTCTAGTGGGGGAGAGAGAGAGAGACAAATAAAAGAAATAAAGAAATAGAAGAGTTAAAGAAGGGCTATGGAAAAAAAAAAGCACTACAAGTAAACGGAGAGGAGCACATAGCTTTAGATAATATCTTTATGAAACATGTATACTATCATGTAAGAAACAAAGCGCCAGTCTATGTTCAATACAGGATACAGGATGCTTGGGGCTGGTGCACGGGATGATCCAGGGAGATGATATGGGGTGGGAGGTGGGAGGGGGGCTTCGGCATTGGGAGATCGTGTACACCTGTGGCTGATTCATGTTAATGTATGGCAAAACAAATACAGTATTGTAATGTAGAATAAAGTATTAAAAAAATAAAATCTTAAAGATAATATCTTTAAAGAAGTTCTCTGGTGAAGTCACAAGTGGGCTGAGACCCACACAATGGACCTGAAAAGCATTTCCATGAGAAGGAACAGACGGTGCCCAGAAGGTTAGATCAGAATGAGCGGACAGGGTCTCCCAGTGAAACGCCTGAGCCAGGTCTGATAACCCTGAATCAAGTCCATAAACCCCTGCACAGAAAAAGCTTTTTGACAGCTTTCTCAGTGCCTAACGCTTCACTGCAAACAACCGAAGATCACCAAAGACTCTAACATGAACGACAAGAGACCAAACACAAATGGAAAAGAAAAATAACTCAGAGGATATAAAGTTTAGAAAGCAGAGTAAAACTTCAGAAAAAAACTTATATTACCCCTAGAAAGGTAAAAGAAAACATTACCACACCCTTGAAATAAGAATAAAATAGCATGAAAAAGAAACACCTGGAAAATAAGAAAATGATCTTGCAAATTAAAATTATAAATTGAAAGAAGTAATTCAACAAAACAGAAACTCAAGTCGAGGAAATTTCCTAGAATACCAAGCAAAATGACAAAGAGAAAATAGAAAAAGGATAAGAGAATGAGATGATTAAACCAAGAAGCTCACTATCCAATTAGCAAATGTTTCAGAAAAAAAGAGCAGAAAAGACAAGTTATAAAATGTAAGAATAACACAAGAAATTTTCCCAGATATGAAGGACATATGTTTCTAAGTTAGAGGCCACTGAGTGGCTGCTACAATGAAGGAGAAAGCTCTAAATGCTTCTGGAGGGGAGGAAGGTGTGGGAACCAGAACCACATGAGATTTTCAAAAGCTTCAACTCACCTGTGCTCCCAGCACAGGAGCATGGCAGGTGTAGAGTGGGCGCTGCAGTACCGTTCGCCCCGCAGGAGAACAGAACCAGCTTAAACGCGCATCACTCGGGCCTGGTTAAGTAGACTGTGGTGCATCTCTGTCCTTACCACCAGAGACCACGCAGTAGGAGAGACGGGGAGGGAGAAATTCAAGAGATCTCCAAGATGCAGAAAAATTTGTATTAAAAAAAAATGGGAAAACACACATTTTTATATATTTATACATAAAGTATCACCTCCAGACGAAGAGGTGGGTAGGAAAAAGACATTTCACTGTTTATAGTTTTATATTTTTAAACCATATTAAATATACTTTCTTGAACGTATTGGTTTTTCAAAATGAACAGGGTCTGGGCTGGAAAAGAGTGAAGCAGGAGATTATTGCTCATTTGTTATAAGCCTTGTGTGCCTACTTGACTTTGAAAACTGAACATGAATATCTTTGATAAAAAATTTTAAGGTTCAAAAGTGGAAAAAAAAAAAGAGCAGAGCCAAGAGCAGGAGAGAAGCCTGTGGTGGTAAGGAGTAGGAAGGGTATGTGGGGAGCATTTTATTTACAACCTGCACAAGCAGGGCTGGAAGGCAAAGGTAAACATTCAGAAAAGATTCTCGAAAAGGAAGGAAATACTGAAGTTGTCCCCGTCAACTGAGCATCCACAGCGGCACCCCCCTCCAGCCGTGGGCACAGAGCTGGGCGGCGCTGAAGGTGTGGGTGAGCCTCCGGGTGCTGAACGTGGCCTGAAGACCTCTGCCGGGTGGGGTGCGCCTCTCGAGCTGACCCCACAGCAGCCTGCTGTCCCTCCTCCCCCAAGCATGCTGTTCTTAGTCTGCCGCCCAGCTGCCATGAGCCAAGGACCACGCTCATCTCTTTAGCCACATCTAAAGATGCGCCGTGAGAGAGGTGGACCGGGCAAGTGAAGGTGGGTGCGTCTTCCATGACGTGGTGAGGTGGGAACCCTGGCATCGTCACTGCCTTGAGACTGGGCCCTGGAGCCACGCCCCCTGGCTCCAGGCCTGGCATGGCCTGCCACCCCCTCTCTTGCCCAGGCTACCCTGACGCCTTCCTCGGTGCAGGCCTCACTGACCCATCTGGCATCTGGCAGTACATGCTTTTTTCTAGCAGGACGTTCAACTGGATTTTATGGCCGACTTGCTGCCCTGACCTAGAGGAGATTCTGGGCTTGTGCCATTCACTCTGTCCCTCCATTCAGCAGCTACTTATGGACAGCCCTCTATGTGCCAGGCTTAGGAAGAACGGTGCCAAGGCTGTCTAACCGACCGAAGCCCGGCGGGCAGGGACCCAGCCTGTCAGGAGCCCCGGGGGCCAGTGCCCCTTTGGTCACAAGCTGGTCGGGTCACAGAGGGGAGGCTCACAGACACACCTTGCTGGTTCACAGAGTAGTTTTTAAAACTTCAGTTGCTGTTTAAAAATTAGAAGATGTCACACAAAAATACAAATTCCTGGAGACTTCCCTAGTGGCACAGTGGCTGGGACTCCACACTCCCAATGCAGGGGGACCAGGTTCAATCTCTGGTTAGGGATCTAGATCCCACATGCCTCAACTAAGACTCTGGGCAGTCAGATAAATAGATAACTTAAAAAAACAAAAACAAAAACAAAAAAACTCCTGGGGTCATGTGGAAACGCTGGCACCGAGGTGGACGTGATGGCCTTGGCCGCTCTCCTGGGGTGTTGCCCTCACGCCTGGGGGGCTCTGCCCTGGCCAGGCCCACCTCACTCACTCCCATCGCCCTCCCCTCCCCCCCTCCAGGAGGTGGCCAGCATTCTACCGCAGCCTTACATAAAGCTCAGGGAGTGTTAAATAGAGGGAACTCAATTTCTAGCTCTTATACACAAATTATGTTTCTGTTAAAAATAAAACAAACCTATGAATCGTCTTACACTGTTCTCTTCTTGACCTCAACATAGGTATGAGTGGGGTTCATGGAGAGACCCTGCAGCTGACATGGTCTCCAGTGCTGGATGCCTGCCCTCTGTGGCCAGCTTAACAGAAGTCAGGTTCCAGTGAGACCAATGGGTTCTCAATCCTGGCTGCACACTGGGGTAACCCATGGGGCTTCAGAACCTTCTATGTCGCAGGCCACACCTCAGACCAGTTAAAACTCTCCAGGGGGTGGGCCCTGCATGAGCCTGTGCCTGTGTTCGGCTGCGGTGGAGCCCCTCCGCCCGGCTGGGGTGTCTGGTGGGGAGCAGTTTGCTAGGATGACGGGTGTCACCTGTCCCAGTTACAGTCCAGAGCAGCCTTCCCCTAGCTCCTCCCGCCCCAGGGACTTCTGGACCAGGGCATGCTGGGGGCGGGGGGGAGCGATGTCGGGGTGGGCATTTTACACTTCCTGGTCAAGGTGGGTCTTAGGCCTCTCTGGTGAATGCACTTGCATTTAAAGCTTTAACCTGAGCAGGTCTTGGCTTTACTATCCCTGCTCAGAGCCTAATTTTCCCTTTAAGAGAAGTTTCCTCTCAAAGAGAAGGTCAAGACTTTCCTGTCAGCTCCTCCTAAGAGTTGAGCTGAAAGCTTCTAGCCCTGTGGCAGCTACAGAAAGGTGTATGTCCTGGGACCTCTGAGGAGTGTCTGAACCAGAGTGTGGGGAGACAGACGAGGGGGGCTGTTTTCACGCACATCTCACTCAGCCCCCCATCCCCAAGCTCGCCGCTCCCCTCTCTCTGCCATGCAGCTCTCCTTGATTCCCCTAAGGGGATGCAGTAATTGATGATTAGCATTCCAAAGCTTGCCTTACATCCTGCTAGCCCGTCATATTTAATTACATTTTAACTATATTCGTCTTCAATAATAGCACGAACATAATTTAGATAATTATCTCTCTCTCTCTTATTCTCTGACTCTGTCTGTCTCACTTAGAGCTCCTCGCAACAAAAATCGCTTCCTTGGCTCAAACACATAAACAGACTCTGGGGCCAAGTGCTTTTCTCTCTTGCAAAGCAGCTGTGCCAGAGACGCAGTGGTTTTGAGTCTCATGCAGAAAAAAAGAAAATGCATGTTTCCTCCTGCCTCTTTATCCATGTTTGTACACAACTGGTGGTGGGATTTGCTGTCTGTTTCTATGCGTGTGCGCACACATATATCTGCGTCTGGGCAAGAGCTTTTTGTGTGGTGTAGAAACAGGGGAGGCCTCGTCAATCAAATTACTGTCTACAAAGGACCCTCTTGGTCTGGCATTTCCTTCTTACAAGGTTTAATGGTTTCCCTCGCAAATTTAAATTCTGTTGAAACTTCTAAATGTCTGGGAAGTCTTTGGAAGAGATGTGTTCTTTCTAATAGGGTTTCTGTCACACTTGAATCTTATAATTAAAGACCTTTACCCCTGCCTGTTATCAGCCTCCTCTAAGAGAGCAAGCTGGGCTTCTCCAAGGGAGAGTGTGACTTCAGCTGACGGCTGCACAGAGTCAGGAGTCCCTACCAACCCTCCCGAACACCTGAGCCACCTGCCATCGGGGTCCAGGTCTAACATGCCCCTCCCTGCCCCCTCTCAGGGTGAAAGGTGTTCCTCAGCAGCCTTAGTTCATGGGTTTTTCTGAGGAAGCTGACCAACAGAGCTGAGCTTTTTAGGTACAGAGATTTGATGCTGCAAGGTTCACAGCTCTAAGGAGATTTATGAACAAATAAGGGAATGAGAAATAGGTTCAGAAATAGCTTACCACCCAAGATCATCTTGCTCAGAATGTAGTGATCTAGAGCTTGAAATAAGTTCAACAAACCGATTCATAAGACACGGTGTGGAGACTGGGAGGTCCTCACCCACAAATTCTCCAAGTTCCATCCATTTCTCTGGAGTTCTAGAAGGCTCCAGTAATAGAATTTTGTATTAAAAATTCACTGTGGCTCAGGTTTGTCTGATATTGAAGAATTAGCCATTAACTGAAGATCACTTTTTCATCTTCTTCAGACAAAATTCATTATTCCACATTACAAACAAACATCTCTTTCTTCCCCCTCTGATGAATAAATGCCAGCAAACTGTCCCTACACGGGGCACTGGCAGGAGGCGGCTTAACAGGGCTGTGTTTGTGAGTTAACAAGGGGACTCTGGCTGCCACAGTGGGAAGCCACGTGTCCTTGATGTCCCTGGAAATAAACACTTGAGCAGACTCCAGAAGCCAGGCAGTGTTGAGACCAAGGTTTTGCCATCCCCTGGGCAGAGTCCACCAATGCACCACTGGGGTGCCGAGGTCCTGTGAGTGGCTAATGGGCGGAAGGGAAGTCAGCAAGCTGCCCACAGGCAAATGAGAGGCCAGTTGGCGCAGTGACCAGGAGAAGCTGTGGGGTCCTGTCCTTGGTGGGGTAAAGAGACACACCGTGTGGCCCTGCCCTGGAGGTGAGGAGAGCAGAGGAGCAAGGGGTCTCCATGGAGCTGGGGTTCCACACTCTGTGCTGCTCCTTTCCAGAATGGACTGGACCAGGCTAGGCTGGGCCTGTGGTAGGAGTGGGAGGACTCGCCTCCTCCTCCCTTGGGACCCTGTACCAGCTCCATACCTTGATTTGCTCCACGCTGTTCATTAGGGATGCTCCTACTTTTGATCTCTCAGTACCCATATCAGGTGCTTGGAAATTCTGCTGAAATTTGCCTGGAATACAATCACCACCTGGGGCTGGGTCTCCCTGAAAGGATAGAGGAGCTGGTGGCTTGGCCACACTTTCTGCCAGCAGGCAGCCCTGGGGGCTGGAGGGGAGGGCAGATCTGGCTCACTGTTCCCCAGAGGACTCCCTGTCCCGGGCAAGCACGATGCTCAGCACAAGTATTGATTTAATGACACCAGTGGCTCCTTCCAGCCTCTAAGGAGCATGGAATCACTCTGAAGAGGCCTGTTGCCTCCAAGAACAGTGCCACCTCCTCCAGGCTCTGGGTAACCACAGCCACCTCCACGTGTCCCACCACAGCACCCGCCCCGAGGTATGCGCTGGAAGCGTGAGGACCAGGCGTAGGCAGGAGCCGATTTTCAAATGTTAAGAATTTGGCAATTTCATTTCCTAATGTTTTAAATACCAAAGGGATTTAGAACACAAAGTGGGCTAAATGCCCCTGAATTTTAGGTTTAATAAAGTCTGCTTTTATGGAAATTCATGTCCAAAGCCTGTGTATGCAGAACAAAACCTGGCCCTGACCTCAGAAACCCACGACAGTACACAGAGCAAAGCCAGCCAGCGGCTCTCCAGAAGGACCGCCAGACAGTCCTTGAATCAAACCTGACCAGTTCCATACCTAAAAATTACACTAAGCCCCTTAGGGCTTCCAGATCTTATGACATGCCAAATTCGTGCAGCACCTCACACTGGGAGTGAGTGAGGGGAGATTATTCAGTAAAAACTTAAAAATAGACTCTCCCTCTCCAGTCATTAAGGGCTTGATATTTGCAACTGAACAGATAAGAAATTGGGAGCACTGGAGAGGCTTAAAAATCTCCAGGGTATGTATGTATGTATGTATGTATGTATGTGTGTGTGTGTGTGTGTGTGTGTGTGTGTGTGTGTATGTATGTATGTGTGTGTTATATATATATATATACACACACATATATATATTTCTTTTGATGAAAACTAGCTCCTAGCATGGAGCGGCCTAAGATTAGCCTAGAGCCATTTATCGCTGGGAATCTCTGAATGTGAGTTCTATGTGAGACCCATAAAGGTCTCTTCTGCAACTTGCATAAGCTGCCACATTCCACGCAATTAAAGCAAGACAGGGAATGACCTGAATGAATGTAAGGCAGTTCGTGCATGTAACAATCTTCCTTCAGGGAAATTATCTGAGGAAAAAGCTGAGTTAAAAAAAAAATCTCTTCCTCTTTTCCAACACTTTCTTGATTAAAAAATAAAAAATCACTGCCACCTTCAACTTGGTGTTGGTAACTTTCCAGGCCCAGCCTTTGCTGGCCTAGACCTCTCTTAAGACTTAAAGGGGCGAGTGTTCCCTTGCAGGCGCCCTGCTCTCCAGGGCTGGTTTTGAGTCCTTCCCAAAGGGGTCTCTGACCCCTTCCCAAATTCCTATTGTACAATGGCCTAGACCCAGGCAAGAATGAACTTTCCTGTGACCTTGCTCCACACATCTCCAGCACCTTCAGCCAGGCCACTGGGCATCATTATGCTGGTGCCATAAGAAGCAGCCGCAATCTCTGGGAAATTCAGTGTGGTAGACAAGGAGACAGGACAGGAGACAAGCAGGGCACGTGATAAGTGCATATACTGAATAATTCAGAAAATTTCTGACACAACAATCGGGTGTGAGGCCAGGTAGGCGGATTCAGCTTGGCAAAGAGAGTGGTCAGATGTACGACAGGCCAGGGGTTATAGTTAGATCTTTTCAATTAGGCTCACTGAGAAAGAAACTGCATGGGAGGTACCTTGCTGTGTGTGGCAAATCCTGACTCCTCTTCAACCAGCAACCTCAGAAATGTCCTCCTGTTTTCTGAACCTAGGCTGTGCATGTGTGCGTTTGCATGCCTAAGATTTGATGCAGTGTATTTCTTTACACCTGCTTTGAATTCTGTTCATGCCTCCAAGGCTAAGACATCAAACAATGACTTCTTTACTACTTCACAGTAAACAGGCAGCCATGAGACACACAAAAACATGGCTTCCTTTCAGGTTGTGTTTCAATCTACCCCTAGTTATTCACCATGCTAGTCCCTTGCCCTAAGGGTTTTGCAGAGTTGAAGGTAGATGCCAAGAAGTCAAATTGCATTCAACAAGGTTAAAAGTTATCCTTGGCACATGGAAATCTCCTGCCATAAAATACTGTAAAACTGTTGCCGAAGCTAAATCAGCTTATTTTTCTGTATTATTTCTTGGGGAAGAAGGCTGCTGGGTGAAGGAGATGGGTGAGAAAACTAACCAGTAACTCTTTCTGATTCCACTGTCAGGCTTTAAAATCAGATAGATCAGCTATTAATCTCAGAAAGCTGGCCGTGAGTGCGTGTAATAAATTTGTCATCATTTTATGAATAAGCTCTTGGTCATGAGGGCTTACTGTCTGGCAGTTCACCTTTTCCATGATATTTTCTATCACTTGTATTTTGGAGCGGTTTAGAAAGAATATTATTTGTGTTCCTGGAGATCGAACATAAAGAGCGCTCTGAGTGATGGAGATGTACAGGCAGGCTTCATGTCCGCCCCTGGGCTCGCAAGGCAAACCGTTTAGCAATGCTCGAGTGCACAGCACCCAGGAACAGGAATCATGGGCCAGGTCCAGGAGCGCCCTCAGCCCCCAGCAGCTGCTAACCAAGGCCCTGTTAGAGCCGGATGACGTTGTGCATGCCCACTGGCTTTATGTCAAGGACTGTCAAATAGAGCTGCTGGTAATCACAGCTGGCAAGTGGTTTATTCAATATTTTTGAAAAGTTCAACCAAGTGTGTGAAAGCCCAAAGTAGATTTCCCTAAAGTTGCCAGATGATTTTTACTCCTCTCCCGGCTTTGTTGTGGCTCAGCCCCCATCAGGATCACACTGGTGTCCTGCTGGGCAGTCCTGAAGGGCTGTGGTGTGTGAGATGTAGAAATGGATGAAATTTCAGCTATTCTGTCATTCAACTGTTTTGTTTTGTTTTTTTCCATCAAGTCAGCAGAACTCTAGATCCGAAACTCTGTACTAAAAAGCCTTTAAACTAGAGATGAACAACAACCAAAACCCACCCTAGTTATCACCACCACTAATAACAATCCCAGCTCTTGCCTAGAGACAGCTCCATGAAGAAGACCCCTCGAGGAGTATCGATTTTAAGGCTCTGGGGAGGATATCTTTATTTTCACCCTTTGCTTCTCATGAAGAACTGTTACTCATCTATAACTGAAGATGACAAATGTCCTTTTGGAGCCATTTCTGGATGTGACAATACATCATGGGAGGGACCTGTACTAAGTTAACAGTGAAACTGACACTGTACCACCTGTGGACTCAGGGCCCATGATGAGTATTGGCTGTACCTTTGGGAGATACATCTTAGCTTTTATGATTTTCTTATTGTCAGTTTCATAATGTTTGTTGGGAAGATCATGACTCCCAACTTTGAGTCAATATGTGCCATTAGCCAGTGGATCTGGGACGCAGAAGACTGGTACAGGCTCTGCAGAGTGTTTCTGAGAACCCCTGGCTGGGACTCCTTTTCATAGCAAATTATATAAGTCTGGCTAGATACACTAGTGTGCCTTCTACAGAAATGCAGAATTTGAGAAATGCAGGTTCCCTCTGAAGACCTGGATGTTGGGACGCCCCCCGTCTAGTCTGGTAGTATTAGGTTTATGTGGCATGTTCCCAGACTCTTATGATTTTCCCCCAGTGTGGGGGTGCTCAGCAGTGTAATTCTCATGGGCCTCGTAACAGAGCCGGAGCACAATGACCTGCGTTGTCGCTAGCCCTGTCACGATAGAGCAACTACCTTCGGGAGAACAGAGGTGATTTTCCAGTCCATAGGGTTGTGTGTCCAGGGTGATTCTTTGGTGTGTTGTGATGTGCTCTCCCTGGGTCTCCAACTTGAGCTCCCCAGCATCGCCCGAAGGGAATGCTGGCACAAACAGCCAGCACCTACTCCCCAAGTTTCTGATTCAGGAGGTCTGGGGTGAGACCTGAGAATTTGTATTTCTAACATGTTCCCAGGTGATGCTTACCACCCAGGTACCACACTTTGAGACCCATCATTCTGCTCTATAACAAGGAGGATGAGCTTATGTTCCAGTAGGTAGGAAGCACAAGCTGGAAAAATCTAGGAAGGTTTTAGAATAAGGGAATCAGGAGGACTTGGGAGGGGATTTTAGTGTCAGTGAGGATTGGGGATTGAAGCGGCAGGGTTATTGTGAGAGGGAGATTCCAAACCCAGCTTTCAAAAGAGCTCCACAGATACCCTGGCTGGATGGAGGGGTCCACTGGCCCAGGGTGACCGAGGGAGAGGAGCTGGGGTGAGGCAGGAACCCCACCATATAGGAGCCAAAGTATTTGGGTCTGGGCTTGGGTTCTGCCTTGGGCAAGTCACTTGCTCTCTGAAGTCATTGCTGTCCCACCTGGAGAACACCTAACCTGCAGGTAGTCAGGACAGTCAAATGAGGCAAAGGCTGGCAGAGCACTTGGTAAACTGTCACTAAAAATGTCAGGTATCCACCACTACCACCAGCTGTGCCCATGACTGATTTCCTGTGCAGCCCCCCAACCCTCTCTTACCTGTGGATTCCACCTGGGCCCCAGAACAATCTTAACCCAGCGAGAGGGAACATGGGAAATCACTCAACTGTTAGGTAAGCCATGCTCTGGATCCTGCTCTTGTGTATCTGGGCACTAGAATCTGGCCCTCACTTTATTCCTAGTAATTCAAAAAGCATGTCATACCTCTGGTTCCAGAAATTATTCTACATTCTGGTCTATGCCTAACTCCTCCAGGGTCAGCAAACTTTTACTGTAAAAGGTCAGACAGTAAATATCAATATTTTAGACCACACAGCTCCTTGTCACATAGGCTTTATTTTTACAACCCTTTTTTTAATTTATTTTTTTAAATTACAATACTGTATTTGTTTTGCCATACATTGACATGAATCAGCCACAGGTGTCCACGATCTCCCAATGCCAAAGCCCCCTCCCACCTCCCACCCCACATCCTCTCCCTGAATCATCCCGTGCACCAGCCCCATGCGTCCTGCATCCTGTATTGAACATAGACTGGCGCTTCATTCTTACAAGATAGTATACATGTTTCAATGCCGTTCTCCCAAATCATCCCACCCTCTCCCTCTCCCTCAGAGTCCAAAAGTCCGTTCTATACCCCTGAGTCTCTTTTCTTGTCTCACATAGAGGGTCTTCATTACTATCCTTCTAAATTCCATATATATGTGTCAGTATACTGTATTGGTGTTTTTCTTTCTGGCTTACTTCACTCTGTATAATCGGCTCCAATTTCATCCATCTCATTAGAACTGAGTCGAATTTATTCTTTTTAAGGGCTGAGTAGTACTCCATTGTGTATATGTACCACAGCTTTCTTATCCATTCATCTGCTGATGGACATCTAGGTTGCTTCCATGTCCTGGCTATTATAAACAGTGCTGCAATGAACATTGGGATACATGTGTCTCTTTCAATTCTGGTTTCCTCGGTGTGTATGCCCAGCAGTGGGATTGCTGGATCATAAGGAAGTTCTATTTGCAATTTTTAAGGAATCTCCACACTGTTTTCCATAGTGGCTGTACTAGTTTGCATTCCCACCAGCAGTGTAAGAGGGTTCCCTTTTCTCCACATCCTCTCCAGAATTTATTGCTTGTAGACTTTTGGATCGCAGCCATTCTGACTGGTGTGAAATGGTACCTCATTGTGGTCTTGATTTGCATTTCTCTGATAATAAGTGATGTTGAGCATCTTTTCATGTGTTTGTTAGCCATCCGTATGTCTTCTTTGGAGAAATGCCTATTTAGTTCTTTGGCCCATTTTTTATTGGTTCATTTATTTTTCTGGAGTTGAGCTGCATAAGTTGCTTGTATATCTTTGAGATTAGTTGTTTGTCAGTTGTTTCATTTGCTATTGTTTTCTCCCATTCAGAAGATTGTCTTTTCACCTTGCTTATAGTTTCCTTTGTTGTGCAGAAGCTTTTAATTTTAATTAGATCCCATTTGTTTATTTTTGCTTTTATTTCCAGTATATTGGGAGGTGGATCATAGAGGATCCTGCTGTGATTTATGTCGGAGAGTGTTTTGCCTATGTTTTCCTCTAGGAGTTTTATAGTTTCTGGTCTTACATTTAGATCTTTAATCCATTTTGAGTTTATTTTTGTGTATGGTGTTAGAAAGAGGTCTAGTTTCATTCTTTTACAAGTGGCTGACCAGTTTTCCCAGCACCACCTGTTAAAGAGACTGTCTTTACTCCATTGTATATTCTTGCCTCCTTTGTCGAAGATAAGGTGTCCATAGGTGTGTGGGTTTATCTCAGGGCTTTCTATTTTGTTCCACTGATCTATATTTCTGTCTTTGTGCCAGTACCATACTGTCTTAATGACTGTGGCTTTGTAGTAGAGCCTGAAGTCAGGCAAGTTGATTCCTCCAGTTCCATTCTTCTTTCTCAAGATTGCTTTGGCTTTTCGAGGTTTTTGTATTTCCATACAAATCTTGAGATTATTTGATCTAGTTCTGTGAAAAATACTGCTGGTAACTTGATAGGAATTGCATTGAATCTGTAGATTGCTTTGGGTAGTATACTCATTTTCACTATATTGATTCTTCCAACCCATGAGCATGGTATATTTCTCCATCTATTAGTGTCCTCTTTGATTTCTTTCATCAGTGTTTTATAGTTTTCGATATATAGGTCTTTAGTTTCTTTAGGTAGGTATATCCCTAAGTATTTTATTCTTTTCGTTGCAATGGTGAATGGGATTGTTTCCTTGACTTCTTTTTCTACTTTCTCATTATTAGTGTATAGGAATGCAAGGGATTTCTGAGTGTTGATTTTATATCCTGCAACTTTACTATATTCGTTGATTAGCTCTAGTAGTTTTCTGGTCGAGTCTTTAGGATTTTCTATACAGAGGATCATGTCGTCTGCAAACAGTGAGAGTTTTACTTTTTCTTTTCCAATTTGGATTCCTTTTATTTCTTTTTCTGCTCTGATTGCTGTGGCCAAAACTTCCAGTACGATATTGAATAGTAGTGGTGAAAGTGGACACCCTTGTCTTGTTCCTGACTTTAGGGAAATGGTTTCAATTTTTCACCATTGAGGATAATGTTAGCTGTGGGTTTGTCATATATAGCTTTTATTATGTTGAGGTACGTTCCTTCTATTCCTGCTTTCTGGAGCGTTTTTATCATAAATGGATGTTGAATTTTGTCAAAGGCTTTTTCTGCATCTATTGAAATAATCATATGATTTTTATTTTTCAGTTTGTTAATGTGATGAATTACATTGATTGATTTGCGGATATTGAAGAATCGTTGCATCCCTGGGATAAAGCCCACTTGGTCGTGGTGTATGATCTTTTTAATGTGTTGTTGGATTCTGATTGCTAAGATTTTGTTAAGGATTTTTACATCTATGTTCATCAGTGATATTGGCCTGTAGTTTTCTTTTTTGTGGTGTCTTTGTCAGGTTTTGGTATTAGGGTGATGATGGCCTCATAGAATGAGTTTGGAAGTTTACCTTCAGTAAGATAGGTGTTAGCTCTTCTTGAAATTTTTGGTAGAATTCAGCTGTGAAGCCGTCTGGACCTGGGCTTTTGTTTGCTGGAAGATTTCTGATTACAGTTTCAATTTCCATGCTTGTGATGGGTCTGTTAAGATTTTCTATTTCTTCCTGGTTCAGTTTTGGAAAGTTGTACTTTTCTAAGAATTTGTCCATTTCTTCCAAGTTGTCCATTTTATTGGCATATAATTGCTGATAGTAGTCTCTTATGATTCTTTGTATTTCTGTGTTGTCTGTCGTGACCTCTCCATTTTCATTTCTAATTTTATTGATTTGATTTTTTTCTCTTTGTTTCTTGATGAGTCTGGCTAATGGTTTGTCAATTTTATTTATCCTTTCAAAGAACCAGCTTTTTGCTTTGTTGATTTTTGCTATGGTCTCTTTTGTTTCTTTTGCATTTATTTCTGCCCTAATTTTTAGGATTTCTTTCCTTCTACTAACTCTGGGGTTCTCTATTTCTTCCTTTTCTAATTGCTTTAGGTGTAGAGTTAGGTTATTTATTTGGCTTCTTTCTTGTTTCTTGAGGTATGCCTGTATGGCTATGAACTTTCCTCTTAGCACTGCTTTTATAGTGTCCCATAGGTTCTGTGTAGTTGTGTTTTCATTTTCATTCATTTCGATGCATAATTTGATTTCTTTTTGATTTCTTCTGTGATTTGTTGATTATTCAGAAGGGTGTTGTTCAGCCTCCAAATGTTGGAATTTTTAATAGCTTTTCTCCTGTAATTGAGATCTAACCTTAGTGCATTATGGTCAGAGAAGATGCTTGGAATAATTTCGATTTTTTTGAATTTATCAAGGTTAGATTTATGACCCAGGATGTGATCTATCCTGGAAAAGGTTCTGTGTGCACTTGAATAAAAGGTGAAATTCATTGTTTTGGGGTGAAATGTCCTATAGATATCAATTAGGTCTAACTGGTCTATTGTATCGTTTAAAGTTTGCGTTTCTTTGTTAATTTTCTGTTTAGTTGATCTGTCCATAGGTGTGAGTGGGGTATTAAAGTCTCCCACTATTATTGTGTTATTATTAATTTCCCCTTTCATGCTTGTTAGCAATTGTCTTACATATTGCGGTGCTCGTATGTTGGGTGCATATATATTTATAATTGTTATATCTTCTTCTTGGATTGATCCTTTAATCATTATGTAGTGGCCTTCTTTGTCCCTTTTCACAGCCTTTGTTTTAAAGTCTATTTTATCGGATATGAGTATTGCTACTCCTGCTTTCTTTTGGTCTTTATTTGCATGGAATATCTTTTTCCAGCCCTTCACTTTCAGTCTGTATGTGTCCGTTGTTTTGAGGTGGGTCTCTTGTAAGCAGCATATATAGGGATCTTGTTTTTGTATCCATTCAGCCAGTCTTTGCCTTTTGGTTGGGGCATTCAACCCATTTACATTTAAGGTAATTATTGATAAGTATGCACCTGTTGCCATTTACTTTAATGTTTTGGGTTCAGGTTTATACGTCCTTTTTGTGTCTCCTGTCTAAAGTCTATCCTTTAGTATTTGTTGGAGAGCTGGTTTGGTGGTGCTGAATTCTCTCAGCTTTTGCCTGTCTGTAAAGCTTTTGATTTCTCCTTCATATTTGAATGAGATTCTTGCTGGGTACAGTAGTCTTGGCTGAAGGTTATTATCTTTCATCACTTTAAGTATGTCTTGCCATTCCCTCCTAGCCTGAAGAGTTTCTGTTGAAAGATCTGCAGTTATTCTTATGGGGATCCCCTTGTGTATTATTTGTTGTTTTTCCCTTGCTGCTTTTAATATTTGTTCTTTGTGTTTGGTCTTTGTTAGTTTGATTAGTATATGTCTTGGGGTGTTCTGCCTTGGGTTTATCCTGTTTGGCACTCTCTGGGTTTCTTGGACTTGGGTGATTATTTCCTTCCCCATTTTAGGGAAGTTTTCAACTATTATCTCCTCAAGTATTTTCTCATGGTCTTTCTTTTTGTCTTCTTCTTCTGGGACTCCTATAATTCGAATGTTGGAGCGTTTCATATTGTCTTGGAGGTCTCTGAGGTTGTCCTCATTTCTTTTAATTCGTCTTTCTTTTTCCCTCGCTGATTCATTTATTTCTACCATTCTATCTTCTATTTCACTAATCCTATCTTCTGCCTCCGATATTCTACTATTTGTAGCCTCCAGAGTGTTTCTGATCTCATTTATTGTATTATTCATTATATGTTGACTCTTTTTTATTTCTTCTAGGTCCTTGTTAAACCTTTCTTGCATCTTCTCAATCCTTGACCCCAGGCTATTTATCTGTGATTCCATTTTGATTTCAAGATTTTGGATCATTTTCACTATCAGTATTCGAATTCTTTCTCAGGTAGATTCCCTATCTCTTCCTCTTTTGTTTGGTTTGGTGGGCATATCTCCTGTTCCTTTACCTGCTGGGTATTCCTCTGTCTCTTCATCCTGGTTATATTGCTGCGTTTGGGGTGGCTTTTCTATATTCTGGGAATTTGTGGAATTCTCTTTATTATAGAGCTTCCTCTCTGTGTTTGGGGTTATATCAGTGGCTTGTTAAAGTTTCTTGATTAGAGAGGCTTGTGTTGAGGCTCTGGTGGGTGGAGTTGGATTTCCTCTCTCTGGAGTGTTGTGAAGTGTCAAGTAATGGGTTATGGGACGTCAATGATTTTGGAGTATTTTGAGCTGCCTGTGTATTGAAGCTCAGGGGCTTGTTCTTGTGTTGCTGGAGAATTTGCGTGGTATGTCTTGCTCTGGAGCTTGTTGGCCCTTGGGTGGTGCTCAGTTTCAGTATAGGTATGAAGGCGTTTGATGAGCTCTTATTGGATAATGTTCCCTGTATTCAGGAATTCTTTGATGATCTCAGGATTTGGACTTACGCCTCCTGATTCTGGTTTTCAGATTTATTTTTACAATAGCCTCATGATTTCTCCATCGATTCAGCACTATTGTTAAAACATCTGGGTTAATGATGATAGGCTTCTCCACTTTGAGGGTCGTCCCTAGAGGATCGCTGAGTTACTGGTTTTGAAGCCGATGATCTGCTTTGCTGGATGCCTGATGTCCTCTGCCAGCAGTCAGAAGTTGTTTTGTGGAATTTACTCAGCTTTGAAACGTTCTTTTGATGAAGTAGTGAGGGAGAAAGTGTTCTCCCCATCCTATTCTTCCGCCATCTTTTTTCCACAATCCTTTTAAAATGTAAAAACTATTCTTAGCTTAGTGGCCATATAAAAACAGGCTATGTGCTGAATATGGCCCCAACCCCTATCCTATTAATACCCAACAACTTTCTCTCCCTAAAGCCCTAAAGTCCTGCCCTAACCTTTCCAGCCCTCCTAGGGCTACAGTCTGTTTCTAAATCCCAGTTTCCAAGGCTGGGTCCCTGCTGTCACCTGCCTGGGACACTTCCTAAGCTGTACTGATTGCCTTTGGTCTAGAACAAGCCCTCGGACCTGCCGATTTCCACCGTCCCATTACAGAGATGTTCCCAAATAGTCTGTTTCATCAGAGTAGGCTGGGCCCATGTTCAGGTCCTAAAATTCCTAGTTTGGAATGTCTGCCAGCAACTGCCTGGGCTCTAACCTGAGACTGAGGGTGAGTATGGACAGAAGCTCACAGAAAAGACAGCCACCTGAAGCTATGACTAAGCAACTTTATAAAGGAAATACTTGCTGTCCTCTTAACACCATCCTGATTATTTATTCTCAAATCCCAATGCATAAGCATTGAATGTATACAAAATGTAATTTCTCTTATAGTTCTCTATGGCATTTCGTCTGATTGGGGAAAAACAATCCACTTGTTGGGTCTGGCTTTCTAGATAGAACCCCTCTCTGTCACGGTTTGTTTGCTTGTGAGTGCCCATCTAGATAGACTGTGACCAGGTCTGGCAATACTGACAGTTACTGATGACTGACTACTCCTTGTGTAGGCCTAGCAAAAGCAACACGCATCCAAGTGCTGGCCAGTCTATTCCTTCAGAAGGAAAATGAGGCCATTCCTTTACTATTTTTTCTTCCTTAGACTAAATGTTCCCTCCTTACTAAATCAGCCACCCAAGACCAGCTTCTCAACATTTGTCTTTCTGATTAATTCTCTGCCTTGAAACTGTTTCAGTTTTGTCAGACCAACTAGGAGTCCCTCATGCATCTCACATGCAACTTGACTGTGGAACAACACAGCCACAAAGTTGTGTTATTCACTGAGAATAAATAAGACCAGGTGGTTCTGAGATGGGTGAGTGTTACTAAGGGGAAAATTAACTCAGCAGTCACACAAGATGAGAAGCAGATAATGTTGGCTGTTTCTGCCATGAGAGCCACTGTTATACACTTGTTATATTTTCCACAAACATGATAACCTAAAATACATTCACAAATACAAATAATACCCAAACTGAGGAAGGCATTCTGCTATCCCTGTCATCTCAGAGGTGCTCTCCAAAGAGTAGACAATTAGAGCCTCTTTGGCTAATTTATTTTTAATATGGCATGTCAATGGTATTTAATACAGTAATATGGTATGTCAGATTCACAAGTTAGCATGGCTCTTTGTGCTTGAAATACTGAAATTGACAACTGTGATTGTGACTTTATTAAACATCTAGATGAAGGAAAAGCAGTCTATGCTGAAGGCTGCAGTGTCTGGCTCTGGGCAGGTAGGTGGTGGAGGTGGGACATCCACATGTGCTGCTGGGTGTAGTATCCGGGGGGCGGGGCGCCCACCTTACTTGGCCCTGTGGTTCTGGGAGATTGGGCTTTCCAGCCTTGCTGAAGAGCAAGCTGTGTTCAGCGCCAAGCTGAGGAGAGGAGAAAGATCCTCTGAAAGGGAGTATACTCTTGGCTTTCTTTGAATAAGCTGCTTTGGCAGTGAGAAAAGCTCCTTACCAGCCCAAAGTAGCTTGCACTTGAAATACTGCTTCTAAGAAAGGGGTGGAACCCCATCAGCGTTCTCACTGGGGTCTGAAGCTATCCTTCTGCATGGTTTGACAATATACACTTGTACTGGCCAATAAGGGATCCTTTACTCAACTCTCATAAAGTTTTACCATGTATGATTCATTTCAGAAATGAGACTTGATAATGCAGATTTATCACAATGAGAAACCTGCCTTTAAAATGTGATTTAATGATGCCTATACTTATTCACTGACATCTTTATAAAACTGTTCGTGTGGAAATATATTTGCCTTTTCGACAAATAATTCTTCCTTTTACAAGTGTCGTGCAATACGAGAGCCATACATTAGGGCGCAGCAGGAAGAGCAGCCATGGTCTAATTACGCCCAGGCTGTTGCATGGAGCGCCACTGTGGCCTTCTTCAGATCCCAGGTATACCACTGGGCATAGCAACCGTCACCCCCTTCCCTGCAACCTCCACCCAGGTGCAAGTCCCAGCTCAGGGTTGCTACTGTAACTAGAGGGGGAGAGAAAGGCTCTGCAAGGTCACACAGATGTGATAATGCAGTAAATAAACAAGCTACTGATTATGATTTAACACCGCTTTTCTTCCTACCTTAAGTTGGTTTATGAGCAGATCTTGATGATTTAACCTTTCAGCCAATTAGAACAGAAGGTTTGATTGACAGCAAATGAATAAATAACATTTCAGTGCAGGAGATAGAATCACTCTCCCCTGTTAATCAGTCCCTCTGCCCATGTGCAGGTAACACGATATTTATCACGCCCTCTGTTACAGTCCTTGGGGTGTCATTTCATGGCCTACCAGTAAAAACTTCACATTTACAGCAACTGCCACTCTATTACTGTCGATAACATCTAATTGATATGTCAAACCTCCAAGGAATGCAGTAAATTGAAATGATGCCTCCCAAAGAAAATAAACTGGCAAACAGGTAAATCAGCACCTGCCTTCCTGTAATCACCCAGCCGCCCCCCAGTCCAGAGCCTCCCCTAGAAGGCCACTGGCATCTTCTCCCCTTCAGTCTCAGACACCCAAGAGCTCAGTGCACAGACATACAGGCCAGGAGCACCACAGAGTCCTGCCCACAGAATGCCACAGGAAACCTGAGCACAGCGCCACTGCAGTCTTTTCGCCGGTGGAAGCCCCAAGAGACGGTGGCGCCGCAAGCATTAGGTGGGGTGCACTCTGGGAAAGAACAATATTAACCTAATAACAACAGTGCAGATCTCCTCTGAAGAGTAGGCAGTGCTGTCAGAGATGTGATCTCATTTACTGTCCAAATATCCCCACAGGGCAGGGAGGAGCTGGAATAATTACTCATTGTTCGGAAGAAATGAAGCCCTGAGAAGGCCTAAGCACTTACCATGAATCAGATACATTTGACACTGAACCGTAAGATTTGTCTGAAAAACGGAGCTGGTAGCCACTCAAACACAACACAAGTATTAATAAAAGTAAATATCACACTGATGAAGGGAGAAAGGGCTAAATTAGCACGGACAATTCATTCAGTTTATTTCCTTAACAAAAGAACTCTAATTTTAATTGTGGACACAATGAGATTAAGTATGTAATCCTGTGGGGGTACCATGAGCTGAAAAGGCTCTAGTTGAAGAATCTGTCTCTCCCAGGAAAAGCCCACCTAGCAAATGTGAACAGACATTAGAGCTAGATGTGTTACACATACACATATCACGAGTAGGTCATGTGGCCACAGGTGTTCTTTCTGGCTTCGCATTCTAGTTTTTCTCCCACTGCTTTATTTACGTATTCTCTCTATATATATATTTTTAATAGATCTCATGTGGGCAAGCCAAAAGAAATGAGGTTCTAACCCTGAGTTTGGAGGAAGATTTGTAGATTGTCACAACAATTTCCCCACCACACTACAGTGCCAAGCCATCATTCTTCTAAGCAGGGGAGATATGCCTACACAGGAATTAGATGAATTTAGATGCTCAGTCATCTTTCTTGCTACTCAATTTCTCACCAACCACAGGTCTGCCCTCACCTTGTCACACCCCTCCAGCTCATTTTTATCCATTTCAGCCAAATGTTTTCTTTATTCCCTTTGTTTTTCCTATTTCTTTCTTTTTTAAAAATGTGTTACATGCAGCTTCAACATCTTCCCCAAATTTTCCCAGTTTCTCATCTTACTCTGGAAATTCCTGTCTTGGTCTTACTTCTTCCAATGCGACTTCTTAACGATTCTGAGGTACAGATAATTCAGTAATAAGATTTATTTGAGTCTCATGGCTGTACAGCCTCCTTTTCTATGTTGTCATTCCTCTTCTGGAATTTATCTGTCTGCCTGGCTCAGCTGGCAGGCCCCTGGCCAAGGATTCCTAATCTTGGACAGGGCCACAAGCACACTTCTGGATGAGGGCCATCTCACAAGGATGAAGAAAAAAAGGACTGTCAAAACCAGCACTACTGCTTGGGGAAAGAGGAGCTTTGGGGCAAAATCAATGTTGGATGAAACACAAAGGTTTTTAGAGACTACCAGCCAAAGTACACATGATATATAAATAGTAGAAATGGAGAAACTCTGCACCAGAAGATCTGAACAGGGGTAAGGGGATGCCAGGGGCATAACAGAAAAAGCTTGTATGAGACAAAAATGTGCAGGAGAGAGAATGGTCACCACTGAGCCACAGACCAGTGTGTAGCTGGTTCAAGGAGAAGCTAACATTGTTTTTTCCATTTCTGATTTTTCATGATTTATATATTCAATCAGAGTTCTCCAAATACTGCCCACTAAACACTTGCAGCTTACACGGGGCTTGTTTCAGAATGTGTCAGGTGATGCTTACACTGCTTACAAGGCTTGGTTATTTAGAATGAAATTATAATTTCAAGGTAATAATGAAATGTGATGCTGCAATCCCACAGTCTAATTACTGTAAATCCATAAATGTGGGTCAGAAAGTCACATTTAGTTTAAGGTAACTAACTTCTGATGGAATTTCCACTGTTCATAGTGACTGTCTTAATGGGCTCTCCTATGAGACGGGCACGTCACCACCAGGGACAGAAGATATGAAAGCAGGTGCTTCCTCTGTGTGCCCCTGGGGGACCCCTCGTTTGTCCTTACACACTTGGTCAGAAGTCCACTTACCTTCTTCTCTGCATCTGGAGCCATAAAGTCATCCATCCCTCCTTCCACAGACAAATGGGACAGGAATAAATCAGCTCAGGTAGCTGCCATCTCTTGCCCAGTGCTGGGCCCCAGTGTCTCTGAGATTCATCTGAGTCAAGTCACTAGCAGTCACATTCAGAGGTAATGGGGGAGGCTGAATGCTCAGGGTACATTAGGAAGCTAGCCCAGCAGAACATGAAGGTGAAGGCCAAGGACGGCCCCAGCTGGTAAGATCTACGAAAACAGAAATTCTCTGGCCCTTAACTCGATGTCCTCTTGGGGAACCATTCCTTTAGTTACTCAAAATATATTAATATGTACCAAGCATCATATGGATGCTAGGAATGTACATATGAACAAAGCAGACAGGGTCCCCTACGGTTACAGAACTTAAAGTCTACTGGAAAAGACGTATATAAAAAAGTTAGTTACAAATAACATACAATTATACACTGTGACAGCTTGTTAGGAAGGAATGGGACACAGTGCCATGAGAGAATAGCAGAGAACAACTCGAGCTTGGCTGGAAATGGTCATTTAACCAGCCAGGCAAAGAGCAGAGAGGTTAGGGGCTCTATGAGAATGCAACCTTGGCTTCAAGAAGTTTATGCTCTAGTTGAAGAGATCGAAGGTACATGATCTTAGTTTCCTGACCAGAGGGCCAACCTGCGCCCCCTGTAGTGGAAGCACAGAATCTTAACCACTGGACCACCAGGGAAGTTCCTAATGATATCTTATCTTTGTTTAGAGTTTTACCACCAAGAGAGTACCTCCAGGACACCAATCCACCTGAGGCAGATAGGACACACAGACAACAAGAGAAGACTAGCAAGATACACGCACATGCCATCAGTGAGCACAGCCCACTGGCAAGGAAGGAGTAGGAGGCTAAAGGTCAGACATGGATTGATTAACTTCTCCACTTCCCAGGCATCCCAGATCCTAACAGCCTGTCTTGCCCGACAGAGGATGAGATGGTTGGATGGAGTCACCAACTGGATGGACATGAGTGTGAGCAAGCTTTGGGAATTGGTGAAGGACATGGGGTTGCAAAGGATTGGACATGACTGAGTGACTGAACTGAACTGTCTTGTCCCGAGGTATACTAAACTATTTCTGTACCCGCTGCTCCCCTTATAAAAGCATCTGCTTTAACGTGCCCTCACTGCTCTGTGCAAAGGAATGTTAGGCTTGTTCAGGTTATGAGAAAGAGGTTTACTTCAGGTGTCAGAGAGGGCACGAGAGTGCAAGACCCTGTCTCTTGTGCAGAACTGATAAGATGCTGATCCCACCTTGGTGATCAGACTGCAGGATCCAAAGAATGGCAGCCTGTGCATAAGGAATTGCCTGTGGCTGCCCTTCTCTGGACGAGCAGCAGGCAGGCCCCTGGATGCTTTCACAGCCACTGAGCAGAAAACCAGAGAGGAGCATGTGGGGGCCTTGTTGCTGCTGCAGCCCTGCAAAAGGAAAGTCAGCAAGCGGGGGCTGGAGGAACACAGGGGCCCACAAGACAGTGGATGTGTGTAATATACCCACACGTGGGGATCAGACATGCTCATCATGAGTCTGGCTGGGCTGCTTCAACTGGCCCCAGAACAACACACGCAATAAACAAGGGTGAGGGGAGAAAGGTTACAAATCTAGGGGAGATGCCATGATTTTTGACTTTGGAAAAAACAAGTATTAAAAATTCTCAAACCTGAGATGTGGGTCAAGGAACACTGAAAACTCTCATGGTGCCTGCTCAGGTGTGAGGGCACATGGGTATGCACGCATGCACACGCAGTCCCAGAATTAGCCCCCCAGACACAAGAGGCTTCTAAAGCCATTTGTGGTACCATGGGGATCCAATTAACCACAGTCTCTCACAAACATTAAAACACTAGTTAGACATAAAAACACTGCTGTGCCCCATCAAAGGCGAGCCCACAGCTGACAGAGCAGCCCTGAATAAAACAAAGACCTAGAGACAGTAGGGCTGCTTTGCAAGCAATCGACTCTCTAACCACAATCTGACCCAGGATTTTACGGCTGAAACCAGCAGAGGTCGGACAGTGCAAGTGTCACCACTTAACAAGGGTGTCCTGGAGTGGCCTTCTCATCTGCCGGGTGCCCCAGGCTTGCTTCCCAGGGAGACCAAATGCTGTGTGCAAGGAGACGGAGAGCAGCGTCTAGAGAGGCGGTCAGACGCGTCCTCTCTCCAAGTTTCTAGAGTTCTGGGATTCTGATTGCTCTCCAAAGGAAGCCACTTCTGGGGCTTGTGCTTTGAAGTCCTGGCTGAAGTCATTAGTGCTGCCACTTAATGTTGTTTCAAGAGCGCATATTTATTATGTGGTTCACAGTTATATCCTTCAGATGTCGAATCCAAAGATTTCTGGAAGCCTAAACAATGAGCCTTTCAAAAACATGAAGAATAGCGAGCCACACAATGAAGGCCGGTTGAAACTCAGACACCTGGCTCCCCACCAGTTACTGTCCTTGTCCCCTCTGCTCTGACGGGCAGGAGTGAAGGAAAGCGATCCAAGGCTCAAGGCAGCCAGGGCAGCGGGGCTGGCGGGCCATGGGGCGGCTGAGTTACTGGTGGAGGAGCTGGTGGGAGAGCTTCAGAAGAGGCCACAGACACGTCTGCAGACGCTCACAGCTCTGTGTCCATGGAAAATGAGGGTGTGGATTCCTCCTGCTGACGGAGCTGGGGGTGACAGTGTAAGGGGGCAGGCGGCGTGGGGCTGGCAGCCTCCCATGCTGAGAACCCAGGCACCTCGAGTCTGATGGGCAGACAGACTGGAGAAGAGCGAGTTCTTTTGCCATCGGTGCTTCAGGAATGATGTGTGGGACTTCCCCCAGAAGAAGTCCTTCTGCCTCACCCTCTGGGCGTCGGCTGTCCACCCTTCTGGCTGGCTGCCCGGGCACCAGGGCACAGAGCTCCAGGGTTTTTCTGTCTTCCCTCAAGGGGGCCACCCCACTTCAGGTTCCCAGCCGGAAGACTTCACGTCCCCACTGCAATGGCTCTGCTCAGACGCCCATGGCCTCTTGTCTCTCACCGCTGCTCCCGGGCTTTTCTGTCTTTAGTCTCTCTTACTACCAAACCACTCTACTTACTGTTGAAAGAATAAAATAGTTAAGTACCCACCTTCAGGGTTAATAGAATCAGGGTTTCTTTCCCACAAAAAAGCTCTGCACGAATTTCAAGATACTTATCATGACCCCACAACTCCCTCAGTCTTGTCTTACCTGGTCTTATTCTAGCCCTTGTTCCTTCAGTTGACTCCCCCCATGAAACAGCTTCCTGAACTCTTATCACCTGGTCCCCCTTCAGTGTATTCCTTTAAGCATTAACACACCCCGACCAGCATGGGGCACGACAGGAAGGTGGTGTGGGCATATGGGCGCTACGCAGTTAGGGTACATTAAGACTGCCTAAGGTCTGCAGCAGCCTCATCTTAATCATTACCTCATACTGAGTTTGTGGCCAATTAAAACCACAGCACTTTTTCACATGAACTTCTCTCAAGCTTGACTGCCCCCATACTGTACTTACACAATTGATTTTCTGAGCCTAAGTGGAAAGCATCACATTTATCCCCATTAAGTCCCATCCTGTTGGTTTGGTCCCACATTAGAGGCTAGAGAGATCATTTTGAATCTCACGTTTGTCATCTATCACAGTTGTCATCCCTCCTAGCTTTAGAAACCCAGGAAGAAGGCCTTCTGTCTTCTTTCAGGGCACGATAGAAACAGCAAAGTGCTGAAATGTCCAGGACCAAGGACAGAGCCAGAAGTTCTGCATCAAGGCCTCTTTCTTTCCTCTCCCCCATCCCTACCCTGGTCTCCAGTCCAGTCCATCAGCAGTATGTTTTCCAAAGTCAACCACTTTCACCATCTCTAGCATCACCATCCCAGTCCAAGACCCTGTATTCTCTTATCAGGGTTATAGCACCAGCCTCCTCACTGGTCTTCCCGCTCTGTTATTTACCTCCCTCCAAGTCATTCTCCATACAGCAACCAGAGTGATCTTGAAAAAGCAGAAATCAGTTCACATCATTCCCTTGCTTAAAACCCTCTAACAACTCCCCATTACTCTTAGAATCAAAATCAGCCTCCTTAACAAAACCTAAAGATTATATACAATCTGAGATTCATGAGTCTCTCCATCTTCAATTCCTCCTCCAAGCTTCAGCAGCACTAGCCATCTTTCTGTTCTGTATACACACCAAGCCCATTCCATTTTTATAGCCTTACCTCTACCTTAAATTCTCTTCCCCACAGCTTTTGTAAAGCCGGCTTCTATATCATTACGCTCAAATGTCACTTTTTTAGAGTGGCTGTTCTGACCTCAAGTAGCTGCTTCTTGCAGATCACAGACTTATCACTACCCACCCACTACCTTGTGTCATTTTCTTCATAGCACTTATCAGTAGTGAGAACTTACTTGTTATTGCTGGTTTTCCACCACTAGAGCGTAAACTTGACGAAACTAGAGATCTTGTCTGCCTTGTTCAGTGCCTAACACTTAGTAGGTGCTCAATTTATTTCTTGGATGAATGAAAAACAGTATGAGTTATAGAATCAGGAGAAGCCAAATATATTTGCTATGATTTCACTTGCCATAATAAAAATGGCCCTTGGTTCCATTCTTTCACCATTACTATAATCAACTTTGTAATTAATATTTATGATTTCATCAAATAATCAAATTGAATTACTAGCACTGAGTCAAGTCAGACAATAACTGGTAGTAAAAATGCATTATGTAGGATAACACACACATGCTATTCAAAAACCATGTACTATGAGAGACCTCTGTGATGTTGGTACAGAATCAACATCTCATATGCAGCTTTGTGGTTATAAGATTAGACTGCTTTCATTATCAAAAGAGCCATTCATCAGAGTTGTGGCTCAGTCAGGTCAAGTTCATGTAAATATCTCTAACTCCCACATTTATATATACTTAGATATTTTCCGGTATAACAATAGTGACAAGGATCATTCTGCCTTCAATATATGAATTTTACTGACTCAGAATCCCATTACAATGCTGGTGTAAGATCTGATTTACAGTAGGGACTTCTACTGTTGACCTAGTGGCCAAAACATTAAGCCAGCTCTAAAAGGTGCTGACGGCCCATCAAGGGCCACTGAAGCTGCACTGGAACGCCCCCTCCCCCCCCCACCATGTCCCCGGTGCTGCTGTGGGCCAGTTACATGTGCGGAAGGTGGGATCAGTGCTTTCAGTCTGATAGCAGTGCCCTCTGGCCTGAGCTTTGCTCTCCTCACACCTCAAAACTCCACAATGAACTCTCTGGATTTGTTTGTAAATTAACAGTGTGTTAACACAGTAAACCCTGGACCAGCCACAGATCTGTGAGGAGAGAGCCTTGAGGAATAAGAAAGAGGTGAACACTCATATACATGTTTTCAAGGTGGACGTATGTTTTCGTTTCTCCTGGGTAGATATATCTGTGAGTGGAGTTTCTGGGTCCCATAATTTCTAATGATTGTGCTATCCATGAGTCCCTTGAATTCCATGATTTTTAAGTTCTAGATTAGGAAACAGACGACCTCCCAGATCACTCACGCACATTAACACATTACCATGTACTGAGCTTCAACCAGGTGGCAAGTATGCAGTAGTGAACAGACGAGATTCAGTTTCTCCCTCATCCCTAAGAAGAGGCGTGCAATTAAAATGGTCTCTCTCAAATCCTTAAGTGGTTCTGTCATCTCACCAGGCCTGAATCCTCCCCTCGCTTGCCATGTCTGTTGAGTCCAGTTTCAGCACTGATTGAGGAAGAGCGGACGGGCTTTCTCACATTTAGCCTGAGTTAGGGATTCTACCTCTTCCGAGTTTAGTCTGGAGAGTTCAGGATAACATTCAGAGATGACAGTGAGCTGGACATAAAGAATGACCTATAATTCTTCTCCAGTCAGAGAAGGGGCAGGGGTTGGGGAGCGACAATAAAGACTAGTATTCCAGGGAGTGGCCCCACCATATGGAAATGTCACAAAGATGAGAAAGCACAGACAGTGTCCAGAGAAAGAGCTGTAGCCCGCAACAGTGAGAGACAAAGGCCCAGCAGTGGGGCTGGCACCATCTCCCCTTCCTATACTAGTCTTCCATACCCCAACATCTCCCACCCCATTCCCTTTTTCTCCTGAATGAAAATTCTTCTTTTAACAATATATTTTTAATTGAATAAATGTGACATGTAACACTGTGTAAGTTTAAAGTATGTTACTTTGATGCTTTTATTTATTGTAACATGATTGCCTTCATGGCAATACTTATCACATTACATAATTAAGTACAATATTATTGTTTATATTTATTATACTGTGCACTGGATGTCTATGGCTTATTTACTGTTCATTAAAAGTTTATACCTTTAAATACCATTTATCTTATCCTCCACCCTCAATCCCTTGGTAACCATCGTTTTACTATCTGCTTTTTTGTCTGTCTGTTTTACAGGTTTGTTTTTTTTTTAGATTCCGTATCTGGTGGATCACACAGAACTTGTCTTTCTGTCTGACTTATCTCACAGCATAACGTGTTCAACATCTATCCACTGTCACAACTGACAGAATAACCTTTCTTATGGCTGAATAATATTCCATTATGTATATGTACACCTTTTTTAAATCCACCCAATGACAAAGCCCTTAAGCCAGAGACCCTCTCTTACTGTTTTTGTGAAAGCTGATCTTCTCATTTGCCTGTTGAGGCTGTGGAGAGTCTTGCCTCCCAAGGGCTTCCTAGGGAGGCCGATGACATAAGAAATCTACTTTACAGGATGCAGGAAAGAGTTCAGTGAACTCTCAACCTGAGCCTGGAAACAGGACGATGCGTAGCAATGTAACGACTCTGCCTCACGTGCAGTGCATATTCAAATATTTGTTGGAAGAAGGCCCTTTTATACTTTCTAATAATTAGAGATAGATACATAAATAACTTCAGCTGGATGTATTCAGAATACACCTAGAAAAAATTCTGAGAGCCATCAGCAGTTCAAAACAAGAGGCAGCCACAATCTTGCCTGCTTGGGCTGAGGAGAGTGCTAAAAGGACAAGCAGCAAGGGACCATGAAGAGCACAGGCAGGCCTCTTGCCAATCTGAACGCTTCCAGCAGGGAAGGGGCGGGAAACTAGACAACAGCCCCCAAAGTTTTCAGCCCATTCCCCAGGAAACCTGAGATAAATAAAGATTCTTCAACAGAATCCAGATAAAAGATACAATAAAGACATAGTGTAGCACAAAACTCTTCCCAGAAGGGTCCTGGCTGCCACTGGACTCTCTTGGCTGCAGTTCCCTTAATGAGGCCTTTTAAATAAGTCTCTCTGCAGGAACCTGGATTAGAATCCCATAAAGAGGTATGGCTTCCTCCTAAAGCTCAGGTTGAGTCCTGCCCACTCCAGCAAGCCCTTCCCAGGGGATGCTCTGCTCACTGGGGACACCAATCTCTCCCTTAATCCGCCCACTGTGGAGCTGGGCCAACTGGGGTTTAATGCAGATTTTCGGGCAGGGTGGTCACACTTCCACAGCTGGGAGACCTCTTCTCTCCAGATCTTCAGACCTCCATGCTGCCTGTTCAAGTTTTTGATCTTCAGGACAGAGAGCAAGAATTTGGCTTGGATTATTCCAAATCTCTTTTTTCTGCTCTACCACAATGATAGCCTTTATTTAATTCACTATAAATCTTAACAATTTGTTACAATTCCATTAAGCAATAATATAACTCCCAAAGTATAACTACTCATTCATTCATAAATTCATTCATTCATTTATATATAGATCATTTCTAAGCTCCTACTCCATGTCAGGCTCTCCCCTGTTTTGGTGATTCAAAGACAAAGTTCCTGACTCTTGAGGGGTATCAGACAAACCTGTAAATACATCAGAGATTGTCTTTGCCACATATATTTAACTTCTATGACTGCAGCCTCCAGATTTGCCACACCAGTCATGGGGGATATTCTGGGAAGACCCCAACCCCACCTAAACCCCATTCTGTTGCACCCAGCACAGCACTAGGCGGAGGGCAGGGGGCTGAATGGGAGCACACCACGAGTGGTTCAGCAGCCACTGTACCATCAACGGGGCCTCACTCTGCCAGCCCTAGCCTTTCAAGTCTTACTTTTTGGCAGGTGGAGTTAAACATGAGGCAATAGCCTTTCTATTAAATGACAAAAAAGCACAATCTGAGGGTCGATGACCTTTGTATTCATTTAAACAACTCAACCTTTCTCAACCAGAACAGTCATCCACCTTCACTTGTGAACCTGAATTTGGCTGCCACATTTGCATGCATAATGTACTGAAAAGCCTTCTTTATAATGTTTACTTCTATGTTTCTTCCAAATGAAATCACTGAAGGGCAAATTTGATTTTCAAATCAGTTTTAAAACATCTGCCTTCTAAAAACGTAAGAGTAAGAGATAAGACTTTTAGATTACAGGCAAGGGCTGATTATTTTAACTGATACCACTGTATCCATGCTAAAAATACAAATATTAAGACATTTTTAATGCACACCTAACATTTAATTGATGTTAACAGTTCACTAGGAAAAGGTTTCCAGGCAGATATGTTCTCAGTGATTTTAGGACTACAAGGTGACCCTTCTTTCAACACCAACTCATCTGACCTGGGTTTCAGTACCTCGGTTTGTTGTTCCACATGACCACAGTTCAAATATAATTTAATTATACACATTACAGTCTACATCTCCAGGAAGCTCAAAAGTATTTAATACATTTCAACTTGTTAATATTATTTTTCCACTCCCCAATAAGACTATATGAGGTGGCAAGGTTTTCTCTAGAGATGAGGGTCCTTATGGCTGCCTGGGCCCAGGTATATGCGATAAATCGAGTCTAGGCCTAATGAAATGCAGAGAAGCAGCTACAGAGTTGATTCTGCCTCATAAGTAAGAGTCAGAAGCTCACGCACATATGTTTTGTGTGTACAGCACACATGTATGTCAGTATCTCTATACCTGTCCAACCAGTAACCATTTCTAGGAGAACTTTAGAACCACAAACATAAATATTCAGAAGGGCTTTGGAAAAGTATGGTGGGTTTTATGTTTTCCATAACTTTCACACTTTTTCTGGTAATAGAACAATAATCTGTACTATTTTAATAAAAGCTACCCTGGGAGTCCAGCATTGAGCCCTGTTTGAGGGATGGTCTTCCCTAGCTGTGGAGGCAGAGATACAGGGAAACTGAAGGACCTGCTGAAGGATACTCTGCCCTCGGTGACAGAATCAAGGCTGAGAGCGAGGTCTCCTGGTTTCTAGTCCAGGGGCTTTTATTTTGCCTGTCTTACTTCATTCATATGCAGTTAATGTTGCCATACTGCACACTGTTCTTTCTGGCAAGATACTGGTAATAGTTTAAGAACATAATCACTAAGATAAAGGTTGAGTTTGAAGCCATTTTACATTTAAAACCAACAATTCCAAAACAGACTTTCAAATCCATGGCTGTGTTTTCCCTCCGTCAGGGTCAACTCTCCTTGGGGTGGGGCAGTCACCCAGGGCAGCCACGCTGCAAACATCAGTCCATGCCCACAGGCTCTTGAACTTTGTGGTCTGGTAGATTTTTGTCTAGCACAGCACCAACCTCACAGTATATACAACTGACCTTTGAACAATGTGGGGTTTAAACTACAACAGTCCACTTATATGTGGATATTTTTCCATAGTAAAATCACTGTGCTACATGGTCTGGAGTGGGTTGAATCCATGGATGTGTAGGAGCTGTGGGTACAGAAGGCTGACCGTAAGTTACAAGTGCATCAACCCCCATGCTGTTTGAGGGCCAACTGCACTTCATAAAGTGAGCTGCACTTCATAAAGATAAAGGTCTGCACGGGCTTCCCGCAAGTAGACACCCTATGAGTCCTGAAAGAAGGCAGGTTGGCCTGGAAGGTCAGAGCAAGGGCTGAAGGGAAGCCTGGGGCTGCCATCTTTCCCCAGCCTTGATCTTCTAGAACAAACCTTCAGGATTTCTGTGTAAATGCTACTTCAGAGAGAGAGAAGTGCTGCTGAAATCTGAGCCAGGGGAGGAGGGCTAGGGTTCCACTGCAGAGAGCTTCTTTGGCTCCCAGCATCCCTGGCTGAAGCGTAACAACTGAGGTCACCACACTTCAAGGTATAAGATGAGAAGGTCAGTGACAAAAGATGAGCTGACAAGCTCATCTTGACGGCAAATGGCCCCAGACCAATAGTGTGCCCCAGATGGACAAGGTCACAGGAGAGCAAGTAGAAATCAGGTAAGGGAAAAATGCAGTAACAAAGATGTCTGTAAAGCCACGCTTCCTGTTTTCTGAAATTCCACATCATCTGAAGGTTCTGAATATTTAAGTATTCATTTCACACTTAGACCTTTCCTTTTTGCACCATGGATCTCTCTGGCAGTCTGGTGAACTACAAATCCTTTCTTAGAATATATTCAAATGCTTAAATAAACCACATAAGGAAACCAATGATACTGATACACAGTGCTGCCCACAGAACCCTTGAGCAAAATGACACTGAAAGACCTCTGGCTAGAGGGGGAAAGGGCAATCGCCTGGGCACTTGGCATAATGGTGCTGCACAGGACAAGACTTCAGAGCCTGGAATCTGAGATTCAGACTCCTTGTAGCCAGAATCCTCATTTCTCAAGAAGAACTTAAGTCAGATATTCTTAGAGGAAAGGAATGCCTCATTGAAGAAGTAATAACTATGATGATAGCTTTTATACTCCTTCCCTACACTCTCTTCCCCATTCTCTCTGTCATGTGCTTTTCCCCCTCAGCCCCTCTCCCAAAGAGCCTGCTGCTGCTGCTGCTGCTAAGTCGCTTCAGTCATGTCTGACTCTGTGTGACCCCATAGACAGCAGCCCACCAGGCTCCCCTGTCCCTGGGATTCTCCAGGCCATTGCCTTCTCCGCCCAAACAGCATAGAAACGAGGAATTGGCAATACTGGTACAACTGCTGGGTTCCTTCCTTGAAAATTCAATCCATAGCTTTCCCCATTACTTTACTTTTCATTGCACTAAAATTCATAAATCATGTGATGTATACATTTCTAAAGGAGAACACTGGTCTGTGACATCATTTCATACAATTTGAGAAGCTACGCCCAAACTTGACAGCCAAAGACTCAACATCCTAACAGAAGCTAAACAATAACATTCAAGTCAAATGCAGGGCAGACCACCTCTGCTCTGAAGACAAGACCTTCATTCTCATCATGACTGACTGCCAGCCCACGATGTTCGATCTGCAGTGACAGGTCTCCAAGTAAAATTCCTAAGTAGAAGTATCATTAAGACTACAAATTCTAATTTAATAACACTGATGTAAGTAAACCCCAAGGACAACCTTCTGGGGTAGAAATCAAATCCCAGTAAACAACTAGAGAATGTGGGTACCAGTGATACCACGGCTCCAGAGATTTCACTAGAAAATGGTTTGTTCTATTGGTGTTTGATTAAAAGTCTGCTTCCACTTGAGTCAGGGCATTTCTTGCGCAGTCAATTCAGTTCTACCTGCAGGACAGCCTTTCAGTGGAAGGGCCTGAGGGAGGAAGAAGACAAAACAATAGCTCCCCAGAGTCACTGAAACAGCATATCTGGACCCACATCTGAGAAACAAAGAGCTGTGAGTACAGATGTGTCAGATGGGTGAGAAGCACCTTTTCCGAGCAGCACTAGACTTGCCAGCATCTGCAGAAAGCCCGACCCCTGCCTGAGCACACATCACCCAAACCCCGGCTGGTCTGCATCCTAACTGTGCAGAAGTGTGACTTGCTTGCTGAAAGTTCTAATAAACTTTCTTCATAAACTGCACACTACTTCTGTGATTTAAATGAAGTTTTACGCAGACATGGGGAAGCAAACAGTTACTCAACCTCAGTTTGCTTTTTAGGTAACACTTGGTAGGAGTCAGCTGACAAGAGAGTCTTTTTGATATGTATGTTGTTTCTGAACTAGAGACTTCAAGCAAGTGGTCCATCTTCTCTTTTCTTTATAACTCCACACAGAGTTCTGCACACAGAGGATCAATCTATCATTCTGATGAACAAATCCAACCTTTTGTGCCAAAAGGCACAATCATCCTTTAAAGGTGAGGTCAGCTCAAGCAACTTCTGCATCTTACTTGCCACCGTTCACCGACATCTTAGTTTTAGCAAGTCAGACACACCGAAGTCTCAGGTAAGAAATCTGCGGGAAGGCCAGCTCTGTGACAGATAAATGGCAGTGCCCAGTGATCATGGAAGTATCAAGGATCCCATCAACATGATTCATAACACTTCCCTGATATCACAAAATCAACAGCTGCTGGTCTTGCTCAAGCCATCTGATAGGGTAGCGGTTACCAAGAGGCCTACAGAAATAAATGAACGAATAGATAATGCCAGCTATATCTCAGAAAGGGAGAAGGCAGTCTGATGAAAAAGCAACCTTAATTTATTACAAAAAAAAAAAACCAAAAAAAACACCACACAAAAAACAACCCACTGAATTTTACGGCATTTTGAGCATCAAGGGAAAGTCAAAGGATGATTTTAAATGGAGGTAAGAAGGCTTACAATGTAAAGCTGTGTCTGTTTCTTTTCTGGAATTATTTCCCAGTGATTAAAAAAAAAAAAAAACAGAGCAAGAACTCCCACCAGTCTTGAGTGTGTGACTCAGGGAAGAAGAGTACCCAGCATAATAGCCATCCCTCTCTCTCCAGGAAGGACACCAAAGTTATCTAGGGCAAGTTCACTTTATACTTAAGATACAATCTCTTACAGGAAATTTAAAACAATAACTTGAGACTTGGCAGTTTTATCATCCAAGCTATTGGGCTAAGCTTCAAGCTACTAATCCCCTGAGGAAGAGCACAGCCAGGAGACAGCTAAAACGAGCTTAGGAATGTATATAGCCATTTTATTACAAATGGCTACTTCAGCACCATTTTATTTGACTTTGACTTTTTTAAAGGCAAGATTAGCTATTACACATTTTGGACACACTTGGAAAACAACTTGTCAATCTATCTTGTGGAAAAAAAAAAGATGACTCTGGAAATTCATCATACTGGTGAAGGGGGAAAAAAAACCACCCACGTTTTGGCTATCACTAAAAGCCAAGCAGAAAACTCCTGTTATTAAGGATAAGTGGAAAATTACTGCTTATTATATGGTATTACACAGTTTACAGAAGCTGCAAGTGCTCATTACAAACTGAACATCACACTTATCATCAGAGAGGGCAGCCGGAGCCCTGGCACAGCCTGCAACAAAACATGCTCAAAGTGGCAAGGCTCCCTGTGGCTGAGGTTATTGTTTCCAGCACAAAGGTAACAAAGAAGTGGATGGGCTGAGTGTGCAGGCTGCAATCCTGCCATCCCCAGGAAGATATTCTCTGCTCAAAGGCACACTTGAACTTCCCTCTGGCATGCTGAAGGCAGAAGGAGTGATCTTTACTTATCCACCAAGGCCGAGCTCACTCCCGTCTATGTAGTACGTGTTTCCAGATTTAGCATACTGCTTGCTCCCATAAATGTCATCCCCACTGACTCACTCAGAGAAGAGTTGGTCTAGCTAAGTATGTCAGAATCCACAAATGCCTCTATTTACATTTGGATCAGGCCCCTCAGTTACTACTGGTTCTGAGCCAACTGGGAAAGCTTAGCTAACAAGCCCAGGAGGGAAGGGAAGCGCCCAGCACAGCGCCTGACCTAGAGCGGTGGCAAAAATATGTCCAAGTGATGGATGGATCAACCACATGTTTTTGAGTTAACATGGGCCTATGCCCCATGAATTGCGGGGGGGGGAGTTGTTTAGCAGGGCAATGATTCAATCAATATGAGTTGAATGATAACTTTAGATAAGGAAGTGACTTAAGGAAATAGTGCCTGAGACTATCAGTTGTTCCATCCACAAATAGGAATGACTTAGAAGACTGTGCCCTGGCCTCCCTTCTCATCTCCTCAGAAATTTACAAAGTTAATTAATATTAATGTATGACTATGATATTAATGCAATGTGAAGGTATACATTTCAAAGCCAGACTAGAGATCCCAAATTGAAGGCATCTGCATGCGCCACGTCTCACTGAACACTTGATCACTAACTGTTCCTGTGGCCCTCTGTCCCCACAGGGCAACCCAGCCACATGGCTGTGCATCCGAGGTCTGCAGAAGCCCCTACGAATAGGCAGAGGCTAAGGCACGAGGCCCGCTGGTGCTGTGAGAACATGAACTTTGGGGTCATACCCTCTTGGGAGTTTAAACTTGGGGTCTCAACATTAAATTAGTATAGGTTTGGATTTTTAATTTAGGAAAAATGAAAAGATTCAGAAATGTGAAACAAATAACCAAGCTTCCACGAGCCCCTCCTTCCCCTTCCCCAGCACACCCTAGAGGAAAGACCATACATTTCAAAGCTCCAGCAGTCTGAGTTTCTATTAAGCCTATATATCCACTGCCAAATCCTACAGAGAATTTGGGAACTCCCTAGAGAACCAGGAAGGAAACAGGAACAATATAAAAAGTTACTTTCATCTGACAGTGGCAGCACCAACATGTGCTGCCCTCCTTTGCCTGAGCATCCCCCATGCATGAAATGTACACTGAAGGCTTTGAGAACCAGAGGCGAGGAAGCAAGGGCTATTATCCAGTGTTTCTCAAGAGAGGAAAATCACCAGGATTCTGGGACAAGTTTACTGTGCAACCCCGCCTGAAAGTAGAAGGATGAACAAGATGACTACTCACCACACCTTCCCTTCAAAACTGTGCAGCCACATCACTAAGAACACCTAACATTCATGTTAGGTTTTTAAAAATGTGGGCTGTGAACCACTGCATAAATTTGGATCAAGAGGTGAAAAGTGTATGAGCAAAAAGCACTCACTAACTCCCTCCAAAACATCTGGTAAATGTGTGCAATTCCAGATGATCACCACTCTGAAACTACACTTTAAACTTTGTAAGAAATGTTTATTACTGATACTCAGTATGTAATTTACAACCACCATGGTGAAATTCACTTACATTCCATTTCAAGGGATCATGAAAAGAAAATGTCAACTGAGGGGAAAATATGCTTTATGGATCTTGGCTTAAAACAGAGGAAAAACACAAATGTGAGTCTCTTTTGGTAGAAGGAAATAATCTAATAAATGGCCTAATGAACAATGTAATGATTTTTAAAGTAGGCAATAGGAAGGAAAAGGGGAAGAAAAACAGAGGCTAATAACTCTAAACCTGGATAATGAAGCCCTAGGTAATCTGGTTTAGAGACTAAAATTTTAAAACCAAGTTTTAAAGTATGAATTATGATGCAGCTAATAGGTTGGTCAAATTAATACTGTGTGGAGGAAGTCACAGTGATAGTAAGGTAGGAAATTATGTGGAAATATAAGTGGACTTCTTTGTAATCTATAGTCTTCATCCTACCTTCTTAAAGAGTCTATTTCTGACCTGTATGTCTGATTTTAAAATCTGAAGCTCACAGGTCCCTTTGGTTGGGAAATAACCAGTTTTCCCAGCTATAATGCAGGCCAATAGTAGGTGGCCAGGCTCAAATCTGGACTATGAATTCCAAGGTATTTTGAGTCACAATATTTTAGAACTCCAGGATCCTGTTTTGTATTTTATACTGTATGTGTGTGTGTGTGTATGTTTGTGTTATGATGGTTCCTAAATGTTTGGAAGTTGTGTAGAGTCTGTAAGTTCCTTCAGAGGAGAAACATCTTCCTGGTTCCTTAGCATTTTCCTTCACAATGTTGCCTCTATCTACTAGAGTCATTCAGTACATATGACTCAATCAAAGTCAGCTGGGCTATGCATTTGATTATAGATCTATTAAGCAGAGGCTACTCTGAAAAAAATCTGGCTTGTCCTTCCAAGGCAGCATGGGAGTAGGGGGGGCATCAGTTCAGTTCAGTCGCTCAGTTGTGTCCGACTTTTTGCATCCCCATGAATTGCAGCATGCCAGGCCTCACTGTCCATCACCAACTCCCAGAGTTTACTCAGACTCACGTCCATCGAGTCAGTGATGCCATCCAGCCATTTCATCCTCTGTCGTTCCCTTCTCCTCCTGCCTCCAATCCCTCCCAGCATCAGAATCTTTTCCAATGAGTCAATTCTTCGCATGAGGTGGCCAAAGTACTGGAGTTTCAGCTTTAGCATCATTCCTTCCAAAGAAATCCCAGGGCTGATCTCCTTCAGAATGGACTGGTTGGATCTCCTTGCAGTCCAAGGGACTCTCAAGAGTCTTCTCCAACACCACAGTTCAAAAGCATCAATTCTTTAGCGCTCTGCCTTCTTCATAGTCCAACTCTCACATCTATGCATGACCATGGGAAAAACCATAGCCTTGACTAGATGGACCTTAGTAGGCAAAGTAATGTCTCTGATTTTGAATATACTATCTAGGTTGGTCATAACTTTTCTTCCAAGGAGTAAGCGTCTTTTAATTTCATGGCTGCAGTCACCATCTGCAGTGATTTTGGAGCCCCCCAAAATAAAGTCTGACACTGTTTCCACTGTTTCCCCATCTATTTCCCATGAAGTGATGGGACTGGATGCCATGATCTTCGTTTTCTGAATGCTGAGCTTTAAGCCAACTTTTTCACTCTCCTCTTTCACTTTCATCAAGAAGCTTTTTAGTTCCTCTTCACTTTCTGCCATAAGGGTGGTGTCATCTGCATATCTGAGGTTATTAATATTTCTCCCAGCAATCTTGATTCCAGCTTGTGTTTCTTCCAGCCCAGCGTTTCTCATGATGTACTCTGCATATAAGTTAAATAAGCATGGTGACAATATATAGCCTTGACGTACTCCTTTTCCTATTTGGAACCAGTCTGTTGTTCCGTGTCCAGTTCTAATTGTTGCTTCCTGACCTGCAGAGCACCTTGAAAAATGGCTGGATTGGTAAAAGCAAACTTCCTCCCAGCCTAGCCCCTATGTCCTCCCTTCTCTTAAATGGACCCAAGAAAAAGTGAATGTTATTAACCTAGATGTAAACAGACTACAGTGAATATTCAGTTAATAGAGCAAATTACTTGTATTTGGGAGGAGAAAGATCAAGGAAGAACTCACAGCATTTCTGGCTGGGTCTTAAGGGGAACAGAGGATGGGCAGAGACTTGAAGATTAGCCAGCAGAAATACAGATAATTAGTTGATCTAAAACACGGACTCATTTGGCAACAGTAATTTGTGCCAGACTGAAAGTAAAGTAGGATATCTGTAAGGAGAGATTTAAAGTGATAAAGATTAGAAAGTTTGGTGAGAGTCAGAGAGATGTAGTATCTATTTATATACTTGAAATCTGGACGTGAGGTCTAACAGTAGGATAGAGAGTTGAAAACAAGCAGTTTGGGGAGAACTGGTCATGTGGAGATAGACGATAACTCAAGCAAGGACCTGAGGGTTTCTCAGTTGACCACTGAAGGTACCTGCACAAGGAAATAAGACACCACAGCCAGGATAACCCAGAAACAGTATTCCAGATACCAGAACAGCAACAGGTGCAAACAGAGTATAGCCTGATGGAACACCACTGGAGGCCAATATAATATTCTGGGAGAGCTATGAGGGTCTGAATAAAGATGGAGGGAACACAGGGAATAGAAATAAAAGAAGAAATGATATAAAACAAAAGACATGGTACCTGACTGGCTGTAGAAGGCAAAGGAGAGGAAAAGAGTCAGAGGGTTAAGAGGTGCCCAGGAAAAGCTGTATCACCACCAATTCGAGCAGGGACATCAAGAGAGGAGCTGCTTTATGGGGAAAGATGCAGATGAACCTAGTTTTTGACAAACTGAGTTAGAGAAGCCATTCTAGAAAGGGCCAACATTTAATAGAAAATATGAATGGAAAAGACCCCTGAGCCAAGAGAATAAATCAGATAGTCAAGGAAGAGTGCCCTTTTAGTTCTATAAATTAATTCTATGTGCATGCTGGACCCCTGAATTAACGGGAAAACTTTCTCTCTTTTCTTTCTTTAACCTAGGAAGAAAACTTCAGCCTCTTAGCACCCTGGGACTAAGCTGAGTTAGCGTTAATCAGGGCATGATTATCATCACAGCACTTCTAATTCTGACTCAGGTCACTCTAAGAAGATATAGTCAAAACAACACTGACTTTCTTTCCTGCTCCCTTTGTTCACTGACCAACAAACAGGCTCTGCTTTCCTTTTTAGCAGATCACATACTGACCATTCATTTTAACGAATGGATTTCTGCGGCAACTGCTATTCTGGCATCTCTAGGTGCACAGTTTGCTTGCCTGCTCAGGCCCACCTGGTGGCTCAGAGGTTAAAGTGTCTGTCTGCAATATGGGAGACCCAGGCTCAGTCCCTGGGTCGGGAAGATCCCCTGGAGAAGGAAATGGCAACTCACTCCAGGATTCTTGCCTGGAGAATCCCATGGACAGAGAAGCCTGGTGGGCTATAGTCCATGGGGTCGCAAAGAGTTTGACACGACTGAGCGACTTCACTTACTTAACTTACTTTTTCACTTACTCAGGTTTATGTGACTCTGACTAGAGGCCCAGGGTAGGAGGGCAGACTGCACTGCTTTATTGGCAATGCCTATCTGAGAAAAGGGGTTAATACTCTACGGTTGCTCATGGTAAGGGGTGTATCCCAAGGACCTCTCTGGACCCTCTTCAAGCCATCCTAAAACTCTGGGAGGGATCCAGAGTGCCAAGATTCCAGAGTGAGACCTGTTCTGTGGAAGACTCTACCCTGCTGGGAGAGATAAGGCCTTGCAAGTGGTTTGAGTTCCTCTCCAGAGATAATGCCAGTTTCCCCCAACCCCCTCTTTTTTAACCTTTTATTCTGAAAGTCCAGAGAAACAACTGAAACATATTAACCTGACAAACTTAGGATTTTAAATCAAATCAATTTCCAAAGTGAAAGGGGCACAGCTGGCAAATGGTTTTTAAAGCACTCAACCCCTCCATAAAGAAAAACTTTAAGAATATTTAAAAATAAACATAATAGACTTCCAGCCAGTAACCAATCTAAAGTGATAAACTGTTACTGGGGGATATAGTGACTAACCCGAGGGGCAAGGATAGATGGTGGAGACCAGAGAAAACCAAACCTCTGGCAATGACTGAATCTCTGGAATAAGACTATAAATGAATCAAGGATGACAGATCAATAATGGGTTAATAAGGAAAGCTGGGAAGACGCATTCCTAGTCCACAAGGATTATAGTATCAGGGCAACAAGCAACTTCTGTTCTCTCCCACAAACTCCTCCTAGTTCTATGTGACAGCATTTGGGCTGGGAGGGACAGAGGTCCTGATTGAGCCTGTGATGACAAGAGCTCTGGGCAGAAGCAGGGCCAAAGAAGCCAACGCGCACGCTGACTGGAGACAGCACGGTGGCCCTCACCCACTTATCTGCTAACAGCGCAGGTGCCAGGGCCCTGCTAAGAGACCATGGCTGAGCAAGTGAAACAGGCCAAACCCCGCTAGGCTGGAGCTCACACTCTAGCGGGGAAAGAACAACAGTAAGAAGCTTGCTAAGCAGAGTCTCAGTGCAAACTGCAGCTGTCATGTGAAGGAAAAAAGCTGGGTTCTATGAGAGGGAAGAGCAAAGCAATGGTCATGACAGGTGGTCAGGGCAGTTTCTGAGAAAGCAGCCTTGAACTGAGAACAAAAGGATAATAAGGGTTACAGATAAAGAGCAGGGGAACGGGCTCCAGAGAGAAGCCGCTGGCACCTGCAAATACCCTGTGGGAGGACAGAGCATGACTCGAGCTGGAATACGAGAGGAAGTGAGGATGGTGTAAACAGGGAGCACAAGGAGGGGAATGAAGATTAAGTCTGGAGAGGCAGGAGGGGGCCAGGGTGTGAAGGCCTCAAGGTCACATGAAGAACCATGGACTCCATCCAGAGGGCAATGGGAAGCCAGTGAAGGGTTCTAAACAGATACAGGGCAAGAGTTGTGTTTGGAAAATGTCACTGTGGTGACAGTGAGTGAGGTCAACTTAAGAAAGGGTACAGAGAGACTGTCGGTGGGGGTGGAGAGAGGGGATGGTAGTTGGCCTAGGTGGTCTTGATTGATCTTTGTCATTAGAAATTTAATATTAATATGAAAGCAATTTCCAAAAAATGAAAAATCTTTCTGATTATGTGCATTTTAAGTGTGTCCATGCAGCTCACTGATAAAGTTTTACTGACGTATGCCTTTTTTTTTTTTCCACAAAAGGCATGGAAAAATTATTATCCTCCCAGAATAACATGGCTCCTGGGTAAGCAAGGGAGAGGGAAGAGAGCTCTGTTTTTCCCGGCTGATCACTGGTTATCCCAGGAGACTGCATTTCTTTCCAGAGCCATCACCTATCAAATGGTCTGGCTGGGATAGGGCCTCTCCACTAGCAGTCCACAGAAGCTGCAGACAGCTCTAAACTTATAACCCAGTTCACATACTGAGCATTGAAATCTACTTTCCATATGGCTTCCAACATAGGAGTAAATTTTTCCTTAAAAACTTTCTGCAATACAGAGGTTAAGTCCCTCTCTGGGTGTGCAGGGAGGAATGCCTGACTCCCTTTTGATGTTCTTTATTCCAAAATACTCATCGAATCCTGCTACTCATAAACCCACAAACAAAAGCTTGATGAACAAGTGTCTCCAAGTCTGGTCTGACAGGTAAATGCCTTCCAGGGGTAGGCTCTGATATCTTATTGTGAACATGGGGGTCTGCCTCGATCCAGACTTGTCCTCTGTGTTTTATCTGAATTCCATTGTTTTCTCATTTTTTTGCCATTCTTTTTACAGGTACATGTTTCTCTATCATTCAAGTTCTAAAACTCTTGACAAAAGTAACAACGTTTGCCCTTTAAAAAAAAAAACACACACAGAAAAGAACATGACTAGTTTTTCTCATTGCTGTCAAATGCTGTGTAGAAAAATGGAATTAAGTACAAAAAGAGAAAAATAAAATCTCCATCGAACATTTATAAGTGACAATTACACAACCAGAGCCCATTAATTGGCTTACACTTCAAGAAGAAGCAGCAAGCACAGCCCTCCAACCTCTCAGGGAGGGGTTCTGAGGAGGGCAGTCGGCCCATTACCCCAGCAAACTCCCAAGAAATGGTAACATTTCAACACAGGACCTATGCGATATGCGACAGCTGCAATCCCATCCTGGAAACTAAAACTTGACAATAACCAGGAACTTCTCATCACTAGTCTCAATGGTGAAGTTATTTCCTCTGTTAAAACCTCCTTTCTTTCTATTGCATCACATTAGTGACTCCAAGCCCTCAACACACAGCCCCCAAATCACATGGTTAGCAGTGCCCTCCTGGAACCAACCTGAGATTTTTGTTTTGTGAAGTGTCAGCCTAAGAAACAAAGCTGGTGGCAAGAAAGCTTTTTCAACTTTATCACTAAAAATGGCAAAGATGATGCAGGCAAGGTAAATAAAGAGTCTAAGTTTAAATGTCCCGTGTTTCAATCTTGGTACACTTTGGCAGAGTTTACTGAGGCTGTAACTCTCCACCTTAAATTTATCTCGTTGTCTTCAACCACTGCAGCACTTAGAGGAAGAAGAAACATGACTCCGAGTCCTGAGATTCCTAGTGAATAAATAGCACCAGTTAAAGAAACACCCCAGAACAGAAAGTTGGCCCTCCCCAGCACTAAATGACAGTACATTCAGCAAGGGGACACGCTGCTTGTCAGGCAGGAATGCGGTCAGGCTGAAGTGCAGGGAGCAGAGCAGCTGTCCCCACAGAGGCCTCGGCAGGTAGCACAGTCAACGTGCTCCTCAGGGAAGGGCCAGGGAAGAAACTGCTTCAAAGTTAGGATGCTACAGAAATTGCCTGACCCCAGGTGCTGCTCCAAGGACGCCCGACCCCCTGAGTGGGGAGACTCAAGTGGACAGGGACTTCTAAAGTACTGAGCAAGGACAGAAGGAAGAAGTACTCTTGGAGAGCTGGGCTCTGAGAGGACCATGGGGAGAGGCATAAGGAAAAGGGGGCTCAGGTGTCATTTTCAGGGAAACACTCGTGCTTAGGGTAAGTGGCCTCAAGGTTCTGAAAGGCTAGTAGGATATTGCTATGTGCAGCACTTATTTGATTTCTTTAATTTATTGTTGACAAATTAACCACGCTAGTCTGCCAGCATATGCTACTCAAATAATAGCAAGGATAAACCTCTACAAAACATTTATGGCTGTAGCTAGAAAAATACTTTTAAAATAAAGATTTTTTTTTAAAGAGAAGTACATGTAAATTGATCAAAAACGTAGGGAACCAGAAATAATTCCCCTAACCCTAATATACAAAGTCAACCTTATTAATGTTCTAGCATGTCTCCTTCTGGGTTTCTTCTTCCATAGTTTTTTTCTTACTTGTGGTAATATTTCTATAATTTTCAGTTCTGTTTTAAAAATCTTGGATGAATAGTTTAAGTTATTAAAGTGAAAGTGAAGGTGAAGTCTCTCAGTCATGTCTGACTCTTTGTGACCCTGTGGACTGTAGCCCACCAGGCTTCTCTGTCCATGGGATTCTTCAGGCAAGAATACTGGAGTGCCATTTCCTTCTCCAGGGGAATCTTCCCGATCCAGGAACTGAACCCTGGTCTCCCGCATTGCAGGCAGACGCTTTAACCTCTGAGCCACCAGGGAAGCCCCAAGTTATTAAAAACTCTTTTTTTTTTTTTGGTTGCACCATGCAGGATCTTGGTTCCCTGAATAGAGATCGAACCCAGGCCCTAGGCAGTGAGAATGCACAGTCCTAACCACTGGACCACCAGAGAATTCCCTAAAAACTCTTTACAACATCATTTTTAATGAACACTTAAGCTGAGGAAGAAAACTTATTCAAAAGGAGATATGGGTAGTATATCTGGCAGGCACAGATAGTTTATGAGAAAATGAGGCTAAACTCTATAGAGATGCTAGGTAGTTTCAGATTAGGATGACAGAATTCTCAAGCAGAAAAAGAAAATTTTCAGTAATACCCAATTTTCTATATCTAATCTTTTATATTTGCCAAAAACACAGTCTTAGATAATGGCCGAGATCACTAACATTTTGGCAGACACAATTATTAGTCAGTGGGGCAGTGACAAAGTGAAGAAATGGTTAAAAAGTGAACACAAATGAGGTCAATATGAAAGAAGCTCAAGCTTTGCAGGAAGCAAGAAGGCTGCATAAGATGAGAGAAGTGCAGCCAAGCATAAGCAAGGAAAGGAAAGGAATGGGGTCCCTGGGGAATATCAGCAGCCCATGTGGTAGAGCCTTTGGGAATTCAAGTTCAATACGGTTGATATTATAGGCACATTTACCTTGCTTCCTTCCTGGAAACCAATGAGAGGACATCAAATAAATACAAAGGGAATACATTCATAATAGTGTCGCAAACTGAAAGGAAGGCTATTAGCAAATCAAGATTCTGTTGAATTTCTAGAAAATGGTAGATGGATGAAATATTGTTCATAAATCTGAGAGGAATTAGGCAGATTTTCATAGAGCAGCCAACTGAGCAGGATGGAAGAAAAATGATTCACACTCGGCCATACATACCATTGTGAAATTTAAGACCTTCAAAGATGAAGGGAAGATCCTAAAGGTATCTATGAGGAAATATAAATTACTACGAAGAATAAGAATATGATTATATCAGATTTTTCTCATCAGCAACATTAGATGCTCAGTTCAGTTCAGTCACTCAGTCGTGTTCAACTCTTTGCAACCCCATGAATCGCAGCACGCCAGGCCTCCCTGTCCATTACCATCTCCCAGAGTTCACTCAGACTCATGTCCATTAAGTCAGTGATGCCATCCAGCCATCTCATCCTCTGTCGTTCCCTTCTTCTCCTGCCCTCAATCCCTCCCAGCATCAAGTCTTTTCCAATGAGTCAACTCTTCACATGAGGTGGCCAAAGTACTGGAGTTTCAGCTTTAGCATCATTCCTTCCAAAGAAATCCCAGGGCTGATCTCCTTTAGAATAGACTGGTTGGATCTCCTTGTAGTCCAAGGGATTCTCAAGAGTCTTCTCTAACACCACAATTCAAAAGCATCAATTCTTTGGCGCTCAGCTTTCTTCACAGTCCAACTCTCACATCCACACGTGACCATGGGAAAAACCATAGCCTTGACTAGACAGACCTTTGTTGGCAAAGTAATGTCTCTGCTTTTGAATATACTATCTGGGTTGGTCATAACTTTTCTTCCAAGGAGTAAGCGTCTTTTAATTTCATGGCTGCAATCACCATCTGCAGTGATTTTGGAGCCCCACAAAATAGTCTGACACTGTTTTCACTGTTTTGCCATCTATTTCCCATGAAGTGATAGAACCAGATGCCATGATCTTAGCTAGATAGCAATAAATGCAAGCTTTCAAAATTATGAAGGAATTGAACACTATACCCAGTCAAACTATGATTCAGGCATGCAAGTATTCTGAAAATTTGCTTTCCACATATTCTTTCTGAAAAAGTACCTATAGATTTACTCTGTGTAATGCTCATGAGGTATCTTCTTAACTAAGACCCAATCAATTCATCAGTTCAGTTTAGTCACTCAGTCATGTCCGACTCTTTGTGACCCCATGAACTGCAGCACGCCAGGCCTCCCTGTCCATCACCAACTCCCAGAGTTCACTCAGACTTACGTCCATTGAGTTGGTGATGCCATCCAGCCATCTCATCCTCTGTCGTCCCCTTCTCCTCCTACCCTTAATCCCTTCCCAGCATCAGAGTCTTTGCCAATGAGTCAACTCTTCTAATCAGGTGGCCAAAGTACTAGAGTTTCAGCTTTAGAATCATTCCTTCCAAAGAAGACCCAGGACTGATCTCCTTTAGAATGGACTGGTTGGATCTCCTTGCAGTCCAAGGGATAGGGATTCTCAAGAGTCTTCTCCAACACTACAGTTCAAAAGCATCAATTCTTCTGCACTCAGCTTTCTTCACAGTCCAACTCACATCCTTACATGAGCACCGGAAAAACCACAGCTTTGACTAGATGGACCTTTGTTGGCAAAGTAATGCCTCTGCTTTTCCATATGCTATCTAGGTTGGTCATAACTTTTCTTCCAAGGAGTAAACGTCTTTTAATTTCATGGCTGCAGTCACCATCTGCAGTGATTTTGGAAGCCCCCAAAATAAAGTCTGACACTGTTTCCACTGTTTCCCCATCTATTTCCCATGAAATGATGGGGCCAGATGCCATGATCTTCGTTTTCTGAATGTTGAGCTTTAAGCCAACTTCTTCACTCTCCTCTTTCACTTTCATCAAGAGGCTTTTTAGTTCCTCTTCACTTTCTGCCATAAGGGTGGTGTCATCTGCATATCTGAGGTTATTGATATTTCTCCCGGCAATCTTGATTCCAGCTTGTGCTTCTTCCATCTAGTGTTTCTCATGATATACTCTACATAGAAGTTAAATAAACAGGGTGACAATATACAGCCTTGACGTACTCCTTTTCCTATTTGGAACCAGTCTGTTGTTCCATGTCCAGTTCTAACTATTGCTTCCTGACCTGCATACAGGTTTCTCAAGAGGCAGGTCAGGTGGTCTGGTATTCTCATCTCTTTCAGAATTTCCCACAGTTTATTTGGCCTCAAATTCACCCAGGAGTAAGAACAGGAATTTCTTACTTAGGGTAGCCGCAGGCATTTCTCCTCAGGGGGAGTCCTTGCAGCAGTCCACACAACTGTACAAGAGCCATTCCTGCTGGCGTGCAGGTGACAGCTCAGATGAGCACATAAAACTTATACTGAGCAAGAGTGAAGCCACTCTGGTCTAGAAGCTTCATATTTCAAAATGAAACCAATCTCTCTTGGAATAGCTCCATAAACAGAGAGCCCAGAACTTTCACAAGGGACATGTCTAATCACAACTCATCACAGTCAGGAAACCCAAAGCTATGACTTCCAACCAGATATTTTAAAGTTCTCCCAGTTCAGTTCAGTTGCTCAGTCGTGTCTGACTCTTTGCGACCCCATGGACTGCAGCACGCCAGGCCTCCCTGTCCATCACCAACTCCCAGAGCTTGCTCAAACTCATGTCCATTGAGTCAGTGATGCCATCCAACCATCTCATCCTCTGTTGTCTCCTTCTCCTCCCACCTTCAATCTTTCCCAGAATCAGGGTCTTTTCCAATGAGTCAGCTCTTTGCATCAGGTGGCCAAAGTCCTGGAGTTTCAGCTTCAATATCAATCCTTTCAATGAATATTCAGGACTGATTTCCTTTAGGACAGATTGGTTGGATCTCCTTATAGTCTAAGGGACTCTCAAGAGTCTTCAACACTACAGTTCAAAAGCATCAGTTCTTCAGCACTCAGCTTTCTTAATAGTCCAACTCTCACATCCATACATGACTATTGGAAAAACCATAGCTGGGAGTTCTCCCAGGCTAGAGGCAATTTACCAATCAATGGTGATTTTATTCATAAGCAATGCTCCCTGATAATACAGCCAACATTCCATTTCTCTTAGGTTTTCAGGGGAAGAGATCTAGAAAGGTAACTGGGCCAAAGGACAGTATCTCCTACAAAGGATAAAGGGTCTTATTACTCTTTTACCTAAATTCTAGAAAAAGAAAAACAAGTGATCACAGTTGCAGAGTAGGCCTCAGAAGCAGTCTGTTCAAAAATTAACCAATGATGGGAATGTAAATAGGTGCGGCCACTGGGGGAAAACAGCACAGCCGTGTCTCAAAAAGCTAAAAACAGAACTACCACGTGATCTAGCAATCTCAATTCTGGGTGCATATATATAAAAACAAAACCACTAATTTGAAAAGATACATGCACCCCAATGTTCATAGCAGCATTATTTACTATTGCAAAGATACGGAAGCAGCCTGTGTCCACCAACAGATGAATAGATAAAGAAGCTGTGGGGTGTGTGTGTGTGTGTGTATACATATACAATATACTTGGTCATAAAGAAGAAAGAAATATTGCCATTTGCAACAACACAGACAGTCTTGAGGATATGCTAAATGAAATAAGTCAGACAAGGAAAGACAAATACTGTATGGTATCACTTACATGTGGAATCTAAAAAATACAGCAAACTAATAAAAGGGAAAAAAACAGATTCACAGATACAGAGAACTAGTCATGACAAGTGTGTGAAAAGGGGCAATATAGGGGTATTAAGAGGTACAAACTATCCTGCACAAGACAAACTATAAGGATATACTGTACAATGCTGGGGGTACAGCCAATATTTTATAATTGCAAATGGAGTATAACCTTTAAAAATTGGCAATCACTATACTATATACCTGTAACTTACGTAATATTGTATATCAACTATACTTCAATTTAAAAATAGGAAAATAATGAAATAATTAACAAAAATATTCTTCAGAAGCTTCTGTAACAGGAAAAAGAAGCAATTAGGAACTCTAGGAAAACAAAAAGCAGGCTATCATGAAGCTACTTATTCATCATTTATGGAATAATTCTGGGCACTTGTAATAAAATTGAATCTGTGGTCTGAACATAGCACAACTCTTCTAAAAGTGACACAAGTCTAGTGACACGGAACAGCATTTCTTTTCCTACAGAGCCAATGAATTATCAGGTCTATAGTGAACAATGTTTACATAATTATAATGTTACACTGAGTTCTGAGTGGTTTTCCCTTTTCAGAATCAGTTTATAGCCAACACATGGAAGATTTAAACAGGTCAAAAACCAGAAAATAATACCATCAATCTCACAATTTCAATGAGGTGGGCCACTTAACTGATAGGGAGAGACAGAGGGAAACACAGTCATGGTAATTTCTTCACTAAATAGTAGGGAGTCAAGAAATACTATCTACAATTGATGGATCAAAAATAGAGGTTTAATCATTTTGTCTAATTTTAAAAGAAGTAGCAGTAGTGGGGGTTCTCACTTCCAATATTCATCGGAAGGACTGACACTGAAGCTGAAGCTCCAAGACTTTGGCCACCTGATGCAAAGAGCTGACTCATTGGTAAAGATCCTAATGCTGGGAAAGACTGAGGGCAAGAGGAGAAGGTGATGACAGAGGATCAGATGGTTGGATGGCATCAATGACTCAATGGACATGAGTTTGAGCAAAATCAGTGAGATAGTGAAGGACAGGAGAGCCTGGTGTGCTGCAGTCCACGGGGTCACAGAGTCAGATATGACTTAGTGACTGAACAGCGACAAGAGAACAAGAAAGAAAAGCATAACTAACAAAAAATGAGGAGTGGTTAAGTGAGCTAAATTCATTTTTTTATACCAAGGAGTCAGTGAAGTAGCTAAACTAATAAGCAGAGACATTAAAGTATTACTTATAATTTAGAAGTTATAAAGACTAAAAAAAAATAGTCAGAAGTAGCTACTGCTATGGAATGAAACAAGATGCGAGAGTAAATACTTATTCTTCACTTATATCTTTTTGTATAGTTGAAAGTAACTTTCCATGGGCAGGTTTTACATTTATAATAGAAAAATAAAACCTGATGTTAGTATTTTACTGTACTGACACAATTTCAGTTCAGTTCAGTCACTCAGTCATGTCTGACTCTTTGCGACCCCATGAACTGCAGCACGCCAGGCCTCCCTGTCCATCACCAACTCCCGGAGTTCACCCAAACCCACGTCCATTGAGTTGGTGATGCCATCCAGCTATCTCATCCTCTGTTGTCCCCTTCTCCTCGTGCCCTCAATCCCTCCCAGCATCAGGGTCTTTTCAAATGAGTCAGCTCTTTGCATCAGGTGGCCAAACTATCAGAGTTTCAGCTTCAATATCAGTCCTTCCAATGAACACCCAGGACTGATCTCCTTTAGGATGGACTGGTTGGATCTCCTTGCAGTCAAAGGGACTCTCAAGAGTCTTCTCCAACATCACCGTTCAAAAGTTATCAATTCTTCGGCGCTCAGCTTCCTTTATAGTCCAACTCTCACATCCATTCATGACCACTGGAAAAACCATAGCCTTGACCAGACAGACCTTTGTCAGCAAAATAATGTCTCTGCTTTTTATTTTGCTTTTTAATATGCTGACACAAATTTAGGGTTCCACAATTTAGAAGCCAATAGAAAAAAGGAATGAATGATTAAAAAGTGGAATAAGGTTAAAAGGTACAGGAATAGGTTATATGAAAAAAGAATAAAAAGTAATTTTATAAAATCAGCCAATACATTTGTGAAAACATGGATAAACCTTGAGGGCATTATGCTGAGCGAAATAACTTAAAGAGGGACAGACAAATATTTTATGACCTCACTTACATGTGAAATTTAAAAAAACAAACTCATAGAAACAGAACAGACTGATGGTTGCCAGTGACTAGGGGCTGAGGGAAATGGCTGAAGATAGTTGAACAGTACAAATGTCCAGTTAGAAGATACAAGTTCTGGGGGTGTAAGGTACAGCATGATGACTATAGTGAACACTGCTGCAATGCATATTTCAAAGTCACTAAGAGAGATCTTAAAAGTTCTCACCACAAGAAATGAAATTGTAGCTAGGTGAGGTGATACATGGTAATCTTATTGTGGTGACCGTTTCACAACATATACATTGTGTTGTACACCCTAACCTTATACAGTGCTATATACCAAGTACATCTCAAAAAGCTGGGAAAAACTCCACAGCAGTCAATATGAAAACAGAATTATTGGGATTCCCCTGGTGGTCCAGTAGTCAAGACTCCACACTCTCAGTGCAGGGAGCCTGGGTTCGATGCTTAGTCAGGGAACTAGATTCCGCATGCCACAACTAAAGAGCCCACAGGCCTCAACAAAGACGTGCAACAGCCAAAACAAAAAAACCCACCAGAACTATCTATGATAGAAAATAAGCTTTTACAGCAAAAGTTCCAACTGTAGCAGAAAGGACACCAAAAAAAAAAAAAAAAAAAAAAAGAAAGAAAGAAAGAAAGAAAGAAAGAAAGAAACTATCCTACTTCAGGAGCAGGAACTTACAAGGAGACATCGGAGAATCTCATTCCCTAGTCTTTTCCAGAGGACAGCAAAAATCTGTCCCCTGATTCCCTGACTAGGCAGAATGCTATCAAGAGGCAGGGCTATGATCTCTAAAGGTCCTATAGAATTTCATTTATATTACTCACACACTTTATTTCACTAAAAAAAAAAAAAAAGAAAGAAAGAAAAATCACCCAGGCTATAATTTTTGAAGCTAATAGGATCCTCTTTTAGGACTGCTCTAGAGTACATTAGTTCAAAAGGAAAGGCTTTCTTCTTTTATCATCTGCGTATCTGCTACTATCTCTCTTAGGACCTTACTCAAAAATGGAAGGCACAACAAGCTCAGGTCATGTCTATAAACATGAAATCATAATCTTTGGCTCCACTGATTCCTAGAGGGTTAACAGACACTTGCCTTCTTGCTATTACTCTTGCTCTTCTAATATTTATTTATTAGTCTTTAAAACACTTACTGCTATAGCATCTAAGTACTAAAATACAAGGGGAAAAACATTAAAATTATTGAACTCCACCAACTAATGGAAACAAAAAAATTAAAAGGAGGAAAAATAGATGCTCATGATTTAATGCAAGACTACTGGGAGAGGACTGAATGAGTGAGTCAAGGAAAACCCATTTAAATAAATACAAAATCATTATGATATGTACCTTGTCAGTAGTTAGTCAACCAGTTCTTGTTGAAAACCCAACTGTGTAGCATCTTCAAAAGGGGGACATAAAAGAGATGAGGAATCCAATTTGTAACACATAAAATGACCGAAGAGATGGGTGACTGTAACCAGGGAGATGTGTAAAAGATGAGGAAGAAGAACGCCTGGTCTGTGAGCTGTATACCCAACAGCAATGATTCTGGAAAGATAACATTGGTGGTGGTTCATGGGCCTTGAAGCCCTTTCTGGTGTACAAAAAGGGTTGTGGGGGCTTGGAAATAAATGAATCACTTCAGTTTACAGTTTTCATCATCTAGCTTGGTTTAGCAATGCTTTGGGTTCAAGGCAGCAACATGATCCAGGTGAAAGAGACCTTCCTTTTCTCTTCTATAAAATCGGGACAATATCCCACACAAGGTAATTTATATTCAGGGCAAAATACGGTAAAATACATGCATTGAAGAAATACTAGTTACTAAATAACTGAGTTTTCTTATGCTATCATAGAGATGGCCACAAGATGTGTGCTCCCCTGAGAAGCGGCTGCTCAGCCAGGAGCTGACTACTTTTCCCAGTCCTACCAGCATCTAGAGTGGCAACTGACCAGCTCTCCCCGATGAAACGGAAGTGGCAGTGAGGTTCACCATACCCAGGCCAAGGCTTTCCAGAGCCAGGGTTACCTTCTCTCTGTTCTTTCCCCATCTGCCAGCCAGAAGCAGATGATGCTGATGAGGCCTTCAGTGATGGCAGAACCACAAGAAGAAAGATACCTGGGTCCCTCAGTCATCTGTGAAGAGTCACTTAACAGCCAGGGACACTCCTGACTGAGGAGTACACTGCTGTGTTAAGCTGCTGACATACTGAAACCACTATTTGTTACAGTAGCAAGTGTTACTGTAACCAGTACACACGTTCTATATAATTAATATATAATAATGGTGCAAACAGCCATCATTAATACTATTATAAAATCTTGAAAAGATGCTCAACATCATCAGCCATTAGGAAAATGCAAATCAAAACCTCAAGGAGATACCATCCCACTAGAATGGCTATGAACAAAAATAGACAATATCAAGCACTGGCAAGAATGTGGAAAAACTGAATCTTGATACACTGCTGGTAGGAATGCAAAATGGTGCAGCTTTTGTGGAAAAGGTTGGCAGTTCCTCAAAATCTTAAACATAGACTTACTATAAGATACAACAATTCTACTTGTAGGTATATTCATAAGACAGCTGAAAACACATGCTCACACCAAAACTTGTACAGGAATGTTCATAGCAGCAATATTCATAATAGCCAAAAATCAGAAACAATTCAAATGTTCACCAATTGATAAATGGGTAAACAAAACGTGTTATTTATATATTCCCATGTTATGGAATACTATTCAGCCATAAAAAGGAATGAAGTGCTGACACATACTATAACATGAGTGAAGCCCACTGAGAGAAGCCTGGACCAAAAGGCCACATACTACATGGCCCCATTTATATAACATGTCCAGAATATACAGATCCACAGAGACAGAAAAGTACTGGGGCTGAGGGAGGTGGAGGGAAATGGGATGAATGCTAGTAGGTAGGAGGTTTTTTTTTGGGGTGATGAAAGTGTTTTGGAACATTAGATAGTCACAGTGATGATGGCACAACCCTGAACACACGGAAAACCACTGAACTGCACAATTTTAAAGGGTGAATTCTATGGTATGTGAATCATATTGTAATGAAAATAAAAAGAAGAAATATCAGCTGCTGGCTTTATCTTGCCTCCAAGAGCACTGGTCTCCACACAAAAAGGCACTGCATTCTTTCAGGTAATGGCTGGGAAAAGGTATGAGGGAACCTTCTAGGATGCTGCAAATATGCTAATCTCAATCTGAGTAGTAGTTACATTTGCATGGTTCTAGGCTGGTCAGAACTCAGAACCCTTCTGCCTGGCATCCCCCACAACCAGGTAAGGTCGGACAGAGCTCAGATGCCATACACACTGTTTCCGATGGAGACCTAAGGTACAAACTTTCCTTAGTTTAGCTAACAGTGTAACTAACATGGAGATGAGATAAATATTTAAAGGTAACCCTGAGAAAGACATGAGGGTGGGGAAGAGGTAAGAGTCCCAGAATCCTACTTAATTGTATACAGCATCAGCAAAAATCTCTAAGGAAGAAAAGAGTCCCAGAGGGCTAGTGTGGGATGTGGGGAGGAACTGTGAGAGAATTGCATGTGGAAAGTATCTTTCTTGTCCCTGCTTAGGTATGTGCCATTTTAAAAAGTCAAGTTCAAACCACAAAATAAAGACCACTTCTTTGGTCATATAAATTTTCATGCAAATACTTAATAGTCAAAACTGAAGTAAAGGATCTTTAGAATGCTTTTACCTCCAAGCAAGAATGTAAGTTGATGATTCCAGATCTGACTTTTCATTGGAACTTTCTGAGTCTAGTGGAAAGACTGTCTTTTAAAGTAGCATATATTCCTGAAAGACTGGCACTTACTTGCAGGAGACTTTGGTTCTGTCGGCCACCATGGTCCACTGCTGCTGATTGGTGGAAACCTCGACATAGTAGCTGTAGCTCCGGTCATCACAGTCCCACAGCAATAACCTGAGCAGAGGGAAGACACAAGAAGGTGGTCAGCACTCTGCCTGGCTCTTTCCTTAGGCTGTAGGAGTGAGGGGATTCGTGTCTTCTCTGTCCTTCTAATTGGTCTCTTCTGCCCACACACTTTCAGGACCAAGGAAAGAAAGTGAATTCCCAACAAAAGCATGATGAAAGGCAGAGTCAGTCTGCAGGGAGAGGCTGGTTTCTTTAGGGATTTATTTCACAAGGCACCCAACCAGGCAGCCTCTGTCCCCCATGTGGCAAAGATCTTCACATGAGCTGATCAGGGAGATGTCCCCAAATCCTCCTTCGTGCTTCTTTCAGCCCCTCACCTCCAGTTGTCTGGGCTGAACAAAGGTAACATTCTTGAGACCACTGTTTATGGAGAAACCTGTGCTTTCTAATGGGTATTCTAAGCAGTACTTACTAGCATATCCCAATGACCTTAATTACGTTTCAGATTCCTTCACATTCCAGACTTCCTGCATAGCTTGGTAAGATTACCTGATTGGGAGATACAGGCAAACATATGTTCATCAGGAAATCTTTGTTTCTTAAAGATTATGTTGGTCCTGTTCCTATACCCCTTCTTGGCTCAGATAAGAACCAATTGACTATGTGATCCCATTTACCAGAAGCTCAAAAGAAACAAGATATATCTACGATGACAAGAGTCAGAATGGTAGCTACCTCTTGGGGAAGTAATGACTGAATGGGTGAAGGAGCCTTCTAGGATACTGAAAATGGGGTAATTTTGATCTAGTGATAGCTACATGGGTATATACACATGCAAATATTCATATTCATCAAGCTATTTATAAAAGTTTTGTGTAATATATGTGCGTTATTCCTCAGTTTAAAACAACAGAATAAAAAAGACTCTAAATAGTATAATATGCATTAGAGTGCAGTCCAGCATTTTGCTTCCGACAGTGCGGCTCTGGTGAGAGACCACTGTTTTCTATCATTTCAGCCTCAGAAGTCCTTCCCATACAAGATACCTATCTTACTGTTTTACACCTGGGCATGCACACTTGTCTCCTCCACTAGCTAGAACAGAGTGAGCTCCCTAAACACAGCATCTATGTCTTACTAGTTTTCCACACTCAGGACCTGGCACAACGTCTCACACAGTGCCTGCACTCCATGAATATCTGCTGGGCAAATACATTATTTGCAACAACTACAACAATGATCATTATCATTATAATGGTACATTTCTTTAATGCTTACTGTGTACCAGGCCCTATAGTAAATGTTTTACATAACATTACATCCTTGAAAAAATCCTCTTAGCAAGCATTATTGTTCTCATCAAATGATATATGGTGAAAGTGAGGCTTAAAGCTGATAGGGAATTTGTCTAAATTCAGTGATGGTTCCAACCTGGTGTCCTGATGAAAGCCCTCTTCTGTAATCTGTCAAATGTTTTCTTTACTCCTAGTTTATGTGTGTGGGCATAACTGACAACTTACAGCGTATCACTCTACAAAAGCAGTTTGTATTGCTTCCTCTTAATCCTGCAATTACCATCAACAAAAGTCCTTTGCACAAGGTCAGGGTCACATTTAGTGTCACCTATAAAGCTATTACTGAAGATTAGAAATGCCGCTGTGTTTCCCTTTCCTACTGCCCTTTGTTCCTTGCTTTCAGTTATGATTTTGTTTGCTATCAATGATGAAATCCAGATTATTTAACATGATAGAATCCATTTTTAAGTAGAGAAAACTGTTAAAAGATTTTGGAAAGCATAAACAGATGTGTAATACTGTAAATACTACCGATTCTCTTGAGCTCATCTGAGTTATTTAATCTCTCAAAGTACTCTGAATCAATCAGACTGGAATCTACCCTATTGTTTTTAGGGTCCAATAATCTTACTTGTAGATTAAACCGGCATGCTTGATAAGAAAGTGAATCATTTCTCTCATTAGTCATTTCCTCAAATATTACTCTAGTGTCTTTGTACTTTTATGCAGTTAGTCTGTGTTATAATTTATATTGAGTAACTTTTAAAAATGTACTTTTTGCTTCTATGTTTGTCTGCTCTCAAGATGAATATGAGCATATTAGAAAGATGGTTGATCTCTCTCTTTAAAAAAATTCTACTCCAAACATGTGGGCTCTGTTTATATAGCATATGTTCCATATATGTTCTGGGCTGAAATCATTCCTAACTCTGCCAGAGTAGATTAAAACCAGGGGGAAAAACCTTCAAAATAATTAACATTCACTTTATTTAACAACCCTGGTCACAGGGTTTTTGAGAGATGCTGTTGAGGCTGCTTTCCCAATGTTATTTTGGTTATTTATGGAGAGCTAGGCTTAATATAATCCATATCCTTCTGGACAATCATGAGTTAGTGTTTCTACCAGTATATCCAAATGAAAATAATCAGTCCCTTTTGGGTTAGACTCTAACCAGATCTTGAAATATTTCACAGAAAAGATTGCCCCAAGGATATAGGATACAGAGAAGATAAAAGGAAAACCAATTATGAGTAAGTTTCATAAATGCTCTAGCAGAGATTCTTAAAGTAACAGCAGATTAAAAAGAATTTTAAAGTTGTGCATATCGTGTCTTACAGTAACTTAGTCTATGAAAGTGAAAGTCGTTCAGTTGTGTACATGTATTCCATGAACAATACAGTCCATGGAATTCTCCAGGCCAGAATACTGGAGTAGGTAGCCTTTCCCTTCTCCAGGGCATCTTCCCAACTCAGGGATTGAACCCAGGTTTCCCACATTGCAAGCAGATTCTTTACAAGCTGAGCCACAAGGAAAGCCCAAGAATACTGGAGTGGGTAACCCTTCCCTTCTTCAGGGGACCTTCCTAACCCAGGGATCAAACCCAGGTCTCCCCACATTGCAGGCGGATTCTTTACCAGCTGAGCCACTAGGGCAGTCTTCCAATTTCTTTCAGTGTAACATGAAGATCACCCATAATTCCAGTAATTTTGTAAACACACTCATGGTAAAAATGGCTTCTTTGCTTAATGATCTATTATGAATATTCTTTTTACTAACATTTTTTGGGCATCATCAAATATTTCCCCTCATCTTATGTACTGATTTAATAGAATTTTACTGTATGGATGTCCCAGAATTTATCTAAATAGTTCTCTTATTGTTGGACATTTAGGTAGTCGACAATATTGTACTGTTATGAAACCTCTGTGATAAACATTCTTAAGCTAGATCTATGATTATTGTCTTTGAAAGTTGCTATAAGTAAAACTCCTGCAACAGGGTTTATTAGACCTTGACATGTATTATAAAATAGCTGGATACCTGTCCTCTTGGCCCCAATGACAGGCTGTACCAATTTATACTCATACTACCAGCAGTGTATAAAAATGCTTTGCTTCTGTACATCATCACCAATATTGTGTATTATCTTTTAAAATACTGCCAATTTGATAGATGAAATATATTTCATTACTTTAATTTGCAGCTTTTCACTTATCATTGAACTTGAACATTTTTACCCATTTTCTACTTATATTTATTCATTTGTTAATGACTTACAAGATGCCCTTTATATTTAAAGGATATTAATCCAGTGCCTATCACAGTTTGGATGCTTATGATATTAATTTTTATTAGCCTACTCTATCAATCTTTACCTCAATAATTTCTCCTGGCCTAAATTCTTTTTTCTGAACAGCAGCCAAGTGCACATACTGGTTGAGACATCTCACTAGTCCTCTTTTAAGAGTCCCTGGAGGCTAAAAATGTGGGGTTAGGGTGACTCCTGAATGGAAAAGGAACATTGATGGATCTCAGGTTGTCTTCACCTACACTTAGGAATTTTAAAGAGAGATTCTTTTTTAACTAAATGAAAAGATTCTTTAAATTCTATAGGTCTATCTGCTCAGTCACCTCCAACTCTTTGTGACCCATGGACTATAGCCCACTAGGCGCCTCTGTCCATGGAATTTTCCAGGCAAGAATACTGGAGTGAGTTGCCATTTCCTCCTCCAAGGTATCTTCCCAATCCAGGGATTAAATCCGTGTCTCCTGAATTGGCAGGCAGATTCTTTACCACTGAGCTACCTAGAAAGCCCCTTAAATTCTATAGTGCTCTATAATTTTCAAAATTCCACACACACAATTTTATATAATCCCAAAACAACCCTTTAAAAATCCTCTCCCTGTATATTGTCCCTCCCTCTCCCCATTCTCCCACTGGCAGCCACAAGTTTGTTCTCTATATAAGAGGTATTTATTTTATGTGCCCAGATGCATATTTGCTTAGAAGTAGGCTTAGCTAGGAATGAAAACCCCTCTGTTGATTCAACTAAGAGGGGGGAAAAAGGCAAGCACAGCTTAAAGACTTTAAAGGAAAAATTGGCTCCATCTCTCTTTTTTTCTCCCATGGAGAGAAATTTTAGTTCTAATAAGGTACAACGGTAAAGCCCACCAACTCCCTTCACTTCTTTCCCTGCCAGCAAAGTCAGTTCCTGTATCTTTGCACCTGCAACAACACAGCAGTATTTCCGATTTGTAATCTGCCAGAAAAGGTCTGCCAGGTGAGCTGGCCCAGGACAGACACACTCCCTCTGACTCTAATTGAGAGCAGATCCTTAAACATACCCCTGACATCTGCACACCCCCCGCCCACACATCAGAAGCCGTTTTCAAAAGGAGCTGCATAAAGGCAGCTGCTGGCCAAGATCTAACGATACAGATCAAGTTTGTGTTTAAGCTGTGGCCACAAGCCCCTCTACCTAATGAGCACAGCATGAAATGCCTGGTGATATTAAATGCCATCTCCTCTGTCTTCCTTATCTTCATTGTGGAATTTCCCTGAAAAACAGTGAAGTGCTGGGCTTTAAAAAAAATTGATTAGCAGATGTGATTTCGCTTACCTCTTCCATAAATGCTCTGGCTGGCTGCATACCATTGATTACTGAGGGTCAGTTTACAGCAACTAATTGCTCTCCTTGCTAGTGTTTTGATACGAAATTCAATAGCGAATATGTTTTGAAAACTCTTGTCTTTGTGACTTGAGTCAGAAGTGACTTGAGGCAAACCCAGTGGACTGAGTTTTCCCGTCTTTAAAATAATTGCTCTCTCATCAGTCTGTGAAGAAAGTTTCCAAATTATAGCATTCTAATTGGAAAGTCTGCATTATGCATGCGATGACAAACTATGTTGTGCTGAGCGGCACTTTTTTCATCCCTTTCTTAAGGGATTAATTCTGTGCCAGATTGTGAACAATGGCTGAGGTTTAACAGTGGAGATCAACAGCCTCTCCATTGAACTGGTCTTTTGGATTAGCAGCAAGTATCTGTTTTGCCTCCTTCTAGCTGTCCATCATTCGTGGGAGACTCCACTGGAAGGCCAGGGGTCAAGAGAGTTGTTCTTGCTGAGTTTTCCCATTTGGGTGGAAACAGACAACTAAGGAAAGATCAACCGCTATGGTATTAGCCATATAACAATAATTTATCATCAGATCCATTTCCAATCTCTCAGACAAAATGAAAGGTACTTCTGACCTTAAAAATTTGCAGAAACTATTCTTTGTTAAAATCTTCAGAAATTAAGTTCTTCTGAAATAAGTGTCTTCCACTAACAATTCAACAAATATTTACTGAGTATTGACTAAGTGACACTAAGCAAGTCACTTAACTTGTACTTCAGTGTCATCCCTTGTAAAATGAAAGGTCTACATCTGATGGTTTCTAAGGGCTCTTCCAGTTCTAACATTCTGCAATTTTTTTGTGACAGTCTATGCTAACCTAGATAGTATATTCAAAAGCAGAGACATTACTTTGCCAACTAAAGTCCGTCTAGTCAAGGCTATGGTTTTTCCTGTGGTCATGTATGGATGTGAGAGTTGGACTGTGAAGAAGGCTGAGTGCCGAAGAATTGATGCTTTTGAACTGTGGTGTTGGAGAAGACTCTTAAGAGTCCCTTGGACTGCAAGGAGATCCAACCGGTCCATTCTAAAGAAGATCAGCCCTGGGATTTCTTTGGAAGGAATGATGCTAAAGCTGAAACTCTAGTACTTTGGCTACCTCATGAGAAGAGTTGACTCATTGGAAAAGACTCTGATGCTGGGAAGTATTGAGGGCAGGAGGAGAAGGGGACGACAGAGGATGAGATGGCTGGATGGCATCACTGACTTGATGAACGTGAGTCTGAGTGAACTCCGGGAGATGGTGATGGACAGGGAGGCCTGGCGTGCTGCAATTCATAGGGTCGCAAAGAGTCGGACACGCCTGAGCGGCTGAACTGAACTGAACTGATGCAGAACAGGGTTGTTGTTTTTTTTTTTTTTTGGCATATCTATCCATTACACAGTAACTCTTCCTTTTTAAAAAAATGTTATTTATTGGCCACGCCGTGTGGGATGCAGGATCTTAGTTCCCCGACCAAGGACTGAACCTGTCCCTCTTGTAACGTAAGTGTGGAGTCTTAAACAATGGACAGCCAGGAAGTCCCAGTAACTCCCCCTCTCTGAGAACGGATTCTGGCCCAACCTTAAGGTATATGTAGTGGGTTCTGAGCTCTGTAGACACAGCTGTGTTACAGGAAGGCATCTGACCCTTGCTGAGCCAATCAGATTTCATATAAAAATGTACAATTATGTAAGATTTTACCATAATTGGTGCTGTTCATTTAAAATGATAAAAATGCAGACATTCTGGAGGGTCCATCTTTCATCAGAAGCTCAAAGAAGTAAAGAAAGTCATCTGCAGTGAGAAGCAAACAAGACAGATGGTATGGCCCAGGAAGGGTTGTCTGGCCTCCTTGCAGGATGACCAACATCTGATTCTAGTCCCCAATGCCCCAGTGGGGGCCACTGGAGTTCCTGCCCTAGTGTTCCATGAGAAATTTCCCAATCACTTTAATAAACTCAACATTTAGGGCTTAAGCTAATTTCATCTGGTTTCTGTAGCTGGAAACAAAAGGGCCTAAGATAAGCTCCTAGCAGAGTGCACGAGACAGAAACGAACAGACATTCTGATGATGAGGATGACAATGACAATGTGATGGCTATGGGACCAGAGAGATGACGAGGTGAAGAACCGGGATGGTGAGGAGGCTCACTCTGGACAGCAACCTTTTCATTGAAACATGAAAGCAGAGCCTCTGTTGAAGCCAAGAGTGGGAGGACTGCAGTGTGGGTAAAAAGGCAGAACGGGCTTCAGAATAGGTTCCATGAGGCCTACCGCGCTGCAGGGAGTGGCCTGGCAAAGACGGACCAGTCAGTGTGGTTTATAATTCTCTCCAGCAGTGGTACTGAGAGGGCAGGAGGGGAGAAAGCAGGGGGTGTCAGTGACAAGGAAGAGACAGTGCAGGATCAGGGCAGTGAAGTGCAGTACGAGTGTTTGCCACTTGAGGCTGCTGAGGAGTTACCTGGAGTTAGAGGGGGCTGACCACCTGCTAGAATAGAGGGAGGGGGATGGGAGCTCATGAAGGGGCTTCCCTGGTGGCTCAGACAGTAAAGAAACGCCTGCAATGCAAGAGACCTGGGTTCGATCATGAAGCAGAAGAGAAAATGTGACGGACACAAGGGTGAAGAAGAGAGGTGTGGTGGAGTTCTGGTCACAAGAGACACTTTCATTCAGCGCTTTCTGTCACTCATCTGAATGAGGAGCAGAAAGACAAACATCATGTTAGAGGCTCTGTTCTAAGCTCTGCTACTGAGAGGCAGGAGAGGGCCTGTCACAGCTGCCGGAAGGAGTGAGTACAGCTTCAGAGGAACAACTTTACTGGTGAGAAACTGGGATTTTTCCCCAAGATGAGAGGGTTCCTATTGCCAGCTGTCAGAAAGTTCAATTGTGCAGCTTCTTCCTCAGGTGAGGAGTGAGGTCAAGCTGAGAAGAGCTGCCAGCTGGCTGCAGGGCCAACATGAGATTACCAGCGGGAGCCTGGAGCCAAGAGCCAGCACCCTACCAAAGCACGTGGAGCAGACCAGGTAGCTGTCCTGCACATTCAAACACGGACACTCCCAGGGAGGAACCACCATGGGTCCCCCACCTCTATGTGGGCCACAACCTCGCAGGCCCAAGGGGGCATGAGAAGAAGAAGATGCAGACTGCTCGCCAGATGGAAGGGGAACTTGGGAAATACCCTAGTCAGAGGACATCAGAGTGTGCACGTACGGTCTGACATTGTTTAATCTCTCATACGTCTTAAGAGGGTGAGTTCTCTAAGAGAGGAAGAAATAATGACACTGGCTTGTAATGTTATCTTGCAGTTGGTGTGGGAAAAGGTAAGCACAAGCCTTGGCTGTCTGGCATGGCAGCTTCTGTGTTTAGTCACTGAAGCTCCGGGGTGAGGAAAGGTGAGGAGACACATATATACTTGGGCTCCACCGTGTCAGTTAGTTCACTGAGAAAGGGGGTAATAAAAGGAGGGGCCTTCCTATCACTAAATGCTATATCCTCTTCAGTATAACCCAGGGAAGTGATCTGAAATGCAGAACACACCTGCAGGATACAGCTAGACGGAAAGCTGGATGGGCCACAACTTTGAGACAATGCAAAACTACCAACAGCTAATTTAGATCATCATTTCACTCCTTGGAGGGATTACATTTTTAATTTCAAGTTTTAGGTGATGACATAAAAGATTACAGCAAACTACCAAACAGTATGGCTGCAGCTGCAACATTTAATAAATACTGAGTGTGGAATGAATGGTGAACAGCTAATCATAATCTCACCTCACATTCACACAGATCTCAACGGCTTCAAAATGTTTTTGCATATATTATCACATTTTGGAAAAAAAAACAATTTATAATCAGCACATTTCCTGCTTTCAATGCAAATCTATTTTTCTAACTTATTTGGTTAATTTTTTTTTTAACATGGGCTAAATACTGCCCAAGCAATCTTTTACAGATTATTCAACCACTTGTCAAACCCTTTATTAATAAGTAAGTTTTAGCCAAGGCTTAGATTTCATCCTACACAGTCCAATTTGATGAAAATTCTTTCACTGTATGCTTTCGATGTGGATATATGGGAAAATTTTTTCCAGGCCAAACAGCACTAGAGAAGAAAAGCTGTTTTCTTCTATTTTCCAAGGTGACTCTATTCAATATAGCCCCCTTTCTTAAGCAAGATGCTGGCATCAAAATACTGGGAACCATTTCAAATGGTTTTGTTATATTTTAAAAGGTGAAGTCTCATTATGCTGCAGACCTTTTCAAGCAGTGACATGCTAAGCAGATACACGGCCTTTACAGATCTTTCCCTATGTTTAAATTTGGCATCATCAATTCCCCTCTCTGCAGCAAGGCCAGCTGTCTTGATCTCAGCAGCATCCTCATCATGACGTATAGACAGTCAGTGAGATTGGCCCAATCTGGCTCACCAGCAGGATCCAAAAGACGTGGGAGAGGTCCTATCCTGACCACAGGGCTTAGCTCCCTAGGGATCAAGCCCAGCTCCATTTCAGCTCCATTTGCCATGAGGGGCTGTTGGGATTTCAAAAGACAAAAATCAGTTTCTTCCCATAACAGCTGAAGGCAGTATGCACTTGTGTGAGCTTTTCTTTCCCTACCTGCCCTTCTATGAAATTACTAGGAGGGTGAGAGCTCCAAGCTCACAAATCTACGAGCTGAGTTGTAAAGGATTTTCCTTCTTGGATCTTTACTTACGTTTCTGACTCCAGTGGAATCAAGTGGCCCCAGTGTGGTGGAAAAGGAAAGTCACTGAGTTCCAGGTGCCCTATGTACCACCACCCAATCCCCGTCCCACACTCCCTTCGGATTTCAGGACCAAGTCCAGTCAGGAGGAACTGCCCTGACCGTGCTTCTAGAGCCAGGACCACGCATGGTGCATGGTTCCCAGCACAGCGCCTTACACATCGTCAGCTCCACTGAGTTAAACTGGAGGAGGACACGGGGACAGGACAGGACGATGGAAAGGAGATGGAACAGCACAATGCCTTACACATTGTCAGCTCCACTGAGTTAAACTGGAGGAGGACACGGGGACAGGACAGGACGATGGAAAGGAGATGGAACTACAGATAAATCTCTTTTCTCACAGGATGAGTTACCAGCACAACATCTTTCAAGGATCTGTAGCCTGAGTTACATTTCAATCCACACACAAGTCAGCCAGCCCTCCACCCCCACACTATTTTGGAGAGTCTTGGTTGAAAGGTCATTTATGAAATGTATCAACTTTGACTATGATTTCATCTTTTGAGCTCTCTCTCCTGCCCCTCCTCTGACCACATGTTAATATGTGCCCACATGCACACAGCCTACGAAGCACCAAAAAGAGCCAAAGAGATATTTAATAAGCTCTACAGCTCCTTTTCAGTCCCTTGGGTCAGGTGATCATAGGAATTCCTGTCTGTGGCGAACTCACAGTTTAGCTACAGGCAGATCTTTGTATTCTCTCAACCTGGTGATCAAGGGAGAGAATAGAAGGGCAAAGCAAGGTGGGAAGGCTTAACGCTGAATGTTGCAGGTGAGAGAACATTCCAGCAGGGGTGAACTACAAGGCGGAACTCTTCCCATCCAGTCATGTAATCTCTACATTTGTTCTCCCCAAAGCTCTTCTCTGGGCACTCTGAACACTGCCAGCACTGTCTTCCCACGCTGGCTCTCTTTCTTATCAACCCGACCTTTCACCCAAATCAGATCTGGGTTTCAATATTTGCCCCAGCTTTGAGTCCTCTTCCCTTTTCACAGGACACAATCTACAAAGTCCTGAGCTCTTGCTGAAAATGATTTTAAAACACCTTTGTGTCCAATCCTTCTGCAGAAGCAGCACAGGCCCTGGCTCACTCCACCTTCACATCCTCTCTCTGCTAAGTGGCTGCTTTCCTTCTGTCATTTCCCCCAATTTCCTAGTTATTCTCATATTTACTCCTACACAATGAAGTGCTTGCTTGTGCTCTCCCTCATATTTACTCTATCTAAATTTCCTCCATTTAGGTCTCATCTCTAATGAACTTCCATCACAAAAATTCTTCTGTAAAGGCTTTCACGTGAAAAAGACCTTCTAAAACAGAAAAATAAAACTATAATAACTTATAACTACTATAAAATTTAAACACTTAGAGTAAGCAGATTATTCTATTTGAAGTTTGAGGCGTCTCACAAATCATAATCCTCTTTGGGGCACTGCTGCTGCTGCTGCTGCTGCGAAGTCGCTTCAGTCGTGTCCGACTCTGTGCGACCCCACAGACGGCAGCCCACCAGGCTCCCCCGTCCCTGGGATTCTCCAGGCAAGAACACTGGAGTGGGCTGCCATTTCTGACATACCATTAAAATAAAGACAACATTAATGAGAATAATGACATCTTCCTCACAAATATGTGAGAGTGAGAATCCTAACAATGGTAAGTACTTACAAACAAAAGATAATCAATTAATTTAATAAGTAACTGTGTGATAAATCTTTTGAAGAATGGCGAAAAGCAAGAAGAAAGGTGAGATTTTATGTAATCTTTCATAACGGCTAGAGGGGAAAAATGGATAATTATGTTTTTCAATGGAATTCTTTTGATCACTGGCCACTCAGTACAGTTTTCTTGATCCAGGTCTTCAAAGCTGAGATCATAAGTTTTAATTCAAATGCTTTCAACTGAACATTAATAACTCTAACTTTTCTAACTACTAAACAGCCATAATTATATTACACTAGTGTGGGTGTTGGGACAAAAGGCTCAATGGGCAGTTGTCATTTTCTTTTCTGGAATCACTTCTGCTGTTTCCCCAGAGTGGGGGCCCCTGGGTGAAGGCTCCAATGGGGAGGGATGTGAGGGTGCAGCTTCTGTCTCATAAACACTCACCGGAACTGCAATGTGGCTTCCCCCTCCCTCCCATGTTTATTTGGTTGAAGGATCGTCAGACAAGAGAAAAACACTCCCTCTTTGGAATGTATTCTGTACGAGCTGCCTTTTTAGAAGTAACCCCCTCAGGTGCTGACATGAATATTCACCAGAGTATGCTGGCTACAGGGGCCAGCCTCCATGCCATGTACGCTAATCCTTCAAAACGTATTCCAGGCAAGCTACCAGGGTAAACTCCTGTACAGAAATCGGTGATGGATATTGGATGGCTGAAAGGAGAAAATCTGAGTGAAGGAGGCAGAGATGAATAAATCACTCACATCTGTCTAAGGCCCTCTGCAACCAGACTTGTCACTTGGACTCAAGCACAGCATGAGGCTTCATTAGAATACTATGTGAATTTTACTGTTTCTTTTGTTCTTCTGGCTTATCCTTCCTCATTAAGAAAAACAAACATGTACCTCCCCTGTGCCCCAAAGCCCTATCTATTGGACCCCTTGTTCCTTTCTTTCTGTTTGGCTGATAGGGTACACCAGGCACCCTGAGAACACAGCCCCGGTACCACACAGGCACCAATGCAGCCATATGGGCAACTGTATATACCCCTGCGCACACACACAACACCCTACTCTGCCTCACTGCCCTGACACATTCAGAAAGATACAGGCAGAAAAGACTAAGAACCTCACAAATGAGGGAAGGAAGGAACTGTGCCCACAGTGGTGAGATCCCAGGCTTCTCAGGACCCTCCTGAGGACTCTGGGGGCTGAATCCCCAGGAGTCAACACTGCGTTTCATGCTGAGGGCAGAGGGGACCTGGCTGAGGCAGCCTGTCAGAGTCATAAATGAAACTGTTACAACTAACTTCAGACAATGCTTACGTGTCAGGGGCTGGGAGACACCCCTGAGGGTAACTTAGAAGGAGCTAGGGCTGGAACTGTTCTAGTTGTAAGCACAGTTCAAACTCTAATAGTTTAGGGCATCCAGGAGGGGGATCCTGTCAGGCCAATGAGAAGGAATATGAGTAAGGAGGAAGGAAACGGTAGCTTCTGTGACATTCTGGATCAAGTTGTCCCTCAGCCTATTTGGACCACAAAGGGCCCCACTAGCTCTCCTTCAGCCTCTGATGGACACAAGGATGATCCGAGGCAAAATGTAGTAGTGGCACAGCAGACGGGCCCAGAGGCCAAACTCTGCGGCTGTCTTGAAACCTCTCACATGTATAATCTGTTAAACGAGGTGTGAGGCTAAGGGAAGAGAGGGAGACAGAGTCTAATTTGGATGATCTGTGGTTCCTAAAGTAACACAATGATAAATCCTTCAGTACTTCTTATAAAGTATCCATAAAAAAAGGTGTATATAAAATGCAAACCAATATTTTTAAAAATATGCTTTAGTAGTAGAACCCCGTTTACAAACATCTAAGAAGAACCTCAATATTCATAACAGGTAAAAGCAGAACCACTCTACCAAGGTCAACGGTGGGGCCTCACCTGCCAGACTTCCTCCTGTGGTCGCCAAGGCTCAGCCCCTTAAAACACAGTAGGAAAAATCATTGGGTCATGGTGTATACTGTGACCCCAAACTAAATGCTGATATTAATGCTCATATCTTTAAATAAAAGCCTTATATTCAGTTCAATTCAGTCGCTCAGTCGTGTCCGACTCTTTGTGACCCCATGAATCGCAGCATGCCAGGCCTCCCTGTCCATCACCAACTCCCAGAGTTCACTCAGACTCACGTCCATTGAGTCTGGATGGCCATCTCATCCTCGGTCGTCCCCTTCTCCTCCTGCCCCCAATTCCTCCCAGCATCAGTCTTTTCCAATGAGTCAACTCTTCGCATCAGGTGGCCAAAGTACTGGAGTTTCAGGTTTAGCATCATTCCTTCCAAAGAAATCCCAGGGCTGATCTCCTTCAGAATGGATCGGTTGGATCTCCTTGCAGTCCAAGGGACTCTTAAGAGTCTTCTCCAACACCACAGTTCAAAAGCATCAATTCTTCGGCGCTCAGCCTCCTTCACAGTCCAACTCTCACATCCATACATGACCAATGGAAAAACCATAGCCTTGACTAGATGGACCTTAGTCGGCAAAGTAATGTCTCTGCTTTTGAATATGCTATCTAACTTTTTTTCCAAGGAGTAATACCTATTATCATTCACACTTTTTGAAACCATGAAGGGCAAATGGCTTCCCTAGTTCTTCACTTTCACCTGTATGGACTAGAGCTGTTAGTGAGAAATGGAGCTGAATAGATAAGAGCACTGGTAAACTATGGCCTGTGGCTGCCTCTTTTTGTAAATAAAGTTTTATTGGAACACAGCGTGCCCTCTCACCAAAGTGGGGCAGCTGGGACAGAGACTATAGTATACAAAGCCTAAAATTACTATCTGGTGCCTTATGAAAACAACTTTCCTAGTGCTAGGAAGAGAAAACTAAAGTTCTTCATATGGAGCAATAAAGAGCTATGGCACCAAAGCAAGAAATAAAGGTATAGCTTAAGGCTGAGTTTAGTCTAGAAACATCTAAAATCCCTTTCTTCTGTTTAAACTTTTCAGTAGACTTTCATGTAGCAAATTCTACACAGAGCTGTTAGGTTCTGCTTAGTCCTAATCCCACCACTATTACTGTGACAACTGTACAGAGAATTCTTAGCTTGTTTTTCACCCCAAATTTCTGGTATTTCTGCTAAGAGTAAAGGAAGGAAAGAAGGAAAGGAAGGAATAAAGGAAGGAGGGAGGGAGAGAGGTAGGGAAGGAGAGAGATTCCAGTTAAAAATGAAAACCTGAAAGCCATTCCCAAATCTCTCTGTTCCCTGAACTGATTAAGGGCCTAGGCGCTACATTCTCAAACTAAAGATATGTGCAAGCAAAACAGACACTTGACCAAGACCCTCCAGATCTCTATGAAACAGCACGGAGGCAGCAGAGTAGGGTGAAGAAGTTATAGAGACATTTAAAGTCAATAGTTCAGTTCAGGTGCTCAGTTGTGTCCGACTCTGCGACCCGTGGACTGCAGCACACCACGCCTCCCTGTCCATCACCAACTCCTGGAGCTTACTCAAACTCAGGTCCATTGAGTTGGTGATGCCATCCAACCATCTCATCTTCTGTTGTCCCCTTCTCCATCCGCCTTCAATCTTTCCCAGCATCAGGGTCTTTTCTAGAGGTCAGTTCTTCACATCAGGTGGCCAAAGTACTGGGAGTTTTAGCTTCAGCATCAATCCTTCCAATGAACATCCAGGACTGATCTCCTTTAGGATGGACGGGTTGGATCTCCTTTTAGTTCAAGGGACCCTCAAAAGTCTTCTCCAGCACCACAATTCAAAGGCATCAATTCTTCTGTGCTCAGCTTTCTTTATGGTCCAACTCTCACATCCATACATGACACTGGAAAAACCGTATCTTTGACTAGATGGATCTTTGTTGGCAAAGTAATGTCTCTACTTTTTAATATGCTGTCTAGGTTGGTCAGAGCTTTTCTTCCAAGGAGCAAGTGTCTTTTAATTTCATGGCTGCAGTCACCATCTGCAGTAAGTTTGGAGCCCCCCAAAATAAGGCCTCTCACTGTTTCCATTGTTTCCCCATCTATTTACCATGAAGTGATGGGACCGTAAGGATGCCATGATCTTAGTTTTCTGAATGTTGAGTTTTAAGCCAACTCTTTTACTCTTCTCTTTCACTTTCTTTAGTTCTTCTTCACTTTCTGCCATAAGGGTGGTGTCAATCTGCATATGTGAGGCTATTGATATTTCTCTGGCATTTCACAAGATGTACTCTGTATATAAGTTAAATAAGCAGGGTGACAATATACAGCCTTGACATACTCTTTTCCTGATGTGGAACCAGTTTGTTGTTCCATGTCCAGTTCTAACTATTGCTTCTTGACCTGCATACAGATTTCTCAGGAGGCAGGTCAGGTGGTCTGGTATTCCCATCTCTTGAAGAATTTTCCACAGTTTGTTGTGATCCACACAGTCAAAGGCTTTGACGTAGTCAATAAAGCAGAAGTAGATGTTTTTCTGGAACTCTCACACTTTCTCAGTGATCCAGCAGATGTTGGCAATTTGATCTCTGGTTTCTCTGCCTTTTTCTAAATCTAGCTTGAACATCTGAAAGTTCATGGTTTATGTATTGTTGAAGCCTGGCTTGGAGGATTTTGAGCATTAAAGTCAACAGGTAACACAAAAGTTATATGGTCAACAATAAGGCAGTTAATATGACAGCAGTAAAACACTATCATCTCAGGAATATGACACCACAGACTCAACCACACCAATTAGACAGACAGGGCTGTCTATCAGTCACCAGAAGAAAATGAATCTGTAAGGTTGTATCCCCTTGCTATCTCTCCAGTGCTGTCTACTGGGATTATAAAAAGCATCTTACAAGATACCTGACCAGGGCAGTCTATGACCACAGAATAATAAAAACCTTATAGTGATTAGTGTTTTAACACAGCAACTCATTTGGAATCTTTAATGAAAATAATTTTAAATCCGTTCACTTCAGTCACTCAGTCATGTGTCTGACTGTTTGGAATTCCATGGACTGCAGCACGCCAGGCTTCCCTGTTCACCACCAACTCCCGGAGCTTACTGAGACATGTCCATTGAGTCGGTCATGCCATCCAACCATCTCATCCACTGTCATCCCCTTCTCTTCCTGCCTTCAGTCTTTCCCAGCAGCAGGGTCTTTTCCAATGAGTCAGTTCTTCCCATCAGGTGGCCAAAGTATTGGAGCTTCAGCTTCAGCATCAGTCCTTCCAATGAATATTCAGGACTGATTTCCTTTAGGATGGACTGGTTGGATCTCCTTGTAGTCCAAGGGACTCTCTAATTTTAAAGGGATGGGCCCTATTTCAATGTTCTTCCCCAAAAGTTCCAAATAATATCCATAAACTCTTTACACTTCTCTGAGACTAAAATACAAAGCTAAAATCCCACTACAGCAAACACAATCATGACAAAGCAATTTACCTTTCTACCAAGAATGCTATTATCAACAAGATATTATTCACTGGGTTACTGTTAATTCTCAAACAATTATTTACAGATAATGCTTTATCTATTTCTAACAGGACTATTATGAACTTCATAGCAAGTATACTATTTGGTTATAGATGCTTTATTATTCAGCTTCCCTGGTGGCTCAGATGGTAAAGAAGCTGCCTGAAATGCAGATCGAACCTGCGTTTGATCCTTGGGTCAGGAAGATCCCCTGAAGAAGGAAATGGCTACCCATTCCAATATTCTGGCTTGAGAGAATTCCATGGACAGAAGAGCCTGGTGGGCTATAGACCATGGGGTGGAAAAGAGATGGAACACAACTTTAATCCTCAGAGATGAAGTGATTACAGAAAGTTAGATATTGAGAAAAAAAGTTGACAAGGGCTTGCATTAGACATCAGGGGACAATTAAATGATATATGCCTAAGGGACTTAGGAACAAGATCTATTATCTTAGACCACAACTACCCCCTCTCACAAGGTTCTTGAGGTAAGCACCCACCAAGGAAAGTCTCAGCAGAGTGGGAAGCAAAGGGACACTTTATTGCTGATAGAATTTTGGCCCCAAACTCTAATGCAAGAGACGTAAAACACGGCATGGCATACTCAGGTTGGTTATGTCTAAATAGCTTCACCCAAAGCAAGTTAGGAGGTCTGTTCTGTCCCTTCTTCCACTCACAAAACTTGCTTCTTATCACTTCCAAATGGAGGACGGATCAACTTAATACACCTTCCAGTACCACCGAGGCAGAGTGGGTACAGCACAGATAATGGTCCCCCGCTGCCTAGCCCTGAACTGCCCCTGGGCTGAGGTAGTAACCTTACCCTGTCCACCCTAAAAGATAAAAAAGGAAATAAGAAAGTCCAAGGAAAAGAAAGATTGTGTCTGCTTGTTGTGAAGATAGAGGAGAGGAGAGAGAGATGGGGAAGAGGTAGGAACAGAGAGGAGAGATGGATTAGCAGAATTAGCCCTGGCCATGCCACTCAGGACCCAGGGGAAGACAAGAGACACAAGCAGTGCTTCCGCTGAACTGTGGCCCCTCTCACTCCTGCAAACTCACACATCTGATCAGCATCTCCCCTGGAAAGGGACTACAGGCTCTGACTAAGACCGCCACGTGGGGGAGGAGTAAAACGGGGACGGGAAGGCACAAGAAACCATGGTAGGGAAAGAAGAGGGTATTTTAATTTTTTCTCCCAAGACAGACTTGTAGTATTGCTACAACCACTCTCTACTTACTATACTTCTCATTTCAAAAGTTCCAAAAACCAGAAATATTCACTGTAATCTTACAAACACCACATTCCAAGAACTTAGAAGAAGACTGGATGTGATAAGACAGTCATTGTCCAATATTCCCTTGGAAAGTCAGAGGTCTTTTAATGCATCTTTTCACTCTAGGGCTGAGGGGTGAGACTGTTTAAACTCCAGATGTTAAAAACTGAAAATGTTATCTCTAGCAGGACTTTTGACATAATTAACTTTCTATTACAAAATAACATGGATATGCAGTGAAGTTCTGGTATTAGAATTTTATATGTACAGAAAAAAAGTCAAGTCTCTCTAACCTGAGGTATAGGTAAATTGGTATTTTGGTTAATCAAATATGTCTGGTTAACAGATTCTATATGGACTGCCAACTTTTAAAAAAATTCAGAAATGTTTAAAATACACTTAGCTAGAATAAAACCACACCAAATAAAATGTATTTTCCTTTTGAGGGCACTTAGGATCTTGCCTGCTTCCCAAATTTTATTAGGTACATCTACTTTCACTGTGCTGGTAAAACATGAAGACCAATTGCAGTAAATTAAATGCTGGTAATAGTTTGTAACAGAAACTTAGTTGTTTCCAAGAGGTAAATTTCATGAATAAGAAATCAAATGTAGATAAGCAGTAATGCTTTTCATTTTGGAAGAGAATTACCCAGTAAGCAGATATAGGCTTTTTATTTACAGAACATTTCTGAAACTGAGAATAATATAAAGTAAAATTATCATATTTACTGTTTTAGATACATCCAGAAGCTGTGGGCATTTTAAAAAGTAAATAGGAAAAAAAATACTGAATTATATACTTTAAATGGGCAAATTATACATTATATGAATATCTCAATAAAGCTGTTTTTTAAAAATAACCAAGCATATGAAATATGGAGATTTATAAAAATCCCAAAGCAGATGTGAAAAGTCAAGCAGGAGGTAGGGGTCTGCGGCAGAGTTGTTGACTGGATGAGCCAACTCCTTGCTATGACCCTCAACTTCTTTGCCAGCTGTGCTAGGGCTGATGGCATGACAGTTCTATCTAATAACTAAGTGGAAGTTGGCTAGATGGGGCTTCAAATAATGCTTTGGCTTTTCCTAGTAAAAAGAGACAGACGTGATTGTCAGGGTTCTCCACACTTAAAAGTTTGTGTTTCTTATCCATTCATCTGCTGATGGACATCTAGGTTGCTTCCATGACCTGGCTATTATAAACAGTGCTGCAATGAACATTGGGGTACATGTGTCTCTTTCAATTCTGGTTTCCTCGGTGTGTATGCCCAGCAGTGGGATTGCTGGGTCATAAGGCAGTTCTATTTGCAATTTTTAAAGGAATCTCCACACTGTTTTCCATAATGGCTGTACTAGTTTGCATTCCCACCAACAGTGTAAGAGGGTTCCCTTTTCTCCACATCCTCTACAGCATTTATTGCTTGTAGACTTTTAGATTGCAGCCATTCTGACTGGTGTGAAATGGTACCTCATTGTGGTCTTGATTTGCATTTCTCTGATAATGAATGGATAAGAAAGCTGTGGTACATATACACAATGGAGTACTACTCAGCCCTTAAAAAGAATAAATTCGACTCAGTTCTAATGAGATGGACGAAATTGGAACTGATTATACAGAGTGAAGTAAGCCAGAAAGAAAAACACCAATACAGTATACTGACACATATATATGGAATTTAGAAAGATAGTAATGATGACCCTATATGTGAGACAACAAAAGAGACACAGAGGTATAGAACGGACTTTTGGACTCTGAGGGAGAGGGAAAGGGTGGGATGGATTGGGAGAATGGCATTGAAACATGTATACTATCTTGTAAGAAACGAAGTGCCAGTCTATGTTCAATGCAGGATACAGGATGCATGGGGCTGGTGCACAGGATGATTCAGGGAGATGATGTGGGGTGGGAGGTGGGAGGGGGCTTCGGCACTGGGAGACTGTGTTCACCTGTGGCTGATTCATGTCAATGTATGGCAAAACAAATACAGTATTGTAATGTAGAATAAAGTATTAAAAAAAATAAAAGACAAACATCAGAGGGGGAAAAAAAAGTTTGTATTTCCCTTTGTTCTTCTTCCTGCCTAAATGCAGATGTGGTACTTAAAGCTGTAGCAGCTGTCTTGTTTCTCTCAGGCAAAAATACAATGGGAAAAGACCAAGATAATAAAAAAGCTCACTGAACCACAGAACCAATACTAGCAGCCACCCACTCATATACTTTTTATGTGAGAACCAAACAGATAAACAAAAGCAAAACAAAACCAAATAATTTTTAAAAAGCAAACATTTAAAAAAGTCTTTCTTGGAAATTCGCTGGTGGTCCAGTGGTTAGTACACCACATTTCCACTGCTAAGGACCCAGGTTCAATCCTTGGTCGGGGAACTAAGATCCCACAAGCAGCATGGTGCAGCCATAAATAAATAAATAGCCTTTTAATCAGTTTTTTTGTTATTTGAAGCCAAATGCAACCTTCTTTGGAACACACAAGGGCTAGGAATAAAAATAAATGTTGTCAAGTCTGAGCCACAACATTTAATGAAAAATTTCTATAATTTACCTCAGGAAAAGAGGGTGGGCTGGACCAGAAGATACAATGCCTTCTCTCAATTTCTTTTTAAGGCCATAAGAGGCTCTGTAGGATTGTGGAAAAAAAAAAAAAATTGTAGTTGCCATGTTCACAGTGGAAAAAGAAAAGGATCTCAAGTTATACTGCAGTCTCTCCACATTTTAAATGGAGACACTGAAGCAGCTAAACCTCCAGAGCTACTGAAAGACACAACAACTAAAAGGACCATTAAATTCTATGGAAAATCAAAACAGTCTTGACTGGTATTTGGTTACAGTAAAAGGATAATGTGGCAAGGCTGGTAATGTCATAATCATTGAGGGACATAGTTTCAGACATCATAAGGTAAAAGGAAGAAAGAGGATCCTTACCACTTGCTCTTAAGGGCACAGGAAAGAAAATCCAGGCAGAAGAAAAAGCACACTCTGCATTTATCTATGTAACCAATAGCCCTTATACTGAATCTAATACATTGTTGAAAGAGGTAGCTCAGTTCAGTTGCTCAGTCCTGTCCGACTCTTTGTGACCCCATGAAATCTAACACAGCAGGAAAAAAAAAATTTCTTAGCCCCACTTAAGGCCCTGAGTGTCCAGGCAAGTTGCTGAAAGTAGTCCTGTAAGGGCACCAACCAGCCTGTCATCATAATCACTCTTTTAAGAGAAGGATGCACAATGGATGTGGATGGATGGAGAAGATGGTTGTTCTTGATCTCTGTGCTTCTGCTTGTTCTTAACCAGAGATAAAAGGATGTTATGGTCCAGTGCCTCTGTGGTTACCAGGTTACAAAGCGTACAGTTGAGAGAGAGAGAGGAGGGTAGAGACAGACAGACACAGGTGCTACCAAGATCACCCAAAGCATCTTCATAAGGTGACAAATTTGTGCTCCTGGTGGTGGCTGGGAAATCTGATTTGAGGACTAAAGGTTTTAAAAGATAGATTACTGTGTTATATTAATTCAAGGAGTAATTTCTTAAATAAAGGTGATCCTTCATCAGATTTCAAAACAGCTTCATTTACTTAATACTCAAAAGACAGATTTGAGCAGTTTGATGTATTAAATTTGTAGAAATTTTGGTCAGTTTGCTGAAAGCCCTGTACTTCTGCTAGCCTTCATGAGAACAGCCACATTTCTGTGGCCTCACATGCCCAATCCTGTGGGAAAGCAGCCTTTAAAAGATCGCCAGACTCAAACCACAGAAGGAGTAGGTTGATGCTTTCCCTTCATTTGATCTTATGGTTCCAGTTATTAAAATGATTGTTTAAAGCACTACTGGCAAAGTATTTGTTTTAGAGGGGTCTCAAATAACAATTCTGTATAATTACAAAACATATATTTGCACACAAAATACTGGGTCCAATGGGGTTGATATCCTCTGTAAAAATGTCTTCTTGATGGGTTAATCTTTGAAAGGATTTTTCTTTTCATGCATTCAGCTATATTTTATGATGACTAGTTGTCAAGTTCTCTAATCGCTCAAGGGAGATAAATGGTTGACATGTGAGATAAATCAAACATAAACAAATAAACACACATACACACACTTTCTTGGGGGAGGATTTAACCTTTCCTGTTTTTCCAAAGAATATCTGAATTCTAGTCCCCTTCCTGTATTTTTAACAAGCAACTGAGTTACCATAGTAATGTTTTCTGGTCTTGAAATACCTCTAGGATGAATCTAGCTGAGACATATTTCCTGTTCCCCCAAACTCTGCTATCGTTTTTAGGCTCCAGGATTTCTGGTCCCCTTAGTGTTCACACGGTGCAGACACTAGCATCTACTGGGAACCACAGATAAAATTTTTATTCAACAATTGTTCTAGGAATCAGAGTTCTGAGGTCTGAGGGTGATATAAGAAGACTTTAGTGCAATGCAGATAGGCTGTGAGAGAAACAACGCTTGGTAAATAAATCATGGATCAGCAAGACAAGGAAGAATTCTTTGGTTCAGGGCTGTGACAGACGACATTCAGTATGACTGATATGAAGCAAATTTTGTAAAATATCTTTATTTTGATTAGAATTATAGGCAATCTTAATCCAAGCCAGAAGAGTCATATTTTTAGATGCTTGTTGTATTCTTTAGACTATAAAAAGGAAATTTTTAGCTCTCTAGGTCACAAAGAAGGTTTTCCTAATGTAAATAAAAGTATGCTTGCCTGCGTAGCACTCAGACAGAATGAAATGGAAGCAGCATGAAGCGGGAGGCAGTCGTCCGTACCTGTGCTCATGTCAGCGCCTAACACCAGCGCTTCATCTTAGTCATCTGCGGGAGATGCCAGATCTTTAGCAGTTCCCTCACATATGCTTAGAACAGACACACTGAGCAAATATGATGTCCAATTTAGTTGATAGATAGGACTCCCTTTAGCTGCACTAACATACTATGTTGTCAGCTCAATGAGTGTTTATTGAGTACTCACAGCATGGAGTACTGTACCAGGCACTTGGAAATTGCTGCAAAGACCCAAGTTCATCTCAACATTACAATCACTATCTTCAGCTTGAGATTATCTGTGGGACTATGAGAACTTGAGGGCAGCACACATGTAGAAAATACTCATGTAACTATAAAGCATCACTTGAGTCATTGGTTCAATTACTCTCCCTACCCTTATTGTACTAGGCATTCATTTGGAGCTACTGAATGGGGCAAAAATGGTATGGTTTGTGGTTCTTTTTTTCTGTGCCTGTCCTATGGGAGGGAAGTGGATGAGCAATAGTTTGGTGGGGTGGTCAGCAGTGGTAAGAAGGAAAAAAATTGCAGTAAGAAATTGGATTTCTAATTTATAGCCTGAATAGATAACCCGGAATGACTGCAGTCACACAACAGTGAAAGGCCAGGTGAACTGAGCATGGACTTAAAAGCTCAAATGGAAGGAAAAATATGCTGGGATGAATAAGGACCACAGTGGCATATCTAGGTGTTTTTCCAAGGATCAACTTGCTATTGTTTTGTTTTATCCATGCTTAATACCTGTAAGGCATGAACTAATTTGTGGTTCAGAACTTCTGTGGCAGATTAACTTTTAAGTGGCAGAATTGGTTTTTTTTTTTTTCTTTTTCCTATTGCAAAGTAAAAGACTCATTCCCACAAACTAAAGAGATTATGACTGTCCACCAAGAACCTACTTTAGGCTAGATTCATTTTGTTCTAACATTTTCCAACTGAGGAACTAAAAATATTTTTGTGTCATTAACTCCTTAATCCTCATAACACCCAGGAAGGCTGTGGGTTTATTTAGCTTCATCTATCTGTGCTGTTTCAATCTTTCAACAGCCTACTTACTCACAATTAGGTTAGTTAAAGCATTATGGGTATTTTACTTACAGTATTGCTCATATCAATTACAAAACCATCATTTTCAAGCTAATGTAAGAATTGTTAATTTAATTAACTATCTTATAATTAGGGTTTCAAACAAAGTGCTGTCATTTATTAGCTGAAAAGATTGGGCGACAGGCATGCTTAATGTGCAGCATATGTGATTTCTAATACTAACCTCAAAACACTTAAAAGGACATCATGATTAGCAAGCAGAAAGACGGTAAGTTTTAACCTTAGGCAACAGAGGGACTATAAGACATCAGGTAGATTTGGCTAGTTACTATGACTCTACCTTAGTCTTTTTATGTGGTCAGGCCTCTGAAGATTTCCTGTTATTTAAATCTTAATGTTTTTTAAATGGCAGGAAAATGATATAATTACTACTCAGTTACCCACTTTTAAGGCAGATTCCAGGCAATTTCTCTCATTTCCTCTCAAAATGAATAACTTTCATTGTGCCTGTAAACCTAGCAACAACAAAGACAAACACTTTTATTTCCAAGTTAAACTGCTTGCTCTGGCTCTTGGGGATGAGAAACAAATGCCAAGGATGGGGAGAAAATTTCATATAAACTCAAGGCGTCCGAGCCTCCTGTTTCTTTCTTGGGAGCTGGTTGGACAAAGGCCGGTCAGGAGTAAAGAAGGTAGCTTCTAAAGGCATGAGGACTCCTCAGCTCTGCCCTCTCCTGCTCACCGAAGAAACCTCTCCTCTAACAGTGCTAACAAACACTGGGATGGGTTTATGGTGGCGGGTGGAATGGTTCTGGGAGCTGGTAACTGAACATATTAACAGAAACAGTGACAAGACATCTCAGGGCTGCCACTTTGAACAGCCCCTTCCGCCCCTCGCCTGTGGCTCTCCCTCCGTCACTCTGCTCCAGTCACCCTGGCCTCTCTGCTGCTCCTGAACCTGCCTCACCTGTTCATGCTTGCCACAGGAATTCTGCCTGTGAGGCTCATCCCCCAGGTCCCCAAGCGGCTTGCCTTCCCAGCCTTCCGGTTCTGCAAGGTGAGGCCTCCCGGACCACCCAGTCTAAAACTGCACTATCTCCACATCCAAGTCCTCCCTCCTGATGGCTCCATCTCAAATATCTGGCACGTTACAAATAGTGCTGTTTACTGGTCATCCACCACTGCCTGCCTCCCCTCAACTAGACCGTCAGTTCTGCGAGAGCACTGATGCTTGTTTTCTGTATTCAGTGCTGTATCCCCAGGGCTTAAACAGTGCCTGGCACAGAGTACAAGCTTCAATAAATGTTTGTTGAGTGAATGAAAGAAAATGGAGGCAGGAGACGATCAGAGATCACGTTTCCAGGTCTGCCTTTTCAGGACCCACAAGGGTGCTTACTGTAGCAGATGCACTAGCAGGATTAGGGTCTCACAGATGGTGGTTAGCCTTGGTCACTGTCTGCCAAGAAAGAAGCTCTGCTTTTCTACCCAGCTACAGTGGAAACCCTCAGGAAAGGAAGAAACAGCATATTTGGATAAAAACACACGAGCAAGAGAAATCTTAAACACGCAGTAACTCTGTCCTTTCTTAGGAGTAAAGAATGCAATGATCAAGATAATCCTATGTTTGAGACCTTTGCCTCTGTGTTCACCATCGACAAAGAAACCTGAAATTTTACAGTTAGTGTATCATGTGATTGGACTCCCAGAGGAAGAGGTTCCAGGACTGCCAGACTCCTCCGTCTTGGCTGGAGAAAATGCTGGTCACCCAGCTCTGGAATGCTCTCTCTTTAGGTGTGATTCAGAATCACTGGGCTTCTGTGGACACAGTGACTAGGAGAGCAACTGAGTCATCACCGACAGCAGAGGCTGAGGGTCAAAGGTCACTAACTGATCAACCTTCATCTGTCCATAAGCAGCTATCTGGACACATCAGCTGCTGCTAACCATGGCCTGCCAAGATATCCATTGTTGCCCACAGGCATTGGCAGTGGAGAAATCCTTCTCTCTTTCCTCTTCTTGATCATGTCACAGAAGAGGTAAATGCAGTTCCTGACAACATAATGTTAGTTTCCTAGAGACGTGTCTCTGTGAGTGTTCAGCCAGTTACTTGGGGCTTCAATTGCATGGATTTTCTCTCTGCAAAAGCAATAGCCGGGCTTAAGGACGATGGAGGCTTCACACAGTGCTGAGATACACAATTCTGCCTTCGGTTGTACTCATGTTCACCAACTCCCTCTGAGTCAGGAAAAGAAAAATTGTTTGGGAGAACCAGTTTCATTTCACTTTTAAAGAAAACCAAATGGGACTGTTCTCTCATGTCTCTCTTAAGCTCCAGTGACACCTTTTTCTGGAGATAGATTCAATTCTTTGAGCAGAGCTAGAAGCCAAGGTAGCCTTGCCACACAAAAACCCTGTTTGTCTCTCTCTGAGTCATCACCTTGGCAACAACCTCATGAAGTCCCTGCTGGATCTAAAATTCTAGATCTCCCACTATATCTGCTATAATCCTCCTTTTTTTATTGATGGACTACCTCGTCTGCACATTCAGTTTGTCAAGGAACACTTATTCTGAGTTGCCACAGGCTTTATATATCAGATGAGACTGGGAGGAGGCAGTAAGTAAACAATTATAATACAAACATGACAAATGCCCTGGGAGGAATTATACACAGAATACACTGACTAGGGATGTCTGAATCAGCCCAGGAGATGACAGAAGGTTAGGGAAGCATTCCCAAAGGAGTGAAGTCTTAAAGGGGTCATAGAGCCAGGTACGAAGAAGTAATGAGAAGACAGTGAGATACACATGCAATGAAAAACACCATGTTCAAAGAATTGGAGGAAAAGAGAGGGTGATGTGCAAAACTGCAAGTAGCTGGATAGGCTGAGATACTATGTGTGGGAGTGGGAGGAGAGGCGGAGACAGGCTGCACAGAGAGAAGGGAGCCACAAATTCTTAATGCCTTTGTCTGAACTTTCTCCTGAAGGCAAATAATAGCCATGAATCCTCTGAGGAAGGGGCAGGACCACATAAGACTTGTGTTAATAATGTGGGAGGTGGTTGCAGGTAGGGAAGGGAGAGCTAGACAGAGAAGAGAACTTACAAAGGTGCAGCTACGGTGATGGCAGTCGGGGTGGGGAAGACAGGAAGGATCTGTGAGATATGCAGGAGCTGGTATTGACAGCTGATTGTTCTGTGGGGGAGGTGAGGGGAAAGGAAGGAATCCAGAAGATTCCCATGTTTTTGGTTCAGTGGATGGATGGTTGGGTGGGGTACCAGGTGAGGTGACAAAATCACAGTATGAGGCAACCTGAACAGGGAAAGAGGAGAATGGGACTCCCTTTCTGACATTTGCTTTCAGATGCACATGGACCAGTGTTAGGTGGCAGGGAGATATGTGGTACCAGGCAAGCAGACAGAATACAGGGAACATTAAAAGAGAATGGGCAGAGCTGCTAAGCAGCCAGTTTGCTTCTATCTTCGTTGGCAAGAAGATGGGTCTTCAAATTAGAAATGGCAGAACAAACATAATAAAGAGAAAATTGAAGTCCCAAATAGTGAAATGAAAGAGAGAGAGTATCCAGTCAATTTAAATGATTTCAAGTCTCCTGGTCAGATGAGTTACACAACAAGCCTGCTGAAAGAAATTGCAGATGTAATCTCAGAGACACGATTGGTAATCTTCAAGAAATTGTGGAGACTATAAAACAAGAGAAGGACAACTGTTTTCCAGATTTTTAAAGTAGAGAAAAAAAGATTGTAATGGGAAATATGCAGATAAGTTTCACACCGTTTATGACAAGGATTCTAGAATGACTTATTAAATAGGTGGCTCATGATTACTTTAGTTAATGCATGAAGTTGAGAAAAAGGAAGGAGGGGGTGTTGTTTGCTGAGAAGTTTATTTGTACTTTTATTTTGTCCAGACTGAATGTGGCTTGTCTCCTTCCCCTTCTAAAGCACAATGTGAGCTCTTGGGCCTGCAGGACAAATTCACAGCTTTTCTATCTGTGATTTGTTGCCCAGAGTACTCAGCCTGTACATGACCCTTTTTGAAAAAAGGTTTACAATTTAAATGAAGAAATTAACAGGAAGAATTCACCAAGAAATTCAGCATCAATTGTCAGTGTACCCCAGGAATCGACAACCAGACTTAACTTCTGTACTTATTAGCCTGAGCATCAATAAACCTTTGCCTATTAGAATCCTACTACCTTATTTTTGTGCTATTTCTTTCTTTACAAATGCTAATTTAAAAATGAGAACAGGAAACAGTAAGGCAACTGGGAACGTTTCCCGAAAGATGGGCACAATAAGGGACAGAAACAGTAAAGACCTAGGAGACACTGAAGAGGTCAAGAGAGGGCAAGAGTACACGGAAGAGCTGTATGAAAAGATCTTAAGGAAACAGATTACTACGATGGTGCGGTCAGTCACCCAGAGCCAGACATTCTGGATCGTGAAGTCAACTGGGCCTTAGGAAGCACTCCTATTAATAAAGCTAGTGGATATGATGGAATTCCAGTAGAACTATTCAAAATCCTAAAGGGTGAGGCCATCAACGTGCTGCATTCACTACGTCAGCAAATCTGGAAGACCCAGCAGTGGCCACAGGACTGGGAAAGGTCAATCCTCATCCCGATTTCCAAGAAGGGTAGTACTACAGAATGTGCTAACCATTGGACAACTGCACTCATTTCCCATGCTAGTAAGGTCATGCTTAAAATCTTGCATGCCAGGCTTCAGTATTATGCAAATCAAGAACTTCCAGATGTCCAAGCTGGGTTTAGAAAAGGAATAGGAACCAGAGATTAAACTGCCAACATTTGCTGGATCATAGGAAAGCAAGCGGATTCCAGAAAAACATCTTCCTCTGTTTCACTGACTAGGCTAAACCCTCTGACCATGTGGAACATAAGAAACTGTGGAATGCTCTCAAAGAGATGGGAATATCAGAACATCTTACCTGTCTCCTGAGAAACCTGTATGTGGGTCAGAAGCAACAGCTGAAACCCTGTATGGAACAACTGATTGGTTCAGGTTGAAAAAGAAGTACAATAGGGGTGTCTGCTGTCACCCCATTTGTTTAACCTATAAGCTGAGTACATCATGAGATATGCCAGGCTGGATGAGTTACAAGCTGGAATCAAGATGGGCAGGAGAAATATCAAACATCTCAGATATGCAGATAATACCACTCTAATGGCAGGAAGCAAACGGAACTAAAGAGCCTCTTGATGAGGGTAAAGGTAGAGAGTGAAAAAGCTTGCTTAAAACTAAATACTAAAAAGTGCGGTGGCATTTGGCCCTATTACTTCATGCTAAATAGAAGAGGAAAAGGTGGAAGTAGTGACAGAGTTCCTCTTCTTGGACTCTGAAATCACTGCAGATGGTGACTGCAGCCATGAAATCAGAAGGCAACTGCTTCATAGCAAGAAAGCTATGACAAACCTAGACAGTGTGTTGAAAAGCAGAAACATTACTCTGATGACAAAGATCTGTACAGTCAAGGCTATGGTCTTCCCAGTGGCCACGTATGGTTGTGTGAGCTGGACAGTCAAGAAGGCAGAGTGCCAAAGAATTAATGCCTTTGAACTGTGGTGTTGGAGAAGACTCCTGAAAGTCCCCTGGACAGCAAGGAGATCAAACCAGTCTATCTGAAGGAAATCAACCCTGAATACTCATTGGAAAGACTGATGGTAAAGCTGAAGCTCCAGTATTTAGGTCATCTGATATGAATGGCTGAATCGTTGGAAAAGTCCCTGATGCTGGGAAAGATTGAGGACAGAAGGTGAAGAAGGAGTCAGAGGGTGAGATGGCTGGATAGGAACACTGATGCAATGAACACGAGCTTGGGTAAACTTTGAGAGATGTGAGGGACAGGGAGGCCTGGCGTGCTGCAGTCCATGGGGTCACAAAGAGTTAGATATGACTGGGCGACTGAACAACAACAATACCTATTTTTGTGTGCTATTTCTTTCATTACAAATTTTAACTTAAAAATAAAATGAGAACAGGAAACCAGCAGGCAATTGTGGTGGAGAACAATGTTGGGGAAGGCAGTCACGTCTCACCAACATCTCCACCTCTGGAAGGTTAAGATACAGTGTAAAATATTCTTATGTTTTTATATATATTAATATGTATATTAATATTGTGTGTGTGTATGCACACACACACAGCACACACAACATTAATCTTTCAGAGACCTCTTAGAACTTTAAAAAAAGGAAGCCTATTCAAGATCCAGATGGCTCTTGAACTGAACTATATCCTCTGGGGGATGTCACCAGTCTTATATTTTAAAAATCACATGAACCTACAAATCAAGCAATATTGGATTCAAGTTCCCTTCTTAAAGCAAATCAAAACAAAATGAAAACAACAACCAAAAGTCCAGACATGAAGATTATTAAAAGGTCTTTTAGTACCAGGTTTCATGCTCAGATATGAGTTGAAAATGAGTTTTGATTCCATATAGCCTCTTTGGACATTATCCTGTAAGTCCCTAACCAGAACAAACTGAGACATGAGTTAAAGGTAAGCCATATCCAGGGAGAGATCTGGTCCTTTCCCTCCACAAATTGCATCTAGACCCTCCACAAGCCTATTTTTGCTGCATCTCACCATCAGAAAATCCAAACAAGCACCTTGTATAACTTTGTCCCTCCCTTTCCACCCCCTCCTCTCAACATTTAGAAGCAAGAACAGAGGAGGATCTTCACTGAAGTTATTGGGATCACCAATGTACCAAAACACAATTTGCACATGTGTCTTCCATTTTAAAAGTAATAAATGAAAGGGAATCTTCTTACCGTATTGACCCGATCATGTAGGGCTGTGCCAGCTGAACCACAATCGCACCACTTCCTAGCTGATGACACGTATAACCAGAATCCCAGTCATAGTTCTTAGTGTCCCCATTCAGCAAGGCATTTCGGCTCCGACTGACTCCTTCAATCACACTGGCACAATCAGCGATTGTCGCAACGTTCTCCATGGGAACTGTGAATCCAACATAAGATTCAGCATCAAGAAGCCAAATATACCCCAACAGTTTGCTACAAACAAAATTAATTATTATCAATGATAAAACAAAAATTAGAGCATACTGACTACCTCAAGATATAAACACATCTAAAACACAAGTCAAACAGTTTTTAAAAAGTTGAACCTAAGGCTGAAACAAATCAAATCATATGTGACAATTAACACTAAAGAATTTTATTATAAAGAAACACGATACCCTATAAAATATAGAATGGATACAAACACTGCAAAATATTACTACAATGGGAAACCACACAGTGGTTGAGATTAAGAAACCACAGCTATATCCAAATGGATGAATCAAAAAGCAATGCTGAGTGAAAAAAGCAAGGCGCAGAAAAACACAATGTAGGATTTCATTTACACAAAGTTTTTTAAAATGGCAAAACTAAAAATACAACTTGTTTAGGGGTACATATATAAATGTAAAATAAAAAGGAAATCTAGGGAATTATTACACAAAATTTATGCTCACTTATATGTGAAAGAGTAATAGGAAATCTTCGAGGACGCCTACCAATGTGTCTAAACATTAATTGATTTCATTTTCAAGATGAAATCCTGGAAGGGCTTCAACTTCTGGTCTTATTCTATTCCAAGTGAGGCAATAGGTACATGGGAACTTGTTTTATTAATATTCTCTAAACTATTCATATTTACTGTTGTTGTTGTTTAGTTGCTAAGTTGTGTCCAACTCTTTGCGACCCTATGGACTGCAGCACGACAGGTTTCCCTGTCCTTCAGTATATCCTGGAGTTTGCTCAAACTCATGTCCATTGAATTGGTGATGCTATCCAACCACCTCATCCTCTGTCATCCCCTTCTCCTCCTGCCTTCAGTCTTTCCCCCAAAAAGGTCTTTTCCAGTGAGCTGGCTATTTGCATTAGGAGGCCAAAATATTGGAGCTTCAGCTTCAGCATCAGTCCTTCAATGAACATTCAGGGCTGATTTCCTTTAGGATTGACTGGTGTGATCTCCTTGCATCACAATTCAGAAAGCATCAATTTTTGTGGCTCAGCTTGGTCCAGTTCTCACATCCATATATAACTACTGGAAAAAACATATACGGACCAAATGATGACTACAGCCAGGAAATTAAAAGACTCTTACTCCTTGGAAGGAAAGTTATGGCCAACCTAGATAGCATATTAAAAAGCAGAGACATTACTTTGTCGACAAAGGTCTGTCTAGTCAAGGCTATGGTTTTTCCAGTAGTCATGTATAGATGTGAGAGTTGGACTACAAAGAAAGCTAAGTGCCAAAGAATTGATGCTTTCGAACTGTGGTGTTGGAAAAAGACTCTTGAGAGTCCCTTGGACTGCAAGGAGATCCAACCAGTCCATCCTAAAGGAGATCAGTCCTGGGTGTTCATTGCAAGGACTGATGTTGAAGCTGAAGCTCCAATACTCTAGCCACCTATGCAAAGAGCTGACTCATTTGAAAAGACCCTGATGCTGGGAAAGACTGAAGGTAGGAGAAGAAGGGGATGACAGAGGATGAGGTGGTTGGATGGCATCACCAACTCAATGGACATGAGTTTGGGTAAACTCCAGGAGTTGGTGATGGACAGGGAGGCCTGGCGTGCTGCAGTCCACAGGGTCGCAAAGAGTTAGACACGACTGAGTGACTAAACTGAACTGATATGGACCACTGTGGCAAAGTGATGTCTCTGCCTTTTAATATGCTGTCTAGGTTTGTCATAGCTTTTCTTTCAAGGGAGAAGCATCTTTTACTTACATGACTGCAATCACTGTCTGCAGTGATTCTGGAGCCCAAGAAAATAGTCTGTCACTGTTTCCATTTTTTCCCCATCTATTTGCTATGAAGTGTTGGGACTGGATGCCATGATTTTAGTTATTTGAATGCTGAATTTTAAGGCAGCTTTTTCACTCTCCTCTTTTACCCTTATCAAGAGGCTCTTTAGTTCCTCTTCACTTTCTGCTATTAGAGTAGTATCATCTGCATATCTGATGTTGTTGATATTTCTCCTGGCAATCTTGACTCTCATTTGTGATTCATCCAGCCTGGCATTTTGCATGATGTACTCTGCATATGAGTTAAATAAGCAGGATGACAATATACAGCCTTGATGTACTTTGTTCCCAATTTTCCCAACCAGTTCGTTGTTCCATGTCCGGTTCTAACTGTTGCTTCTTGATCTGCATATAGGTTTCTCAGGAGACAGGTAAGGTGGTTTGGTATTCCCATTTTTTAAGAATTTCCCACAGTTTGTTGTGATCTACACAGTCAAAGGCTATAGCATAGTCAATGAAGCAGAAGTAGATGTTTCTCTGGAAGTCCCTTACTTTCTCTATGATCCAATAGATGTTGTGATCTCTGGTTCCTCTGCCTTTTCTGAACCCAGCTTGTACATCTGGAAGTTCTCGATTCAAGTACTTCCGAAGCCTAGCTTGAAGGATTTTTAGCCTAGCATTACCTTGCTAGGATGTGAAATGAGCACAGTTGTACAGTAGTTTGAACATTGTTTGGCATTGCCTTTCTTAGGGACTGGAATGAAAACTGACATTTTCCAGTCCTGTGACCACTGCTGAGTTTTTAAAAAATTTGCTGACATGTTGAATGAGCATTTTAATAGCACCATCTTTCAGGATTTTAAATAGCTCAGCTGGAATTCCATCACTCCCACTAGCTTTGCTCACAGTAATGCTTTCTAAGGTCTGCTTGACTTTACACTCCAAGATGTCTGGCTCTAGATAAGTGACCACAACATTGTGGTTATCTGGATTTTTGTACAACTCTTCTGTGTATTCTTGCCACCTCTTCTTAATCTTTTCTGCTTTTGTTAGGTCCTTACCATTTCTGTTCTTCATCTTGCCCATCTTTGCATGAAATATTCCCTTGATACCTCCAATTTTCTTGAAGAGATGTCTAGTCTTTCTCATTCCATTATTTTCTTTTATTTCTTTGCATTGTTCACTGAAGAAGGACTTCTTATCTCTTCTTGTTCTCTGGAACTCTGCATTCAGTCGGGTACATCTTTCCCTTTCTCCTTTGCCTTTCGCTTCTCTTCTTTCCTCAGCTATTTTGTAAAGTCATTGCCTCTTGTTAGGAACCTCTGTCCATAGTTCTTTAGGCACCCTATCTACCAGATGTAATCCCTTGAATCTATTCCTCATCTCCGTTGTATAATCAGTAGGGATTTGATTTAAGTCATAGCTGAATGGCCTAGTGGTTTTCCCTACTTTCTTCAATTTAAGCCTGAATTTTGCAATAAGGAGCTCCTGATCTGAGCCACAGTCAGCTCCAGGTCTTGTTTTTCCTGACTGTATAGAGCTTCTCCATCTTCAGCAGCAAAGATTATAATCAACCTGATTTTGGTACTGAACATTTGGTGATGTCCTTGTGTAGAATAGTCTCTTGTGTTACTGAAAAAGGGTCTTTGCTATGAGCAGTGTGTTGTCTTGACAGAACTCTGTTAGCCTTTGCCCTGCTTCATTTTGTACTCTAAGGCCAAACTTGCCTGTTACACACCAGGTATCTCTTAACTTCTTACTTTTGCATTCCAATCCCCTATGATAAAAAGAACATCTATTTTTTGGGGTTAGTTCTAGAAGGTCTTGTAGGGCTTCATAGAACCAGTCAACTTCAGCTTCTTCAACATCAGTGGTTGGGACACAGTCTTGGATTACTCTGATGTTGAATGGTTTACCTTGAAATGAACCAACATCATTCTGCTGTTTTTAAGGTTGCACCCAAGTACTGCATTTTGGACTCCTCTGCTGACTATGAGAGCTACTCCATTTCTTCTAAGGGATTCTTGCCCACAAGTAGGCCATTCTCATCCATTTAAATTCACTGATTCCTAAGATGTCTATATTCAATCTTGCCATCTCCTGCATGACTACATCTAATTTGATTCATGGATCTAACATTCCAGGTTTCTGTGCAATATTGTTTACAGCATCAGACTTTACTTTCACCACCAGACACATCCACAACTGGGCATCATTTCTGTTTTGGCCCAGCCCTCTTCCTGGAGCTATTTCTCCACTTTTGCCCAGTACCATATTGGACACATTCTGACTTGGGGGGGCAGTGGTGGTTCATCTTCCAGTGTCATATCTTTTTGTTTTTTCATACTGTTTATGGGGTCCTTGAGGCAAGAATACTGAAGTGGTTTGCCATTCCCTTCTCCAGTGGACCACATTTTTGTCACAACTCTCCACCATGACCCATCCATGTTGGGTGGCCCTGCACAGCATGGCTTAATAGTTTCATTGAGTTACACAAGCCCCTTCACTGTGACAAGGCTATGATCCATGTGATCATTTTGGTTAGCTTTCTGTGATTGTGGTTTTTGTTCTGAAGGCTGTGGGACTGTAGTTCTTACTTTGTCTGCCCTCTGATGGATGAAGATAAGAGGATAATGCAAGCTTCCTGATGGGAGTGGCTGGCTGTGGTGAATACTGGGTCTTACTCTAGCTGGCAGAGCCATGCTCAGTAAACCTTTAATCCAACTGTCTGCTGATGGGTGGGGCTGTGCTCCCTCCCTGTTAGTTGTTTGGCCTGAGACAACCCAGTCCTGGCACTGTGGCAGGGCTAATGGTGGCCTCCAAGGGGACTCAGGCCAGCACGCACCTCCCAGGACTGCGCTGCCAGCACCCTGTCTCCATGGCAGGCCACTGTCAACCCACACTTCCACAGCAGACTTTCAGACGTTCACAGGCAGGGGTGGCTCAGTCTTCTGGGGGCTCACTGCTCCTTTCCCCTAGGCCCTGGTTCACACAAGGTTATCTTTGTGCCCTCCAAGAGTCTCTGTTTCCCCCAGTTCTGTGAAAGTTCTATAATCAAATCCCATTGGAATCTTCAACATCGGATTCCCTGGGGATTCCCAGTCCCTTTGCCGGATCCCCAGGTTGGGAAGTCTAAAGTGGGGCCTAGAACCTGTATATATTTATTTCACTTAATAAATGTAGCACTTTTGTTTAAAGAAGCATTATATATATATATTTATATATGTATATTTTTTCGTATTTTAAAATTCATAAAGTAGGAAAACAATCCAGAACATGGAACCAATCCCTTTTCAGAATATACAGTTGTCTTCAGCCATGATGTGTTTCCCTTGTTTACTATCCTGAGCATTTCAACACATATGCTCATCTCTTTGTTCAAGAACTGCTGCATTTTGAAACATCAGTTCTGTTTTGATTTCATGTCTCTATATATGTCTCAAGTCTACATCAACCTGTTCATTTATAAACAAACAGGGTTTCTACTAAATGATAGCTGTTCAAAAATGATGTAGATTCTGTAAACACTGAGAAGAGAACGGTGAAAGATGAAGGGTCTTTTAAGTCCACTGGAACCTTTTTTATGCATTTATTAGGGCTGGAATTTTCCTCAGAATATTTAATGTATTTAACCAAAATCTACAATTAACCTTAGCTACTTGCATTCAAGCTATGTAGCTTACTTTATGTAATTTTAAAGTAGATTGTAAAACAAGACAATTGCTTATTAGATATACACTGTACTTTTCAGTATATTATACTCTATGCAAAGAGAGAGGGTGAATAGTACTACTATCATGCCAAAACATTTCTAACTGCATAGTGATGGGGAGTAAATCATCTTCCATGTCCCTTCTAAGCAATGCATACACTTTCCAAAGTTGGGCATGCCTGTCCTTAAGCTCTCATTTCATACACCATCACTGCTTGCTATACTCTCTGCAGATGAGGACAGCCATCCACAGATAAGGAAGAGAGAAAGGGAAGAAGGGAGTGAGAGAGGATGGGTTTTCTGGCCATGAATCCCTTGAGTATGAAGCTTAACTCAAAAGCAACAAGCAAAAATGCTGGTGAAATAATCTGTGAGGATGGTTTCCTAGCAGAGAGGGGCTTAGAGAAAAGCCCCCATCTGACTTTGAAAGAAGAAATAAAGGACTATATTTAGAGACTTAGTAAGGATACTTCTACCTCACAGAGAAAGAGAAGTATTCAGTGGTTTGGAAGAGAGAACCAAAGGAAGTGGCACAGGATGCACAGTAAACTGAGCTGAGACATAAAATCACACTGTGGGTAGCAGCTCGGGCTGCAATAACAAGACAGCCTCCATTCTCCCAGCTGCTTAAACAGCACACATTTTCTTTTCACCCACAATATGCATTCAGTGATGATCAGCAAGGTGGCGCTCAGCATTGCATTACACAGGGAACCTAGTGACGGAAACTTTGCACTGATTTTTTGTGTGTGCTTATTCAATCACAGCAGCAGTGAGAAGAGAGTGAACTGGGCAGAGGCTCTTAAAACTCCTCCCCCAAAGCAATACACATCACTTTGCTCATATTTTGTTGACTAAGGCAAGTCACTGAGCCTTACCTAACTTCAAAGCAGGTGGGAGAGAACTAACTTGCTCTCTGAGCAGAAGAAAGGGAATGTGTGGTCAACAATATTGACATCTACCATAAACAGTAAACCAGGATCCAGGAACATGCAATAGAGAGATAAATCCAGCTCACTGGTATAAAGTATATAAAATATTTCAATGTATAAATATACCAAAGGAACATTTAGAGTGTTACCACTGTTTTCTTTGTGATTACAAACAAAGGTGCCTTCTTGTATACATAGGTAAGAGTTTCTTCAAGGAATACATAAGACATATACATGTATATATTTACACACACACACAAATGGACTTGTACTTGTGGCTATGAGTCACTTCACTGGCAGGATGATGTCAGTCCTTTCTTGGTTAATGTACTGAGTTGAAATATTTAATCTTTTCCTCTACGTGATTTGTGCTTTCCCTTTCATGTTTATAAATTCTTTCCTACCCCTAATTTATAAAGATATCTTCCTATATTTTCTCCTAAAAGTTTTCAAATTTTATTTTTCATGTTTGGTTCTTTAATCTATTTAGGATTTATTTTTGGTATCCTATGAAATACGGATCTACCTTCATCTTTTATTCATAAGGTTAGCCGATTTCCCCAGCACCGTTTAATGAACAGTTCGTCCCTTCCACCACTAATTTATGTTACTTTAGTCATATATAAGGTTTTCATAAAATCCGAATCTCTTCTTAAGGTCTGTACTCTGTTTCCTTAATTTGCCTAGCCTTGTGCTTTTACCATGCTGTTTTAATGACTAAAATTTTACAGTAGCATAAAATCTGACAAAATGAATACTTCTCCTTCCCCTTCTTATTTTCTTCAAAATTAACCTCAGTTAGTCTTGGTTCCCTCAGGAAAATTTTTCATTTTGTTCAAGTTTTCAAACATAGCAGCATAAAACTTTTCACAGTATGTTCTCATTATCATTCCAAGTATTTTATTTGTTCCTTTTCTTTCTTATTTGATCAGTTCTATACATGTTATTAGTATTTTCAAGAAATCAGTTTTTATTTTGTTGATTCTTTATTTCATAGTTCACTAAATCAGTTCTTTTTATTATTTCTTCCTTTTGCTCTTTTGGATTTATTCTATTTTTTCCAAATATTTCAAGCAAATGCTTAACTAATTAATTTTTTCTATTTTTTCTGATAAATGCATTTAAAGCTAATATTTTACCTCTAAATCCTGCTTTATCTTTAAATTTTGATATAGTGTTTTGAACAGTATTGGTCAGGCATGGTGTAGAATGTCCCTCCATTTGGGTGTTCTCTGATACAAAGTGTTTTAAAAGCTGATTGCATCTAAGTATTTTCTAATTTCCATTAGGAGTTTTCTTTGATTCATAAATTATTCATAAGAAGGATTTTTAACTTTTCAAATTAATTACATTACAATATGGATTAAAAAGCATATTCTGTATGATACAGAGTCATTGGAGAATTTGATGAGATGTGCTTTGTGGTCCAGTACATAATTCTTATTAATATTTTACATGTGCCTGAAGAGAATGTGTATTCTCTAATTTGGGAGATATATGGTTCTATGTAGATCTACTATATCAAACTTATTGTGCTGTTCATATCACTTATATGCTTACTAATTAATGGGAGAGGTTTACTTAAATTTTCCACTATGACTATAGATCTGTCAATTTCTCCTTGTAATTCTGTCAATCTTTGCTTTATATATTTTGAGGACATGTCACTTCACATATATCATTTTAGAATTATATCCAATTGGTAGACTGAACCTTTCATCATGGAGTACTGTCATTCTTTATTTCAAGTAATGCCTTTGCCCTAAAATCCACATTGTCTGATGTCAAATAAATATAGCACCTTCATTTTGGCTACTATATCCTAGCATCACTCTTCTCTTTTTCTGATCTCTTGTGAATAACATATAATTAGATTTTTGAAAAATTCGGTGTCCTTTGTCGTTTAACTGGCAGATTTATATGACTTATATTAATTGCTGTTACCAAGGTGTATACTAATTCACTTTTACTTCTGCTTAACAAGACTTTTCCTTTGCTGCTTCCCCTACCTCTCCATCCGCTCTGCTCCTATTTTCTAATGGATTGAAATTCCTTCATTCTATTTCTATGTGGGTTTTTTTAGACACTAAGTGACATATATATTCAAGGGCTTAGACCTGGTAAACATATTGCCTGAAGAACTCTGGACAGAGCTTCCTAACACTGTACAGGAGGCAGTGACCAAAACCATCCCCAAGAAAACAAAATGGGAGAAGGCAAAGTGGTTGTCTGAGGAGGCTTTACAAACAGCTGAGAAAAGAAGAGAAGTGAAAAGCAAGGGAGGAAAAGGGAAAGATACACCCAACTAAATGTGGAATTCCAGAAAACAACAAAGAGAAATAAGATATTCTTCAATAAACAATGCAAATAAGTAGAGGAAAACAAGAGAATGGGAAAGACAGGAGATCTCTTCAAGAAAATGGGAATATCAAGGGAACATTTCATACAAGGATGGGCACGATAAAGGATAGAAACGCTAAGGACCTAACAGAAGCAGAAAAGATTAAGAAGATGTGGCAAAAATACACAGAACAACTATACATAAAAGATCTTAATGACCCAGGTAACCACAATGGTGCTGTCACTCACATAGAGCCAGACATCCTGGAGTGTGAAGTCAAGTGGGCCTCAGAAAGCATTACTACAAAGCTAGTGGAAGGGATAGAATTCCAGCTATTTAAAAATCCTAAAAGATGGTGCTGTTCAAGTGCTGCATTCTGTCTCTATTCTTTTACTAAATTTTAGATATGGATGCCAGACTTAAAAATGACTAAAACTAAAAATCACATGTTCCCTTCTCCTGAACAATATAAAAGATATTAAACACATTTTCATACAAATCATCTGCCTCTTAGCTTGTTATTCTTACTTAACATTTCACTTCTACCTTGTTTTATACTCTCAAAATCAGTCGTTATGATCTTATATAGTCAAAACTTACTTATTCACATTCATCAACTTATTCAATCCTAACCCTCCTTTCTTCCTGGTTCAACTTCCTTCTAAGACATATCCATCAGCAAAGTCTTTGTTTGAAGGTATATTTTGCCACCACTCTTGAGAAATAGTTTAGCTGGATATAGAACTCTAAGTGAAAAGTTGTTTTCCTCAGTACTTTGAAGATGCTTTTGCATAGTCTTCGGCTCTACTGTTATGTCTGTTACAGTCTGCCATCCCTCTAACAACTGTAATTTTTTCCTCTACAGTTAATTTTAAGGTTTTCTTTTTGGTCTTGGAAAGAAAGAAAGAAAGTGAAGTCGCTCAGTCGTGTCCGACTCTTTGCGACCCCGTGGACTGTAGCCCACCAGGCCCCTCTGTCCATGGGATTCTCCAGGCAAGAATATTGGAGTGGGCTGCCATTAAGGAAATCCAGGGGATCTTCCCAACCCAGGGATCAAACCCAGGTCTCCTGCATTGCAGGCAGACGTTTCATCCTCTGAGCCACCAGGGAAGCCCCAAATGGGTAGCACCAAATGAAAGGCCGGAGTGAAACTTTAGTTGCTCAGTCGTGTTGTAGACTACCCGGCTCCTCCTTCCATGAGATTTTCCAGGGAAGAGTACTTGAGTGGGTTGCCATTCAGAAGATCCAGAGGATCTTCCCGACCCAGGGACTGAACCCAGGTCTCTCACATTGTAGGCAGACTTACCGTCTGAGCCACCTTGTAATTTATGTTATGCATGCATACACGCTCTGAAGCTTCAGCTGTATCTGACTCTTTGCGACCCCATGGATTGTATCCTGCCAGACTCCTCTGTCCGTGGGATTATCCTAGCAAAAATACTAGAGTGGGTTGTCATTTCCTCCTCCAGGGGGTCTTCCCAATCCAGGGACTGAACCCATGTCTCCTGAGGTTCCTGCATGATTCTTTACCTCTCAGTCACCTGGGAAGTTCCACATTGTATCTATATGTAGACTAAATTTATTCTGCTCAGGACTGAATATAAGCATTTATGGCTTTATCAAGTCTGGAACAGTTTTAACCATTGTTTCTGTGAGTACTGATTCTCCCTCATTTTCTGTTTTTCCCTTTTCTAGAATTCCCATTAGACCTCTGTTGGGACTTCCCATTCTATTCTCTCAGTTTCTTAACCTCCCTTTCATTTTTCCCCTCTTGTTTTTGAAGCATTCTGGGAAATTTATTAAAATAACTATTTGTGTTCACTACATTTCTCCAGATATGTTCCATCTACTATTCAACCTGTGCACTGACAGGTAAAATTTTACTATCAAACAAAACTACCCAGTATTGAAAATAAGTGAACTGTAGCCCTACATATCAGCAAGGGTCAATCTTATATAAAACAGAAGCAGTATTATAATGAACTCAATACAGACTTTAAAAATGGTCCACATTAAAAAAAAAAAAAAAAAAGATTTGGTAATGTTCTATTTCTCAAGCTGGTGAGCATGCAAGTGTTGTTGCTCTCCAAACTTTACAGATATATTCTTTATGTTCTTTCACAAACATAGAATACTGGTGTTTTTCTTTAATTCCATATATTTTAACACTTTTTATGAAAACCAGAAAAATGGAAAGCAATTCAGGGGGCTTGAAAGGGTAAACCTTTCAGAATTCTTTAGAATACTGATGTGCTCTATAGTATCTACTAGGTCTTAATAGCTGTCCTTGTTGATTCTCCCTGAGTCTGTCAATTTCCTCCTAAGCTATCTTACTGCTTCACAGTTTTATCCCTAGATGATCTGATTTTAACTAGTAGTCAATTAGTACAGCAGCATCAGAGATAATCATAAAATCATTAGTGACATGGTTCTAGCTCTTTGGGAATCAAAGCTGGGAAAAGCACTCAGAACTCCTTTTCTAAAGACATATTTATAAATATTTACTAAAGAAGATTCTTTCAGTCTTCAATATTTCTCTAAGCAAAACTGCCCTAGTAATACCACCCCCTTTGACCCTCTGGAATCTTAAGGTTGTCTAATATATGCTACATTAAAGAACTTTGCCTTCTTAATAAAAAATCTGACATCTGTGTGCTGGAGAAGAGTATTCTATGGTTTCCACTTTGATATTTTTTTAAAAAAATGTTAAACTCAGTTTATTTATTTTTGACCATACCAGCACATGTGGGATTTTGGTCCCCTGACCAAGAAAGAATCAAACCTGCACCCCTAGCACTGGAAGCTCAGAGTCTTAACTACTGGACCACCAGGGATGTCCCTCTACTTTAATCCTGACATAATTACTCATTAATACTTCCAGTCAAAGTCTGAGTCTACAAAGGGTGCCCAACACAGACACATGTAACATCTAACACACTGAGATGAACTGTATTATGAAATCTACCCCAACTCCCATGTTTACTTTCAAGAAAGTGCTTTTGCTAGAACTCTACTAGCAACTTGATGAGCAACTGTATTTACTTCATAAGGTAGAAAATCTGAAGATCACCACTTTTCTCAATTCTTATTCCTATTTTTAAAATAATCAGTCAAATTAACAATATAACGACAAAATGATGCCAACAGGTGGAAAGAAGAGAGAGTAGGGACTTGGGCACAGAGCCCATGGATAACGACTTTCTGTAAATAACCAGGATGAGACCATAGTTTCAGTGCTGTGTCCATTCTTAATATCCAAATCAGTACTTCAATCTGATCTAATAGATTCAGCATCTGAGTCTCATAAGGGCAGGAACTTTTCTTTCTTTTCACTTCTGTATTCCCAACTGACAAAAAGAGGGCCTAGCATATAGTAGGTATTAAATAAATATCTGCTGAATGAATGAATCAGAGCTGGAAAAGGATGCCTATGTAGGTTATGGCACTTAACCTTGCTTAACACAGCTCCTTACCAAAAGCTAGAAAATCTAAAAGTTCCTGAATAAAGCAGAAAAATGCTTTCTCAGGGAAAGTTTTCTTAGAAAATTAAATTATGATCAATCTCTGGGTCTTGACCCAAACATTAAAAAGAAAACAAATATGCCCACTACAGAGGAGCTGCTTTATAAGCACTATATACACCTCAGCTCTTTCAGCTTCTCTTCTCCTAAAAGTTTATCCCACATGTAGAAAGTTTGGTCACTCATGGTAGACTAAAATATTTTCTGATAGGGAAACTGTTTGGGGGAAAACAGGGGAAGAGGAAAAATGTATATAGTAATGTAGTAACGTGACTTTTAACGATTACAGAAACTCTTCTATGCCTGATGGTACTGCTGTCTGCTCTAGTCACACTATAGGAGTTCTTACAGAAGAGATGTCCTAAATGTCACTGCTGGGTTTACTAATATGGGCCACTTCCTTCATTTCAGCAGGAAATAATTTGGTTATTTATTTTTCTTCCCAGAAACACAAACCTCAGCCTGCCTAGTTGGACTGCCTAATAATAAGTCAATGATTTGAATAAGGTCCATGATCTTCTTTCCTGGGAAAAATGAGAGTGACTCTAACCGACTGCAACACACAGAAGGTGCTGTACAGTTTCCCTTCCTGGAGGGGCCAGGCCACTTCCCATTTGAGTGTTCATTACCATCTTTCACATGCGTCTGATAAATTTATTAAAAACACCATCTGGATGGGACTCAGCTTTGTGCTGTATTTCCAGTCTTCCAGTTTCCTCCCTTGTCCCACTGGAATTTCTGCCCCAATTTGTGTCACTTTGTTTACAAAACCATACTGCCAAAATCCAGTGTCTCACGTCTGTCTCTTGCCGGTCTTCCTTTGCTATCCTTTAGCTGTGTACCTCTTACAATAGCCTGTGCTAGGAGCAAAGGCAAAAGGGAAGTGCCTAGGCAGAAATTACTTTTCCCCCTCTGTGCACACAGCAATTCTGTTCAGACAAATTTAATTTGTTGCTTCTGAATGCAAAAATTGCATGTTAACAAAGTGTATACATCCTGCAAGTGTAGAATATTGAGATGACTCAGGCTTGGGGAAAACTGATCTGAAAACAATTTTACTGTTCTCTGTTGTTACGCAGCACCGGGTGGCCAACCGCCGGCCTGTAAATTTAATTCAGGAGTAATAAATTTTTAAAAGGCAGTATTACTTCACTAGGACATGACCTGAGGGCCACCTGTACCAGCAATATTTAAAGATAAGACTGACATGTTATTTAACTATCTCCAGGGATCACCTTTGAGAGATAGGGGAGAAAAACCCACTTGAAGCAGATTTTAAAAGTGAAATGGCACTTACAGAGGATTGTCAGCTTCAAAAATAGTGCTTGTGTTGGGCTTCATTCAATGTTTCCCTGGCTATTTTCATTATAAATTGTTTTCTAACAGCACAGCGGTTCGTGCAGCCATCAAGGGCTTAATGGTCTTAGGCTAGATTCTTCTCTGTGCTAAGATTTTCAGAGATACAAAGTATTTCCTTCAAAAGCAACTAGGACTATCAACTTAAGGTCACATCTAGATAGTCCCCCTACAGATCTACATTTTTTTAAAGGGACGCCCCCAGGGGGCCTATCTCCAAGCCTACATAGAAACTGCTGCTGACCAAGCAAGCTTTCAAACAAACTGCAATCCAACCTTCTGTCAACTTACTTTAAAGGAAAAAATATTCACAGCTGTTATGTCTGAACAGCTGTAAAAGAACAATAGCTAATTAGAACACAAGCCCATCTTTCTTAGAAACTATCAAAAAGCTACCAAAATGTATTCACCACTGGTACTAAGTTACATTCATTCCTGGTTTTATCTATCGAGGTGGAAAAAAAAAATCACTTTTCTTGGTGCAGTCAACTATGGAAAACAGTATAGAGGTTTCTCAAAAAACTAAAAACAGAGCTGTCGTATGATCCAGCAATCCCACTTCTGGGTATATATGTGGACAAAAATATAATTTAAAAAGATACATGTGCCCTATGTTCACAGCAGCACCATTCACAACAGCCAAGAATGGAAACAACCTAAACATCCACCAACAGATGAACAGATAAAGATGTGGCACCATACATACAATGGAATACTACTTCCCTATAAAAAGAAAGGAAATAATGCCATATATGCAGCAACACGGATGGAACAAGAGATCATCATACTAAGTAAGTCAGAAAGAGAAGGACAAATACCAACGATATCACTTATATGTAGAATCTAAAATATGACACATGAACTTTTACGAAACAGAAACAGACTCATACACACAGAGAACAGACTTGTGGCTGCCAGGTGGGCGAGAGGGTGTGAGATGGAAGGAGTAGGTGTTTGCATTAGCATATGTACACTATTACACATAGATGGATAAACAACAAGGTCCTACTGAATATACAGCACAGGGAAGTATATTCAATATCTTGTGATAACCATACTGGAAAAGAATATTTTAAAAGAATGTGTGTGTGTGTGTGTGTGTGTGTGTGTGTGTGTGTGTATATAACTGAATCATTTTGCTATATAGCACAAATTCAGTTCAGTTCAGTCACTCAGTCGTGTCTGACTCTGCGACCCCATAAACTGCAGCACGCCAGGCCTCCCTGTCTATCACTAACTCCCGGAGTCTACCCAAACCCATGTCCATTGAGTCGGTGATGCCATCTAATTATCTCATCCTCTGTTGTCCCCTTCTCCTGCCCTCAATCTTTCCCAGCATCACAGTCTTTCCCAATGAGTCAGCTGTTCGCATCAAGTGGCCAAAGTATTGCAGTTTCAGCTCCAATATCAGTCCTTCCAATGAACACCCAGGACTGATCTCCTTCAGAATGGACTGGTTGAATCTCCTTGCAGTCCAACGGACTCTCAAGAGTCTTCTCCAACACCACAGTTCAAAAGCATCAATTCTTTGGCGCTCAGCTTCCTTTAGAGTCCAACTCTCACATCCATACATGACCACTGGAAAAACCATAGCCTTGACCAGACGGACCTTTGTTGGCAAAGTAACGTCTCTGCTTTTGAATATGCTGCCTAGGTTGGTCATATCTTGCCTTCCAAGGAGTAAGCGTCTTTTAATTTCATGGCTACAATCACTATCTGCAGTGATTTTGGAGCCCCCAAAATAAAGTCAGCCACTGTTTCCACTGTTTCCCCATCTATTTGCCATGAAGTGATGGGACCAGATGCCATGATCTTCGTTTTCTGAATGTTGAGCTTTAAGCCAACTTTTTCACTCTTCTCTTTCACTTTCATCAACAGGCTCTTTAGTTCTTCATTTTCTGCCATAAGAGTGGTGTCATCTCCATATCTGAGGTTACTGATATTTCTCCCAGCAATCTTGATTCCAGCTTGTGCTTCTTCCAGCCCAGCGTTTCTCAGGATGTACTCTGCATATAAGTTAAATAAGTGGTGACAATATACAGCCTTGACGTACTCCTTTTCCTGTTTGTAACCAGTCTGTTGTTTCATGCCCAGTTCTAATTGTCGCTTCCTGACCTGCTTACAGATTTCTTAAGAGGTAGGTCAAGTGGTCTGGTATTCCCATTTCTTTCAGAATTTTCCACAGTTTATTGTGATCCACACAAAGGCTTTGGAAGAGTTAATAAAGTAGAAATAGATGTTTTCCTAGAACTCTCGCTTTTTGATGATCCATTTGATCTCTGGTTCCTCTGCCTTTTCTAAAACCAGCTTGAAGTCAATCAATTATATTTTAATCAAAAATCATTTTTGAATCACATAGTATATTATATCACATTGCTGAAGAAAAGCCTTTAAACTTTTCTTTTCCCAAATTATCTCCAAGTTTCCAGCTCTGTGGGAAGGTTGCTTCTAACACAGTTCCAAAGGATTCAGTCACGTCTGCAGGGGAAGAGCATGGGAAGAAGACAGACCATGCCTTTTGAACGCTGGAGACCCATTACTCACAGCCTCTTTTCTTTTTTTTCTTTGTTTTCATTTTTGTCTGTTTCAGTTAGTATAATCTCAGTGTTCTCATCATTCCTGTTACAGCTCCAATTGTGACAAAACCAAAAGTTGCCCAAATAACACCATATCTTGAAATTATAAAGACTCTGACAATCATGCTGGGTCCTATTTAGCCAGTGATAGGAAAAGGTTAACACTCTTCCAAACTTTAAGGCTCTCCTTCCTCCCAAAATATGCAAATTTTCTAACTTTAGAAAGCTATGAAGGTGAAGGTGAAGTCGCTCAGTCATGTCCAACTCTTTGCAACCCCGTGGACTGTAACCTACCAGGCTTCTCCGTCCATGGGATTCTCCAGGCAAGAATACTGGAGTGGATTGCCATTTCCTTCTCCAGGGGATCTTCCCGACCCAGGGATCGAACCTGAGTCTCCCGCATTGGAGGCAGATGCTTTAACCTCTGAGCCAGCTCTGAACATTTCTGAGAACATGGCAGTTTTCCAGAAAATGGAGGTGAGAAATCAGAGGTGGCTGTTCCCAGGGGCAAAGGTGAGATGCAGTGGGCTAGTGGTTCCCAAGTGTGCAGGTTCACCAGGATCAGTGACTTCTCTCTTACACTGAAGCCTTTGAGAGAAAGCATGTTCCAGATCTAACTGCTTAAGAGGTTTACCCTCTTATGTGTAGTTTTCAAACTCCAGCATTCATGCTGGAGGTTTTAGCTGTGAAAATCTTCAATTCAAAAGACTTTAAAGGATCAAGCATCGCATGAAGCAGGGCACTCAAAGCTGGTGCTCTGGGACAACCCAGAGGAACGGGGGGGGGGAGAGAAGTAGAAAGAGGGGGTTCAGGATAGGGGAACACATGTGTACCCGTGGCTGGTTCATGTCAGTGTATGGCAAAAGCCACCACAATATTGTAAAGTAATTATCCTCCAATTAAAATAAATTAATTAAATAAAAAAATCAAGCACTGGATGTTTAACAGCAGTAACCACTGCAGTATATCAGAGAGGGATTCACTCTGTAGGCAACGCCTTTAAATTTAGGACAAAGGAATTTCCAGATGCCAGAAAAATAGATTTCAAACATCCAACTCTGTGTTTGAACTAATAGGAATATCTCAGTGGGGTGATTTTTTTCCTTTTCTCTGGAAATAATCTGTCAGAGAAATAAGATTCTACATCTGTCCCCTACATCAGGACAAGTTATTCATGCTGACATGGGGAAAAATACCTAACATGCAGAGAGTCATTGGAATTGGTCTTGCAAGTTTTAGAAACTCTTTCTCAAAAGAATTTAAAAATTATAATGTGAAGGGCATCTTTTTCTATGACGAGTATCATAAAAGTTTTACACGGATTTATTTTTTCTTATGTCCTAAAGATGTTGAAATTAAGTTATTTTTGTTCCACACTACTGGCTGAAAGGTTTTGTCATGCCATAACAGTTTTGTGACTCAAGATCAGAGATGTCACCACAGTTTTGGGGGAATAGTTCTCATTCATGTTAAGCACAGAAAATAGGATGTGCAAAATGGTTTTTGTTTTTGTTTTTAAAGGTCTGCAAAAGAAGTTGTGATTTGCAAGGAAATGTTTGTGTTTTTTTCAACTATCATTTTAACAAAGTAGTAGTTAACCTCTTTCTATTCTAAGCTGGAATGTATCTGGTTCAAACTTTAAGTCAGAATGATTCTAAAATAATAGATAACTCTTGAGTCTTAACATCTTGAATGATGGTCTTTTAAAATGTATCAATAACTATTAAAATTTGCATTTTTACTAACACTAGTTATCAGCCATGAGGCATTTAAACGTTAAGGGGAACTCTATACATTTTACAGAAAATGTCCCAATCAGATCTGTGGCCAAGTATAATTCCACATTGGCAGAAACTTCCTGCCACAGATTCTGAAGGCAGAGAGGAAGAATGTGGGAGACCATACCAAATTCTCACATGTTTTAGTTCCCACAAACCATTCTGAATTGAGTTGTGTGAGAAGGAAAGAATCTCTGAGAATCTCAAGGGAGCGAGACTGGAATTTAGAAGAGACATATGGATAAAGGTGAATCTTAACTTGTGAATACTGAACTTTCAGAACTGAGACTGTAATCAAACCCTACAGGATACCTGAGGGGAAAACTAGCTCCCTGGGCTCCCCTACTCTTAGCCTCAGGGGCCAGCACAGGGCTGAGCAATCCCCTGGGTCAGACTGAGGCTGTGCTTCCCAACAGGTGAACTGGGGGTCCATGGGGAAATCTGTACCTCGCTTCAAAGACTGACAATCAAAGTCTTGTCAGTGACCTGGAATGACTTTACCCATACTCCTAAGTAAAGCAGTTATGAGAAAAAAAGAAAAAAAAAAAAAAAAACAACTCAGGAAAAGGACAATTTATACTACCTCTGGAGACCAAAGTTAATCTAGATTGAAGAATCATGCAGTGTTTTCCAGGAAGCTTACAGTGTCTGATGAAAATACACTAAGAAAGAAAGAAAGAAAGAAAGAAAGTGAAGTTGCTCAGTTGTGTCTGACTCTTTGCGACCCCATGGACTGTAGCCTACCAGGCTTCTCTGTCCATGGGATTTTCCAGGCAAGAGTACTGGAGTGGGTTGCCATTTCCTTCTCCAGGGGATCTTCCCAACCCAAGGACTGAACCCAAGTCTCCTGCATTGTAGGTAGACACTTTTACCATCTGAGCCACTAGGGAAGATACATTAAAAGGGAAAATACACTAAAACAAAGCTTAAAAGCACCTTCTGCTATGACTCTCAATTAATTATTCTTTTAATGGTTTATACTTAGTGCTTCAGGAAATGAAAAATGGGTATGAGTATTTTAAAATGGAATTTTATTATGAATATTCTGGGACCTGATAGTTTAGGAAGTATCTTGTTTCTGAATTCTAGCTCTCTTTGCATCATGCCTACATACTCTAATTCTGAGAGGGCAAATGTGTGCTACCCTGCCTGCCTTCAGCTCGAACCTCCACTGGAAAGCAGGTACCTGAAGTGCTCACCTCAGTTCTGTAAACCGTCTCCCAGGCAATCTCAAGGAGGCCGTTTAACCACCCTGTAACTTGATTTCTTTACCCATACAAAAAAGAATCCCATCTTTTCTCTGCCTTCTTATGAATAGTGAAAAAATATATTAGAGCATATTCATAAAAGCATCTTGAGATTTTCAAATAATCACAATATCCAGACTTGGTACTTCCCTAGCCATGAAGAGTCAGGCTCTCCCCAACATGGTACGGGGTAGGTGGGACAAGCATTTCAGAAATCTGGGTATTTCACACAAGGGAGACTTTCATTCTCATGAGCTACCCTGTAATCGTAAAAGGACAGAAGGCAGGGGAGGGGAGAACCAATAACAATTCTACTGACCAGTAAAAACCTATTAGCACCTGCTAGTGTAATATGCAGCTGGCAGTTTCAGAATAACCAAGAAAGCAGTTCCTTCTGGTCGATATCTGCTGGGGACAGCAATTTCTGACCTCCTGAATCAGATCAAGATCATGGGAGCTATTAGAGCAAAGAAGGCTCTTTGTGCTAACAGTACAGTGGTTAGGTGTCTCTTTCCATTAAACAAAAGGGTCTGCCCACTACCTGCCTTAGAGGATGGTCACTAATTTGAGGTTTGATGAGTTATCACAATTGAGTGAACAAATCAAAGTGCATTAAAAAAAATAGATTTTTTTAACAGACACAAATAGGTTTATAGTTTATCAGTGATATGGACAGTGATAAATGCCTTGTGGGTGCCCTCCTCTTCTTGGCTGAAAGCAGGGGGGGGAGCAGGCGGGAGAGGAGAGAGAGATTCCCTACAGTATTTAGATGGTCTTCAGTGTTTATAATTTCCTTAGGGTGTGCTCGTTGCCAAGTTGACAGATGTTGCTGGAAAAACCTGTACTATTCTGAAGAAAGGCTAACCTTTCAAGAGTGAGAGAAGGGGAGGGAGGCAGTGCACCAGTTCAGAGAAGAGATGACATTGAACTGGACAGCAAGCTACTCTTAGCAAGCCCGGGTGTCTGAAAAGCTGTGATAATACTGCCAAAGAGAACTATCTGGGGAGAAATCTCATTTCACCATGGTTTCCCTTGCTGTGAGTTTAAATTTGTTTTTAAAACTAAATATTCGGGTGCCCTAGACAAATCAATAATTCTTAATTATAACTTTTTTTAAACCACCAAGACTCCGAGTACTAAGTTGTACATTCGCCCACGTCATTTTATACTCTCTCCTATGCATCTGCCAACTTTCTTCATTCACTCTTCCTTGCTGTACTTTATACAGAAAGAGAAATGGGTTCCTCAAAGCAGACTGCCAACGAGCTTGCCCCAGACTTCCCTGCTGAGTGCATACCTGCATGCTTCTGTTGCCTGACTGGCCCTTGACATTTCCTAAAGACAGACTTCCAACAGAGAATTGAGAACGCAGAGTATTCATTTAAGGAACAAAATGGCGGTTTAGCAAAGCCCCAGTGCTTTTCCTTTAAGTAAGAGGGAAAAGTTCACTGGGGCTTCTTTGAGATCTTCAGCCTGTAGGTCAGCCAGGGTGGCCAAGTCAGCATTTGCCATGATCAGAGCCGGGGCTGGGGAAGAAGGGGAACACCGAGTGTGGACTTTTCAGGCCTTCCTTTCCAGTGCTTCACTGCCTCTGTCCTCTTCCTGAGGAGGACCGCATCTCCTTTTACCTCCAAGATAGTGCCCTTACTTTCCCAACTCCAAACCTCCCACTCAAAAATCCATGTACCCTGGCTCATTAAGGTGACCATTAGTCATTTTTTCCTGTGACCTGATACATCTGATGTTTTTATCAGCTCTGGTAAGGAAAGACTCATCTAATGTCTGCTTATGAAAGGTAGATTACCAACCTACCCATTGATTAACAGTAATGTGCCATAAGGAAAATTATACCTCTGGCATGAAAAACTGCAACTGGGGAACAATTTTACAGGATCACATTCATTTATATCAATTATCTTGTTTATCAAAGACAATGAAACCCAAACTGGTGGTAAAAAGGTACAGAGTGCACTGTGAGGAATCATTAGGTTGTATCCTCCCAGAGGCCAATAGCCATTTACCACTCCACTTTGGGAGGTGATGTTCACAGTGTCTGTTTTATAACTCCCTTCACATTAACTTTCAAATGTCAAAAGCAGGCAATTAATTGATTATACAAAATGTCACATATGTAAAATACTGAGATATAAAATTATTATAACTGATCTACCATAAGAAATCTTGCCTTTTAGACTTAATAGCTTGTTTGTCAGTCTTGGGGTCTCAGCTTAACTGCCATTATAGACTGTGGATGCCAAGTAGCCACTGTCTGACAGTTTCTGCATGCGCTGCATCCCCAGCCAAATGAGCAAGAAAAATAAAATGATATGATAATTACTATTATAGTTTCAAGTAATATGTACTAAGAAGAATGGGAGACGTCTGAATAGTCATGTCACGTATTCTGATTTCATCCTAACTCTGAGAACAAGATTCAGAGAATCATGACGTAAACCTTATCAAAGCAGTTTAAACTGACAAGACTGCATCATCCAAGTTCTCTGAAGCCACTGGGTATCAACGCCGAGAGCCTGTGTCTACCCCAGAACCTCTCTGCCATGAAACTACACACTAGCATGGGAGTTTCTATTACCTGCTGAATTTGCAGAGATCAAATCCCCTTTCTCTCTGCAACTCAGTATTCCAGTCTTACCAAAACCAACCTTTCTGGCAATCTCTTTGTCTTTAGGCTCAAAGAATCCAATTCTCCTCTAGAATCATAAAAATCAGACAGGAAGGAGAAGAGCACAGCTGGAAAGAAAGGAGGAAGTAGGATAAAGCAGCATGGTTTTATGAGGAAGGAAAGGAAAGGCTAGGAAATCAGCTGGGGTGAGAGGGAGGCCAGGAGAGTTCCTTGAAATCCGTGATAGAATTTATACACCCAAATATTTATGGCTAAAGTTTCATAAAACAAATGAATAAAAATAGATACGGGTTGACTACAGAACTCCTGTTTCAGCTCATTTCCGTGGGCACATGATGGGAAACATACCATTCTGTGCCCATAGTAGGTTAATCCCTTCTGACATCACTGAGGTCTTGAATAGACATGAATTGACCTGACTAATCCACACAACCAGTGAAGCACTGGTAAGAAACTCACAGCTACAACAGGTCATCAAGTCATCGAATTTATAGTTAGCAAAGAACCTTGAGGACCACTTAGTTCAAAGCATAGGTAATTTATATCTTATTACATATTGATCAAGAAAACAGAAAAAAGAAAGCTTCCCAAGTCATTTTAATATAACTTTGGTTATAAAATGACTGAGAGACAAGAGAAGAAATTTATAGGCTCATTTTATCTAAGAAAATAGGTATAAAACCCCTAAAATAAATATTAGCCAACAAATCCAATAATTATTTAGAAAATACATCATGTCTAAGAAGCAATTATCCTAGAAATACAAGTATGGGTCATCAACAGAACATCTGTCATTTCAGTGGGTTAAAGAGTGATTGTGAGCAAAGGAGTGGTCCAGTAAATTGCTCTGACTGAGGCTTCCCTGGTGGCTCAGTGGTAAAGAATCTGCCTGCCTATGCAGGCAGTCCCTCGTCTGGGAAGATCCCACATGCTGCCGAGTAGCTAAGCCTGGGGACTGCAACTATTGAGCCTGTGCTCTAGAACCTGGGGACTGCAACTACTGAAAGCTGCGTGCCCTAGACCCTGAGCTCCAAAACAAGAGAAGACTGCGCGCTGTAATGGAGAGGAGCCCCCGTTCACTACTGGTGAGAAAAGCCCTTGCAGTAGTGAAGGCCCAGAACATCCATAAATAAATAAAATTATTTTTAAAAAATATTACTCTGGCTGGAGCATAGAGGACAAGAGAGGATGTGGGGAGACCCATGAGCAGAAAGACTAGAGCAGTGGTGAGGAGGGTGGTGGTGCCTTGCACTAGGGTGGTAGCAGCAGCAAGGGCCCCCAAATCACTAGGAATTAGAGAAATGCATATTAAAATAACAAGATACGACTTTATGGCCATCATAAAGGCAAAGAGTAGAACACATGTATTAAGTGTGAATGTGGATTTAGGGAGGAAAAGGCACTGTGACGTGCACTCCTGGTGGTGGAAGCGTAAACTGGCATCTGCCTTGCAGGAAGGCAGCGTGGCACGATGGATCAAAGCTAAAGATGTGCGTGTTGTAGTACTCAGGGATCATACACAGAATACAGGCCTCAGAAAAAAAGTTCAAAGGAGACAGATACAAGGGAGCTCCCTGCAGCACTGTTTTTGAGAGCAAGAAGCTGAAGGTGACCTGGGTCTCCACCACCAGGGCAATGAATGGAACGGGTGAGATAGTAAAAGTACCTACGTTACAAGACTGCCGTGAAGGCTAGATGATATGTAAAGAGCTTAGAACAGTGTCTGGAAAACAGTAAGAACTTTATAAATTCACTAATAATATATTTAGTTATTATGATGAAATACTAAGTAACATAAAGAAACAATGACGTATAGCTCATCAGTTCAGTTCAGTCACTCAGTCATGTCCGACTCTTTGCCACCCCTTGAATAGCAGCACGTCAGGCCTCCCTGTTCATTACCAACTCCCCAGAGTTCACTCAGACTCACGTCCATTGAGTCAGTGGTGCCATCCAGCCATCTCATCCTCTGTCGTCCCCTTCTCCTCCTGCCCCCAATCCCTCCCAGCATCAGAGTCTTTTCCAATGAGTCAACTCTTCGCATGAGGTGGCCAAAGTACTGGAGTTTCAGCTTTAGCATCATTCCTTCCAAAGAAATCCCAGGGCTAATCTCCTTCAGAATGGATTGGTTGGATCTCCCTGAAGTCCAAGGGACTCTCAGGAGTCTTCTCCAACACCACAGTTCAAAAGCATCAATTCTTTGGTGCTCAGCCTTCTTCACAGTCCAACTCTCACACCCATACATGACCACTGGAAAAACCATAGCCTTGACTAGACGGACCTTTGTTGGCAAAGTAATGTCTCTGCTTTTGAATATACTATCTAGGTTGGTCATAACTTTCCTTCCAAGGAGTAAGCGTCTTTTAATTTCATGGCTGCAGTCACCATCTGCAGTAATTTTAGAGCCCCCAAAATAAAGTCTGACACTGTTTCCACTGTTTCCCCATCTATTTCCCGTGAAGTGATGGGACCAATAGTATTCATAATTCTAGTTGATACATAGTACTTATACATAGTACTCATAATACTATAGTATACTATAGAATACATAGTACTCACAATACTAGGGGTGAGAAAGGTATGAAAAAGAATAAGACTTATGGCATAAAATATTATTTATGATTAAAACACATATACACCCTCTCTCCCCCAACATTACAGATTTTTCCAAATATACATACACATTAAGGACATAATGAAACATATTAGAGACAGTCATAAGGAGAGTGGAACAGGACTGGGATTCAACAAAGATGAGGAAACATAAAAGAGAAGGCCTTGCTTTTATCACTAAGGATGACATATTATACCCTAAATTATATAATAACACGGTTATCTACACCAAAAGGATACCTGTTTAAAATCAAAAGAACGTATCATTAGGTTCATTTTTCATTTTATAGGTGAGAAATTGGAAGTTCAGAGAGACTATGACTTCTTTATTGCACAGAGAATCAGCAGCAGAGTGAGAACCAGAATCTGCATTGATCTGGTCTTCAGAAAGCAACACATCATTTCTTCCTTCCATGGGACTGTCTGTCTATCTATCTATTCAGTAAATATTTATTGAATATCAAGATTTCACATGCTGGGAATATAGCAGTGAACAAAACAGACCCTTCGTTTATGGAACCATGTGAACAAGGGAAGAATTACAAATGAAGCTAAGTACTCAAGAAAAAAACCCTGATTTATTAGCATCATACAAAGAACTTTAACCGAAACTAGGGTATAGGGTCAGGCAAAACTTTTTCTTAAGAACTGACATTTAAACAAATTTAAAGGATCAGTAGGAGGTTGGATCAGTAGGAGGTTAAGGAGACAAAGCAGGTGGGATGTGACAGGAGTAAGAATGAGGACTAGGTAACAGATATTCCAGAGAGAATGGTGAATACAAAAGGCTAGATGGGGACCGGCACAAAATGATGCAGGCACACACAGGCACCATTTATACAGGGCCTTGAGGGCCATGGTGGAGATCCTAAGAGCAACGGAGAGGCTGTGAGTGACTGTGAGCAAAGGAGTGTTCCGAGAGGAGTATGGAAAGCGATGGAAAGGACTAGAGAAGACGCGGGGACACTGCAAAGCAGGCGGGCGCGACAGCCAGCAGTGCAGGAGATGGGGGGTGGTGGGCACGAGAGCGGTGGCAGCAGTGGAGGCAAGAAGGGAACAGATGGGACATCTGGAATACAGTCTCAGTATAAAGTTATGTCTATAATATAAAAAATACCTCTGATGATATACATTTTCGTGAGCTTCCACAGCTCGCTGAGGTTTTACGGAGGTGTGCTTCCAATCGTCTGTAAACAGGCATCTACTGAACATTAATTCATCAAAGGATCATTGGAAAAAATACGATAATGCTCCTGGGGTGACAAGTTCCTTGGTTTTGAGCAAGAAGGAAGGAAAATGGGGCTCCAAACCCTTTGCTAAATCATCAATCACCACAAAAGACTGTCTCTCTGTTATCCGGCTTCTCTGGTCCTTAGTGGAATGGAAGCCACCCAGCCAAGATGTGGGTGGGGTGCAGCGCGCAGGCAAGCCCACCCCCCATAGCCGCTCCCACCGCAGCTGCCCGACTGCTGACAGCTCTGAGCTGAGAACTCAATCAAGTCATATTTAATATTTCACAGAAGCATTTCCTGAAGATCCTAATTTGAACATTCTAACACCTTCTGCACTTTTACATCTCACTTGAGTCCCTCACTTTTACACTCCATTTTATTACCATTTTAGTTGATTTCATCACAGCTTCATGGAAAACAACTTTACCCACAACCATTTCCTATCATTATGAGGGCAGAATTGAAGCAATCCCCTGCTTGAGTACCAGGGAGTTTTTATGATAATTTTACCACAGGTAATGTTGTGATTTTTAAGTACATTTCTCTCTTGCAGCACTGAACCGATTCCTGTCCTTAAAAAGATAAGTATCAAATGCAGCTATAAAAGAAACATACCCATATCTTCACAATATTAATGAACCAATAAATTCAAAAGATCGCTGTGTACCAGACTGGTTCACCTACCAGGCACCTGACATCATACAATCACTTAATTTTACTCAAATTAGTGACACACCCATACCGTTACACTGAATTATGGGGCAGGAATAGGCCATTGGGTTTAAAGGCCCCCTCTCAAAACATTTTATACAGCAGTTTGCTACAACAGCCTCCAAATATCAAAGATTTCATTTGATTCACAAAACCACAGCCTTCACATCACTAGTTTAACAAATAAGTAATACCATAATGTCCAAAAGGCTACTGAAATCTTTCTTTCCATTTTTAAACATCTTTCTTGGGATATAATTGACACACAATAAACTGCACATATTTGAAATATACAATATGTGTTAAATGTCTGTACACACCCATGAAACTGTTAGCACAATCAAGAGAACACACCTTTCCCTCAATCTCAGAAGTTTCCTCATGCCACTCTGTAATTCCTCCCCAGTCCCAGAGAACTGTGGATCTGCTTCCTGTTATTATTCACAAGTTTTTGAGATGTAGAACTGTTTACAAGTGGGACATACAATATATATACATATACTTCTTGGTTTGGCGTCTTTAATCTAGATTCTCCAGGACTCTTGGTTTACTCAACAGAAGCATCAGATGAATCACTACACTCCCTACCTATCCCAGGAACAACACTTTGCTGACGTTAGTGGCTATATGTGGGAACAAGTGAGTCCTCGGGTGTGTGGAAGGCTTAGGTATTGGCTCCACATACTCCGCCTTGTCTCTTCATATGCAGTGTGAATAGTTTCCTTTGAAATAGAAACATTTTCTTCTGACTACAAAAGTAACACATATTCACTGATGAAAACATGTAAATACAGAAAAATATGATTAAAAACATAAAAATTACCTGGAATCCCACCATCCAAAAAACCTCTATTAACATTTTGATAGTCTTCCTTATGTTCTATTTTAATGCACTGTTATAGACTGAAGTATATCCTTCCCAAATTCATATTTTGAAATGTTAACCCCAGTACCTTAGAATGTGACGTATTTGGAGGCAGGGCCTTTAAAGAGGTAATTAAGATTAAAGGAAGTCATAAGGATGGGGCTCTGATCCAATAAGACAGGTGTCATTATAAGACAAAGAGACATCAGGGACAAGAGTGCATGGAGAAAAAGCCCTGCTGGGATTCAGTGAGAAGATGGACATCTGCAAGCCAAGGAGAGACGTCAGAGGAGAAACCAAACCTGCTGACACTTTGATCTTAGACTTCCAAGTTGTAGAACTCTGAGAAAATAAATTTCTGTTGTTTAAGCGACGCAGTATGCAGTATATATTTTTTTAAAGAGGCCCTAGCAAATTAATACATGCATATATAAAAATACAGATATTACTTTAATTTTAAAATACTATCATCCATCTGGCCATAAACACGGTATCCTATTTCTAATTTACCTTCAATTCAGTTCAGTAGCTCAGTTGTGTCCGACTCTTTGTGACCCCATGAATCGCAGCATGCCAGGCCTGCCTGTCCATCACCAACTCCCGGAGTTCACTCAGACTCACGTCCATCGAGTCCGTGATGCCATCCAGCCATCTCATCCTCTGTCATCCCCTTCTCCTCCTGCCCCCAATCCCTCCCAGCATCAGAGTCTTTTCCAATGAGTCAGCTCTTTGCATGAGGTTGCTAAAGTACTAGAGTTTCAGCTTTAGAATCATTCCTTCCAAAGACATCTCAGGGCTAATCTCCTTCAGAATGGACTGGTTGGATCTCCTTGCAGTCCAAGGGACTCTCAGGAGTCTTCTCCAACACCACAGTTCAAAAGCATCAATTCTTCAGCGATCAGCCTTCTTCACAGTCCAACTCTCACATCCATACATGAACACAGGAAAAACCACAGCCTTGACTAGACGGACCTTAGTCGGCAAAGTAATGTCTCTGCTTTTGAATATGCTATCTAGGTTGGTCATAACTTTCCTTTCAAGGAGTAAGCGTCTTTTAATTTCATGGCTGCAGTCACCATCTGCAGTGACTTTGGAGCCCAGAAAAATAAAGTCTGACACTGTTTTCACTATTTCCCCATCTATTTCCCATGAAGTGATGGGACCGGATGCCATGATCTTCGTTTTCTGAATGTTGACCTTTAAGCCAACTGTTTCACTCTCCTCTTTCACATTCATCAAGAGGCTTTATAGTTCCTCTTCACTTTCTGCCATAAGGGTGGTGTCATCTGCATATCTGAGGTTATTGATATGTCTCCCGGCAATCTTGATTCCAGCTTGTGTTTCTTCCAGCCTAGCTTTTCTCATGATGCACTCTGCATATAAGTTAAATAAGCAGGGTGACAATATACAGCCTTGACGTACTCGTTTTCCTATTTGGAACCAGTCTGTTGTTCCATGTCCAGTTCTAACTCTTGCTTCCTGACCCGCGTACAGTATTCTCAAGAGGCATGTCAGGTGGTCTGGTATTCCATCTCTCTCAGAATTTTCCACAGTTTACTGTGGTCCACACAGTCAAACGCTTTGGCATAGTCAATAAAGCAGAATTAGATGTTTTTCTGGAACTCTTTTGCTTTTTCCATGATCCAGCGGATGTTGGCAATTTGATCTCTGGTTCCTCTGCCTTTTCTAAAAGCAGCTTGAACATCTGGAAGTTCACGGTTCACGTATTGCTAAAGCCTGGCTTGGAGAATTTTGAGCATTACTTTACTAGCATGTGAGATGAGTGCAATTGTGCAGTAGTTTGAGCATTCTTTGGCCTTGCCTTTCTCTGGGATTGGAATGAAAACTGACCTTTTCCAGTCCTGTGGCCACTGCTGAGATTTCCAGATTTGCTGGCATCTTGAGTGCAGCACTTTCGCAGCATCATCTTTCAAGATTTGAAATAGCTCAACTGGAATTCCATGATCTCCACTAGCTTTGTTTGTACTGATGCTTTAAGGCCCACTTGACTTCACATTCCAGGATGTCTGGCTCTAGATGAGTGATCACACCATTGTGATTATCTGGGTTGTGAAAATCTATTTTGTACAGTTCTTCTGTGTATTCTTGCCACCTCTTCTTAATACCTTCTGCTTCTGTTAGGTCCATACCATTTCGCCCATCTTTGCATGAAATGTTCCCTTGGTATCTGTAATTTTCTTGAAGAGATCTCTAGTCTTTCCCATTCTGTTCTTTTCCTCTATTTCTTTGCACTGATCGCTGAAGAAGGCTTTCTTATCTCTTCTTGCTATTCTTTGGAACTCTGCATTCAGACGCTTATATCTTTCCTTTTCTCCTTTGCTTTTTGCTTCTCTTCTTTTCACAGCTATTTGTAAGGCCTCCCCAGACAGCCATTTTGCTTTTTTGCATTTCTTTTCCATGGGGATGGTCTTGATCCCTGGGACTCATTCCACAGTTCATCAGGCACTCTATCTATCAGATCTAGGCCCTTAAATCTATTTCTCACTTCCACTGTATAATCATAAGGGACTTGATTTAGGTCATACCTGAATGGTCGAGTGGTTTTCCCTACTTTCTTCAATTTAAGTCTGAATTTGGTAATAAGGAGTTCATGATCTGAGCCACAGTCAGCTCCTGGTCTTGTCTTTGTTGACTGTATAGAGCTTCTCCATCTTTGGCTGCAAAGAATATAATCAATCTGATTTCGGTGTTGACCATCTGGTGATGTCCATGTGTAGAGTCTTCTCTTGTGTTGTTGGAAGAGGGTGTTTGCTATGACAAGTGCATTTTCTTGGCAAAACGCTATTAGTCTTTGCCCTGCTTCATTCCGTATTCCAAGGCCAAATTTGCCCGTTACTCCAGGTGTTTCCTGACTTCCTACTTTTGCATTCCAGTCCCCTATAATGAAAAGGACATCTTTTTTGGGTGTTTGTGAGTTCTAAAAGGTCTTGTAGGTCTTCATAGAGCCGTTCAGCTTCTTCAGCATTACTGGTTGGGGCACAGACTTGGATTATTGTGATACTGAATGGTTTGCCTTGGAAACGAACAGAGATCATTCTGTCGTTTTTGAGATTGCATCCAAGTACTGCATTTCAGACTCTCTTGTTGACCATGATGGCTACTCCATTTCTTCTAAGGGAGAAGTAGTGGATGTAATGGTCATCTGAGTTAAATTCACCCATTCCAGTCCATTTTAGTTCGCTGATTCCTAGAATGTCGACGTTCACTCTTGCCATCTCCTGTTTGACCACTTCCAATTTGCCTTGATTCATGGACCTGACATTCCAGGTTCCTAGGCAATATTGCTCTTCACAGCATCGGACCTTGCTTCTATCACCGGTCACATCCACAGTTGGGTATTGTTTTTGCTTTGGCTCCATCCCTTCATTCTTTCTGGAGTTATTTTTCCACTGATTTCCAGTAGCATATTGGGCACCTACTGACCTGGGGAGTTCCTCTTTCAGGATCCTATCATTTTGCCTTTTCATACTGTTCATGGGGTTCTCAAGGCAACAATACTGAAGTGGTTTGCCATTCCCTTCTCCAGTGGACCACATTCTGTCAGACCTCTCCACCATGACCCGCCCATCCTGGGTGGCTTAGTTTCATTGAGTTAGACAAGGCTGTGGTCCTAGTGTGACCAGATTGACTAGTTTTCCGTGATTATGGTTTCAGTGTGTCTGCCCTCTGATACCGTCTTGCAACACCTACCATCTTACTTGGGTTTCTCTTACCTTGGACGTGGGATATCTCTTCACAGCTGCTCCAGCAAAGCACAGCTGCTGCTCCTTACCTTGGACGAAGGGTATTTTACATTATATTATGGCTATTTCCTTATTTATGAATGCTTATACTGGAAGTTTGATATGTTAATGTGTTAGAATTTATTTAATCATGCTCCTATTTTTGGACATTTGTAGTTTTTCCCATTTTTGCTTATCATAAGTAATACCATGCTGAACATTAATGTAAAAAAAATGTTCTTCCTGAAGATTTCCTTATGATAAACTAAGGGTGGAAGTAGATCAAGAGATATTTTTAAGACACTTAATACATATCATCAAATTGTGTTTAGTAAACTTACACAACAAATCTCAGCAGTATATGACACTGCCCATTTTGTGATAACCTCATTCATACTAAGTATTCTCTTTTAAAACATCCTTGCCAACAGGATTTTAAAATGAAACTTGACAAGCTGATTTTCAAGTTCAGTGGAAAAGAAAATTTGAAAAAATAGCCTGGAAAATTGAGAAAAATAATAGCTATGAATGTGAATTTACAGTAGTATTTTAAATGATGTGACACAAAATCTAGAAGAGATTTATAGATCCATGCTACATGCTATTTTTCCCAAAGTGTGCAAAAGACCTAAACAGACATTTCTCCAAAGAAGGCATACAGATGACTAATAAACACATGAAAAGATGCTCAACATCACTCATTATTAAAGAAATGTAAATCAAAACCACAATGAGGTATCATCTCACACTGGTCAGAATGAACATCATCAAAAAGTCTACAACAATACATATTGGAGAGGGTGTGGAGACAAGGAAACCCTCTCATACTGTTGGTGGGAATGCAAACTGGTACAGCCACTGTGGAGAACAGGGTGGAGATTTCTTAAAAATTGAGAACAGAACTGCCATACGACCTAGCAATACCACTGCTGGCCATACACCTCGAGAAAACCAGAACTGAAAGAGACACATGGACACATGTACTCCAATGTTCACTGGAGCACTATTTACAATAGCTAGGACACGGCAGTAACCTAGATGTCCACCAGCAGATGAATGGATAAGGAAGTTGTGGTACATACATGCAATGAAATATTACTCAGCTATAAAAAGGAACGCATTTGAATCCGTTCTAATGAGGTGGATGAACCTGGAGCCTATTATACAGAGTGAAGTAACTCAGAAAGAGAAAGACAAATACTGTATATTAACACATATATGTGTAATTTAAAAAGACGGTAACAACAATCCTACATGTAGGGCAGCAAAGGAGAAAGAGATGTAAAGAACAGACTTTTGAACTCAGTGGGAGAAGGCAAGGGTGGGGTGATTTGAGAAAATATCATAGAAACATGTACAATACCATATGTAAGGGCTTCCCTGGTGGCTCAGATGGTAAAGAATCCATCTGCAATGCAGAAGATCTGAGTTCAGTCCCTGGAGGAGCGCATGGCAACCCACTCCAGTATTCTTGCCCGGAGAATCCTCCTGGACAGAGGACCCCGGTGGGCTACAGTTCATGGGGTCAAAAGAGTTGGACACAACTGAGTGACTAAGCACCCATCACCATATGTAAAATAGATGACCAGAGCAGGTCAATGCATGAAGCAGGATACCCAAAGCAGGTGCCCTGGGACAGCCCAGAGGGATAGGGTGAGGAGGGAGGTGAGAGGGGAGTTCAGGATGGGGGACACATGTATACCTGTGGCAAATTCATGTTGATGTATGGCAAAACCCATCACAAGACTGTGAAATAATTATCCTCCAATTAAAATACATAAATTAAATAATGATGAAAAGAATGAAATAATCAATAACGATTTCAATTCAAAACAACTGTTTACATAGTTTAGAAATAAAGGTAAACCCCTACCTCATACCATACACAGAATAAAATTTAAATGAATTAAAGAGCTAAATGCTAAAAATACACACACAACAATATAAGAAATGATGACCAACCACAGCTACAGGAGAGCATATTTTTATAATCTGGACTGAGGAGGAAGATTCTAAGCAAGTCACAAAATCCAGATGACAGATAAGAAATGACTGACAGATAAGGCCAAATCAAAATAAGCTTTCGTACAACAGAGATACCATAAACAAGTTTAAAAGTAACTAACAGTCTGAGAGAAGATATTTTCAAAATATATATAAAAGACAAACATGAATATCCATAATCTGCAATAATAAGCAACACAAGCAACAAAAAAGTTGACAAAGAGTATGAAGACATTAATTAAAAAAAAAAATAGCCAAGAAACATAAAAAGATACCCATTTAGTAAAACTTTAATTTAATGCAAGTTAAAACATAGAAATATTTTTAGTTGTACTATTCATGTAAATAAAAAATTTTTAATTAGAAATATTTGCCAATAGAAGTCCAAAAATGGTATCATGATTCAGTTTGCCATTTCTTTTGATTATTATAAAGCCAAACTTTTTCCAGTTTATTGACTATTAGGTTTTTCTTTCTTTTAAATAAATTACTGTTTGTATACATTTCCTGTTGGGGATTCACATTTTTTCTCAGTTGGGAAGTTCTTCATATATACTAAAGACAATCACTCATTGTCCTATAAGTTGCAATTATTTTTTTCCAGTTTGTCAAACACCTTTGAATTCTGTTTACGGTTTCTGCCTTTGCTTTTATACTGAAGAAGTAGTTCTTTACTTTGGGACCAGATAAATACTTATTATTAGTTCTAAACAGTTCTCTTGGAGTAATGTAAAATCTGAATCTTAACAGGAAACTAGTTTAGTATACAGTATGAAGAAAATCTCCTGCATTTTCGATTGTCAACTGTCTCAGCACCATCTGCTACATTGCCTTTCCATTTTCCTTGGATGTGAAATGTCATCTTTAATCTTGCACTATATTCATATGTATACAAAGATCAAATCCATAGTGTGGATGATTGCTTAATCTACCAGTTTATTCTTATATTAATGCCATACTACCTCAGTACGTAGTACAAATTTTAATATCTAGTGGTAGTAGGCTTCTCATTTCATCTTTTTCCCTTCATTTTTTGGGGGGAAATGGAATTCCATTTATTTATTCTCTTGGGAAAATTTTAGAGTTTAGTCAAAGTTGTTGTTGTTGTTTTTTAAAGCACAACAGATTCTAAATAATCCTGCCTTAAATTAGTAGATTAAGATGGGAAGAACCAATATGTTCACTATATTAAAGTTTCCCATCCTGGAATATAGCTTTCTATTATTCAATGTTTCTTAAAGATTTATAGTTTCTTTACATGAGAACTTGTGGATTTCTTAGCTTTATTCCTAGGTAGGTATATATTGTTTGTAGGGAAAAAACAACTTCCAGCAGATTTCCCCAGCGTGCTCACCTCACATCCATCCTATTTCCGAGCTCACATCATCTTTTGCCTCTCATCTTTGTTCTTGACCCTTACCCCATCTCTAATGGCATCAGGTAGTTCAGGCACGGACGATCCCTGTTAACATGGCTAAGGATGGACTAGGTATAAAGCAAAAGTACGGCTCCTGAATTGTTACTAACTGTGATACAGTTTTTATTGCTATTATGAATGAAAATTTTCCATTAAACTAATCGGTTATTGTGGATATTTGAGAAAACTTGTTTTTTGTATATACTATTATATCTGACTACATTCCTTAGAGTTCTTATGTTTTAGTAATTTTTCAGTTCATTCTCTTGGGTATATTATCATATCACATCATAAATAATGATATTTGGTCCCTTTCCTCCAATGTCTATCATACGTATTTCTTGTTCTCCTCCTCCTCCTCTATCCCCTCTCCCCACCCACAAAAATACAGAGCAATGTTAAACAGAAACAGTAATGAGGGGCAGCTCCATGGGCATGCAGTGTTTCCTTTCAGACAGGCCCTGCACTGAAAAGGGACCTAAATTTAGCTTAATGCTCCATGGCCCCTGTCTTTAAATTCTCATAATCTTATCTTTGAACTTTTAAAACAAAGTCTAAGGGGACAATGGAGCCAGCCTGTGAACAGAGGAGATGCACAACATACATGGGTCCACAGTTTGCCACTGCCCCAATTTGTGTATAGGTTTATCAAGCCCCAGAAGTATGGAATTCCAGTTGACTCACAACATGTGGAGGTTGAGCGAGACTCAAAGCAAAGCCAAGGTCAAGGTGCCATGACTGTGCCTGAGTAATCTGGGCCTGAGCAAATTTACTGTGCCTGGAGTAAAGTGGCCCAGAGAGGCCACTTTCTCATCCAATCAGAACTTGCCTCAATGTAGGAAAAAGTCAACTTTTAAAAAGCACTACCAACCAAAGAACTCTATCATATCCTTTTTCACTCTTGTTATTGCCCTATACTAGCCAGATGCTTATGCTAAAGATTATGATATGCTGAAAAATAGGGCAACTCATATATTCTTCACCCTTTAGTACTTTCTTGTTTTATTTTTTAATTGAAGTATAGTTGATTTACAATATTGTATTAGTTTCCAGTCTTCCTTATTAAGGAAGCTTATAGAGTAAGTCAGTGGTAGAAAGTTTTGGTAAAATGTGTGTGAATTAAGAAGTGAAACAAAAACAATATAGTTTTGTGCAGAATTTCCATTGTACTGGTTAAGAAGTAATACATACACATGTATGAGCTATCAAACATGAATTGTGCAACTTTGGCCATTTGGCATAGCAGATAATGCTCTTATATTTGCATTTAAAACCACTATTACACAATATAAATATGAAAGATAAAATTCATACTGACAATTTAAAAGTTATTTTTCTTAGAACATTAATCAGCAAATAAAAACAATATGCCAGGTCGGAAGATTACAAAAGAAAGGAAAAAATGTTTTTTCTTGTTAAAATACTTTTAAATGCACTTGTTTCCTGCACTTGGAGCAAGGGGCTCCATATTTTCATTCTGCAGAGTGCCCTGCAGATTAAATAGCTGGCCCTGGGATTAATGATGGATTTTTTTGGTTTGTTCTAGGCTTTATTGGAACCATCTCTGATTAAACTTCACTACTTTATAAAATGGGTCATTACAGAATTGCTATTGATAATAAAAGACTGGAAACACCTACATATCTATCAAAGGGGACTGGTTAAATAAATTAAATTATAGCACCTCTAGCCAATGCTGCACAAATGTAAAAAAATAAAGCATGAGAAAGTTTTTTTGCATTGGTAAGGAAAGATCTCCAAAAACATTGCTAATTTAAAAAATACATATATGAATATGTGCTATGTTTCTTAACAAAACGAGGAAATAAGAATACATATTTGTATTACCTACTTAAAATATTAAGTTAAAAATTAACTACCCGGTTATGGGGTGGACTAGGGTACTGAGGTAGCAACTGTAGTGAAGTCACTCAGTCGTGTCTAACTCTTTGCGACTTCATAGACTGTTGCCCACCAGGCTCCTTGGTCCATGGAATTTTCCAGGCATGAATACCGCAGTGGGTTGCCATTTCCTTCTCCAGGGGATCTTCCCGATCCAGGGATTGAACCCAGGTCTCCAGCATTGTAGGCAGACGCTTTACCGTCTGAGCTACCAGGGAAGCAACTAGACCAACAAAATTAGATTTTACATTCCCTTGGCTGCTGGAACTGGAGAAGGCAATGGCACCCCACTCCAGTACTCTTGCCTGGAAAATCCCATGGACAAAGGAGCCTGGTGGGCTGCAGTCCATGAGGTCACTAAGAGTCGGACACGACTGAGTGACTTCACTTTCACGCATTGGAGAAGGAAATGGCAACCCACTCCAGTGTTCTTGCTTGGAGAATCCCAGGGACAGAGGAGCCTGGTGGGCTGCCGTCTATGGGGTCACATGGAGTCGGACACGACTGAAGCAACTTAGCAGCAGTAGCAGCTGCCGGAACAGCTTTCACAGTCAGTAACTGAGAACGATCCTGCCTATTTACAACCTGGCTATTCAAAATGCCAGTGAGGCAGAACTGTGGTTTGTGAGAAAGTGATATTGCTGCATAATACTGGATACAAGTTCCAAGATGTCCCATTTAAAAATAAGTTGTGCATATTTACATTTCCCTGCACACACACACTACTATATTCCTTCTATAACAAGTAGGATCCAAAAAATTTAGTCCTATAAAAGGTACACGTAAATTCTGTAAAGTAAGAGCAATAAAGAGTTTTTCAGGCAATCTTTATTCTCAAACAAAAAACCAACAAAAGAACAGGTATTAAAAGACAATGAAACTTAACTGTACACAAAGGATCACATACCAAATTGAGAATCCTAAGTGACTGTGAGAAGGTCATTTTTTAATCATCCCCGACTCTCTCCCCCAGATAAAAAATGGTAGCCCATTCTTGTTTGAGAACTTGGGCTCTCTGGGTGGGAGGCAAACAAACTGTATTACATTCTTTATGCATTATTGTGGGGTGTTTATTTTATTTGAATTCTTCTAAAACTCTAAGACTTTGAGAGAAAATAATGCTTATCTTTTCCATAGAAAGGGTAAGAGACTACAAATAACTCTTAATTCTTATTCCACTACCAGATGCAAAGTGGTCCACTGGAAAGGGCATTGGCTTTGAAGTGGGTCAGAGATAAATAAGTCTTTGTACACATGGGTCATTTTATGTGACTCTCCCCTGACTCTCTTCTTCCTTAAGAAGATTTAAGGAGCTTCATCACCTCTGTAGGTAGGTCTTCCCTGATATCATCTCCAAACTCAGGTTAGGCACTCCTGTTCCAGGGTTCCTACAGCATCTGCTGAATCCTTCCCAGAGATGACTTATTTTACCGTGTTGTCCCCTTCTAAGTGTCTTTCTCCTTCGTTAGCTCAAACGCTCCTCCAAGGCAGAAACTACACCTATCTGTCCCTCCCCAGTGCCTCAGAGACACTTGGCAGCCTCTTAATAAATGTCTGCTTAATGCCAAGTAATTTACAGTAGATAAAGAAGTTAAGCTTCACTGACAATTAGAACCAGCCTTAATATCTGATTAGAGAAACAGGCTGGGAAAAGCAAAGTCTCTTTGTCTAGACTAATCCAGACTCTATATAGTGCCATTTTTAGAAAACTCTCTGAATTAAGGACCCCTCTGCTATTCCAAGTTTGCTTCTTTGCCACATTCTAACACTTCCACCCCCTGGAATTCCCTCACTCCCAAATCTCTGTTTCTGCTCCAGAGGACACTTTTTTTTTTAAGGGCGGAAGTCAGATCCCCAGTTCAGTGGATGTAAAAGCCCCGTTACAGCAGACTGCCAATTGTTTACTTTCCCAGGACTTCACAGAATTCTAAGCACACTGCTTCAGAGTATTCTGGGATGACAGCAGCAACTACAGACCACCTACTTTCTATTTCCTGCCTCCGGCTGTGAACAAGTAGCAGCCATTTTGTTGCTATGTAAATCAGCACATGTGCATTGCTCTGCTTTAGTTACTAAATTCCTCCAGGCCCAGCTCCAGACACTGTTCTTCATGAAACCTTATCTTACTAGGCAAGAAAATATGTTGGGTTCCTTCACATGCCTCCTGAACGTTGAACCTTATCCATCCTCTGCTTGTGCCTTTGTCTGGCATTCTCCACTCCACATGTCTCTGTGCCCTGCCAGTGGGCTTATCCAGCTACTGTGAGTCAGATGGGAAGTCTCCTGTTGACTGAAGCCCCTTTCACACTTTCTGCCTTTGCACGCATCATCTCTCTATCTGCTTTCAGCTCCATTCGCTCCCTTGCTTTACACTGTATCTCAGAGGCTAAAGTTCCATAAACTATACTCCCCAAACTTGCCAGCCTGGTGTGGGTTTCTCCCGGTAGCTTTGTTTTTGCTGAAGCTCTACCAGTAGAAGCAGCTGGTGAGAATGGAAGATGGGAGGATGCTCCTGGTAGCACTGCAAGGAGCACAGAGGCTGATGAACACGGGTGCCAGTGTTCCTGTTCAGACACCACAGTTCCTGGTGGCAGCAGCCCTGAGCGTTCCCAGAGCTCCAGCAACAGAGATCCTGCGCTTGTGCTGCCTGGTTTGGTTGCCCCACCTCAATTACTAACAAGAAGTCGAACAAAAAAGCCACCAGTCTTTTGAACCCATGCTGGTAGACACAAAGATACCACTTAATGGCCTAAAGCTGGAAGCTTTTTCTTACTCCCTGAAAGGGTTAAAAAAACAAACAAACTTGAATTTTGAGACTACAGCTCTATACTCTGGTGACCATCTCTTAAGTACAGGTACAGCCACGGAAAGGGACTTGCAAGAGCTTATGCTTTCCAGGAGAACCAGGAGACCTTAAGAACGGAAACCAGACTCATGCAATGCTAAGCACCACACTCTAGTATCAGTGTTAAGTACTTACTATTCTTTCAAGTTTTACTAAAAAGCATATTCTCTATTCATCTGTAAGACTTATAAGAAGAGAAGAGCTATTTAAAAAGAAAACGCAAATGGCCCTAAAAATACAAAAAGATGCTCAATTTCTCTCGCAAGAGAAATGTAGTTAAAACTGTACTGGGATACCATTTCTCACCTATCAAACTGGCAAAAGTCCAGAAGTCTTACAATATGCTCCACTGGCAGGCTGTGAGGGAAACAGACATTATTCATTCTCATTATTGCCAATGATAATTTTAAAATGTTATACACCCTATGGAGGTGAATCTGGCAATATCTAACAAAAAAATACATGCATTTACCCTTTGACCATGCTGCTATTAAAAAGAAATAAATAATATCTTTCTATACAGCTAGCTCTAGAAAAGCATTAAGTACAAAAAAGCAAGGTAAAAAATGAAGTATGTATAGAATATTGTATGCTATTAATTATTTAAGAATGCTGGGGAGGATACAAAATACAAGTTACATATATATTTACTTATTTTCTTTTTTTTCCAAAAGGATAACCCCAGAAAAAAAGGAAAAGGAGATTACCTACAGGGGTAGAGGGGACAGAAATAGAAACTGAATTTCTCTAAATACATGCAACAGCTTTGTATATTTGATTTTAGAACTATGTATATATGTCACAAAATTATAAAACAAAAAAAAAATTTAAAGGCAATCACTGAATACTGAAAGCAAAATGGAACAAATGAATCTATATATACACTGATATAGCTATATGACCATCCAATGAATTATTCTGTCTTTAAAACACAGTAATTTTACTGTACATCTCTCACAGGATATAACTTAAGGGCCCAAAAGGTTACTGGAAAAATCTTGAGCCATTTTCAGAAATCATGTGATTTAAAGTAGTACTATAACATAATTCTGCAATTATTTTGTATCTACTGAAGACAAAGTAAATGAATTATATTGTGCTTTATCACTAAGTGCAGGCGGCATGCTGTGATCGGTGCACTGAGCGCAGGCGGGTGGCTGGGACCGGTGCACTAAACACGGCTGAGAGGAGCTACTCCCATGTCTGAGGTCAGGGGCAGAAGCAGGGAGGACCCCATGCCTGAGAGGTGGCGGCCAAGAGGAGTTACCCCACATCCGAGTTCAGGGGCAGTGGCAAAGAGTGCCAGGCTGCGACGGCGCAGGAACAGCCGTGAGGAGCTACACCGCATCCGAGGTCAGGGGCGGTGACCGGGAGGAGCCACCCTGCATCCCATGCAAGCGGCACCTGCCCGTGTGCACGAAGGCCCAGGAGGAGCTATCCCACGTTGAAGGTCAGGAAGGGCGGTCGTGAGGAGATACCCTTCACCCAAGGTAAGGAGGAGCAGCAGCTGTGCTTTGCTGGAGCAGCTGTGAAGAGATATCCCACGTCCAAGGTAAGAGAAACCCAAGTAAGATGGTAGGTGTTGCAAGACGGTATCAGAGGGCAGACACACTGAAACCATAATCACGGAAAACTAGTCAATCTGGTCACACTAGGACCACAGCCTTGTCTAACTCAATGAAACTAAGCCACCCAGGATGGGCGGGTCATGGTGGAGAGGTCTGACAGAATGTGGTCCACTGGAGAAGGGAATGGCAAACCACTTCAGTATTGTTGCCTTGAGAACCCCATGAACAGTATGAAAAGGCAAAATGATAGGATCCTGAAAGAGGAACTCCCCAGGTCAGTAGGTGCCCAATATGCTACTGGAAATCAGTGGAAAAATAACTCCAGAAAGAATGAAGGGATGGAGCCAAAGCAAAAACAATACCCAACTGTGGATGTGACCGGTGATAGAAGCAAGGTCCGATGCTGTGAAGAGCAATATTGCCTAGGAACCTGGAATGTCAGGTCCATGAATCAAGGCAAATTGGAAGTGGTCAAACAGGAGATGGCAAGAGTGAACGTCGACATTCTAGGAATCAGCGAACTAAAATGGACTGGAATGGGTGAATTTAACTCAGATGACCATTACATCCACTACTTCTCCCTTAGAAGAAATGGAGTAGCCATCATGGTCAACAAGAGAGTCTGAAATGCAGTACTTGGATGCAATCTCAAAAACGACAGAATGATCTCTGTTCGTTTCCAAGGCAAACCATTCAGTATCACAATAATCCAAGTCTGTGCCCCAACCAGTAATGCTGAAGAAGCTGAACGGCTCTATGAAGACCTACAAGACCTTTTAGAACTCACAAACACCCAAAAAAGATGTCCTTTTCATTATAGGGGACTGGAATGCAAAAGTAGGAAGTCAGGAAACACCTGGAGTAACGGGCAAATTTGGCCTTGGAATACGGAATGAAGCAGGGCAAAGACTAATAGCGTTTTGCCAAGAAAATGCACTTGTCATAGCAAACACCCTCTTCCAACAACACAAGAGAAGACTCTACACATGGACATCACCAGATGGTCAACACCGAAATCAGATTGATTATATTCTTTGCAGCCAAAGATGGAGAAGCTCTATACAGTCAACAAAGACAAGACCAGGAGCTGACTGTGGCTCAGATCATGAACTCCTTATTACCAAATTCAGACTTAAATTGAAGAAAGTAGGGAAAACCACTCGACCATTCAGGTATGACCTAAATCAAGTCCCTTATGATTATACAGTGGAAGTGAGAAATAGATTTAAGGGCCTAGATCTGATAGATAGAGTGCCTGATGAACTGTGGAATGAGTCCCAGGGATCAAGACCATCCCCATGGAAAAGAAATGCAAAAAGCAAAATGGCTGTCTGGGGAGGCCTTACAAATAGCTGTGAAAAGAAGAGAAGCAAAAAGCAAAGGAGAAAAGGAAAGATATAAGCGTCTGAATGCAGAGTTCCAAAGAATAGCAAGAAGAGATAAGAAAGCCTTCTTCAGCGATCAGTGCAAAGAAATAGAGGAAAAGAACAGAATGGGAAAGACTAGAGATCTCTTCAAGAAAATTACAGATACCAAGGGAACATTTCATGCAAAGATGGGCGAAATGGTATGGACCTAACAGAAGCAGAAGGTATTAAGAAGAGGTGGCAAGAATACACAGAAGAACTGTACAAAATAGATTTTCACAACCCAGATAATCACAATGGTGTGATCACTCATCTAGAGCCAGACATCCTGGAATGTGAAGTCAAGTGGGCCTTAAAGCATCAGTACAAACAAAGCTAGTGGAGATCATGGAATTCCAGTTGAGCTATTTCAAATCTTGAAAGATGATGCTGCGAAAGTGCTGCACTCAAGATGCCAGCAAATCTGGAAATCTCAGCAGTGGCCACAGGACTGGAAAAGGTCAGTTTTCATTCCAATCCCAGAGAAAGGCAAGGCCAAAGAATGCTCAAACTACTGCACAATTGCACTCATCTCACATGCTAGTAAAGTAATGCTCAAAATTCTCCAAGCCAGGCTTTAGCAATACGTGAACCGTGAACTTCCAGATGTTCAAGCTGCTTTTAGAAAAGGCAGAGGAACCAGAGATCAAATTGCCAACATCCGCTGGATCATGGAAAAAGCAAAAGAGTTCCAGAAAAACATCTAATTCTGCTTTATTGACTATGCCAAAGCGTTTGACTGTGTGGACCACAGTAAACTGTGGAAAATTCTGAGAGAGATGGAATACCAGACCACCTGACATGCCTCTTGAGAATACTGTACGCGGGTCAGGAAGCAAGAGTTAGAACTGGACATGGAACAACAGACTGGTTCCAAATAGGAAAAGGAGTACGTCAAGGCTGTATATTGTCACCCTGCTTATTTAACTTATATGCAGAGTGCATCATGAGAAAAGCTAGGCTGGAAGAAACACAAGCTGGAATCAAGATTGCCGGGAGACATATCAATAACCTCAGATATGCAGATGACACCACCCTTATGGCAGAAAGTGAAGAGGAACTATAAAGCCTCTTGATGAATGTGAAAGAGGAGAGTGAAACAGTTGGCTTAAAGGTCAACATTCAGAAAACGAAGATCATGGCATCCGGTCCCATCACTTCATGGGAAATAGATTGGGAAACAGTGTCAGACTTTATTTTTCTGGGCTCCAAAATCACTGCAGATGGTGACTGCAGCCATGAAATTAAAAGACGCTTACTCCTTGGAAGGAAAGTTATGACCAACCTAGATAGCATATTCAAAAGCAGAGACATTGCCGACTAAGGTCCATCTAGTCGAAGCTATGGTTTTTCCAGTAGTCATATATGGATGTGACAATTGGACTGTGAAGAAGGCTGAGCGCCGAAGAATTGATGCTTTTGAACTGTGGTGTTGGAGAAGACTCTTGAGAGACCCTTGGACTGCAAGGAGATCCAACCAGTCCATTCTGAAGAAGATCAACTCTGGGATTTCTTTGGAGGGAATGATGCTAAAGCTGAAACTCCAGAACTTTGGCCACTTCATGCAAAGAGGTGACTCACTGGAAATGACTTTGATGCTGGGAGGGATTGGTGGCAGGAGGAGAAGGGGACGACATAGGATGAGATGGCTGGATGGTATCACTGACTCAATGGACATGAATCTGAGTGACTCTGGAGTTGGTGATGGACAGGGGAGGCCTGGTGTGCTGCGATTCATGGGGTCACAAAGAGTCGGAGACGACTTAGTGACTGAACTGAACTGAACTTATCGCTAGAGGCCAAGATTTTCAGTATGGAAAAAGATGAAAGATCAAAAAGTTAAACAAAACTTTGTGTCAGTTCAGTTCAGTCGTGTCCAACTCTTTGTGACCCATGGACTGCAGCATGACAGGCTTCTCTGTTTATCACCAATTCTCAGAGCTTGCTTTGTGTACCAAATTTTAATTAGAAATGTCAGCATGCATTCTTGATATAATTTACCTGTTGAGTATATGATAAATAAACATTATGTGTACTCATTTCCTACTTCTGTCTATTGAAAAGGCCTAGGAATAGTGACCAACCCAATAGGAATTGATTAAGCTGAGGTTTCCAAATGTCATTTCCCATTTCACAGAACCAGGGCTTCCTGCAGAAATGGCTGATTCTAGATCAGAGACAATAAATGTACAGATGAAGCTGGTATATTATGTCATGACAGAAATGAAGGAACTACTGCGTACCACTGAAATCATGTTAGAAAGACTCAAGAGCCAATATGAAGAACTTTAAGATGCAGACAATCTGAATATCAATAAAAAATAACCCAAGGGATTAAAAGATGTACAATTTGTTTAATCTCCTTCCTCCCTCCTCCCCTTCAGAACCCCCAGAAACAAATCTTATTGGTTACCTTTGGAGGATGCTAGGTAACTACCTCTTTAATTTGAAAAGTGGTAAAAAAGAAGAAAAAATATGACATTTATCCTACTTTTCCTGGGCAAACTGCATTTTAAGATTACCAAAAGAGTGTTCAGGCAAGTTTTTCTAGTTATTAAACAGAGGGGGAATGACAGGATTAGAAGAGAACCATTTTATACTTCCAAATTATGAAAGAATTAATCTAGGAAATATTGATAACCATGAGTGGATGTGACTATCCAAAAGAGAGAGGCAACCAAAGATTTCTCTCTGCTTCTTGATAGACATATACCACCATCTATAGAGCATTTTATAAACAAACAAACGGAAAACAAAACGAAAAAAATCCTGAATCAGATTTAGCTTCTATCGAACGATTAAACACAAGAAATACAACAGAGGAGCACGTTAAATGTTACTATGGGGATCTAATCATCAAAACCTAGACTGTTTAAAACTCTGCAGGACAGAAAGTTTGTTTCTTCAACAAACACATTATAATTAGAAAGAGAGGAAAAATAAAAGAAAAAGACAGGGATAGACATGTGTAAGGAAAGCTACAGATTTAAAGAGAGTCAAAAGAGCTACCTGTTGACAGTATGGACGTTAATTGAATTCTGATTTAAACAACCTATAAAAACACACAAACTCACTCCAGACTTTGATTCAATTATGAACATCTGAATACTGACTGGGTATTTAATACTCAGAAGTAATAATAATTCAATTTGGGGGTGTTATAATGACATTGTGATTATGGCCACAAAAAGGAAGGCTTTACTTTTAAGATGTATACTGAAGTATTTATGGATAAGATGATAGAGTGTGGAACTGGCTTCAAAATAATCTTCTGGGGAGGAACTAGGTGGCATACAGATAAGACCAGGTTGTCTATGAGTCAGTAATTCTTTAACCTGAGTGGTGTGTATTATTACCTCTACTTGAACAACTAAGACGGTATTCAAAGAAGTTAATTTAAATACAAGATTAAATGAAAGGAAGTTTTGGCAAGTATTATGAAAAACTAAAGGGATTTGGCATATGCCACAGACATACCACAAAGTGGAGTGCCAAGGCAAGCAAATACATTCTTTGGGAGGTTTAATGTTTAAATAGCACTCATATCTATTCCGCAGTCATATCTATTCTAACTTTCTTCTATGCACCAGCAGTAAGAGGTTAGAATTTCCTACAAATGCCTCCTAATAAAGAGGCAAGACTCTCCCAGGCAAGAATACATCCCAGCACTACCAGAAGCAGCCACCAAATGAGACAGGGCTGTGGTGGCAACAGCAGATAAGGTGGGAGAAGAGCTGTGAGTCTGATGCCCAGGTCTGGTCAGCGTACTTAAGGTGGGCCCATTCCCATGGATGCATGAACCCACAGGGTTCCAAAGGCTCTCCAAGAGCCTGTGCAAATTAAGCAGTATGAAAAGTGACATGCTATCAACAAAAATGTGAAAAAAACCCTTTGGTGGAAAAGGAAGACTAAAATCTTACAAAACTGGTATGGTTATTTTTATTCATGTTTCTCCTGACATCATTATACATTTTAAATAATAACATTAAATCTAATTTTAAAGGACACAGTTCAGTTCAGTCACTCAGTCGTGTCTGACTCTTTGCGACCCCATGAACTGCAACACGCCAGGCCTCCCTGTCCATCACCAATCACCAACTCCCAGAGTCCACCCAAACCCATGTCCATTGAGTCAGTGATGCCATCCAACCATCTCATTCTCTGTCATCCCCTTCTCCTCCTGCCCTCAATCTTTCTCAGCATTAGGGTCTTTTCAAATGAGGCAGCTCTTCGCATCAGGTGGCCAAAGTATTGGAGTTTCAGCTTCAACATCAGTCCTTCCAATGAACACCCAGGACTGACTGATCTCCTTTAGGGTGGACTGACTGGACCTCCTTGCAGTCCAAGGGACTCTCAAGAGTCTTCTCCAGCATCACAGTTCAAAAGCATCAATTCTTCTGCGCTCAGCTTTATGTTCCAACTCTCAGCTTTCTTTATGGTCCAACTCTCACATCTATACATGACTACTGGAAAAACCATAGCCTTGACTAGACAGACCTTTGTTGACAAAGTAATGTCTCTGACACAAGTACTTTTTAAAAGTAATTTAGAATACTGGACTTCCCAGGTAGTGCTAGTTAGTAAAGAATCTGACTGCCAATGCAGGAGACACAAGAGACATGGGTTCTATCCCTGGGTCAGGAAAATCCCCTTGAGAAGGAAGTGGCAACCCACTCAGGTATTCTTTCCTGGAAAATTCCATGGACAGAGGAGCCTTGTGGGCTACAGTCCATGGTGTTGGGAACAGTCAGACACGAGTAAGCACACTCAGCAGCATGATAATACTACTCTAATGAGAGTAGCCTGAACTATGAAACAAAGGCCAGGAAATATGATGGAAATTCTCAATCTCAAAACGTAAGGGTAGAGCTAGATACCACTAGTTATTCATGATGACATTACTGTAGTTTTATACTTTTCCCCCATGAAAACCTGGCACTGGATCAGTGGTTCTCAAGGGAGGACAGCATATTTCATAGGACAGAGGGAGCAGTAGGCAACTACAATTTAAAAATAATTCCAGGGGATTCTGACATACACTGTGGCGTCACTAAAGGACCACTTCTTTCTTAGAGGTCCCTGTAGAATGGCTGTGGCTGAGGCCTGTGTGCAGCTAAAATGCACCTGGATCACCGACATGGAGAGCTGGCCATTATTGTTTCAAATGCCCCTATAAATCTGGCACGGCTGCCATGTCAGAAAAAGGATAATGAAATCACCCTACACACTCTCATGACTTAAAACAGCTCCCTGTCTGCCCAGCATGGGGGAACTTTGAGCCATGAAGACAGTAAAAGCAGAGCCAGAGGGGACCCCACTGCAGGCCATCTGCCGATAAGCACACGCACCAACCTGCTTTCCTGCACCACTGCTCCTATTTGGAGGGAGGGACGATGACAGACAAGTGACTGCAGTGCTCATGGCAGTCAAACTTGTGAGCATCTTAGAAGAGGACTTGAAAAAAGTGTCTGACCAGACACCAGAAATACTTGTAGCCTCTCTACAGTCTTCTTTCATCCCTTGACATGTTTGAGACTATTATGGCTTCTGATAATGCTGACTAACTCAGTTTGGACAAAACAGACAGACCAACAACAGCATCCCTCACTACAACTGATTCTGAATTTCATTCCTGCAATGGCCTTTCATGCCAGATAGATTTGTTTCTTCAATAATTACAGTGCCTACAAACCTGTCCTTCCTCCAGTAAGAAGGGAAAGGGGCCTTCTATACAACATGCTCAAAATTCAGTGTACCAGGCTGAAGTGAGTAGCCAGATGCTCTACACCTCCTATGGCTGCAAAGGTGGTTTGGTTCCTAATAAAATCCTTCTCAGTAAGGATGCTCTTTACAATCACATGCACAGTGAGGTCTGGTCTATAAAACAACATGGGCAGCAAGTAAAAGGAATAGCCTTTCCAAAACACTCCGTCATCACAATTCTATGCCCCCTCACAGAATTAAAAGCCTTGATAATATCAAGTAATGCCCATTGTTAACTTTCAAATGGTTTCAAAGTCACAAGGAGGGAGGTGGGAGGGAGGGTCAGGATGGGGAACACAGGTACACCCATGGCTGATTCATGTGACTATATGGCAAAACCACCACACTATTGTAAAGTAATTAGCCTCCAATTAAAATTTTTAAAAATTCCAAAAAAAGTCACAAGGCTTATCAACATTTATATTTAATACTAAAAATTACACTCATTGCAAAGTCAAAACCAAACTGTTTATTTTAGTTGAGCTCTAAAAGTTCTCTATATGTTGGAATAATTTCTACTCTTGCTACTTTATTAGTATTGCTCTCAAATTTCCCTAAAGGATTATGCTTAGGAAACAAAAAGTGTTATGAAAATTTAGACTTTTGACCATTCATAGAATTAGTAAACATTTGTAAGCTACCCTCATCTTTCTCATTCTAGTTTTCACCATGTTTTTAGGACATTGTCAATATGTTCTGTGTCCCAGCATGAACAGGACTTGGGGAGGAGATGAGAAATGAGTCCCTTTGTAAAGGTAAAGAACTACTTTAGGTATATTAAGGCATGGGTATCTTATCCCTTTACTTGAACATAAGAGAGTTCCTTTTCCAAGAAAGCTGCAGTAAAGGTGCAGATTCAAGGATCTAGTTAGTTACAAAATATGATCTTGGTAGGAAATGAGCAAAAACCTGTGGGCATGGATAAAAGAAGAATAATCAGCCTAGACAGAAAAATCCACTCATGGTATCATAATGTTAAGGCCTGAGATGGACTAGAGACACAGCCAGACTAAACATAACCTAAAACAAAAGCAAAAACAAAGCACAACAGAAAACAAGCAAACAACTAAATGAAATTCAAAATGTCCTTTCAAAAGATTAGCCAGGCCGAACTGGTCACAAGATAATCTTCATTACAGTAATTTAGTTACTTTGGTCTTATTTTAATTACATGCAGTCATTTTCTTAAGGTGAATTTGACAAAGAAGGGCAAATATGGACTGCTGTGTCTATGAAAAGGAGATAGTCTCATAGCTGAGCACACCGTTCATATAAAATCAAAGGCCAAAATACCTGCACAGCCTTGGAAAGTAGGAGCACTGGATCATTATTATACTGACTTCCTCCCTGATCTTACCTACCATTAAATATAGAAAAGCCTTTTGGTACAGGAGGCTGTGCCTGACTATCACAAGCATTCCTCACATAGCAAATCTGAATGAATCACTAGAATATTTCCGATTTTGAACTACTAGTATAATATTTACACTCTTTTAAGTTTACTAGAATTATTATTTTGACTACTTCTAAAAATATAAGCCCTTTCTATGTCACTCAGCTATAAGGCATTCAAGTCAACCACAGCTCTTAGTCAAAGCTGATTAACAGGTGAATTAAGATGAGTTAATGGAATAACAAAATATTTGAAGATAACATAGCTATGTGATACATAAAAATGTAATTGTAACACTTACCTATCAGCCCCTTCTCCAGAGTGAAGGTTTTGTTTGTAAACATACATTCAAAAGCCACAATGTGAAAAATCTTATTCACTGTGTTGTGAGTCCCAACTATTCGAATATACCTGGGGGTAAAAAGAGGAGAAAAATCTGTTGAAGAAAATGAGCTTCCATCATAACAAATCCAAGGATAACAGAAAAAGATACACTACGTAAACATACAGTCTACCAGAGCACAGACTGAAAGAGACTCTGAATAGGCTTCAGACCCTGTACCTGCTCCTTGGGGCTAGCTCCAACTGAGTCTAGAAAAATTACAGCAAAATTAGGGAGGTACCACTTTCCAGAGGATGAAGTAGAACTTAGATTTGGTTTACCTAGAGAATCAAAGCAGGGGCTGTTCAGCTCAACTCCCAAATGTCAGTACAATTATACATCCATGAGACATTTACACTGGAGAATAACAGCTTCTATCCTTACCTTGTGGTTAGGAACGTGCCTGTGAACAGGTGCACAAACACACACAAAATCAAATACTTTCCAACTCAGTGAAATCTTTTACCCATTGGATGAAATGAATGAAATCAATACTGCTTTCTCATTTAGAGTAAAAAAACAAAAAACAAAAAACAAAAAACAACCCACAGAAACTACTGAAAACCACTCACAGTTTCTTGTGTTTTAATGTTGCTCCTAAATTCTCATTAGGATGTGAACCCTATATTCTTACGCCAGTCCCCAGTGTGACTGCTAGGATGCCTTCTCCTGGCCAGAGGAAGTGATGTGCAGAGGTGAGCCAGCCTGCGCTGCAGCCTCCCTCCTGGCCGCAGGGAGCTGGCATCTGCACACAGTGCAGAGTTTCATGGGGCAGGTCTTGAGCATCTCAGCCTATTCACCCTCTGGGTCTCCCTGGAGGCTTCACCTATGACAAACAAGCATTAATCTTGGAGCAACTTGCCCCTTTCATTCTCCAAAGGGACCTGACAGTTCACAGGTTAATGAACAGACAAACGGACTCTTCTGAGTGTCACTCAATTCCATGGGGGAACAAAATGTGCTACACACATCCTAGAATTCAAGAGAAGGCAAGGCAAAAAATAACATGAACTGATAACGCTCTCCCAAATTATGAACTATGTGCTCTGAAGGATGCAGCGTATTAAGCGTATTAAACGAACAGATTTCAATTAGCAGATGACAGACTGGGCAAGGTTTTAGTAATATCTTCCCTCCGCTGTGTAAAACAACCTTCCATTTAGATGATGTAATTTTACTTCTGAGTTAATCGCTGTTCACTAATTTGGTAATTTCCTTACATTTCTCATCCCTCCAAGTTAACTGTATAATGTAAATGCCAATTTAAAAAAATTCACATTATAGAGGCTATATTTGGGGGTTCTGTGTCATGAGCTATTTTCCCTCCTGTGTCTTCAAGCCTGAATCTCACCGCAATCCCTGTGCACCTCATTTAGCTATCTGCTCCTTGGACATGAGCTGATCGCTCATCTTCATAACCAGTAGTAATGCCCTCTCCTGGACTGGCTGCTCTGTGTTCCCATCCCCGCTGCAGGGAGACACCATTCTTCCTGTGTGGAGAGTTAGGGCAACTGCTGTGCTCACCATCGCCCTCTGGATAAGCAGGAGGTTGGCTGTGATCTGTTCTCTCCAGGGCAGCCTTCAGGGCAGACAGAAGGTGTTGACTTTACTGGGTTTGGGTAGGTGGATAGAGTTCACTTAAAATAAGTTCTAAATGGTCTGAGTAGAACAGATTGTGTTGTTCTTTACTGCTGGCAGTAACAATCTCTCTGGGCTTTCTGGAACGGAAGGGGTGTTGTTAAGCCTGGCACCTTGGCCTGAATCTAATTTTTATCCATTTCCTTAAACCCACAGGAACTCAACAAGCAGAGCATTTGCAACCGCACATGGTCGTGACAGTGAGTGCTGCTATCTGCAACCTTGGAGGGAATGTGGTTTGGTGGAATTTGATCAGATCATTTTCCTGTTCTCTAGGTCAAATCTTTCAAAGGAGAGATAGCTTTCCTAATACTGAGGAGATAGAGGAGCAAGGGAGGGACTAACAGGACCTTCCTCCAGTGGCAGTTCTTAAGGTTAACAGTTCAGGCTTACCTAAGGGGATGCACTAATGTTCCCTCACTTTCTTTCTTTTTAAAACATTATATGGAACCAGCCTCCAAGTTTAGATAACAGTCATTTCCCAAATTTTACCCTGGTGTAAATATCAGGAATGGGAGAAATTAAAGAACTTTCCCCTCTCTCATCCCCCGATTATAGGAAACTGAAAATAAAAAACTGTACTGGAATATATTTTTACAGCCTTAACGATAGTGTTTGTGATAGCTAATAAGATAATATATATGATTGCAAAAGCATTGAGAGATGCCTCCAGATTAAAAAAATTCATAAATGAAGATAATGTTATCTCTGCTGCATAATCCTGAGGTCAAATTAGCAATTCACCACTGTACATCACACTTCTTGATTAGCCTGTTATATGTAATGCTCATAACAAGTTTAATTATTCTAGTTCTACAATACTCTCTAAGTCTCCATAAAATTATAGCCTAATTTACAAAAATGGCATAAAGTCCTTACTCAAATACACGTTAAAAAATGGTAACAAAGTCACAGCAAAGAAGCCATGCTCCTTTTCTCCAGGAAGGAACCGTTTAGCCGAGGACTCTGTCCTTCACTGAAGATCCCGACTAGAAATAGAAAACAGGCTTTAACTAATCCCCCAACTTCAGTGACTGGTAGGGCAGCCTGGAGCTCTCCATTAAGAACTCAGGGGCCCTGTCCAGCTCAGGGGAAAGCGTGCCCTGATCCAGGAGCAATGTCCAGAGGGAGAAGGAGGAAGCACCATCAAAGTACCATCCTCAATCACAGGCAGATTTTCTTAATGAGGCGCACAATGGAACATCCTGCAGGCAGCAGTTACCTCTATCAAAGCTATTGAAAACCCAAGGGCTGGGGATGGGAGAGAGAGAGTTCTCCCTACCTTTTTTTTTTTTGAAAAACAAAACTTGCTTCTGGAGTCATGACACCTAACAAGAAGTAGATCCTGTATTTTCTTTGTCACAAAAGATTTTGAGTAAAAGGTAAAACTTAAGCTTAATTTTTTTCTTTCAACATCATCTCTCCAATGCACACTGACTCTGATTTACCCTGATGATAAGGGCAGTGGCAGCTAGTGACTTCATCAGTGTGCAGAAAGGAGAGCTGCTGAAAAATATGACAGCTATCCTTTGTTCTCTTTGAGGTCCTCAACAGCAGCTCAGACAGTTGGAAGATAATTAAAACTTAAACAGGGATGAGGCAGATATGCAACAGATTGGCCATTTCTGATGGAGATGAATGCTGTCCACACGAGATCTGGTGCACAGTCTGTTTCCAACGGTCTCCTCCCTTCCCTATGTTAGCTGTCTTCTAGTCCTGCTCACAACGACTGGGGCCTCAACAGTTCCAAACAGGCTGTTTCAGTGCAGAAGTTTCTAGGAGCTATAATATTGTGGGTGAAAAGAGATTCTTCTTTGATAAAATTTAACCTAAACCCGCCATGGATAGCACTCTAAAACTGAGAAGCAGTAGAGTTTTGAAGTACTAGCTTTAGTGTCTAACAGAACCAGCTTTGTCGCCCAGCTCCATCACTTAATTAGCTGTGTCACTATGGGAAAAGAAGCTTTAAACCTTTTGAATCACAGTTTCCTTCTCTATAAAATGGATCAATACACAAATCTTATATGATATTTAAATGAGATAAGTAGTTAAAGTATCTAGTGCAGGGTGTGGCAGAGTACAGTATCATTAAACCGAAATGCAAACAGTAGATCCTTGGAAGCAGAATTTCTTTTGGACTTGGAGACTGTTTGGTGTCTGGGAGCGCATTCCTAACTATGGGTGTTAAAGTGGTGCATCCAGGCCCAAAGATGGACCTCAAGAGCACAGGCAGGGGCTAGTCGTCCATTTAGGGCCCTGCAGAATAGGTGCTATGGGCCATGGCGAGAATCTGCATTCCAAATGCAGATTACCTGGCTCTATGTCACTTCCTGCTTTAAGCCCCTAGTCTTCAGAAAAGTCTATTTTAAATGTTCTTGACCTAAGTAGGCTCTGCATGAAGAAACAAGGAAAGAATCCTTTGCCCATATTTGGTCCAGCTACCTGTGCCTACGGAGGAGTTTCTTTTTGTGCAAACTCTGGAAGTTTGGGGTTTTAATTTACCAAGAAAAATAGCACTTCTTAAAAGAGACACCATAATACTGTGACCTAGAAAATTTTTGCCTTGGAGATTTCATTGTATTCCCTGCCTGTTCTGGGGAGGTACTACAAATTCCTATTCTTAATCTTCTTTCCATCATTTCTTGTCAAGATGCTACCATATTTCATTTCTAAGCCACAAACAACACATCTTTAACAAACTGAATACAAAAAGCAGTAACTTGCACCCCTCACTTTAAACCTGTTGGAATACTTTGTTTCTTTAGTCTTTAGCCTACTTGTGGTTACAGTTAATCCTTAACCTTTGCCTCTAGTTATATGATCACCTAACTTCTGAACTGAGCAGATTCTACTACAAAATAAGATTGAATTCAGCAAAAACATTTAAATGAGCTCTCAAGGGATAAGCTAAAGCCAGAATCCATCAGAATTTTATTCTCTTGTAAACAAAACTTTCTTCTCAAATTGAACTTTATATTCTTGGGTTAAACAAAGACTCTGGAGAAAACTAGAGGTAGCCCAAGGCTGGGATCCTTAACACAAGAAGGAACCCCTAACATTTTGGCTCTTCCTCTGAGGTCCCCATGGAGAATTCTGCAGAGGATGACTGGCCTTCGCTGTGGTCAGAAGTAAGCCACCTGACAAGAACTTTAGCTACAGCATTTTCTAGGGACTCAGGACCATGTGGGTTTGGAATTCACCATTTCCACAATTTCCCATTTGACCTTTCCTTGAAAGGAGAGATGAAGAATGTACATAAATAATTCTCCAGCCCAAGAAGCTGGTAACATCTGTGGGTTTCCCCAGGACGATGTTTTCTTCTAGTTCTAGGTACAGTGTTAATGCTCTTCTAATCAAACCCAGACCGGAGGGGAAAGTGACTTCAGGTCTTGTTGCTAAGGCAGCAAGTGGAAAACAGTTTACTGCCAGAATGACAAAAGCTTCTAGAAAAAGCATGTTGCAACAGAACAGATTTGCTACTCTTAGAAAACCTGCCCTCTGGCTGATCTATGGAGCTATAGATTCTCCTCCACTGACTTCAGCAAAGGGTCCCAGCAGCATTTGCTTATTTGAGAGAGGAAGACTTATTGAAAGGTTAAGCACTCTGCAGAGTTAGCCTAAGCAGAGGCTACTGTCTTGGAGAACAGCCCTGATACTGTCTGACCATTAGCCCTGCAGAGGGAGCAGTTATATTCTAGCAACTCCACTACTCAACCTGAAGGGCAAACAAAACAAGAAGTCATTTTGTTTCCAGAGAAAATTGATGCTTTATAGAATCAAGCATGCAGAGCGGATAAGACTGGTAAATAACCACTAACACATCATAACCCAGTGCAACCCAAATATTTAAGCACTGTTTTTTATTTGGGGGAAATGTGCACTTTGAACAGTAGGCTTTTTTCCCCATCTCTGCATATGTAGAACCTAAAACCTACCATAATGCCTTCAATCTATGAAAACATATTTGAAATTAATATCACAAAAGAACTATAATATTTATTTACATAAATCATATGAAAATAATATAATATGTAAGTTTGCTTAATTTGTTTCTATTTGCACATTTACCAGTTAATAGCCCCTGTAGGTATACTGGGTAAATCTGCTATCGATCAAGATTTAACAAACACTTACTAGATACAAGAAATTCTGCTAAACACTGTTTCAAATGGACCACAAAGACAGGACATACACATTCATCGGGAGAAGTTCATAGTGCAGCTTAGAAGCTAAGAGTGAGACCCATCAAACTGTATGATTTTTGACAGGATTAAGCCGAAAGAATGACCTGCGTGCTAGTCAGAGCTTCACAATACATTAGATACAAAATCGGGGGCAAGTTCCTTAATTTCTCCCAGTCTCAGGCTCCATATTGGTAGCAATGGTAAGTAAAAAGACATAAGATCTGCTGACCTATTCACATATGGTAGCCTAATCTTAAAATAGGTAATTTAGCAGCATGAACTCTAAAAGTCCTCCCTGTAAACAAAACAAACAGCTAAAAGAGAAATAATCCCTTCCCCGCAACCCACACATACAACCACTGTCTTAGCCAACAAATATCAATATTAACCAAACAAATATCAATGTTAACCGAGCATGCGTCAGCTACTCCTGCTGGGTGCTGGGATATGGGATTGGATACTATAGGTAAAATCTATTCCCCACGGAATTTACATTTCAGGTCAGGAGACAGACAACAAATTAAAAAAATCAAATAATTAGCCACTGGTTGGTAAGTGATCTATTGATATTTAGCATACAACTTCATAGACAAACTTGCTAAACTGGAAGGATAAACAGTTATATCAACAAAAACCTTTCCCTCCAGGAATAAAAGAAGAGTCAAAAGGGAAGGCGTGACTAGCTCTGCCTGAGAACATGGATATACTGTAAATGAGTGCATTGTACATATTTAGCAGGATATAGGCAAACATCTAATTAAGTAGATTTCTTAGGAACTAGAAAGAGGAACTGATTTGAATTCCATGGGAAGAAATGCCTTATTTATTTCATGGCTTAGTTTTCTTTTTTATTGCTTTTTCTTCCCCCAGAGAATTAGCTCTGCAAATTTTCAAGGGATTACAGAAAGACAAGATGGCAAGTGGAAGATATAAAACAAAAAGTGAATAAAGAGAGAGAGAGGTATGGAGGGAAGAAAGGGAGAAAGAGAAAAGAGCGATAGAGGGAGGAGCAAGCGGAGGGAGGAGAAGGGGAGAGAAAGATAATGAATATGCATAAACCAATCCCTTCTCTGTCTCTGTTATGTGCTACCGTGAACAAAGTCTCATATGGGAGTACTGCTAACCAATTTTACTACTCAATGAAACATTTGAAACCAATACAAAGCATATTTTAAGAAATAGAACTGAATTACCAAAAGTTCAATATTTGCATTTTTTCATTAACTTTTCCCTTAGACCAAGATGCTGGGAGCAGGAAAGAGAATTTCACCGGTTTTATCTTTAAAATGGCTGCATTATCTTTTCAGTTTATCCAATAGGCTGTGCATTTCCATGAATGTAGACAAATGAGTCTAATGGAATTGTGCACTAGAGAAAAAGTAGAAGAAAATTAAATTTGTTAGTTTCCCTATGAATCTGTAAGAACTCATTTGGTGGCTATGACCTGTAGCAAGCCTGCTTTAGGATCATGATGGGTAACGGAAGTTTCTCTTTTTAAACCTAAGACTACGGTGGGGATATGCCACTTATTGTAACTTATAATTTGAAGGGTTGGAGGAGCCTGTTCTTTTTTTCCTTTTAGGGTAGAAGATTACACAGAAGGAAGAGAGGCAAATAGAAAGAGAAAGAATTTACCTCTCCCAGAGGAAAAATCTAAGAATCCTTCTAAGAATGTAAACATCTGACATACTGAGAAATAAGACAAGAATTGCCTAAGATGGTCAGAATGATGGAAATAAAAACTGAGCCCCAAGTCAAAAGAATAATTAAAGAGAGCACAGGGAGTAAGGAAGGCACAGATCTTCACTCCAGACCCCTGAGAAATTAGCACTGGAATTAGAGCAAAAATCAGCTTCAGAACTCATCCCATATACTAGGCCTTGCATGCATTATTTCCATTCATGGAAAACTCGTACCCTACACACTTACACAATCAGGCTGGAGATTTCAAAGCTCAACAGAACACACATCCATCAAAGCCTCTGTATTCTTTATGAGCTATGCAAAGAAACCTGTGTTCCAGGCAATAACAGGTGCCAACAGAGAACTAACTGAAATGTATTTGGAGAAAACAAGCTCAACCCAGAAAAGCCACACACTTGCCACCTACTATTCCCACACTGCTTCAATGCTCACAGAAAATTTCAGGGAGCTTCCTTTGCCCTTTGAGAAATTCTGGACCTTTACCTAGAGAAATCAATCAGGGAAAAGGAAAAAAAAAAAAAAACCCACAGATTTACATAATCCAGGTATCAGTATAACTATGTACAAAGCTAACAATCAGAAGTAGAGTAGTCAAAGCAAACAAAAATAATATTACAGAAAACTTGAAAAGACCACTCACACCAGCAGCACAGGAAAAGCGAATGATAATAGGAGACAGAGGCACTTTTGTCCTGGGCACCAAAACTGGTGCGGTATGTTGTCTCAGGGTTTGTTAAAGCCAGAAGTGTATGGTTGATTACACTGTAGAAGCCTGTACACTTCAGCTTCCAAACAGCATGAAAGAATACTAATTGCAGCCCTAAGAGATTTCTGCTATTAAAATCTGCAACATGTTAGAACTTTAACACAAGCAAAACAGAAAACAAAAGAGCAAGATGCTCCAAGTGGTGCTGCTGGTGAACTACAGAGCCTGCAGCTTGTCATAGCGGCTGGGCAGACATGGGACACTTCAAAGCTAATGGTTTGTCCAGTCATTTTAAAAGACATTTCCCTGTACTTATGCCTTTTGTCCTATGCACTGATGAAGTTTTGAAGCCTGTCCCAAACCATATTTCTACTGGATTAGCAACCAGGTTGGAAAGTAGAGTAGTTTGGCAAGGATTTTTTTTCTCCCTCCCCAAAGCTTCTTAAGAGTTCAACCATTCATGACATCGACTTTACTAGCAGAGCGTTAGTGTTAAGTCCGTGATCAGAAAGAAAACATCAATCTTTATACTTGGCTCAGAAGTTCAAGGAAAGAAAAACTTATGAGTGAAATACACGTAAGGTAAAAGTGCACTTTGTAAGAGAGAATTTATTTTTAACAGACAAGAGGATTCTATTATATGACACTGCTACTGCTGTGGTGTTTGGGAATTCTCATCAAAATAAAACAAAACTGGCTTTAACTGCTTCTTTTAAATTTTTAAAAGAAATTTTTACCCATCAGTTCAGTTCAGTCACCTAATCGTGTCCAACTCTGCGACCCCATGGACTGCAGCATGCCAGGCCTCCCTGTCCATCACCAACTCCCAGAGCTTACTCAAACTCATGTCCATTGAGTCAGTGATGTCATCCAACCATCTCATCCTCTGTCGTTTCCTTCTCCTCCCAGCTTCAACCGTTCCTAGCATCAGGGTCTTTTCAAATGAATCAGTTCTTCGCATCAGGTGGCCAAAGTATTGCAGTTTCAGCTTCAGTCCGTCTAAAGAATATTCAGGACTGATCTCCTTCAGGATGGACGGGTTGGATCTCCTTGCAGTCCAAGGAACTCTCAAGAGTCTTCTCCAACACCACAGTTTGAAAGCATCAATTCTTCTGCGCTCAGCTTTCTTTATTGTCCAACTCCCACATCCATATGTGACTACTGGAAAAACCATAGCTTTGACTAGACAGACCTTTGTTGGCAGAGTAATGTCTCTGCTTTTAATATGCTGTCTAGGTTGGTCAGAGCTTTTCTTCCAAAGAGCAAGTGTCTTTTAATTTCATGGCTGCAGGCACCATCTGCAGTGATTTTGGAGCCCCCAAAATAAAGCACCTCACTGTTTCCACTATTTCCCCATCTATTTGCCATGAAGTGATGGGACTGGATGCCATGATCTTAGTTTTCTGAATGTTGAGCTTCAAGCCAACTTTTTCACTCTCCTCTTTTACTTTCATCAAGGGGTTCTTTAGTTCTTCTTTGCTTTCTTTTCTGCCATAAGGGTGGTGTCATCTGCATATCTGAGGTTATTTATATTTCTCTTGGCAATCTTGATTCCAGCTTGTGCTTCTTCCAGCCAGCATTTCTCATGATGTACTCTGCATATAAGTTAAATAAGCAGGGTGACAATATACAGCCTTGACATGGTCCTTTCCCAATTTGGAACCATTGTGTTGTTCCATGTTCAGTTCTGTTGTTTTTGACCTACATACAGATTTATCAGGAGGCAGGTCAGGTGGCTTGGTATTCCCATCCCTTTAAGAATTTTCCATAGTTTGTTGTGATTCACACAGTCAAAGGCTTTGGCGTAGTCAATAAAGCAGAAGTAGATGTTTTCCTGGAACTCTCTTGCTTTTTCAAAGATCCATCAAATGTTGCCAAGTTGATCTCTGGTTCCTCTGCCTTTTCTAAAACCAACTTGTACATCTGGAAGTTCATGGTTCACACACTGTTGAAGACTGGTTTGGAGAATTTTGATCATTAGTTTGCTAGCATGTGAGATGAGTGCAATTGTGCAGTAGTCTAAACATTCTTTGGCACTGCCTTTCTTTGGGATTGGAGTGAAAACTGACCTTTTCCAGTCCTTTGACCACTGCTGAGTTTTCCAAATTTGCTGGCATAATGAGTGCAGCACTTTCATAGCATCATCTTTTAGGACTGAAATAGCTCAATTGAAAAAAAAAAAAAAAAACATGTCCTGCTCTGGAAACATGCAGATATTCTCTACTTCCCTAACATGATGAAATTTCATGATGCCTTAGTATGGGACTATTATCTTCAACTGGGTCAGGTACTCAGAAGGCCTTCACAATCTAGACATCCATATACTTCAGTTTCAGTAAATATTCTTATTCACTTTTTCCCCTGGATTTTTTAAAATCTCTCTTCATGAAACTCCTAGTTTTGAATATTGAACCTCCTTATCTTTACCTGTACTTTTATACTTCCTCTATTTATCTTTTTTAACTCCATATAAGTCTACCTTTTGTTCTAATGTAAACATTTCACTCCTGGGTATATATTTGAAAGAAGTGAAAACACTACATGAAAAGTGAGAAGTGAATGGCAAAACAAATACAGTATTGTAATGTAGAATAAAGTATTAAAAAAATAAAAAAAATAAAAATAAAATAAAAAAAGAAAAGTGAAAAGATACATGCACCCCAATGTTCACAGAAGCATCACTTACAATTGCCAAGACACAGAAGCAACCTAAGTGTCCATCAACAGATGAGTGAATAAAGAAGACATGATACATACACACACACATTCATACTACGTAATCACAAAAAGAAATGTAAATTTCCCATTTGCGACAACATGGATGGAGTTGGAGGGTACTATGCTGAGTGAAGTAAGTCAGAGGAAGACAAATACTGTATGATATCACTTACATGTAGAATCTAAAAAGCAACAATAAACTAGTCAATATAAAGAAACAGAAACAGATTCACAGTATTGAGAACAAACTAGTAGTTACCAGTGGGAAGAGAGAGGGAGGGAGGGGCAAGACATAGGTAGGGAATTAAGTGGTACAAACTATGTATAAAATAAATAAGCTACAAGGATATATTGTACAACACAGGGAATATAGTCAGTATTTTATAATAACTATAATTGGAATATAACCTTTAAAAATTGTGAATCAATTTTGGACACTCAAAACTTATAGTCTACATCAATAACTCCCCTCCAAACACAAACTATATATAAATTCCTAACTCGGAGGGCAGGAATTAATATCTCCATTTTATGGATAAAACTGAAATTTAGAGGACTTTAGTGCATTAATCAACTGAGATTGCTTATCCCATCAAGTAACATATTAGTTTATGGTTTCTTATTGGTGCCAAAACCCAGGAATCAGGGGAAGAAGTGCAATGTATTGAAAAAGGGTGCTTTTACTGGTCTGAAAGACATTCGGGTCAAATTAGTAAAACGTGAAAGTATAAGATGCTCAGTCGTGTCCGACTCTCTGCGACCCTGTGACTGTAGCCTACCAGGCTCCTCCATCCATGGAATTTTCCAGGCAAGAGTACTGGAGTGGGTTGCCATTTCCTTCTCCAGGGGATCTTCCCGACCCAAGGATCAAACCCAGGTCTCTCACATTGCAGGCAGACACTTTACCTTCTGAGCCACTCCAGGTCAAATTAATGGAATAGCAATTCACATAGTAAGAATCAGGTTGTATCAAGAAGTCAGTCAATATTTCAGAGCAGGCACGGTTAGCATTGGTAGTGATGGGGTCAGCAGCTATCAACATGCTATGATGGGTGGGGAACCAAAGATTTCCTGCCCGAAGAGGCTTCTTCGCCCATCCTTTCTGAAAAATCCTCTTGGAGTCATTTGTATTGTCATTGTCTCCAGGCAGATCGGAGGCCAAGCAGTATCCCAGGTGCTCTCTATACAGTCTGAGTCCTGCAGTCATTTTCAGTAGACGTGGAGTCACTAAGAACTGGTTCCCTTGCTGCTCTTGTTGAATGCAGCCTTTCTTAGAATTGACCACTCTGCTCTCTGTGAAGTATGAGGAGGTGACCACAGGAGGGTTTTAAATCATTTAGAGTAGGGCAGGAGGTGTCTGAAGCAAGGTCCTGGAGCACTACCCTGCTGTGTGCAGCAGAAGGCGAGCAGGACATGGTGGCTATCTTTATCTTTTTTTTTTTTTTTTGTAATTTTGTTCTACTTTATGGGAGAGCTCTTCAGCTTTATCATTTGTGTACTCTATCAAGCTTTCCATTTCTGCTTTAATATTTTAAATTTCTAAATGTATTTCATATTTTTCAAATGCTCCTTTTTATGGCTTCTTCTTGGTCTAAGATTGCTAGATTTACTCTAATCTCTCTGAAGATAGCAATAATTTTTTAAACGTTTTCATCTCCTTGTATAGTTTTTTCCCTATTTGTTTTAGTCTTCATGTTTCTTATTAGTTTCCTTGAATGTCTGGTTGTCAAGAAGGAACCCAGATATATAAAAGGAAATTATGAAGATATAGTTGTCTGAATGGGCCAACAGTCAGTAAAACCTCACTTTCACTTTCAGATTCTTTAGTTCTCTCTTGGACTGATCATTAATCTAGAAAGATGTTTCTAATTGTATGCATGGAAGATATGGGATTGACTACCAGAGATTCAGAGTGATGAAAAAGGAAAACATATTTGTCTGAGTGTGTGGTAGAGGAGGTACCACTGAAAGGTGGAGTCTAAGCCTCAGACCACCTCAACTTCCTACAGTATGATCTTTCTCACTTGTGCCTGGTTTCCCAGTTTAGAGACCTTCTGTTTTATCTTCATCAAAGAAAAAAATTTTCAAAGTCAGAAAGAGAAAGACAATACTATATGATCTAGCTTATTTAAAAAACAGATTAGAATGATAGTTGCCAGGGGCTGGGAAGTGAGAGAAAAGGGGAGATGTTGGTCAACTGGTACAAATTTCCAGTTATAAGTTCTGGGGATTTAATATACAGCATGGAGACTACAGCTAACAACTGTATTATATACTTGAAAGTTGCTAATAGACCAGATCTTAAGTGTTCTCACCATTGAAAAAAAAAAAAAGATACTTCTCTGAGGTGATGGAAATATTCAATAAACATATTATGGTAATCCTTTCACAACATATCTATGTCAAATTACCATGTTATGACCTAAATGGGAAAAGAACTTGAAGAATAGACATCATGTATGTGTATAACTGAATCACTTTGCTGTGTACCTGAAACTAACACAGCATTGTTAGCCAACTATGTTGTTGTTGGTTAGCCACTAAGTCATGTCCAGCTTTTCGCAACCTCATTGACTGTAGCCCCATCAGGCTCCCCTGTCCATGGGATTTCCCAGACAAGAATACTGGAGTGGGTGGCCATTTCCTTTTCAAGGGGATCTTTCTAACCCAGGGATTGAACCTGCATCTCTTGTTTGGCAGGCGGATTCTCTACCACGAAATCACCAGGGAAGCCCTAATCAACTATACTACAATGTAAAATAAAAAGGTTTTTTTAATCACCATGTTATGTATCATCACGTTTAGCCTACACAATGTTACATGTCAGTTTTATCTTAACAGAGTTGGAAAAAGAGAAGAAATAATCTTCCGGTTTTCTATCAGAGTGGGAGAGGAGCAGTCAAAGTTGAATGAATTGGGAAGAGAAGCCAGAGCTCTTAACTGTTCCATAAGCACACAGTTAACGAATTCTCCTCGTTTTAGCCCCTTCCTACCCACCTCCTTCATCATAGCTTCAAAGGTGCCTGGTGACCCTAATTTCTAAGCCTCTGAGGCTTTGGTAGTTCAGGATTCAGTTTTCTTTTAAATTTACATTATTTATTTATGGCTGTGGGGGCTTCTCGTTTCAGCAGCTTCTCTCGTGGCAGAGCATGGGCTCTAGGGTGCTGAGGCTTCAGTAGTTGTGGCTCTTTGGCTCCAGGGCACAGGCTCAATGGTTGTGGCTCATAGGCTTAGCCACTCCATGGCATGTGGAGCCTTCCCAGACTGGGGATCAAAACCCCCGACTCCTACATTTGCAGGCAGACGCTTTACCACTGAGCCACCAGGGAAGCCCTGGACTCAGTTTTCTTGAGCCTGTTAAATCATTAACCAGTTGTTCATCTGCTTTACAACTTCTTCCACGTTTTAAATCTCATCCCATTTTTTTTTATCTTTGTAGATTAATACTTTAAAATTTTTCTTTACTGTCATTCTAGTAGAACCTTGTTCTGAAGGATGTGAGAATCAATGTGTGTTCATTCTGCTATCATCGTCTGAAAGCTTAAGTTAATATTTTTCACCAAAGTGTGTCCATGCCTGTAATTATGCCTATAAGGATGGAGGTTTCAATCACAGATCTTTGTTGGACTTACTCACTGAGTCTGAGACCTTGGGTCTTCCAAGCTGCTATGGCCACAAGGGTAAATCTTTAAATAGGTCTGGTACTTAGGACAATAACACAAGAGATGATAACCATTCTTCCTCATCTCCTTCCCTGTCTTCAGCCTGAGGGCTACAACTCTCGATTCTTATTCTTTCTTGTTTTGAAATAACACTGTCACCTTGTAGCTGCTCCCCATCCCCTCCCCTTCCTTGTCCTACTCCTTCTACCACATCTTCAAATGGTTCCCTCAGATTGTTGAGCTACTTTATCTTCTGAACTGGTTTTTCACTAATTAAATGTCCAAACAGGGATATGTCCAGAGAGTCACATAAATTATCACCACTCTGCAGAAAGATTCAAATCACTGAGTTATTGTGTTAGCCATAGTCTCCCTCTCTCAAAAAGAAAGAGGGGGTATTAATTCCCACTGAGTAAAAATAAAATAATTCCGTTCATCCTCACGCTAAAGCAGCTGCACAGACAGTATTGGCTGCTCTGTTTATCTTAATAACTGTGGAAAAATACCATCTCCTCCCTTCCCACTCTCTCCAGAACAATCCCCATGCTCCACATGCAGATGGGGTGATTAAAACTCTCTGGAGCAGAGACAGGCTTGTCTGGTGCTCTTCCTGCACATTCGAGCTGCACCCTTCCTCTGCTGCTGTCACAGGACCCAGCTGGCTCAGATAACAGCTGCTGCAGGGGACCTGATAGATTCAGCTGTGGGTCGGCTGGAGGCTCCCTAAAGTCCCAGCCCAGCCAGCTGAATCGAAGCAGAGCTGTGGGACGCAAGTGCCAAAGTAAGAGAAAGTACATACTGTACATCCTCTTTAATCTTTGCAGTTATTGCAGCAGAAGCAAAAGAAGAAGGGGCGGAAGAACAAAGAAATACTTCACAGGCATGGGGAGTGGGGCGGCCAAGAGTTCTAAACCAGACAACTGGAGCCCAAGATGCAGGTGTAACAGGAGGAAAGCTTTCAACAAGGCACCATTCAAGTTTACTGCTTATTCCAGGGAGTCCAAGAACATTCTCAAGGTTTGGTTTGTTTTCATTCAGTGAGTTAGGATTTAAAGGTAATAGGAAATAATTTCCAACTGACTGTGAACTTTTTGTGAAGATAAGGAAAGTTAAGCACACAGGATGCCCAACCATACCTGTTTGCCCAGGACTGTGCTGGTTTTACTACTGAAAGTCTCATAGTCCAAGAAGCAGATAAGTCTCAGGCAAACCAGGACAGATGTTCACCCTCCACCACCAACAGCTATTTCCCCTTCCAGGACTTTTGTGAACCTAGGCTGCATTCATTTTCTGCTCAGCATTCTCCTTTTCTTCCAGGGCCGCTCCTGCCACATACATGTTCTCCAGCCTCTATCACACACAGTCAAACAGACAAAGGCACGAAAAGGCCACTGTGTGTTTGACTGTCAGTGGAAAAGAGAACCTTGTCATTCATTCAGAGTCCTCCCAGCTTCCTTTCTGGCATCCCCATCAGAAGCACAAGTCTTCTAGCCACAGAGGTGGATCAAAATGATATGGCAGAAACTGAAAACACAGCTCATCTCAGAGCCTGGAGAAACAGTGCATCCCTCAGTATCTTTAAAATGGTAAACTCCAAAATGAAGGAAGCCAAAGAAAACTCAATTACACAGAGGCTGATAATTCCATGTGCAGATTGCTCAGGCTTTCTTCTCTGTCCTCCCCTCCCTCTGGTGCCAGTCATTAGGCCATTTCACTGCTCATTAGCAGGGAGGAGGAGAAAGGAGCAGAGGGGGAAAGTCAAACTAGCCGATTTTTTTATTTATGAGCAGGTTTCTGAGGAGGGTGTTCAAACTATTGGCTCCAGAGATTCTCTGGTAGGAAGAGAGATGGGGAATTGGAGGCTGCGGCACAGTCTATTGATTTTAATCATTTGGTCTCTCTTAATTCCCAAACAGAAGAAATGGTTGCTCCTCTATTTTCACTGAAAAGGCTAGCAGAAGTATAAATGTTAGACAAAAAAAAAAAAAAAAAAACACTAGTTAAGCCACTTAGGATCCCATCTTAAAAAAAAAAGTCCTTTGATAAACACCAGAGACAACTGGTAACACTGACAATTTACAAAATAAATATAATTGGATGATTATGTATTACATTTTAGAAAATTTACAGACTACATTAAAGAAGTCCTTCAGTTCAGGTTAAATGTGAAATTCCAATTTGAGAAAGATACCAAAAGAGCAATTCAGTTTTCAAAGTTAACTTCTCAAAGCCTCTGTTTCCTCATCCATAAAAGGGAAAATAACATGACCTAACTTCAGGGAGTTAAATGATACATGTGTTAAGTGGTTGGTCAGTACCTGACAAGGCATATACTAAGTGCTCAGTAATTGGCATAATCGCTAGCGAACAGCAGGTACTCGCTTTTATGACTATATCTGACATCATTAATTTAGCAATATTTTAAATTGAGGAACTATCATATGCTGAATACTGTGAACCACTAGATATGGAAATAAATATGAATAAATCAACTCCTAAAACTCCTAATGCAGATAGTTATTACAATATATATTAATAAATGTTATTTTACAAGTACTACACAAAATAGCATAATAGCACAAAGGAATGCAACGTAATCCAGACTGGGAAGATTAGAGAAGGCTTCTTGGGTGTGGGGGCTTCCCTGGTGGCTCAGTCAGTAGAGAATCACCTATAATGCAGGAGACCTCAGAAGTGATGCTTAGTGCTGAAATATGAGTGGGGATGTCAAGAAAAATGTGCATGGAAGAAAAATCCAGGAGAAGAGTAGCATGTACAAATGCAGGAATGCAACACCCAGGAAGTCTGGGAGGATTGTGGGCTAGGCAGTAGAACTGAGTCTAGACTGCACTTGGCTGGAACAGAAATTAAAAATGGAAGTACAGGACTTGGCTATGAAGAATAAAACAAGACGATGCTACAAGGATCTGTTTTACCCATTAGTAGGTGGTGGAAGTTATCTGAGCATGTTTAAAGACAAGTTGTAGGGGAAAGAACTGTGCAGAGGAGTAAAGGCTGCTCTTCCTACCAACCTACGGGTTGAATGATTTCTGATTTAAGGGTATCACTTACTAGTTTTAGTGAGACAAGGTCTTCTTGGTACCTGTTTAAACACTGAGGGGGTTTGAATGGATGGTTCTCAACCCTGGCTTCCCATCAGAATCACCCAGGAACTTAAAAATATATGGATGCCACCCTTAGAGATTCTAATCAGAATGAGGCCGAGATTTTAATCCACACCTATGGGTGGGAACCATTAGTCTAAATCTTAACAAACACCTATAGTCATACATAAACAAAAACACATGTTTTAAGAGCAAAAGTTAACTACTTGGGGTTAACACTGCTCCGGATTACTGCATTCCACTTCAGTGTACTGCCACTCATTTTTCTGGCTCCATCACTAGCTACTTCAACCAGATGCCCTATGTTTGACTCATGGTTTATTTCTCAGTGTACATCAGGTCTCTATGCCCTGCTGGTATGGTTTCTGCTCCTGGGCATACCTTTCTCCCCTTATTCCCTTACTTCTCCTGGAAAGCCCAACTCAAAGGGCACATGCTTCATGTAGTCTCCCATTAGTACTGACTTATCTTAAGGAGCAGTAATTCCTCCCTCACCATTGTTCACATAACTTCTATTAGAGCATGTCTCACATTGTATGACTCTCAGGGGGTGCGGTGGTAAAGAATCTGCCTGCCAATGCAGAAGATGCAAAAGATGCAGGTTTGATCCTTGGTTGGAAGTAGGAAATGGCAACTCACTTCAGTACTCTTGCCTGGCAGGCTACAGTCCATGAGGTTCACAAAGAGTCAGACACAGATGAGCACGCACACACACACGTTGTATGATAGTTAAGTGTTTGCTTTTTGGCCTCCCCTACTGAACTCTGATATTCCTGAAAACAGAGACCTTTTCTTGCTTATTTTCTTTTTCAAAGCACCCAGCACAGTGCCCAGTAGAATGAAACACTGTCCTCAAATGTTAGCTAAATGAATGAATCAACATGGATAAACAAATGGTAATCAATATAAGGACTGTACTTAAGAACACAAGAATTTAAAAAGACTGTTAAAGTTCATCAAAGCAAATAATATTTATGTGCAATTACTTTTTAGAGGAGTATAAGTTACTCCCAAAGAGCAGAGGACAAAGAATATTTCATGGGTGTTTTACAGAGTATGAAACTAGATGCTTATTTCTTGGTATATAAAAACCTCAGTTAAACAGTGCACCGTATTTTTAACTTCTGTTTATAAGGAAGCCAAATGTTGGTGGGACAGTGCACAGACAGTGCCCGGTGGCAGGATTTGATGAGTATAGAGAAGAAAGGAAAAACACTAGTAAGGTTTCTAAGTGACAACTGTCAGCAGGTTGGAGAATTACTTATAAATACAATAGAATTAAATAACCATGGTATGATGGCACAGTTGCTCAAATATCATCAGAGAGGAGAGATAAAAATTCCTCTCTAGAAAGATGATGATATTGAAATCTGGCTTTCACTCATGGGAGTGTCAGTAACAGGAGAGAGTGGCCCGGAAATGACAGAACTGAATGATTTAAGAGAAGATAAAGGTTAACACACACACACAGAGACACACACACACACCTCTCCTGCTTATTGCTATGAGAAGGTGTATATTGCTTACTTCTATGGGATTCATCAGTATCTATTTTTAAAAAGTTACTCTAACTCTGAAAAGTCTACATGTAATAATCCCCAATTCTATTATTATGATTACGCTTATCCTGAATACTCTTGGAAAATACTCTGGGAAAAACAGAAAGGAAGAAGATAAAATTATTTATGTAATCAGAGAAGTACAAAGAGGATAAAATGGCTCGAGAGGTACATTACTAGGAGTAATGGGAAGAAATTAAGAAAATGGCAAAATTGGGTTGCACATCAGACATTCTCTCAGCATGATTTTTACTGCAATGTGAAAGCATCTTCTAGAATAATAATGCTAATTTTAAATGCCCTCTTAATAAAATGCTCAGGTTGCTATAGCCTATTAGGCAGCAATTAAAATCATGTGAGCTGTGCCACTTCTTTCTCAGGTCTGCTGTAGCATGACTGTCGCAGGGAGTAACAAGGCCATGTGAATCTCAGGCACTCTGGGGTTACACTGGCCAGGTAAAAGATGGAAGGCCCATCATTCAAACCATTTAAAATTGGACACAACATTAGAGAAGAAGCAGTGGAGCTGAGTGGGATGAGCTAGAGAACCTAATGTAGCATTAAGGAAAAAAATCACATTCATTCATGCCAAGGGACATTTGGAGGACACTGTGTTTAAATTTTGGACTCACTTTGCGGGAGGAGTGAGTGTCAACTGTGCTTGATCTTGCAGCTGACTCTACACACAGGGACTCCCTCCTAAAAGACTAAGTAAAGCACTGACAGCCTGACAGGGAACAGTTTACATCTTCAGCTCACAAAGTAACTTCCCTTTCTTCCTTCTTTGGTTCAGTGATGATGATGTCATTGTGCATCTGCGGCTTGTTATTTTTATATGTACACAAAAGCAGACAGAAAATACATTAAAGTGATGTGTAATTTTCCATGCAAATGCTTTCAGACTAACAAGAGTTGTGTTTTATGATTAAGTGGAAATTGGTTATTTGCTTTAAATATTTATGATAAAATATTTAGATTTAACATTTAAGGAATTCAACTCATGAGATTAAAAAAAAACACTTTGCAATATTCCTTGGCTGACCTTGGTAGCTAATGTGATATGGCACATATGGTACCTTAGCTATGGAAGGAGTTTATGTAATAAACCACATCCATGAAGAGCAGTCAGAATGGTTTGTGTGACTAGTTCTGTTACCAGACCCAGGTAACCTAGACTAAATGCTTTAACCTTTTTTTTTTTTCCGGTTCTCCTAACAGGATAAAATGAAAATACTGACATAACCACAGACTGGAGAAAAAGTAAGCCAAATAGGTTAATGAATAAGATAAGGCCCTGGGGATCTTGAGGTGATGAATTCTCTCTGCTCTATGACTTCTCCCAGAGAGTCCTCAAAGTCATTCAGTAAGGTGCCAGCTTGATGTAAATGAATCAAGACCTAAGAAAATGAAATCCTCTGACAATAGAAACTGAGAGACTGAACAGTTTCCAGACTCCAAAGGTGTTTTCAGGACTGTGCTAATGTCTAACACTTATACCATCAAGGCTAATGTTGAATGATACTAACAGAATAATTATAGCAAGGAAAAAAAGGAAGCAGTTAACATTTATTGAACACTAAATATATGCCAAGCACTGTATTAAGCATTTAACCCATTTTAACTCATCAAATCCTCATGACTTATAAAGTAAAGCACTACCACTATCCCCATTTTAGAGATGAGTAAACTGAGGAACACTCATAGTGTTTAACTAACTTGCTCAAGTTCACAAACTGGGAAATAAAGAGGTATGTCATGAAAGCTATGTTTCAGTATATCATATAACTGGCTTCCCAATCTGGGATAGGGATGGCTTGTTGAACCACAGGTTGCCCTCACCTCTTTTTAAACTTAAACTTGCATTTGTCCCTAAGTCAGGCCATAGACCTGGGGGCTAATCTGCACAGCTATGAGAACTGAAGGAAAACAAGTAGCAAATAAATGACTCATTTATAATCATGCCATTCATGCTACTATTACAGGGCTCCCCAGGTGGTACTAGTGGTAAAGAATCTGCCTGCCAATGCACAAGATGCAAGAGACATGGGTTCAATCCCTGGGTAGGGAAGATCTTCTGGAGTAGGAAATGGCAACTCACTCCAGTATTCTTGTTTGGAAACTTCCATAGACAGAGGAGCCTAGTGGGCTACAGTCCACAGGATACAAAGAGTTGGACATGACTGATCGAGCATACACACACAACTGAAGAACCAATCCCTGAAGGCCAAATAAGTGAAATTTCTGAATGCTCCTTAATGAACAATTTGTAGATAGAGCTTTTTAAAAAATTTCTGCTAAAAAATGGAAGAAAAGACTGCTCATAAATGAGAAAACTGCTAGTTTCCAGAAACAAGGTTCAGAAGAAACAACAGGAAAGAGAGATTTTCATCTCAATGTCAACTGGATATCTCTCACTCAAAAGGAAGCGGTTAGGGGGAACCCTGGGTCTCATCTTTGCTGCTGTAAGGCGTCTGGGTCTCCAGTGATTAAGGATGATAAAAATGCCAGCTTCAGTTCTTCAGAATTGAAAGAGTAGGACCTGCTTCATAAGTGGATAGACTTGACTTACCAAAATGTAAAAAAATCTGTAAGTGAAATATTTTTTAAAACCCACTCAATTTGATTTTTCACTTGTTGAGAAGAGGCTTACAATTTAAATTTGCAAAATAAGCGTCCCTGTTCCTTGCCTCCATCATGGCAACAGTGTCTCCTTAGAATGATGTGCAGCCATTGCTTGGCAGTTTCCTCCAGCTTATTTTCAAGGAAAATCTTTCCCTGTCTACAGATTAATCTTGACAGCTATTGGGAGTCACCAAGGAACCACTCCATTTCCCTAGCACTGTGGGTGCCAGTCAGCTGACACAAAAAGCAAGGTCTGAAAAGGAAAGCTGTCCCCGAAGCACACCATACAAAGCACATACATACTGTACACTTCATTACATGGCAGAACTGAAAAGCATATATAAAGCAGAGGCCTGGCCTCTGAATTATTGGTTTATGAATTGAAAACAAAATATGTATTTAAAATCGAGTATTTTAGAGGTTGCTAAACATCAAAATGTTCCTAGTTTAAGCATACATCTGTGATTGATTTTACAAAGGAAAAAAAAGTAAAAAAGGATGATAAATGTGATGGTGATCTATTTTATGGGCTTTTTTGAAAGAATAGAAGGAAAATAACAGACTTTCAGCTTTAAAACCACTCACCAGGAATGGAAGGAAGGATGTCTTTCCCTGCAGTGATATATGCTGTCTTCTAGTATTCCTGTACTGTTGCTATTGGAATTTGGCTGCATTTGGTCTTGGTTAGGTAAGCACACATGGCATGTCCTCAATGTCCTGACTGTAAAGGCCTGATGACAGCTCCATTTTCAGCAATAAGGCCTGGTTCCAGATGAACACAGGTTCACAGGGTCAAGTTGTTTTTCTTGAGGTGCACAAAGCAGACATTTACCCTATGAATACCTTCACCCACAGGTGTTTTTAGAACAAGAGTTAATGCAGATAAACGATTTCTGACTTGAACCACAGTGGCCAGAAACCTGCTGATCTTGCTTTCCCCTTCCAAAAGTTGCTGCTCTCAGCTCTGGCCCCAAGGGTGGCCAATAATTTACATTAAAAGAATGGGAAGATTAGTGAAATCTGGTTAATTTGACCATCTTTTTTATAAGCAATTTATAAAAGAGTTAAGACTAGAAATGTACAGAACACATTACATAGTAAAGTGGCAGTCTCTTGATACTTTATAGTGATCCAGCTTTCCTTGAAAAGAAGGAACTTAGAAAGTGATTCCTGGCACTGTACTGCAGCACTGGCTTGCCTTTGAAAGGAACTGCTGCTTTTCCTTCTTGGGGGGCGGCGGGGCCCCATGGAGACAAGCTACTCAAAGAGGGTACTGGATACTCTTTAAATTCTGCAAAGCTACTCAACACTTAGATCTGGTGTCATGTACACAGTGAGGGCTCAACAGATACCTTCAGTGGAGGAAGTTAATCAGCTATAGAAGAGGTGGAGAAAAGGCCCAAGGGAGAATAATTCTTGGAAGCTTCTAGCCGCCTCAGACCACAAATGGTGCTTTCTTTCTCTGTCAGCCAACAGAGTAAGTAGGTACATCTATTAATGTAAAAGAATGGTTTTTAAAATGTGCCTCTAATTCTAGATATTAGAATAACAGTTATTAGAATATTCTATTCTAAACAGTTATTAGAATAACAGGTATTAGATAACAGTTATTATGTACATCGTCTTGAAGGAATGTTGCAGCAGATATGGCAAAAAAAGACCTCTTTCTGAAAAATGTCATGTTTTCCCTTTATTCCCTGTACACTTAGTAAACTTGAAAGTAAAAGTGAAGTTGCTCAGTCATGTCTGACTCTTTATGACTCCACAGACTAGAGCCTACCAGGCTCCTCCATCCATGGGATTTTCCAGGCAAGAATACTGGAGTGGGGTGCCACTTCCTTCTCCAAGTAAATGTAGCTCAGTGTAATATAATTTTTCAGAAAGTATGTACTGGGTATATGCGTGGTCATGGTGATGTGATACTGGAAAGGAGGAAGAGGTGGTATAGCAATAAAAACTATAGATTCTTTTTGTCTTGGGCTTTAAACCCACTGCTCCTCTCAGGCCACACCCACTGCTCCTCTCAGGCCACACCACTGTTCTGCATCCTTTCATCCCCACCCTTTTATCACCTCCCTAAGGAGTCTTTTAAGACATTTTCTTTCTTATTGCCTCTATGATTTTTAATAACCTAGGCATACTGTGTATGCTTGTGTTGTGTATGTATATCTACATTTCACACATAAAGAGAGTAAGATTTTTGGCCCCTAAAAACCAGCTTTCACTCCCTTGGGAGAAAGTATTGCTCCCTTCCAGAATGCATGTTAAGCTCCTTAACCACTTTATGACTCATGGACCTCTTTGACAATTTGATGAAAGCTGTGGACCCTTTCCTCATCCCCATTCCCAATATATTTGTATAAACATTTATACACAATCAGAGCATTCATTAGAACCTTTGGAGCTTGTTAATGGGCCCTCACCTACACACCCCTTCTCTGCATGCTTTCTTGGGGTGACTATATATATTCTCATCCTTCTAACCATATCTGAGTATTTGCGAATCCCAATTAATCACTTGAGCCCTGATCAGGCTTCAGACTCAGATGCTAGAAATATCTATTTAGATGTCCCACAGACACGTCAAACTCAATTGTCCAATTCTGAATTCACCATCTTCTACTCAAGCCTGCTTCTAGATTCACTATTTTTGATTCCTTTCTTCTCCCTTCACAGCCATTCAACAACATGTCTTGCCCACTGTGCCTCCTCAAGATTTCTCAAATATGTCCTCCTCCCTTTCACCACTCTGCCCTAGTTCAGACTCTCATCTCCCACCTGAGACACTCAAATGATGTCTCTGCCTCTATTCTTGCCCGTCCCTATCCAATCCATTCTTCAAACTTCAGCCCAAGAAAGCTTCTAAAAATACAAAATCTGTAAGTTTCTGATTAAACTTTATGATGAACAACTAACTCCCTGGCAGGATAAAAGACAAACAAAACACACATATGGCCTTCAAGATAAAGTTCTAGAGTCCCAGCAGGACCTCAAAATCACTGGCTCCTCAAGTTTCCTCTCTGTGCCATTTCCTTGATACTTGACGAGGATCGACTGGATGCATTTCCCTCAACTCACTGTGCAGCTTCTCCTTCCCACAGCTTCCTCTGCCTGAAACATCTTTAGTATCTTTTCTTCTGCAACTTTGGAAGTAAACTGCTCTAAAAAATGTGAGTATTGTAATACTCACAGAAGCAGAGAGGCAGGTAAGGGAAGAGGGATCACAAGAAATATCTTAGGCAAAATTGGAACTTTCTCCCTAGTACCCTTTCAGTGCTAAACTACCTTGTCCCCTTGGCCACAGCTCTTTGGCCACCTGAGAAGGTGAGCTAAACTGAGTCTGTTTCTGGGAATTTGGAATTAGGAATTACTGCTCCAGCTAGGTGGTTGGTATTTCTTGAAATCAGAAGTAATATAAATCTGAAATGAAGGCAACCATGATTGGTGGTATATTGCCACAGAAGAAGAGAAAGTCTCTAGACAGAAGTGGGGAGACAGGGTGCTGTACACCCCTGGAAGGACAACAAAAATAACACCAGCTCACAACTGCTTTAGAGGCCCTGTTTTGGTCTCTAGTGAGGCCTGACCACATTTCTTTCCTTCGTTCCATCAGCTACCCCTGTATCCTGATTGCAAACTCCCAGTCTGTTTTAGCCAGTCTGAGTAGATTTCTATTATTTGCAATCTAAGGGACTTCACTATGTCAGCGTTAGTAGAGAACTGACATCCAGTATGGAATCGAGGTTGCCTTTGCTTCTTTCAAAGCCGGACTACTCCCTCATCCTGCCTTTTGAATATAATATATTGCTTTCTGTGTAAATGGGAGGACACTCATATTAAAAACCATAAATGTACCTCATTTAAATAAACTATGCAAGCTTCAATGCTCCAAAAAACATAAAACAGAATTGAAAACAAATGAATCTTTGCTTTGGGCTTTAAGTCGTATGAATTAAATCAGCTATTAATCAGACCTGGAAAAACACTGGCTTCTTTCCCATACTCATTGCTATAAAATTATTTTAAAGAATCAATAGAACTCACTAACCTACATGACTTCCTGATACTTTCACTCACTAGTTTACTCCAGAACTTATTGCTAATTACTGTAAGTCTAAGAGAATCCACATATAAGAGACAAGAGACATAAATTATTTACAGGGCTATTCATCTGCAATGGACATTCCATCAGATTCAACCTTGTAAGTGTCACAGGACCAGTTATTTTTAAATCAGAATGTATTTTATAGGAAATAATAAAGATGCTAGAACAGCACAATAAATTCATGCGAACAGCAGATCTACATTTCATTGCAACAAATGTCTCTACTCTATTAAACAAGTACTGAAAATTGCCCTTAACATGCCACAGAATTAAGGGTTTTCCCTGAGATGTTCTGCAGACATGCAGGTGTCTGAGACTAAGGGCTTGGTGTGGGCGTTTTTAAATGCCCTCACACCCAAATTTCTATATGGAATATGAGACTCTGCTGGATCTAAAAGGACCTGCTCTCATCTAAAAGGACCTTGCTTCTGGCATTTATTTTTCTCATCTGAAACATTTTTTCTTCTCTGCTGTGATCCATTCTGTCTCTGAAAAAGAACCACGTTTATCATCTAGGACTTATCACATTGCTCTTGCTGACTGACTGAGTGGTCAGCAGAAAAACAAGTTGATGAGTCTAGGATGTGAGTACTTGGCAGTCCCCTACTGCTTTAATGGGTCTCGGCAGTATTAGTTTACTGAAAGGCAATCCAGTCCACCTGGGACAATTTACAATTTCGTGTACTGTGCACAGACGAGATCTTTTATTTTGCTAGAGTTTAACTTTGGCTTTTGCTCCAAAAGACAGAAAAATTTAAGCTCTGAAGGGTGTTCCATCAGGTAGCAATGAATAAAACCAGCCCAATGTGATTGTGAGGGATGCTGAGACCACGCAGGATCACCAGATCTTCACTGGCCAGGAGGACCAGAGAAGACCCTCCTTCCAGGGATCTCAACCAACATGTGGCAGACAGGTTAGTTCTGCCCAGGGATGTCTGAGAGACGCAGACCTGTGCAAAAACACGTGAATGAGATGGATGACTTCTCAAGGTCACTGCCATTGCCATGATTCATTAATGTCAGACTGGCTGCTGCTCTGAGCTGTGTGTTTTCCTAAAGCAATAGACTCTACTGTCCACCTTCTGTAAATAATAAATCTCTTGGCTTCCCAATCTTTCTGTAATCTGCACGCCAGCACACTGAAAATAATGTAAACGAGGTTAGCTCACAAAATAAGGCATGCACCCACAGTGAATCCAATAAACATGATGTGGGCTTATCTTCTTTCATGTCTCCAAACTGTTATTATCAGTATCTAACCTGTGATTACAATTGGGAAAATTAATAAAATTTAAAAATCCTTGTGCCTTCTATGGCCTCAATGTCTATTTTTAATTTTCATGAAACTGAAGGGGAGATTTGTATATTGTTTTGGACAACCTGAAAAAAACAGAAGACAGTTTTATCCACAGACTTAACAATAACAACAACAAATCAAAACACTTCAGTGTGAAAGAAATAAGTTCAATTAGATGTTCTCCCCTGAGAATCCCACAGAAAAATGCAATGTACACAATTCAGCATCTCCTGGGCGATCCAGTCACTTGTATCAACAAAGAGACAAGCAACTCTGGGCCTTGAGTGACAGAATCTTCAGCCATATATCTTCAGCTCACTCATAGCCCCAAATCTAAAGTGATTAAAATTTAAATATCACCAAAATCCCTAGGAAATTATATCTTTGTATAAACTGCCAGTCTATTCTCTTCCCACGTGGAGTCACACTCATTACTAAAAGACACTAAGCCTAATCACTGTATGATGAGGTACAGTAATTTGTCACTTCCTCAGGCTATTTCTGCAGTGGAGAGCTGGGGTTTTAGTGGGCTGGTATGGACTGACATAACCCATTTTCTACAAATCAAAATAGACAACACCAACTAGATGAAAAGCCTGCACCACCAATCTACAGATACTTCAAGGAAAGAAAAAACACTTTAAAAGCAAAACAGGATAAAACCCTCTTTATCAAGAAAAACAAATTTATCATTTTCTGTGTTTATTTCCTTTTCTTAAGAGAATACATTCTTGGCACTTTCAGAGTTGAGACCATGGATAACCATCTGGTGCTAGAAAGTCCTAGAAGGGCTGCTCAGACTCCTCCCTGGCTTTTCTCTCCGTACCCTCCACTCAGGCCACAGGAGCCTCTTTCCAGTCTTCCCTTCCCACAGTTTTCCCAAACCTATCATGGTTTTTACCACTTTCTACCTGTGATACATCCAAACACCTTGTTCACTAGTTAAAAGCATCTTGCTGCTGCTGCTAAGTCGCTTCAGTCATGTCCGACTCTGTGCGACCCCACAGACGGCAGCCCACCAGGCTCCCTTTTCCCTGGGATTCTCTAGGCAAGAATACTGGAGTGGGATGCCTTTTCCTTCTCTAATGCATGAAAGTGAAAAGTTGAAGTGAAGTCACTTATTCTATCATAAAACAAAAACAACAAACGTCTGTCAGATTCTATGAAAACTCTAAGCTGGGCTTCCTTCTCTACCTGTTTGTCCTTGTTTCTCTCCACCTCTTCCTCTAGTTTCTCTGTACAGCTTGCATGCATGTGTATGTGTGTGCATTTCTTTGGGAGGGGTAGAATTAGGTCCTTCAATAAGCCTTTGGAGCCTTAGGGTCATTGGCTATCTGTGTGGAGACCATCATTTGACAAGGACCATGGTGTTGGTCCATGCTGGCTATTCTTCTCAAGAAGCTAAATAGCCACAAGGGATTAAGAGTAAAATGTGTGATTAAACTTTGGACATTAATAGGTTTTAAGCTCACCTAATAGAGAAATCATGATTAAGTCATCAGTGTGTTTGCCACATTATTAGTACATTACTTAAAAACACAATTTGTGCTGAAAGAAACTTATTATGATTATTTTTGTTTTAATGAGACCATAAAATATGCACTCCAGGGAAGAATTCTACTATATTTAGTGTTGGGCAGTACAAGCAAACTTTTTAATACTGGTTTACAATCAGGCCAAAAAGTTGATATTAAAAATCAAAACTGAAATATATGGACATTAAAGTAAGTAGCAGTTGCATCTTCTATGCTTCAGTGCTTAGCATCTTTCAGAAAAATAAGTTTTTATCAACATTCAAGCTACATAAGGACAAGAGAAGAAAGCACAGCAAAGTTAAGTTCTGTAAACTTCAGAGCTAGATTTATTGATATTCAGAAGTGTATAGAATACTATAAATAGCATTTGAAAATCTAATAAATTATTTAAATTTACTGTTTCCTATTAAAAGAACTGTCTTACTGAGGCCTCTCGTTTTAGTATAATCACCAGAATGAATAAAGTAATTAATGAAATGTTTCAATTGTAAACAAATTATTTTTTAAATTATGCATGCATGTACACAAATACCACCCCCAATACACACACACACACACACACACACACACACACACACACACACACGCATGCACATTCACACAAACCTACAAAAAGAACCTTCACAGAAATCAGCATGAAATCAATGCCTTTATGTAGCCCTGAAAGCACTGATAGACCTATGGATACACCTACCGAGTCTTAGAGAAGAGTCATTGACTTTTCTCCCCTGACTATAGTGACAAGAAAAGGAATTCAGAGTCAGCAGTGACATTTTAGTGATCTTTGGAACACAATGTGCAAAAACACAAGGCCGTCTCCAGGAGTGGCTGAGATGTGATAGTCATCACTCTGGAGATTTGAGGGGGAAAAAGAGGCTTACAGTTGTCTTTTATATGTTCTTGTCTTTAAGATAAGGCTATGGACTGAATCACGTCTCAATATTCTTTCTATCTATGGGATTCTAAGTCCCTTGGCAAAAGCAGGACTGTAGGAGTAGTCGGGAGGTAAGATGTGCCAGGGCTAGATAAGTAGCAGGAGAGTCAGTGGAAGAAATGCTGTTGAGTTGTCCACATGAGCTCTTTCTCAGAATGCAAAGCACTGATGATATAATAATGAAACATAAATTTGGTTAAAATTACGTTCAGCAGAACTGTGAAAAGGCTTATTTGGACAACTAAATTGCTTGTAGCCTGCTTTTTATTAGCATCAAGTATCTACTGAGCAAACGTAAGATGCATGCTATCATGCTAGGACTGGCATTAAGAAGTTTTAGTGTAAGTTAGAAAGTGTGTGCCCTGAAAGTGCTTACAATCTTCTAGGCAAGTTCAAATAGTAACACATGCTAATCACTGTATCGAGTAACAGAGGATGGAAAGTTGGCAAGCACCTAAGTCAGAGAGCTAAGGCTGAGAACAGCGTCTTCCAGAGTGTGGTCTAAGACTGCTAACCATAACATGAAGGGTTACCAGATATTTGAACTCTGGCCACAATATCAGACCTTTCCTTACTCAGAGGAATTTAACCATTTGAATTATCGAACAGACTTCTTCAAGGAAGACAAGGTCTGTGGGAAAGGGCAAACTGAAAATTTCAGGCATGCTTGAGTTGCTATGGATGGAACACACACACACACACACACACACACACACACACTGAGCAATTCACACACACACACACACACACACACACACACACAGAGCAATTCCAGTTCCTTTAAAACAGAAGTAGTAAGTTTTGAACATCAGTTTATTACTCAACTAAAAATGTAACTATGGACTTACTTTCCCAAAACAGTTAACCTTGAACCAATTAAAAAAAAGAAAAACTGTGTAGGAATAACTATGACAGAAAACTAAAGTCTGCAAGAAAACTAAAACCAAGTCTGCAATCTTATATGTCTTGCTCAATACAACTGGAAAGCAGACTCAGGATTTGGGGGCAAAAGGCAAACTCCAAATTATCCCCTGCTGCTTAACAAGCATGGGAATCCACAAAGCAGTAGTCTTTTGAAAAACAAAAGTAAGATGTTATGCAAAGTGAAGAAAATCTATGGGTTTCTCTGGTGGCTGAAATAAGTAAAGAAGTGTTAGTCACTCGGTCATGTCCAACTCTTGTCATCCCATGGACTGTAGCCCACCAGGCTTCTCTGTCTGTGGAATCTCCAGGCAAGAATACTGGAGTAGGTAGTCATTCCCTTCTCCAGGGGATCTCCCCAACCCAGGGATCAAACTCCAGTCTCCTGCACTGCAGGGAGATTCCCTGGTTACTCAGAATCTGCCTGCAATGCTGGAGACCCAGGTTCGATCCCTAGGTGGGGAAGATCCCTGGAGAAGGAAGTGGCAACCCACTGCAGTATTCTTGACTGGAAAATTCCATAGACAGAGGAGCCTCGTGGGCTACAGTCCATGGGGTTGCAAAAGAGTTGGACAAGACTGAGCACACACACTGATGGCTAAGTAGTCAAGAATTCACCTGCCAGTGCAGGAGACGTGGGTTTGATCCCTGGGTGGGGAAGATCTCCTGGAGAAGGAAACGGCAACCCACTCCAGTATTCTTTACCTGGGAAACCACAGGGACAAAGCAGCCTGCCAAGCTACAGTCCATGGAGTCACAAAGGAGTCAGACAGGACTGAGCAACCAAATAACAACAATGCATGTGAAGAAAAGCTCAGAGGGATGGTTCAAGCAGAAAGATTGCAAGAGTTAAGCACATGCAGTCAGCTAGGAGCTGACTAAATGGGTACCTGTTCTCTATAAATTAATATTAAAGGGTATTCCTAGGATGAAGAATGTTTTCCTTTGGCAATATCTGTTAATATGGTAGGAAACAAGAAGTTCAGAAATACGAATTAAACTAAGAGGAGGAAATTTTATACTCAATGCCAGAATCTTCCCACAGTTTAAATAATACAACTACTATGTTCAGAGGTTAATTTTTTAAATGTACACATCTCAAATGATAAAAGTATGTATGCAGGAGACATTTAAGTTAAATGAAAAGAAGGCTGTAACAAAATCATTGTAAATCCAGAAACAAGAACTGCGTTAACTCTCTGATAAAAAGAAAATCATTATGTAAGTCATTAACCACTAAGAAACCTCCTAACACCCTTCAATGCAAATCAAATTTTACTGCAATTGTGTACAAAGAAAACTGGAGACAAGCTGATGTACTCTGATACCATTCATTTTATCTAGACTATGTACTCTGGGTACTTGATAGCTCTATATGCTTATTACCTTATATTTGTCCTTCTTGGAGTGGTTATAATCATAAAAAGCTATCCAGTACCCTGAATGCACTGGATAATTAGAATTACAATGACTGCCATCTGAATATACTGTGTGTTATAATTTTCTTTAAGTACATTATTCTGCTCATTGACACCCACTCCCCCAACCCTGCCTTTTGCTAAAGGCCACTCTCCAAGGCAGAGGATACATTTCTTGAGGGAAGTTAGGTTTATCTAAACCAATTTCTTGGGTTGATGTATGAGGTCTCTAATATTTCATCAGGTTCAGTTATTGACTCTACTATACATATTTTTTTATAACCACCTTATTCTGTTTAGAAAGTATATACATTTTTGGTTGTACATGATGCAACTCTGTTTTGATGTAAAAAAATGAAATGTAAACACTTTATATAACAATTTCTTATTCCCTTATAGAAGACCCATTTTAGTATGTAACTATATACTGCTGCCTAATATATTCTTTTCAGAAGAAACCATGTCAGACACAGCAAGGAAGCTACTCTGGGGTTAGTACTAGTGTTCCCATTGGAAACAATTACTCATAACAGAATGAAAACATACTATTTAGGGATGAAGGGACAGACATTATTTATTATGGCACCTCTTCAGAATATCAGAAACCAGTGATAGTATACCACTGCTATAGATGAGGCCAAAGCAATCTATTATCTGTAGATGAGAAACAAATTTAACCTCTACTTTGGTTTTTTGTTTCTCAGTGTACTCTGTATTTCATTTTCGGATTCATACAAATTAAGAACATGCACATGTACGTACACACACTTTTATTAGATTTACCCAGAACTATCTCTAACTCCCTTTAATAATTCTAGACCCTCCTGGGAATTTCAATTTCTAGTTACAATATTTGAGAAGGTTGTTAAGATATTCCTCTCTTTTTCATAATCATATTATCCAAAACATTAATTTACTACACAGTACATTTTTCATTTTAACAGAATTACTAATTTTTCTAATCTATGAAATGTTATATAATCAATAGGGTGATAAAAGGAAAGAATGCAGTAAGTTCTTATTTAAAAGAAATCTTCAGATTCTTTCTTAGAGAAGATCCTTTAAAAGATAGAGGCATGACTTCTCTTTCCAGCAACACAGCTGACTGTATGTGTGGAGAAATCCCTCCTCACGATGAATATCTAAAATAATGAATAAAACATATTTTTAATTCTTTCAGAAGTATGGTTAAGCTGGCAGTAAAGTACAGAAAATAACTGGAGGCAAGAATCTTTAAAAAGAATCCTTTCCAGGGATGAGCAAGTTGTCGTGCTGATATTTGCCCCGTGGTAGGGTGACCATATAATTTATTACCCAAACCAGGACATTTTTAAGTAGAAATAATTAAGCTATAACAAACTCATACTTTTCCAAGTATACTGGATACATGCTCACCCTACCCTGGGGTTACCTGCTGATTCCTGGGAGCAGTTTGGATTTCAGCAGGCCACATGTATACATGGGGAAAGAAGACAAAGCTCAGGGTCTGAATGGGGTGAGCTGTTAAGTCACGGGTGCCTGAACAAAAGCCCAAGCTCACAAAGGGTGACACTTCCAGTGGTTAACTTAAAAAAATAAATAAAAGAAGCGGGAGGGAAGGGAGGAAAGGGAAAAAGAGAAAGAACAGAGAGAAGGAATGAAAAAAAGGAAGTAAGAACTGTCTTGCAACAGGAGAAAGTCTTTTTAACTGGAACTTGATTCTTAGTAGAACAGAAAAACTATTCTTTCCTCTTTTTCTTTACATACATATTAAAAGAAAAGGAAAAAGGAAAAAATGCCTTAAAAATTCTTAAGTGCAAGTATACTCTCATCCAGGTTTCAGGCCAGAATTCACACCATCAAGGTAACCTGGAAAACCTAAAAGTAGGTTAACTTTAAACGACGTCTGGTTGGTAGACTGTCCTTCAGTACCAGAGAAAAGCCAACCAACTCATCCACGGAGAAACATACCTACATGCAGTGCTTAAATAATTCTCACAAAAAATTCCAAGAAATACAAGCTGTTAATAAAAAGAATCACTAAATACATGAGGAAAAAGCATCAGTGAGTCAGAGTCAGCAGAAACAACAGTCTGATGTTACTAACCTAATATGTGGACAATATAAATGAACATGCTTAATACGTTTAAAGAGGAGACTGCAAATGTGATAAGGAAACAAGACTATCAAAACTGACAAAATATATTTAAGAAAACTCACAATTCTTAGAAAAACTTTAAAAATGTAATCTGTAAAAAAAAAAAAATCTAAAGAATTTAAGTTAACCAGAAGATCAAAGACAGTTGGAGAAAATTAATTTTAAAAAAGGAAGACAGAGCAAAAGAAATTACACAGAAAGTTGTATAGAGACAAAAAGAAATGAAGATTAGGAAATATGAAGATCAGAATGAAGAAGCCAAACACATATAATCAAGACTCTAGAAAGAAGAAATATAAAGAGAGAGGGGCAATATTCAATTAGGTATAAGATAACCATTTTCCAAACTACTGAAAGACATTAATCTTCAGATAAATCCCAATGAACTCCCAAACAGGGCAAAGAGAAATCCATACCTAAATACATTGCAGGGAAACAGAAGAACAGCAAAATCAAAACGTAGATCTGGAAAGTAGTCAGAGAAAAATAAACATATTGCATGCACAGGCTTGCTAGATCACAAGACTGACAGCTGACTTCAGACAGTAACAATGGAAGATAGTGGAATAACAGCTTTGTGGAAAATAAGCATTGACCAAATGTTCAGTCCCACCGAAAATCACTTAAAAATTCAATAAAAAGATTTTAAAAATGTCAAAGCCAAAGGACAGGAAGAAAAGATAATAAAATTTTGAAGGCTGGGAACTGTCTTAACAGATCAGTTCTCAGCTGATTCCTGGTTAGCAGTGGGGAGGATAAGAATAAATCTCTGTTAGGCTGTAGAGTCCTGAAACGTCTCAGAAACCTCTGAGACTTGATGCCTCTGTAACTAGAACTGAAAGATAGGTGTGGATGTGGTGAAAGCTATTAATGTTAACCAGTTAAGTATTTAGACTCCTTCCTTGTCACTCAATCCAATGGGTGATCCCATCTCCTGCTGCTGCTGCTGCTAAGTCGCTTCAGTCGTGTCCAACTCTGTGTGACCCCATAGCCGGCAGCCTACCAGGCTCCCCCGTCCTTGGGATTTTCCAGGCAAGAACACTGGAGTGGGTTGCCATTGCCTTCTCCGGATCCCATCTCCAACCCCAACAGAAAACTTGGTTTACCTTTCAGAGAAAACAAGAGAGTCTTTGGACTAGAAGTTGACCTAGGCAGTTGAATACATAGGTATCTTACTAAAATCAAGGGATTAATGGACCATACTTACTAAGGAATACTGAGGTACCCAACCCTCTTTGGCTGTTCATCAACTAGAACAATGGCAGCTAGACATTTTTCTCTAGGCAAATATTTCTTTTCCAAAGAATCTGACTAGACTAAGGGGAGGGAAAACTCCTAAAATACTACCATCTGGGATTCCATAATACATGACTCACCAATGGTTCTCAAAATTGACTGCTCATTGGTATCACCTTGGAAGCTTTAAAAAATAGTGATGCCTGTGTTCCACCACTGAGAATGTCTGACTTAATGCCTTAGGGAGGGGCAGGAGTGCCCTGGGATTTTTAAAAGCTCCCTAGGAGATTCTTACCTTCAGCCATGGATAAGAACCACTGCCCTATAGTGAAACTCAAACACATATTCAAAGCTTCAATCAGATTTTAGTTTTTTACTGTTAATAGCAAGAAGAAAATCAAGGATTACTTAGAAGATCATATGATAAAAATCTCTAAAGCAGAAGACAGAGGCAAAAACAAATAAACAGGTGTCTGGTGGAAGGCCTGGCTTGATAACTGAGAGGACAAATAGGAGCGTGGACTTTGAGTGAATGATTAAGCTGTAGCAGGGTCGATGTCTTTTGTACTGGATGACTGGTGAGCAGTACAGGGACCAGCACCCTCCTTGGTCATACAATATCCCCCTCCTTTGGCAAGCTGATTATTTCAGGGCTCAGTGGAAAAACCTCAAGTATAATTTTAATGGCAGCACAAAAGTCACAGTGACTCTGACGCAGTTGCAAAATTAGAGTATATTCTGTCCTTAAATCTCACCTTAAAAGTTTCCTTTTTCTTCTAAGCTTGCAATTGACTCTTTCTGTAAAGTGTCTTGTGATACTGTGAATTAGGTGATATAAAAATAAAGCACATTGCATTATATAAAGTTTTACTGCTTCTGTGCTATAACATCAAATATGCTTGATTTTCCAGGTCTAATTTGTGTATCTTTAGACTCACTGAGTAGTTTTCACCTTATGAAGAATTCAATAAAATAGTATTAAAAGACACAAAGACTGCTGTCAGATATAAATTCCTTTTATCTTTCCTTTGAGCCTAGGTCTTTGGCAAATATTCTTTTGGATTTGCAAAAAGCATCTCACCAGCAAAGGCCTGCTTAGCTCACACAGAAGTTAAACCAGTTAGCATTTACAAACTGGAATAACCACCTCCAAAAGATACATATTAGCAGGTCTTTGCAACCAGTATTTCCTAAGAGTCACATAAGTGATAAGGAAAATCAGTGTTTTCAAGCCCCAGAAGACAGGGAAACAGTTTGACCATGTACATTTAATAGCTCCTGAATGATTTCAAATGTCACAAGAAGATAACACTTGAATGTGGTGGCCAATTCAATAGAAAAACAATACTAGGATGTTTCCTAGGGCTTCCTAGGAAGGCTTCCAGGCTTCATGGAGAATTTGGTCTTATATGAAACACACTGACAAAAATATACTTGTTCCATATAAAACCTAGAAGTTCAGGGCTTCAGTTATCTGCTATTTGGTTTCAACCTTAGGCTTGAAGGGTGTTAAAAGCCTAAGGTCTGCTTCAGTGTCATTTTTGGCATCTGAATGCATTCACAATCAGTATCATATGTCATGTAGATTCCTATAAAATCTAACAACCAAAGTAATATGAACAAAGTAGGCCATTTGAACTTACAGTTAATATCTGTTTGCTGTCAAATAGAGGTAAGCATGCTGGATGGATACAATCTGGTATGGAAAGTTCTTTCTATATTTTGATATTGAAATCTTAAGAGTAAAAAACTATAATATTGATTATTTTATTATTGATTTCATGTACAAAATTAATTACTAAAAATCAGAATGGTCAAATAAATGGGAAGTAGATTAATATTGCAAATATTAAGAAACAGTGTTTTTGGATCCTTCTCCTAAAGTAAAGGAAATAAAAGCAAATATAAATAAATGAGACCTAATTAAATTTAAAAGCTTTTGTACAGCAAAGGAAACCATCAACAAAATGAAAAGACAACCTTTTCATGGAAGAAAATATTGGCAAATTACATTACCAAAAAGGGATTAATATCCAACATACATAAACAGCTCATTCAACTCAACATCAAAAGACAAGCAACCTGATTGAAAAACAGGCAGAAGGACTAAATAGACATTTTTCCAAAGAGGAAATGCAGATGGCCAACAAGCACATGAAAATGTGCTCAACATCATTAATCATCAGGGAAGGCAAACCAAAGCCACAGTGAGAGATCACCACACACCTGTCAGAATGGCTACCATCAAAAAGTCTTACAAATAACAAAGGCTGGTGAGGACATGGAGTAAAGGGAACCCTCGTACACTTTTGGTGGGAATGTAGACTGGTGCAGCCATTGTGGGAAACAGTATGGAAGTTTCTCAAAAATCTGAAAATAGAACTATCATATGACCCAGCAATTCTACTCCTAGGTATATATCTGATAAAACAAAAACAATAATTTGAAAAGATACATGCAACCCCAATGTTCACAGCAGCATTAATTGCCAAGACATGGAAACAACTTAAGTGTCCATCAACAGATAGATGGATAAAGAAGCTGTGATATATATATATATATACATACATATATATACACACACACATATATATATACACATACATACACATACAACAGAATACAACAGCCATAAGAAAAGAACAAAAATTTGCTATTTACAGCAATATGGATGGAGTTGAAGTGCATCATGCTAAGTGAAATAAGTCAGAAAGAGAAAGAAAAATTCTGTATGCTATGACTTACATGTGGAATTTAAACAAATACAATAAACTAGTGACTATAACATGTAAGCTGCAGACTCACAGATACAGAGAACAGACTAGTGGCTATGGGAGCGGGGGGGGGCGCTACAGAAGTAGGGAGTGGGAGGCAGAAACTACTGGGTGTGACACAGGCTTAAAGTGGTATTATAAGACATTGGGAATACAACCAACATTTTATAATAAATGTAAATAGAAACTAAGCTTTAAAAATTGCATAAAAATTTTAAAGGAACAGATTTTCTAGATATCTTTAGGAAAAATATTATAAGCTTTGAATCAAAATACGCCATAAAATTTTTAAAATAGCAGGCCAACAATTAGAGATTAAATAATATCATAATTCTAACCTTTATAATATTATTTGGTAAGCTAGCATTCATAACCTTAAGCAAAAACGTTCTATTGTAGTTCTGTTCCACATATGAGTTTCAAGAAACAATTCTATTTGAGAAATTTTCATGTCATGTAAGGATAAATTTAAGGTAGATGTCAACTTTGCCACCTCAAAATTTCATAAGAGGAAAGGCTCCAAAATAACATATGATGACATCTGTGATAAATTATCTTCCATTTAAATGGAATAAATATCAAAGGAAGGAAGAATACAGAATTAGAGAAAAATGAGCTGTTTCAACTCAGACTGGAGTTGAAAATGTTCATAGTAGCATTACTGTGCTGCTATGCACTATATCATGTGATAGATACAGTGTTCACAGGGGACATTGCTGAGAATTCTGGTTCTGACATTATTAGGTCAAATTTTAATATTCTGACTACAAAAATGTAATAAAAGTATATTATATATTGGGGATATATTTTCTGAGTTATTCTTATTTGCTAAAAGTCTAGTCTATGTTGCTGACCATTTTGGTCTTAGTTTCCATTTGGTCAAACTATATATCCGATGTGCCTCTGAAGTAACATTCTATATCATGTAATAAGAAAGAATAGAATGAACAATGAGGCATTCATGCATTTACTCTTGGAATTCACCTTACTAGGAATTTCACGCTAAATAATCAAATCACATTTCTTTTTCAACTACTGTATTGTTTCAGGGTGAAAATCTTTACATATTTGTTTGTAGTAGGGAGAGATTTTATTGAACCTAGAATTATAAAACAAAAGCTTATAATGGGATCATATATCTAACATACATTATTCAGTAGTGGGTATCTGGTCAGTGTGACTGATTACACGTAAGGCCATAAGATACAACATATGGATCTGGGGAAAAACTCCTAAAAATATATCATTTATTTTGTTTTATCTGTGCCCAGAGGAGAAATCCAAATAGATAAGCTACTCCACTAAATACTTGGGAAAAGGACTTGCCTAGATGCCAAATACATTTATGCAGAACCATAAAAGAGAGTGAATTCACAGAGTGTCAGACATTTGTGGTAAAGAGGCCTGAAAACCAAGAGAGAGAAATAATGGTTTGTTTCATTAGTAGTCCATGCTCTCAGAATTAGGTAGTGCCACTTTGATTTGAAATGCATGTGCTCACCTCACACTGATGGGATGTACCAATTCCACCTTCTAATCATAGTCCACAGGGCCATTGTCTAAAGTGAAATGTAACCTCCAAGCGAAACACATAAAATGATGGAAAAAGTATTTTCCTCACTCAAGTGAAATCTGGTTTTATGATGTTCTTGCTCAAGAGACATCTGTTAGCATATTTGGATTTAAATGTTCAGATGTGCACTTTGTGCCAAGAAAATGCTTCCAATATAAATGCCCTGACAACAAGTCTTCTTTAGGAGAACAGCTTTGAGTTTCACAGCTTAATTGGTTGGAGCCCAATCATGTTGTTGGTAACTAGGGCCTCTCTTCTATTTAACTTGTACAACAGTAGTATCACCTCTCCAACATTAGGGGTTGTTTTGTTTTGTGTCTTAAGAAAAGAAAAAAGGAAGATGGCATAACTTAGTACCTATATTAGCTGTTAGGACTGCAGTCTACTTATACTTTTATAATGATTTCTTTTACAGCTTTATGTTTGTCATCAAGGAAAAGGGAACAAAGAGCTTTGGAACAGTGAGTTTTGTGTATTTTCTGCACATGATGTATTAGCTTTTTCCTATCTCTTCACAGTACTACTAGAGTTCACACTGACTGAAAAGTAACATACTAACAGAATTTAGTGTGTTTAGCGATTGGATACGGTCCTTTTCAAATGAAGTGTGTTGAAAATGGCAGTCCCCATCAATCCTTTGGCCAGTAGTTTTTTTATATGTATGAAAACACTTATTCTGTTTCCAATCTTTACCCTTGAAATGACTCCGTTTCTAATAAATACTAATACCTAAAACTTGAGAATCATTTAAACTGAAAGCTAATGTTAAACCTTCATGACTTCTAAAATATTAAAATGTCATCATAAAAGCTACATTTTTAAAGGAGTTACATAAATTGTGTTTTATGATGCATTGTCTTATCATTTCTCAAGAAGGGAATCTGAGCTGTGTTAGACCGCAAGTTTTTATACTAGCTAAAAAGATTTTTAAACAAAGGAGGAAAAGACAATAGTGTAATAATAATTTTGTAAGAGTATGTAATGTACCAAATTCTCCATTTGGTCTTTTCACTGTCTTTAACTGGCAGGAAATCTGTGATAATTTATAGTATAGAGATTAATTAATAGAGGTGAGGATTTAATAATCTTTTAAACTTATTTTCTCTACATTTTAAAGACATATATCTAGAACTAAATTTCTTTCTGCTTACCCTTGCTGAGAAAATTTCATTTCCTAAATCTGCACCTCTGCCTGCCAGAGAAATATGCTCAAGATGTGGTCTGTTTCATGGCTTGATACACCACAATAAATTGTTAATGATACATTACTGTGCCAAAAAAAAACAAGCAAACGCAATACCATGTTCTCTGTACATTTCAAACAGAGCTAGGAAATTTCAAAATACTCCTTTCAACTCTCTAACATCAATATCACCACCAATAAACAAGTATTAAACACCTGCACTAAACTTACAGCCCCATGTTAGATGTCGTTGGGTATCCACATTCATTCACAGCAGCCTGTGCTTTACAGTATACAAAGATATATGAAAATATATAGTAATTATTCACTACCTTTCCCAAGAACCAATCACTCAAATACAGAAATACCCAAATTGATTATTATCAGCTGATATATAAAGAAATGGCACAAAAGGTCAAGACTAGCTCACCTGAAAAAAAGAAAACTGAATAAAAAATTAGATGCCTTAATTTAGTATATATGATAGCTTTAAAACCCTTGCCACTATGAATATTAAACTCTACCAGAATGGCACATTTTACAGGTTCTATTTTCTCTCTGGCTTCTGGTGCTTCAAGCTTCACGTTAGTGATTTATGATTTATAATGTCAGTCAAAGCTCTTAATAAAAATACAGCTTTATGTCACTCAGTTGGGAATAGAATATTTTCCTTCTCTCTCTCTGTAGGGTCCCACATACATATTGAATATATTTTAGGAGTAATTACTAAATATGAGGTTACAGGGCCACCACTGATTGTAATCACATGCCACTCAAAGTTCTTCCTGATGGGACAGTGAACTGATCAGAAATACCTTTCTGCTGCTACCATCACAAATTTGAGTATTCTGGGATAAAAGCACACAGAAGGCTTTCATTCTCCCTGAAAGGCAGAGACCTCCAGATACCTTCAGAGTCCAATCATGTCAGGCTCTGGGGTTTGAGAAATCCATCCTTCCTACACAGGCTGACCTCATGCAAGTGGTTTTCAAAGTAAGCTACATTCATTCCAGGGGCTTGTAAGATTATGATTCACTAGTTAGAAAAGAAAATAACTAGAACTTAAATTACTGGTAGCTTTACTGTATACTCAATTTGGGCTTCCCTTGTGGCTCAGTTGGTAAAGAATCCACCTGCAATGTAGGAGACCTGGCTTCGATCCCTGGGTTGGGAAGATCCCCTGGAGAAGGGAAAGGCTAGCCACTCCAGTATTCTGGCCTGGAGAATTCCAAGGACTCTACAGTCCATGGGGTCGTAAAGACTGAGAGACTTTCACTTTACTGTATACTTTGAATTGTCTAGGTGGTGCAAGTAGTGAAGAACCCCGAAGGAGGGCATGGCAATCCACTCCAATATTCTTGTCTGGAGAATTCCCATTGACAGAGGAGTCTGGTGGGTGGCACTGCACAACACAGCAAAGAGCTGGACATAACTGACGTGACTGAGCACTCACACACAGAGTGTAATAATACTAGAGGAGTACACGTATAAAATTTATAAACACATATATCAAGAGTGCCCACTTAAAAATCCTTTTTAACAGCTTTAGCAAGATATGATTTGCCCATTTAACATATACAATTCCACGGTTTATAGTATATTCACAGAGGTGTACAATCATCATCACAAAAATTTAAGAACATTTTCATCACCTCAGAGAGCAGGCTTATATATTTTAGCTATCAGACTCCCTACTTACCCATCTCTTCAGTCCTAAGCAGTCACTATTTTCTGTCTTTACAGATTTGCCTATTCCAGACATTTCATATAAATGGAATCATATAATGTGTGATCTTTTGTGACTAGCTTCTTTCGCTTAGCATAACGTTTTCAAGGTTTATCTATGTTGTAACATGTATTAGCATTTGATTCCTTTTAATGGATGCATAACATTCCATTGCATAGCTATACCATATTTTGTTTAGCCATTCATCAGCTGATGGACATTTGGTTTTTTTTTCACCTTTTGGCTACTGTGAATAATGCTCTGAATATTTATGTTCAACTTTTCATATGCACATATGTTTTCATTCCTCTTGGGTACACACCTAAAAGGGGAATTGCTGAGTATAATGTAACTCCACATTTAAGTTTCTGAGGAACTGTCAGACTGTTTTCCAAAGTGGCTGTACCATTTTTAAACTGCCGGCATCAGTTTATGAGGGTTCTAATTTCTCTAAATCCTTGCCAACACTTGTTGTTATCAGACTTTTTGATCCTAGCTATTCTATTGGGCATAAAGTGGTATCTCACTGTAGTTATATAATAGCATTACCTTGATATTGTTCATTTTTGATGTGCATTTTTTTTTAAACTAATGGTGTGCATCATCAAGAAGTTGCAAGGCAAGGGGTATAAAGTCCCCTGGCCATTTCAGAGGCAGTTATCCCCCTAAGGAAAGCCCCAGAGCACATTCTGAAGTAAAAACATGAGCTCTTATCCAAGACATTTAGCTCCTTGTGGATGACATATAAACCAAGTCCAAAAGCATGAGAAACTAGTGGGAGAATCAAAGATCAACCAGATGTAGATGACACTTAGATACCTCCTCCAAATCAAGGTAGTTATATAACTCTGAGAAACATATGGAGAATCACCTCCAGTGATGCCACTACTTAAGCTGATGGCTGGCTCAAGGTCCTGACGAACAGGTGGTAGCAGCAAAGCTATAGTCATTTCCTGGCACACCATCAGCTATCTATGAATGGCAACCTTTGCGACAACTCTGAGGGAGCACCCTATTAGCATTAGAGGCCATGGCCTGTGTCTGTATAAATGGTTTTCCCTAGTACACAACAAAAAGAATGACACAGAATTTTAAAAATACAGCAAAATATAAGTAATTTAAAGAATTGCCCTTTTTTGGCCAAAAGTATATCCACTCTATATTTTGGTATTATGGGACAAAGGTGACAGTCAACATTTTACTTAGCAAAATTACTTTTGGAAATTGCACAAGTTGGTGAAACCCGAAGTCTGGAAACTCTCACTTTAGTATATGCCTTCCACTCTATAAAGAACCTATGGTCTCCCTAACTCACTCTATTCATTGCTGCTTTTATATGCTTATTTCTACTGCGTCCCTAACCCTAGAACACCAAGTTTTCAGATTCTATGTATTTTTTAAGGCCCCACTTCTTATGCAGTGAGTTAGTCACTCTGTCAATGTACTCAAATATTTATTGAGCATCTAAGTGGAAGGCACCATGCTTGGCTGAAAGAATTAGAGGTGTGTGTGCCAAGATGATTAGCTCATGTACCCTATTCTTAAGGGTTTTATATACTATGCTCTCCACCAAGTCTTCAAGTGTTCAAACTGATGAACAATTTCTGAATCACATCACCTAAATGGAATGGTGAGGGGCCAGACAATTTAAAATCAGAGCTGCTTTGGAAAATCTACGACATATAGGTCACAGTACCTACTACAGTAGACAGTCTCTAAGAGAAGGTTTGCTGGATGAGTTGTAACTTTAAATAGGAATGAGGTCAATAATAAAGGTTTGTACCTTAAGTGAAATCAGCAAAGCAGAGCTTCCTATCTTCCTAAATCTAAGAACTAATGTTAACAAACCTGATTATTTTACCAAGAAAGAAAATGCTCTAATGATTAATTCTTTTAAACTAATCCTTTTTATACCTCTAACACCAGAGTGGTTGTTGCTGAATAAAAAGTCTCTTGTTTCTCTCTTTTTCTTTTTCATAGCCTTTCTCGCTCTAATCCTCACCCTGCTGAATTTAATTGCCTTGGCAATGCCAAAACAATGTCTGATCCAAATAGGTCAGCATTGATCGCTCTAAACCAATTGGTTCCTTCATTAGCAAGAAAATGAAGTAAAGAGAAAAGGCAGGTGGCTCTCGAACAGGCAGCTGGGCTTCTGCTCCTCTTACAGTGTCTCTCTCATTAAATGGTAGCTGATCGATCGGCAACTTGCTCAAAATCCACAAAAACTATTTATCACTCCTGACACAGATCCATTTTAACAGGCCACTCAACTCAAGATTTGGACACCCCAGACTGTTTGTGTGGCCCGTCACATTCCCCCCATACAAACCTCTCTGGAGATCATATGGAGAAAGAGAAGGACACATCATCCAAACTCCCACCACCTGGCAGGGCACCAAGTAAAACCTTGAGTGACTAATCCCACCAATGAGTCTTAGGAGCGAAGGGTTCCCAGGGGGAGGCTCTAGAGTCTGCAGCATGGTAAAGGCAGACAGGGAAGAACTAGTCTTAGTGATACCAGTAAGTGTGGAAGTAAGCAGCGATCTAAAACTATCAACTGTCACCAAAGGGAAGGAGAAGAAAACAAGGTGGGAAAGGTAATGGAAAAGAACGAGAGAAAAACACATACACAGGAAAAGCACAATACACTCATATTGTACCACTTCAGTTGATTGGGAAGCAAACTAAGGAAGAAAGCAGGCAGTTTTGTCAGATGGTCCAGGAAACTAGTTTTCTGCCAGAATCAATGAGTCTCTTATTTCTGGGGTCATGTGACTGATTACATAAAATACTGCTAAGCACTGCTTCAATCTATGCAAAACAGCCTAGGGAAGGGAGGTATTAACTTGAATATGACTGAGCATGAAGGACAAATTCCACACTTGGCACTTTACATAAGATATCTTACTAAACCGGATGCTAATCTTATAAAAAGTCATTTCTATCCTCATTTCACACACTAAAAAGAAAAAAATCAGAAATATAAAGTAACTTGTCCAACGACACACAGCCAGTAATAAGTGGCAGTCAGAATCTGAATGTAGTTCTGTTCAGTCACAAAGTACACGCCCTTTTAATGAACCTCCAGTAAGGAATTTGAAAATGAAAAAGTAAATACAGGATTAACTTATGGGGCTTCCTTGTTGGCTCAGTGGTAAAGAATCCACCTGTCAATGCGGGACACATGGATTCGATCCCTGGTCCAGGAAGATCCCACAGCTGCAGAACAACCTAGCACATGCAGCACAACTCCTGAGCCTCTGCTCTAGAGCCTGGGAGCTGTAACTACCGAAGTCTGCACATCCCAGAGCCCGTGCTCCGAGAGAAGCAATGGCAATAAGCCTGTGCACCACAACCAGAATAGCCCCCGTTTGCCACAACTAGAGGAAAAGCCCACACAGCAATCAAGAGCCAGCACAGCCAAAATAAATAAAAATTATAAAACAGAATTAACTTATAAATTATGAAAATAAAGAAAAACATACGATATTTTTAAAGAAAATGAAAAGAGTGAAAGGAACAAGTAACCACATGTTTGTGTACTTTCTCCCAGTGGGTTCTTAGTAACTAATCTCAGTTCTTCACATTCTTTGGGGAGCAAGCAGAGTCAGCATTGTTGGCAAGCTTCCTCTCACTTGCTGCCTTTCGATATAGCTAACAGGGTAGCTGAAGAGAACTGGCCTTAAACACAATCAAGGTCAATTTTCTCCTAAATTTCAAATCCAGAATCAATTTACTTACACTTACATGTTAGTAATTCCTTGTGTTAACAGAATCAAGATCCAAGAAAAACTATTCACTTCTCATACAATCTGAAGCTTTACCATAGTTAGTAAAAACGCACTTATCAATATATTGAATTTATTCAACATTCACAAAACACCTTCCATGTTCAAGGAACCCACGCAGCCTTAATAAACACTATTATAGTTATTAAACACAAAAATCAATTATCTGAAATGCTGCTGCATTGTTGACATAATGAGGAATATTGGCAATATTTGAAATAGGAAGTAATCAAGAGATAAATTTTTGTAAATAATCAGAATTATCACTAATAATACACCTGTAGAGATGCTGAACCTCTCAAAATCATTATTCCATCAAAAAGAATAGGAGAAAAAAAGGAAGGAAGGAGAAAAGGACATTTATTAGGGGCCTATTATCTGCTGGGCGCTATGTCATGCCCTGGGGATTCAGAAATGAAAAGACCAGAGCACTCCTCTGCAAGAGTTCAGAGTCTAGTAGAAGAGACAAGATGTCTGTTGTATCGTCCATCCATCATCCACTCATCCTTTCCTTTATCTTCCCAACCAACAACTATTTACTGAGAACCTACAATGTGTTGCCAAGCCTTGTGCCGGGCACTGGAGAGACAACAGTGGACCAGAAAGACATGGTCTCTGTCCTCATGAACTCAGAGTCTAATGCAGGAGACAAGCCAGGAAACAGGCAACTGTGATGAAAATGCGCAGCTGATGGGAAGACAAGGCAGTCTGACAGCAGGGAGTCATGGGTGGCAGGTAGGGTCAGAATATTATGGGTTAAAAAAAAAGAACTCTCACAGTAAGCTACATCGGAGTTATAAAGGCAAACAAGGAAAAGAGAAACAGAGAGGGAACTCTTTGGGGTAATACAGAATAATACATAGGACCCAGGTGCAAGTAGGGCACGCTAGAATGACTTAAGGAAATGCTACATATGTGTGTACCCAGCCTCCAGCATGGCCTCTGATGGCTGACTTCTGCTATTCATGTTTTTGTGTAGATCCCTCCCATTTCAATATGGAATCATGAAAATAATGATATATATTTCTGAGACTAGGTTAAAAAGGGAAGAAAACATGGTGGCTTCTGCTTTGCTCCCTCTTGGATCACTTTCTCTGGGGGAAGATGGCCACCATGCTATGAGGCCACTGCAGCAGTCCTGTAAAGAAGCCAATATGGAGAGAAACTCAGGCCTCTAAGAGTCAATGTCAACGAGCTGGCCATATAAATGGCTGCTTTTAAAAGTGAATCACTGAACACTAGTCAAGCCTTTGGATGATCACAGCCATGGCTGACATCTTGACTACAATCCTGTAAGAGAACTCAAGCTTGAATCATCCATCTAAGTTACTCTCAAATTCCTAACCCATTAAAACCGTAAGGTAATAAATATTTATTGTTAAGTCACAACATTTGGGGTAATTTGTTATCCAGCAGGTAAGTAACACACATAGTATTTAAGACAGGAGGGAGGACCTTGAGACCAGAAGATAGACAGGTAGGCAGGGCCAGATCAAGTAAATTTTTGAACAAGATGGGTGTTGGACTTTATCTTGAAAACAATGAGGAGTCACTGGAGGTTTTGAAATAGGAGAATGATAGGTTTGCATTTCACAAGAACACATGGCTATAGAATGGAAAATGGACTGAAGAGAAGATAAAACCAGTCAAAATGCTCAGTCACATGTTGATGCAAATTTATTAATTTTTTATCATCGTTTTACTACAATTCTTTTTTAAATTAATTTATTTTTATTGAATTGATTCAAGGATTCTCTCAAAGACCTTCAACTTTCTCATTAACCCATGCTGCATTGCACCCTGTGGATTTGGATAAAACATTATACTGCTTTCTGAATAGTTGTCAAGGGGGCAGAGGAAGCGCAGAGGAATTAGCTTCCCATGGGGTGAGCTCAGACTAATGGGAAACAGAAGAGGGGAGGAAACTACGTTTGCTGGACAGTCTGCTCTGCGTCTCTACAGTGGTGTTGAGGTGGCCAGCATGGTGGGCATCCCCAGTAGCTCAGCTGGTAAAGAACCTGCCTGCAATGCAGGAGACCCCGGTTCAATTCCTGGGTTGGGAAGATCCCCTGAAGAAGAGATAAGGCTACCCACTCCAGTATTCCTGGGCTTCTCTGGTGGCTCTGTTGGTAAAGAATCCACCTGCAATGCAGGAACCCTGGATTTGATCCCTGGGCAGGGAAGATCCCCTGGAGGAGGGGCATGACAACCCACTCCAGTATTCCTATCTGGAGAATCCCCATGGACAGAGAAATCTGGTGGGCCACAGTCCATGGGGTCAAAAAGACGGACACCACTGAGCAACTCAGCACACACAGCACACAGCAGCCAGCATGCTAGACTACATCATCATTTTTCCTTACCTGACCTTTGCCCTCACCATTCTGGGCTGGAACCGACCAAAGACAATGTCAGGACTCTAATCCTTGCTTCAGATTCTGTATTTTATAGTTATGATGTTGAATATAGTAACCACTAGCCATAGCTGGTAGAAATGTGACTAGTCCAAATTGAGATATGCTACAAGTATAAAATTCACACTGATCTTTGAACTTGTTATTTGATGATAATTGATATTGTTATTTGTGACAACATGGATGAACATAGAAGACACTATGCTAAGAAGGACAAATACTACATCATATCAATTATATGAGGAATCTAAAATAGTCAAACTTACAAAGACAGAGAGAGTAAAACAGTAGTTGCCAAGGGAGGGGAAATGAGGCAGTATTAGTCAAGGGGTACAAAGTTTATACAAGATAAACAAAACCTAGAGATCTACTGTATAGTACAGTGCCTATAGTTAACAATACTGTATTGCTATACATAAATATTTGCTAGAGAGAGTTATGTTAAGTGTTCTGATCATTATCACCATCATAACAGTTAAAAACAATAATAATAATAATAAATAAAGAGTACAGGAGAAAACTTTTGAAATGATGGATAGGTTCATGGCATAGATTTTTGGCTTCATGGGCATATATAAATTTATTTCCAAACTCATCAAGTTGTATACATTAAATGTGTAGAGTTTTTGTACGTGTGTTAAAATATAAGAAATGGTTTCAAATATTGATTACATGTTGAGTTGATTATATTTTGGATATAATGGCTTAAGTAAAATAAATTGCTAAAATTAATTTTACTTGTTTCTTTTGCCTTTTTAATGTAGCTACTAGAAAATTTAAAATAATATATTTCTATTGGATAGCACAGTTCTAGAGAACCAAGAATACTACAATTCATAATTTAGTCAAGAAAAGAGCAGTGAGTTATTGCAATGGATATGTAGAAAAGAGGGTGGATTTAGAAAAGAATTTAATGAGGAAGAGTTGCCATAATTGAAACAACTCGATGGGGAAGAGGGAGGAATGAAAAGTGCTGCCCAGCTTTTGGGATGGGGCAACTGAGCAGTCTTTTCCTGAGATGGGAATGCAGGAAGACCACCATGGGGGAATGTAAAATTAATCAGCTTGAAGTATTTTGTTGTGAGCTGGGGTGCTACATGTCACTCTGAGGAAGCTATGCAGTGGCCAGTGTGCTTGCGGGATGTGCATGAGAAAGATCTAAGCAAGAGATGAAGTCTTTTATCGAATGATGCCACTTGAGCCCATGAGATTGCCAGGGGAGAGTACACAGAGTGAGAAAAGGAGAGCACAAATAAACAAATACATTAAAAATATTGTTCTAGCTTATAATTGGTGTTATACCAAAAACAGAGCAGGATCAAAGGACAGTGAGCTATGGGATAGGGTTGGGAGACTATTCAAGTCTGGGGGTAACTGAGATGGGAGCAAAGAAGAATGCAGGACAGAGAAAGTACATCCTGTGTAGAAGAAATACCAAGTACAAATGCACAAAGTTGTCAAATGGCCAGACAAGTTCAGGGAAACCCCAGGAGCCTGGAACACAGACGATGAGGAACAGAATGGGAGCAACCACGTGGGCATAGAGTGGGCAGATCATGAAGAGCTTTGTGTTTTATGCTAAGGACCTTGGACTTTACTCCATGGGCAAAGAGGAGTCCTGAAAATTTTTAGGTAGGGGAGTGACATTTGATTTTTATAATGTTCTTTAAGGTACATGCTCTTAACTGAAAGAAGCCCTCATTCACTTGGCCCTGACATTATCACTGGGTTCTATGGAGCACAATCTGAAAACCCCTGAACTCGATGACTTCTCTAGGCTTTAAGATCTAGTCTATAGTAAAAAGATTTGGTAAGAAAAGCTTAAAGTTGTTGAGCCAGTTTTACAAGTCTTTCTCCTCATTCTCCTTCCCCCATTCTCCTTTCTCATTCACTCACTCTCCAATAATAATAAGCATGGTAAGACTGAATGCCAGGGATATGAGGCTATACCAAGGAACTATTACTGTTCATTTTGCAGCAGCATATCACATATTCAGACAAAATGCCAGGAAAAAGAATACTCTCTTGTCATCGAACAACTCAAACTAAAAAGAGATAATAAAAGTCACAGGCTGATTATCCAGCAAAGGCCTGCTCCAGGCCCTCTCACCATCCGCCATGCACTGCTCTTCAACCCTTAATGATGCCATTGCCCACTTTACCCTTCCCCCATAGGTAAACATGTCAGGAAAAGGAGGAAACCACAAAACAAGTTAGCTGTGATAATGGAGAAGAAAATCAATCTAATGGTTGAAAGGCAGCTTAGTAATCTGCTTATTTCAACTATACAAGTCTAAGAAATTATTTTTTCCCTAATTTATTCTCATATCCACTTTTTAAAAGGTATTTTATTTTACAGCTAGGACAGTGACTTGTCCAGAGTCACACACTCCCTGCTCCTCTGAGTTCAGATTCCTAGTCATCATGTTACTTTCATTCCACTGAGACCTTCTAAGGTGAAATACATTTCACAACGCTAAGATGGAAAAACATTTGTTTTTACTAGGGAAAGGTTTGCTTTTCAAATAAATAGAATCTAACAACAACCTTCACCAGTGTTCCTTATAATACAATAGCAGGTCCTAAGGTGGGAAAAATTTGTAAACATTTTGCACAACACTGAGAAATGACTATGTTTCAAAAGCCAAATGAGTTTCTGAATAAAAACTAAATTAAACCCATTATAAAAAACTTTTCAATGGACCATATCTAAATTCCACTGACTTCTTAAATCTTTCTGGACTTTATGTAATACTACCCAAATACAGAATATTTAGAATATTTGGAAGTAAAGCTCTAAATCTTAAAATTGCCTATTAGTTGAACTATAAATACTATATGCATATATTAAAATGAAAAGCAATGGTGCAACAGAAAGAATGCTGGATATGAGACTATGAAGACTTTAGTTTTGCTATGCTACCAACTCATTCTGTGGACTGTACAATTAGGTTGGTGCAAACGTAATTGCAGTTTTTGTATTGTTGAAATTTGCCATTTGATTTTGGAATACATTCTTAATAAATGTGGTCATGCTATACATCATTTTAATGCACATTTCTTGCTTTATGTATTTTTCGCTAATGACTTACTACTTGTTTATTTTATATGTTATTTTGGATTGTGGAAATGACGTAAGGCAAAAAGCAAATTCAAATGATTTCCTTATTTGAGTTCAAAATGGGTCCTAAAACATGGAGACAACTCACAACATCAACAACGCATTTGGCCCAGGAACTGCTAATGAATATAAAGTGCAGTGGTGGTTCAAGAAGTTTTGCAATGAAAACAAGAGCCTTGAAAGATGAAGAGCGTAGTAGTGGCTGGCCATCAGAAGTTGACAATGATCAATTGAGAACAATCATAGAAGCTGATCCTCTTGCAACTACACAAGAAGTTGCCCAAGAACTCGTCACTGACCATTCTGTAGTCGTTCAGCATTTGAAGCAAACTGGAAAGGTGAAAAAGCTTGATAAGTGGGTATCTCATGAGCTGACCAAGAATTAAAAAAAGAAAAGTAATTTTCAAGTTTTGTTTTCTCTTATTCTATGAAACATCAATAAACTATTTCTCAGTTGGATTATGATATGCAATGAAAAGTGGATTTTATACAACAATAAGCAATGACCAGCTGAGTGGCTGGACCAAGAAGAAGCTCCAAAGCACTTCCCAAAGCCTAATTTGCACCAAAAAAGCTCATGGTCACGTTTTGGTGGTCTGGTTGCTCATCTGATCCACTACAGCTTTCTGAATCTTGGCAAAACCATTAAATCTGAGAGGCATACTCAACAAATTGATGGGATGTACCAAAAACTGCAATGCCTGCAGCTGGCACTGGATAACAGAAAAGGCCCTATCCTTCTCCATGACAACGCCTGACCACACGTTGCACAATCAACACTTCAAGAGTTAAACAAATCTGGCTATGAAGTTTTGCCTCATCTGCCATATTCACCTGGCCTCTCGCCAAATGACTACCACTTCAAGCATCTCGACAACTATTTGCAGGGAACACACCTCCACAACCTGCATGATGCAGAAAATGCTTTCCAAGAGTTCATCGAAACCCAAAGCATGGATATTTAAGCTACAGGAATAAACAGACTTATTTCTTGTTGGCAAAAATGTATTGATTGTAACAGTTCTTATTTTGATCAATAAAGATGTGTTTGAGCCTAGTTATAATGCTTTAAAATTCACAACCCGAAACTGCAATTACTTTTGCACCAACCTAATAACCTTCCTGAGTGTCAGTTCCCCTGTTAGTAAAGTGAGGTTACCAGTGAGCTAGTAAATAACTTTAATTCCCTATTACATGCTCACCAACCACTCTGGATGGGTTTGATTAACTACAGTAAAAACTGAATTGCCCACCCCACAGTCTATTTTTCTCTTCTTAGTAAAATAACCTTCATTATTTTTTAAACTTTGCACATAGCCACCTACCTGGGGGAAAAAAAAACAAAACACAATTTCCAAACTCCTTGCAGGTAGCAAGGAGTAGCCATTTGAATATGTTCTGACCAAAGAGATGTAAGGAAGGAGGATTGTGCCAGATATTCAAGAAGGTTTCTTAAAAGTTGCTGACTCAGCTAAGAAATACATTCTTTTGCACTTACTCCCTTCTTTCATCCTGCTATCTGGAATTCTGTCATGATAGCTGGGAGTCCCAGCAGCCATCCTGGACAAGGAGGCAATCTTAAAAACAGAAGCTAGTATGAATGATGGCAGAACAGAAAAAAGGAACCAATTTTCACATTTTTGTGGAATTACCAGAGCAGTTCCCAGGGACTACCATATAAACCCAGTCCTATATTCAACCTGTTTTTAAATGAGGATATTACTCTTGTGTGGGCTTCCCTGGTGGCTCAGTGGTAAAGAATTCACGTGCCAAAAAGGAAATACAGGTTCAATCCCTGGATCAGGAAGATCCCTGGAGAAGGAAATGGTAACCCATTCCAGCATTTGTGCCTATAAAATCTCATGGACAGAGAAGACCGGTGGGCTATAGTCCATGGGGTTGCAAAAGAGTCAGACATGACTCTGGTGTGCTTAAATCCATAACATTTTTGGTATGCAACTGAGTTCTAGCTGATACAGTACCCTTCCCATGTGATCTCATAAAACCCTACATTTCCCTCATTTTAATACTTATCATACTTGTACAGTAATTGCTTTTACTTGTCTGCTTCCCCAACTAGACTTTAATTCTGGTGAAAGTAGCACTGCATCTATGTCATCTGCTGTTGAATCCAGAATGCCTGGCATATAGTGGATAATAAATACCCATATAATGATTGACAACTTTCTCTGTAAGAAAAAGGAGGAAGAAGAAAAGACAAAGGAAGGTGTGATAATCAATGCATTAAGGCATCTGTCTGTTTCACAGACTTACTGGAAGACAGAATAAGTCAGCATACGTAAAAGCACTATAAATTATAAAGTATATCACACATGTGGATTAATTGTATGTAAGTGAGAAAAAATATATTACCATACCTCTTAGTTATACTGAGGCCATTAGAGTTATTCAGCAGTTCCTTTTCCCCCTAGGTTTTTCTCCATTGTAGGTACCATTCTAACCCTTTAACCTTCTCCTAAAGCACTCTACCCAACCCTTGCCCAATTCACTCTCAGAGGTGACTCTACCTCCTACTTTATGAGGAAAATGGGGGCCATCAGACACTGTGTCTTCTAATTCTCCTCCTTTGCACTGTATTTCCCCATTCCTGTCACTTTTCCTTTTCAATGACTACCTCTCCACTTCTGTTCCTGATCCCACACTGTCCTGCTTCCTTCACTAATTCTTTTCTCCATCTGTCCTGTCAGGTACTACTTCTCTCTAGAATCTTTAGATCATGGCATCCGGTCCCATCACTTCATGGGAAATAGATGGGGAAACAGTGGAAACAGTGTCAGACTTTATTTTCATGGGCTCCAAAATCACTGAAGCTGGTGACTGTAGCCATGAAATTAAAAGATGCTATTTCCTTGCAAGAAAAGCTATGATAAACCTAGACAGCATATTAAAAGCAGAGACATTACTAAGACAATAAAAGTCCATCTAGTGAAAGCTATGGTTTTTTCAGTAATCATGTATGGATGTGAAAGTTGGACCATAAAGAAGGCTTTGTGTCAAAGAATTGATGCTTTTTAATGTGGTATTGGATAAGACTCTCGAGAGCCTCTTGAATTGCAAGGAGATCAAACCAGTCAATCCTAAAGGAAATCAATCCTGAATATTCATTGGAAGGACTGATGCTGAAGCTCCAATATGTTGGTCACCTGATGTGAAGTGCCAACTCACTGGTAAAGACCCTGATGCTGGGAAAGACTGAAGGCAGGAGGAGAAGGGGACGATAGAGGACGAGATGGTTAGATGGCATCACTGACTCAATGGATGTGAGTTTGAGCAAGCTCCAGGAAATGGTGGAGGAAAGGGAAGCCTAGTGTGATGCAGTCCACGGGGCTGCAAAGAGTCTGACATGACTAAGTGACTGCACAACAACAGCAAGAATCTTTAACAGCTCTCTCTCCACAAGCCACTTCCTCTCAGATCCGGTCCTGAAACCACACATCTGTTGTTACCCAATTCACTCTGTAAGTAATCATCCCCCTCCTTATTTTTCTTAAATTCACAGTTCATACACACTCTTTCCACTTCATTTCAGACTTAGCTTCTTTAATGTACCCTTTTCCTCCCTTGCTCCACTGAAACTGATCTTAAGATTTATACACTGAAAACCATAAGATATTATCTAAAGAAATTAAAGATGATCTAAATAAATGGAAAAATATCCTGTGTTCATGAAATAGATGATTTGATATTGTTTTGATGACAATACTCTCTAAAGAGATTTACAGACTCAGTGCAATCTCTTTCAAAATCCTACCTGGCTTCTTGTAGAAACTAACAATCTGATTCTAAAATTCATATGGAAAGGATTCAAAATAGCCAAAAGAATCTTAGGGGGTGGGTGGAGTAGAGGACTCCAACTTCCTGATTTTAAAACTTACTATAAAACCACAGTAGTCAAGATAGTGTGGTTCTGGCATAAGGATAGACAAATATACCAATGTAGTAGAATACAATCCAAAAATAAACACATACATCTACAGTCAATTGATTTTTGACAAGGGTGCCAAGACAATTCAGTGGATCGAAAGAATAATCTTTTAACAAATGGTGCTGGGACAACTAATATCCACATGCAGGAAAATGAATTTAGAATCCTATCTCACACCACATAAAAAAATTAACTCAAAATGGATCAAAAGCCTAAACATAAGAGCTGTAACTATAAAAGTCTTGGAAGAAAACCAAGGTATATATATTCGTGGCCTTGGATTAGGCAATAATTTCTTAGATATGAAATCTGAAGCACAAGTACCAAAAAAAAAAAAGACGAATTTGGACTTTACCAAAATACACTTTAGTATTTTGAAGGGCATTATCAAAAAGTAAAGGACAACCTACAGAATGGAAGAAAATATTTCTATATCATCTCTCAGATTAGGGTGTAGTATCTAGAATATGTAAACAGCTCTCGTAATTAAATAATAAAAGACAAATAACCCAGTGGACAGATAAACAACAAATAACTCAATTAAAAAATGGGCAAAGGATCTGAATAAGGTACTTCTCCAAAGAAGATCTACAAGTACCCAAGAAGCATATAAAAAGATGCTCAACATCATAATTGCAAATCAAACTACAAAATACCATTTCATGCCTACAAGGATATCTAAAATCAAAAATTCTAAAACCATGAACGTTGAAAAATCAGAATCATTACACACCGAAGGCAGAAATACAAAATGGTACAATGGTAAAAAATAGTCTGGAAGTTCCTTATAAAGTTAAACACAAAGTCAGCATATGACTGTGCAGTTCATACGCCCACAAAAAAGTTGTACATAAATACTGATAGCATTATTTATAATAGTTAAATGATGAAAAGAACCCAGATATCCAAAAATTGATGAATGGACAAACAAAATACTGTGTATCTATACCATGGAACATTATTTATATGTAAAAAGAACAAAGTACTGAAACACATCACAGATGAATCGCAAACACATTATGTCAAATAAAAGAAATCAGAAACAAAAGCCATATATTACATGACTGCATTTGTATGAAATGTCTAGAAAAAAGAAATACATAGAGATTTAAAGTGGTACAGTTGTTGTCAGGGATTGGGTGGAGGGGTAAAAGGGAGTGATTGCTTACGGCTGGGAGGGTTTGTCTTGGGAGTGATGAAAACGTCACATTAGATAGTACTAAAGGTTGCACAACCTTATGAAAATGATGAGCTTTATGGTATGTGAATCATATCTCAACAAGAAAATATTTTTTTAAAAGGCAGCTAATGTTCAAGCTGGTTTTAGAAAACGCAGAGGAACCAGAGATCAAATTGCCAACATCTGCTGGATCACCAAAAAGCAAGAGAGGTCCAGAAAAACATCTATTTCTGCTTTATTGACTATGCCAAAGCCTTTGACTATGTGGATCACAATAAACTGGAAAGTTCTGACACAGATGGGAACACCAGACCACCTGATCTGCCTCTTGAGAAACGTTTTGCTTCCTGTCTGAAATTAATTAAATGAAAAAGTGAAAAGAAATAGTCAAAGTGTGATTTATTTTTTAAAGACTTAAGGATGAATTCAGCTTATTTTCTAAAGTGAACCCCACTTAAATGAAATAATAAATTAGTTTGCCAAAGCTCAAATGAACATCAACAAGATTCATTTTCATTGATAAACATCAAATTTTCAGTTCAGTTCAGTCACTCAGTCGTGTCCGACTCTGCAACTCCATGAATCGCCAGGCCTCCCTGACCATCACCAACTCCCGGAGTTCACTCAGACTCTCGTCCATCAAGTCAGTGATGCCATCCAGCCATCTCATCCTCTGTCGTCGCCTTCTCCTCCTGTCCCCAACCCCTCCCAGCATCAGAATCTTTTCCAATGACTCAACTCTTCACATGAGGTGGCCAAAGTACTGGAGTTTGAGCTTTAGCATCATTCCTTCCAAAAAAATCTCAGGGCTGATCTTCAGAATGGACTGGTTGGATCTCCTTGCAGTCCAAGGGACTCTCAAGAGTCTTCTCCAACACCACAGTTCAAAAGCATCAATTCTTTGGCGCTCAGCCTTCTTCACAGTCCAACGCTCACATCCATACATGACCACAGGAAAAACCAGAGCCTTGACTAGACGGACCTTAGTCGGCAAAGTAATGTCTCTGCTTTTGAATATACTATCTAGGTTGGTCATAACTTTTCTTCCAAGGAGTAAGCGTCTTCTAATTTCATGGCTGCAGTCACCATCTGCAGTGATTTTGGAGCCCAGAAAAATAAAGTCTGACACTGTTTCCATTGTTTCCTCATCTATTTCCATGAAGTGATGGGACTGGATGCCATGATCTTCGTTTTCTGAATGCTGAGCTTTAAGCCAACTTTTTCACTCTCCTCTTTCACTTTCATCAAGAGGCTTTTTAGTTCCTCTTCACTTCTGCTATAAGGGTGGTGTCATCTGCATATCTGAGGTTACTGATATTTCTCCCGGTAATCTTGATTCCAGCTTGTCTTTCTTCCAGTCCAGCGTTTCTCATGATGTACTCTGCATAGAAGTTAAATAAGCAGGGTGACAATATCCAGCCTTGACGTACTCCTTTTCCTATTTGGAACCAGTCTGTTATGGACTCCCTCCAACATCAAGCAAGCCAAATCCTTCCAACAGGAAACAAATTCTAGATAGGGTTGTTTCTAGCCGAATATGCATCCTTTAGGCAATTACATGGTCTTTTCATCAATGAGGTTCTTGCCATAAGCTACCTCGTATTACATCTTGTGAGCAGTAGCATAGTCTCACAAAGCACAGACTCTAAGGGCTAGGGTGCCTGGATGTAAATCCTGGCTCTAATATTTGCTAACTCTGTGACCATTTTTGGGCTCCAAAATCACAGATGGTGATTGCAGCCATGAAATTAAAAGACGCTTACTCCTTGGAAGGAAAGTTATGACCAGCCTAGATGGCATATTCAAAAGCAGAGATATTACTTTGCAAACAAAGGTCCGTCTAGTCAAGGCTATGGTTTTTCCAGTGGTCATGTATGGATGTGAGAGTTGGACTGTGAAGAAGGCTGAGCGCCGAAGAATTGATGCTTTTGAACTGTGGTGTTGGAGAAGACTCCTGAGAGTCCCTTGGACTGCAAGGAGATCCAACCAGGCCATCTTAAAGGAGACCAGTCCTGGGTGTTCACTGGAAGGATTGATGCTAAAGCTGAAACTCCAATACTTTGGCCACTTCATGTGAAGAGTTGACCCATTGGAAAAGACTCTGATGCTAGGAGGGACTGGGGGCAGGAGGAGAAGGCGACGACAGAGGATGAGATGGCTGGATCGCATCACCGACTCGATGCACAGCAGTTTGGGTAAACTCTGGGAGTTGCTGATGGACAGGGAGGCCTGGCATGCTGCAATTTATGGGGTCGCAAAGAATCGGACACGACTGAGCGACTGAACTGAATATTTTAAAGCAGCAGTAGGCCCAGTTGGGTAAATTCACTAGATAAACAAACAGGATAGACAAATTTGCATCTTCTCCAGCAGAGTTCCAAAGCAGAGAATGCATTCATTACTTACAGCACAGCTAGGACAATGGAAGAAGAGTCAGATATTTAAAAACAGAAAGCTTTAGCCCAAAGCAAGTCAATAAAAAAAGAAAACAAAATCCTACACTACTAAACACACATTCCTGAGCCTGCCTGGCATGCATGGGATCTTATTCTGCCAAAAACCAAATTCAAAACAAACACCAAGATTCTGGGGAGGGCAAAGCTCAAACAAGCAAAAGAATTTCTGGTTGTTACCAGCCAATACGAGAAAATAAACAGATGTGTTTCATTCTGGGCTAGCTATTATCAAATTGGCCCTGGCCAGCAAAGCTGGGGAGAGATGGGGGATGGTTTAAAGTCCCCCACAGAGATGAAAAGGTAGAGCTCAGCTTCAGAGTGGCCCTCACTTGAGACACTTTCTACCTCATCAATTCTCTCAGAAAAGGGACAAATTCAGAAATCCCTTCAGATTAAGCCCTGACCCTTTTCTTTTCAGTATTTTAAAGTCCATACTGGGAAGCAGCTCAGGCAGGAAACATGGCTATAATCACCAAGGCTTTGAGTGCTTACTGTCCATCGTTATCAAGTGATCCTTGTCAGATTCATACCTCTAAACAATCAAGAGGAATCAAAGTCATAATGTGAGTGTTTCAGGAACAAATACAAAACTGCCTGATAGTTGAGGCTTTGGCTTGTGCTTTTCTAGGAATGTACTGTGATCTCTGGCTTCTGTCCAGAGTGCTAAAGAGAAAGTTTTTGTCAGAAGAAGGGCCTAGCCCCTTTCAACTGACCTGGGCAGGGCTGTCACTAGATGTGTATCACCCACTTTGAACCTTTTAAGAAAACAGATGCCCTATAACTGAAGATAATTTGGAAATTGGCACAATAGTTAAAAAAATAAATCCAATTGGACAGTCGTTGTAGGGCTCCTGCCAACTTCTGGTTTCTTGCCATAGAGAGTAATGATTCCTGTCAGTCACTTAGAAAAGAATAGCTTCTAGAAAAGCCAAATCACCATGACCTAAAAACAGCAAACCTGCATCAGCACATAAAAACTTTCCAGAAGCAAGAAGTCTGAAAAATCAGATTCAAATCCAGAAGCTTAACTTCTGATCCAATATTGAAGCTATAATGAGAAGTAAACTATAAAAACACATTAATTATGTTACTGATTCTGTTGTTAAAGAAAGAAAGAAAACACAGATAGGTTGTATTTCCAGTGTGAATGAGACATTGTTTTGACAACTTCAATTATTTTATCAAGATTTGTCTATAATTTCTAAAAGCTGAATATCTTCATATATATAGAAGCCAATAATATCAGGAAAAGTAGCCATAAAATCTACTTGCATTTCCATTTTAATCATAAATATTTTAGTGATTTTTAACCTACTAAGCAATTCAACATTTAGACTAATTTTACATGCCACATATGTGCAACAGTTATAAATTAAAAAATTTTAAAGCCTCTTGTGGGGAGTTAAGAGCTTGGCAAAGATTTTGGGGAGTGGGATGCAGTGTGGGTGTTTCATAGTTCAGTAATAGTGGCAAGAATGCCACAGGGTTATGGGTCCAACAGAGAGAAATACTAGTAAACTACCTAGTTTACTACCTAGTTTAGTGGGCTAAATTTTAGGCCTCTTAACCCAGAATCTGAAATTACATGCATGGGGTGTTCACAGGTCCTTAGGTTAAGGGCTGGGAAGACAGGGAAAGAAATCTTTGCAGCTCTGTGGGTGGGGGGATGTAGCACCCTCTTACAAATCACTGGCTTCAACACAGCTCTACCATTTTAGAGCCCCAGAAAAGAGTAACTGTAAAGAGCATCGGTACAGCCTAAAGGCAGATTCTTTGCCAAGTTGTAAGTACCCTGTTGAAATTTTGATCTGCAGTCTGAGAATTGATTTTTAAAATAATCTCCAAACTCTACTGGCTACGAACAAGTATAAGCAAGCCCTACATCACACTGTATAGAAATATACATACATTACCATTTCATTCCATTTCTTGTCAGAATTGGCACTTGGAAAGGCTGCTTAGATCAGGGAATTAAGTTTTCTTACAGTAAGGACTTGGCACACCCATTCCACAGAATTTAGTGGTAGAAGAAGGGCTGGGAAAACAATTTTCTGATATACTCACCCTCAGAAACGGTGTCAGAGGTTAAAGGGCTGATGCTGGATGTGTGATCTCATTAAAGGAAATGACACTGGTGGAAGTTAAAGTTTCTAAATGTACTGTATCATCTGAAGATAATAATCGCCCTGGCCAGGGAGGCAGGACTTCTATCACCTTGCCCAAGGAAGCTCAAGGACCAGTCTGAGAAAGATTCACGCAACTAGTTAAGTGGCAGAGCCAGATCCAGAAATGAAGTCTTCAGAGTCCAAATTCTCTGTATTATTCCTGCTATCTGACTACTTTTGTAAATAACCATGTGAAGATAACTGAGGGAACAGAGATGAGAGTAAACAAAGAACAGAATAAAAATCTATATTGTCCAGATAAAGCCATAATTCAAAAAGATACATCCACCCCAATGTTCACTGCAGCACTACTGACAATAGCCAGGACACGGAAACAACCTAAATGTCCATCAACAGAGGAAGGGATAACGATGATGTGGTCACACACACACACACACACACACACACACACACACACACACAATGGAATATTACTTGGCCATAAAAGGAAACAAAATGGTGTCACCTGCAGAGATGTGGATAGACCTAGAGACTGTCATACAGAACGAAGTAAGCCAGAAAGAAGAAAAATGAATATTGCGTAATATCACTTATATGTGGAATTTAGAAAAATGAAACAGATTAACTTATTTGCAAAGCAGAAATAGAGACGCAGATGTGGAGAACAAACTTATGGTTACCAAGGAAGGGAACAAAGGGTTGGGATAAATTGAGATATTCGAGTTGATGTATACACACTAGTATAAAAAGATAACTATTAATAATGAGAACCTACTATATAGCACAGGGACTCGACTCAGTGCTCTGTGGTGACCTAAATGGGAAGAAAAACTAAAAAAAGAGATAAATATACATATATACATATATATATATAAATATACATATGACTGATCCACTTTTCTGTACAGCAGAAGATACAACCTTGTAAAGCAACTATACTCCAATAAAAATTAATTAAAAAATAAAACCCATTTGTTTGGAATAAAGTGAAAAAAATTTATGTTGCAGCTGAATATTTCTCAGATTTTATTTTCCTACAGGTCTGGGAAATGATTTAGTGACCACGCTTTAACCGTTTCAACTTTTATTTTCATTTTGAATCAAACTTGCAACACATCTGTTGATCACATAATAAAATGAAATTGCTAGAGATTAGGCAATGAGTTGTTTTCAGTACATTTCCACATTTGTTCCCAGTCCAATTCAAATGGCAGCTTTCAGAATGAGCCCAAAAATTTCTGAGCAGTAAGAAAGGAAGCTCTTTTGGTGGGGGATCAATTCTGAATTCTGGTTCTTCAAAATTTTGTGTTCAAGATCAATTAATTATCTGGTATATTTACCCTTTCTGATGCTAGTGCACCAGCCTGGCTGTGCATGAATCAGGACAAGAAGCAAACAAACCTCAGTTCTTTCTGTGTGCATTCTGCACTGTCCACTTGAGTCACCTGGTGGAGGTTTTGAACAATTCTGGCCATCAACTTAAAGTCATTTTTTCAATGTGCTCTACTTCAGTTCTAATTTAAACAAAGGGAGGTAGGCTGGGTGGCTAAATTGGGGAAATATGCAGGATGAAATCAGTAAAAGGAGTATTTTCAACAAAAAGCAAAATAATGTTTTATTTTCCCAGGATATCTGCACAAACAAGCTTTCCTATATATTTATGGTTACAAAGATAATTAATAGAAACCTTAAAAAACAATGCAAATAGAACAGTGAAAGACCCCAGGCAAGGAAACCCTCTAAGTGCCTGAACAGGCAGAGCTATGGAGAAAGGCTGGCCAAAGAGGCCTTCTGATCACCAGCTACGAGAGGCTTGAAAAGACTCTGATAGGGCCATAACTCCTGAGGCGGAAGCAGTCCATGGCCCTACACCCTTGGCACCACCAGGGTCCCCATAAGCCAATGAACTGCACCACCTTCACACTCGACTCTCACTGGGGCAGAGCTGCCACAGGTAAAAATGTCTTGCATCTACGTGCACAGGGTCTCTTCCGTCCTTTGTGACCCTGTAGACTATGGCCTGCTAGGCTTCTCTGGCAGGGAGGGGCGTTCTCCAGGCAAGAACACTGGAGCCTATTGGCCAGTGCTGGTTGCCACACCCTTCTAGAGCACTGTATTTCCTGCTGCCCTAGCCGCCAACTCCCCTGAGCACCTGGTGCTGCCAGAACCCCTGTGACCCAAGCAGCTGCGCCACCTCCACACCTGGCCCTCACAGGGGCAAACCCAGGTCCTGCAGGGCAGCCTTGGGAGCAAACCCCAGTGGATGACCCGCATGCAGAGGTGGAAATAAAACCACAATTGAAACCCAGGGGCAGTGTGGCTAAGGAAGAAGACTCCAAAACCTTCCCACCAGCTGTACAAGCTGCAGATTAAATCCCCACGATCAACTAGACAGATTCCGTGTCTATGGAATACCTAAAAGGTCATGGAGAGCTCCCACAAAAGAAAATGCACTGGTTCTGATAGCTGTAGACACTGGAGGCAAGAACACACAGGAGTAGGACCAGACTGGAATCTGAGCTGCCCCCACAGCAGGTCCAGAGATCAGCACAATATTGGAGGGCATCTAGGGAGGTGAGGTGGACTATGACTCCCATCAAGGGAAAGGACTCTGACAGTAATGACTCAAGAAAAACATTATTCTTATTTTTTGATTTGTTCTGTAGAATCATCTGGATTTTTTTTTCCCTTTTTTCTCCTATGTTGTAGTTGTTGATTTTATTGACACTATGAAACCCAATTAAGCTTTTGAAGTTTTCTTTTCCCCCTCAGTCACATTTTTTTATTATTGTTATAAACCTCTGCCTCTACATCAGGCCTTTGCAGTTCTGTGGAGTTTTCCTTTTTTTTCCCTTTTCTCTTTTTAAATTTTAATTTTTTAACCTATTATTTTTTTCTACATTTATCCTTTTGTTTGCTTTTCCTACTGTTCTTTTCCCCTTGTGGTTAATTTAGCATAATCTTTATCTACCTCTATTTAACTTTGCATAGCTATTCTTTCTTTCTTTTCTTTCTCTCCTTTCCTCTCAACATATTTGTTAGTTTTATTTTCACTACTTTGGTCCCCTGTTGGCACCTTGCTTTAGTTTTGTTTTCCAATTTGTGCTTTAGTTTTGTTCTTAACTGGTAAAGATAATTTTTCATTTCCTTTGTTCATTGGGTCAATCTACTGTACTTTACTTTGATGTACTGTTTTGACTTTGCTCATGGATGTATATGTATATGTATATATGTATATTCCATTATTTTAATTATTATTTGCTTGATTTTGTAACTGCCATTTGTCTGGAGTTTGAATTTCTCCTTTTTGGATATTTGTTTTAATCTCACTTAGTGCCATAACAAACCACTTGTGGAACCTTTGTTCCTGACCAGAGATCAACCCCTGAGCCTTTGGAGTGGGAGCACTGACTCCAAAACCACAGACTACCAGAGAACTAACCCTAGAGAGTGTCAAATAGTGAGAACTCACACAAACGGAACCACCTGAATACAAGACCAGCATCAACCAAGCACCAGTAGCACCCTGTGCAGGACGCCTCATCTAAAAAACAAACAAAACAAAAATACAAATCCAATCATCAGCAGACACGATTACCACCTCACTCAGCCTTGCCCATCAGAGGAAAAACAAACAAACAAACACTCAGCACAAATCTCACCATATATGAAGCTTACACAATGGACCAACCTTAGGAGGGCAGAAACCAAAAGGAAGAAAGAATGTAAAAGTATGAAAAAGTATGAAATTAGAACACTTCCTAACACCATACACAAAGACAAACTCAAAATGGATTAAAGACCTAAATGTAAGATCAGAAACTATAAAATTCTTAGAGGAAACATAGGCAGAACACTCAACGACATATATCAAAGCAAGATCCTCTATGACCCACCTCCTAGAGTAATGGAAATAAAAACAAAAGTAAACAAGTGGGATCTGAGTAAGCTTAAATGCTTTTGCCACAGCAAAGGAAACTATAAGCAAGGTCAATGGGAGAAAATAACAGCAAATGAAACAACTGACAAAGGATTAATTTCCAAAATATACAAGCAGCTCATACAACTCAATGCCAGAAAAGCAAACCACCCAATCAAAAAGTGGGAAAAAGACCTAAACAGACATTTCACCAAAGACGACATACTGATGGCTAACAAACACATGAAAAGATGTTCAACACTGTTCAGTATTAGAGAAATGCACATCAAAACTACAATGAGATATCACTTCACACCAGTCAGAATGGCCATCATCAAAAAGTCTACAAATAATAAATGCTGGAGAGAGTGTGGAGAAAAGGGAATGCTCTTGCACTGTTGGTGGGAATATAAATTGATACAGCCACTCTGGAAGACAGTATAGAGATTCCCTAAAAACTAGGAATAAAACCACCATATGACCCAGCAATCCCACTCCTAGGCATATACCTGGAGGAAACCAACACTGAAAAAGACATATGTATCTCAAGTTCATTGCAGCTTTATTTACATGAGCTAGAACATGGAAGCAACCTAAATGTCCATTGACAGATAAATGGATAAGGAAGTTGTGGTACATATACACAATGGAATATTACTCAGCCATAAAAAGGAACATATTTGAATCAGTTCTGATGAGGTGGATGAACCTAGAACCTATTATACAGAGTGAAGTAAGTCAGAAGAGAAAGATAAATATCGTGTTCTAAGGCATATATACGGAATCTAGAAAAATGGTACTGAAGAATTTATTTACAAGGCAGCAATGGAGAAACAAGACACGGAGAACAGACTTATGGACATGCGAGAGGGGAGGAGAGCGTGAGATGTGTGGAAAGAGTAACATGGAAACTTACATTACCATATGTAAAACAGATAGCCAACAGGAATTTGCCATATCTATGGCTCAAGAAACTCAAACAGGGGCTCTGTATCAACCTAGAGGGGTAGGATGGGGAGGGAGATGGGAGGGAGGCAGGTTCAAAAGGGAGGGGATATATGTATACCTAGGGCTGATTCATGTTGAGGTTTGACAGAAAACAACAAAGTTCTGTATAGCAATTATCCTTCAAAAAAAAATTCTAAAAACTATGCAAATAATTATCTAAACTAGATTCAATTAGAAGACTAACAAATTCCATGATGCTTGCCCACCCATCTGTATTGATTCAAGAATCCTTGCATTTAAAGACCTGAATGGGCCCACTCAGATGCATGATCAAAGAAAAGCTGCTTTCTGTTTTCTTTTTGGAGACAACAGATTTTTACACCCCAGGAAAGGAGTCCCAATAAAAAAGCTAATATATAACCTAAAGTCAGTCTTTTTACTTATTTACACTTGAACCATGATCTAAAATTCTGACATCTCAATAGTGAGTGAACATGTTTCCCTGTGGTAGCCCATAGACAGGAGTCAACTATGTTGCTGCCAACAGGGAACATCTCTCTCTGAAGGCTGTTCCTTCTAACCATTCTGTTTAGTCAAGGTAGTGATGTCATCTGAGTGACAATGCAACATCCTATACATTTTCCAACTTTTTTTTTAATGTTCTCACATCCTCTTATTCCTTTTGCCCACTTATTCTAATGCTCGAAGGTTCAATGCATTGAAGGTTAAAGAATCCAAAGCTTTGTAATACAGACAGGGAGATGAGCCCACCAAAGTTTTTTTTTTTTTCTTCCACTTGGATGAAATAATTCCAAGACAACTGCACTCACATTTTTGCCCTGTCTTAAAAGACAGTCATGGAGGACCATTATGTCTTCCTATTGGGTTAACAAGAAAAATTTCTGAAAAACCATTTAACATACAAGCTATAAATACTCCAAAGAAAACAGATTCTGTGTAGAATCCATAAAGAGAGACATATGTGAAAATGAAGCAACAGGTTTATTTCCTAAGTCTTGCTGACAATAGGACTTCCAAATTACTTCTGTCTTTACTGCTCTCTCACTGAAGCTAAAGCTAAAGGTAGGAGCATTTCTGCCACCACCCACTATCTGTAGTTCAATCTCAGCACACACAGAGCCCAAAGCAGTATCAAAAGGGAAAATGATATGATAATCTATTCTTTCTGGTACTCTCAATACTATAGGTACTGGTACTAAAGAAAAATAGATATCTAGAAAACCATACAGTAGAAAAAGAGCTGGTGGCCTATAGTGTAAAGTAAATTACCTTAATTCCTTAGGCAAGCTTAATCTGCAACACTATGGCATCACTTCCCTGAGACTGTCCATAAAGGTTTTATATGAGTTAACTAACTTTGAAAAAAAAAAGACAATGCATAAGACAGTATAGTCAGCAGGCTTAAAAAATATATATATATATAAAACATCCCTTAAATTTAGAAAAAGATGCTCATAAATCCTGCTTACTGTTTTTGATTAAGAATTTCATGAAAAGTCTATATCTAGAATATGTAACATTACAGGTGGTAATATGTATGCGTGATTTCCTGAGAATAAAACTCAAAGCAAGACATAACTCATGTTAATTCATCTAGTTATCTCCTTATAGTGAGTCCAGTTTCATAATTATTAAGTTCTTAGGCTAAACTATTACATTTTCTGGGCTATAGCACATTAATGAGTTTTTATTAACAAACACTGTTACTTTCTTTGCTCTATGAAACTGATTAGTTAAAAAAACAATGGTTTTATTTTAATATTTTTGTATTCTTGATAAAGTCCAAAGCAACTATATTCTTATCTTGGAATTAAAAATAAAAATTTAATTAGTGAAACACTCTCAAAAATGAACCATTGTATTCCATGAAAATGAAAAATTGTGCTAGAAAGGATTTAAAAACATATAGTCCTAAAACATTTTTTCATTGCTAAGAAAACATTAAAATATTACCTGATCATATATCTACTACAAATTAAACGTTTTCAAAGAGGAAGTTCTTCAGAAAATGTCTTTGACTGACTAACTTAAAGGTTCAATAGTAATCAACGATGAAAAGGTCATTTCATGATATCATATATGATTAATGAATATGGTTCCCAGCAGAGTTCTCAAGTTAACCTCTCTCTGCCTACATCCTAACTGTTGGCCACCTAAGTTCTTCAAATTTAGCCTGGCCCAAATGGAGGAGCAACATGTGTAAGAAAGAACATGGAATTAAAGTAGGCTTTAATGTAGACAAATGTGTGCATGCTAAGTTGCTTTAGTCGTGCCTGACTCTCTTTGCAACCCCAAGGACTGTAGCCTGCCATACTCCTCTGTTCATGTAATTCTCTAGGCAATAATACCGGAATGGGTTGCCATTTCCTTCTCCAGGGTATCTTTCCCACCCAGGGATTCAACTAGCGTCTCCTATGTCTCCTGCTATGGCAGGCAGTATCTTTACCACTAGCACCACCTGGGAAGCCCTGAACAAATGTTAAGACATACTATATTTTTAGAGATGAAGACTCAAAATTATAGGATATCACTACCCCAATTCTTGAGCTTCCCCGATGGCTCAGCAGGTAAGAAATCCACCTGCAATGCAGAGGACACAGGAGAGATGCTGGTTCAATCCCTGTGTGGAGAAGATCCCCTGGAGAAGGAAATGGCAACCCATTCTGGTATTCTTGCCTGAAAAATCCCATGGACAGAGGAGCCTGGTAGGCTACTGTCCAGAGGGTAGTAAAAAGTCCGACACGACTGAGTGACTAAGCACACTCTGAATTCTTAACAACATCTCAACCCTTCTCACCCTCTCTCCGACCCTCAACTTAGACAAGTTGATTATTAGGTGAATTTGGAAGGGTAATCAAGAAAATACAGCCAGGAAAATCTTGAAATAGAAGAGCAGATATTCAAATGTATTATAAAGCCTCTCTAAAATAATATGATATCAACACATGAATAAATAGCTCAATGGAACAGAGTAGAAAATCTAAAATATAAAATAAATTTTGCATATGAAAATATATGTATATTATACAGTATAGTTAACAGATCAGGAGTTGGAAAAGACTCACTTTTTAGTAAGTGGCATTGAGTTAACATTCTTCACAACATACACAAGTACAAATCTTAATGAATCAAATTTAAATATTAAAAAAATGAAAAGACAGGAAGAACCAGGGGGAAAAACAGATAAATGCCTCTGCATTTGGGTGAGAAGAAATGTAACTACAATCCAGAAGTATAAAGGAAAAATACTGGCAAATTTGACTATATAAAAAGTAAACAAAATAATTCTACATAATAAAAATTCCATAAGCAAATAACAAACTGAGAAAAAATATCTACAGCTCCTATTACACACAGATGTTAATATTCCTAATATTCAAAGAAGTTCTAAAAATAAAGACTAAAACTCATGTAGAAAACTGGGAGACAGAATTGAGCAGAGTCTGCAAAAAAAGAATTGCCAAGCCTCCCCAGAAGATGAAAAATATGTTCAATTTCCCCTCCACCACAATAAGAAAAATAAAGATCTCTCATCAGCTAAATTTCCAAAAGTTTGAAAAACATACTCAACTGGCACAGCTGTGGGCAAACAGGCCTCTCATGTGTTGCAGTTAAGTACTGCATTTGAAGGGTCATTTGATGGTGGGGATGAGGACCTCCTACTATGTGACAGTGTATTATGGATTCAGCAGTCATATATATATATACATACACAAACCAGCTATGTCAAAACTTCTCAGCTGGCAATTCTGTGAGTTGCCTTAGAAATCACCAATCCAGCCCACTGCATATAGCTGTATATGATGGGTATGTACCACCCCAAGGGGCAACTTTCCCATGGGCTATACAAATCAGAGCTGTTTGATGTATAGCCCTGCTGCTAATCCTAGCCCTACCAAAATGATATCTTCCTACCAAACTCTTATTTTGATTTGAATTAAGTTTCTACCTTCCTTCCTAAATCCTCTCTCTCTCCTTCCCTTCACCTTCCCCTTCTCCGTACTTTTTTTTTTCTTAACTAAACTCACCAGGAGGACAACAACATCCCTCTTTTAGAAAGCATTCCCCCCCCCCCCGAGACAGACTCCTCTCCAGCCACATGGCTTAAAGTAAGAATGGCAAACTGAGATTTCCACATGGGTTGCGTGGGTGGAGGACGAGGGCATACTGGAGACCATGCGCTTATACCCACCGAACCAAGGGCAAATGTGGAGCTGGTGTCAACAGGCTTCCTATTTCTCACGAGCAGCTGATGATTTGTACTTTTATGGGAAATTCTCCAATCTCTGAGAGCTGAAATCCAATTAAGATTTCTTTCTACTGTACAGGCAAGCAAAAATTCCACTGTTTAGACCTGTAGTTTGTAAGCACTATTCTGGATTTTTCAGGAGGGTTGCTTTTTAAAAAGAAAAAAAAATTTATTTGGCTGCGTTGGGTCTTAGTTGCAGCACACAGGATCTCTGTTGCATTGTGAGGGATCTTTCATTGCACTGCACAGATTCTCGTACAGTGTGACAGCTTCACTGCTCTGCGGCACTTTGTTACCCAACCAGGGATCGAACCCATGTCCCCAGCACTACAAGGCAGATCCTTTAACCACTGGACCACCAGGAAGTCCCCAGGGGGTTACTTTTTAACTAACTAATGGTCTGGTTTGTTCTTCTCTAGATCATCATTTGTCAAAATACAGCAATCCAAAGGGACATAATTTTCTGAGAATGTGACGGTGATTGGTTGCATAGTGTGATATCTTAGTTTCACATGGCATTTTCCAGTATAAGCATTCTGGAATTTCATTCTTTTAAAAAAAGTAAAGAAAAAGAGTAGTACACCATTTTATTCTGGAACTTGCTCTGGAACTGGAATTTTTTATTAGAAATCAGATTAAAAGCCAGCTCCTTTGATGGCTGATTCAGTCTTTCTGTCCCACCAACTTACTATGTGACCTTTTAGAAGTTCCCCATTCATAAAATTGGAATACTACTACAGTATTTACTTGATGGGGCTGTTGTGAAGATTGAATGATATGATATCTGTAGTGTTCTGCACGATGCCTGTCTCACAGACAAACTTACCAGACAAAGAAACTAATATTGTCAATGTAGCTGCTAAGCCAATAATATGTATATTTAACATTTATACAGTACAGAATACCCCCAAAGTTTCATCAAGGTTTAGGTGTTACATTTATTATCTCCTCTTTTTATTTATGACCTGTCTATCACTAAAGGAGACTTAACAACTGACACAATTTACCATTTGCAAAAACACAGTCATTGCTATTCAGGGCCTAGTGTTTGTATAGGTGCTCAATTTAAGTGGATTGTTTGATGATATGTTTTAGTATCTTCCTTGCTATCTGGAATAGGAAGACATCTGTAATTACCAGGGTCATCCAGAAGCTATTGTCTAGTTTTCTACAGCTTCTTTTGTGCTTCACAGCATCTCAAAAATAATAAGTAATAGTTGCTCTATCAATACATTTTACTAATTCTTTGAATAACAAAGGATACAAGTCACAGGGCCCTGCTGATCTGAACTCATCATTGCCCCCCAACCATTTATTATTATTTAAAAAAAAACTTTTCTCAAGCTTATAACCTCTGTCTGGCTCTTGCCCTTTCTCTTTCTCCCCTTCACATCAATCTCCACTTCCCGTCTCCCCGTTGGTTCCTCAGTGTGCTGCCATGGCCTGCTGCCCTCACCACGCCACTAGATCTGTTCAGATATTTTTTTAGTCCTGCTGACTGCTGTGCATTCTTCTGTGACACCATTCTTTCCTTTTATTCTTCTTGTTTCTTCCTCCACTTTGTTGTACCTTTCCATTCTGTGTATGATCCTTTTCCTTTATTTTGTCCCTTAAACACAGGTGTTACTCAAGAGTCCCACCTGGCCTTCTCTTGTTTTTACTCTGTGTACTTATTCCAGGCAATCTTATCTGCATTGAAATTAGTAACTACTAAGTTTCAGACCCACACTTTCAACTGCCCACTGGATATTATCTCCTGGAAGGTTCCATAGGTACTTTAAAATCTAAACATCCAAGATAGAAATGATCAATTCAATGCTCCCACTCCAAAATTTTCCTTTTATTAACATGGCAATGGCACCACTATCTTCATAGACTCTATGGTAAGGAGAGCAGAGCTCCGTGCCAAAGATGTCCGTGTTCTAATCCCCAGAACCTGAAAATAGACAACGTCGCTGGGAAAGGGGAATTAAGGGTGCTAAAAAAACTGACCTTGAGGTGAGGCGATGACTCTGGATTATCTGGGTGGGACCAATGTAATTACAAGACTTTTTTCATTTTTTATATTGGGTTATAACTGATTTATAATGTGTTAGTTTCAGGTGTACAGCAAAGTGATTTAGTTTTATATATATATATATTCTTTTTCAGATTCTTTTCCCACACAGGTTATTACAAGGTATTTAACAGAGTTCCTTGTTCTATACAGTAGGTCTGCTGATTACCTACTTTATATGTAAGAGTAATTACAAGATTTTTAAGAGTGGAAGAGGAAAGCAGAGATCTGGAGTCAGAGGGATAGATTAATAATATAAGAAAGAATCCACCAGCCATTGCTGGCATTGAACTTGAAGGAGACCATGAGTCAAGGAATGTGGGCAGTCTAGAATCTGGAAAAAGACCAAAAAAAAAAAAAAAAGGTTTCTCCCATAGAGCCTCCAGGAAGGAATGCAGCAGTGGTGACTTAGCTCAGTGAGACCCACTTCAGATTTCCAACTTCTGAAACTGTGAGACAATAAATCTGTGCTGCTTTTGAGCCACTAAATTTGTGATAACTTGTTACAGCAGCAACAGGAAATTGATCCAGCACCCAAGGCAGGAGGTGGAGAATTACTCTCCACTTCTAGTCAATCATTCTCTAAGTATTACTGCATTTATCACCTAAACAACTTTCCGTTTATCTTTTCATCCCTATTACCACAAACTCATCCCATTTTATCTAGACTATGATCACAGTGTCCACTGGTTTTTCTGCTTTTAGTTTGGTACCTTCATCAACTTCATACCTATTCACTGATACTTGCTATCTACCAGTAGAGTTCTCAAAAACTAAAAATAAAAAAGCATAGCTCTCCTGATCGTATTTCTTCAAATTTCTCCTCAATGACTTCAGGAACAAGTTCAAACACCCCTAGCAAAGCCTCTAAAGCACTATCAGAACAGAGATTGACTGTGTGTGTGCTGTGTTCTATTGCTCAAACGTGTCCAACTCTTTGAGATCCCATGGACTGTAGCCCCCCAGGCTCCTCTGTCCATGGAATTTTCCAGGCAAGAATATTGGAGCGAGTTGCCATTTCCTATTCTAGGGGATCTTCCCAATCCAGGGATCAAACCCACATCTCTTGCATCGGCAGGTGGATTTTTACCACTGTGCCACCTGGGAAGCCCCGAGATTGACTAGATGAAACACTGCTTAAAGCTAAACATTGCTACAAAGATGGAAGGCAAGAGGTGAAGGAGTGACAAAGGATAAAATGGTTGGATGGCATCACTGACTCAATGGACAAGAGTTTGAGCAAACTCCGGCAGATAGTGAAGGAGAGGAAAGTATGGTATGCTGGAGCTCATGGGGTCACAAAGAGTTGGGCATGACTTACAACTGAACAACAACAAAACATTGCTAGGAATGTAAAGAGATGGAGGAAACTACGCTGAACAGAATTCCAAAATACCAAGTAATACATGAGGCTGGGAGGAAAACCCAAAACCCTGACATGTGGGGAGACTGAGGAGAAATAAAAGGCAAGATTCCTGGGTGGCATGGGTAGGTGTTGAACTGCCATTTAATAAAGGTCTGTGCCTTTAACTATAGGACTTAGTACGTTGCGGGGGGGGGGGGTGGGGAGCTCTGCAACCTGGGACCTTGTCACTAGAGAACTAAGCCCTTTTCCTCCATACCCCTCAGTATCTCTAAAGTACCATTAAACAATTTATTTCTGAAACGGTATCAAATAACTGGTCTGCCCAAGACTTAGGAGCCATCTTCTCTCACCCCCTGTTACTCTGTAACACCCAGGCACTGCCCTTTGATCAAGCATCTCATCTCTACATAAGGGCAGCTCCTAGGAGGCAGTGTCTGAGTTAGCCTCACCGAGCTGAGTTAGGCATCCCCTCTGGTCTCTCACACTGCCTGGGACACTCTTGTTGTATGTATCTTATTGAAATGTAAAGATTGACTGGTTTTTAATCTATACCCTCTGCAGAGAATGGAACCTCTTTGAGGGTAAAACTTTGTCTTTGTCCCTGAGCATCTGAAAGGTATTGACAAATAACTGGTATTCAAACATTTGTTGAATAAATAAGTATGCAAATATTAGTTTTAGTTGACTTTTTCATTTTCCCACAATGAGTAACATTTGTTTTGGGTAACTGATCATCACAGCTTACGTTTTTCCCCCACAGAGGAAGATGAAAAAAATGGAAATCCTTTTAAGTCATTTATCAGCTTTCTACCATGGGAAAAGAAAGCAGCTGAACAATGTACCCTAGAACTCTTGCCTGCTATAATTGAAGGATGTTTTTTTCTATTATCATTTATGTCTTTGCTTATGGCCCATAAAGAGTCAGATTTAACTGCACTGAAAATTTAAGGGAAAAATATAAAGGATCTTGATGAAACAAAAGTGCTGGTATGAGATGAGCCTTCCAAGGGAAATAAATTACACAAAATCACTCTTTCTGACTCTAAGTATAGGAGAAATATGTTCAGGGTTGCACAACTACCATGTAAATGTGTTAAGGCCCAGATGCAGAAATTGGCCTAATTGTATATAAGACTATCCACTTATGAACCAGACAGTCTGGACTTATCTTCCCAAGTGTATTTTGGTCCTTTTCTTTTCTCCATCTCCATCATTCCCAACACCTCCCACTCCCACCCCTAAAGAGGAGTAGGGAAAAGAGTGGGGAAGAAGACCAACATTTATCTATTTACATTTATTTAAAAACACTTAGGACTTCCCTGGTGGCTCAGTGGTAAAGAAGAATCCACCTGCCAAGCAGGAAACGTGGGTTCTATTCATGGGTTGGCAAGATCCCCTGGGGGAAAGAAATGGCAACCTACACCAGTATTCTTGCCTGGAAAATCCCATGGACACCTCTTGCCTTCCATCTTTGTAGCAATGTTTAGCTCTTCTCCAGAAGAGCCTGGAGAGCTACAGTCGACATGGTTGCAAAAGAGTCAGACACACCATAGCGACTAAACAACAAAATACTGTTACCCTTTTAATATATGTATTTTATAATATTTTTAGGTGGTGACCCTGCCTTTTATTTAAGATCTACTGAGATTATACCTGGTTGAGTTCCAACGTGATAAAGCCCCATGTTCTCTCCTCCCCCTCCCACCATCCTGATGGCCCAAGAGGGATTCTGTTTGGGGTGGGTTCTGAGTAGATTTAATTTTTACCTGCAATCTCTATTCCAAGAAGGGCTATAGAAAATGGTCAGGACACCCTTTCCATTTATTGATTACTCTTGTTGGAGGCTTGTTATGGACAAAGCTTCCCATATCCATTCTTATTACCAAGTAATTACTGGTCAAGTCTAGGGATTTCAAGAATTCTACTTTCAAATGATGAATATGTAGACAAAATGTGGCTATATATTTAACTATATAATGGAATATTCTTTGATCATAAAAAGGAATGAAGTACTATTCGTACATGTATCATGTACAATATGGATGAACCTTGAAAATGTTATGCTAAGTAAAAGAAGTCAATCACAAAATAACACATATTTTATGATTCCATTTATATAAAACATTCAGGATAGGCAAAGCTTTAGAGACAGAAAAATGAGTGGTGCCTAAAGCCGGAAGGGATGCAAAAATGGGGAAGAAGACAGCTAAAGAGCATATGGTATTTTGGGGGACAATGAAAATGTTCTAAAATTAACTGTGGTGATGGTTGCACAACTCTGTGGATTTATTTAAATCAATGAATTGTACACTTTAAATGGGTGAGTTGTATGGTATGTGAATTACATCTCAATAAAACTGTTACCAAAAAAGGAAGTGCTTATAACTGGGAAATGTTTCACATTTATGAGACCCCCTGATTAGTCCTATTTACTTGGTCTGAAATTTCAAATTAATGGTGATTAAAATAATAAAGAGAATGATCTAGTCCAGCAAAGAAGAGAAAATGCTCATTTTGGAAGACTCCAAAATACTGGCTTAGAAAATATTAATAGAAAACATTTGAACACTTTTCAAGATGCTCAAAGCAATTTTCCTTCTCTACAAACTAAATACCCAACAGTAAGGGAATATAAATAAATCACACTAGAACCGAAATAGTAAAAACTGCTTCATCCCAAGATATTCATAAGTTTACACATTCTGAAAAACCATTGACAACATCTCATTTCCCCAGCAAAATGTGGGGAAAAAATTAATCTAAGTTTTTAATTATTCTATAAGTAGAAGATAACTATTTTAAGACTAATACAACCAGTTTTGCCACTAAGATGAACATGACTCCACACCATTACTACGCTGACAATATCCAGAAACTTATATGACTCTCTGAGGGCTTTTTTCTTTAATCACTTTCTAAGAGCAACCCTGCACAAGAGGATCAGAAGAAAACAACGGGTGGCATGCCAATGCAATGTTGGGAGGAGGACTCTGCTCATTCACCAGCTGGGAAGCTTCCTGGTTGCCTGTGAAACACCACCAGTGGGGACCCGAACTCAGTCTCAGAAAAATTCCTGGATCACAGGCCTTTGTGAATGCTTCTGACTTGTTAAATCCAAAATCACCAAGAGGTCAACAGTAGGGTTTTATCAAAAAGATGGAGCATCATGCAACCATTAGAACTGGTACCAGCGACCACTATAGGAAAAGGTTTAAGAAAATGTTACACAAGAAAAGCACAAAATTTTAAAAAGATCTTATAACTGTTGAATATGTTAAAGCAGTGATAAGATCAATGAAAGTTTTATGATTCTTATTTTCTTTTATTATGTTATAAAGTGTATTTAATAATAATGTTTTATAAAACATTTACAGTTTCAGAAGGCAGGATTATTTAGATTGCAAGATTATTTTATTCACTCAGTTTTGAACATATATCTTGTTTTTAAACTTTTTTTTAATTTTATTTTTACTTTATTCTACTTTACAATACTGTACTGGTTTTGCCATACATTGACATGAATCAGGCACAGGTGTATTTTTATCTCTTTAACAATACACACACACACACACATATGTATCTCCTAGCAGCATTATAGATAGGACAGTCCATCTCAAAGATGTCTGCTTCTGTATGTTGGCCTCAGGATGGAGGCAAAGGATTTAAGTGGTTCATAGCAATATGGTCAGTTATAAAATTTTACATGTTCAACATTTGCATCCATGACCACATAAATGGAAGACAAGTAGACTCCACTGAATTCAGAGATGACACCAAACAGTAAGGAATTAGCTAGATGCTAGAAGGTCTGACTAAAGCTAAATTCCCAATGGAATAAATAATTAAGTTCATTATGTGCAGATTAGGTGCAGATTATATCCATAAAGCAAAAGAAAGTACAAATATTAAGATACAGAAAAGGTTGGCCCAAAATATGCATGTTTGCCTCTGAAAATTATGATCAGTTGCTCTCAGTTTCTATTAGGGATTGGAGGAATAGTCTCAGAATGCGGTCTGAGAGACTTAGAATAACTAATTAAGAAAAAACTCAATTGGTTAAAGAAAACATCAGTGCTATCAATTACAGCTGTAAAACCTCCCATCAAGTTAATTTTCTAAATCAGAGATTTTCAGAGGGGGTTGGTACCACTCTAGAAGGCATTCTAGAAATTGGTGGGAGTACTTTTATCTTCCAGAAGACAGCTGTAAAACAACCCCTATCCAGCATCCCAGAAACCACTCATATGCCCCTTCATGATATGCTGGGAGAAATATCAATAACCTCAGATATACAAATGATACCACCCTTATGGCAGAAAGTGAAGAGGAACTCAAAAGCCTCTTGATGAAAGTGAAAGAGGAGAGTGAAAAAGTTGGCTTAAAGCTCAACACTCAGAAAAGGAAGATCATGGCATCTGATCCCATCACTTCATGGGAAATAGATGGGGAAACAGTGTCAGACTTTATTTTTTGAGCTCCAAAATCACTGCAGATGGTGACTGCAGCCATGAAATTAAAAGATGTTTACTCCTTGGAAGAAAAGTTATGACCAACCTAGATAGCATATTCAAAAGCAGAGACATTACTTTGCCGAATAAGGTCCGTCTAGTCAAGGCTATGGTTTTTCCTGTGGTCATGTATGGATGTGAGCGTTGGATTGCGAAGAAGGCTGAGCGCTGAAGAATTGATGCTTTAGAACTGTAGTGTTGGAGAAGACTCTTGAGAGTCCCTTGGACTGCAAGGAGACCCAACCAGTCCATTCTGAAGATCAGCCCTGGGTGTTCTTTGGAAGGAATGATGCTAAAGCTGAAACTTCAGTACTTTGGCCACCTCATGTGAAGAGCTGACTCATTGGAAAATACTCTGATGCTGGCAGGGATTGGGGGCAGGAGGAGAAGGGGACGACAGAGGATGAGATGGCTGGATGGCATCACTGACTCGATGGATGTGAGTCTGAGTGAACTCTGGGAGTTGATGATGGACAGGGAGGCCTGGCGTGCTGCGATTCATGGGGTCGCAAAGAGTTGGACACGACTGAGCGACTGAACTGAACTGAAAGCAAGTTTTTACACCCTGATCTCCTTCATAGGTGACTTGGTTATTTTTGACCCTTTATACTACTTTATAAACTTTAGAATCAACCTATTAAATTCCACTAAAAAAACAGCTGGGTTTATATTAATATTAGTTAAAACTTTTTTATGTGGGTAGGTTATGTTTATATTAATATTGGTTAAAAATTTTTTATGTGGGTAGTTTATGTTTTCTAAAAATTTTATTTCAAGATGGTAGGAGCCATTAGAAAATATTTCTTCTAAAATGTGAATATTGTGCCTGTTAGTGCTAAGAACAAATGTTCTAAATGAAATAAGAATGTGGCACTACTATCCCTTGTTGAATAGGGATTCAATATTCTAAGATTAGAGCTTCAGTTTAAAAAAAACGCATTTAAGATAATACTCATATGCAAACCTTTCTAAGACATCATGACTTGCCCACCTAATTATTTTACACAGGGTTTTCCAGGCATAAATATGCCTTGATATCCTTTAGGAGTTTAAGTAATTTTATCAAAATCCGTTATTTCTTTTGTCAATTACCAGAAGATGACCAAAGGACACACACACTAATGACAAACAAGTCATCATACATTAACTCCCCATGTTTATTTTGGCAATTAAAACCAACCTGGTTAACAAGACTTAGAATACATGAAATCAAAGCATAAAAATTAGTATTTGGATTCTGTATTTAATCATATAATAAGAAAGTATAAATCTGATAGTAAAGGGGTTAAAAGAATGTTTCTGGAATCTTAAATATTTAATCCAGACCTGTTGGCTTATACATCTAAAATGAGTAAATGATTATATTTTTAAATTGTTCATGACAGGGTCTATGCCATGTTCAGCACTTTGATTTACTGGCTGCATGACCTTGGACAAGTTACTTGATCTTTCAGAAGCTTGGTTTCCTTATAGAAAAATACTGACACAACTTTTTGTATAAATTACTGACGATGAGCATGCAAAGCATCTAGGAGCTAGACACTTAAGAGGAACTAAATAAGTGAGAGCCATTAGTATTATTTTTATACTCACTGATTGACTTGTGAATGAGTGAATGAATTTCAATGGATTATGTCTCAAAGGCATTTGCATTTAAGGCTTTTACTTCTAATTGTGGAATGAAAATCTTTGTCTCCTTTAAAGGAACTTCAGGCATCAGCAACCAGATGGCACAGTCCATTCAAAATTCATCCCACAAGGTCATATTGTTCAGTTTATAAGCAAGAAATTCTGAAGCAGTTGAGAAATTCTCTGCAATACAGGAAAAAAATGTAATATTGCCCAACAATTGGTTCAATTTCAAAGTTCCAGCTCATTGTAAATTTTCTGTCAATTATGGACCACAAGTATTAGATAGGTTTCCCATCCTCCTGGGCTTGAATCAGAATGAGTTACAAAAGGTTAATCCATCTTCAAGATATAGAGATATTTTCTACTGGAAATATTCAAAGGTATATACCAGAAGACAACATGATGTATAGAAAAAGCGATGGACCTGCAGCCAAGAGAAGTGGGTTTTCGTTTTCATTCTAACGCAACATTAGTATGACATTAAGGCAGTACACTAAATTTCTAGAGATTCCACTCTTTCATCTAAAAATGAGGATGACTCATCATCCCTTCAAGCTTCTTCTAAGCTCTGAGATTCTACATGAAAGGTATATCCAAGCTGGTGAAAGGGAGAAGGATTTCCAGACTGCTCCCTGCAATCACATTGTATTTAATGGCAATTCCAAACCAGAAGCTGTATCTAATATTATTCATGGTGCCTTTATAAAAGCAGGGTCAGGATGGGCCTCTGGAAGGAGTTTTCTGAAGCTGCTACAAGCCTATTTCCAGGTGTAGCACTAAATAATGAAAAATGTCAGATGTGGTACACTCCTTAATGCCACGATTCCTGGTATTCCCAGATTGCTGGGTGAAGTCTCTCTCCTCTTTGCCGCCTACACCTGCCAGGCTAGCATGCCCTCTCTACAGTAGCCTCACGAAGTTCACAATGATGCTCCTGGAACACTGCACCTTTATGCACAATTGATGCTCAGCTCGAGGTGCATATTAAAATTACCTGAAGAACTGTGAAAAAAATACTGATGGCAAGCCCCACTCCCACCCGCCACCAATTTAGTCAGACTCTCAGTGAGGTGGGAGGTGGTAAGATCTAGACATGAGAATTTTGTAAAAGCTCCCTAAATTATTAGTGTACAGTCAGAGTTGGGAAAAGTGCACACTAGGAAAGCAAGAAAAGTCATACATGCATGGATTGTCCAAGCAGAGGACACTCTCTAGAAGCGAGCAGAGGGAATTCTAGACTGCTAGCAGCACCAAAACTTTGCTTTTCTAACCTTTGTGTCAAAATATTTGTGTGCGTGTTTTTGAGTGTACAAAAAGATTACATTATATTGGTCTCAAGAAAAACTGTCAACAGTAAAGATAATTGTAGGTATAGAAGACTAACAAAAAGAAGAGAAAACCCACAAAGATGTACTTTTATGTATAAAAGAAATGCTAATTGCATTCTCTTAGGTCAACCACTCTCTATTTGACTAATTACAATGCAACACAGTAATGATAAGGTATGTTATTATTATTATGACTAATGCGTGTTTTGCATTAACTAGAGTAAGTTTTATTTTATTACAAGATTAAACTGTTCCTGTTCACTTAACCTTCATAGCTTGTTACTCCAGAAGAGTGAACGTAACTTTGAGGGAATGCTGCTCCTAGGCACTAGTGAGTGCTAATGTTCAATATTTGCATAAGTGAAGGTACTTTTCCGTATTTGCATAAAAAGAGGTAACTAGGTCTCTTCAAAGGTGTGAGGAACAAAGCACAGTTGCTCTCAAGGTTAGAGGTTCTACGAAGGGTGCTTTGCTGAGGGTAGTGGGGGTGAAGATGGGCAGGAAAGGAAAGATGCGGCTGCAAAACTGCTGAGATATATTTCTGATATTTAACTACCAAGAGGTACTTCTATAGAGGACTGTTAAAAAGGGGTGGAGGAACTTGAAGTGACAGCTCTTCTACATAGCCTGGAACAGCCCCTCGTTGAACTGACACTCCTTTCCTTAGGCCCCAAACTTCTGTGTGCTCTTCTGTGTTAAAACCTGCTTTATTAACACATTTAAAGCACATTCCATGGGGTCACAGAGTCAAGACACTGAACTGAGCAACTGAACTGAACTGAAGCTCTTTGAAAGCTATGACTCACTTCTCTTTGCTTTCCTATGTATTTCTACCATCAAGAGAAATATTTGACACAAAGATCTCAACAATTACCAATAAATGAATGAATTTACGAATGCTTACTATATGACTTAGACAACACAAATCCCTCATAGCTCAGTCAGGAAAGAATCTGCCTCCAATGCAGGAGACCTGGGTTTGACCCCTGGGTTGGAAAGATCCCCTGGAGAAGGAAAATGGCAACTCACTCCTCTTGCCTGGAGAATCCCATGGACAGGGGAGCCTGGTGGGCTATAGTTCATGGGGACACAAAGAGTTGGACACGACTTAGTGACTGAACATATCTAGTCATAGATGATACAGTCCTGTGACTCTATTATCTACTGCATGAGTTCTCTCCACAAGTCCACTGTGCTTCTATCTAGGTTTCTGAAGACCTTTATTAAGGACAAAGCTTAGAGCAGAATCCTGTGATATTTCTGTCACCAGAGACCAGCATCAAGTGGGGGTCACCGATTCAGAAGCCAGCACTTTGAATGTAAGTGCACTCTTTTTCAAGTGCCTTGCACAAATATGATCTTAAATGTTAGCTCATCCTTTGTTTTATCTAAAAATGTCATAAAAACACCACCAAAATTTTGCCGAACTCCAGATACGCTGTTTTTTATAGCCTACCCTGATTTTCTTACAAAACTCTAAAAGAAAATCCATTTAGTTGGGAATGACTTATTTTTACACAACTCAAACTGGCTATTAGAACTATGCATTTTTCCCTAAATGCTCATAAACCATCAGGTTAATTGCTAGTTCTAGAGTTTTGCCAAGGATAAAAATCAGGCCTATTGCTATTTGTATACAGAATTGCTCCTTTTGGGAGGAAAAAAAAAATCATCTGTAGTATTAGCCATCAAGCTAGCAATCATGGTGAGTGAAAATTCCAAAATCAGATCTAAAAGTCCTCTAAGTTCCCAGAGATGTAATTTAGTAAGAGCCTGAGTGTACAACTATTTTAAAGCAGGAGATATATCCTTGCTTTTCCTTTGACTTTCTTACCCACCCTGAGCTTCAATTTCTACTCAAAAATGTTTGTTTTCTTCCCTTTTCTGTTTAAAGGCCAAACTCCTTACCACCAAAGGAAGAGTTTAAAATAAAACTAAAGATAAAAGATAAAAGTTTAATAGTTCTGTTTTATCACTGGTAGCAAACAGTGTCATACGTTCTTTGCTATGTGAGGACTATCTCTTCCTTCTCTTTTCCTTATGGTTCGGAATGTGGTTCTGAATTTTTAAAAACTGATTTGTGTTGCCTATAGCATTTGTTTGGGCTTCCCTGGTGGCTCAGACAGTTGGATCCTCTCACCTGGGTTTGATCCCTGGGTTGGGAAGATCCCCTGAAGAAGGAAACAGCTACCCATTCCAGTATTCTGGCCTGGAGAAGTCCATGAACTGTATATTTCATGGGGTCGCAAAGACTGAGTTACTTTCACTTTCACTTTTCAACTCACTATGAATAAATACTTCAAGTCCTCCTGCATATCTTATTCTCTAATGACTTCATCTTATTCTTGGTTTTACAAAGTATGAAAATTAAAAATTGCCATCACCCCATCCCAAAATCTGCCATCTTACTTTTGTGTCCATACTCTGACTTGCGTCCATTTACAATGGAAGAAGTATCTCTGCTCTCTTTCAGTGTCTCTGTTGGATCATACCCTTTTTGAATATTCAAGGACTTTGTTCTTATAATTATTCCCTTTCTCTCTTATATCATAAAATTCTCCCTCTCTACTGAATCATTCCAATTAGCATACAAATGTGCCTTAATACTCCCATATTAAAATAACCTTCCCAAGACATCCCCCACCCCCTATACCTCTCTGGATACTGCCCCATTTCTTCCCTCCCCATTCTTTCTAACCACTCCAATTGGGACTTCATTCCCACCTTTCCACTGAAATGGCTTGTCAAGGTTACCATTAATTTACCTTTATCAAATTCAACGGTCAGGTTTGTCCTCCTTTTTACTCCTATTTTACTTTCAGCATCATTTGGTATAGTCAACTTTTTCTCTTTTAATGTTTTCTATACTTTGCTTCCAAGATGCCACACTCTTCAGGTTTCTCTCCAGTCTCAACAGCTCCTTCTTTATTCTTTGCAGACTCAGCCTCTTCTTGAGCTCTAAATACCAGAGGGCCCATTCCTCAGTTCCTACCCTTCTTTTCCCCTCTCTCCATTAGCAGCCTCATCTAGACCTATGGTTTTAAATATCCACCAATATGCTGGTAACTATCAAAGTTAATATCTAATCCTTGTTTCTATCCTGAGCTCCAGACTTATATATCCCATTACCTATTCAACATCTCACTTGGATATATACTATTACTAATATTATTGATAATAATATTAATAACAGTTTCCCTGATGGCTCAGTGGTAAAGAATCTGCCTGCAAGACCCTGGTTCGATTCCTTGGATGGGAAGATCCCTGGAGAAGGGAATGGAAACTCATTCTAGTATTCTTGCCTAGGGAATCCCATGGACAGAGGAGCGTGGCAGTCTACAGTCCATGGGGTCACATAGAATTGGACATGACTGAAGCAACTAAGCAGCAACAGTAGCAATAGCTAACTAACAGTGACTGAGAAATTAATGTGTATCCAATCCTGAAAGAGATGAGAACACCAGACCACCTGACCTGCCTCCTGAGAAACCTATATGCAGGTCAGGAAGCAACAGTTAGAACTGGACACGGAACAACAGACTGGTTCCAAATAGGAAAAGAAGTACATCAAGGCTGTATATTGTCACACTCCTTATTTAACTTATATGCAGAGTATATCATGAGAAACGCTGGGCTGGAAGAAGCACAAGCTGAAGTCAAGATTGCTGGGAGAAATAACAATAACCTCAGATATGCAGACGACACCACCCTTATGGCAGAAAGCGAAGAAGAACTAAAGAGCCTCTTGATGAAAGTGAAAGAGGAGAGTGAAAATGTTGGCTTAAAGCTCAACATTCAGAAAACAAAGATCATGGCATCTGGTCCCATCACTTCATGAAAATAGATGTGGAAACAACAGAAACAGTGTCAGACTTTATTTTTCTGGGCTCCAAAATCACTGCAGATGGTGACTGCAGCCATGAAATTAAAAGATGCTTACTCCTTGGAAGGCAAGCTATGACCAACCTAGACAGCATATTAAAAAGCAGAGACATTACTTTGTCAACAAAGGTCTATCCAGTCAAAGCTATGGTTTTTCCTGTGGTCATGTATGGATGTGAGAGTTGGACTGTGAAGAAGGCTGAGCACTGAAGAATTGATGCTTCTGAACTGTGGTGTTGGAGAAGACTCTTGAAGTCCCTTGGTCCAAGGGACTGCAAGGAGATCCAACCAGTCCATCCTAAAGGAGATCAGTTCTGGGTGTTCTTTGGAAGGAATGATGCTAAAGCTGAAACTCTAGTACTTTGGCCACCTCATGCAAAGAGTTGACTCATTGGAAAAGACCCTGATGCTGGGAAAGATTGAAGGCAGGAGAAGGGGAATATAGAGTTGGGTGGCATCACCAACAAAATGGACATGGGTTTGGGTGGACTCCAGGAGGTGGTGATGGACAGGGAGGCCTAGCATGCTATAGTTCATGGGGTCAGAAAGAGTCGGACACGACTGAGTGACTGAACTGAGCTGAACTGAATCCTATTTTAAGTGCCTCAGGGATATTAATTAATTAAAATTTTACATCAGTCATATGGCATAGGTTTGGTTACCATCACCATTTTACAGATGAGGACACTGAAACCATTTGTTCAATAGTGCCATCACAACTAGAAAGTGTCAGAACCACATATTTCAAAATCAACTTGACTAAAATAAAACCTCCTGATTTCCATTCTTATGGTCCTTCTCACTATCATTCATCCACAAGCTCAAACCAAAAACTTCTCTTCTCCCTTTCTCTGTATCTACTCTATTAACGAATTCTGAATATATCTTGAATCAGACAGTCATAGCATTCTATTTCCATGACTAGCACCCAAGGCCCCACTGCCATTACTTCTCCTCCAGCCTACGGTCTCTCTGCTTCTACTCTTGTCTCTATATCCACTACAACAAAAGAAAAAACTTTTGGGGGGAGGGGTCTTCAAAATATTCTAATAGCCACCCATCTCACTCGGGGACTCTGCATGATTGGGTGGGCAACTTGTCATAACTCCAACTTCACTTATTACCACGCTCCCTCTTGCCACATGGCCTTCTTTCTGGTTCTGAACACACCAAGCTCATCCTAACATTGTGATTTTTCAAGGGTAGTCCTGCCTGAAATGCCTCACCCTGAGATTTTTACTTACTGATCCCTTCCTGTCACTCAAGCCTCAGCTCAAATTTTATCTTCTCTGACTACCCAATTTAAAGTTTCCCACTTCTCTACCATGTCTTACCAATATTTTCTTGCAGTGTTCATATATGAAACAGTCATATTTACTTGTATTGTCTGTCTTTCCTCCACCAGAAAAATATATGCTCCACAACAATGGGGACCATCTCTGTTGGTTCACTGCTGTGTATCCTCAGTGACTGGAATAGAGAGTACTTGGCACTCAAGCACAATGAGTGCATCCAAATTCAAAGAACTCTCTCTAGTAATAGTCTGTATTGAGACAGTGTGTGATTACACATCAAATTTCATTTCAGTTGTTTCATGGATGTATATATGCATATGTGTGTATATATAGATACAGATATATAGATAACACAATATAGATAAAAGATGAGGATATAGAGGCAATGTGGGAGACCTGGGTTCAATAACTGGGTCAGGAAGATCCTCTGGAGAAGGCAATGGCAACCCAGTATTCTTGCCTGGAGAATCCCATGGACAGAGGAGCCTGGTGGGCTACAGTCCATGGGGTCATAGAGTTGGATATGACTGAGTGACTAACACATAGAAACAGTATCTATATATCTACACAAAAACTCTCAGAGAATAGGAAATATGCTTTAATTCTGTGTTCCATAGGTTCTAGGAATACATATAACGCTTAATACAGTTTTGACTTGTTTTGTTACAACCCAAGAGATATGTTCCTTTGGCTCCCTGGGAGCCCAGACAAACACTCAGGTTGTTCACAGTTTTCCTCTAAGCCTTTAAGAAGAATGAGACAAAGATTGCTAAATTTTATCTTACAGAAAGAAAAAAATCTTGAACACTGTAACAAACAAAAACAACTGACCTTTAGAACAGAAGCACCTCATGTCTTTCTAAGATATTGAGGCATAAGAGTATTCTGTTAAAAACACAAATCTAAGAGAACTTTCAATATTAACATTCCAATTATAAAGTTAACAATTTGGAACAAAATCATTTAATGCCATACATCTTTTAGATATCTTAAACCCGAAAGTTATAGAGAATCTCTTCCTAGTACTGATAAATAAGATTAAAAAGTAGATAAATAAAGAGACTCAATTAAGGATTCCTGCTAGAGCTAACAGAAGTAGCAGAGTGAGGAACATTCAAAAAGACAAACTCCAATTTTCCACCTTAATCCAAATCTCCCACTCACCCCCCACCCCCTAATGTTTTACTGTCCAAGACTTCAAGGAAAGGCTACAGAATCTTATAAATGAAACTAATGAGGCAATAGCCATCCAAATTCTAATTTGTATATATTTTAACATCAACATTTTCATTCCTGGAGTTTTCACTTAAGAAAAGAGAGCAAGACAGTTTTGTATGCCTTGCTCCGTAGCCCTGTACTCTTCCCTTGGCAAGGACCAGAATCTCTCTGTGAGAGTCAGCTGTTGGTCATTCAAGTCACAGAGTGAACCCCCTGCAGTATCTGTAAACAGGAAGTGCTATGAATCACAAGTCTACAACGATAGCTGCAGTCATAGGAATACACATGTGGCACCCTCCTCAAGCATCCAGCTTTTCTCTTAACTTCCTGTGAAACCTAAAGCATGCCAGTTTCTTCTATCCTTCTAAAGATGCAGACTCAAACATGGTATCAAAAGCAGCTGATGGGAGCTTCCCTAGTGGCTCAGTGGTAAACAGTTCACCTGCTAACGAGGGGCAAGTGGGTTCGATCCCTGGTCAGTGATTTGCTCCTACATGCCATGAAGCAACTAAGTCCATGTGCCACAACTATTAAGCCTGTGCCCTAGAGCCAGGGAGTTGCAACTACTGAGCCCAGATGCCGCAACTTCTGAAACCCACGTGTCCTGGAGCCCGTGCTCTGCAACAAGAGAAGCCACCACAATGAGAAGCCTACACATATCAACAAATAGTAACCACTGCTAGCCACAACTAGAGAAAAGTATAAGCAGCAACCAAGACCCAGCACAGCCTAAAATAAATTAAAATTTTAAAAACGATAGTACATCATACAGCTGATAATGTATACCACAGTAATGTATCAGTTAAAACAAATTACAATAAATCCAAGGTTTAAGGAGTAGGAGTATATAAATGCAGAGTCTATAATGACAACCTGTGTATGTTTTAAGAATGAAAGGTCATGGTGACACAAGATAAAGGGGGAATAAGGACATTAATGACAAGGTGCCCCTGGATGTGCCCCACTGCCCTAGAGTAGCCGTGGGAGGGTGACAGCAACTGGTCACTCCTTACAAGAGGGAAGGGGGTTCTAATCAGTTATCTTGCCCCTGGTTTCGAGACTCTGAAGTTTATCAACCATAATATTTGTCAGCTCCCAACAGCTTGAGGAAAAAGAAATACGGAAACATGCAAATATCTTATTTGGATTCATGTTCTTTTCCCATTGTTATTAATTTTTACTACTAGTCACTGAAAAGAAGTGTGAAAATAATATCTTTTTCTGGGTTTACTGTTATTTCTTTGAAAAAGAAAGACATTTTGAGAAGGACTATGAAAGCTGTATTACTCTTTCCACATGTTTTCTGATGCAGTCATCTTTAATCTTATATCCAAGACATATCTGTCTTACTTTGCAATGCTCTAAAGTGAAGATTCTAGGCTTTTGTTCAGTACATAGTTCACGTACAGAAGATGGTTTCATTAATAACAATTAAGGGAGAAAGATCATACTGAAATGTACAAGATCAACCCTGAATATAAATTTAAAGCATGGGACAGTTTTCAAATAGGGATCTCTGTATATAAGATTTGAAAAATCAAGCAATCAAGTCTCTTCTCTGGAGAGGGATACAAAGAAAAGAGGGAAGCAGAAAAGGCAAAGGGAAGCAACCCGCGTTAAAGGGTGATGTGTCAGACCCAGTCTCAGATTTTAAGAAATCTTTTCAAAGCCACACAGCTGGATGAATGTTAGAGCTGAAATTCTAATATAAACAAAACCCACCAGTTTTAAAGCCCAGTAGTCTCTGGGGACAGAGAAAGTGAAGTGAAGTCGCTCAGTCGTGTCCGACTCTTTGCAACCCCGTGGACTGTAGCCTACCAGGCTCCTCTGTCCATGGGATTCTCCAGGCAAGAATACTGGATTGGGTTGCCATTCCCTTCTCCAAGGAATCTTCCCGACCCGGGGATTGAACCCAGGTCTCCCACATTGGAGGCAGACGCTTAAACCTCTGAGCCACCAGGGAAGCCCATGGGGACAGAGAAGGAAGGATATTTTCACCTACGTCCACAGCACTGATCTTGACGTTCTAAAACTGTAGAAAGACATGACTTTAAGAATGCTACCACTGGGAATTCCCTGGAGGCCCAGTGTAAGGACTCGGTGCTTTCACTGCCAGGGCCTAGGTTCAGTCTCTGGTGGGGGATCTAAGATTCTGCAAGCATGGCCACACACACGCACGCAAGGGTGCTACCACTGTCTCATCGCTCTAGAGCAAGTTAGTACATATAAAACCTGTGTTCAGAGAGAAAAGGTTGAAGTAGGGAGATGATGGTCACCATCTCACTATAAGGTACAGACTGGCAGCTAACAAACTTTCAGAACTAAGATGGCAAGTATATAACTCCAATTCTTCAACAGGGCTATGAGAATGACAGGCCACAAGTTCAGAGCAGAGCAAGTGAAAAGCACTACTCAAAACATCTCCCACAAACTACCAATAAGACAATATTTTCAAGTAGAAATACTACTAGGAAATAAGCCTTTGGGTCATTTAAGCCTCAATTAGATAAACAGATTCTTTCCTTTGAAACCTACAAAGGAAGAGTGGGCCTTCATTCTTTCAATAGTCCAAATGTGTTTACTAAGCACCAACTCTGTGTCCTGTTTAGTACTAGATCTTGGGAAGCTTCATTTTAGTGGGAAACATATAACAAATTTTAAAAAGACAAAAGAAACTAGTAAATATACACAGTATGTGGTGATGAATGCTATGGAAAAAAACAAAACAGTAAAGTACATAGGCATTTGGCAATTTACAAAATAGGGTAGTCAGAGAAGGTCTAACTGAAAAAAATGGCATATGAGTGAAGACTTGGGGTAAAGAAATGAGCCATGCAGATATCTGGAGGAAAAAGTTTCTAGCAGAGGGAAGAACAAATTCAAAGGTCCTGAGGCAAGAGCACCTGTGTGTTCAAGGACAGAAGAGAGGTCAGTGTGGCTGGAGTAGAGAAAATAAGGAAAAGAGTAGGAAAAAAACAAAGCACCCCCCTCCAAAAAAACCCTCAAAACAAAGCCCAAGAGGTAATGAGCACCATATCTGTGGGGCCTTGGAGGCTACTCTACGGAGTAAGGGCTGTTTAAATAGTGAGCAAAGATCAGTTCAGGAATTATTCTGAAAGTAGAACTAATAGGACTCACTAACAGACTAGATGATGTCAAGGTTTTTGGCCTGAGCCAAAGGATGGACTTGCTCTCTACTGAAACACGAAGACTGCGGAAGAGGGATTCTAGCAGCCAGACCAGGAATGTGACTTTGTTTATGTTACATTTCAGATGTCTATTAGACATTCAAGTAAAGGTGTCAGGTGAGCAGCTGAATTTATGAGTCTGGAGTTCAACAGAGAAGTCTGGGCTCAATATATAAATTTGGGAGCCTAGAAATGGTTTACAGCCCTGAAGCACGAATGAGTGTGAGTATGACAAACAGAGAAGAACAGAGGGTCATGGACAGAGTCCAGGGCACTTCAATTTCAGAGGTCAGGGAGACAGGAGGAACTGGTCACACGGACAGGGACTCAGAACAGACCCCTGGGCTCAGCATTGTAGACATAATCGGTGATCTTGACAAGGGCAGGTTGGGGGTGTGGTATGACAGGAAGAAGAAGTTTAAAAGAGACTAGAAAAACTTCTGGACAACTTTCTTAATATTGCTGTAAAGTGACAAACTTTGTTGAATAAGCTATCTAAATTCCTCCCATCAAGTCCCTTCTAAATTATAAAAAGACAAGCACCATTAGTGTTAATGATATGTTTATTGAATATTATAGCTAACATATCACTGTTAGGTTATGTCAAATTTATGGCATAGTAGACACATGTTTAATGCATAGAATGTCTACTTTATAGTGCATCAGGGTCTCCATACCATCACACATACTAATCAAACATTTATGCATATTTTATAAACTTTTAAAGGATAATGTGATATAACAAAACACTGATCAGGGAGCCAGGAGATCTGGGTTCCACTCCTGGTTCTTCTTCCCTTAACTAGCTGTATAAATTCTGAAAACCATCAGCATCTCTGGACTTCTTTATTAAATGTAAAATGAGTGGGTTAAACTAGATCATTTTTAAGCCCTTCTGCAACCTCAAAATCATGACTTTCAGCAATTTCAAGAGCCTAAAAATGTTTTATTTGATGTGCTTTGCTTTTTCAATTTATCAATAGCTTTGACCAAATCTAGAATTTTTTGATGCTGGTCTAAGTTAGCACAGTAATTTACACGTATATTTTTCCTATAGAAAACTATAATCCTTTTATCGTATGATCCCCAGAAACACCCTGTGGAGAAGTGGAGAAGCTTAGTGACTGCCTATGAAGGCAATAAAGAGAATTATAACCCTGGGGGTTAAAACCACTATTCTACAGAACTCAGAACTAACACTACAGTAAAAGAGAACCTCTTGGGGAGCATTACGCTTGGTGATCCGATCCCAGGCCCAAAGTGCTGTGGCACCGCCCACAGCTCTAAAGGGGTCAGGTTAGAGGTTGGTTTCCATTTTTCTTGGGTGCTAATGGTTCCTTTGGATGTTCTAGCTCCTCCCCATTTCTTTACCAAGTCTCACAGTTTTTAGGGGAAAAGGTGGTTGCCAGAGGCTTCTGAACAGAGAATCCTATCTTAGATGTTATAGAGAGTTACAGAGAGGAAAACTTATCACGTCCATCCAACGTCTATCCTGGGGGATACAGGGAAGAAAACAACAGCTAACATTTACTGAGTTTTTACTATATGCCAGATACTATTCAGAGTGATTTCAATGTAGTGTCTTGTTATTCCTGAAAACGACCTACGAAGTAGATGTTATCAACAGTCCAATTTACATATGGCATGAACTAAAATAAAACATACAATCACACAGCCCAAAATTATAGCTTAGAGGTAAACCAGACACTCCCTTAAGCATGAAGCTTCATCTACAAAATTCCTCAGAGAAGGCCAAAGTTCCTATTTTAAGGACCCAGGCGAAATCATGGCAAGAAAGAATGGCTTCTTTGTATTAGAATGTACAGAAATACATATTACAAAACCATGGCCCTTTCATAATGCTGTTTTTTTTTTGTTAGACTCTATTTTCCTGTTGGGTCAGGATTTAGTCTGTAATAGACCTGAACTCATACAGTAAGAATCTTGCTGTATGTGTAAAAGAAAAACAAAAGTACTGAGTTCCTAGAGAAAAGATACTCATGCTAATATGATGCCGTCAGAATTTTCACCCTATCTGCTCTGCTCAGCAACAGACGCACCTTTCCTATGAGGAAGGAAAGGTGGAGGGAGTAACAGAATAGTCTCACTTGAGATGTGGAAACAGAAGTAGCAAGGCTTTAAAAAAACAAACAGAACATTAAGGAGCTCAAGCCAGACAGAATCATCTTGATTTCTGCTTTGTATGTCAAGCAAATATTTACTTAGCAGGCAAATGGATTGTGGTGATAGGACCTTGTGACACAGAGGGCGACATAAACAATTTCCCAAACAAGACTGGACAATACTTCTATACTGACTTAATCAGAGAAAAATAGATTCAAGTCTCCATGAGGAATACCAACAGAGACTGAAAGCCTGACATTACAGACAAATATCCTCTATGAACTGAAAAGCAAATACATAAAGCACTTTAGCTGAGTCTAGGCTGGTCTTGCATCTATGTGGAAGGAGTGAGAATGTGTCTATCTATTAAAAAAACTTTCTTAAACTAGATATTAAAAAAATCTTCTTTGGGGGTTATCCACATCAAAGTTTTTATTTTTCTTTAAATATACACACTTGAACAGAAAAAGCACACTGAATGACTACATATTGAAATAAATTGTCATCAGCAGATCTTGAAATGAATGCATGGAATTTATAATTCCAGAAGACATTTGTATAGACATAGTCATCATATAATCTGGTGAGATGGATATATCAGGAGGGACAAAAGACCATGCGCTGCCTTTCAGCTATTGATTATGTGTGTGTATACACACACACACACACACACACATTTATATATGCGTATTGCTGAAGAGGAAAAAAAATTGAAAAACTGTTCTAGAAGCACACAATCTAGGTAGTAGTTGAAAAAGTATATTTAAATGTCAGTAATAAAATTCCTCTCCCGCCTGAGAGAGGACTTACTGGTCCTCCCAGGAAAGCTCTCACTGAAGCCGAGGGTAAAACATTAGAGCAAAACAAAAGCAAGACACCTGAATGGTGAGGACCTCACCCACATGAACCAGGTACCTGGGCATCGTCTGTCTAGCAGAAGACACAACACGTTCAGTCATAGTGAACCTGCACCAGAGACTGACCAAAGAAACACATCCTCCTTAAAAACGCACCCTATTCTTCACCCACACTGCTTAGGTAATCAACATTTCACAACTGCTCTTATAAGAATTTGCTTAGTGTCTGTCTTCTCAGCAAGCGGTGAGGTGGACTCTTCACGGACCACTCTTGCTCACCTCTGACACCTGCATTCACTGAGTGCCAAACGTATACCAGGCACTGAGCACATCTTTGCATGTATGATTTCAATTAATCCTAGACTCTATGAAGTAAGCCTAGTATTAGCCATTTTATGTTATAGATAAGGAAACTAAGGCTCAGAGTAGTACTCAAAGTCACACAGTTGAATATGAATCCAGTTCTATTTGATGCCATAGAAAATGTACACTATACTAAATAGCTAGGCAGGGCGGAATCAATCTCCCCAACACATTCTGACAAGTCATAGGTCAAATCCTACATACAATCTAGGCAAATGAAAATGGGGACGGCAAAAATTCCTGAGCACCAGGCCAATTAGAAAGCCTGCTGCTGCTGCTGCTGCTGCTGCCGCCGCCGCCAAGTTGCTTCAGTCATGTCCAACCCTGCGCAACCCCATAGACGGCAGCCTACCAGGCTTCCCCATCCCTGGGGTTCTCCAGGCAAGAACACTGGAGTGGGTTGCCATTTCCTTCTCCTGTGCATGAAAGTGAAAAGTGAAAGTGAAGTCACTCAGTCATGTCGGACTCCTAGTGACCCCCATGGACCACAGCCTACCAGGCTCCTCCATCCATGGGATTTGCCAGGCAAGAGTACTGAATTATCCTTAAAAAAAAAAAAAAAAAATCCTTGTTTTAAAAACAACAACAACAACTCTTCCCCATATAATTCATATTTTTCTTCTTTATTAATGGCAATTTTACAACTCATTAAAAGAACTGTCATTGCTCAAATATTTGCCAAGAGAACTTAAAACTGCAGTCTTTTTTAAGTAAATGAAAATATATCAAGCTCTATAAAAGTCGATTAGCACTAAGAGGAAATGCTGCAGTAAAGACTCCGAAAAGGCCTGCTGCTTTGTTAATGGAAGTATATATGACCCATCAATTAGAGACAAGGAATTTGGGTCAGTGTATATAGCCATTTGTCACGATTCAGCTGTCAATTTTGGGATCAGAAAAATAGGAGACTCAAGGGACTTTTCAATCATCTGGTATAACAAGCAATAAACAAAAGATGTTTCAAATTTTCAGCAAAGTCAAAAAGAAACTAAAACGCTCGTAGTATTTGGAAAGTGGCTTGGGTTCATGTAAAGCCCACTGGCATCCTTATTCTAGAAGAAAAATACCAGCAGGAGAAGAAACAAGTGCTCTAGTGGTCATCAACAATTCTGCATGTTGTTAAACGGCAAGAAAGTGGAAAAGTTCAAGGACATCAATGTATGGATCTTGTCCAGTCACACACTGAACTTTGACCCAAAGGAACTAATGACTAGACATCTTTTCTGAATAAGTAAGATTACAAAACAAGAAAAATTATTACAAGGCTTCCTACAGAAAAAGACAAAAACATATCTCCCCTTCCCTTGGCCCTACTCATCAGCCTCTTATTAGAAGAAGGCTATATGATATACTTTGTCATATTAGGAATATGCCTTATCTTGAAAAAAATCACAGTTAAGTTTTTCTGGGGGTAAACTCAAAGAAGTTGGTGGATTTTCGAAAAATCAAGTTAAAACTGCAGCCACTGGAGAATGAAACCCACAGGAAGATACAAGAACACTCTTCGGTCCTGGTTCAATAGCTTTAGGAGAGACCCAGAGACCTATATTACATAACCCTCTAAAAGGTGATTTATGATTTAAATTCAGCTTGTTCAGCTTCAGCTCTGGTTAACTTAACCCCAGGGCCCAAGCCTAAGAATGTTCTGTAGCAACCAGAGGAGTGTCAAGGGCCCCACAAGAGGAAGACAAGGGGTGGAAATGGCTGACTTTACTCTGTCCCTCAGCCAAAGTCCCGCCTCTGCTGCCCAGATTCTCCAGGACTGTACTGCATTTGCCCTACCCAAAAAAAAAACCTGGAGGGAATAAATGTTCAGATAAACTCTCTAACCTGACATATGCAAAATTTTTAACACACAAAGGAAAGAAAAAAAAGAAAAGAAAGAGAAAGGGAGAGAGAAAAACAAAACAGAGAAGAAGAGAAGAGATGCATATTTTTATAAGCCAAGGTGGAGGGTAAAATTAAGCACGGGAGGATAAAAGGGACAAGAACAGTATTCTCCCTCACTCTATTATGCCCCCTAATTTAGAAGCTATCAACTACCAAGCACACAAGCAGTTCCAGTCCCTTCCTTTTCTCAGCGGTACATAAGCTCTTCATAAAGGTTATTCCAATCAACCCTTTGTCTCCATGTTTCCATTACAATATTTATGAGGACCATATGAGGAAATAATTGATAAAACCACATGGCTCATTTGGGTACTATTCACTCACAACTCAGAGACCGTGCAGTAATAATGTTTAGTTCTGGGCGCAACACTTTACAAAGGTCACAGAGAAACTGGAATGCATTCAGAGGCAAGCATCCAGTACAGAGAAAGGACTCAAAACCAAACCAGTGAGAACCTGGATGTGTTTAGCCTGCAGAAGAGAGTCTTCCAATGCTTCAAGGGCTCTCATTTAGGAAAAAGCCTATGACTGTTTTCTGTGACCTTATGCAGGAGGGGCTAAAAGCAACAGAACATATGAAGAATTTTCAGCTCAATTAAAAGCAAGCAAAAGCTTAAAAAAAAAAAAAAAGGCAAGAGCTTTCTTAGCACGGCTATTCAAAGACAGACCACGCAGTGTGAGAAGACGGAGTCCCAATTCATGCAAAAGTAGATGATGCTTAGAGAAGAGTTTAAGCAGTGATTGAATGTTCAGGACCAAGTCAGTGTTTCTCTGAGTGTATTTCAAGTACAAACAGAATCAGAACCACCTGAGATAATTATTAAACAGAAAATAATAGGATTTCAGGAAACAATGCATTCTCTAGGACCACTGTTTTTGTTTCATGACTCAGAGGGGGAAAGTGTCTGGAAATCTGCATTTTAACAAGTCCTCCAGATAACTATGAGGTGCACTCAAGACAGAACTAAACTAGGTGACCGCTCAAGCTTCATCTATCACTTATTCTCTAATAACACTTGGGCTCTGCAAATGGTTTCCTTGTTTCGATCATTTATTTTTGTTAATATCTCACTCAAGTTTCACTAACTCCTTCTTTTACTTTATGGAAAGCCTACCCACCTTTTCAAGATCCAGCTTGAATAAATGATAGATGATTTCTTTTCTGATTTTCCAACCACATGTGTGATCCCTGATAACTCTAAACTTATGGCTGCTTTGTACTATACCAAAGGAACCTGTTATAAACTGGAGTTAACATATATCTATACACTGTAAACACAGCCTCTGTCTCATTCCCTCTTTTATCTTCATTACCTAGCACAGAAATTGGCACACAGTGTTATAACCATAAATTTAACAAACATCTGATGAATGAATGTCTTGTATTGTGGGTATATTGTGTTTACTTAAGTGTAAGCTCTGTGAAGGCAGACACACGTTTCTAGAGATCATGGTCCTTCCTAGCCCAGTGCTTAAACAGACCAGAAGGTCTGATAAACCTTGAAGTAAACTAATTGATGATTGCCATTTTCTTTCTGGGTGTTTAAGTAACAAGGGATTATTTTAAAAAGTAGACAATCATTTAGCAACTGCTACCATTTCTTTTAACTCCTACTGGCCTTAAAATGTGTTTTCTCAAAAGTTTGAAAGTGGCAAGCACTGTGAGATTCCTCAAAGATGACAATAAAGAGATGCAGAAGAGAGGCAAAGGAAGAAGCCAGCTCCATGTGTATGAAACAAAGATGATGACCACACATGAAGTGCCCCCAAAGCAGCACAAGTGTCATGCAAAAAAACAATATAAAGAACAGTATCATTAATCTTTCCAACTCATGAAGGTCCTATTTCCACACTTATCCTCCACACTGGTTCCCTTCTTTTTTGTTAATTAGTGAATATGTAGAGACATTATTTTTATTTAATTTTTTATTGAAGGATCATTGCTTTACAGAATTTTGCTGTTTTCTATCAAACCTCAACATGAATCAGCCATAGCTATATATATATATCCCATCCCTTCTGAACCTCCCTCCCCATCCTATCCCTCTAGGTTGACACAGAGCCCTATATGAGTTTCCTGAGCCATACAGCGAATTCCCGTTGGCTATCTATTTCGCATATGGTAATGTAAATTTCCATGTTACTCCTTCGATACATCTCACCCTCTCCTCCCCTCCTCTCCCCATGTCCATAAGTCTATTCTCCATGTCTGTTTCTCCATTGCTGCCCTGTAAATAAATTCTTCAGTACCATTTTTCTAGATTCTGTATATATGCCTTAGAACACAATATTTATCTTTCTCTTCTGACTTACTTCACTCTGTATAACAGGTTCTAGGTTCATCCACCTCATCAGAACTGACTCAAATGCATTCCTTTTTATGGCTGAGTAATATTCCATTGTGTGTATGTACCACAATTTCCTTATCCATTCATCTGTCGATGGACAACTAGGTTGCTTCCATATTGTAGCTCTTGTAAATAGTGCTGCAATGAACACTGGGATACATGTGTCTTTTTCAATGTTGGTTTCCTCAGGGTATATGCCTAGGAGTGGGATTGCTGGGTCATATGGTGGTTTTATTCTTAGTTTTTAAGGGAATGTCCCTACCATCTTCTAGAGTGGCTGTATCAATCTACATCCCCACCAACAGTGCAAGAGTGTTCTTTTTCCCCACACCTTCTCCAGCATTTACTGCTTGTAGACTTTTTAATGATGGCCATTCTGACTGGTGTGAGGTGATATCTCATTGTAGTTTTGATCTGCATTTCTCTAATAATGAGCAACGTTGAACATCTTTTCATGTGTTTGTTAGCCATCTGTATCTTGTCTTTGGAGAACTGTCTGTTCAGGTCTTTTCTCCACTTCTTGATTGGGTTGTTTTTCTGGTATTGAACTGTATGAGCTGCTTGTATATTTTGAAAATTACTTCTTTGTCAGTTGTTTCATTTGCTATTATTTTCTCCCATTCTGAGGGTTGTCTTTTCACCTTGCTTATAGTTTCCTTTGCTGTGCAAAAGCTTTTAAGCTTAATCAGATCCCACTTGTTTACTTCTGTTTTTATTTCTGTTACTCTAGGAGGTGGGTCATAGAGGATCTTGCTTTGATTTATGCCACTGAGTGTATTGCCTATATTTTCCTCTAAGAGTTTTATAGTTCCTGGTCTTTCATTTAGGTCTTTAATTCATTTTGAGCTTATCTTTGTGTATGGTGTTAGGAAGTGTTCTAATTTCATACTTTTCCATGTAACTGTCCAGTTTTCCCAGCACTATTTATTGAAGAGGCTGTCTTTGCCCCACTGTACACTCTTGTCTCCTCTGTCAAAATAAGGTACCCATAGGTGCATGGGTTTATTTCTGGGTCTACTGGTTCATTCCATTGGTCTATCTGTCTGTTTTTGTGCCAGTACCATACTGTCTTGATGACTGTAGCTTTGTAGTATAATCTGAAGTCAGGAAGGTTGATTCCTCCAGCTCCATTCTTCTTTCTCAAGACTGCTTTGGCTATTTAGGGTCTTTTGTATTTCCACATGAACTGTGAAATTTTTTATTCTAATTCTGTGAAAAATGATATTGGCAATTTGATAGGGATCACATTTAATCTGTAGACTGTGTTTGGCAGTATAGTCATTTTCACAATATTGATTCTTCCTACCCAGGAACGTGGAATATCTATCTGTTTATGTCATCTTTGATTTCTTTCATTAGTGTCTTATAATTTTCTGTGTACAGTTCTTTTGTCTCCTTAGGTAAGTTCATTCCCAGATATTTAATTCTTTTTGTTGCAATGGTGAATGGGATTGACCCTTCTATCTTCTTAACATTTCATGTCACCAGCTTGTGGTGGAAAAGCCAGAGGCCTATTTTATTCCTTCTTCTCAGCCTAAACTTACTAGATAAAAGGTCTACTAACCTCTGCTTCCATTTTTCTGCCACAGTTTACTCCTGACATTGGCTGTAAAGTTCTCCTGATTCATCTTTGATAATTTTCCTCACATCTCTCTCTCTTTTTGTTCCCATTTGGCACTGGTTGCTCTCTATGAAGCTGCCATCTGGAAAGAGAGCATTAAGCTTTTAATCACAAAAACCAACGGCCTTCAATCCTTGGGTATGCAAAGTCTTAGTTCATGTATCTGAAAATTTACATTCTGTAGTCTATTTAAGGAGTGGAGCCCTAAATACATATAAGAATGTAAACATTTTAAGAAATAAAAGATTTTTAATTTTTTTTACTTTCAGAAGCATCTGCCAATGTAAAAGGGCTCTTGTCTCTTTATGCCTTCTAATCGGGAGCATCACTGTCGGTTCCATCTTATAAACCCTGTTCCCTTTCTCCATTTTGTCCTAAAGATAACAACAATATTACTACTAACAATAACTATCACTAATTGAGCCCACTAATCTAGGTACTTCACATATAACATCAATAACCATGATACTATTTTCGCTATTTTTAGTTGAAGACCTTGAGACCCAAAAATCTCTAAGGTCATACACTGCTAAGGAATTAATTTGAGATTCCAACCCAAGTTTGTTTGGTTCCAAAGCCAACATACCTATACTATGCCATCTCTTCATAACACTATTTCAATTATTTTTACAATCACTTCTAAATTTCCAAATTAATAAGAGTAAGAAAAGCCACGTTCCAGTAAGATAAATCTACTGGTAACATGCAGGATGAATTGGATGGGAATTAACTAGAGGTTGGGAAACCAATTAAAGATGTAATAATTTAGTCATGAGTCCATAATGGCCTACACTAGGATGCCGGCAGTGGGAATGAAAGAGAGAGAGATATGAGAGAAATTATGAAAGATGAATCAAAAGAACTTGGCCTCTGTTTAAACATGTGAACTAAGAGAGAAAGAATCAAAGCTCATTTAAATTACAAGTCTGTCTGACCAAGAAACAACATGACCTGAAACAGGAAAAACCAGAGAAAGATCAGTTTGTGGGAGAGGAAACGATAAATTTCTTTTTGTAATTATAAGAAATAAAACAATGATGTGACCAAGATAGAGGAAGGTGAGCACTTTACAATATACATATCTTTAAAATAAGAGTAAAAAGGTCTTTCTGTTTTTCCTTAATGTGGCACTAAAACTAATGAAAAGGACTCAATTAACATATTCACATAAGAACATTGATCTCTGATTGGAGTAAATACCCTTGTGTTCCTTGCTTGTAATCCCTTTCTTTTCCCAACTTGTAAAAGTGCAATGCCTGCAAATTCCAACACCATTCATTCAAAGGAGATGGTTAATAGGTCTCATCTGTTTAGCTGAAAGCGTATAGCACGTCCTTCCTAAGACGACCACAGACAATCATTTGAGTGAAAATTTATGCAAAGTAACAGATTAGTAATAGTTTTACACCAGCAGGGCTTCATGTCTCATTATTTTATACTGACTGCTAATAGAGTTTAGTATTAGAATTTGAAAAGGAACAGAAAATGGAAGGCTCTCCCCGCAGAATTTATTGTATCCTTTCAGCTATTATGGGTTTCATTACAGATTTCTCCTCCAAAGTGTTACTCTTTGTTTTATTTTAAAAATGTGGCTCATACTTTAAAAATGGCTTTCTGGGAAACCTCTACATTTGCATGAATTCAAATGAAACTCTCTTCTCTGTCTGCTGTCATCATTCTGTTCAGCAGCTTGTTACATATTTTATAGGGTTAGGACGTGATTAACAATGGACTCCTCTACAGCATTCCATAAAACAACAAAATCAACAGTAAGGCTCAGCAAAGTAAACATCCAGAGTGCTTTTAAATATTTGGTTTTATGGGTTTTAAATGAGGAGTTTTAAAAGAAATGCTATGATGTAGATGAGGATGTAGCTACAGTACTACCCTGTGATTGAGGACAGTCAGATGAATAGGTTCTGCATGAAGAATGTTCGCTACTTAGCTCTTCAGCATTCTCTTATGATATCCACTGGAACATCAAATGTCCCCCTGCATATTGCATATCATCCCAAATGGAGAGAGAAGATGATAGAGGAAATTAAAATGCTACAACTGCAGTAACTGTTACATAAATAAATCAAGTTGCTTTTTGGAAAAGAGAAGACATCAGAAAATGGGATAAGTTTCAAACGGTGCAGGAATGTTGGGGGTGCATTCCAAATTCAATGCTGTATTCTACAGACTCATGAAATAGAGCTATACACACTACGTCACACATCAGCAGGACAAAAAGTGGTTTTCCTGAATTGCCAGTCCAGGTTCGATGCATGATACAGGATGCTTGGGGCTGTTGCACTGGGATGACCCAGAGGGATGGTATGGGGAGGGAGGTGGGAGGAGGGTTCAGGATGGGGAACACTTGTATACCCGTGGCAGATTCATGTTGATGTATGGCAAAACCAATACAATATTGTAAAGCAATTAGCCTCCAATTAAAATAAATAAATTTATAATTTTTTTTAAAAGTGGTTTCCCTTTGTTGAGGGAGATAATAGAAAAATAAATGCTGGGAAAATAAATGCTGGAAAGTTTTCAAAGGAGATCAAAAGGTGCAGTGACTAAAGACTCCAATGTACTTCAAAATGGAAATTCTTCAAGCAAGTAGGTCTGGGTTTCAAGTAATTAACCTAACATTTACACAATGGATTGTGACAAAATATAATGAAGTTAGTGTACAAAACACGGTCTGATAAATGTTAACTCAATGTTCTTATCCTCTGGTGGACACAGCTGTTTTATTAGAGATGAGCACAGAGTGTTAAAAATTGGGGAAAACACTGTGTTATGTATCTTCTTAATCTATTTTTAAAGTTAAAGAGTTTACAGTTCACATACGGAATGCTGGGTTTATCATAAAGCACTGAAAACCATGCCACTCTTAGAAAAATATAAGTGTAAACAATATCTTTCCACAAGTAGTTTTAAAAAGCATCATTTCTATAAAATTAAAAATTAAATCCTGGAAATAATGCAAAATCATGGTAAGAAAATAAAAACCTCATTCATTTAACAAAAGATAATTGAAAATGAGAAGAATCAATACAGCACCACCAGCTCAAAGAATGTCACTGTCAAACAGGCTGCCTGAGGGAAACCAACACTTTCTGGAACCAGATACCTCTTTTCTGGAAAAAAGATAAAAACGGAATATTGTTGGTCTGGTAGTATAAGAACCAGCATGATGGAACAAAAAAACAAAATCAGGGTTTACCCAGTACTTACAGAGTAAAGTCCATGATCTTTCCTAAGTTTATTTTGAAGTTCATAGACAATTAAATTCAGTGGTTTTGGTGCGCTGTTCTACGAATTTAGTGAAGTAAGCCAGAAAGAAAAACACCAATACAGTATACTAACCCATATATATGGAATTTAGAAAGATGGTAACGATAACCCTGTATGCAAGACAGCAAAGGGACACCGATGTATAGAATACTCTTTTGGACTCTGTGGGAGAGGGCGAGAGCAGGATGATATGGGAGAATGGCACTGAAACATGTATATTTTTCATATGTGAAACGAATTGCCAGTCCAGGTTTGATGCATGATACAGGGTGCTCAGGGCTGGTGCACTGGGATGACCCAGAGGGATGAGATGGGGAGGAAGGTGGGAGGGGGTTTCAAGATGGGGAACACATGCACACCCATGGCAGATTCATGTCAATGTATGGCAAAACCAATACAATATTGTAAAGTAAAATAAATAAATAAAACTGAGATAAAAATTAAAAAAACTGCCACTACAGCAATCACAGGATAGTTCTCTCACCCCCAACACATGCCCTTGCGCTGACTCTGCAGTGAAACCCTTCCCCAACCTCTAACCCTGGCAACCACTGATGTTTTTCATTGCCATATAGCTTTGCTGCCTATAGAATGGCATATGAATGCAACTGCACAGTAAGTAGCCTTCTGAATCTTGTTTCTTTCATTTATCCATGCTGCTGTGTCTATTTCAACCTGTTCCTTTTTCACTGCCAAACAGCAGACCATAACATGGATGCACCCTGATTTATCTATTCATTCACCAACTGAAGGGATATGTGGGTTATATACAGGCTTTGTAAATTATTAATAAAGTTGGCATAAAAATTCTTATTCAGATTTTTGTATGGAATGGCAAGGTCATATGTAAGTGTATATTTAACTTTATAAGGAACTGCCAAACTCTTTTTCCAAAATGATCATGCCATTTTGCCAGTAATGAATGAGAATTCCAGATGCTCCTCATCCTTTCCAGGATTTCCTAGTGTCCATTTTTTCATTTGTTGCTTAAAAAAAAACATTTTAATAGGTGTGTAGAGGAATCTTATTTTGGTTTTTGTTAAACTGCATTTTCTTAATGACTAATGATGCTGAGCATCTTTTCATGTGCTTATTTGTCATCAGGATTTTTCTCTGATGAAGCACTTATTTAAATTTTCGTGTTTTTTTTTTTTTTTAATTGGGTTGTCTGTTTTCTTATTGTTGAGCTTTTAGAATTCTTTATATATTCTGGATACAGGTCCTGTGCCACATACATGACTTGTAGATTTTTTTCTCCCCTCTGTACAGTTTTTTTTTAACATATCTTCTCAGATGTGTAAAACAATATCAGTTGTTTTATTTATCATTCCCCTCATTCAGTTTGTCATAATCTTTCATTAAATTATTTGACATGGTATTATAATAATCACTTTGAAGGAAATAAATAAAGTGATATGATAAAGAGTGGGTTATCAGGAAAGGCTTTCTGAGAATGTGTGACATTTGACCCGAGATCCAAATAAGAAGCCAAAGCAAAGAACAGACAGGCAGAGAGAAAACCAAGGCCAGGATCCTTTGGTGAGAAAGAGTTTGGCAAGTTCAAGGAAAAGAAGGTAGACCATCATGGCTAAAAACCCACTGAGAGAGGCAGAATGGAGCATAACATGAAGATGAAGAAGCAGAGGCAGGGACCAAACCATGTGAAGTCTTACAGGCCTCAGAGAAGTTTTATGGTAAGATACCACTGAAAGGTTTTAAACAAAGAAGGCAATTCAATCTTCCTCCATTTTAAGATTTGTCTGGCTACTGCATGAAGAATTAATTGGAGGGATAACAAGGAAACCAGTTATAAGTCACTACAGTCCAGGTAAGAAATGATGTTGGCATCAACTGGGTGGTGGCGGTGCAAAATGACCGCAGTAGATAAGATTCAAGATATATTTTAGAGTTGAAACCAACAGGATTCTCCAATGGGCTGAAATATGAAGAATAAGAACAGGGAAGAATCAAAAATGACTCCAAGGCTTAAGATCCAAGATAAGATGATAGATGGATAATAGTGCCATTTACTGGCAGAGATGCACTGATTACAGGGTGAAAATCAGGAGTTCTATGTGGGACATACCAAGTTGAGATGTCTAAAAGATACCTACGTAGAGACTTCAAGTCAACAGCTGGCACACAATAAAGAGACCACAGTGATAAATTTGTTAGGAGAATGTACTTGTATGAGAAAGGAGAGTATAGGTAAAGAGGGGCATTTGGAATAAAGCCCTTAAGTACTTCCGCATCATACTGAAATATCAGTTTACCAATCTCTCTCCCCTAACTGGTCTGTAAGTTCAAGTACACAGGCCATGTCTTCTGCAAAACTATATTTAATAAACCCTGCTGCCTGAAACTTACCAAGCGCTTAATAAGTGTTTGTGGAACTCATAATATATGAGGGAAGGTGACATCAGGATGTCTAAGGTATACTGGGGTAGGCAAGATGAGCAACTCTAAGAGATTGTGGAAGATTCCTGGTGGCTCCTGCAAATGCAGGAGACCAGGGTTTAATCCCTGGGTTGGGAAGATCTCCTGGAGGAGGGCCTGGCAACCCACTCTAGTACTCCTACCTAGAGAATCCCATGGACAGAGGAGCCTGGCCGGCTACAGTCCTCAGGGTCACACAGAGAAGGACGTGACTGAAGAAGCTAAGCAGCAAAGAGACTGTAGTCCCAGAGTGAAAGCTTCAAGTACCAGGTTTTGCAGTCTACATGATGGACAACCAGCATCTCAAGCAAAAAGGGGCTCTTCAGAACAGCAGATTAAAATACTTGTTTTCAAGTAAAAGATATTGATTTTTAATAGGAATTTTTGTGAGGATTCTCTTTTCCACTGTTTTTTTTGTTTGTTTTTGGTTTCCTATCTGCAAAATAATAATGAGCTCTTTCCCTTTGAGTTAACAAGTTAACAGGTCAAATGACTGGGCTGATACTGATACTGATTATCTTTGGATTTGATGGCCTGAAAAATAATCTTCTTGGCATTCCTAAGAAGGCAAAGAGACTAATAGTACCTGTTGCTGCTAACCTAGATTCCTCCCATATTTGATTTGTCCCCTCAAAAGACTCAGGGAACAGCCTAAATAAAAGATCAAGATAATTCTATCATGATAAAGATTATCTTCCTCAATGGTTTAACTTCATTAGCGGTAAAAGGCACATTCAGTTCAGTTCAGTCACTCAGTCGTCTCCGACTCTCTGCGACCCCATGAATCGCAACACGCCAGGCCTCCCTGTCTATCACCATCTCCCGGAGTTCGCTCAGACTCACGTCCATCGAGTCGGTGATGCCATCCAGCCATCTCATCCTCTGTTGTCCCCCTTTCCTCCTGCCCCCAATCCTTCCCAGCATCAGAGTCTTTTCCAGTGAGTCAACTCTTTGCATGAGGTGGCCAAAGTACTGGAATTTCAGCTTTAGCATCATTCCTTCCAAAGAACACCCAGGGCTGATCTCCTTTAGAATGGACTGGTTGGATCTCCTTGCAGTCCAAGGGACTCTCAAGAGTCTTCTCCAACACTACAGTTCAAAAGCATCAATTCTTCGGCACTCAGCTTTCTTCACAGTCCAACTCTTATATCCATACATGACCACTGGAAAAACCATAGCTTTGACTAGACGGACCTTTGTTGGCAAAGTAATGTCTCTGCTCTTCAATATGCTATCTAGGTTGGTCATAACTTTTCTTCCAAGGAGTAACCGTCTTTTAATTCCATGGCTGCAGTCACCATCTGCAGTGATTTTGGAGCCCCCAAAGATAAAGTCTGACACTGTTTCCACTGTTTACCCATCTATTTCCCATGAAGTAGTGGGATCGGATGCCATAATCTTCATTTCCTGAATGTTGAGCTTTAAGCCAGCTTTTTCACTCTCCTCTTTCACTTTCCTCAAGAGGTTTTTGAGTTCCTTTCAACTTTCTGCCATAAGGGTGGTGTCATCTACATATCTGAAATTATTGACATTTCTCCCAGCAATTTTGATTCCAGCTGTGTTTCTTCCAGCCCAGCGTTTCTCATGATGTACTCTGCATATAAGTTAAATAAGCAGGGTGATAATATACAGCCTGACATACTCCTTTTCCTGTTTGGAACCAGTCTGTTGTCATTACAACTCAGCAAAAACTGGGACTGAGAGATCCCTAGCAGGAGAAACTCGTAACTAAAGATGCCTGAAATCACTCTAGCTGTTTTCAAAATACATTTCAAGTTTTTACTGTAGCCACATATTCCCAATCTCACTTTGTGGTCTGAAGTAAGGTCATTTTGATTAATCAGAAAGTGGAAACTGGCAATTTGCTATTTATATGAATAATGGTAAACTAAAGAATGTATTGATTCTCTCTCCCCCTTCCTTATTAACAAATGAGAATACATAAAAAATTTATGTGACATAAAAGGCCTTCTTATAAGCATCTTTATCAGTTGGATACTTTAATTATTTAACATTAAATGTTCTATTAAGGGTATTATTTCAAAGGTGCCAGGCCAAGTGGAACTCATGTTATGTAAAAATTTAATCATCCTTCTGAGGCAAAGACATTTGACTGAATATCCATGGACTCCCCACCAATTCTCCAACTACTGTGCAGTTAAATGGAGCCATACCCCTGCTCTGGTCAATGTACTGTGAGTGAAAGAGCATGTCACTTTTATGCTAAAAAAAGGCTATTGTGTATGGCTCTCCAGCTCTCCCTTCCCTCTGCAATTACCAAGGAGGCCACATGTTCCAGCTGGTACAGTTAAAAGAGTAGAGCTCCCATCAGTCTCAGTACTGGAGACACTAAAGTGAAAGGGGAAAAGTCGCTCAGTCATGTCTGACTCTGAGACCCCCATGGACTGTAGCCCGCCAGGCTCCTCTGTCCATGGAATTCTTCAGACCAGAATACCAGAGCAAGTAGCCGTTCCCTTCTTCAGGGGATCTTCCCCATCCAGGGATCGAACCCAGGTCTCCCACACTGTGGGCGGAGTCTTGTCCATCTGAGCCACCAAAGGAGACGCTATGTGAGACAGAATATCTGAGCTATGGTGGATGTGTAACATCAACAAAAACCAGATATTTGTGACACACAGTTTTCAGTTCAGTCACTCAGTTGTGTCCAACTCTTTGTGACCTGAAAAAGGTCTGGCCTGCAGCATGCCAGGCTTCCCCATATGTACCGTTACTGAGACTGATTTTGTTGTTACCGCATAGCTTAGCCTATCCTTATTAATATACCTTCATGGTTGAAAATCACATTTAAAATTATAGACAATCTGGAGGAGGTAAGTTCAGTGGCTAATTTTGGTCACAGAATCCATTTCACATTGTTCAGATGTATATTTAATTTGAAAGTATAGTTACTTGCAAAGATGAATTCTTTAAAAGTAGAGGTTTGCATGTTGTCTTTGATCTTAAAAGAGCCATTTTATTTGCTATTGTTTCCTCTTGAGTTGCTTTGCATATTGCAGCTTGAAGCACTCCATGGACAGAGTTATAGCTTTGCATGGTCTCATTTGTTTCATCATCTTTAGGAGATCATTTCAAGCTAGCTTATGATAATAGGTATTGGCTAAAAGTCCCAACTACCGAAACAGCCTATTTAATAGAGTAAATGCTAACGTGATTCAGAGAGATAGAGAGATAATCTTCAGAGAGATGATCTGTTTGCTTACACTTTTAAAACATAGTTAAGAGACTTCTCATTAAAACACTCAACTTACAAGGGTCTGCATCTAAATTTTATACAGCAAGAAAATGAAAATGATCTTATTTCTACATGCATTACCCTGTATATTTAAGTTTTGTGTTTTCTTCCTTTCCAACTTAGTAATATCACAGCAATCATCAAACAGTTGGATCTGAGAGATGATAAAACCAGTCTGCCCCTTATGTCATTACTACCCAGGAAGCTGACAACACATTGCTATTTGTTTTTTGGTTGGTAACAACATTAGTCTGAACATCATTATGCACACTGCAGTTGTGTCTTTATTTCTCCTTCTAAGAGAAAAGAAAAAGAATTTACTAGTGTAATATAAAAACAATGGGGCACTTTAAACTAATAGCTAGTGAATTTATAACAAACAAGAACTGCTTCCTCATATACATATAGACACTGAGACAATCCTTGGAATTAGTTACTAATTATTTCATAGTTGGGGCTTTTTTTTTGTTTAAAGCTGGATGTCAGTTATGAATGAAACCTTTCATTTTTGTCACCTAACTATAAAAGTAATTAAATTTGGTGCTTTCGGAAATCACTTCCCTAACCCTAACTGGGTCTTTCACTCTCTCTCTGTTCACCTTCTGGAGTAAAGGAAATAACACAGTTTTATAGCCACATATCTTATTGTCTCCACTGTGAATATCTCAGGCAAGCTGGAGTCACACTCAAGTCCTAAAAATCTCATCCAGGTTGGTAAAAACTCTGAGCTTCATAATTCCATTCCCTTTTAAAGGAAAATAGTTTTACTTTTAACAGCTTGATTGAAGTTTAATGGAAACAAATTGCATACTTCTGCAGTGTAAAATTGATAATTTGACATATGAAACCATCACTATAATCAAGATAATGAACACTGTCCCACAAAGTTTTCTTGGACTCCTTTGTAATCCTACTGTTCCATTTCTCCCCTCATAGTTCTGTTTCCAAACTATATTTCTTTTTGATACCATTGATTATTTTGAGTTTTCTGAATTTTATATAAATGGAATCATACAATATGTACTTTTATTTGGCTTATTTTGTTTGTTCATGTCCCAAAGAACAACAACCAATTACAAAGAGCATACTAGGCTTTCCCAGAAAATATAGCCACTTAAACTAGAGCCAATCAAATCATTTCCTTGCTTTGCTTCCATGTATCCTCTGGAAAAACCTTGCCCCAGTGGAGCAATCCTAACCACTTTCAGTTTGACACTGCTCAATTGGACCCTATGTTTGCTCAAATAACTTTTCAAATTTTAAAGCACCTCAGTTTATCTTTTAACATACTCAACATAATTAGTCTTAGTTCCATCCATGTTTTTGCTTGTAACAACAGTTCATTCTTTTTTATCACTGAGTAGTACTCCACTGCACAGATGCATTATAATTTATTTCTCCATTTATCTGTTGATAAACATTAGGGTAGTTTCCAGGTTTTGATATTACAAATGAAGCTGCTATGAAAATTCGCTTGTATGTCTTTGTATGGACATATGCTTTCATTTTTCTTGGGTAAATATCTATTTGTGGAATGTTTGAATCATATGGTTGGTGCATGGTTAACACTTTTAAAAGCTGCCAATTTAGGAGTTGCCAAACTTTTCCATTATTGTTATACCAGCTTATACTCTTAGCAGCAGAGTAGGACAGAGTAAGAGTTACAGTTCCTTCTCATTTTCATCATCACTCATTATAATCAATCTTTTCAATCTCATTTTGGTTTTAATTTGTACTTTCCTAATGATTAATGATAGGAAGCATTTTTTCCATGGGCTTATCTGTTATTCACAAATCCTGCTTGGTGAACTACCTATTGAAATCTTTGTCCTTTTACACTAGGTTTTTTGTTTGTTGCAGTTATTGAGTTACAAGCATTTTTTATATACTCAATGCAAATCAGATATACAATTTGCAACTTTGAGTTTATGGCTCATCTTTTCATTGTCTAAATAGTGTCTTTAGAGGAGCCAAAGTTTTTACATTTTAAAAAGTCTAATTCATTAATAAAAACCTTTGCCTCAGCCAAGATCACAATGGTTATGATTTCTTCTAGAAGTTTTCTAGTTAGATCAATGATCCTTTGAGTCAATTTTTTTATGTTATACAAGGTATGAAATGAAGTGTTGGGGCTTTTTTTTTTGCATATGGATATCCATTTGTCTCAACATCCTTTGTTGAAAAGACTTGCCCTTCTTCACTGAATTGCTTTTGCAGCTCTGTTGAAAATAAGCTATCCATAATTACATGGGTCTACTTCCAGACTTTCTCTTTTGACTGATTTGGTTTGTCAGTTTTTACACCAATATCATACTCTCTCAGTTTACAGTAAGTCTTCAAATCAGGTACTGTTAGGTCTCCAATTTTGCTCTTTTTCAAAGCTGTTTTGATTAATATAGCTTCACATTCCATATGAATTTTAGAATTTCTTCAAAAGTCCTGCTGGGGTTTTAATTGGGATTGTGTTTGAATCTACTGATCAATTTGAAAACTGACATCCTAACAATATTGAATCTTCTGACCTGTAAACACAGTATATCTCTTCGTTTATTTAGGTCTTTAATTTCTCTCAGTAATGTTTTGTAGTTTTCAGTGTCTTATACATCTTTTGTCATTTCCCCACTAAGTACTTGAAATTTTTGATGCTATTCTAAACGGTATTGTTTTAAATTTTTTATTGCCAGTTATAGAAATGGATTTTATATAGAAACACAGTTTTCTATTTGTAGATATTATATAGAAATACAGTTGACTTTTGTACAATGATATTGTATCTTGCACCCTTGCTAAACTCAGTTTTAGTGACTTTTTTTGTAGATTTCATTGGGTTTTTCTACATGTTGTTGTTCAGTTGCTAAGTCTTGTCTGACTCTTTGCAACTCCATGGAATGCAGCAAGTCAGGCTTCCTTGTCCTTCACTATCTCCCGGAGTTTGCTCAAACTCATGTTCATTCTGGTGGTGCCAGATGATGCCAACATAGATGATGATGTCATCTGAGAATAGAAATGGTTTCACTTCTTCCTTTCCATTCTGAATGCCTTTTGCTTCTCTTTTGGCCTTACTGTAGTAGGTAGAAATTCCAGTACAATGCTAAATGGAAATCATGAGAATGGACATCGCTGACTTATTCCTGATGTCAGGAGAAAGCATTCAGTCTTTCACCATTAAGTATCATGTTAGCTCTTGACTTTCCATAGAAGTCTTCTATCAGTTTGAAAAAGTTTTCTTCTATTCCTAGTTTGCTAGAAGTATTAAGAATGGATGTTAAGACTTTGCAAAATCTTTTCTGCCTCTATGGAAATGATCAGATGATTTTTCAATTTTAGTTTGTTAATATGGTGAATTATATTTAATCGATTTCTGAATGTTACACTAGGCTTGCATTCCTTACCTGATTATGTTATATTATTTTTCTAATGAATTGTTGGAGTCAATTTGCTAAAATGTTAAGAACTTTTTATCTGTGTTCTGTATGGGAAAACTAGATATTGGTTTGTAGTTTTCTTATAATGTTTATGCAGTATCTTCATCCATTTTGGTACTAGGCCTCACAGAATGAATTGGGAAATATTCCTTTTTGTTCCAGCTTTTCTAGAAAAATTTATGTAGAATCTGTATCATTTCTTCCTTAAAAAATGTGATAGAATTCACCAGTAAAGCCATTTGGGCCTAGCATTTCTTTGTGAGGATTTTTAGCTGTAAATTTTAATAGATAGTGGCTATTCTGATTATTTATTTCTTCCTGAGAGATATCGGTAGATTCTTTCTTTCAACAAATTTGTCCATTTCAACTAAATTGCCTGTTTTTTAGCACAAAACTGTGAATAATACCCTGCTTTTATTCTTGTAACATCTGTGGAATCTATAGCAATGTCAGCCTCTTTCAAGTTGATTAAAACTCTGAGTTTCACACTTTCTTTTCATTCTTGAATAAGGCAAAGTGTTTTTTTACTTTTGTTGGTCTATGATCCTGAATTATAACTTAATATTTTTCTATAGATATAATTCAGTTGTGAAAATGGATAAAGTATTTTAATTGAGGGTATATACTTCCTTCATAAATGGCTTAGTATTTTCAAACCATAAAAATCACTCTCCAAAAGCCAAAGGCAATGGTGTGTGGTAGGGTAGTACTAAGACCGAAAAGAAAGGTCACACTGAATAAACATAGATAGGAAGAAATTCCTGTCAATCATATTTTAAAGAAATGAAAATATCCTAGAAATATGTAACACTCCTAATACATAGATGAGCTGTATTATTGATAAATAAAAACACCGAAGTTCAAAAACAGCAACAAATCTATGCATAACCAAACATACATACAGAATCCAGTAAATTTCAGTCAATAAATCAGGGAACACTCACATTAGAATGTGCTGATGAGAGGGCTAATTAAATCAAAATGCAAAAAACAGTTTTTCCTATTTGTGGTTTTGAATTAAGAAAAACAGAAAGATTACAGAGTCAGAAAAAGTTAATAAGACAGTTTCCCAAAACCACACAAAGAAAGCAAGCTACAGAAAACAAGGATCTCATTTTATTTTTGTCCATTTTAGCTTTGGTTTCCAGAAACCATCAGGCCCTTCTTACACCTCAAAGTTTCTTCCCCTAGGCCTAGGGAAGAAAATGCCTGTCTTCTTCACAAGAACAAATATAAAACTATTCATCTGTTTTGGAATTTATGTAGCTCCAATTAGCATCTCTGTTTACAAATTCCCTGGTTATAAACCCAAGGTAGAAATCACAGAAATTACCTCCACCCTATTAACAGAATATCAGGCCATAACACCCACTCAGATATTAGTCAAGAGTGTTTGGGACAGTTTAACTTAAACATTGGAAAGTTAGAGTTACAAGAATTTGACAGGCAGTCTCTTCCATCCACATCCACAGCTTGTGCAAGGTCAACTGAAAACCTAATCTACCCTATGAAATTCCACTCCACACTCACTTGCCTGCTGGACAAAGCCACTTTGATAGCTTGTACTTCAGCGTCAGCATATCCAAGAGATTCAGCAACTCATCAGAAAAGCCTTATTCTCCCTTCTCTTGACTTCTCTGGTGTGGCTCCACAATTTTCCTAAATTTCCCACACTTAACTTGATCATCTTTGACTCCTACATATCCACTCTCCATGATCTTCCATTTAAAGAGTTTCACATTGGTAGAAAAGGACAAGTGCAGGGATAATCAGGGAAGGCTTCCTAATATTTATATTAGGCCTTTAAAGATGCCCAGGACTTTTCAGACAGAGAGACCTAGTATAAATATATTTTAGGAAGCCTTCTCTGATTATCCCTACAAATACTGGGTTCCTACAGTATTCCATACTTGTTTCTCACTTAACACATACTACCTTTATTAGAGTTATTTTGTACTTACCAAATTGTAAGCTCCCTAAAGGCAGGAATCATGTTTCATTCTCCTCTGCAACTCAGTTTCCCTAGGATAGTATTTTAAAATTTGTCTTAAAGAGATTGAATACTATACCACGGCAGTATACCACCGTAAGCCCAGAGAAGTACCCAAACATTTGGAGAATGACCAATGAATGAGTAGCACCTTTGTATGTAAAATTTTAATAAAACAGCATTTGTAAAGAAGAGTTTATAGGTAGTTTCTATATTTTTCTTCAAAGATTATTTGACTATCTCAAAACTTCTCTGAGCTTTGAGTAAGTGAAAGTGTCCAATGCTTTGCGACCCTATGGACTATACCCCACCAGGTTCCTCTATCCATGAAACTCTCCAGGCAAGAATATTGGAATGGGCTGCCATTCCCTTGTCCAGGGGATCTTCCTGACCCAGGGATTGAACCCAGGTCTCCTGCATTTCAGGCAGATTCTTTATCTCCTAGCTTGTAACCATACAAAAGATTTAACTACATCTTACTCTGCAGGAGAAATCCCAAGGATGAATTTGAGACTCAGAAGATTAACAAAGCAAAAAAACCAAACAAACAAAAAACCTCACACAATCAAAAAACCCATCCCTTAATAAGGAGATAAAATATCATTCTTTTTGATAAAATAAAATATCATTTTTTACTACTATTCTTGCTTGTACACTTTTAGAAAAACCAAAGTTGCATTAAAAAAAAAAAAAAAAAGCTTATTCAAAAATGCTTGATGAGTAGCCAGGAAGTATAAGGCAAAGGAGTGGATGGCGCAGCTCATCGTGCTCCACTGACTTTCAACAGTGCTTCATGATCTCTCGTCTCCAAACAAACGCTCTGAGACCTGCTTGACCATGTATCCTGAGGATTATGGAAAGGGTGATCAGGGGGTGTCACGAAGCCCACTCTTTAAATATCCTGTCTGATTTGTGGCATCACAACTACCTCATCTTTTAAGAAAGACTTTGCTAGAAGACCATCAGCCAGGCAACATGATCATTTCATCAGTGATTTTAATTTGGAATCGACAAATAATCACTCAGTTTTTACCTTCAACTATATCACCTGTTCTCTACAGCCACATCTTTGCCCTTTCAATAAACTCTCATACCCAGTTACATTCAATACATATGATGTAGTCTTTTAGTCTTCAGACACTTGGAAATCATACAAAATAATATAATATTTAACTCAAAGCTGTCCATGTACACCAGAACTTAGAATTACCTCAAAATTTTTTTATTGGCAGGAAATACTGCAGTATTACCTCAGAAATCAAAAAACATTAATGTAATAGCCGGAAACCAAATTGCTTCACCCAATACCAATGATTTCGAGAGAAAGAACAGAGAGGGAAAATTTATCTAGTGAGTGGTAAATTTCAATTCCTTATTAAAGACATAAATATGTTTTGTTGCCAGTAATCTTTAAGGTCTCTATGGACTGTGTGCTTTACAGTTGTTAAATGGGCTTTGCTTTCCTTTCTATAAGAACAGAAGAAATAACCAGGGGCGGAAAGAAAATGACGAAGTGAAGAACCTGGCCATGAAATACAGTTCAATTTTCACATTTATCAACCTGCCAAGTGCAGGCCTAAGCTTAGATGGGAGGGCAGCCATGGTCCTGGCCACAGAATCTCCATGTACCCAAAGGATGTCTTGGTCTTGAAAATGAAAGCATAGGTTGAAGATGGGGTGGATTATAACTCAGGGAGTTGCAGGCAATGCCTTGTCTATGGATATAAATGTTGGTTAGAGAATGTTCATTTTATTGTGAACTCAGGAAAAGGGTCCTTTTGAAAAACTTTTATTACTCAGATTCTATCCCATTTTTTCTTAATAACCTAGTGGTCAGCTTTTGAAAAAAGCTTTGTCATTTTAATGTAAACATTTTTGAAGTTTCTAAATAAAACACAATCAACAGGAGGGGAATGGGTGGAGTCTGCGTGCACGTAGAGACAAGTGGTGACAGCAGGGCAACACGAGCCATCTGAAAGCACGGCAAGCAGCCGGCTGCTAATGCAGCATCCTTCACACTCAGTCTGCTTCATAAGAGATAAGAGACGAGCTTTTGAAGACCTCCTGCCTCAGTCCAACAGGCCAAGCAAAATGCCAGTGAGTATCAATTAGTGAGTGCCACCTCAGAGGCCTTAAAAATCATATTTAATTATATGATTCACTGCTTCTTCTTTAACATTCACTGAACAAGGTAGTAAATTAGAAACAGCAGTTTTCCAAGATTCATTTGCTATATTAAAACTCTTTGGGAGTTGTTTGTAAAAATTCTCCATCACAGATGATGGCTTTTGGCACTCTGGGGAGCCATGTAAGTACACAATGCTAAACTTCTCACTATTTTAGAGGCAAAACCAATGGCCTTAGTTTTCTGCAAATGTACTTAAAACAAGTTGAAAGATTTCCCAATAATTAACCTGGTTATCAAATCTCACATACCCTTGAAAGATGATTTTATTATTTTTATTTTTTATTTTATTTTTTTTTTTTTTTAGTTTTCTGAATGTTGAGTTTTATTTTTTTATAGTTTACAAGGTTCCTTTATTTTTATTTTTAATTAAATTTATTTATTTTTTTAATTACAATACTGTATTTGTTTTGCCATACATTGACACGAATCAGCCATAGGTGAACACAATCTCCCAATGCCGAAGCCCCCTCCCACCTCCCACCCCACATCCTCTACTTGAATCATCCTGTGCATCAGCCCCATGCATCCTGCATCCTACATTGAACATAGATTGGCGCTTCGTTTCCTACAGGAAAATATACATGTTTCATTGCCATAGTGGCTTAGTGGGCACTTACATCAGTCTAGTTTTGAGACAGAATCATCTTTTCAACTGGGTACCAAGTGACAACTCTGAGTTCTCCAGATGATGCCCAGTTGCTCTGCTGCTATCAAAGGGAGGAAGATGAGTGAAGATGGCACACAAGCTGTCTCACCAGGAGAATCAGACCCATCAGGATATCAGGAACAAAACTTACTTGTTTAACTCGGATTCAGTCATAATGAACCTACTTTCTCTCCCTCAATATTTCTAGGGAAGAACTGGATTAGAGCTCAGGCTGAATTCCTCCAGGTAACCACTCTACAGGACTTGTACGAACTAAAGGTTCCTCAAAATGATCCAAATGAACTCTTCCCAAGTCTTAAACCTCTTATTCCCCAAATCATCTCCTCCAGCTCAAGGACACTTAAGAAAACAAAAATGTCATTCTTTGGAATTACATTTCTCCACTACCAGAAAGAGGATCCAACTTATATTATTTCTAGTCCATTTAACAAATATTTTTGAAGGTAAAAACATGGTCATTAAAGCCTCTCTGGAACTGAATATATGTGCAGTTTCAACCCTCTATAAACCACTTAGCAATATGGAGAACACACGAAACAAACAGAGCTTCCAAGAACATTCTGCAAGATTTCACTTTATCTTTGTCGAAAAGGTAGATCTCGTGGCTGGAGATGGTTCACGAAGTTCCTGGTCAGATGTGATGTCTGTGCGTGGGCTTCTAAGTTGCACTGCCCTGGTCTAATTTCTGATTATTCTTCATGAAACTAGCATTGTTTGAGCCTCTGAGAAGCCCATCCTATGTGTTTAGCTCAATAGATTTTAATTTAAAGCCTTTTACTTTAAAAAGGTGGCACTTTTCCACAGCCCCTCTAGTTCTCTGCCTTCAGCACCACCAAGACTCCAAAACAAGTTGTCAGCCCTTCCTTTCTGGGCCCTTCTCCCTCATTTCCCAGTATTTTTGTACAGACTAAACTGTATATCACTGGGTAAAACAATTCAGATTACTTGTTTAAATTTATAATCTTAATAAAAAGTCAATTACATAGGATGGTGATGCCTTATAAAAAAACAAAACAAAACATAGGTAGTGTATGCAGATATTCTGCAAAGCACCCTGAAAATTCCATAAATCCCATCCTGCAGGGATTTCACTTTTCTATACTCTTTCTACCGCACTTGAGTTCCTATCCCTTCTAAATATATGCTGCAATATAAACATTTCCACAGACAAAGCTCTGCACACTAATAAAACACAATGCTGTTTACATACAGTGCAAATATATAACATATTTTTAGCATAGGTTATGAGCAATATTTTTAGATGGATGGAGCCTGCAGTGATATTAGTAACAAACTTCTACTGTAAATTAGTGGCCTAAATAGAAATTTATGTTCCATAAAACCCAGCATGAAACAATAAGTTAGAAATATTTAAATAACATTTTACAGAGCGTTAAGCAGCCAGTACAATTGTGTCAGGCTGAGTCGGTTACTGAAAAGGAGAGCTGGGCACCGTCATAGAGAGGCGCCCAAGCAGCAAGACAGTGCATGGTCTTTTAAACAACTTTTAAAAAATTATGTATGACCTCAAGATTGTACCTGACTATTATCCGAAGGGTAGCCTCAACCTTGAAAACAAAAAATAACCATTCAGCCCAAGAACAAGTTTTACAACCTCTATAGACACAAGACCAAAAGGCACCTATATGAGATGGGGTCTGGTTCGTCTTTTCATTTTCTAAAAATATGCTAGATCTGTAATGTGAACAAATGAGATTACATCTAGGTTTGGCTTTCCAAGATCTATAATCCTGCCCAAGTCATAATCAAACCCATTCTTGCATTATTCACATTTCACAGGGCTAAGAATATGTCTATTATTTAAGAAAAAGCAGCTTCTAACTTAAATTTATCTTGCAATTCTGCAAAATACCAAGACTTTAAACACTATATTCAAAACCTAACATTACAAGCCTGGTACTATGGTTGGATCCCAGTAAGTATGTGAACAATGTTGAAACTCCCCAAATGTGTAATTTAGATTTTTTCCAAAATAACTGAGGTGAGAGTTGATAGTAATGGCTGGTGTAAGGAACAGAGAGTAAAGTTCCAACCTAGTTTTCTCCTCTAAACAGAACAGGTTAAGTGTCAGGGCTTCAGTAACAGGGATGGCACAAATAAGACAAAATGATGGCTTTACCCTATTTTTTCCTCTGCAATTTAGAAGGATTTTTTTTTTTAAGGCATCAATTGTAAAAAGAAAAGAGTTATCTGATTCACAAATAATATCTCAAAATAAAAAACAAACAATAGGTATGGAATAAGGCTTTACTTTATTAAGACAAAGAGACTGGTGCTGATCTGCTGGATTTTTTCCAGTGGATTACCTCACATATTCCACTTTCATCCTTAAATTACACATCCCTAACATTGGCTCCATCATTTCTCTCCTAATTTGACTTAGCCTAGCCATTTCTGTTAATCACATCTTTATCCAACCGACCACCAAAAGTCCTCATGCATGACTTCTGCTTCCTCCTCTTACCTTCAGAGCTAATATGGAAGCTTAGAAAGATTATAAGTTCTACTTTTCATTTATTCTTTCACCTCTACCACAAGACAAGGACAGTGACAGGTACTGGGGAAAAGTGAGCAAGAAAGTCATGGTCCTTGCCTTTATGGAGCTTACTGTTCAGTGAAGTCGTACATGAAAAAAATACACAAATAATGGTCTCATTACAAATTGTGACAAGTGCTTTAAAGTAAAAGACCTGGGTTCTGTGGATGACTTAGTTAAGATAAGGGTGAGTGGTTGTCAAAAGGGTTTTCTCAGTCAGTGAAAACTGAGGTGAGACTAAAGTGTAAGTCTGAGGTAGGCAAGGGAAGACCGGAGTAAGAGGACTCTGGGAAGAGAGGCACAATGGGGGCAAAACCCTTGGATAGGACAGAGCTCAGTATATTTTAGAAAATGCAAAAAAAGCCGGGAAGGCTGGAGGTAATAAATGGGCAGTACAGCTGCCATATTAAGATGTTGGACTTTTATCTTGAGTATAATCGGAGCTGTACAGGGTTATGTGCATAACCTGATTTATGGACTTCAAAGAACCCTATAGCTGCTGGGTGGGGAAATAAAGAGGAACAAAAATATAAATGGGGAAACTAGTTAGGAAACTACTGCAGTAGTTCCAGAGAGAGCCAACAGTGACTCAGACTAATCCAAGCCATCCTCATTCCCACAGTCTGGCAAAGCCCCCTGTTCGTATACATGAATGAATGAATGAATCAACAGATATAAGCACCAGTTCGTATAGTCTTCTTGCATGATATTTCTACCTGTCCCAGGACAAAGGCATCCTCCAGTCTTTTTCTAAGATATAATTACATTTCTTTTCTAGAGTCAGATTTTTCAGTCAACATTATCATAAAAAATAAAAAACTGGATTCTATCTAAAGTTCAAACTCAACTGCCACAGAAAATTCTATGAAAGTTGAAATATAACTTTCTGAAATCTCAAATAATCAGATAATTTATATATCAGTTTAGTTGCTCAGTTGTGTCCGACTCTTTGCGACCCCCATGAATCCCAGCACGCCAGGCCTCCCTGTCCATCACCATCCCCCGGAGTTCACTAAGACTCACGTCCATCGAGTCGGTGATGCCATCCAGCCATCTCATCCTCTGTCGTCTCCTTCTCCTCCTGCCCCCAACCGCCCCCCACCCCCCACCTTCGCCAGCATCAGAGTCTTTTCCAATGAGTCAACTCTTCGCATGAGGTGGCCAAAGTACTGGAGTTTCCGCTTTAGCATCATTCCTTCCAAAGAAATCCCAGGGCTGATCTCCTTGCAGTCCAAGGGACTCTCAAGAGACTTCTCCAACACCACAGTTCAAAAGCATCAATTCTTCGGCGCTCAGCTTTCTTTATGGTCCAACTCTCACATCCATACATGACCACAGGAAAAACCATAGCCTCGACTAGACAGACCTTAGTCAGCAAAGTAATGTCTCTGCTTTTGAATACGCTATCTAGGTTGGTCATAACTTTTCTTCCAAGGAGTAAGCGTCTTTTAATTTCATGGCTGTAGTCACCATCTGCAGTGATTCTGGAACCCCAAAAGATAAAGTCTGACACTGTTTCCACTGTTTCCCCATTTATTTCCCATGAAGTGATGGGACCGGATGCCATTTATATATAAGATCAAGCAAATTTTTATATAAAAGTATCGATCAAAGTACTATTTACAATATTAAAACAAAACAAGCTACATGTACTTCAGATGATGGAACATCTGTGTAACGAAATAACATGCAGCCTTGAAAATGTTTTCAAGGAATATTTAATAATGTGGGGAAAGCAATGCAACATGAAAAGAAAGCAGGATATAAAACGTGTAATATTTCTTAAAAAAATAAACTTCAGGTCATAACACACATGACTAGAAAGAAATAGATCAAAGATCAAAGTAGGTGATCTATGGATTGGGAGGTTATGGGTGATCTTAATATGTTTTTCTAGTTTCCAAAGTTTCTACAATAATAATACATTTATTCTCAGAAAAATCTCCTAGTAATGGCTACACTTAAAGGAAGACGCTTCAGCTAGCTCCCTGCTGCCATCCAGTCCTCATGTGCGGTTTGCACACAGCACACTTACGCTCTGCAGCTGAGGCTGTGAGCACCTCCCTGACTACTTCCACTCCTGCTCTCCACACTTACCGCACAAGGCACTCAACTGACAGGACGTATGCTGCCTTGACGCATCAATTTATTTTCTGTGCCTTTAGCTCTCACTTATCTGTCAAACTGACTATGATTTCATTTCCTTGTCCTTCCCCCAGCACCAAGTGCAGCATCATCAACAGAAGCATTTAATATTTGCTGATTGCTCAGAATGAAGTTATTCTATATATTACTTGGCTCCCAGAAGACCAGTATGGCCGTGATCTCCTGAGTCCCTGCTGCTTCTTGGCCAAAAGCTGCCACCATACTTTCTCCTGTAAATCACACATGTCTAGGGCAGAGAAGAGACCTATGATAAGGTCTGACTCAACCACTGAAATTAATAAAAGATAAAAATGACTTCTAAAAGTACCAAGAGACTATCTGCAGGTCTGTGGGAGAGGCAGGGGCAGTGGCAGAGTCAGGCCTGGCACTGCAGTGGCTCACGTTCAGTGGTCATCTCCCCAGACTATCCTAGGGCAGTGACCATCAAGAGCCCTTTGACTCTTCAAAGAATGTAAACTGGCAAATAAGTTTGGAAATGTCCATCTGAGTTCCTGAATGTTCATTTGACTGGCTAGAGAAAATGAATTTGGGACTGCCATTGTGTTTTTCACTCTGTTTAATATAACTGTTGAATATCAAAGGTTCATTGAAAATAAATGAAGGTAGCTTTTAAGCTTAACCATTAGGCACTTCAGAATTGTTTTCAAGGCAGCACAGCACAAAGGCCAGAATAATCTGATCATTAATTCCTCCCAGGGACATAAAATTAAAAGCATGATTCAATGTACATCTTTCCTCCTATGATGAATGAACACAGGCCTGAATGAAACCAGGCTGTGTGATATGTGCTCATGAACCAGCATGGAGAGGATGCTTTTAACCATTCCAGAAAGAAATATTAAAGGCACTGATGAATAATTATTCTGATGAAGCACTAAGATCCTATGAGGTTAGGCTGTGATTTAAGCTGACAGCTTTGCTTATAAACACTGGTTCTAAAAAATACCAATTAGTGATTCATTTGACTCCTGCTCTGCTCTGATACTGTCCAAATTCTGGCGTTTCATGTCATACCAGCATCTTTTACCACATAAACTTCAGTTTTATCAAGACAAAGAGAGTAAAAAGTACTTTCAAGTGAAAATAATACAAATAACAAAGGATCTATTTTACTGTTGCAAACTCTGACAATTTCCTCTTTGCATTAAAAAGATAATAAGTGTCAAACCAGTTATGACAGCTCATGACAGCTTCAGAATAGAGAGAGCGTATCTAGCTCTATATTATTCAATATGGACACATGGGAAAAGAGCAAGCAGTTTTTCTAACAGATTTCTCTACCTCAATGCCAATATAGCAAATAATCATATGAAAATGTTATTACTCTACCTAATTTTCCCTTGGAGCTTTTAAATGGAAATTTTTGTTAACTGATTTTTAACATATGCCCAGGAAGGGAAGGGCAGGAATACCACTATGAAGGGTGCTGCCAACAACCTCCAGGCTTAGGTGAGAGGACCTCTGGGACGGGTGGGATTCTGAAGACGAGTAATAAGGGCTGAGGACCAGGGATACACACAAAGACAGGTGTCTTTCCTAAAATGGAAGAGTTCCTGAAATGGCATGAATTCCACTGAGGCAGAAGTTGGAGGAAGGAAAAGAGAAATCTTAATCTGTGCTTTTGTCCTCTAATCACTGGGGATGACAGTCAAAATTAGAGGAGAGTACAGCAAATCAGAGGTAAAAAGGAACAGAAGCAAAATGAAGTCATCAAAAGCTCTTTATTACAGACAGAGATGGACTCATTTCATCTAGCCTGTCTTAGCTCAGCTGCCATAACAAGTTATAGACTGGGTGGCTTGAACAAATATTTATTTCTCATAGTTCTGGGGGCTGGGAAGCCCAAGATCAAGATGCTAGTCAATCTGGTTCCTGGCTGGAGCCCTCTTCCTGACTCACTGTGTCCTCAAGTTGCAGGGTAAGGAGTCAGGGGGTGCTGATCTCTTCTCTTTTTCTTATACAGACACTGATTCCACTCTCAGGACCTCATCTAAACCTAATCACCTCCAAAGGTCCCATTTCCAAATACCAGCACATTAGGGGGCATGGTTTCAACATATGAACTTTACGAAGACACAACATTCAGTCCAAAACATAACCTTTCAGTTCAGTTCAGTTGCTCAGTCGTGTCCGACTCCTTGCAACCCCGTGAACTGCAGCACGCCAGGCCTCCCTGTCCATCACCACTCCCAGAGTTCACTCAGGCTCATGTCCATTGAGTTGGTGATGCCATCCAGCCATCTCATCCTCGGTCATCCCCTTCTCCTCCTGCCCCCAATCCCTCCCAGCATCAGAGTCTTTTCCAATGAGTCAACTCTTCACATGAGGTGGCCAAAGTACTGGAGTTTCAGCTTTAGCATCATTTCCTCCAAAGAAATCCCAGAGCTGATCTCCTTCAGAATGGACTGGTTGGATCACTTTGCAGTCCAAGGGACTCTCAAGAGTCTTCTCCAACATAACCTTTACCTAGTACTAACTAGGTGCTAGATATAAGGTCTGGATAAAATTGGATAGTCATGCCAAGGGCAGAATCATGCTTATAATAAGATGCTCAGAAGCAAAACTGTATTTTCACTTACACCTAAAAAGCTTGTTTAGCAAACAAAGTTATCTCTATCTGAAATGCCTTTAATCCTGTGCTTTGTATTTATGTCCATACTTTTTAGATAAGACTTTCTTTAACTGCTGCCAACTGTCACATTTTACTGATCTACTAAGCAGTATCTATATTTGCTGATTTTATTTTCTGTCCCCTTAATGTTATCATAACTTAATACTATCAGGGAATAGGAAAGAATCAATGCTGATTATAGTTAAGAAAGTGAGGATGAAAGCAATACTAACTGGGGATATTTGGGTTTTTTGTAAAGCCTCGACAGGAGGTCCTTATCCCAGAGTCATTTCAGAATCACTAACCTGACTCAAACCCAGCAAAGATGATATAAATACATGGAGTAAAGACATCAGTAATTTTCCAGTGAGGCAGCCTGGTTTAGCAGAAAGAGAATCCATTCGCTCAAGGTCTTTGGAGTCACTCAGACCTGGTTTGGAAACCTAGTCCAACAATTTCTTTTTTTTTTTAATGGTGTGATCTTTCTGAGCTTCAATTTCTTCATCTTTAAAAACAAGAATACCCTTGCTGCACAGGAACACTACGCAGGACTAAATGAGAAGTGCATGCAAGTGCCTAACAGGAAGTACCATGTGCTCAATAGACTGTTTCCTCTCTGTTCCCTCAAATGCCTTCTGCTAAGTAGGGGTCAGAAGTTCAGAAAGTTTACCCCCAGCCTCTGCTTTCGCCTGTGTATGTGTGAGAGAGGGGCTGTGTGCAGAGGAAGGTTATGTACTTGTAAGTGCTATGCTTTCGTGAGGCTGACCACTCTAAAATATTTTGTTTACTTTGTTGATTTGAATATCATATTAATTTACCCACATATATCATCTGACACCTCCATTTACTGGTCTTTTAGGCATCTCTGGGCATGTGAATGCTTGATAAGTAGTCTATTAGTATGATTTGATGGTCTCTATTCTGTCTCCAATTTTTTAAGAGAATTACGTGGCTGGTAGTGAGGATGGAGCTAAGTTTCATCTTTGATTTACAACCACTTTCTCCCCTTTCTGCATCACTGAATCTGACTCTATTTATTCCCATACTGTGTGTAAAGGACCACCTCTGGTGTCTCTTCACTGAGAAGAAAGGTGGACAAGCAGACAAAGCAGAAGAATAAAGGAGGGAAGAAATGTGGGTCCTTATCTTCTGGATGGGCTCAGATCTACCTTATTCACCTCCAAACTCTGTGTGAATCTATTTAGGCACTGCAGGAAAAGGCTGATTGCCTGATTTCCCTGAAGAAGGGAATGAACAATCAACACACTAAAAATCAGAGAAAACTTTGGAAATTATGAGATGCTGCTACTGTTAATAACTAAGTTGCCTTTGTATATGTCTTGTGGGCTGAAATTTCATTTCATTTTTTCATCATACATAGAACTGGAATTATCGCTGCAAGAAGAGTTACAAGTTGTGTTCCCTTTGGTCTATCTGAACATCCCAAATAGTATTACATTCCACCTGAAGTTGTGTCCCTGAAATAGACTGACAATGCTTCAATTATCTCGGCTGCAGGTGAAGACAAAACAAGAGTCTCAGGAGTTCTCAAGAAGCTCAAAAAGTTCTCTCTAAACCATGCTGTTATCAGATGGAAACTACACGAACATGACCAGAACTGTAAGAGTAGAGATTTCCTTGGGCTGTATTCTGGCTATAAGACAGTTTCCAAATGTGCAATGAAAAGTAAGCAGAGGCTGAAAGGGGGCCAGTGTGCAACACATCAACAAAATCACATTTCAGACACACAACGCATTCAGTTCTGCTTCACCCACCCCCAGCCTGCCACACACTCAGGATTACTCAAACTATGGTTAGCCTAGCATTGACTTTCCTATTTAAGCTTATCTGATAATTCACAACATAATGGGAAAAAAATAAAAAAGACAGAAAGCAGAAAACATAAAACAAATACTGTCCTTCATATTTGTAAAAACATAAGTTGTTTGTGTAACAAATGTGAGGCAATGATTAAGCTGCAAGTCCAATGGCAAAGCTATTAAAATCTTTTAGAGAAAAAAAAATCCCATTTCTTCAGCTTTCCACCATTTAAAAAATCAAATTGAGACTTGAATCACTGCTATAAAAGGAAACACCTTTTCTGAACCACGTGGGTGTAGTGGGGCCACTGATGCCACCATGACTGCTCCATCAACACAGCCCAGAAAAGAACTTTCATTTCCGAATCCATGCTTGTTCAAAATCCCGCTGGAGAAGTAAACCAGCATCTAAGCATCTTCTGCAGGGTAAAAATTCTCTTCTCTTACATCAGTAGCCTTATGTCTAGACTCAAAACTATCAGCTTCTCTCAGGTAAGAAGAAATAGACAGAAGTCAAGGGCCCCATGGGTAAAATCCCATTGAGTAGGGAGAGGCAAAACTGGAAGATTTAATTCTAACATGAGATGACCCCATGATGACATGTGAAAGGGAAAGAAGAGAGAACAGGAATGGCACCATTCACAGATAAATGCTTTTCCAAGGTGTGCAAGAATCTAGCTTTCTTTAAGGAGACAATCATAGCGTTGTATCATTCAAATGAATTCCTTTCTGAATGAAAGCTGAGTAACAAAGACAGAACTTGGCAAGATGGCACAGCACAGTAAGGGCAGAACTGTATTCCCAGCTGATACTTGTCGAGATGTTAGGTTGTCAGCTCAACATAAAATGAGGCTGCGCCACATAAAGCGTTTTGAAAAGTAAAAATCCAGGGGAAAGATGAAGGCAGCATTTTAATGAATCTGGAGAAAATGAACTCTGTGGGGTGGGCAGCTCTGACTGTGACCTTTCTCCTGTTGACATCCTGGGAAGAGAAGAGACATGACGGAGAAGCCAGTGCCTGCCTCCTCTCCCCACAATGGAAAGAGCAGCACCTGGAAGCTGAGAGCGAGGGAGAGCACCTTGATGTGGCTTCTGTCCATCCATTAAAGACAATAGAGTGAAAAGTGGAAGAGAAAGCTCCTCATACCAACAGCGGGGACCCGGGTCGTGCAGTAAGGAGTTACAAAGGCATAAAAGCTTCTTTATTCAGATGGTTCCTTTCAGGCCAACTCATTTCATGATACTTAATGCAGGCAGTGAGAAGAACAGTTGGGTTGGATATAACTTACAGTACGTCACACAAATCTGGAGCACCCACAGAACATTAATTTCAGGGCACACGTTGAGATTATGCTCTTACAACCAGCCTCTTTGCCAGGGGCAGCTTGTAACTCAGAAAGTCGTGTTTCATTTAGGATGTGCTGTATAATGCTGAAGGGGAAAGTTAACTATTTTGTTTTGTTGTGTCTTTTTCCCCAATCCAAGTAGAAAGCATTTGGGAAAGAGTTACACATGCTATACTGAAATTTTCTGTAAGGTTGTTCTCATTCATTTGAGCATAAATCTGCTTAGGTCACACCTCTTGCACATTTACTCTTGTTCTAAACACAAAACATCCCCTGCTACTGGCATCCCCACAAGAACACTGACCATTCTGGAATTTGCCTTTCTCATATAAATGATACTGAATATCACTTTCTCTTGAAGCTAGAACTGTGCTTTCTACCACAGCATGCCAGACACTAAATCATCCCTGCTCAAAGGGGCTGTTAAAACACCACCTTCCTGATGCAGTACAATGGAATGAAACACTACTGAGCCATAGAAAAGAATGAAATAATGCCAGCTGCAGCAACATGGGTGGGCCTACAGATGACCATACTAAGTGAAGTCAGAAAGACAAATATCATATGATACCATTTATATATAGAATCTAAAATATGACACAAATGAACTTATGAAACAGAATGACAGATATAGAGAGTGAGTTGCCAAGGGGGAGGAAGAGTAAAGGAGGGAGGGACTGGGAGTCTGGGATTGCAGATGCAATCAATTATATATAGGACGGATAAACAACAAGGTCCTACACTATAGCACAGGGAACTATAACTCAATATCCCATAATAAACCATAATGGAAACAAATACAAAAAAGAGTGTGTGTGTTTGTGTATGTGTGTGTGTGTGTATGTGTGTGTGTGTATATATATGTATAACTGATTCAGTCTGCAGTACAGCAGAAATTAACATTGTAAATCAACTATACTTAAAATTTTAAAAAGAATTTTTTTAAAATCCTACCCTCTTCCATGTGGTAGTGAGGTGGTCTTTGTTTTACCCTTAGCTACTCCTTAGTTCTGGTAATCAGTAACTATTCAACTTAAATAAGAGAACCCACCTTAATTCTTCTAAGTAATGCAAACATCTAATTTTACTCATGCTCTCAAATTACTTTCCTTTCTACTGCATGTTTGTGTAGCTGTTACACGAGTCCTTTGTACTGATGTAGCTGTCATTCCTTCAACTCAGTTCTTGCCAAACACTGAGCTGTGTCTGGAGATACAAAGATAACCACCCTCGTTGAAGAGATGCCAGTTCAGTGGAAGAGACAGACATGTAAACAGATCTGTATGTGAGATACATGGCCTGGAGAGAGAAAAATATATTGCACAAATCAATCAGCATAGTAACACAAAAAGAACTAGAGGGCCATAATATACCACAAAGATCAAATGAAATGCAAGGACTGTGAACATGAAGGTAATATTTCCATTTTGTCTCAGTCAGTCTACATACTCTGCAGCAAGAGAAGCAACCTCATGCCTACTTAAAGCTAACCTCCCAATTGAGCCCCAGGGCCCAGCCCCTCTCTCACATCAGGAACACAGTCCTGTAATGACCCACTCTCCTGCATTTTCAAATCCTCCTTTCCTGTGGAGTCATTCCAGTGTGCATTCAAATGTACCTTAATATCATCCTCTCTTGACCTTGAGTCCCCTCTAGCCTTTTGCCGTTTCTCTGCCTCCCTTCCCAGTGACACACTTCTCCTCTTGAACGTTTACTGCCATCCCTATGAACTCACCCTCCATCCTCTCCTCCCACTACTCCACCAAACTAGCTCCCAGTAAGGTCACCAGTAAGCTCCATCTTGCCAGATCTACTGGTCACTTTTCTGCTCTTATCTGTCTTGCATAGCATCTACTGCCCACTCTCATCTCCCCTCTGCCCATACTGAGAGGCTGTCTTCTTCAGGCTTCCATGGAAACTCTCTCCTTGTTTTCTTCCTGCTATACTGGCAGCTCCTTCAGAGTTTTCTCTGTTTGCTTTTCCTTGCCTGCCTCATCCCTGTCCCCCCATAGCCCATTCTCACAGAACATATATATATCCAGGTTATTTCACCCCCTGACTTAAACCCTTCAATGGCTTTCCATCATTCTTAGAATATGTTCTGTATCACCCGGGTCTGTGGTTCTGGCTCCTGTCTACCTCTCTGCCCTCACGGATAGCCATACCTTCTCCCAATACCCTCAGACTACCCATCACCAGATTTCAATCTTACATTGCCTTTTCCTCTGTTCCTCAAACACTCCAAGCTAGCTCCCACTTCATAGAATTTACTAGTGCTGTTCATTAGCCTAGAGGACTCTTCTTGTAGCTCTCCACGTGGTAAACTTGTTACGTCAAGTCTCAGCTCAACTGACTTTCTCAGAGAGGCCTTCCCTGATCCTCCTCCCCCAAATTTCCCTTCACCAACTCAGTCAGCTGCTAGCTCACCACTCCTTACCAATTTCTTCAAATACTACCAGCAAGTGTCATATTTATTTTTTTACATCTCATTTATTTACCTCTCCTGCTAGAACTTATGCTTGACAAGGACAAGGACTTGGTCTTACTCAAGCTGTATTTAGCACATGAGAGGTACTCTGTAAATTTTACTGAGTGGAGGAGTGAAACGATGAGGCAGTCCTCGGTTAGCATATGCTGTCCAGCTCCTCAACTACAGAAAATCACAGGAAGGGGAAAGTTGAAACATAAAAATTACTAGTGCACAGGAAAATCAGACTTATGGCAAAGGTTAACAGAACTAGAATTAATGAGGAAACATTCTATTTTCATTCTCCAGGGAGAATGAAAATTTTCTTTTCCCAATGCCTGTGTGTGTGTGTTAGTTGCTCAGTCATGTCCGACTCTTTGCGACCCAACGGATGAAGATTAAATAAAAAGAAATTAACTACAGGTTCATAGACTGGGTTTCTGTTCTAGAGTAGATGAGACATGGGTTATGGAAACACTTCCTGACACTGACTACTATATAAGATTATAATGAGTTCCCAAAGAACACTGAATATTCTTTTAAAACAAAAAAGGGATAATAAATCTTGTATCAGTTGAGTATCTCCTGTGTGCCAAGAGCTGTGCGCAGACTGTTGTAAGTGTGCTCTCCTTTGACACTTGGAGCAGACCCGTGAGGAGAAACAGGCTACTATGGTCTTCCTAGCCATTAGCACACTGAGGCTGAGCACAGCTAACTAAGCTTGAAAAGGCCACAGAGTTGATAAAGGACCAAGTTGGAAACAAACACCGGTTTGACTATAAAATCTGTGCTACTGACCACTGTGTTCAGAAGGGAGAGTTTAAAGTACTGGATGCAGCTCTGCTAAAAGTATGAGGATCGGTTTTCTTAAAATCTTCACCCAAATCGAGGATCTGAAGATATTTTCAGGAATAATATAAAGAACAATTTAAAACAGTCCTATAATGAAGATTCCATCTTAGAGCTTTTGGTTACATCAACATTTGATGAACTAGACAAAATAATGTGCTTTTGGTTACCCATTACATAAATTCACTTTTGTCATCCTGAAGGATTACTTTATTTACAGTCTGAAGAACTGTCTTAGAAAATGAAAAGAGAAAAGTAAGTTTACAAGTATGCTTGTATGACAAGGTATGACAAAATAATTTTTGTTCCTCTACAGTTATGAACAGAGGTCAGCAGATTATGGCCTGACAGCAAAGAATGAATTTTACATCTTTTAAAAGGGTTGTTTAAAAAAAAAAGAGAGAGAGAGAGAACATGTCACAGAGACTGTGTGGCCCAAAAGCCTAAAATACGTACTCTGGTCCTTTAGCAAAATGCTTGCTGACCGCTGGTCTAGAGCCTAAAAATGGATACACAAGTGTGAAATAGCTCTAATAGACAGTAAAACACCTGCTAAGAAAAAGCAACTACCTCAAGGCTTTAGAAAGTATCTTTTGAGGGTTTGCTTGTTTGTTTGCTTGTTTGACCAGAGATAATAAAACTTCCCAGAGTCAGATCATAAAGTGGGTCTGGCATCTCAGCCTAAGATCAATGTAATGATATAAGAGGACTAAGAAGGAAGATCCCCTGGAGAAGGAAACAGCAACCCACTCCAGTATTCTTGCCTGGGAAATTCCATGGACAGAAGAGTCTAGTGGGCTACAGTCCATGGGGTCACAAAGAGTTGGACATGACTTAGCGACTAAACAACAATAATAAGAAGGAAAGGAGAGTGCTGAAGAATGATCCCATTTTACAGCAGCATGGGGTCTTACAGATACCAGGAGCCAATACCTTCACCTTGTAAATGAAGAAGCCCCCAGGGCAAGGGATGGGGCAATGGCTTCCTGAGGCCATGCTATGCATGCACAACACAGTGGTTTGTCCTGGTTCTGAGGCTGGGTCTATTCTCTCCGTGCCACATGCCTTTACTTCACTATAGACACATTCTTTGCCAGGCAAGGAGCTGGAGACAGCTTTTTAAAAGGTCAGATGAGAACCAGCAGATTTGTAAAGAATGTGTGATCTGAAGGTGAGGTCCCTATCCCTCTTACAAAAAATGTTTTTTTAATTAAAAAATTTTTAAATTTCTTTAATTAAAAATTTTTTAATTTCAAAAATAGTACACATTAATTACAGAACATGCAAAAACTTGAAGAAAAGAATAATCATTCATAAGCCTTCCATTTGATGATAAATACATTTAACATTTGGTGTATTTTCTTACAGCTTTTTAAAAAATGCATATACATATATGTTACTTAAATAATTAGAATAGTTTATTTTAGTAGCTTTTCCCCACGTGTTACAAGTCAACTTGTGAGCATTTTTGTGTCCTATAAAATTCTCCTAAAACAGTTTTAATTATTGTACAATTCCACTATACATATGTATGTATGTAGTGCTGTAACTAATAAATCCTTTCAGAACCAACATGTATGAGAGAATATTAAACCTCACCCTTGTCAACACGACCATGAGCATAATTCAAAATACCTTCCCATTTGATAAACACAAGTGGTTTCTCTTTGCTTCACAATGAGACTGACCTTTTTCACCAGGATATATATATATATTTTTTTGGCCAGTTTTTGTGAATCACCTATTCCTACTTTCATATATCCTATTTCCACTTTTCTTCTGAGGTGCTCATCTGATTCTTTTAAGAATCAAATAGCAAAGATTCTAAACGTTTTCCCTGATATAAATTTTGTATTTTTTCAATTTTTCCATTTACCTTTTAATTTTGTCATTTTAATTTCAGAAATATAACATTTCTATCTAATAACCCCCCTGCTTTTCTTGTGATTTTGAAAAAGATCAGTAATAGTCCAAAGCCGATGTGGGTCATACAAGAGATGATCTCCTGGAGCTGGCTAGTGATCCCTTAGTCTCTGAAAAGCAGCCAGTGTAAGCTAGCAGAAGCTCTGCCGTTGGTGGCCAAAAGGAAGGGACATGTAGTTTAAACACTACAGGATGGACTAAGACTCAAGAGGCCAGGATGCTAGGCCCGAGTTTGCTCCACACCTGCTGCAATCCTTAGACAAAACTCAGTCTCTCTGAGCAGCATGCACCTCTCCTGCAAAATGAAAGGAAACTACAATTTCAGAAGACCAGTTCTAAGGTTCATGCTTATTTGACACATGACATTAGATGCAGAGGGCTAGTTGGGAGCCACAGCCCAGAGAGACCTGTCCATGAGGAGAGTGAAAAGGTAAAAGATATTAATAGTTGGCATGTCCTGTCAGTTACAGAAATTCTTTCAGGAATTCAGCATGATCTGCAGGGTCAAAGGCAGAGGGAACCAAAGCTGAAAATTCAGGGCTTACCACTAGCGCACAGATCTTTCCCACAGGAAGCACCAAGTGACCTCACTGTTGCTTCCTCTGAGGTAGCTGGGGACTGTAAATGTCGGGTGTGAGCAGAAAAGCCACAAGACAAAACCCTAAAAGGGACTTGGATGAGAAAAAGTGGTGGTGAAAGTTTCAAGGTGAAGGAGAAGGTATTATGAAGGGCATGCTAGGAGAGCTCTCCAAGGCCAGGCATGAATGGGATCACAGAAAGGAGAAGGAACAAGAGTGTGAAACTCAAGCAATGAGAGGAAATGGCCTCAAGAACAGGCAGGCAGGGCTGTTGTTGTTTAGTTGCTAAGTCCTCTTCAACTCTTGGTGATCCCATGGACTGTAGCCCATGAGGCTGCTCCGTCCATGGGATTTCCCAGGCAAGAATACTGGAGTGGGCTGCCACTTCCTACTTCAGGGGTTCTTCCTGATCCAGGGATCGAACCTGCATCTCTTGCACTACAGACAGATTCTTTACCACTGAGCCACCTGGGAAGCCCATGGGCAGGGATATAGTGGATATCAATGTATTGTTTCCTGTTTCTGTGAAGTACCCGCAAATGCAATACTGTGAAAAACAATACATGCCCTGAAATGTTGTGATGCTGGCAGGACAGGAAGAGGATTGGTTAAATAACAGGAGCAGTGTTGTGGGTGCCGCCAACTAAGACCTGAGTCCGTCACACAAGACACAATGAAGTCCTTACCTTCTTTTGGTAACTAGTATTTACTTACATGTACCTAACAAATAATTATTTTTTTTCTTGCATAATATTAAGTAATAACACTGATTCATCTTCTTTACTTTATTGCTACTTTAGTAGTTATTTATCTTTCTCATCTTAGTAGTGATTAAAACATAAAATGTCTTTAGGAAATGCTATGTCCTAATTTATGGTTTAATTTAATCTTAGCAGTCAAACACTGATAACACTGCATCTCTTAAAGAAATGAGCCTATCTATTATCATATACCAATAAGTACATTAAAAAAAAAAAAAGAAGAGTCTCAAGTGGGAAAAGGAGAAATGGCAAAGCTAGAAGGCAATGAAGAAGAAAAACAAATTCCAAGTCCTGAACCCAGCCCAAAAAGGTTTATTAGGAATAAGTAAAGAAAAGCTTCAGTATTTATTTGTGGGGAGGGGCTTGCAACCTAGAGCCTGTCCGGTCCACACGTGGGTGGGCTATGAGTGGTATTTTGAACCTCTCTTTTCAAGGAAAAAGAAAAAAAAAGAAAAATAGATTCCAACTATATACCATTCTGGAAAAGGCAAAACTATGGAGACAATAAAAAGATCAATGACTTCCAGGAGTTTGTGGGGAGATGAATACACAGAGTACAGAAGTTTGTATGAGCAGTGAAGATACTTTGAATGACATTATAATGATAGATACATGTCATTATACTTTTGTCCAAACCCACTGAACATGCAACACTACTCACTTCATTCAAGTGAACCCTAAGATGGACCAGGGACCTTGGTGATTATGATATATCATGCAGTTCATCCTTGGTGAAAAAAAAAAAGAAAGGTACTGCTCTTGACAAGAGCTGTGCATGTGAGGGAAGGGGAGTTTCTGGACCTCCTTGGTAATTTCGTTGTAAACTTAAAATCGCTTTAAGACAAACAAAGGCCTCCAAAAATAAGAAAAGTTAACACTCAGGATAGATGCTCTTGGCAGTAAATAAGAAATTAAAAGAATAATTTAAGAGATACTTCCTTGTGTTTCAATGATGGGGGATGCCTCACTATCTGTTTCCTTTGCTCTTCAAGCTTGTCCAGTCTTTCCTGTAAAGGAAAAGGGCCACTTTGCCCTTCTAAAAACACAGAAAGGTAAAAACTACACTGTAAATAGCATTTTACCCCCAGGTTCAAAATTCTCAGTAAATTAAAACTCCATTAGTCTTTACCCTGTCTTGAATAAGACTGAAAAAGACTAATTAGATCCCATTTTAGAGATGAGAAAATAGACACACAAAAATAGCCTTAAGCCAGTCTAGAACACTCAGGCAAACAAGGCCAGCCTTCCTGCACAGGTCTCTTTGTTCAGGGTTCATAGTGGCCTTCAGATGAAGGGTAGAGGAGGGAAAGAGCAAGAAACTGAGCTGGGCCCTAGCTTTAGGCCATGCCATTGCAGTGATCTTGGGAAAGGAACTTTAATGTTCTAATGGCTCTATTTCCTTCAGTGTAAAGTGGGGCTGATATTTACATCCACTCCCTAATACAATGTTTGTAAGGATCAAATGAAGAGGTCTTTATAAAGTACTGAATATTCTAGTCACTCATGGATTTAAGGAAAGAATGATGCAAATAAAATAATAATTCAAAAACTTATATTACTGTTATTCATTGATTTCATAAGCTTATCTCCTAAAATTGCTATATAACATATATTTAAGAATTTTTGTCTCAATTATTTTGTTTAGCCCAACTGAGATAACTATCATGCATGTGTATACAAATACACACATAATATTTAAAAGACATATAGACATATATTGATATTTACATACATGTAATTATGATAAGGAAAATTATGGTATCTCAGAAATATAAATTCTTTAAAAAATTGCTAGTAAACAAATAAACCAGAGCCAATGTGAACTTTGCTGATGAAATTAAATATGACTGCATTTTGTTCATGAAATTAAATTTAAGCTTTCAATTTAAGATTTTATATACAAAATAAAATCGTGCCATTGCATATGAAGCATTACATGATGATATAAATACTATGAGAAGGAGCTGATAAATTCTTTTATAGATGTGTTTTTAAAACCAAGACATTTTTCCCCCAAGGCAACAATTCTCATCTAAAATTTAATCTAAAAGAATGAAATACTTCTGCATTTTAACCCTTAAAAAACTGCCCAGGTTATAGACAAAACTTTCAGAGTATAGAAATAGTAACAAAGCATTCTGTGACCTAACAATTACTTTGAATAAAGGACATGTATCAACAATTACAATGGACGAAATTGTTCCTTTCTCAGTCACCCTAGAGGAGCAATGTTTAATGAGAAAGAATTATTTATGCCTACAAACAGAGAACTGTAATGGGCTGTTTTAATATAACACATCACAGCAGTACAAGCAAGCTGCCAGAAAGGTGTTACCTGGTTTTGACTCATACTCATCTGATTTCAGAGACCAGACTAAAGCTTCGAAAACAGCAGAGGCTCTTGGTTTCGTTTTTCATTATTATTAAGAGTCAGTGGCAACAATAGCTATGCTGGTGGGGTCTTCAGGCAGGAATTCTGCGGTTCCACCATTTCCTGATAAAAATGAGTTCCCACCTAATGCCAGGATTAGTGATGTCAACAACACCTACTTTCATTTCCCTCCTTCTTTTAAGAAATTTAGTGATTTTATCATTATTACATTCATTTTGGAACAATGAAACAATGCATGACAAGTTTTTGGAGGGAAACTAATCTACAGTTCACCAGTTTTGCTACCATCTGTAGTAGTCCGTATACTAACATCAGATGAACTACAGAAACAGCAGGGAGACGGTGAAGTACGCAGGGGGCCAGGAGTTGGGCTGAGGGGAGAAGAGCACTGAACCCAGATCAGCCTAGGCCAGAGGGAAGCCTCTCTACAGTCTGATCAGGCCAAAAAAACAGGGAAATTGGTTTCAGTGTTTTTAACTTCAATTAGTCACATTAATTAATGCTAAAAACAATGTTAACAGTATATTATTTTCATCTAGTTAAATAAAGGATTATACACATTTGAGTAAATTACACAGCATTAAACATTTAAATAACTTGAAATGAAGCCATTACTGTCATTCAAACAAGTTTCTACAGCTAAAGGCTGAATGTTAAGTATGAACTGACTTGGCATTACAAGAATATAAATCCTTTATCTTTTTAGTGAGAAGAACAAACGAAGAGATTTGATGACTTTGGGCTTAAATTAAGTGGTTTGCAGTAGCACAGCGCCCTCTAGTGGTCAAGCATTCAAAATGCCATTTCCAAAGGCCAAAGTTCAGTAGCCAATCTTTTCATTTTGAACAATGATAATATAACCTTTGTTCCTTCTTTTAAATGTAACTGTTTATCTAAACATATTTTCAACACCAAGCCATTTATCCACTGACAATTCTCCTCACCTAATTTAAAGTGTTTTTTTTTATCTAATTTGTTCCTAAGAAACATTCTGTAGAGTTTAAAAAAAAAAAAAAGGAAAACAAAGCAAAACCTCACATGGCAGACATGGCTGCAGTGATGAACGAAATGGTTTCCTGTAAGTCTAGAATAATGGCAGAAATGTCAGCACTAGAGTAGTATTAATTTTTATGCTATAATCTAAGCTCTGGAGTGACATTATGAACAATGAACTCTCCTTTTGCCTGTTACACAATACAATGAGTACATATGGAAATTTTAATTTTGAACTCGCCAATTTTGAAATGCATTTTCACTCATTTTTTTCTACATGGAAATACTTTTGTTTTTAATAACAGTATAAAAGATTCTCGATATAAATTAGTTTTTTAAATCACTACAACTCCTATTAGAATCCAAAATTAAGGGCTCCAAATACTATTCTGAAAAAGTGGGGAAAGAATACTTAAGGGTTATCAAAAAAGGCTTCCTTAGGCCAATCTATAATACTTCTATTCTTGAAAACATTGATCTCTCATATGAAAAGGCTTAATTCTATTTATAACAATTGAAAATATGAGTTAAATGATCATAATTTTCTTGGTTTTCAATAGCATTGCCTTAGATCCTACAGCAAATATTAATAGTTACTAGGTGGAATAAGGTAGTTATTTTAAAAAATGATAATGCTTATCTAATTAAATTTTTTTCTTCTTCTGCCTACCCAAAGAACAGAAAAGTTTGAACATCTTTTGAAAGGCTCATTCATTTCATTGGAACCAAGAAAGCAACTCTGTATAATGTAAACAGAGCCGACTTTGGGTTTGGGATTTTTCACTCCATCATCATGCAGCAGTGCCCTGGTTTATCTGCTAAATGGGGATAATTGTTTCCATCTCACAGGGACCTTCTGAGGATTCAGTGTCATGAGGCAAGTAGAACAGTCAGCCCAGTGCCCAGTACTCTTAAGAGATCCTCAAGGAATGCCCTTCCCTCCAAGGAAAGAACACAGAAGACCTTTCTCCCTAGGTCGTTTCCTTAGGTCCAGGAGAACTAGAACCAGGGTTAGGAGATGCGGAGTCACACTGATGACCATGCAGGCAGATCTGGGCGTGGTTAGGGCAGCAAAGAGGGGGAGCGATAACAGAGCCCCCAAGGGGCTGGCAGCTGAGAGACGGGGATGTGCTCATGAATAAGAATATCTTACTTATCCCATCTTAATTACTTTCATCTGTTTCTCTCTTCATAGTTAAGTACTTAAAGCAGTAAGGTGGTGGGAGATGGTATGAGAGTGATACCAAATCTTTTCCAGGGAAGATGGGCCCGTGTGTAATCTGAACATGCACTTTCAGAATTACAATAATAAAAAAAAAGAATTATGATAAAATAGACTATATTTGCGAAGAAGGCTCTCTTGCCCTTTGTGATCATGAAAACAAGCCTGATCTGAAAGTGATCTGTGCTGTACCCTGTCACTAGCAAGAATAGGAAAAATGCTTGTGGTAAGCAAACAGACCCCACTTTCACACTGATCTTACAAGACTGCAGTAAAAAAAAAAAAAAAAAAGGTGTGGGGGGGCATCCTTCTAAGACTGCCATTGTTCCAGATCTTTTGTTAAAATCCTTACCTTTTAATGGATATTTAAAATACTATTAACAGAGGTGTAAGAGTTCTGAGTTTATCAAAAGGGCATGAATTTTTAAATGGTGAGATTTTCTTTTAAAGATGCAAATCAGCTTCAGGAAAATGAGAGGGTGAAAGGGAGAAAGGGCCCAAGGGACAACTTTTTAAAATTCAGGCTTTAGGCTACTGGTCACGCCAATTAAAATGCAAATGGATAAGGCTTCTCGCTTTTGCCAGCTTGCCAAATACCCTGATGACTTACTAGTGGCAATAGCTATTATGCCTTCCACTTCTGCATCAATGTCCTAAACAATGCTTAAAAGCTTAGGAGAGTTGATGCCAGATCCCAGAGTGGGCAGAGCCTGGCAATACAGATACACACACACTCCAACAATTACCCTGTGGGTGGAAACTTTCAATCATGGCAGTAAAGGTACCTGTGTGTTCTTCCCATTCACGTGGGAAATATCTTTTTCTCAAAAGGAAATCTCACGATGCAGAGCTAGGACTCTCTAACAAGCAAATGACAGATGGGTCTGGATGCTGAAGGTAAAGGACAGAATTGGTTTTGGTGACTCTTTGAATATTCATAGAATCTATAAAAGTCCAATCCTTTTAAGATGCAGCCTGTTAGAAATGAATATGCAACTGTACCAAATAAAAAACACTGTATTTCTCAAAACGGACACAAGGAAGGAACTTTTCCCGCATCCCATTGCTGTCACAATTTCTGGATGAAATATTATCTGAACTTTATAGTAATTTGAGATTTATATTCTCTAATGGAGGCCCCTCAAATTTTTTTTTCCAAGTTACATTCCCTCTTTTATCATTTCACCCATCACAAAAGATGCTATATTCAGCAAGATAATTCCTAAGGATAGTGTTAGAACTAGCTAGCTCTTCAAAACGATTCAGATTCCTGGACCCCAAACATGGCAGCAGCATGGGGTTCCTTTCTTCAAGTTTCTCAGAAAAGAGGAGGGAAAGAAAAAGAAAGAAGGGGAGAGGAGAGGAGACTGAAAACAATGAGATATTCAGTAGGAAAGAACTATCGGCAATACTATGACTACTGCTTACAATCAGACCCATTACAATGAAAATCATCACGCACTAGAGATCTCCAAACCTTGTTGCTCCAGCCAACTAGCTGAGCAACCATGACAGCAAGCAAAAGCTTCAGACTTGGCTATTCTTCCAAGTCTGAGCAGGATAGAAGGTGTTTTTCAAGTCTTAATTAAACAAGCTTGACTAGAGTCAAACTGTAAGCAACCAAGCGAGGTGGCAACAGCCAGGTTTACAGAAAGAGGCAGCCAACGAGGCTAACACGCATCAGATAAGCTGATAACAAACAGATTTAAGGCTGAGGTGTCCCTTAGTCTTAACACTGTTTTTCTGAAAATTTGTTGGCTTTACGGAAACATTGACTATAAAGTTACTTTCAAATTAATAAAAGTCTTCAGTAAGATCAACAATGGAGTTACTCCCAACAAAGTATTAAATATGAGAGGGCAAAATCTGATCATCTGTATGAATTTGGCTGCCAAAGGCACCTGTCTATAAGATCTAAAACCAAATTCAACCTATCCCAGTTTCTTCCACAATGAAGTTTTCCCAGGACTCATATGAGGTATTAAGGACTGGTCAGAACCCCAGAGGAGAAGGCAATGGCACCCCACTCCAGTACTCTTGCCTGGAAAATTCCATGGACGGAGGAGACTGGTGGGCTGCAGTCCAAGGGGTCTTGAAGATTTGGACACGACTGAGCGACTTCACTTTCACTTTTCACTTTCCTGCACTGGAGAAGGAAATGGCAACCCACTCCAGTGTTCTTGCCTGGAGAATACCAGGGATGGGGGAGCCTGGTGGGCTGCCGTCTATGAAGTCACACAGAGTCGGACACGACTGAAGCAACTTGGCAGCAGCAGCAGCAGCAGCAGCAGAACACAACTAGTCAGTCATCCACACTCCATATTCATGCAGAAGAGAATGTAACACATACTTCTAAACAGCAGATCGTGCTAACAGGTCTGTGGAACATAAGCTGAATTTCTGTCACTATTTAGAAGTACACATATATTTTTAAATGCTTTCTAACTTGCTCTGTTATCTAGCACCTGCCCCCAAGCACCAAAACACAACAGAGCAAGCAGGAAGCAGCCCACAAAGGGGGGACCAAGCAGGAAGGGCCACATATCCCTTCTGCTCAGAGCCAGCAGCAGAGGCCAGTACTGGGAAATAGCTGACGAGCACCACTGCTCCTGCATACCACCCGATTTTCTAAATCTTTGATTCCAAAAATCAAGAAGCCCCACACCTTTCCCTCTTGTAAGCTTCACTCTCCATAATAAGGATTCGTGCCTATCACTACTAGCTTTGGTAATTTTCTCCCATTACTAGCTTGGGCCAGTTCTCGGTTCCATGTTGATTTTCCCACAAAATTACATCCAAAACTGATGGGACCCTAAGGATATAAGCTCCAAAGAACAAAAACCTGTACAAGCAAGTGAAGTCCCCACACGTTTTTCTCATACCAATTATGTACCATATTTTGAAACATACACACACTAATGAATGATCTAGCATATTTGGAATCTAAACAATGCCTGTCAGCAACGACTCGGGGTTCATCTTTTACACTTGGCCTTCTGCCGAGCCTCTTTTCTGTCAGCTTTCTTCTCTTTCATTTTCCTAAGTGAACACTATTTTGACAAGGGGTTAAGCAATACACAAAAGCAGAGAAAAATATTAACAAATTAAGCACTTTTGTCTCACCCTCCTCAGAACACTGTGCCAAGTGTTGCACATTCCACACTGCAGTCTCAGAAAACACTGTGCACAGGGCCTGCCTGCTCTGCATTCAGCACACAAATCACTTCGACTATGATCACACGCATTTATCTTTATTTTTAAATTCTCCTCATTGTTACCAATGGCACTTGAACATTATTATTACTAATTCAGCTACTCCTAATAATAGTATTTAAGTAACTTGTCATCCTGGGAACTTTATAGACAATAGCTAATTAATTGTCAAGCATTTAATGTAACAGGATTCTAATCTCCAACCTCTGAAGCAGGGTATTTATGTGTTATAATGGTAAAACTTTTGTTTGAATTGATTATTTATGCAGAATATATTCTCTATCACCTCAATTCTAATTTTTATATCTGCTTTGTAAGTAAAATAAAGAATCACACACCAAAAGACACAGACAGTACACTTCACAAACAGTAATGAATCTCCTGTGACTCCTTTTATTCACACTACAATAGATTCTATATTACCATGCAGAGAAAAACAAAACAAAACACCATAGATTATTTCCCTTGTTTGCAAGATATGCTCACAGTATTCTGATAGGAACAAGAAGGTGCAGCAGGCAGTGTGAGTAAATACAGTATTCTGCTGACACCCTGTTCCTGCTTTCAAGCAGCCAGGCATGTTACATATGAACTGTCGGGACAGCTAAGTAAGTTTTCCTGTCTAAATGTGCCCATGTTCCTTTCGGAGACCTCATCTAAGGCTGAGGTCCCTATCTTAGTTGAACACTGTGATAACAAATTTCATAACTTGCAATATTTAAAAGGTATAAACACTGCCAGTTTTATCCGCTAACCTCCCCTTCACACACACACCATATATTCTTTCCATGTCACAATGCAAATGGTCTGAATCCTGCAGAAAACAGAAAGGTGTCAAAGAGAGAGAGATAAAATCCCTTTCTCGGGCCCTTAATGAGGTCTCCAGAGCCAAAGGCAAACCAATAACAAATTGTACTTTCCACATATGAAGGGGGCGGGGTGCAGAAAAGGCAAAGGGCGGGGGGTGAGCTTGTCATCTGAAATTAATTGAACTTAGCCATGCCAAGAAAACACGGGTAATAAACCCTCCCCATCTAAATTAAGGGTTTTATGCCATGAAAAAAAATAAAAATTTATGGCAGTAATTTCATCTGGGTTTTTCAGGAAGTGCTTGCTGATTTTCTTGTACTCAGTAGAAAAATCCCCAAGGAGCAATGCAGACCGCAATAAGGCAGACTTCTAAAAGATACCATTTAATTTCTCACTCCTCCCATTGCACTATTACCACTCTTCCACTTTTCTCTAACTCAGTATTAACTCTCTCAACACAATTCTCTTCCACTAGCTCCAGCACCATCTTACAAGGCAGGGGAGATGGGCTCAGGCTGCCACTGCCCATCTATTGCTCTTGGCAAGAGAAGTACAGGTGAAGAGAACCGCAGGACACAGAAGCACACACATCTATTTGTCTTGGCTTTTTTTTTTTTTTTTTAATGACAGCCAGTTGTCTTAAGTACCAAGTCTTAGTGGCTTCAAAACAACTATCAGTCAACATCTTTAAGACTGGTGAGAAGAACTAATGAATGATTTCTCAGGGGGAAAAATACCACACAGAACCATGGTTCCCAGCCCATGGATCATATGTGGCGGGTGCAGCTACACAGGCCAGGCACATGGCTTTTAAACCCTCATGGATCTGAGGATCAACTGCATAGGAACACAGACACAATACTGGCTTTCAAATGTCCACAGACACTGGCATGATGATGAAAACAGCGATTTCTTACTTACAAACAGTAACTAAATTCAAAGTAGCTTTTTGTCATTTTCTCAAAGAATGGATTCTACAAGTAAAATGGTTAATTTACAATCTTGAAATAGTTTTTGAAGTCAAAGAGTATTTTCATATTGAAAAAGACAGGGAACAACTGATCTAAGTGTTAGAATTTTCAGTGTTTTACAATCGGGCACATGGTAGGCACTCAACATTTGATGGTATTTTCTTAGCCCCTTTTGGATGTATTTTTTTCTTTCATTCCAGTCTCTAACAGTTTAGTTCATTGATCTGTCCCATCTCTTGGTGTACAAGACAGCAGTGGTTCTCAAAGTATGGTCTGGAGACTCGTAGGGGTCCCTGAGGTCAAAATTTGTCAATTCTAAGCAGTTGTTTGCCTCCCATGTATGTACAGAGGCTACATGACCTGTGAGATTACAACAGATTGAATGAGTGATATATATGAGGACCCCAGCCATCTTTTATTTACTGTGGCAGCTATTAGGAACATTTGCAAGGCCGCTTTCCTCATCAAATTTGTTTTGTTTTGGAAAAAAGTTACTTTTCAATAAAAATGGAATTTACATTGACATGTAAGGCATTCAGTATTAAACTTTTAAATAGTAAATAATCACTGGTATGTATACTCTGCAAATGCAAAAGCTCTTTGAGATCCTTAATAATTTTTAAGAGTACAGAGGGCTCTTGGAAAGAAAAGTTTGAGAACTACTGTTACAGAGATAGCAATGCTGTGGTGTCAATGCAGAACCTAGTTTCTGCTCTCAGGAAAACTGCTGATCTGTACAGGTATACAAGCAGACACTCAACATCTAACCATTGAGGATACTGAAGGAGGATTCAAATGTTCAGGGTGTCTGGACCATCTGCTCTCCATGTTACCGTCTAATATGAGATTCTATAATTCTATCTTAGAGGGAACCTAAGGAAGCCTCCTTCCATAGTTGTGACTACTGACATGGAATATGAATAATACTTTATGTACCTTCATTTTCCTACCCACAAAACAATATGAGTACATTAATGGGCAAATTAATATTTTCCCTGATGGCTCAGACAGTAAAACGTCTGCCTGCAATGTAGGAGACCCGGGTTCGATCCCTGGGTGGGGAAGATCCCCTGGAGAAGGAAAGGGCAACCCACTCCAGTACTCTTGCCTGGAAAATTCCATGGAATTTTGTAGAGGAGCTTTGTAGGCTACAGTCCCTGGGGTCACAAAGAGTCAGACACAACTGAGCTACTTCACTTCTTCTATGGTTGTATAGTCTTCATGTCAGTACAGTATTTCCAATATTTTGAAAGCAAGGTGACTTTTTTATTTTGCTGATTGGGTTCTTTTTGTAAGAAAAGCTCTCTCCTCCATGTCAAGCCACAGCTTTTAATTAACACAACATAGTACCATTCACTCTGAAGGGAAAGAATGTTAGCACAACACCATTGACTCAGAAGAATATGCCATTCACTACATTCTCAAAGAACACCCTAACAGCCAAGTGGTCAGGTCAATAACGAGGCAAACAAAGATTCTGCTGACAGAAATTCCAAAGGCAAATAAGCTCATGCCAAATCTGAAGAGATGAGTGGGATACAGTAATCTTCTGCACAAGTATTGCTCTTGCATGAAATGGAAACAGGACAGTTTACCCTTAGTGAGCATACTGTACCCAGAAAAACCATCCAGTTGTTTAGAACATTCAATGTCATATCAGTGAAAAAGAACTTTTAGAAAATAAAATAACCATACTTATGTAATTTGATTCAATTCAATGACATTAACTGACCACCTATTATATTCCAGGTGACATGAAGAGGAGATAAATGAGACTTAACCTAGGACACAGTCTACGAACTTACACTCTAAAAGGTAAAACAAGTAAAGCACTGTAACACACTGTGATAAGAGATATCAAAGTAGGTGTTTAATACTACTGAAACATAGATGAGAAAGTAATGAATTCAGGCTGGTGGGAATAAAAGAAAATAGATATTGCATATGCAATGGGAGAAGCAGGAAGGGAGTTTATGCCTAATGATCTCCATCTCCAGTTGAGCCCTCAAACATCTCTTGATGACCCTTCTCCATGTCACTTCTTCTCTCCACGGCTGTTATTTGAAATCTTCTCCATTCCTCTTCCATCTCCTCAGCAGCTGTTCTTGCTGCCTTCTGCAGAGGAGAGAGAGGACCGGCCTCTGGCCACCCAGTTCTAGCTAGGCTGCCCATCCTTCTTCCTTCTATGAGACAGCCAAGGGTAACCCTCCACTAAGACTCTACAGCCGATCGAGTCTCCCCTGTCAGGAAGCTCTGCTAGCCAGCCTTTCCCTTCCCAACCTCTCCCTCACTCCCTTAACACCAGCATATAAGCACGCTTCCCCAGCAGCCCTCTCAAGAAGTGACTGTTTTTCTCTCAATTCCCCTGTCCCATAAATGCCAAGGCCAGGAGTAGCAGAGGCAGTTATGTCTGCTTTCCAGTACCCTCCCAGCAGGCCTCTTGCACTCTGCCCATGTCTCCAAATCTCTGTGTTCTTGCACCAAGCCCCACCCGCTCGTTGGCTGTACTGTTATCTACCGTCTCCACCCTCATTCCACCCGCATGGAAACCTGCACTCCCGACTCTTCCCTTCCACTCCCACTCCTGTCATATGCCAACAAAAATGCACACTATGCAAACATAACTTGGCCTCCCAGATCCTTGATAACTTCTTTCATGAAACGTTCTTCCACTGTATCTCAGTGATCCAAATCCATGGGCAACTCCTTGAATTGGTCAACAGAAACCCTTACCCATGCCAAAATTCTAAATTCACACATCCCACATTCCAGCACCCCACCCTATCCTTCCTGTTCGTTAGTTTTAGTATCTCTGTTGTTAAAAATTCTTCCTCCTCATTGAACCTTCTAACCTACCAATTCTGTCACAATCCTACAGCCTCCTTCTGTCCCTCTTTGTTCAGCTTAGATTTCCAGTCTATGTATAATACAATCATTCCCTTGCAGAGTTCTCTTACTTCCTTTGCCCTCTGCCCAGTCACACTTGCTTATTAGCAAACTCTAGCCCTAGTGACGCAAAGTATCCACTTTATCTGAGTACAAACCCACATCACAGTATACAGCTAGAGAAAATCACACATTGTGGCTGTATTTTAAATTCAACATGGCCCAGCAATCCTACACTCTTTTGACTTTCTAGGACTGATTTCATACTTTGAGCTTTCCAAGTTTCTCCTTTCAACTGATGATTTTATATCCTATTTCACTGAGATTACAGAATGTCTCATGTTATTATACCAAAACTACAAAATTATGGACAACTAAGTAATCTTCTCCTTCCTCCCTGTTACAGTGGAAAAAGTATTCCTTTCCTTATCAAAGTCCAGTCCTTTTATGTGTACTTTAGACCCTACCTCCTCTTCCCTATTCAAGGACTGTGCATCTTCCCTTTCACTGCATTATCAGTCTCTCAGAAAGACCAGGTGAAATGTGAATTTTTACAGTCTTTTGAGAAATTAGCAATACCAGCAAAAATTACATAAAATACCAATGTATAAAGATGGATACAGCTTCCCTGGTGGCTCAGTGGTAAAGAATTCGCCTGCCAATGTAGGAGACACAAGTTCTATCCCTGAGTGGGGAAGATCCCTGGAGATGGAAATGACAACCCACTCCAATATTCTTGCCTGGGAAATCTCATGGACAGAGGAGCCTGGTAGTAGGCTACTGTCTATGGGGTTGGCAAAGAGTCAGACACAACTTAGCTACTAAACAACAAAAGATGGACACACACACACACACACACCATGTAGGTTGGGGAAGTACAGAATGTTCATTATAGCCTATTTTCAAAGGCAACAGAGAAAACAAAGCAAATACTCATCAATAGTGAAAGCTAGAATAAATTACGATAGAACATACCATGGACCATCACAGAGCCCTTAAAAGAATGAATTAGAGAGATTCTAACAGGTTTAGTGCAATCAGCATAGCTCTACTTCCTCACTTGCTTTCACTCATCTTCTAACCCTACCACAATACTGAACATGATCCTGCAGTGATAACCATTAATCTAGATGATGCCAAAGCCATAGCCCCTTTTCTGATCTTATTCAAAGCACTCAACAGAGTTGCTTACTCCCTTCATTCCTTGAACCCTTCCTAGCCTCCATGATACCACCTTCCCCCAAGTTCCTACTTCACTGGCTGTTGTCTCAATGCTCTTTGCAAGCTCTGTCTCCTCTTTTTGACTTCTAAATACTGTCATTGCTCAGAGTTTGGCTCTACATCCTCTCTCAGGTGAATACGTCCACTCTCGTGGCTTGAAACACACCTATACACCAAATAATTTTAAATGTTAGACCAAACCTCTCCTCTAACCTCCACATAATCTAATTCAGTTGCTCAGTTAAAATCTCTCTTATGCAAACAAACAAATTTAACCATGTATAAAATAGGAGATTTTGATTCTGCATGTCCTCCCAGCTCCAACCCACACTGAAAATCTGGGGACCTTTCCAGTCTCCCACCTGAGTCAACTGTGTTACATTTATGCAGATACTAATACTAACCAGATACCAAAGCAGCCCCTCTTCACCATTCCTCGACCTTTTCAGCAATCATTAGCCACAACATGTTGATTCTATCTTCACACTATATTTCACTAGCTTCCCGCTTCTCTCTCCCTCCTGAGTCAAGTAGCCACTAAGTTACTTCCCTGCTTCAGTTCTTGTCCCACCCTCATTAGTAACCCATTATCCACAAAACAACCGTTGTGAAGTTTTTATAATTTAAATCAGATGGTGTTATTTTGCTTAAAATCTTCCAGTGGCTACCCACTGTTCTTGAATAAAACACAAACTAGAACCATGTATACATGACCACACTCATGCTACTGTTCCAGCTCACCTCAAACTGTGGCCACAAAAACCTTCTGTCCCTGATGGTTTCTAGAACACACCAAGGTGCTTCTATCCTAGGACCTACACACATAATGCTCTCTCTGAATGAAATACTGTTTCCTAGGCTCTTTACTCCTTGTCTCCTCATTCTTCAGATCTCAATTTTTTTGCCCATGGTTGTTTAGCAGTTAGTTGTGTGATTTCATGAGAGGGAGCGAGCTCAAGCCTTTCTCCATCGTCTTGTCTCTAAGGCCCAAGATTTAAATTTAAAATGGCACCTCCTCAAAGAGCCCTTTCCTGACCACACTATCTTAAATAGGTCTCACTGTTACTTTCAGCCACAGTATCCTCCTTATTTCCTTCATAGTGCTTCCCATTATTATTTGTTATTCAATTATTAAGTAGCTATTCCGCTAGAATTAAGAGCTATTCTCAGCACAGAGCAGAGTTTGGCTCACAGAGGGTCTTTAATAAATGATCACTCTAGGAGGGAATCAACAGGATAATTAAATTTCTCCTGTCTCAACAATTCTCCTTCAACCCCTATGCCCCTGGTTACCACCCATCCATCTCGATTGTCTCAAACTTCTTAAAACAACTGTCAACTCATGATAGTTTTTTAGTTTGAGACATAACTGATATACAACACTGTATTAGTTTACAGTGTGCAGTATGGTTTTATTTTCCCCATGATTCTTTGACCTCACACTCTTCAACCCACTTCTCTCCATGCCATGACACTGCTCTTCCTTCTGACAGAACATTCTTGTTGTTAAAGCAAATAAAAATTTCTTACTGATATTATGACATTAAACCTTGTTGATCACTCCTTCCTTCTTAAAAAGTTCTCTTGGTTTGTATGACAATTCACCCTCTTGCTATTCCTCCCACCTTTACCACTCCTTTTCAATATCCTTCTTTTTAAATATAAATTTATTTTAATTGGGGGCTAATTACTTTACAATATTGTATTGGTTTTGCCATACATCGACATGAATCCGCCATGAGTGTACACACGTTCCCCATCCTGAATCCCTCTCCCGCCTTCCTCCCCATACTATCCCTCTGGGTCATCCCAGTGCACCAGCCCCAAGCATCTTGTATCCTGCATCGAACCTGGAATAATGATTCGTTTCACATATGATAATATACATGTTTCAATGCCATTCTCCCAAATCATCCCACCCTCACCTTCTCCCACAGAGTCCAAAAGAGTGTTCTATACATCTGTGTCTCTTTTGCTGTCTTGCACACAGGGTTATCATTACCATCTTTCTAAATTCCATATATATGCGTTTTCAATATCCTTCTAAGGTGTCCCTTTCCCCCCTTTCCTAAAATGTTGCTGTCCATAAGAGTTCTAACCCAGATGCCCAACCCTCTCTACAAACACTGAATCATCTCATGCACTCATATGATTTCAGTTACCTTCTTACAAATGCAAATGGCTTCCAAATCTGTATCTTTAGCCCAGGTCCTACTCCTAAATGCCTAGATATACCCAAGTAGAGATATCAACTGGCACCTCAAACTCAGTATATTTAAACTAAACTGATGATCTTTCCCTGCTCTATCTGCCCATTCTCCTGTATTCCCATCTTAGTGAATGGTATCCAAGACTCCAAGCCAAGAACAGAGTCTTTACACATTGATGTCTCTCACCTCACTCCCTCAACACATACACTTTAAACCAAGGTCAGAGTATTCTAACAACTGAATATTTCTTTAAATTGCTCACTTCTCTGAATCTCCACTGCCACTACCTTGATTCAAGCCATGGCATTTCTTGCATAGACTGCTGTAAAGTCTTCAAATTCTGTTCTTAACTCCTTCAAAGGCATTCTCCAGAGAGCAGCAGGAGTGCCTGTATAAAATAAACTCAATATGATATCCACTATTTAATATATCAATGGCTTCAACTGTCTTTAGGATAAAATTCAAGTTTCTTAACCTGGCTGACAAGGCCCTGAACACATATATGTATGTATGTGTGCATGTATATATATGCATTAACCTATCTGCAATCCTACCTACTCATCTGAGAACCACTGAATCAGAATCTCCAGGGCAGGGACCCCAGCATCTGTACTTTAAGGCTTCCATGTATGGCTAATGTACAGCCAGCGTTGAGAAGGACTGCTATCAAGAGCTCTCCTTGAGGAAACAGAACACAGTGTGTGCTGTTGTAAACCAGTGCCCAGGATGCACTGTAAACTAGCATGTAACTCCCGGCACACTGCTGACACACCGAAGTTACTCAAATATGCGATGAAGCAGAGAAAGGAACAGGGCAGTGGGTGGAAGGAAGAGAAGGACTGAATGAATATAAAGGAATCCTCAAGAACCTTCCCCAAACTAGTAAAAGTGACATATTACCAAGAGTACAATCTTTAAAAAAAAAGTCTCAGGAATTCCCTGCGGTCTAGTGGTTAAGACTCAGCGCTTTTTACTGCTGTAGGCCCAGGTTTAACATCTGGTCAGGGAACTTTGATCCCACCAACCATAGAGCCCAAGAAAAGAAAGATTAAGCTCCTACTCTGCTTTCAAGTTTTTTCTGTTTTACTTCGCTACAGTTAAACTATGTCCTCTTTGCATCAACTGTAAAGAATGGCAGCTAAGATACATTAGACCTAAAAGTTCTATACAAATCAGCTTTCACATCTGTAACACCACATAATCTGCCTTCTTGACCTTATAAATACTGGCTAGAAAGGCACAAAAATGTAGAAAAATGCCAGCCATTTGAGCACCTGCACTTTCCTCAAAATGCAGAGTGAGAACTCCTGAAATATAGCAGTGGAGTAGGTTAAAATAGTGTTGAACCTTCCAGAGAAAGCAATAACTACACACTGCTTTAGTAGCAAGTATGCATAAAACATAATAAAGTGGCAAAGAATTAACACTTCTCAAAAGAAAAATCTAATAAAATCCTGAATTTGGAGAAGAAGCACTGCACAAACACGGTAGAAGCATCTTTATATCTCCCTTGTTGCTCTGAGTGCAGCAGCCTCAGTATATATTTGTTGAATGAATGCCTGATGAATGATGAATAAATATGGCCCTTAAAGGAATTACTCACATTTTCTTCTTCCCCTGATCAAAGAGAGCCAGCTACTCTGAGCCTCATGTTTCATCAGAAAAAATATTTACCAAGTGCCTAAACCAGCTGGTAATGTGCTAGTACAGAGCATTCTAAAAGAACCCACACGGGCTTGGCCTCTGCAGCTCAGAGCCTGTCATACAAATCCTATCAGTGATATAGCCTCCCAGCACCAACACCTAACAAGCATGCATACAGTAGAGGCCAGCAATGTTTCCTAAACATGCCATGTTGCTTTATGAGGCCATAAATTTTTTTAATTTTAGTGTAGTTGATTTACAATGTTATGTTAATTTCTGCTGTATAGCAAAGTGACTCAGTTATACATATAGACTTTTTCATATTCTTTTGCATTATGGTTTATCACAGGATATGGAAATGTGGTTGCCTCTGCTATGGAGTATGACCTTAGGACCTTGCTGTTTATCCACCATGTATGTGACAGTTGGCTAGCCCTCAACATTCAATCCTTCCCTCCTCGACCCCATGGCAACCACAGGTTGTTCTCTATGCCTGTGAGTCTGTTTTTCATAAATATGTTCATTGCTATTGTATTTTAGATTTCACATGTAAGTGATATCACATGGTGTTTCCTTTTTCTTTCTGACTTACTTTGCTTAGTATGATCATCTCTAGGTCCATCCATGATGCTGCAATGTAAGATGTCATAACTTTTCATGTGTATTCCCCCTCTGCCCAAAATACACCTGGAAAATTCCTACTCATCCATGAAGACTTAGATATACATTATCTTCTTTGTAAAATATTCTGTGAATTCCCTTCCCTGTGTTCTTCTTCCATACTATTCTGTAAATACATTTAGTGTATTTGAATCCCACTTGGATGATGATGATTAATTACATATTCATGTATGAAGGGAAACCATTCACTTTTCACATCTGGAACATCTTCACATGGAAGAGTAAAGGGTACAGGAAGGATATAAGGTGCAATTCTGGAAAAAAATTAACCTAAACGTGGGCACACAGAGGGAAGGTAAAGGAAATGGTCCAAGGTCCTTTTCAAAGCTCAGAGTGGACGTTTGGCACTTGATCCACAGAGCAATGGAAAACTACCACTAAGTTTTACAGAAGGCAAGGGACGATGTGGATCCCATCACCCTTTTCATTGCAGAGTGTCTGTAGAACGTGTGCACACCAAACACCACATGGCAACTCTCAGTTAGCTGCCATCAAATGAGATGAGCAGACGGAGTTCACTCTTCCAGACCACTGTGGCCTGCCGAAGAAGAGGGATGCAGGCTCCCTCTCCACTGCCTCCAGAGCAAAGCGAAAGCTGGGAGTCTGCTTAGTACACTGAAATTAATCCTCTTTAACAGCTGCATGTAATATGCTCTGCAAAATCTTCACCAGATTCTCTATCAGAGATGCTGTTGAGAGTTACCTGACTCTTTGCCAGAAACAAACATAATCCTTTTAGAGGCAGTCATCAACCATTCAATAAATGTTAGGAGACATAGTCATTACCTTTAAGAAGTGAATTTTTAATTCTGAAGGGGTGGATTTTAAAAATGAACCCATGCCATTGTGAACTATTCTTTATATAAATACATTTAATTAGCTACTATACTGATAGAATTTTGTGGTTGAGACTTTAAGTATTTCCATGTACCCTAATGCTAAAGTTTAGCATTATTATACACGTACAGATAAGATTTTAGAGTATGCATAGTCTAAAACCCCCAAATTACAAAAATATAACAAAGAGCCAGTCAAAAAGCTACATTATTAACTGCAGTGGTTTCTGACTAGGTTGAATTATACACTCCAAGTATAAATTCTGAGGAAGTCACACTATCCCACCCTTAACCTAATAGCTAACTATGGACCCCATTAGAGCCCTGGGAACCTTAGAGTTTATCTGGCTTATAGAATTTCTCCTATCAGGTTGATTTAATAAAAGCATGTTTTAAGCAGTGCTCCTAACTTGGTTTAAAAGTTCAATGATGCTTTCAACAACTCTGATGTAAACGGAAGAGAAAAAAAATGCTCCTTGGACTGATGTAAAATCAAATTAGGAGTACTGCTCATAAAAATGACCCTAAGGAATGATTCTGCTTTGGAGAAAGAGATTAATATGAAGACACATACATATGTATCTGTTTATAGCCATTCTCACAGTCTACTATTAATTGTAAAACTATCAGGAGAGCTGGGACAGACAAACACAAGTTCTAGACATTCAGGTATTGGCTTTTTTTTTGGCGGGGGCGGGGGAGTGTTGTCTGTAGCTCACCATCAGTGCAATGTTCATTCAGATGATATTTTCATTTTTGAAGCCTTACTAACATATCCCAAGTTCTGAAATGCAGTATATGAGCCTTGACTGTAGAAATAAATTACCAGCTGTCTCATAAAGGACAACCTCATTTAGTAGAAGGCAAATGCTAGCATGGAACAAAAGTAAATAAAGATGGCTACATATGCTCTAGTATGCAAGCTGGAAAGTTGACAGTGATGAAAGAAGCAGAAGAGAGAAAAGATTAAACATGAAGAACAGCTGCCACTAATAGACTATCTGACTACTCAAGCAGTTTGATAATACAGCACAGCAACAATGCTAATTAAAATTGCTGGTGTGAAGATTTAGATCCAGAGATCTTAAAGCTAAAGAAACAATGGGAGTCCAAGCAATCCACTCCTCTGCTATCATATAAGGTCATACTAAACTCAGGTGAAGAGTAAATGGCAATGTTCTACAGAAACACATGGTACTGCTGTTATTCTTAATAATGAGTCTCTTCTTCTTTTACTTGTAAATTTACTAAGTCCCAAGTCCTTCTGCATTTGTTTCACTGCTAATAAGCAGAGATGTAGTTGTTACTATTATGATTATTGTTATTACTTTACTTTTTATTTCCTCAAGAACCTTCAAACAGTATATGCTACCTAAACTGAATATCTTGTAGGTGTAAAACATAAAAGGAATATGTACTTCATATGAGAATGAAACATGAACAAAGTCTTCCTCATTTCCATCCATAGAATGTCACTTTATCTATCAAAATTCTCACATGTCTTGGGAGCCCACATATCTTGACAGAACAAACTACTCATTAAAGGTTAGGGCAGGAAGAGGGAAAGGATGGACTGGCCTTTTCTGACAAAGAAGGAGGGCTCAGTGATGTGTTTTCAGTGAGTAGAATAAAAGAAAGGGGTTTTAAAAGGGTCAAAGGGAGAGCATGAAGAGAAGCTTAAATGTCTGACTTCACCACCCCTCTTAAAAGGGCTACTTCATCTAACTGAACTAAAATAGACCACCACTACGTTATTAGAGAATCACCCAAGGAACAGAGAAATTTCTACAAGTGACCTCTGGTTACCCTTCAACACTGCAGCCCTTCCAAACAAACTGGCACCAAAATAAATGTAGCCAAGAAGAATCTAACATTAGCCAAGAAGAATCTAACATTTATATTTTATGATTTTATTTCAATTTTTCATATAATTTTTTTGTAGACCTACTTATGTGGATATAATTTGATTCTAAAGTATTTGGGAAATACATTTAGTCCAGCTGTGCCTGAAAAAGGGAAGAGAAATGTAATTTTCCAGTTTTACAGATGCTTCCAGATTTCTGTCTGAAGATGGATTAATCTACAGTTACTCAGCTGCAGAATATTACTTCTATTCCACAGACTTTGTATATGAACTATTAAATCCATTAGATCGATAGCAATTCCTCCCACCTACTCTTAAAGAGCTGATTTAATGAGAACATCATTTTCTCATTCAAGGCTTTCTTTCTTAAGGGAACACAGTCCTGTATGAACACAGTCAACATTTCCTTTCACATCGACAACTTCATATAAACAGAGCCTGAGGCAGGGCAATGAGGCAATGTTTGGTGGTAAATACACGAATTTATTTAAAAGACACTGTTACGGGATTTGAGCTTAAAACTGGACTTAACTTACAAAGGTTAAGATAAAAGAAAACCAAAATTAACCATTTTCTTTCTCAAAAACTCTTCAAATGATACAAGCACTACTAGCATCACATTATTGGAAAAGGAAGTGTTATTTTCTTACTATTAACTATTCACTATTGAATATTTCAAAATCCTCTCTTTCCACTCCCCTTCTGCAACAAAAAGATAATAGTGGAAAGAAATGTACCCTTTGTTCTTTCTGGACCTGCATATTAATAGAGATGACAGGGATATTACTGTACGTTGTCTTAGACAATAGAAGCCATGGAAGTCTCAAGTTACAGTCACTAGCACTAAGTTCTCTCTTTCTCCTCTGAGCCTTTATACATTAAAGCACAGAATAAACCAGAAAGTACTACTTAACACACCAAAAATTAAAAATGGAGACAGAGGGTGGATCAATGTGCATTGTCTCACAAATATAGTTTCAAAGATAATTGGTAATGTTCTCTTTTTCCAAAGAAGTGAGGGTTAAATATAGTCGCTCTGCACAGAGACTGATGATCTTCAGGATGTGTAAATTATACATTACAGTTACATAACAGACTAAATCACAGTCATCAACAAAAGAACATTTGGCACAATTCTTGAATTTTTATGACTCTAGCTCATAAGCAGAGCATCAAAAAGAAGAAAATACCCCACCTTACATCAGCCTTACAAGTAGCCTCACAACTCACAGCAAGTAAGAAGTATCTGAAGTGAATGGAAGAGAGACCATCATCTCCTTTGGACTAGAAAATAGTGGTGAGTGGGGTTGCGGAGCTTTTATTTTCAGGTTATCTTAAATAAAGCACATGCTAGTTGTTTCATTAATTTTTAAAACAGGAAGAAGAGGGTCAACTAGCTATATGTAGACCTGTGTGTTTTAAGGTCACTTTATCTCCCTAGGTTAAGGCAAGACACTGAAGTCTGATGAAAGAACAGATCCTTTCAGAACACTTTCAAAAATCTGGATGAAAGTGTTAGTTGCTCAATCATGTCCAACTCTTTTCAATCCTGTGGAACCTGCCAGGCTCCTCTGTCCATGGGGTTCTCCAGGCAAGAATACGGGAGTGGATTGCAATGCCCTCCTCCAGGGTGTCTTCCCAACAAAGGGACTGAACCCGCATCTACTGCGTCTCCTGCATTGGCAGGCTCTTTACCACCAGTGCCACCTGGGAAGCCCTCAGCACAAACCAAAGACTGGTAAAACATTCTCATGCTTTCAGTGCAATTCAATGGGCTATGTTGTGCCACAGTTTCATGCCAGTGCCATTCACTCTAGGCAATTCAGAATGGATCAAGACCACTCAGCTAGCGACATGCCGGGAATGGCCAAATGCTTGCCTCAGTTCCTATGATGACACAGAAGCAGGAACTATCCTCAGGCTTATTAGATGCATCCAATTACATTCATCTCTGACAAACTCATCCTGTAAGCTCCCACACCAAAACAGCTACCATTAACTCTATAACACCTATTAAGCAATCATAGTGATTTAAGTAAAGCATATTAATGGAAAAAAACCAGAGAGATCTTAACCCAAGAAAAAAAAAGAAACACATGAAGAATGCAAAGACCAAAGCAACCCAGGAAAGATACTCTTTCCTTCATCCCATCAGATTGTGCCTCTTCCACCACAAATTCAACAGGATTTTTTTTCTCTGCACCCTGAACAAAAAGCAAAAATTGCTCTCTTTGAAAAGAAGCTGGCCTGGTAAGAACACCTAGAACTCAAAGCCAATACCTGGATGGTGTCCAAGTGTCTGGAGATCCAAAGAACTCATCAATCTTCATAAACCTGGAAAGACTGGACAATCCAAGAGTGCCCAGAGCCATTCCACTCCAGCCATATCATATTTTGAGATGACTACAGAGATATCAATGTTGACCTAGATCCACAACAACCAATACCATGTGTTCAAAGACATATGGTTGGCTTTAAAACACTGCCAACACTTCCTATAAGAAATTCCCAGACCAGAGAAAAGTAAAACATTTCGTAAGGTGATGATCTTAAGCTTCATAGCCCTTTGAATAGTAAAAGGAGTCTCTGGCTTATTTTCTGAAACTAATGTTTCCAAGTTACTAAATACCAAAGTAATGTTATGACAAAAAAGTTCAACCTTCTTAGGTATGCTGCTGCTGCTGCTACTAAGTCGCTTCAGTCATGTCCGACTCTGTGCGACCCCATAGACGGCAGCCCACCAGGCTCCCCCGTCCCTGGGATTCTCCAGGCAAGAACACTGGAGTGGGTTGCCATTTCCTTCTCCAATGCGAGAAAATGAAAAGTGAAAGTAAAGTTGCTCAGTCCTGTCCGACTCTTAGCAACCTCATGGACTGCAGACCACCAGGCTCCTCCATCCATGGGATTTTCCAGGCAAGAATACTGGAGTGGGGTGCCATTATAATGAGACACAAACTTGTATACTTTCTCAGATACCTGCAACCACCTCTATGTGTGTCTGTCTTTTTCTTTCTCCGTTGGTACCTCATCCAAGTCACTTTGGACTTAGATGAAATATACACTGAGGGCATGGATCTAGCATCCGGAGTGTCTGCAAAGGGTCTGGATGATGCTTGGGAATACAGAGGAGTTAGCTCCCGATGGGATAAATCTCCATCAGCCAGGACAGGAGACAGGAGGAAACCAGGTAGATAAATCCCCGCTCCCGCCCTGCCCTTTTGTTTCTCTTTTCCAAGGACTACTGCTGCTGCTGCTGCTAAGTCGCTTCAGTCGTGTCCAACTCTGTGTGACCCCAGAGACGGCAGCCCACCAGGCTCCACAGTCACTGGGATTCTCTAGGCAAGAATATTGGAGTGGGTTGCCATTTCCTTCTCCAATGCTTGAAAGTAAAAAGGGAAAGTGAAGTTGCTCAGTCATGTCGGACTCTTAGCGACCCCATGGACCGCAGCCCACCAGGCTCCTCCGTCCATGGATTTTCCAGGCAAGAGTACTGGAGTGGGGTGCCATTGCCTTCTCCGACTACTCAAATGTAATTCCTCACTGCAACCATTTCAGAGAAATCCTGTCGGCAAGTGAACACACCTGCTGAAAGACCTGCTATTTCTTTTCACAGCCTGTTGTGAAGCAAGAGCTAGTTCTGTATCAAATCAATTTCTTTGCATCATTCCTTGTTTCTTTTCCTTTTGCCCGACAAAAGATCTGACCTGCAGCTTTCAGATCTAATCTGCACTTTAATCCTTGTCTCAGGGTCTTTATGTCAGAGAACCCAAGCTTAGATATTAGTCTTATAGAAACTAATGTCAGATGAAATTAAGATGCAACAGTTAAAACGCACATTTTCAAAATACAGTAAGAGATAAAGACTGATAAATCCCAGGATCCCAGGAAGAAGTGGGAAAAAATTTAAGTGCCTAAAATGTAAAAGATTGGGGTCAATATATAGTATCAAATGTCACCAACAGAGAAAGCATTCAGACAGCAACGAGAATCAAATACAGGTTTGTTTTTGTTTTTTTTTCAATGTGTCCAAGACCACCAACTTCAGAGGACAACATCAGGCATTTTCATTAAGTAATAATGCTGTGTAATAGGTGCTACCTGTTGCCTCAATCCACCTTCTTTCCTTTTCTTCCTTCTTTCTAAGAGTCCTGATTGCATCAGTGTCCACTCCTCTCCCATGTGGAAAGGGGAGAGATGACCTATAAATGGGTAAATTTTGATCAGAAGTCACCATGATTCCATTATCTTTACAAGTGACTGATTTGAGTTTGTTAACATCAATGAGTTCTAGCCAGTAAAATATGGAGGTCAACTTGAGGGCTTTTGGGAAAGGTTTCTTGACTCGAGGGACAGAAAGGAAGAAATATTATTATTCCATTTAGATTTAATGCCTGGACATGGACATGTAACAGTCACCCTAGGACTGTGAAAGAATATAGTCTAAGGACAAAAACTGACACAGAAATGATGCAGAGCCCAGACAGAAAAATTCTAGGTTCTTGACAATGTCATTAAGCCACAAATTAACCAACCATGAAGCTGACCAATATCTAGTTTTACATACGAAGTATACGTCCTGATTATTTAGCCTTTTTGAGTGAAGGTTACTATTACTTGCAGCTAAAAGCACCTTCACTGGTGCATAGAGAATATGGCTGGTTGGAGAAGAATTTGAGTATCTATCATCAATGCCATTATACAAGGAATAAAATGAGATTTGAAAAAAAAAAAAGTGGTCTTTGCCCTCAAGAGTTTACGATCTGTTTTTTTTTTAAGACATGCAAAACATGTGATACATCAATTAAAGAAAAAAATGATGAAGCACAAGTACATAGAACAAAAAATCATTACTGTGGGAGATTAGAGGCAGCATTCTAAAGGAAACAAAACCAAGCTACATGCTTTTTTGCCCAGCATAAAGACATGCTGTCTAAATTCCATTAGTGTAATTTGACTTCCAGGAAGCTCTCTCCAGTAGGTATCTTTAATTCTATCTGCCCAGCATCCTCTTATATGTTCAAAATGTTGCTCCCCTCATTTTGTGAGGTCAGAGTGTCAAACCCAAGGTGGGCTAGTCAGAGCAATTTCCTGGGATTTCTTTAAATCTTAAGATCATAAAAAGTGATATAAGGTTGAGCATTCCAGATGTACGGATTTATCAAAAGTCAGCAAATGTAAATTTAAAAGATTTGTATATTTCTTTGAATGTAGATTTTATATCAAAAGGAAACTTTTTTTTTTTTTTTTTTAGGAAACGTTTTTTTAAATGGTGAATTCTAAGCTGATAACAAGCATGCTGAAGTATTTAGGGTGAAGTCTACTAATGTCTGCAATTCATTTTGAAATGGATTTTTAAAAGATGCATAGCAGGGGCAGGATTGATAAACAAACAGATACATGATAAAGCAAATGTAATAACATACTTACATAGCAAAGCCTTTTGTTTGAAAAACTTTGAAAATTTTTTGGTGAAGAAAAACCAAAGTCCCAATGCTGGCAATGCTGTGAGCTATATACCTCAGGAGATATCTGTGGTCATATTTCCCAGGGTATGGAGGAAAACTGTTCAGAAAACAAACATGCAAGAAGAACCAGAACAAAATACAGAAATGACTTGATCATCAACAAAAGAGGAATGGTGAAAGTTATGGTATATTTGATACTATGAAATAAGAGTAAAAATTTTAAATGAAAATCCCACAAAATTATATATATATATATATGTTAGAATAATATAACATACATATATAACACCTACATACATACATAATATAATCTTAGAAAAAAGCTATAAGAAAATATTAAAAATTGTCAACATTGGTTATCTCTGGGTTTGGGACTATTAATGTTAAAATATACTTTATTTTCCAAGCTTTAATTAGCATATGTTACTTTTAGAACAACCAACAAAGAAGTATTTTTTTAAAATTCACTGCTATTAAAAAGATTTTTTTAACTATATTTTATGACTTGCTTCCCAGGCACCATTTCTATCATAAATGTTCTGAATCTCATGAATGTTTGAAATCTTCTATTCATTCCTCAAGGCTTGGGAAGTGGGAGCCCAACAGTTAAGATCATGACCTATGAAGTCAGGAGATTTTGGTTCAAATCCCCATTATGCCCTTACAAAATGTATGTTTTTGGACAAATTAATCTTTCTTGTCTTAATTTCTCCATCTAGTAAGTGGGAAAACAGTACATAGAAGTTTATTTGAAAAATAAATACCACATGCAAAACACTTAAAATGGAGCTTGAACCACAGGTAGATGTTAACCATCGTTATCATCCTCATCAACACCTTGTCTGATGATCTTGTTTCCTACCTTAATAATAGAATTTTACTCATGAGGCACTACTGACTCACCCGTTTTCACTGCCTCTGTGTTTTTACACCTAGCCTGCCTTCTTCCTTTCAGTCACACCTTTGTATACATTTCCAAATACCTTCTAAGTGCCCAGCACTGCCCCAGGCACAAGATGTCACTGCCCAAGAATGTGGGCCTCCTCTTTTCTGAAGCTAAGCCACAGGCTCCACCTGATCTTTCCCACTGGCTCCAGCTCCTGCCAGCTCATTCCCCCTCCCACCCAGTTCACTCCACCTCTTCCCCCAAATTTTTAATCTCTCCCTCTCCACTGGTTTCTTGCTCTGCCTGAAAATCTTCATTTGTACCTACTCGTGGTAATGGTGCATGTTCAGTCAGGTCCAACTCTTTGCGACCCCATGGGCTACTCTGTCCATCGAATTTTCCAGGCAAGAATATTGGAGTGGGTTGCCATTTCCTTCTCCAGGGGATCTTCCCAACCTGGGGATTGAATCCCAGTCTCTTGTGTCTCCTGAACTAGCAGGCAGGTTCTTTATTCTTTACCTGCTGAGCCACTGGGTAGAATCACCATATATTTCTTCTTCCTTTAACATCCATACTTCTCAAAGAAATGTCCTAAAATCTGACTTTTTAAACTCCACCAAAACTTTGCTTACCAAGATTCTTAATGGCCTTCTTACTGCCATATGCAATAACTGTTTTAGGCCTCTTTCCGTTTGTTCTGCAACTTCTAACACTGCTGACTATGCAGTCAGTTTGCAAACTCTCTTGTCTTCTTTAACGCAAGTTGTTAACACCATAGTGGTTTTCTCACAGATCTTTGGCTGTTCCATCAAATTCCCTTAAAGCAGATGTTCCTCAAGCAGGAGGTCCAGCTCTTCCTATTCTCTGTCTCAAAGATCTTGACTCTCCCCATTGCTCAAACACTAGCTCTAATGAGATGACTGTTAATATTTCAAACTCCAGTTTTTACTTCTCCCCTGAGTTTCAATCCATTTCCAACTGCCTGTCAGGCATTTCCAACTGGACTTTCAATCTAAGCATGCCACCCAAAAAATGTGATATTTCACCCATAGACTACTTCTTAATCTGATTTTCCCTCTGTAAAGATAACAAATGAAGGGAGAATACATACTAGATAAGAGAAAACTTCTCAAAAAATAAAGGCAGGCAAAGCCTTTCAATTTTCCACAATGACGTCTCTTACAAACATCTCTTTCTCACCATTTTTCTGTATCCACCCCATTTCAGACCTGTGCACTGGCTACAATGTCACCTGCCACCACTCTCACCATCTATCTCCACCAATCCAGCAAACTACTTCATAAAAATATTTTTTAAATGCTTATTACCACTCATGTACCTACCACCTACAAAGATTAAATCCAAATTCCTGATGATAACATTGAAAGTCTCTGAGAGCTGGGCCTAAGACTGCTTCTCTTCCCAGCACTGAAATCCTTATGTTTCAGACAACTCTGAGCTCACAACCATTCTGGTCAGTGTCTGCTACACTTTTCATACTCGCCCACCTTGCCTGCACAAGCCCCTCCACTTCTATAAATTATCCAAATTCCATCTCTGCCTCAAATCTTAGCTTAACTCACCACACAATCTTCCAAGAGCATTTAGATATAGTGTTTTTCACTATTATGATTACATCATGCTTTCTATGTACCAGGCACTGTTCTAAACACTTTATATATATGAATTAATCCAAATCTTACAATAATGCTGTAAGATGGATACCATTATTATCTGTATCTAACATATGGGGAAACTGGGGCACAGGAAAACTAGGCAATCGTCTAGACTTACAGCTTGTGAGCGGCAGGCCCACAAATGACATCCAGGCCACGTGGTTTTAAAGTCTGTGTTCTGCTGCCTATCTGGAATTCTTTAGCAGTTTTGTCTGCACTGCTCATTTATCAATAAGCTACTTTGAGACATCTATTCAATTATGAGGAGATGACAAGACATACTTAAGTCTTTTCCCTTCACCTAGATTAATTACTTAGGTAAACCTTCACTACTGAGGTTTCTCCAGTTACTAATCACTATCAATAAATATTAGCTTATAGATTTGTTAAATAAAAAATACAAGAATGGACAGAAATAAGAGTATCTAGCCGAGATTTTAAAGTCTGAGAAGTAACTTTAAACTATTTCCAAGAACAGAAGGCTTATTTTTGTTTAAGCTGGCTATTGGGGGGTTTTTCATTTCCCTATGGTAAAACAAAACCACAAAGATAGAATGTCAGGAAAAACTTCTAAATGATTATACATCATGAAATGTTATAAGACAGGCTGAAAATTTTATCTTTAGGATTTCCAAGAATAAAAAATGCCTAGGAAAAATTATATAGTCTTGCCTGAAAAGTAGAGAAACGGATTCTTATTAGAATAGTGAGCACATAACAGTGCTTAAATCAATGTTTATTTAATAAGTGGATTAGCTACCTTGACCACAAAATTATCTAAGTTGTCTCCTACAGAACATAATTTTTATGCAGAGCTACATTCCAGTAAGTCCAACATTACGAGTCTTCTGAAAAATGTACACATTTTCAGAAGTTCCACCCATTCGGAAACTAGTTTTAGTTTTGGCAGAGCTGATATTCATTTTGATGATAGTATTTAAGCAAAATTTTCAGTTATTTCTTAAAGCCAATCTTGCTTGATAAATACGATAAAATAAACCACAAAGAGGTAGTTTCTGCCCTCTAGCTAAAATTTTCAAGACTCGTAATGAAGACATGAATCAACAGAGATCAGAACAATTCATTCTCGCCTTCATCTCTCCTTTCCTGTCTCTATATGGAGTGGCAGTAGGTATCAAACAAAAGCAAGCCAGCTAAACCTGGCATCTTTTCACTGTCCAGGAAATCAAGTACTTAAAAATCAACTCATTCTTAGTGAAATTAAGACTGAAGTAGTCACCAGAATGATTTTTGTGTGTTAGTCGCTCAGTCCTGTCCAACTCTTTCTGATTCCATGGACTACAGCCCACCAGGCTCCTCTGTCCATGGTATTCTCCAGGCCAGAATCCTGGAGTGGATTGCTATTCCCTTCTCCAGGGAATCTTCCCAACCTAGGAACTGAACCTGGGTCTCCTGTATTGCAGGCTGCCTGAGCCACCAGGGAAGTCCAGAATGATTTACTCATTTACAATAAAAGTATTTTGTCACACGGGGCGAAATAATATATGGTGGCACAATAAACACATTCCCATCCCTGTAGATAAGCCACTTCAATATAAGTCAAAATCATAATCAGAAACTAATTTCCTAGAGAAGGAGGGAATATATCACTATGATTTCCAACTACTTTTTTTAATCATGAGAAATCATTTTTATAGCAATCAGAAATATCTACAGACTTCATGACTGGTACATTTTCTCTATGTATGGAGAACTGCCTAGAAATCAGAAAGGTGTTTAATGAGTCTGTGCTCCAAAACAGAGAGGCAGGATTCAAATGAACAAAAGCATCAAACTATACCAGTCTTACTACTGGCACTTAGAAACAACCACTCACCTAAAAGGGCTTAGATATGCTTACTTCAGTAAGTTTCTTTTTATTATCCTTCTGCAAGTGGTCAACAGGCCTTCTGATAGACTTATTTTTAAAAAATACATAAATATTATCAAAGACTTCTGCAGGGCCAAGAGTGATTCTATCAATATCTTCTGATTTTGCAGATCTAATGTATCAAGTTAATCTTCCATTTCAACAAAAGGGCAAGCAGATCTCTTTATTCTTTTTGAGAGGTGGGAATGGGTGAGAGACAGGGGAAAGTGCTTCACTTTGAACTGACACTGAATTTTATGTTATGAACAAAGAAAACATTAGATATAAAATGAAGTGGTAGGACTTTCCTGTTGGCCCAGTAGTTAGGAATCCACCTGCCAATTCAGGAGACATGGGTTTGATCCCTAGTCAGGAAAGAACCCAGATGCTGCAGAGCAATTAAGCCCATGTAGCCCAATGACTGAGCCTGGGTGCACCTAGAGCCTGTGCTCCACAACGAGAAGCTGCCACAACGAGAAGTCTGTGCACCTCAACTAGAGAGTAGCCCCCACTCACTACAACTAGAGAAAAGCCTGTGCAGCAATGAATACCCAACACAGCCAGAAATCAGTCAGTCAGTAAATATAATTTTTAAATAAATTTTAAAAATAAAACAAAATGGTAGATCTTCAAAACTTGTTCTTCATCCTTCAGCAAATTTTAGCTGATACACAGCAACCTAATTGAGACTACATTTTCCAGGTTCCCTTGCTGGTAGGTACGATCAGTAGCTAAGTTCTCACCAACAGAATGTGAATCAAAGCAATGAGTTATACTTCAAAGCTTTGGTCTTTGTACACTGGGTGTACACTCCTCTACAACCATGGAGTTCACCAGAGGAATCACAGAAGTCACATCCAAAGGCTGGCAGAGCCACTTTGCCAGCATGCATCCCATGAGGTCATAAGGAAGAGTGCCTATCAGCCCTGGACTGTTATGTGATAGAACAAAATTTATCAAAGTCACTGGGTCTCTCTGATACAACAGCTTAATCTGCATTCTTATTGATAGAGATATGGATAAAATGAAACATCAGAACTGCATTATTAGACCATATAACCACTCTATGTAAATTCACAGCACTTAGGTACACCTTTAGCAGAGAATGTCACCCAGTATGTATCTACTCCTACATACTTGATGCCAAGGAATTCATTGGTTTCTTAAGATTAAAAAAGCAATGACTGAGTCCATAGTATTAAACTCAAAACACAAGAAAATTATAAATACTTTAGGGAAATTAAGGGGTTTCTGAGGAGCACATGCAATGTCAACACTAACATAAAAAACAAATGGGAGTGGGAGGAGTGGGAGAGATGATAAAGTATTCATTCTGATTTTAACTCTGAAATCCAAGTACATTTTAGGAGTGACAAGTATTATCTACATCACATTCTTTTTAACATTTCTTATATTATAAGCAGGAATAATTTTAATATCTATAGTTATTAGCTACATCACTTTTTAATCTAAGTTTACTAACTTTAGGGGCTTTTGTTTACCAACTCTCTAATCATTTGTATCACATTTAACTGATATCAACTATTAATGTCAACAATTAATGTACTTCTTTTCATATCTTAACTGAATATTACCAGCATCATCCTTATTTAATATATTTATTTCTCTAACCAAATGAACTCAGGGTTAACACTAATTTCCAAGATGGGTAGAAGTTAAGTAAAGAATCTAAGACTCTGGTGCCTGAATTCCTTTAGGACAGATGGCTGGTCTTCAAAGAATTTACAACCACATGACCACTGTTCCATTCAAAAAGTATATTGTGCCACAGCCAACTTTGATTATTTATGTTAACTGAAGGCAGAAGCACAGATGATCAAAACATTCTGCAGATCACTTCTAGTTGGCTTTGAAATATCTATTAATTTTTTTAAAGAGATTTATTTGATATCTTTTTCTCAGGATAATACGAAAAATGACTTACATTCCCTGGGTACGAGCCAAATGACAGGAGCATAACGGGTGGTTGGACCAATTCAATGTGGGTATAAAAACATACCACAAATAAAATGGAAAGCAGACCAATTATAAGAGATAAATGAGACTTGACTACAGATATTTAAAATAAGATATTTTAAAACATGATTCTGTATTAGGCTCTGTATGGAATTAGACTTATAGAGATATAGCTAAAGAGAAAATCTGTGCTATATTAGAGTTCACAAGCTCAGGGAAATAAATATTTCTAGAAACCCCTTGGTGGCTGGACTACCAGCCTTAAAGGTTTCTCATAGACTGAAGGACAGGGATGTTAATACTATCAGTGCTTTGTTCTATTTTTTAAAGTACTTCAGTACAAGATATTTATCAGTTAGTAAGGAAAAATAATAACTTTACAATGCAAGAAATATGGCAGACAGCGTATAATACAAGAGATCAAATTAACATCACCAGCAATGAGACAATGCCAACAGTACTTTACTCTTATAGGTTATTAATACCAACAAAGACCAGGACACATGGACCATGTGCACTGCTATGCGTGCTCCAAAGTTCAAAATGGACCTAAAATCCCTCAGAAGTCACTAGCGTAGCCGGGGTGTCAGCACCAGAACAGGAGGTGCACGGAAATGAAGGCCTTCTCCCTCAACTGCTTCTCTCTTGGGCCTGTGTGTCTAGAAGCCTTTTGACTTGGGCCAAATTCCATCTTCTGATTTTGTTCAATGCCTAAGAAATTTCTAGCATTTAATAAGTGCTACGTAATAAGACACACAGTGGAGGCATAATAAATTAACATGAAATGCTCCACAGTGGGGCCCATTTTATGGATTATGCTAGTAATCCAGGGGCCGTATTTTTGAAAAATAGATTTGTATTACAATAAACCTTATTGTATTACAACAGATTCACTGACTTACAGCATGTTGCACACTTTCAAATCCCAAACCTATAAAGCATTTATTTTTTATTTAAGATTTATAAAATCATGTCCATCTTAAGATGCCTCCAGGCGTTCATATCATATAAAAGCAGATACAAAATTCTAACAAGAAGAAAAGCCAGGCTCTGTTCAGATTTGCTTTTGTTCTTTTTAAAGCACTAAACAAAAGCCATATGGCTTATACCTGAAGGTCAACCCAAAGGGCCAACTTTATAAAGATCTATAAAATAAAACAGTCTATCTCAAGAAAACACTGCTCTCTCTGGACACCAAAGACGGGCCAACTAGCAAGAGAGCTTTGGTGGTGCCTCACTGGAAGCAAGTTTTAAGATACCTAAAGTATTAAAGCACAGATTTTTTAAAAATAAAACTCACTTCTTTGAATTTAACTCCAAAGCAAAGCAGCTCTGCGATGTGTCTCCTGCTGTGATCGATGATGCCCAATGCTGGAACAGCAACACTGCACACAGCATCGCCCTCACCTGGCCTTTACTGAGCAGGCCCTTCTCTTTCACATACATTCACAGCTGGATCAGAAGGACGGCAAGCCAAGAAAATACAATAGCTGTCTTAATGTTGGGCAAAGATGAAATGGTAAATAGAAACTTAATGACAATGTTTCTGGTAGCCTCTGGTGAATTATTCATATTTATTCTGATTTTATTTTCAGACTTCCCAGACTACCCCTCCCATATAAAAAGCAGGAAAAGTCACAAAATGGATATCAGAATAATAGAATGCCTGAACATACATTAGATAGTTTCACAGTTTTTTGGTTTGCTTTTACTATTATATTACCTATGCTTGTACAATGCTTTGCATATAGTAGGTGCTCAAATACCTGAGGAAGGCGGGAGGAAGAACAGGAAAGAAGAAGAACTCAAGAAGGGGAATTTTGTAAGTGGAGCATAGACATAAAGGCCAACTGTAAAATTTTCATTCTGGGATTGACCCAACCCTGTAACCTCTACTTGGAACTAGTCAAAGCCTTGCTTTCTTTCTCTTTCTAGCAAGTTTAATATAAAACCAGACATTTCTTCTAGTTGTATATGAGTAATTCCTCCTTGTAAGTTAGAATTCCTGGGGTTCCTAGGATCACTGTCACTGAAAAAGATAAAAGCAGAATTTATTTTCTCAAGTAGGAGACATATAAATTTAACTACATGTTTAACCCATAAGTTTATATATAGTGTATATAGAAAGGGAGCACAGAGACGATTAACAAGAGAATAGTTATGGTTCTAAGGCTGGACACATGCCCTCTGCTCTGCTCTGTTTTAATCCTTCACTCTAGCAGAGCTCATTGGCTCCCATAGCTTCTATGTGTCAGTAATTACCATTTTATCTCCAATCCAAATCTGGTGTTCCATGTGCCAGTCCTCTGCATCCGGCTTTTTCTGGAAATCTCCATTTGGATGACTCACAGGCATCTCAAACCTGAAAAGACTCAGTACTGAATGTTTGGTCTTAACTGCATGCACAATCTGCCTTTCCTCAGATTTCTCCACCTTGGTAAATGGAGCACCACTCACCCAGCTATTCATGCAGAAATACAGTGCTAAAATGAGGCCTCCCTCTTTCCTGCATCTTCCACACCCACTCTATCATCATGTTTAATGATACTACCTTCAAAACATCTCAATCACTCCTGCTCTTCAGCATCTCCACTGTCATCCTAATCTAGAGATTGCCAACTGTCATCTACAGAATCCTATCCTACCTGCAAGACTGCTCTGTTTGGCTTGCTGTATTTTTATAAGCTATTTGGATCAGCTGTTAACATTTATAAATATAAATATTTAACAGGGCAATTTGGATTCCTAGCTTCCTTGGAAAACTAAAAATTCTGGCAGCAACACTGGGTAGGTACATAATTCCACTTGGTCTACATTCGGTGTGCTCAGGAAAGAAACAACTCTGCCCTCTGGTTTCTTTGCTAGTCCCCTCTTCACGGTCTCCCAACACTGAGGCCAAAGGAAAATTGACATTTATCAATATAGCTTTAATATTATTGCTTATATGGGTCTGCTATATACTTTTATATCACCACTGAAGGCAAATGAGTATGTGAACCCATTCCAGTATGTTTACTTTCAAAATGTGAATCAGATCATATCTCTTGCCTGGTTAAACTTTCTAATGACTTCCAACTGACTTAAAAACCTAAAAGCTTACCATCACCTAAAAGGCCCTGTATGATCTAACCTGTCCAATTTCATCTCCCGCCACTCCCTTCACTCACCAGGTTTCATCTGTACTATTCTCTTTCACTTCCCTATTCCCAAGCTTGGAAGACACTTCTCATAGATATCTATCTACCTGGCTGCTTCCTCCTTGTCATTCAGGTTTCAGCTCAATGTCACCTTCTAAAAAGTCTTCTCTGACCACAGAATATAAAGCAATGTCTCCCCATAACACACCTTCATTTTCTATAAGGCAGTCTTATTTTCTTCACAGCAACCAATGCTTTTTTTTAATATTATCTTGTTCATTTACCTATTATATATATCATCCTTCTAGGGTGTAAACGCCATCACAACAGGAAACACAAATGTCTTATTTGCCATTGTAACCACACTGCTTAGCATTAGTAGTAAATATACATCAAATAAATAATACTATAATAGCTCTCGCAACTTTAAATGGGCTCAGTCAATACCCATCCCCAACCCTCTACTAATCTAAGGCTAGCTTCTTTTGCAGCGTGGAGTGCCATATATCATGGTTCAGTCATTCAACAAGCATATACTACAATTATTCAAGGTGCTGAGATCAAGCAGTACAAAAAATCCTGCCCTCAAGGAGTTTATAATTAAGTAGAGAAAGACAGAAAATAAACAAATATGTCAGTAAATTATACATTATATTAGAAGGTGATGAAGACTAAAGAAAAATAGTGGGAAAGGGACATAAGGAATGTGGTGAACATGTGTCAGTAAGTATGTGTGTCTGTGTGTGTACAGAGTGGTGAACCGCAATGTTAAACAAAATGGTCAGGAAAGGGCCTGCTGAGAGAGTAACATTTGAGGAAAGAGCAGAAGGAGGTGAGAAAGGAAGCATTCCAGGCAGAGGGAACAGCAAGCACACAGATCTCAAAGCAGGAGATTATCTGGTGTGGAAGAGCAAGAAGGCCCATGTGGGTGAGGCAGAATGATGAGGGGAGAGAGCTGTAGGGGATTAGGTCTGATAAGCATGGGGACCCAGATCATGCAGGGCCTTTTAGACTGCTCAAGAACTTTGACTTTTATCCTGAATGAGAAGGTTTTGAGAAGATTTTTGACTTGTATTTCAAAAGTAAATATTTCTTTTGGCTTACATGATGCTGTGGACTAAAAATCACTGAATTGTATACTATAGAAGGGTGAATTTGGCAGTATGTGAATTATGCATTAAAAAAAAAAAAAGGCATTCAGGGACTGAGAACAGATTATAGAACTACAAGAGCGGAGGCAGGGAGATGAGGTGTTAGACCAGTATAACAATCTAGGAGACAGTGATAGCCTGGATCATGGTACATGCAGCAGATATGGCAAAAAGTGGTTCCAATTCTGGATATATTTTAAGGGTAGGACCAAAAGGATTTGCTAATGGATGAGATGTGGCATATAAGAAAAAGAAGTGTAGGGTGACACAAAGGCTCTAGCCAGTGAGCTTTCCTGATACAGGTAATATAGATGCTACTCCTTCCGCTCATCTTCCTCCTCCTTCCTGCCTAGAATACAGACAAGGGCCTTGGTGTCCAGCAGAGATGAGCATGAGGATGATGCCAACATTCTAAGGATATCAGAATGGAAAAGAAGAAACAGCCTGGCTCCAGAAGGCATTAATGAACTGTACACAGGATGCCAACCTCAAGATTCACTATTAAGGAGAATGAGGTGAGGTGAAGTCACTCAGTTGTGTCCGACTCTTTGAGACCCCGTGGACTGTAACCTACTAGGCGTCTCTGTCCATGGGATTCTCCAGGCAAGAATACTGGAGTGGATTGCCATTTCCTTCTCCAGGGGATCTTCCCAACCCAGGTATCGAACCCAGGTCTCCCCACATTGGAGGCAGACACTTTAACCTCTGAGCCACCAGGGAAGCCCGCATTAGGGAGAATAAGCACCCCAATTATTTAAGTTGTGGTTCACAGGGTTTCCTATGATTTGCACTGAAACACATTCTTAACTAATAGCAACCCATTCTTAACATAGTGAACCATTAAACAATAATTCCCCATACTCCACCAATTGAGGCCTTCATAACCTCTATGCTACTCTTATCTCTAAGAATTTGCCTCTTCCAGGTATTCGTACAAGTGAAATAATACAACATTTTCCTGTTGTATCTGGCTTATTTCACTTAACATATTGTTCTGAAAGTTCATCCATGTTGTAACATGTATCAGAATTTCATCCCTTTTTAAGGCTTAATAGTAGTCCACTGTGTGTACAGAGCATAGTTTATCTGTCCACCAGCAGATGAACCGATCCAGCAGAATTGCTGGATCATATGGTTTAACTTTTGGGGGTTTTTATGTTTAACTTATATATATTTTTAAACCAAAGTTTTTAAATAAAAAGCTTTATATGTTTAAGTATGTTTAACTTTTTGAGGAACAGCCAGACTGTTTTCTGTGGCAGTTGCACCATTTTACATTCCCACCAGCAATGCACAAGGGTTCCAATTTCTCCATGTTCTTGTCAAGAATTGCTATTTTCCTTTTTCATTCATTCGTTTTTTTATAACAGCCATCCTTTTGGGTGTGAAGTGTTAACTCACTGTGATTTTCACTCAGATTTCCCTAATGACTAACGACATTGAGCATCTCTTACTGACCATTTGTACATAACCTTTGGAAAGACATCTACTCGAGTCCTTTATCCAGGGTGATGATCTGAAAATGCAAACCTGCTAAAAATTCTTTAATAGTGTCTCCTTGTTCTCTGAATGAAGTTCAAAATCCACAACATGACCTACAAGGCCCTCTGAGACCTGTCCTGGATCACTACCCAGCCTCTCTTTGTCTTTCTATACTGTTCACTTGCTCCATCCACACTGCCCAACTCTCTGCTTCTCTCAGATCTGTGAATGCTTTTCCCTTCCCTTATACTTGGCTTACCCCGTGTCATTCCTCAGGGGTCAAATTAAACATTATTTCCTCAGGGAAGATATCTTTTCTTTCACTGCCCTTACGATGTGACAAGTTAAATGATACAATTATCTATGTAACTGTTTATTATCAATCTCCTCCTCTAGAATATAAGCTCCTAATGGCAAGGAATTTTTGTTTTATTAATAATATTATGGGGGAGTTCTAAGGAGTTTAAAAATCATTTCTAGCCACAGATAATTTCCAAATTTTGTAGTGTAAATTATATGAGATACTATTATCCCTCTTACTTTCTGATAATTATTTAGTTACCTCTGAGAAGGCAATGGCACCCCACTCCAGTACTCTTGTCTGGAAAATCCCATGGATGGAGGAGCCTGGTAGGCTGCAGTCCATGGGGTCGCGAAGAGTCAGACACAACTGAGCGACTTCACTTTCACTTTTCACTTTCATGCATTGGAGAAAGAAACGGCAACCCACTCCAGTATTCTTGCCTGGAGAATCCCAGGGATGGGGGAGCCTGGTGGGCTGCCGTCTATGGGATCACACAGAGTCGGACACGACTAAAGCGACATAGCAACAGCAGCAGCAGCAGATTCAGTATTAAGTTTCCTTGCAGCAAATCTATAAGTACACAGCTTCAGAAACACATCAAAAATATGTGTTATTTTTAGTAAAGAGTGACAGAATTAATTTCATTCATTTTTACTCCACCAAAATGGTATAGATTTGCCAGGCTGAAACAATTAATTTCTCTTTCATTTTCACACTTATCTGTAAGGGCATCATGAAGTATGCCATAGGAATCCTCCCTCTTCGAAGCCTATTATGTATGCTTTGTAATTTACTGGAAATTGAAATAATCAGTAATCATTTCTTCCTTTCCTCTTGTCAGGCTGGAGTCCTTTTAAGAGCTTTCTTTTCAGGTTTTGCCAACACATTTTTAAAAGTATTTCCCTTCTTCTTGGAAAATGTGCCAATAAAGTTCAAAAAATTTTAAATAGTGCATTCCTTAAAAAACAGCAATTTCAAAGCAAAATTTCTTTTTGCCCAGTTCAGGCATTTATCTTTCCCTAGAGCTATGTAAATGAGAAAAGAAGAAGGTCCACACATAAAAGAAAACAGTCAACTAAAATGCTTACCTGAAAACCACATCATAATTCAAATATTGTTAAGGGTCATTGTCAACATGTTTAGGCCAGGAGCACAATCTACCTTTAAATTGTTGTAATCTGATGGAAGGGATAAAAGTTTGATATAGTATTCCTCTAAAGAGAGCAGGGTAAAAAGATGAGCAATAAATCCATAAGGAATGGATATGGCCGGGCAGACGTTATAGAAAAGGCACCAGGAAAAATCAATAACTGCAGAAAAGGACAACAGAACCCATGGGTAAAAGGGACGTGTAAATTCTAAGGATTTAAGATCTTTTGGAAGATTTTCAGTGGATTGGGCTGTTTTTCCCAAAATCTAGCCTCTCAGTTAAGGAAAAAAAAATTATCTTCTCAATCAGAAGTTCATAATATTTTTAAAAGCAACCTACAGTGTGACTCCTTTTAATGCCTGGTTCCATAAATGTGCCTTGCACTTCATAGTCATTCATAAAACATCCATGGATATTCCAATGAGCTATCAAAGTTGGTAAGATAAAACACAGTACTAAGAGGGTTGTCACAAATCCCAGTTATTTACCTGTAAGATTTTCTTTATGAAGCTCTATCACCCCAAGTAGCTATTACAGTTAAATGGATAATGATGTAAAACACGCAGACTGTGCTGTCACAGAGGAAGCACTCGAGAAATATGAGCTATCCTTCTTTGTGCACACAGCACTGCCTGCCTCAAGTCTTAGGAAATGTGTCTCCAAACTCACCCTCCTGTTAACCTGCTATGGAGGACAGTATCTGTGTTCTCAAACAGAGGCTGGCTCAATATTTCTGCATCATATTTGAGGATCAGAAAGAAAGCAAGATTTTAGTAGGTCCTAACTTAGGCACTGTCAGAGCAAAGAAGGAAAGCAACTCAAAATGACAGCTGTCAGGAGGCAAAAGAACCTTAATGGTAATAAGTAGGTTTCTGCAAAAGTATCTTCCCCAGACAGATGATACCAGAAGTGACTGTGTAGGGAAGCCTCCAGAAAGTAGGGAACCACTGCCTTACTTCTTTATTTCATAGCCAAGCTTCTCAAAAATGTTGATATATCCTGTTTCCAATTCTTCCTTCTCTCTTGAACCTAATCCAATCAGGTTTCCACCCCAACACTCATCTAAAACTGCTCCACAAGGGCATTCACGATCTCCATGTTGCTAAACTGTTAATTATCAGCCCTGATCAAATGTGAACCCTTGGCAGCACCACACAATGGGTCACTCTATTCCTTGGCTTCCGAGTCACCACCTTCCCCTGACTTTGCTCCCCCATCACTGGTAGCTCTTCCTTGGTCTGGGGTACCAGACCCTTCTCCTAACCTCAGCCTCAACGCTGGGCTTTCATCCAGTCTCACAGATTTGAGACACATCTCATGCTGGTAACTCCTAATTTTATATATCTGGCCAGGATTTCTACCTGAGACTTCAGACACATTTTCAACTGCCTCTTGAGCATTTCCACTCAAGACATCTAATAGGCATCTCATATCTAAAATGTTTTAGAGCTACTATAAAACCTATCTTGCACAGTCCTGTCTCAGTCACTGGAATTCCATCCTTTTTAGTTCTTTAGGCCAAAAACCTTGGTGCCACCTGTGACTCCTTTCTTATCCCAGGCATATCTTCCAGCCAATGTCATTAGCTCTCCCTGCAAATATATCAGAATCTCAAGCATTTTCCCTCACTTCACTGCTTCTACTCTCATCCAAGAGACTGCCACCACCTTTGCCTACATTCTGTTACGCCTCTTCAGCCTACGCCCCACCCAGCAGTTCGATCAATCAGATCACATGACTGCTCAGCTCACCACCTTCCAATGGCTCCCCCATCTCACTCCAAGCCCAAACAATCTTATCCCATAGACTACTTTCCATTCTGCTACAGTTTGAGTGGCCTCTTTCCCATCTGTGGAGCACGCCAGGCATGTCCCCATGTCAGGGTCAGTTATCATTCCTTCAGCCAGGAGCACTCCAACCACACTGGTTTGTTCCCTAATCTTCTTCAGGTCATTACTTATATGTCACCTGTATAATGAGACCTCGCCTGTTTGAAGTTGCAAATCCCACCCCATAAATATCCTAGTTCCTCTTCCCTGCTTTATTTATTTTGTTTATTGTCTGTCTCTCCCCATTAGAACATAATCTCCATTAAGACAGACATTTTTGTGCAATCTGCACTTTGCTGAATCCTTAATGCTTACAATGCTCAGGCTGTTCAATCTAGTCTGGAAAAGTTTCAAAGGGAAGGAGAATGCTCCAGCATCGGTCAGGTGGGATGAAGTTCTCTTGCTTTCAGAGGACAGGTGTCCAGTAAATATTTGCTGAATGCATGAAAGAATGAATGAATAATGATGCTGCCAACATATAGTTTAAGAACAGTTCCCTCAATCTAAACTCAAACTGGGGCTCTATAACAATCTAGAGGGGTGGGATGAGGAGGGAGAGGGGAGGGAGGTTCAAGAGGGACAGTACATATGTATTGGTTGCATACGTTGATTGGTTGATTCATGTTGATGGTTGGCAGAAAACAACAAAATTCTGTAAAGCAATTATCCTTCAATTAAAAAATAAATAAAAATTTTAAAAGAATAGTTCCCTTATCTAGATAGAGGTGAAATCTTGGCAGGAACATGGAGTGTTAATGTATAAAAATTATTCCAGTTTTTAATAGGATCTGAAGATTAGCAGAAGTTCTATGCCTAAGAGAGGGAGAAGAACTTGGAAATTCTAAGGGAAAATCCTGGAGGAGAAGACAGCCAACCAGACTGGGCTCCTAGAGATAGAAGTGACCAAGAGGAAATACAGATAGCAGCCCTGTGGAGAAGATACTCTAGAAACTCACTTGTGCCTCTCACTCCTCACTCCTACACCCTACTTAGCCACATGATTCCTTCTAATCTTCACCCACCCCCATTGCCCAAAAGATCAAAGCTCTCCATTAAATTTTCTCTCCAGGACTGTGTACCTCTTTTACATAGCATTTATCACAGTTAGAATTCTACATCAATTTGTATGCCTGCTTGATTACCTGGCACCCCTACTGGTCTATGCGTACACTCTGTTGCTCAGTTGTGTCTGACTCTTTGCACCCCCATGAACTACAGCCTGCCAGGCTCCTCTATCATGGAATTTTCCAGGCAAGTGGGTTGCTGCTTCCTTCTCTGGGGTATCTTCAGCCCATGAAAACAGGAACCTGTCTATTTTTCACTCATCCCTGACTACCCAGTGCCTGGCACAGTGCCTGGCTTGTTAAATATGTGTCAGTGAACAAGTGAAAAATAACATCTAATACAGATTTTTTAAGGCATTGATAATGGGATGGATAATGTTAAGCCCTTCCTTCTCTCTCCCAGAAAGTCCACATTAACCTCTAAAGCTCCTGTTGGAAAGGACTCTTCTGCAGGAACTGGAAGCCATCTTGAGTTTTATATCTGGGACACCATGATATAACACAAAATTAGCACAGAAGAAGAAAAGAAATGAGAGGCAGAGGAGCTATAAGGAATTAAGTCCTGGGACTCAGATTTCCCAAATAGCACAGAAGTTTTGGACTCTTCAAGACCACAGAACTGAGTGGGGGTTGAGCACTCTTACCTAAACTGCAAGAACCAGAAGGAACTTCAAAAGACCTCTGGATTATACATATGTAAACTTGAAGGGTCACTTAAAAACAAAGAGATCTAAGCAGGAAGAATATCACCCATGAGCTTCACTGGAAAGAACGGAAAAAAAAAAAAAAAGCAAAACTCAATAGAAGTTTAAATAGCAAATTTTAGGGACTTTCCTGGTGGTCCAGTGGCTAAGACTCTGTGCTCCTAATGCAGAGCACCTGGGTTTGATCCCTGGTCAGGGAATATTTTCCACATGCCACAACTAAAAGTTCACATGCTGCAACTAAGACCCAGTGCAGCCAAATAAATAAACAAATATTTAAGAATAAACAAATAGTAATTTTTTAAAAATTGTGTTTAAAAATATTTCATACCCTTATAAATACTGTAAACTTACTACAATGGAAACTTGCTTCAAATTCTGTTCTTGCAGGATTATTAAAATACATTATCATAATAAAGGTTACATGACTGTTCATAAATCTCATTTAGTCATCAGACTAAATTATCCCAAGAATCAATCAATTAATTAATGAGCTAAGTCAACAAAGAGTCACTGAATGCCAACTCTGGGCCAGGCACTGGACCAGGAATGAGAAACCATCAATTATTCAGTCTGCTAAATGTAATTTCAACCAGATAATATATTTCTGTAATTTTATATTACATACAACATTGTAGTTACAGATAACTTCAACACATTTTCTAAAGCATTACTATAATGTGATATAATACAAGCTATATGTGGGACAAAAGAAGGCTAAATTCTGCCCTGAAGGAGCCAGACTTTCAATACATAAATTTTTTTATTTTCTAAATAACTCAGTCTAAGAGATTTATACTTATAAGCTAATTGGATGGAGGTTAAGAAGAAAAAAATGAGGAGAATATATCAATGTATGTACCTGTTTTCTCTTTATAACAGATGGTATAGTTTGATGAAAATACATTCTTAATCATATTAATAAAAAGAAACCATATGGTATTGAACCTTTTCAGCTCTAAGAAGGTGAATCTCAGAGTAAAATCCTTGGACAAATATGAATTGAGATTTATGGATGGCATGATATATGAGCTACATGATTTGCCATAAAAAGGAGAAGGAGCCAGTCACACGTCAGACATTTCATGAAAAGCAATTTCACAACTATTAAGAGATTCATGACGTGTCTCTCACACAGGTACCATAGACAACTCCACAAATCCTGCAACATTTTGTCCCCAGATCAAGTAACTTATCTAAACCACACAATGATTAATTCAACCCCTCTTCAAAGGGAAGAAATTTCCCAATAAAGGAAAAATAAATAAAAATGCCAGCTACTTTAAATCAAGCACTTAACTAACATGCTGCTACTTAAATTGCACAGATAAATATTCTGGCCTAAGTTCAAGGGAAGCAGGAATGTAAATGGGGGTCATAATGAATGAGCTCTATTTGGAGAATCGCTGTAAGGTATCATTACTTTATAGGTCTCAAAAAAAAAAACAAAAAAACCCCCAGCCTTCTGATTCTGCTTAGAAAAGGGTCTGCACGTTGTTAGAGGGTACCAGAAAACCGACTATGCATTATAATTTAAACTAATATATGTTGTTTACATGTTTCAGAACCCAGAAAATACTTAATTCTCTGACACTGACACTACCTTGGGGTATTCCACAGACTCCAAGATTAAAAAACACCAAGAAGGAACATCATCTCCAGAAATAATGGGCATCTAGAACCTTGGCTGTGCTGAAAGCAGCCAGAGGGGACAATAGATTCCACTCTGTCTGCTGCAGCTGAGCCTGCCAAGTTTACCAGTGGGCCAAATTAAGGCTGGTAAAGTTATTACAAGCACGTTTTCCTTTTCAAATGGATTAGGAAGCTGTAAAGGTACTCATCTTCAAATCTGAGGAACATTAAAGCTATGGGCAATGTTACTGAACAGAAAAAAAAAAGACTTAAAAAACAATACTACTGCATTCCCCTCAACGATCCCCAACTGGAAGTTTTTATGTAATGCTTTTCAATTCAATGAGTGACCTGAAATCCTTTCTCCAAGATAGAACTGTAGTCTGCTTGTTGGCCATTCTGCTAGAAGAGACAACTGCTCACCTGAGTTCTGTTTCTTTGAATTACTGGTTAAAAGACAATATTACTCAGGATGAGTCAACCCCACAGCTAACTCACCACAACAGTTTTTGTAACTGCTGCTCACTAACAGCATAACTAAGAGAGGAACAACATACAAATACATAAAGTATATAACCATTATAGAAGGGTCTCATTATGTGAGGATAACAATTATCTGAAAAGGATTGTTAATCTATCCACTTACAATAGGGACCAAAGTCTCATAGTGAATGTGGGGGGAAAAATGTTTTAAGGTAAAAAATTGAAATATCAAATATTAGTGTATTTTATCTTCAATTTAATAAAATTTGAATAATAAATGCAACTATTGTAATAACCAAAGTAGTAGTAGCAGCAGCAGTAGTAGATGAGTAATACTGATCTGACACCAGATACACTATTGATTTAATTAGCACTAGCACAATTACGGTGAGAGATATTCTTCCAAAAATACATGGACATCATCAAACTTCCTGTAATTTTTAATAATCAGATCCGTCTTTTGAAATAACATGTCATTATTCTGGTGGATTTTCTCTACCTCAGTTTTCACTGGCTAATGCTGTCAGAATTGCATTGCCACTTGCTCTGCCTGCAAGTTTGGCAATAATTCTTTGACATCACTCTTCTTGGTTTCATTAAATTTTATCTCCAGAATTTTAGCAAACTCTGCCATTGACTTTGCAGTTGAATACAATAATTTTACATCTTTTCAACAATCGGTGACACATTATAACAGGATGGGCAAGGGATAGTATTTATCCAGGATGAGTGCTTGAGTGGGAACTAAATTTACATGTGGACAATTAATCAGCAAATATTTTTACATTATGGTAACTTCTGTTTCCCTATGCAATCTTTGTGACTACACAGCATGAAATAAAAAATTCAGATAATAAGGGCGTCCCATATATGAAGGACTACAGCCATCATAGAAATGTTTGGGAACTAGAAATGTTTCTCAGGGGACTAGAAGCACATCCTAACATTTTAATATTGCCTGTCTGCATACCCTGTAATCACAGTGTAAACAGACTGGATAAAATGATACCATGATGCATCTCACTCTCTGGAAATAAGTTTAATCTGACACCATTCACTAACCATAGCAGCAAAATTAAAATCTTGACATCAATTTAAGCATCCAAATGTATATCTGGCAGCTGCCAGAATCTAGATCTACTGAGGCTACTAAGTGTTTTTATAAGATTAAAATATATATAACATATGAATATTTTCCTTATCCTATAAAGTGTATGTGTATTTTTTTTATCATCCTTCAGTAAGAGCTATTACTTCAGAATCCTGAAGTCCAGAATAAAACAATTTTTAACTATCTTTGAAACCTCACAAAAAAATAAAGATAATGCCACAAGATGATAAGCAGAGATGGAAAAGACAGCACTGTGTGTTTTTAAAAAGCACAAAACTTTAGAGTCAAACAGACTTGGATTTCAATCCCAGATGTTGTGTAATTGTAAGTTCATTACGCTATCCAAGTTTTACTTTCCTCATTTATGAAATACAATAGCTGGGGAATAAATGTTTAGCTTCCAAATAAGACCAAATGAAATATGTAAAATGTGTGGAAAACTGTGGGTATTACCTGTGCTGTAAGCCATATCTAAGCTAATAAACAATAACTTTCCTTCTTTTTCCAGGCATTTGACAGCATGACAGTATACAGCCTCCAAAAAGTCTCTGATGAGGCTCTAGCTGTCTACAAAGACAAGGTTAGGATATCATCATGTGGACTTTGTCAGAAACACTTGATAAAGGCAGTATGATAAATAAGGCTTCTGAGAAACAGTGAGGTCCCAGCCCCAAGCACATATCTGCTAAGCCTTACAAAGTAAGAGGGAAGATGTTATTTAGATACATGAATGGGTTCTTTCTCAGTGACATTATATGATATAACTGTCTTTAAAGCTAGACATATCTAGCTAGAGTTCTAGACCTTTCTGATTTTGAGATCTATGGAAAAGCACTTCACCTTTCTGAGGCTCTGTAAAATGAGAATAATCAAACCTATCTCCAAGAGATGTTTTAAGAATTTAATTTTTTCTTTAAGTTGTTTAAGGACATAAAATAACTTATGTAAAAGCACTCAGTACTCAGAAGGCAGCCATCTGATCGCCAACACTTCTCAGATAATGTAATTTTAAAAATAAGACATCTACAATTTGTATTTGGGAAAAAAAAAAAAAAAACTACAAACCTCCAAAGATCAATATGTAAGTCAGAGTCCTTCAGACTCAGATTCTGCAGGGTATATTTTGTTATGATAGCCATAAAACACATTCCTGAGATCTGTTCCTAAGAGGTCACATCTACTGATCATATCTTCTCTAAGATGAAAACACAAATAACAAACTGATAAAAACCAATGGGATAACAGTCAAATAATGAGTACTGTCCAATGACAAGGTTCAAAATAATCTCTCAATTGACCAAGCCATAGAAAAGTCTGAAAAAAATGCTCCATCTTTCTAGGTATGATGTGGGCAATGGCAACAGGAAACCATCTGGGTCACATTCTCAGCTTCAATTAAACCTACTGATTTTTCTTAGTTTGCTTTCCTTCCAGATTCTGGGCACACTCACAGGTTTACATAAGTTTTATATTTAAAGATAAGCCCCAGGATTTGTTTTCAAGAGACCTAAGAAAACTAGAAAATAGCTACATCTTGTTCACAGTTAACAGTCATGGCAAAGAGGGGTGTGTGTGTGTGTGTGTGTGTGTGTGTGTGTGTGCAGCGCTTTGGACTGTGCCCACTCACATGCTCAGTCACATTCGGCTCTCTTGGACCCCACAAACTACAGCCCACCAGCCAGTGGTGGTCAAGGCAGTGTGGTCAATATAAGACAAAAATAGAAACGGTACCTGGATGTGGGCAATTATTACTAGTGTCCCATGGGTAATTACCTCTAGACTTTTCTTTTGGGTCTTTGTAAATCCTCTCCACTTTCCTGCCCCTTCCATCTTCCAACACACTGGACTAGCCAAACTCCCACCTATTCCTCGACTACTTACTTCTCTGAACGTAAGAAACTGAACTGCACCAGAGAAAACCACGCAACAAGGCAGATGCAATCATGCTGCCCAATCTCAAATAAGCAGTCAACCAGACCTCGCATGACACAGCATTTCCTAGAAAGCTTATTCTCCCACTGCTGCAACACCTAGTTCCCACTTTTCTCCACTCTATTCAGACTCCCAACTTCCCTCTCACTCTCAGCTGATGATTCTGTTCCATTTATCCTAAAGAAAACAGAAGCCACCGCACTGGCACTTACAGTATAAAACCAGATTAGTCTTTTTCTTTCCTCCCATCACACATAATTAAGGTGTCCCATTTCATAGACTATCTTTTTCTCTGCCTCTTCAATTTCTCTCTCCTGGATCCTTTTATTCAACATTTAAACAAGCTTTAGCACCTCTCATTCTTAAAAACACACCATCCTGTGTCTTTATATACCTTCCCAGCAGTTTCTTAAGTTACTCAATTTTCTTTCTCCATTTCCTCATCTCCTGGAGTTCTTCTTTAAAAGTTCAATCCTCAATCTTCTTTTTAATTTAAAAAAAAAAAGGCGTTACAGCAAGTATAACAAAAGATAAATAAAAATTGAATAGTATCTTTCTACTTTCCTTACTCCAACTTCATTTTCCTGAATAATCAATATTAAAGTTTGATGTGCCTTCTTCCATACCATTCTCTATACTCATACAAATTCATATAAACATTTATTTTTACATATGTATGTATATACAGTAGTTACTGACCAAAAAAGCATTATCTGAATCACGTTTTCATCTAACAATGTTTATGGAAATCCTTCTAGGATAATTCACAGAAGGATTTTAATTTCTAATTTGACTGAACTCCTCTTTTGATGGACATTTTGGTAGTTTACAACTTTTAAAATTTACAGACAACTCTGCACTAACTGTCCTTATGTACATCCTTCCTCTGAATAAATTTTACCAAAAAGATGATTGCTGCTAGAATGCATATATGCATTTTCAATTTTACTATAAATTACAATTCTAATCTGGTTTCTGCCCCTACTGCATCATACTATGTCAGTAAAACTGCTGTCTCTAAGGTAAACAGTGCACTCTATGCTGCCAAGGCCAATCGATACTTTCCATTCCTCATCCATTCGGTCTTGCAGCAACATCTGGCATTACTGACCTGTCCCCTCCTTCTTGAAACCACACTTTCCTGCTTGTCCTTCTCTTGCTGGCTGTTCCTTCCCCATTTACTTCATTGACTTCTACTTGATCAAATTCAAGAGCACCTTCGACTCAGTTCAAGGTCCTCTTTTTTCTCCTTCTTCATACAACTACATTCTATCTCATTTAAATCTAACCAACTCCAGCTGCAACTTCAAATACCATCCTCTAAGATAACTCCCATGTTTCTATTTCCAATCTAGACCTCCTTTTTAGTTCCAAGCCTGTATCTATACATCACTCCTTGGAAGTCTCATAAGCTGAAGAACAAATCTTAAATTCATCCACTTCTAATTCTCCTGGCATCATCCTTATACAAGTAACCACCTTACCTCCTGAACTACAACAAAAGCCTCCTACTCACCTCCCTTCCTTTATTACCACCCTGGTGGCTCAGATGGTAAAGCGTCTGCCTGCAATGCGGGAGACCCGGGTTTGATTCCTGGGTGGGGAAGATTCCCTGGAGAAGGAAATGGCAATCCACTCCAGCACTCTTGCCTGGAAAATCCCATGGACGGAGGAGCCCGATAGGCTACAGTCCATGGGGTTTCAAAAGTCGGACACGACTGAGCGACTTCACTTTACTTACTTACCTTAACCCAGAGATCAACCTCTTTAACAAGGTCCTCCAGGCCTAAACAATCTGGTCATTACCCACCTTCCCCTCTACCTCACCACTGCTCTTCAGCCATACAAACTTCTTTTCATATCCTTATTTAGACCAAGGTATTTCTCTCCTCAGGGGTTTTCTATTTGTCTCTGCTCCAAATACTTTTCCCTCATTCCCCTCTTGCCTTTATCTGATTAATTCCTAGTCATCACTCAGGTCTTTACTTAAACATCACCTCGGTAAAGATCTTCCCTGACTGTCCAGTTGAAATTGTATTCTTCTGCTTTGGCACTAATGCTCACTTGTATTTTTCCTTTTTGCATTTTTTAATATTAGAATCTATGATTCTTCCTTTACTTGTAATTATTTTGTTTAATATCTGACTCTCCTATTATGCTTTAAACTCCATAAGGGAAGAGGACATGTGGTTAAAGCTTTCCACTGCAACTCCAGTATCTAGCACATTGCCTGCCTAGCACATAGCAGGCACTTGTTAAATATTTTTTGAATAAATAAAAAGTATTTTTATTTCATTTGGAGAGATCAAAGAAGATTTCCTGGAGGAAACAGCACTTTAGAAAGGGACAAAATAATAGGACAGATGAAAGAAGCACATTTCAGAAAGAAGAAATTGTTCGCAGAACGAAATGTTTGGTACTAGTTAGTGATTTTTAATTCAAAAATCCAAAACAATCCTCGCACCAAGTATAAAATAAAAATCTCACTATATGAAAGCAAAGTAGATGAAATAGCAGAGTGTCACCATTTACTTCTTAAGTAACAATTCTGTAACTAGTTCAAACTGGCTCTCTCACAACTTCTCTCCACTAATGCCACATCCCAGCCATCTAGCTTCTAAACTTTTATGTGACTCAATTTCTCGTTTTCCCTCTCTGTATCCAATCAGGCATCAATTTGACTGTTTTTCCTTTTAATGTCTTTCACAGTGGTTCTTTTTCTCCATTTTAACCAAAAACAACCTAATTCAAGCCCTCTTCACATATAAAATTACTACAACCTTCTCTTAAATCAGAGTTTCTCACCCTTGGCACTACTGACATTTTCAGCTGGATAACTCATTGCTGTAGGAGGCTATTATGTACATTGTAGGATGTTTAGCAGCATCCTTGACCTTATCCCGGGCTTCTCTGGTGGCTCAGATGGTAAAGAATCTGCCTGCAATGCAGGAAACCCGGGCTTGATATCTGGGTTGGGAAGATCCCCTGGAGAGGGAATGACGACACACTCCAGTATTCCTGCTTGGAGAATACCATGGACAGAGGACCCTGACAGGCTGCCAATGCCAGCAGCAGCTCAGTAATGTCCAACTCTTTGAGACCCTATAAACTGGAGCCCGCTAGGTTCCTCATCCATGGGATTTTCCAGGCAAGAATACTGGTCAGTCAGTCAGCTCAGTTGTGTCCAACTCTTTAGATCCCATGGACTGCATGCAGCCCATCAGGCTTCTCTATCCATCACCAACCCTCAGAGCTTGCCCCAACTCATGTCCATCGAGTCGGTGATGCCATCCAACCACCTCGTCCTCTGTCGTCCCCTTCTTCTCTTGCCTTCAATCTTACCCAGCATCAGGGTCTTTTCCAATGAGTCAGGTGGCCAAACTGTTGGTGCTTCAGCTTCAGCATCAGTCCTACCAATGAATATTCAGGACTGATTTTCTTTAAGATGGACTGGTTGGATCTCCTTGCAGTCCAAGGGACTCTCAAGAGTCTTCTGCAACACCACAGTTCAAAAGTATCAGTTCTTCACTGCTCCGCTTTATGGTCCAACGCTCACATCCATACACGAGCACTGGAAAAACCATAGCTTTGACTAGAAAGACCTTTGTTGGCAAAGTGATATCTGTACTTTTTATTTAATATGTTGTCTAGGTTGCTGGGAAGGTCCCATGGATGGAGGAGCCTGGTAGGCTGCAGTCCATGGGATCGCTAGGAGTCGGACACGACTTCACTTTCACTTTCATGTGTTGGAGAAGGAAATGGCAACCCACTCCAGTATTCTTGCCTGGAGAATCCCAGGGACGGGAGAGCCAGGTGGGCTGCCATCTATGGGGCCGCACAGAGTCGGACACGACTGAAGTGACTTAGCAACAGTAGCAGCAGCAGCTAGGTTGGTCATAGCTTTTCTTTCAAGGAGCAAGTGTCTCTTAATTTCATGGCTATCCTCAACATCTACAGTGATTGTGGAGCCCAAGAACCGTTTCTGTCACTATTTCCATTTTTCTTCCAGAAAAATGTTTCCAGACATCAGCAAATGTCCTCTGAGGAACAAAAATCACCCCTGACTGAGAATCACTTTCCCAGATGATCTGATAAGAAAAATCCTCTAAAAGTACCCAATCAAAACTCAACTCATGGGACTTTCTTGGTGGCAGAGTGGTTAAGAATCTGCCTGCCAATGCAGGGACACAGACTCAATCCCTGGTCCAGGAAGATTCCATATGCCTCAGAGCAAGTAAGCCCATGCTCCACAACTACTGAGCCTGCATGCCTAGAGCCTGTGCTCGGCAACAAGAGAAGCCACCACAATGAGAAGCCTGTGCATCACAACAAACAGTAGTCCCTGCTCACTGCAGCCAGAGGAAAAAAATTAATAAAACCCATCCTTTCAGGCTTCCCTGTGGCTCAGATGGTAAAGCGTTTGCCTGCAATGTGGGAGACCCAGGTTCGATCCCTGGATCAGGAAGATCCCCTGGAGAATGAAACGGCAACCCATTCCAGTACTCTTGTCTGAAAAACTCCATGGACTGTCGCCTGAGGAGCCTGGTAGGTGACAGTCCATGGAGTCACAAAGAGTCGGACACAACTGAGCAACTTCACTTTCACTTTCAGATCAACTCAAATCTCATCTTTTCTATGAAAATATGTATGCATGTCAAACAGATGCACAGTTGTTTAATTTTATAAATCATCAAAAATCTGCACCATAAAATAAACGTGAGACTATCATTTACTTGTCAGTTTGATAAAAAACTTTAAAATAATAATACTCATTGTTGACAAAGAGGTAGGGAAATAGGTACTATCAAACTACTGGTCAAGACAAACTGGTATAATGTTTTGTATGGCATTTACCAGTATGTGTCATATTTTAAGATGGCAATATCTTTTGACTCTGCTTACATTAAGAGATAATCAAATATGCATGCAGAGACTATATTATTCTATATTAGTAAAACCAAAAAAATTCTTACAGTCCCTCAATAGTGGACTTTAGGTAAACAATAGTATATTTAGAATACTGTGCTATTGTTAAAAAGAATAAGGCAGATACTTATGTCCTGACATGGAACAATAACCACAGTGAATATACATATGTGCACGGTTTCAAAATAATATGTGCTGCATGATACCATTTTTATAGATAACATATTTAGGTATGGTTACACAGAGAAGGAAGACTAGAATACATGTCAAAATACGAACAAAATTTCTGTAGTCCAATCACATCTTAGATGTATAACAGGAACTGTTAAATTATCTTTAAAAATCTCCTGGAAAAGTCCAGTTTGTGAAGCTTTTACTTTAAATTTTTCAGTTTACTTAAAGCAGGCCTATACATTTATTTACCACCTTTATTACAGGCAAATATCCTGAAGTAGAATATTCTGTTCTGAGCCATATTTTTGCCCCAGAGAAATCAATGGTAAAAAGGAAGTTTACAGAGAAAAATATATTTGTGTGCATGACAGCTTACTGGTGTGATGCATCTATGAATCATACTGAAAATAAGTCCCTTGAAATCAAAGAAAACAGTGTGTTTATATAAAGAATGTGCCCCAAAATTCCCCAATAAAGAAGACTGTTTAATCAAAATATTTGTTGACAGCTGGTTAGTGCTGATTCTAAAGTAGAAAAGAAAACCAGCATCATTGTAGACTTTTGTTTTGTGTATAAGAGATGAATATGCAAATTCGCCCAAAATGGAGACTCATTATCTGTTTTACACTTCAAGTGTGATTTTAAGCACTGTAGGTATATATACACACACACACATCCAGAATACACATATATCTCAACAAATCATGCACATCATCTGTTCAGAACTGGGAAACGCATGCATGCTTCTACAACATTAAATGGAAGGCAGATGGTAGGCCCTGATCAACAGAAATAAAGTGAAATCCTTCTAAATCCTACTCCCTCTAACATTCCTCTAATTTTTTTTCTTTAGAAAGATATCAAGCAGTTCTTCATTACAGTTGATTTGCAACTTCAAAATTATAATAGGCAATGTAAAAGAGCATTTCAAAGAGGAAAAACTGTCTTTTGGTACAGATTCTCTTTCATAGTCCGAGGCAGGAGATATCACTAACTTTGAAACTCAAAGCTTACTGTAGTTTTATCAGTATCTAATGTGTAAATTAGCTCTTTCTGTAACTGGAGGTTTAGCTTTCAAAATACATAATTACTGATCATTTTAGCTTGCATCACATTTCTTTTGCAGGGTGAAATGAACTAAAACAGCTGTTACATCCTAATAGCTTCATAATGTGCATAGAATTTCTATGACTATTAGAAGTTAAACCTACAGCTTCCTATCAGGCAGAACACATTCAATGTGTATATACGACCCACATTATTTGGAAGTACAATTATTAACTTATGAAATTATAATTTGAAGCATAATGAAGTAAGGCTGCTAGAGAAAATATTGCAGCTCTTAAATGAGGTCAAAGCTGCTAGTCCACACCAATCAGTCTCCCAACCTTTCCTAGCATCAATGAAAGTACTTTGGGCCAAAGGAAGTCCAAGTATTAATGCTACCACTATTCCTTGCAGGATCAAGCCCTCTATTTTCATACTAGGAGATGAATTTTTAAAGGTGAACCAAGTCTGGCACTCTGCCCAGAATTTCTGGCAGCCGACAAGCAATCTGGTTTCACTTTTGGTCCAGTGTCCCTTGAGCTAACCTTGTATCCACAGAAAGCACCCTGATCTAGAGAACCTGTACCATTTACAATGATGACTGAAAAAGCTCTGATGATTTTATTAACCATGGGACATGTACATACAGTTCTCTTTAAGCATATTTTCTGCAAAAAGAATAAAATATTTTCATTTCCTAGTATCTCCTTCTAATACCCGGGAAAAAATGTTACAAGGATTTCTCCAGAAAAAAAAAAAAAAAGACTATTTTCCAGCCACCTAAATTCGGGGATGTTTGAGGGCTAAAGGGATTCAACAAGATATCTGATAAGCTAATACTACCAAAGGAATATACAGTGAGGTCCAGGAACCATAAAAAAAAAAGTTAGAGGGGCATATAAGATCTACTATGTAATTAATGGCAAAATTGGGTGATTCAAGCTATAAATGTTATGAACGGTCAGAGCAATCAATGCTAGGCAATGTGGAGTAAAATTTAAATATACATAGGGCTAATTCTCCACTGAGAGAATTAATAACTACTTAACCCGTATCTTCTTTAGATTACCATTTCCAAAGTAAATAGGATTGGGAAACGACTATGTAATTCACAAATAAGCCCATGTCCACATTTGTTTGTTTTTAACCTCTAAGATCTGGCAGTTCCTCCTCCTTCTTGAACTTCCAAAAAGAAAAGTGAGTGAAAGTTCATTATTTCCTCATTCACTCCAGTCGCTGGGATTGAGGTCCTAGAACCACTTTTCCCACCATTTCCGTTAATTACTGCGTTCTGCTCTCATTTCTATAGCTCACCTTTGCCTCTGTTTCCCATGCTGGAGGTACCCGGCTCATATAAAGGAGACTAAAATCCCAGATGACTTTGTCTTGTATTCCTTCTTTGTTTTCTCCTTGACAGACCCCCAGTCCCATGCACAACAGTTCAATACCTGTGTTCCTGATTCAGGATTTCCTAAGTCCCATAAATAAGTGTGGGGAAAGTACAGTGCCAAAATACTGGGTTGGCCAAAAGGTTTGTTCAGGTTTTTATAAACAAACGAACTTTCTGGCCAAGCCCAGTATATTCCAAAAGGAGATCTCAAATTGGAGAACTGGTATACTCATGTCAACTTCCTTGTAGACAGCATATACCCAACACAAAGTACCTACAAAAGTGCCTTATTTTTCTAAGCAAAAGACACACTGACTCAAATCCTGGCCCCCAAAGAGGGATTCTTTTTCCTTCGCTTCTTGGGGATTTTTACTATTCTCTGAATATTCTTTGTGAAAATTAATCTAGTTTATGGTTCTTCATAGGCAATCTTCTAGTCTTGTTGAAATAAATTAAAAACAAAACAAAAACTAAATGAAACCAAGTTCCAGATACCTGAAACAGTTATACAGGGTCACATGAAAAGAGAAGTGTCAGTCATGTATAGTCTCTGAGCTTAGGGACATATGTAGAAGGCATAAGCAGATGGCACATTCACATAGGGAGATGGCACATGCATAAATTTTTTTTTTTTTTTTTTTTTTGCCTTACTGCATGACTTGTGGGATCTTAGTTCCCCAGCCAGAGACTGAACCCAGGCCCTCAACAATGAAAGTTCGGAGTCCAAACTACTGGACTGCCAGGGAACTCCCATCAAATAGATGATTTTGACTGGTGAGACCAAAATCGGAATTTATACTAAGAACCAAAAGAAGCTAGAGAAGCAGAAGGGCCCAGTGTTGCAGAGCTATGGGTAAAGAGTTTAGATTTGACCAAGTCCACTGCAGACTCTGCCTTTGGCAAAAGAACAAAGAGCATCCTTTCTCCCATACTTTTTCCTGCTCAGTCTCTTGATCCCTTTGTACAAATTCTCTCTTCTGTAGGACCTCCCATGACTATGTTCTAGAATAACATATATATACACACACACACATACATATACACACATCTATTATTGTACCGATCACATTTTACTTTATCCATTGTTAGAAAGTTGTCACTCTTATTCTATCATGAAGTTTGTGAGAGCAGCAACTGTGTTTTGTTTATCCTTTTATGCTGGAACCTAAACTAAGTGCCTGCGATATAACAGGTATTCAATAAATATCTGTTTGTTGGATGAATGTCTGATGAGTAAGTCCTATAAGTAATAGAGTATAATTAAGGAGAGGGAAGGACTTCCCTGGTGACTCACATGGTAAAGAATCCACCTGCAATGTGGAAGACCAGAGTTCAATCCCTGGGTTGGGATGATCCCCTGGAAGAGGGCATAGAACCCACTCGAGTATTCTTGCAAGGAGAATCCCCATGGACAGAGGAGCCTGGCGAGCTGTTACAGTCCATGAGGTCGTGGAGAGTCAGACATGACTGGGCGACTAAGCACAGTACAACAAGCAGAGGGAAAACAAGGGGAAAAAAAGATGTTTAATGATCGACTAGGGAGGTACTATCTGAACTTAATCCTGAAATTGCTTGGGAAGCAACTGTACTACCACCAAATATAGTTCTTGCCCTTCCAGAATAAAAAACAGACAATGGCTGTTTGCGGCAGTAATGACAGGTCACTGGTGTTCTTAACATCATCTCACACTTACCAAAGATGCTAATTTATAATCTAAAATTATAAGATAAAATTCAAAGGAAAATTTTGTATTTTCCTGTTCTATTTTCTCATGTTTCAACTCCTCCACTATACACAAAAGCATCTCAACATGTTATTATCCTTTAAACTAAATAAAACAAAAACAAAAAGCCTATGCTCAATTGAAAAACTTAAGCATAAATAGCCATGTCTCAAAGGTCTTACTGAATACAAAACACGGTGGAAAATATTTTTGGCCTAATAAGAGGATCCTAAGTGAAAATAACATAAAATTCATCAACTAAAAAGAAACAGTTCAAGATGTAAAAAGATTTTGTGAAGAGAAATTCTGTAATATACAAAACTTGTTTCTAAACACAGCTGAAGCAAAACAAATCAAGAGTTAAGAACATCAGCTGCATTCCATAATAATAAAGCCTAAAATCATCTCGTGGAGAACTAAGGGGCAGGAAAATTCAAAGGTCTATTGAAAAACTGACAAAACATACATAAAGGATTGCCACACTCCCTTTGGGGCATTTTATTTTATTTTATTTTATTTTCAGGTTTTACAGTGTATGGCTTTATATTTATTTATTTTTCTGTTTGTTTATTTATTTATTTTTTGGGAAAATTTATTTATTTATTTATTTTTAAAAAATTACAATACTGTATTTGTTTTGCCATACATTGACACGAATCAGCCATAGGTGAACACAATCTCCCAATGCCGAAGCCCCCTCCCACTTCCCACCCCACATCCTCTACTTGAATCATCCTGTGCATCAGCCCCATGCATCCTGCATCCTACATTGAACATAGATTGGCGCTTCGTTTCTTACAGGAGAATATACATGTTTCATTGCCATTCTCCCAAACCATCCCACCCTTTCCCTCTCCCTCAGAGTACAAAAGTCCACTCTATAACTCTGTGTCTCTATGTTGGGCATTTTAAAAGGAAATTGTTCTGCCTCCTCCTCCTCCCCAGGCCCTCTATTCCAGCATTCCTGGACACTGCTCCTGCCAAAGAGGCAGCAAGAGCGTGTCCAGGGCTCCATGTCTCCTCCTACCCTTAAGCAGGGCTACTTCTTCACCTCAGTCCGCAGAGGCAATGCTGGACTGTGATGTTAACAGTGATCCGACAGACCTGCATATTAAACTTCTTTGAGGCTCAGTTTCCGCATTTGTACAATTACGGTAGTTAGTGTGTTCCTCTCCTCGAGCTATCACGAGAATCAGTGATAAAGGAGTAGTATGTGTCTGGCCCACAACAGACACTCAATAAATGTTAGACTGTTCTCCTGTCTCTCCTCTGAGGTCCTGTAGCCCTCTTTCTCTTTTCTTCACTCCTCCTTTCTTCTGCTCCCTGATTCCTTATAAATATTTAATGGATCTATTTCCTTTGAGTTATTCTTCTATTTATTTCAAAATTTGAAAGGAAGATAAAAAAGAACTTATTTGTATGAAACTGAATAGCTGTACTACAGAAGCCCACATATCTGCTATACTTGGCAGATGACAAGTCAAGGGCTGGCTAGCACCTGAATGTACCTCTGCGGACTTCAGGCATAATTAATGCTCCACATGAGTAGAAAGACTTAAATAGTACAAATAGCTTCACGTGTTATTTCACAAATCACAGACTTCAGAACAATTTATATTTAAATATGGTTTTAAAAAAGCAATTTAATCTCTCATCATCCCAAAGTAAAACTGTTAGGAGTTAGTGACACCATGTGGCTACATTTTGCTTTGCACTCTTAGAATGTTCCTCTGCTTGCAGGTCACTCTGTATTAGTTCAATTATGATATCAAAGTTGTAGGTGGAGGTACAATTCAAACTAAATTATTATTAAAGTATGAACTAAAATATAAAAACTGAAACTGTTCCTTCTTCCTTAACATCTGAATAAGGCATTTCTTGAATTCTGAAGACATGAATCATATAAATAAAGGCTCAGCATAATTCTAGGTATGATTATAAAGCATCCTGATGAGAACCACTGATTAATGTAAACCTGTCTGCCTTTAAAAGTAAATAAATACACCAGTGCCCAGGAATGAGGTTGGGGAAGAATAGAAGAGAAAAAATGGAAGACGCACATGCTTTTGTACAATGCTAATATGGTAGGGAAAGGATGCTTCCATAAATAGCAATGTTTATTTTCTAATTTGTTTTATGTCTTGTAGATCTATAGCACTGTTAGGTACTATAATCTAATGAAAATGGGTAGAAAAAATTATGCTGCATCTAATGATGGCAGGGATGAGAGGGGACTCAGAATGTATGGTAGCAATAAAAGAGATTAAAGTGCCCTAAACCAAGAAGCAGCACAGTTTTAGTATTCATCTAATGAGGTCTCCTACAGTAGACCAGTTACTCCTGAATAACATTCAGTGCACACCAAAGAAAGCCCAAATATCTACAACAAAGACCAGAGAATATCATCCTCTTAAATCTCTGCTTGAAACACTCAGCTCCCTCTCCGGCTTTCAACGATCTCTTATTTTAAATAACCACTCACTTCCTCGAGCCTGGTCACCATCACAGTACCATTTTAACAACACTTAAAATTACCAGATGTTTTCTTACAGTATAGATCTGTTCCTCCCAAGTTCTATAAGGTAGAAACCTTGGCAATCTCCTTCAGTGTTATGACCTCAGTTCCTAATACAGTGCATAGCCCAAAGTAGGAGGTTACTTATGAAATGAGTAAGTAATGGATGAATATACAGATGAATAAATAAAGAAAAATCTATTTTCTTAACTGGTGAAGCACGCCTAAATGTCTTATTGTATGTGAAAGCAGAACCATTCTAGTGAGATGTTTTTCATCATTTGTGACCTCTATATGACCAGTGAGACTAAGAGACAAGGCCAGCAGATACTCTACGACACCCTTTTTTCCATGACACATTTGGCACATTATTATCTCTAGTTCTAATAAAAGAAGAAAAAAGGAGGGAAGGGAAAACCACAATGATTAAAACACTTTCATTAACAGTCAAAGAAATCAATGAACGGAGTAGAGAATATGTTAGAATTTAGCACATGACAAATATGGCTGTTCATACGAGTGTGGTAAGAACAATTATTGAATAAATGGTCTTAGTCAGCTGACTTTCCCTATCTGAAAATATACATGAAAAATATTCTGGCTGGACTAAATATTTAGATATAAGGATAAAAATAACAAGTAAAAGAAACTTCTAAAAACATAACACTCTAACACTGGAGTGAGGAACACCCTTCTAAACATAATATCAGATTACCAGAAACCATAAAAAAGATGGGACAGAGTTGATTACTTTTTTTAAACATAAAATTCCATGTGATTAAAAAGTACTAATAAAATAGTAAAAACTAATAAAATATACAATACATGATAGGCAAAAGTATAATCACATAAAACATACATATACAAATAAGTATAAATATATATACCACATATATACATTATATCACACATATATATCAAGATACATATATCAACATAAAGTTCTCACAAGCCAAAAACAAAAAGATAAGTACACTGGAAGAAAAACATACAGAAGACAAAAATAGGCTTTTTATAAATGAGAAATAATCAATGTCAAGTACTATAAGATATCCTACTTCACTGATGATAAAGGTAATCCAAATTAAAATAAGGCAATTTTTTTATAAATCTTAAATCACATTGGCAAATGTTGACAATGCCTGCATTGGTGAGGGCTCAGAGAAGGGGCATTTCTATGTGCTATTGGTAGAAACTGAGTACAGCCTTATCAGAGGGCAGGCTTTATCAGTATTTGAAATGTATACTATACTATAATTTGGGCTTCTCCGGTGGCTCAGACAGTAAAGAATCCACCTGCAAGAGACGCAGGTTTGATCCCTGGGGCGGGAAGGTCAAAGAGAAGAGGATGGCTATCCACTCCAGTATTCTTGCCTGAAGAATTCCACGGACAGAGGAGCCTGGTGGGCTACAGTCAATGGGGTTGCAAAGAATCAGACACAACTGAGCAACTAACACTATATTACAATTTAATAACTGAAATGTCATAAAATGACATTTCCATTTTGATAATTAAAAACAAAAGGAAAGGAAGAAAGAAGCCCAGTTTAGTGTTAACTGAGTTCAACCCTCCTGTCATGTTCTGAACTGTCAGGTTGCACCCTGTTCAATACCCTTTCTGGCTCCTCTGGATTCTCCTCTCATGTCTCTAATCAGCACCAGCAGTAAACCGATCTGCCACCCATTCTTTCCTTTCCTGTCTCAACAGGTACATTGTTAAGAACTTAGCTTTCAAGCCAACTATTCTTCTCCCTCAACTCTCAGGTTTTACTCCAAGATGGCTCTAGTAATTCTAGCTACCAGCCACATGCAGGCTACCTCTACACACATTCACATCCATGTTTTCAAGTCTTCTCATATTTCAGCAACATTACACAGCTGCCAATATACTAGCACCATGTTGAGAAATAGCCAGAAAAAAATTTTTAAAGCATCTCCAGGGCACTCAGTATTTCCACTTCTTATTAGTGTTTTTGTTCAGTTCCAGGCTCCACCATCTAACAACTCTAAGCAAGGGCTTGAAGAGAGATTCCTAGAAAGACAAGAAGACAATGCAAAGGTAGGGAAATTTATGGGTATGGCAAAAATTGTCTTTTCCTGAAAAAGACAAAGCTGATAAGATAGAAGATGGTTCTGAGTACCATATAAAACAGATAGAGTGCCTGAAAAACTATAGACAGAAGTTCATGACATAGTACAGGAGGGTGTGATCATAACCATCTCCAAGAAAAAAAAAATGCAAAAAGGAAAAATGGTTGTCTGAGGAAGCCTTATAAATAGCTGAGAAAAAAAGAGAAGCAAAAGGCAAAGGAGAAAAAAAGAAAGATATACTCACCTGAATGGAGGGTTCCAATGAATAGCAAGGAGAGATAAGAAAGCCTTCCTCAGCGATCAGTGCAAAGAAACAGAGGAAAACAATCAAATGGAAAAGACTAGAGATATCTTCAAGAAAATTAGAGATAACAGGTAAAATTTCGTGCAAAGATAAGCACAATAAGACAGAAACGGTATGGACCTAACAGAAGCAGAAAATATTAAGAAGAGGTGGCAAAAGTACACAGAACTACACAAAAAAGATCTTCCTGACCCAGATAACCGCGATAGTGTGATCACTTACCTAGAGCCAGACATCCTAGAGTAAAAGGTCAAGTGGGCCTTAGGAAGCATCACTTCAAACAAAGCTAGTGGAGGTGATGGAATTCCAGCTGAGCTATTTCAAATCCTAAAAGATGATGCTGTTTACAGTGCTGCACTCAATATGCCAGCAAATTTGGAAAACTCAGCAGTGCCCACAGGACTGGAAAAGGTCAGTTTTCATTCCAATCCCAAAGAAAGGCAATGCCAAATAATGTTCAAACTACCGCACAACTGCACTCATCTCACACGCTAGCAAAGTAATGATAGTACACAAACCGAGAACTTCCAGATGTTCAAGCCGGATTTAGAAAAGGCAGAGGAGCCAGACGTCAAGTTGGCAACATCCGCTGGATCATAGAAAAAGCAAGAGAATTCCAGAAAAACATATACTTCTGCTTTATTGACTATGCCAAAGCTTTTAACCGTGTGGATCACAACAAACTGTGGAAAATTCTGAAAGAGACAGGAATGCCAGACCACCATGCCTGCCTCCTGAGAAATCTGTATGCAGGTCAAGAAGCAACAGTTAGAATCGGACATGGAACAATGGACTGGTTCCAATGGATGGGAAAGGAGTACGTCAAGGTTGTATATTGTCATCCTGCTTATTTAATTTATAGGCAGAGTACATCATGCAAAATGCTGGGCTGGTTGAAGCACATGATAGAATCAAGATTTGTCAGGAAAAATATCAATAACCTCAGATAGGCAGATGACACCATCCTTATGGCTGAAAGAGAAGAGGAACTAAAGAGCCTCTTGATGAAAATGAAAGAGGAGAGTGAAAAAGTTGGCTTAAAATTCAACATTCAAAACTAAGATCATGGCATCTGGTCCCATCACTTCATGGCAAATAGATGAGGAAACAGTGACTGACTTTTTTGGGGCTCCAGAATCAATGCAGATGGTGACTGTAGCCATGAAATTAAAAGACACTTGCTCCTAGGAAGAAAAGCTATGACAAACCTAAACAGCATATTAAAAAGCAGAGACATTACTTTGGCAACAAAGGTCTGTCTAGTCAAGGCTATGGTTTTTCCAGTAGTCATGTATGGATGTGAGAATTGGACTATAAAGAAGGCTGAGTGCCAAAGAATTGATGCTTTTGAGCTGTGGTGTTGGAGAAGACTCTTGAGAGTCCCTTGGACTGCAAGGAGATCCAATCAGTCCATCCTAAAGGAGATCAGTCCTGAGTGTACATTGGAAGGACCAATGCTGAAGCTGAAATTCCAATACTTTGGCCACCTGATCTGAAGAGCTGACTCATTTGAAAAGACCCTGATGCTGAGCAAGATTGAAGGCAGAAGAAGGGGACAACAGAGGATGAGATGGTTGGATGGCATCACCAACTCGATGGACATGAGTTTGAGCAAGCTCTGAGGGTTGGTGACAGACAGGAAGCCTGGAGTGCTGCAGTCCATGGCATCACAAAGAGGCAGACACAATTGAGTGACTGAGCTGAAATGAACCATATGGAAAACTGTACGAGAACTAACAAGTCACTTTTCTTCATCTCCAGCTGGGGGCTAGTGGGGCTGTGCTTGGTCTAAGCTTTTGGCTACACTGAGCAGTCCACTTAACCCAACCATGCATTCCTGAAAAGGGCCCAGAAAGAAAGAGCAGACCACCTCCTTACATTGCTGTCACAGCATTTACCAATCCAAAGTTTGCCAGCACAGATATACATTTTAACAAAGACATGGGTAAAAAACACCAATGAAAATATATACGTATTAATGTTGAATTAATCTCTTGACATTACCTGGTCAGTGCCTTGACCCCAAACTCGTGCTAGTATTTACAGAGTACCTACTGCATACAAGAGTACCTACTGGATACCTACATAGCCTGAATACCATACAAGAATACTAACAGATTAGAATCCATAGTCCTTACTCCCAGAGCTTATAATCTGGTATCAGAAATAAGACAAACATGTAAAGGACGCTGAAGAACAAAGGTGACATACAAATGTGCAAATTAACTAACATAATGCAAACTGAACACTTACGTGCTAAAGAAATAAAGAATGTATATGTGCCCAGTAAAGTCTCTGGAAGAAGTGTATTTAGAACATGCTTGCTGCTGCTGCTGCTGCTGCTAAGTCACTTCAGTCATGTCTGACTCTGTGCGACCCCAGAGACGGCCTCCTACCAGGCTCCTCTGTCCCCGGGATTCTCCAGGCAAGAACACCAGAGTTAGGTAGTCAATAAATGATTGTGAAGATAAGAAACACCAAACACAAGGCATCTTTGGATAATCAATAGGGGCTAACTAAGTTCATTTTAAAATACTACCAAAATTCCAAACTATCACAAAAGGCAGAGCTTATGATGGAATGTATTAAGTAATATGATAAGTTAGGGGACTTCCCTGGTGGTCCACTGGCTAAGACTCTGCGTTCCCAATGCAGGGGGCCCAGATTTGATCCCTGCTCAGGGACTTGGATCCTACATGCTGCAACTAAAGATCCCACGTGCCGCAACCAAGACTCGGCACAGTCAAATAAATAAATATTTTAAAAATATGTGATAAGCTAAAGTGGTTATAAATATTAAAATATTTTTCTCATTAAAATGCATACAGGACTCCCTCCTTTTCTTGTTATCACTATCTCTAACACCACCTCTGCTCAGGTTTTCTCTACCAGCATTGGGAGGTGGCTATAACAGGACAAAAATTAGCATCGCGAATACAGCCAGTCTCTACAGTACACAAAACCAACAACAAAGGCAAGGCCACACAGAAGAGACAAAATAAGGAAAAGGGAGTATAAATAATGCTCATTAGTGAACTAGAGAATTACATTTTCTAAAAACCACGGATCATGACTGAGGGCACATGTCTCCCTCCACAAGGCAGGAGTTTTCAGGTGAGTAAAGCACATGGCCTTTGTCACAGCTGGTATCACAGCACAACAATTCTCCTGGGAGTCATGTTTCTAGGGTTTCAAATTAAATGCAAACACAGAGTCCTTCGGACCATATCAGACATTCTGGTTGTTACATTGTTTATTTTTAGCCTGATATAACCATAATAATGTGAGCTGATGCAAATTCAATCCCATCCTCCACTTCGGGGCACCTCTGTCACTCTCAAAGTATCCCTAGGCAGTTCTGAGACACAGAATCTTCACTCAATTTCTTGTCCCTCTCATTTTAATACTTTCAAAACCCCTCTGATAAAAGAGCAACTGCCAGACCTGAGACACTTTACTTCCTCTTTGGGGAAATGAAATTGATTTTCTTCATTTTCACACAAGAGGATTCTTGGGTAACAATAATCTGTCTGGTCATACTCATAATAATAATAAAAAAAATGTAGGCAACATTTGTTACAGTACCAGAGGCTGAAAGGTTTTGTGGTGTTCCTGTGGTGGGAGTAAGAATTCAGCCTGATGCTGTTAGATCATGCGTTAAATAAGCATAAGGGTATCTTCTGACCAAGAGAGTAAATGCTGTGGGGCAGCCCCATCTGCCCCAACTCAGCCACACTGGATGTCAGTAGGGAACATGAGTAAGGGTGTGGAGGGGAGTTAGGGTTGGGGGTAAGGAGGCCTGCTCCACATGTTCCCTGGACTTATATCCACCATATCCCTTCCCTTCTCTTCTTGTCACACCTAACTAAACAAACCAATCACTTTCTGCCTTTGATCTCTTGAGTTAGGGTGATATCTGAAGGGCAATTTCAGGGGAAAAGCACAACAGAAAAAAACAACAGAATTTCAGGGTCTTTAACCACTTTTCCCAACTCCTCAATGCATCATTCATCCTGGTTTTACAGAATTTCAGAAAGAAAGCTTTAAAGATGGCTTATACCTAAAGTAAGAATATGAAACGTTAGAATAGTTTATCAATACTTTTTAAACTTACATGGAGCTAAAATATATAACAACAATAATACTTAAGGTGCTCTGGTTGAAGGGAGGGTGTGCGTCTAGAACCCCACCAGCTCAGCCTCCTTTGCCCCAAACACAACCCCACTTAGAAACACCTGCTCTGTCAAATCCCACTGATTTTCACTGACCTAGAAAAAGAACAAAGATATTCAGAACATACACAATGGCATCCAAAAATCTCCTGGCCCTGAGGACTGCCAGGGAAGCCTCCAAAATATCTCTCCTGGCTTTTGTGGAAAGAATGCACCCACTAACAACAGCTCTGCTTTCAAGGTATAGCATGGAATTTAAAAGCATTTCCACATCTCAGTGTCCCTTCTTATCCACTTACAGGTCTACTACATAAACATGGTACAAAACAGTTTCACAGTATACTATAAATATTAAGATGTTTAATTTTCCAGTTTCCTAAGTGTTTTAGTTGGAATGCATTTGGTAGTTGATACCCTGAAAAACTTTTCTTCTATGAGACAGAAAACAAAATCTGTTTCTCAACACTCATATCTCTTTAGACAAACATCAATATCATTTATAAGCCATGAGAACTACCTGCAGACACGGGCTGGAAAATATAACTTTTGCCAGGAACGACAAAAATATTGCGAATGATCAATCACTCGGATCCAGTCAAGTTCATCCATTGACACTTCAATGAAGTATGAATAAGACCTATGAATCAAAAGGAAAAAGGCAGAAAAAAAGGACCATATTAAAATAACAAGTGGTATTTTAATAAAATGTTAAAAGGTACAAAAAATACACTACTCATGAATTAGGTTTTCTGAACAACGACCAAGTCCTGATGATGAAATTTGTATAGATCCTCCAACACAGCATTTACAATATGTATTGACGTTATCTCTTTGCATGTCTGTCTGCCTTATTAGGTCTCAAGCTGCTTAAGAACATGTTGCTTAGTCACTAAGTCATGTCCAACTCTTTTGTGACTCATGGACTGTAGCTCACTAGGCTCCTCTGTCCATAGGATTTCCCAGGCAAGAATACTGGAGTGGGTTGCCATTTCCTTTTTCAGAGGATCTTCCTGACAAAGGGCCTGAACTTGAGTCTCCTGCATCACAGGCAGATTCTTTATCGCTGAGCCACCAGGAAAAGTCTCAAGTTGCTTAAGAACATGTACCATGCCATATTTATCTGCATATATTCAGGGTCTAGCACGGTGCTTGGCATGTTATCAGGTATAGAAGACATAACAGGACCAGGATGCCCTGCACACACCATATTTGCAGATTAATAAAGCCATGACAGAGAGAGGACAGAAAATAGAGAAGGGTGCTTTCTCCTTCTGCCTTCATCGGACTGGGTGCTCAGCCCTACTCTCTCAGGAGGAAAGGCAACCCTGAACATTTCCTCACAGAGACCAGCTTATCTCCTGACCCCTCCCAGCCTCCTACCATCCCACACACAAACACAGCCTGCAGAACAATAAATGACATGGGTGAAGAGATATTACGTGTTTCTTTTCCGTACAACTTAAAATTTGGCAGCTAATAATCTGCCAGTAATGAAAACAGCCCATCATCCTCCCCTGGTCAGCTACCCTGGACCATTACATGCTGGTCCCATCCTGGACAAATCTATATTCCCCTGTCATAAGCCAAATTTAAATTTGAGATGCAGTTATTACTTGTACTGTAATATCAACGGGAACAATCTCGGAAGATTTAGGTGACCATAAATGTCAGCCTGCAACCAACAGTTGTGACCAGAAAAGCTCAGCTTATTTGGTGTCATCCCCTCATTTTCTGCTGTCCCTTCACTCCCATTCATTTTATCGCTCAGTCTCAAACTGGTTATAACCTTTTATTGAACCTCTCTGGGTTATCAGCAATGTAGGATATAATTTTACAACACATGTCAGAATCTTTTGGCTTAAGATTCTGAATTTTTCACCTTTGCTTAGAATGATAACAACTTCTGTGAGATAACAACTGGTACATGGTAAAGTTAAGTCCCCTGTGAATGTAACACACATACTAAAACAAAGTGGCCTATAAATATTTAACATCCTGGTAATGATAACTACTTTCAAATGTGCTAACCTTTTTCTTTTATTTTTATACTAATTTAATCATTAATTAAATGAATGAATATATGTAAAACTTCTAGAACCTACTATTATTAATCAAAGACTCATGAATGTGTTCCATTTTGCCAAACAAACATATTATATCCAATAAGATACATATCAGGAAATATATTCTTAATATAAAGGGAACAGATAACCAAGAGATAACCTCCAACATCCACACACATGGGAAATGCTGGCTCTCCGTTCATAAAGCTTCCCTCACACTTGGTTCAAACGGCCTGAAAGCCTAGTGTGGTGGTCAGTGGTGCTAACAAGAAAAATGAATTAACCAACAAGATCTGCAGGGTTTCATCGTCCTTACTATTAAGCCATTCTTGCCTAGATGTAAAAAACATGAGTAGGACCTAGAGACTGAATACCAATATCTGGGTATGTAGGGTTTAGGTTAAAGATAAGCAGTAATGAGGGAGACCGTTCAGTTCTTAGTCACCCTACTGCTCTGGTACTTCTGCCATCATGGCTGAACCAAGACACCACAGTGGGTGAAAACCAGAGTGGCTAGAAAGAAAGGTCAACTTTTGAAACTGGTGGGTTTCTACGCTGGACCCCAACAAATCTTTTTCACAATTTTGTTTTGATAATGATATTTATCCACACTAAAAGACAATTTTTCTTTATCCATAGTATAAAATAGATTTTTAAAGTTTTTATAATATCTAAAAGTAATCAAGTAAATAAATAGTGGCAACCCAAATGGTGGAAAATACCAATCAATCATTAAAAGTAACATTTTACATGGATAAACAAGGACCTACTGTATAGCACAGGGAATTACAGTCAATATCCTAAGATAAACCATAATGGAAAAGAATATGAAAAAAAATGTGTGTGTGTATATATATATAACTGAATCACTTTGCTGTATAGCAGAAATTTAAAACAATATTGTAAATAAACTATATTCAATAAAATTTTTAAATTTATTTATTTATTTTGGCTGTGCTGGATCTTAGCTGCAGCAAACAGGATCTTCGATCTCTGTTGCAGCATGTAGGATCTTCAGTGTGGCATGCGAACTTATAGTGGCAACATGTGGGCTCTAGTTCCCTGACCAGAGATTGTACCCAGGTCCCTACATTGGGAGCTCAGAGCCCTAGCCACTGGAAAACCAGGGAAGTCCCTAAAAAAATTTTTTTAAGTAACATTTTTAAAGCATAGAATATTCACAATGTTTTCATTAAAAAGTGAAGTTACTTTTTGTATATCTGATCTTTATTTTGTAAAACTATGCATGGTTTACAGGTTTCTGTTTTGTGTGTGTTTATGTGGGTTTATATCATTATGCATAACAAAAAATGCTAGTTAGACTAGTACAAAGATTAATAATAGGCAGTGAGAGTACTAGTAATTTTTATTTTCTTCTTTGTGCTTTTCTGTATTTTCTATGTTTTCCACAACAAACACATGTTCATTACCTTCATACACAGAAAAGAAACAAAAAATGTTGTTTTAAAGAAATGTACTTAATTCTTCCCCTAAAACTAAACTTCAAGAGAAACAGCAAAATGATGACAAAGATATAAAATATCAAATTTGTAAAACCAAAGCTGATGACCACAAAGGCCATCTCAATCAAACATGTCAGTTTCTCTCCAAGTCACGCTAATGACTCACCGGCTATCTCGGTCCCACAGGAGGATCCGTATATGATTGATAATGGACGGCTGACCTAGCTTAATCTCAATGCCAGAACGACAGTCATCATCAATTGGGTGCCTAGAAAATCCATGATCCAAATCATAGTTCTGAGTGTCACCATCTAATAAGGCAGACTTCAGCTCCCCTTTCACAACCTGGGCTCCATACTTCATAGTTGCAATGTTTTCTTCTGGTACTAAGTGAAAAATAGAAAAGCAAGTTTAACAGTTACTTATTAAATTTTCCATTTTGGGGGAAAAGATTAAAATTCTGGTTGATTCTAGTATATGCATTTAATTTAACAAGAGAGAGGAGATATGGAATGTCTCTGAGGTTTAAGATACCATCACGGTTGAAATTTAATGACACCACAGTAGCCACGAAGTGCCTGGGACTAGTTATGACTAAGAAAAAGTGGTAAATACTAGGAAAACTATGTTCTAGGACAAACAAATCAGCTCTGCTGAATTTATTCTATTAGAAGCTTTAATATCTACTTGACAAAAACAGCATGTAAAACGACCTATACCTGCCACCTGGACTGAGCACAAAATATAAAAGCAAAGCAGATAGGTCCAATTTCTGACAAAACAGAAAGAAGAAATTTCCAGTACAGCAGAGCTGTTGGTCATACAAGGATGTGCTGAATCAGTTATTTAAAAACAAGAATATGTTTAAAAGAAGATATACTTTTAAAAATAAAAATTCAGTCTGTCATCAAAATTAATATTATGATTATAACTAACCCTCCTCTTCCCCTCTCCAATTCTAAATGTACTAAGTGTCAATTGTTCCTAAGACTCTGAAGTTTTCTATGTGAATTTTGCTTCACAGATCTGGAAACTTGTCTTCCGGGTACTAATATTCTAATACTGACACTCTCTCCATGGAGTGATAAGAGGCAACATAAAATAGATGATAAGATCTTGAGCTTCAAAGTCAGGGTTTAAATAACGCTGCCACCTTTAACCAGATGTGTCACTTTGAGGAAGTCACATTCTCTGAACTTCCGTTTCTCAACAGGGCATCATCTATCCCACAGGTGTTTTGGTTTAAGAATTAAATGAAAAGATCTTTGCAAAGCACAGACTAAACTCTAAAAACTGCCATTATTTTCACAAAACATGTGTAAAAAGCACACAATAAGAGCACCCGCCAAGTTTACAGATGGTATAAATAAATGCTGAATGCTCACAGAATATATATATCTGACTAGGTGAAAGTATGAGCTAAAATTAGGTTCTTAGGGAAAAGGAGCAATTTATCATTGCAGATTTCTAGGAAAATGCAGATTAAAAAAATTTTTTTTTCAAATGAAGACAGGTAAAGAGAGTGGCTCCAGTTGATAAAAAATGCAGCTGAAAAATAGGGTTTGGGTTGAATTTAGTTAATCTGCAAAAGACTAAGGCAACTCAGAAACCTAATCAAATGAAAATAAAACCTAGTCATGATCAACTTCTTAACCACCAGAGGCTCATGTGCTCAGCTTCAGTTTGTTGTTGTTTAGCTGCCCAGTCGTGTCTGACTCTCTGTGACTCCATGGACTGCAGCATGCCAGGCCTCCCTATCCCCTCACCATGAGCTTGCCCAAGTTCATGCTCATTGCATCGGTGCTGCCATCCAGCCATCTCATCCTCTAAATGCCCCCTTCTCCTTCTGTCCTCAGTCTTTCCCAGCATCAGGGACTGTTTCAAGGAGTCATCTGTTTGCATCAGATGACCAAAATACTAAAGCTTCAGCATCAGTCCTTCCAGTGAATATTCAGGGTTGAGCTCCCTTAATATTGACTGGTTTGATCTCCTGTCCAAGAGAGTTTCAGTTTATACCTTCCTAAATTCTATTAGTGGAGGACAGAGGAGCCTGGTATGCTGCAATCCATGGGGTCACAAAGAGTTGGACACAACTTAATGACTGAACAACAAAAAAGTTCTATTAGCTCATAGAAATCACACATAGTATTCATATTTATTTTGCATTTATCTAACAAATGTTATCAATTCCTTTGACCTAGTTCTCATAAAAATCCTTTGAGTGTAGGACTCCTATTACATTCATTTCACAGACGGGGAAGTGGAGACAGAGTAGGGTTAGGTGGACTTTGTTGCCCAAGGCTATACAGTCAGCAAGGAGCAGAGGTGTTATTGGAACACAGGTGGTCTGTTACCAGGGCCCCGGCCCTGCTACTACCATCATAAAGGGTTTCTCATGGGAAGACCATATTTCCTCCCCTTACTAGCTCCTCCTTCTAAGGTTACTTAAGTCCCAAAGGAAAGAAACAGTTTGATAAAACTTTGTTGTTGTTGTTGTTTTAAGTTGGACTTAAAATGAGAAAATCTTAAGTTTGAGACTCAGGCTCTACCACTTATTATCCCTGATGAGGCCTCTTAGTCTCTCTGAATCTGTTTTCTCATCTAAAACCAATAATAATTTTACCCAACCCACCCACAGAGCTACTGTAAAAATTATACTGCAAATATACACTAAAGTACTATAGAAGTATAAGCATTCAATTAGTCAAAAACATTTGCTAAGGACCCATTCTGTACCATGTGAGGTAGTTCAAGCCACAAATACTCTTCAGTTCAGTTCAGTTTAGTCACTCAGTCATGTCCGACTCTTTGCGACCCCATGAATCACAGCATGCCAGGCCTCCCTGTCCATCACCAACTCCCGGAGTTCACTCAGACTCATGTTCATCGAGTCCATGATGCCATCCAGCATCTCATCCTCGGTCGTCCCCTTATCCTCCTGCCCCCAATCCCTCCCAGCATCAGAGTCTTTTCCAATGAGTCAACTCTTCTCATGAGGGGGCCAAAGTACTGGAGTTTCAGCTTTAGCATCATTCCTTCCAAAGAAATCCCAGGGTTGATCTCCTTCAGAATGGACTGGTTGGATCTCCTTGCAGTCCAAGGGACTCTCAAGAGTCTTCTCCAACACCACAGTTCAAAAGCATCAATTCTTCTGCACTCAGCCTTCTCTCACATCCATACATGACCACAGGAAAAACTATAGCCTTGACTAGACGGACCTTAGTCAGCAAAGTAATGTCTCTGCTTTTGAATATACTATCTAGGTTGGTCATAACTTTTCTTCCAAGGAGTAAGCATCTTTTGATTTCATGGCTGCAGTCACCATCTGCAGTGATTTTGGAGCCCCCAAAATAAAGTCTGACACTGTTTCCACTGTTTCCTCATCTATTTCCCATGAAGTGATGGGACCAGATGTCTATTATTTGTCTATCAGTAGATAAAAGAGTTCTCAAAAAAAATAGGGTGGTAGAGATTAAATAAGACAGTTCAGTTCAGTTGCTCAGTCGTGTCTGACTCTTTGCTACCCCATGAATCGTGGCACACTAGGCCTCCCTGTCCATCACCATCTCCTGGAGTTCACTCAAACTCAGGTCCATCGAGTCGGTGATGCCATCCAGCCATCTCATCCTCTGTCGTCCCCTTTTCCTCCTGCCCCCAATCTCTCCCAGTATCAGAGTCTTTTCCAATGAGTCAACTCTTTGCATGAGATGGTCAAAGAACTGGAGTTTCAGCTTTAGCATCATTCCTTCCAAAGATCACCCAGGGCTGATCTCCTTCAGAATGAACTGGTTGGATCCCCTTGCAGTCCACGGGACTCTCAAGAATCTTCTCCAACACCACAGTTCAAAAGCATCAATTCTTCAGCACTCACTTTCTTCACAGTCCAACTCTCACAATCCATACATGACCACTGGAAAAACCACAGCCTTGACTAGGCGGACCTTTGTTGGCAAAGTAATGTCTCTTCTTCTCAATATGCTATCTAGGTTGGTCATAACTTTTCTTCCAAGGAGTAGGCAGTAGACAACAATAATTGTTTTCTTTACATTTCTAATTTTTGATGCATTTTACAAATACTAAGGAAAGAAAATGAAACTCTAAAGTTCCACAGTTAGACAGAAACAAGCCAATTATTAGAAAGAAAAACTAAGAAGAAATGGAGCAGGATCAGCCCCTAGCTACACAGTGCCAAAATCTGAATGGTGCTGGGTTAATTATCTTGGGTGTTTTTCTTTAATTGCTTCATGTTCTTAATCATCCTTTATTGAACTCTCTATTGCATCTAGGCTGAGATGGCTGTTAACCCTTGATGGATCATTTGTATCCACATTTAGTTCTCTGCCCTCTGCAATCTCTTTACCCAGTTCTGTCCCCTAAATCATACTCTACTCCCCAACTTGACTTCCCTGAAAAATGTATGGACCCTCCCTGCCATCAAGCAAAGCATTACCAATGACTTTCCTGATCATTCCTTACCTTAACCTTCCTCGTTATCCACACTTCCTGCAGGCCTGTCTTCACATCTAACAGTACTTGTATTCAAACACACCACAAAACAGAAACAGAAAATAACCCAGGCAGGAGACTGTCAAGGAGTACTGGCCTCATGAGTCAGATGAGCGCTTTGGTTCTAGCTCAGGCATCGATTTCCCTCTAACTCTAGGCAAGTTAATTACAAAGATCACAGAATAAAAACACTCAAGAACTGAAAGGGATTGTTGTCCAATTAATTTAAAGGAAAAATAGATTCCTAAGCTGCTTTCTGGGTGCTATTCACTGTGCTGGACTCAGCCCTTCAGCAGTGCACCATCTATTGGAGACAAGAGTGCATATCAGACATGAAATGCATCTGTGGAGGAACCTCAGTAGATGACTCATGAACCCCTAGTTTACAGATGGAGATACTGAAAACTACAATTGGGAAGGCAATACTAACGGAGTCAAAGAATTTTCAAAATATTAAAGGTTCATTGTTATTACTGTCTTTATGTGATAGGTGAGACAAATTTTAAATTCTAGTTTAGAAACAACTGATGGATTCAGTCATTCATTTATTTGGAAAAGTCTAGATTCAGACACTGTGCTAGGTGCTGGGAAAAGACAGGAGGAAAAATATAATTACAGTCCTCAAGAAGCTCACTCTGAGTAGGAATGTAGGCAAGAAAAGCAACAATTATAGTTTCACAGTGGCAAGACCCCTCAGTCTAGTTATTGAAAACTATGGGCAAATGTGTGTGGCACCATGTACCTACAGCACACACCCAAACACAAACCAATACTATAAATTAGCAGGCCAAGAAAGCACGTTGACTTTCAGCCAGTAAAAAACATCTTAAGGACAGAAGTTGTGATGTGCTATCTGTTATAAGCATGAAGAAACAAGAAATTACTGTTCTGTTTCTCAAAGCCTAAAACCTGAGATACATAAAACAAAGAATAACTCAGTCGGAAGAGAAAAAGCAATAACTTTCAAGGAAGAAATAGCTCCACAGCTAGGACAAAACTGAGCATTAAGGAATGGTCTGAGCACAAGTAGTTTAAATATCCTAGGGAAAAAATCAATTAGAAAGTTAATTTCCTTTCCGCAGATATATAGACTGATGCTCATCATTATATATGTACACAACTATATCTATAGCACATTCTCAAAAAGACAGACCACTGGTAAGTTAAAAAAAAACATCCTTTGGGCCCTCTTTTTTTTTTAAAAGAGTGGGTGAAAATTGATTTAATTTGATATGCAACTGTAAGCATTAAACCATGCAGTAACCAATATTAACAAACTAAAAAAAAGGAGTTAGTATTTGTGCCCCTAGATACTAATTCCCTAGTCCCAAGATAGAACCTCTCAATGTTTCATGGGAAGTCCCCAAAGACTCCAAACCTATACCTAGGGAAGAACAAAGAAAGAAACAAATCTCAACAATAATTTCAAAATAAGCAGAATTGTCTTTCTACATCATCAGCTCAAGAACAGTTCTGAATTTTTAGACCTCTTTTTCCCAAACAGTGAAGAAACTGGATTTTAAAAAATAAAATGAATGTTTGAATAACATTTACTTAGAAAATAACTATCCTATATTTTAGGATCTGAGAGGAAAGTGAAATGCTCAGTATTTCTATTATTAATTTTACTATTCATATAATGAAAAAGTCAGAAAAAGAGTCTGCCACTTAGACATTTTTCAAGTTTATAAGTTAGAAGATTCCTAAGTATTTGTATAATCTCCTCCTTGAGCTCCCACTAAATTATTCCAAAATGAAGAATTTAACATTTATAAGCAGTATATCATTTTGAAACTGAATGCTCCTCAACTGGTTGATCACCCCTTTCTTGGTAATTTCATGGGCCTATTGTAGCCCAGGTCTGACACCTATTTTGACCAGCTGATCAATTCCAGGCTTCCAGTAACTACATGAAACGTCCAAAGCATCTCCTCACTTCTGCAGCCATGTCCCAAGTCTACCTACAGCAATAATGAAACTGGGCCTGTGGCCCTATCAACACCTCAGTCAAAACTAGGACAAGAAAGGGAAAAAAGAGCTTATGTAAGAAAGGATCCAACAATGAAGATTTACAAAGGCTAAAACTATATTACTCCTCTTCCCTCTCCCTCCTCCCACCCTTTATCAAAGGCTGACCCTTAACCAGTACCATTTTCCAGCACCTCTAATTTCTTACCCGATCTTTCCTGGCCTGTTCCCTCTAGCTACCATACTATTTCTCTACTACCTTTACTCCAACATACACACCGGGTAGACATACATGGTATTTACTATATTTTCAAACCTATGGCCTAATTTTCTGTATAGTTAAGCTTCCAGACTACTACCAATTTATACCCACAGAGTTGATATCCAAAAATTTTCTTTCTTCTTCTTGTCCTCCCAGGACCACCAGATACCACTGACCATCCTTCTCCATAGAAATGCTCTCTCTTCTGTAACTCTACCCCAGTTTTCTTCCTACCTTTAATTCTTCCCTCTCTGCCTCTGGACCCCTGGCCAAAGGTCTTCTCCAAGTCTCAGACTTTAGATTTTCATTCTTTCTCTATACTCTAGCCCAGGTTTCAATTCTTTTATCACCGGCTTTGACTGCTTTCTATACAGCAGTAATATGTTTCCACTGCTTCTAGTCAGTTCTTGCATTAATTCATCTAGCACCTGCTACAGACTACTCAAGTGTGTTGAATGTTGAGAAATGTTAGTTTTAAATGTTGTGTTCACTGCTATTATTTTTATTTATTAGAAAAACACCATGTAAGTATTGGAAATGCTATATAAATGTTAGCCATTATTAGTTATTAATATTTAGAATCTCCATGTTCGTGGTACCTGAAATAGTAAGTATACAGCATGTATTTGGTACTAATTCGATGGAGGAAAGATCTTAACATGAGAAGAAACTTCTCACAAAAAGTATAAAATTTCTGACATTCTAGGGAGCACTAGAGAAGTTTGCCCAGAAATGGCAAGAAATACATATTTTGTGGTCCACAAAGGCTAAGCTATGTTAGGAGGAGTTAGCAGGAGAAGGACAGGAAAGGCAATCCACAGGAGGCAGAACGCTACGTTCTCAGACTGACACATGTACACCTGAACTACAATTTGGTAGCTAGAGTTTTGTCGCTGAGACTGTCATAGGATACAAACAAAACTTTTTGGTGAGATTGACATAAACAGGTACTTACTGAGCATGCCTCTATAATTGAGGTCCATGTCCCGGCTCTCTGATCGAACTTTAATAGCATCCAGGATGGCATCGGGAGACAACAGTCCCGAAGGCCTCACAACATTCAGAAGTTCAGTGAGGCTCATCAGAGGCAAACGCACAGCCTGCATGATTTCAGCATGATTCTCATTTGAATTATGCTTACACCAATTTAACAAGGCTAGGAAAATATCTTTTTCAGGAGCTGCAAATGAATCTCTTAATACGATGTTCAAAAGTGCTGTCTGAAAAGGATAAAAGGAAAAATTCCAGTTATTATGGAGCTCAACCATGTGCATGATCAATAAGTAAAACTTTACTGAACTGCAAGTATTATAATTGCCTTATATTTAGGCAATTAACTCTTCTTGACCATCTTCTTTCCTTATTCTTTGTGCCATATACTCTTGCCCACTATGGCTGTGTGAACAGCTATAGGCATCTGGTACCTAGTCTTTTCAACACATGTGCACCTATCTTTAATAAAATAACAAGAAAAATGGCAATTGAGAAGCTGTTGCTCTGTACATGTTCTTTAGCAGAATTTACTTCTCTAAGTCAGTAAGATACATCCAGCTATTTAAAATTCAAAATCTAGGTTCGATGCAGGATACAGGATGCTTGAGGCTAGTGCACTGGGATGACCCAGAGAGATGATATGGGAGGGAGGTGGAAGGTGGGGTTCAGGATTGGGAACACGTGTATACCCGTGGCAGATTCACGTTGATGTATGGCAAAACCAATATAGTATTGTAAAGTAAAATAAGGTAAAAAAAAAAAATGCAAAAAAAAAAGAAATAACTTAGGACTCAGCAAAAGACTTTTCTTCTAGAAAATATTCAATAAATATTAAAGTTATTAGTAATAAAAAAATTCGAAATCTTTTGTTCCACAGTATTACTGCCCTACCATATTTTCGGTTCTCATGTTCCTAAAATTACTTCCAGCAACACTGGTGTAACCCTATAAGATCCTTGCCTCTAAAAATTAAGTAGAAGTCATAGTTAACACGTAAAACAAGACATGTAGCTTTTCAAATAGGTTTTCCCATTCAAAATGTTTAGGTCCTAGGGCGACATAGAAAGGGAAAGGAAAGACAACCACCAGGGTTCAAAGGAAGACTGGGAAAAAATAGTTTTATTCTAGCTATTATATGGTATAAAACATTGCACAATAGTGAATTCTGTGTCAAAAGAGGAAAACAAACAAACAAACAAAAAAAACAGTGACTTAAAGATCATAAGAAGGCTGAGCACTAAAGAACTGATGCTTTTGAACTGTGGTGCTAGAGAAGATTCTTGAGAGTCCCTTGGACTGCAAGATAAAACCAGTCAATTCTAAAGGAAACCAACCCTGAATATTCATTGGAAGGCCTGATGCTGAACCTCCAACACTTTGGCCACATGATCCCAAGAGCCAACTCATTAGAAAAGACCCTGATACTGGGAAAGATTAAGGGGAAGGAGGAAAAGGGGGCAACATGGCTGGATGGCATCACTCATGTCAATGGACATGAGTCTGTGCAAATTCCAGGAGACAGTGAAGGACAGGTAAGCCTGGTGTGCTACAGTCCATGGGGTCACAAAAAGTCAGACATGACTCAGCAACTGAACAACAACAATACATCATTATCTCCTTTATGAACTTCCCCCCTCATAAATAAGGAATCATCAGTTGCACTCTCTGTCAGAGAAATACTGATACAAAACCAAAAACCAGTATGCAGCGCCACAAGAGAGTCTATTTGACATCATTAAGAACCACCACCCAGCGGCACAGTCTCTTGCACACAGAACTTACCAGAAGAACCTTAAAAGAAAGCAGCAGTGATCTGCCTCCCTCTTATGTGATCTAGAGTCTCAGTAGTCAGAGGCAGATGGCTAAACAGATCACCTGTTCCCCACTAATAGCTTTTTCTTTTTATTCTTAGTCCACTGCTATAGATATAAATAATGCGTATTGCCTGTAAATTACTTGGAGACAATGACACACCTTAGAAAGGGAGAGGAAGCCTTCACTTGAGAGTACCTCCTGAGCATTTCTGTCCATAAACATGCAGCACATGCAAGTTAACTTGGGAAGTGAGTAGAGACTGGCAACATCAAAAGTCATACAGACATTCTGAATGTTAAGTATGGTGCAGAGGTACTCAGAGGTAGAATCCTCCAGCTCCGGAAATCCGTATTTATGAGCCAGGCTCAGAAAGTCCAGCAGCACCTCCTCCTTCTCATCTGTCAGCGTCGCCCGCCCAGTGTAGATGTATTTAAGCAGCATTGTGAATGCTTCTGCAGTGGTGTCTTGAAGAGGGATTTCGGCTTCAGGCTGAGATTCTCGCATTCCACCATATAGTAATGCTCTGCACATCAGAGGAGAAATGCATAAGCAAAACTTCAAGTAGGATTTGCTACAAAATTATGAAACAAAGGTTATCAGCATAATAAAAAAACCATAAATGTGTTTAGTGACAAACATTCAAGTGAAGAAATACATAGTAATCACTTAAAATAGATCTCTAAAGAAAGATAAATAATTTTAAAACTATTTTGAATTTATTCTATATGCAACTAATGAATAATCTTAAGAGTTCAAGAAATAAAATAGACATTCATTAATTAGAAAGATGAAAGTGCTCTTTTGAGAGGAACAGTGAAATCAATATAAACCTGTTAAAGGTCAAGAAGGTAGTTTAAAAAAGTAAAGCTCCATAGGAAAAGATATAATCAGATGAAAACAATTAAATATAATCAGGTGCTATTCTTCCCGTCAGACTGGCAGAAATTAGAAACCTGTTAATACTTTCAGTATTTTTAAGATTAAAACAAAATCCCCACATTATTGCTTATCTGTTCATCTAAATAATAAAAAAGCAGACAATCCAGTCAGGTAATAAATTTGAATTTTTACCTCTATTACTCTAGAGGGAAAAGAGGTTTTCTTGTGCACTATTTTAAGAGTATAAATGGAGACCCCTTTTTGGAAAAGAATTTAAGTAATATCTATTCAAATCTAAAATGTGCATACCCTTCAACTGAATAATCTCACTTTCAGGACTCAATAACACAGCAAGATAAAGATAAATGTATAACAAGATATCTTGAAACAATGGAAAAAACCTTAAATGTCCGTTAAGTGGAACACGGTTGGAAAAACTATGATATACACGTTCTATGCAGCCATTAGAAAGATCAAAGGAGAGTAATATATTCTGTCTTGGAAAGATGTCCAGGACATAGTTGGTTAAGTCAGGTTGCAATCCTTACGTGTAGCATAGAAAAAAGTGTATACCACATACTTACATTTGTATGCACAAAGGTATATATAGATACTTCTATTTATATTGAGAAGAAATACATATTAAACTGTTAACCGTGGTTGTCTCTAGGGAATGGAAAAAGATGTCTGGGAGGAAAGGGTCTTCATTTGTCAGGTTATAAATTTAAAATGAAATTCATGATGGGATTATAGATGATCTGACTTTTCTATTTTGTCTTTCAGTATTTTTCAGATTAAGACAAAATCCCCACATTATTGTTTATCTGTTCATCTAAATAATAAAAAAGCAGACAATCCAGTCAGGTAATAAATTTAAACTTCTACCTCTATTACTCTAGGGGAAATAACATGAACCAATTAAAGCTTCCAATCTATCAGCAAAGAACAAAGAAAGAGTGCAGAAAAGGAAGAGTAATGAAATGGGTGAGAAAGAAAACGTGATAAAGCGAGAGCAAGAGAGTAAGGGGCAAAGAGAGATCCCTTCACTCCTGTGATTCTCAGGGCAGGACGAGCATTTCCAAGTGTCCTCTCATGCTTGCCTAGAACTCTTCCCACCCTCCCTCGGACAAGCAGGACAGGACATTCTTTGCCTCAAAGAAACAGCTGAAACTACCCACCAAAAGATTCATGAATATTTTGCCCGTACTTCTTCATTGGGTTACAGTCTGCCTAAAAACACTTGTGAAGGTTTCCATTAATCCAGAGCACATCCAATCAATGACCTTAAAGTTACTATTAACAGATTAAAGAACACCTTCCTGGGGAGATCTTGGCCAAGACCTATTCTCACTCCAGTGTGATCCATGGTACTTACTTGAATTCTCAATGCTTTCAAAGTGGTTTTGACAAGGACCCCTGGGAAGTCTCAAATATGAACCCCCAAATTGTGGAAGGTTCCCTCTGGTACAGTTAGCTTGTCCTTATCTGGAAATTGATAGGCTCTATGACCACACCCATAAGACCTCCAGATGGCTAACAGTTAACTTTCCTTTGCACAAGAACAGTATCAGCAATGAGAATTAGTCTAAGCTGGCATTGGTAATGACTAAGTTTAACCTAGTGAGCCACCAGATATTATAAAGGTCCAATACCCACAAAGAGACAGCAAGATCAAGGTCAGTAAGTGAGGGGAGTATATTCCATTCATTCAATATGCTCTTCAAATGTCTAAGGATACTTGAGTTTCTTTTAATATACTGATCACCTAAAAGATACCCAGATACAGCTGTCTCAAATTCTTTTGAAAGAGGAAAGATATATAATAGTAGTAAATACTAAACCTAAGGCTGAAAAGTTCTAAGTTAATAAAGACTGGACTCTCATAAGACACTTTAACAGTAACAAATGGAAGAAAGAAAAGGGAAAACAAAAGTATACAGAGGACAGACTGGTAAAAATAATGACCAAACCAAGGCGAGCTGCCTCACTGCAACAGGAGCATGTTAGCTAGAACTCTTAACAAATTCTTCTTGTCTCTAAGCTCCTGGCTGCCTCTATGTTGGCATTTTATATGTACAAGATAGAATGTTCTAAACATGTTTATAAAGCACTGTAGTAAGAGTTCTAGCTAAATAGTAAATATTTCCAAGAAACATACTCTATTACAATGTGTGTGACTCCAGGTGTAGGTTTTGCTTCTCAATTAATTATAATCATAAATAATATCAGACTATAGTTTTCACTAAAGGTAAGTGAAATTTTCTTCATGCCTTCCACATCTCAATTTTTAGATACCAAGTTTTCACAGGCAAATCCACGATTTCATGGATATGGACTCTACAGATTTTTTTTTCAAGGATACATTATCAGTCAATAATTCAGTAATGATTCCCTTTTAACTAACATTAGCTAACACAGAGTAATTAGATCTCAGTTTAATATTTATAATCCTGGAAATTAGGGGTCTAAGTAACATAAATAGCTACATATAAGTACAAGCATGCTTTCTACATAAATTAACATTTTGTTTAGTTTTAGCACTAATATAACTATGAAACTTGGTCTCAGTAAATATTTAAGTTTCCTTTACTTTGGGGTTGTCAAACTACACGTCTCAGAGATAGATCTGTTTGGTTACATATAGGTCCTGGACCTCAGTGATCTGAAACTAAGAGGTATACGTGTTCATTGGCAAGTCCAAAGGTCATTCCGCCTATACTACAAGAGGACTGTCTGCCAATAAATCAGTTTAAGTTCCATTAGTCATCAACTGTGAGGAGAGGGTAAGGGAAAAAAAAGACTCAGCCTGAAAAATATTGTTGAGAACCTGGAAAATGGTTGATGGGGTACAGTCCAGCCTGAGAAGCCTTCCAACCCTATGATGACGACTCCTGAAAGGAAAATGTATTTTCAAAAATATAACAAAAGTCAACAAAGATGAAATGCTTATAGATGTTCAACTGAATGACTGCTAGAATTTGTTGTTTTGTTACATATTTTTCATAGAGGGGGAAATACCAGTGTTTTCTACAAGTGACTTGTATCTTCAAAAAGTAATATACACTTACCGAAAATATTGGCACCTTGCTGCTAAAATTACCCTGTGGGCAGGAAAACGTTTCTTTTCCACAACAAATGTGACATCGCCATATTCTTCCCCCAATCAACAAGGCACCAATATGTTCAGACAAAATGTGCACATGGTCAATCTCCCCCACTGCAGTAAAGGGGGCGAAGAGGGTGGCTGTTACTCATCTTGTAGAAGAGGTGATAGTCGTTGATCTATTATATAAAGAAGGGATGAGAGTTAGTGAGAGACGAGGAGTACACTTCAAAACCACATACTATAAACACAGATAGGTAAAATTTATTTTCTAAAAAAATCACAAGAAGAGTGATTTTATCATCATCATTGGTATCTCTATTAACCCATCTATTCTGGGAAGTAGTTCAGCCTATTTCCATTAACTCCACTATCCTCACCACCTTATCACACTAAAACTTAGGATCTTCAAACGTTAACAGCACTTGGATCCATCACAATCTAGAAAACTGTGTTCAAACTGTGTTTAGGTCCTTTATTTCTCAGTATCTCAGGAAAAAGAAAATCAACAACCAGAAGAGTTCCTCTTTCAGCATAGCTGTATTTACTAAGGTGGATATAACTAGTTAGACCCAGTGGAAAACTCATTCAGGCATAGATCTAGACCTAAATCACAAACAGAATAAACTAAATCCGATTTCAAATAATTACAGAAGTTTTGATCTGAAACCATCTTAAGTATTTTATTAAAAGATAATCTTCTGAAGCCACAGAAATAAATGGACATTTATTAATGGAAGCTTGTAGTAAGCACCTAATTTCCCCTAAGAAAGAAAAACTCCAGTGTTTTTCTGAAGATTGTAACTTCCAGTTCAAACTTTTATCCCTGATAAGCAGGTAGCCTGTGTTTATCACAACATCACTACATTTAATCTCACTTCCTTGCTTTTCTTTCCTACAAATACAACTGAAAATCAAAAGCTTAAAACTTGATTAACATCTTTATATATTAGAAAGGGGAGTAATTATCTTTGAAAGCTAAAAATGGTTATATTCTTAAATATCTACTGTACTTCCCAGATATAAGTAACCCAGCAAGTGGATGAAAGCCCTCAACAGAGTGCAGGTGTCTGAAGTGACGATGTGGCTGACAGCTCGGAGGTGAGATAGCTCAGAGGTGCTGTACCTGAAACTAGAATTGAGTCAGATATTCTGTCTCCACTAGACCCTCCTCCACACCTTCTTGAACTCTCCGCTTGTAACAGGATTAAAGATTAAGCCACTCCTAACCTTTACACTTCCACATTCAGGTTTATTGTCAACACGGTATGTGATGCTTTCCTGGTGGCTAAGAGGTAAAGAATTCACCTGCCAGTGTGGGAGATGCTTGTTCGATCCCTTGTTCTGGAAGATCCCACCTGCCCCAGGACAACATGAGCCTGTGCCCATGACTACTGAGCCTGTGCTCTAGAGCCCAAGCATCACAGCTACAGAAGCACACGTGCCCTAGAGCCTATGCCCTGCACCAAGCGAAGCCACCACAATGAGAGGCCCGAGCACCACAACTAGAGGGGAGCCCCACTCACTGCAGCTAGAAAAAAGCCCACACAGCATCGGAGACCCAGCACAGCCGGAAATAAATAAAAATGTTTTTAAAACTAAAAGATAAGCTATGTGAAAAATTGTCTTTATCCCCAGAGACTGTAGTGGAATACCCTCACCTCACAGTCCAGTTTTCCCAGTTACCTGCTACTCCATGCCCACTCCCAACCGAAGGAACGGCAGCAAGGAATGTGATGTAGAGGAACACAGAGGATGAGTGAGGCAAGGAAACACCCACCCCAAATAAGTAAAAGAAGCTCCTGACCCCTAGCAGGACTATCAGAGGGCTAGCAGCATACTCATTCTCAGGGCAAATCCCTCTCCCTCAACCGCAACCTGCATTTGAAAGCCCTAAAAAGTGGATCATCTCCAGTCACCTCTGTTTTTAGGACCAAATTCGGCTTAAAAGGATCCATTTAGGAGTGTCCCCAGAACATGTGAAATTCAATCCCTTAATATGTGATACAACAGTCTAACACAGAAGTTGGCAAACTTTTTGCAAAGGGTCAGAGAGTAAATATTTCAGGCTTTGCAGGCCAAATAGCCTCTGTCATAACCATTCAACCCTATCATGAGTAGCCATAGACAGCAAGTAAATGAATGAACATGGCTTTGCTCCAATAAAACTATTTACAGAGAAGAGCTGGATTTAATCCTCAGATTATAGTTTGCCATCTCTGCTCTAAGAAATGATCAAGGACTGACTACATTCTACATAAAGGATCAGATTGTTTTCGCTCTTTGCCTTGATTTCTGACTTGGTTATCCAAACAATGTTCAAAATATCACGATCATTTCCTATGTCAGTCATGAAATTCTAAAACTCACTGATACCTGATTTCAAAATCCCATTCTCCTTCAACAAGAACTGTCACAACACTACCCAATAGTTCAATGATGATGCACAACTCCAAACAAAACAGATGTTTTCCCTACCAGAAAGGATGCCATGTACATACCCAATGAGTATGTTCTCTGGTATATTATCTTAAAATTTTATCTAGGTTATCCGTGAGACTCAAATGATTAATAACTCCTGATGGACAATGATAGATTCTTGGTTAACTAGCTCAAAGGTAAATTTATAATTCCTCAACTGATACAGAATAAACTTTAATGCTACATGTATAAATATCTATTTTAATAAGTTCTCCAGATTTGCACTTCTTAACACATAAAATTTCCTTTGCTAAATTTACATTCTAATTATGCTTTTCTAACTGGAGGCATGAAGCAAAGATTGTCGTATATATGAAACAGACACTTTGTAAAGAAATTTTAACAATAATTTTCATTGGCATACAGAAATAATTTTAATTAGACCAGTGATTCTCAATGAAGCTTGCCACAACAGGAATCACTGAGGAGCTTAAAACAGAAAGATGCCTGAGCTCCACCCACCAGAAATTCTGATGCAGTTGGCCACTATCTGAAGTGATTCTAAATGCTCAGCCTAGAAAACATTCATTTATTTAGACTCCACTGTTCTAGGTTAACATCTCTTCTCAGGTACAGAAATACGTAAACAAAATTTCTGCTAAGAAAATTTATTTAGGATATGATTCCATTTTTAATCTTACTGCAAAGAGGCAAATGATGCTAACCCAGTTACCAGTACCATAGCTTGTATGCAGAAAATATTTTCGCCCAATGCCCTAGTTTATCCATGAAGTGACAGCTTGGGTCTATCCACTTGCCATTAAAAAAAAAGCATGTTTTAAAAGCCACACATTAATAAAGTTAGCATTTTAAAACATCAATTTAAATTTGATAAAGAAAAATTAAAGCTCATGGAGTAAAACTATTTACTGACATATTTCTTATACTTTAATGCTAATACTTATTCTGCTACTAACAACATATGTGGTCTTTGACAAGTGTTCTAACTTCCATGAGATTATTTCCATACCTGTAAAGACAAAGATATAGTACATTTTTTTAAAGTTGTATTTTGGAACTCTGCCACCACATTTTAATACCACTGTTTTGTCCTGTCATATGAAACGACTCTCATGACTCAGCATATGGATGGACTCATGATTGTGATTACAGCAAAAAAAAAAAAAAAAAAAATCAAAGCAAAATCAGCAAAGGTTTTGAAAAAGTACATATGGCAAAGTCTGGGGGAACCTAGACGCAAACTTTCAAGGCCCATCTCCCAGTGGAGTTATACTGAATGTGCTAAATTAAATTCTCCCAAGAAGTTATGACAGCACACTGCCCACCGAGAAGCTTCCTAGAGACTCAGTACTCAGGGTACTAAATGAGAGATGTTGATATAGATAAGCACTGAAAACAAGGAGCCTAAAAACCTATCTGATATACTGATTTAACCTTAGATTTGGATAGGAGAAAGGGATACTAAGTAAATAACCTATCCCATCTGCCTAAATGAATCCCTAACCCCCTGACCTCCCAATATGCTAGATCCAAACTGTTTCACAGACAGGTTTCTTCAAAACTTCAAGGATCAGATGATTACAGTGTTATTTAAACTATTCCTGGGCACATGAGTTTTCTACTTCTTCTTATGAAGCCAATTTAACCCTGACATGAAGATGTGATCACATCACACGCTCAGAAATTAGTTAAAATGAAAAAAATCCTACATATAATATTGGAAAACAGAGTTAAGCAAAAGGAGCCATGACAAAGTTGGTCAATTCCAAGAAAGATATGAATATTAGCAAAAATAACAGTCATCAAAAGATTAAAGGAGAAAAAAATCATGTATTAGCTCAATAAAAGCTAAAATCCCTTTTAAACAATCATTAAGAAGTTTATTTTTAAAGTTTTAATTGAATAGGGATAAATGAGTACTTTCTTAACTTTATACACACACATCCTAACTAAAATAGATATGTGTGTTTAGTCACTCAGTCGTGTCTAACTCTTTGTGACCCCATGGACTGTAGCCCACCAGGCTCCTCTATCCATGGGACTCTCCAGATTAGAATACTGGAGTGGGTAGCCATTGCCTTCTCCAGGGATAACAGATATAAGAAACTATTAATAATAAAAATACTAGAAACATCCCTAGAAAGTTTGGAAATAAGACAAGGATATCTATTCACCATTATTAACATTTTTCAAAGGCAAAAGACAATGCAATTAAGAAAGTTAAAGGTAAATGGATTAGGAAACAAACAAGCAAAGTAATCACTATTTGCTGATAATCTCATTGCCTACATGAAAAAAATCCATGAGAATCAACTGAAAAAAATGTGAGAAAATAAGCAAGGTTCACTAAGGTGACCACATAAATTATTATAGCTGACCCCTGGACATGTGTTTAAACTGCATGAGTCCACTTATACTTGGATTTCAATAGAAATGCCACAGTACTACATGAGCCACAACTGCATGAGCCACAACAGAGGGATAGGAACAGAGGACACAGAGGACCCTCAGACATGGAAGGCTAACTGCATTTGAATTTTCAGCTGTGAGGAGGGTCGGCAACCCAACCATTGTATTGTTCAATAATCGACTGCATATGAAAATATATAGTACTCTTTCATGTCCAAAACAACTAGATAGAAAATATGAGACAACCAGATAGAAAATATGAGACAACCAGATAGAAAATATGAAGGGAAAGATCTGCGATCTATAACTGTAATATCTAGGAATAAACTCATAGAACATGTAAAGGAAGTTATAAAACTCTTCTGAGGCATTTAAGAGAAATAAATGAAAAGACACACAATGTTTGAAGATGTTGTAAAGATACCAATCATCTCTAAATCACCCTATAGAAAAGAATATTTGATATTTTCTTGTCCTTCATATTGTTAACAAAAACAAAGCTTTAGCAGCAAACAAATTTCACCAAAATGTTCTTGGTAGGGATACAGTTAAAAACAATAATTTGACAAATGGGCATACATATTAGTAAACTGAGAAGGAAAAATGAGAATTTTATATTTACAAGAGATTTTTAAAGCTGAGAGAATGTTCTAATTAATACACGAATTAAAAATAATGATCAGAACCACAATTGAGTTTTTAAAGTAAACTGGGGTAAAGCACTTAATCTGAAAGAATAAATATGTGATTTCACATATACTCTAAAAAAGAGAGCAGTGAAAGGAGGCCAGGGTACTGGATGAGAAAGCAAATCATAAATTAGAACAATTAAGCAATGTCATTGAGGCGAGGTGAGGTGAGGTGAAGTCACTCAGTCGTGTCCGACTCTTTGCGATCCCGTGGACTGTAGCCTACCAGGCTCTTCTGTCCATGGGCTTCTCCAGGCAAGAACACTGGAGTGGGTTGCCATTTCCTTCTCCAGGGGAATCTTCCCGACCCAGGGATCGAACCCAGGTCTCCCGCATTGGAGGCAGACGCTTTAACCTCTGAGCCACCAGGAAGAACATTAAAATGTTAAACATCAAATTTAAACATAAAATTAAACATTAAAACATTAGTCCAGAAATAAACCCAAATATACAGAGGTATTCAGTATCCTGGGAAAGACTGGAGGCAAAAGCAGAAGGGGGAACAGAGGATGAGACAGTTAGACAGCAGCACTGACTCAGTGGCCATGAATTTGAGCAAACTCAGGGAGATAGAAGAAGACAGAGGAGCCCTGCAAAGAGTCAGACACTGCTTAGCAAGTGAACGATACCAACAACAGACACAGTAGTGTGTGTGTAGCAAGAGAACAATACCAACAACAGACACAGTAGTGTGTGTATGTAGCAAGTGAACAATACCAACAACAGACACAGTTGTGTGTGTGTGTGTGTGTGTAGCAAGTGAATGATACCAACACCAAACACAGTAGTGTGTGTGTGTGTGTGTGTGTGTGTGTGTGTGGCAAGTGAACGATACCAACAACAGACACAGTAGTGTGTGTGTGTGTAGCAAGTGAACGATACCAACAACAGACACAGTAGTGTGTTTGTGTGTGTGTGTAGCAAGTAAATGATACTAACAACAGACACAGTAGTGTGTGTGTGTCTGTGTGTATGTGTAGCAAGTGAACGATACCAACAACAGACACAGTAGTGTGTGTGTGTGTGTGTGTTTAGCAAGTGAACGATACCAACAACAGACACAGTAGTGTGTGTGTGTAGCAAGTGAACAATACCAACAACAGACACAGTTGTGTGTGTGTGTATGTAGCAAGTGAACGATATCAACAATGGACATAGTAGTGCATGTGTGTGTGTGTAGCAAGTGAACGATACCAACAACAGACACAGGGTGTGTGTGTGTGTTCTGTAACAGTAAAAAAAAAAAACACCCTTAAATGCCCATTTAATGGGAACTGGATAAACAATGATAAGCCTGTATAATGGAATACTGTACCATGATTTTAAAAATAAAGTTAAATACCTTGCTGACATTGAAAAATCTAATATATGTTTACATCCAACAAGGCAAGCTGCAAAACAATAACAACCTTATTTTGTTAAACACATAAAAAGCACACACCAAATTGTTAACAACGGTTAACCCAATGGGTTAACCATTGGGCTATGGGGAAAATTTTACATAGCATAAAATCAATTTCTGTAATGTTTAAAATGTTAAAATTTTTATTATAACAAGCATGTTCTATTGTAATAAAACTATACACAAATATTTCAATAAATTTAGCCACTAAAATCACAAATTAAACTTTTTTTTTTTAATAAGACAGCAAGTGTTTTAATTTGCCACATCCAGTAGTACCTGACTTAGTGACTAAGACAGAATGGTCAACAGAAGGATTATATATTACACTACAAGTAAAAAAATAATTAACAATTTGAAGTCAAGGACAAAAAGTTCATTTACACTAAGATAGGTAAAAGTAATGAATATCAGATACCTGGGTAGCATAGCTTACTATAAACATCTTCACCTTAAAAGAGATTTCAGTATGACTTTTCTCAATTTACAGCATATTTTCTTGGATATAAACAAAGTGGTCTGAAATTTGCTCCTGTTGACAGTCCCAGAGTCTAAACTTGCTGATGTTCACAGGAATAGAGCAAGGGTAATCTATTCACTAGAACTGTTCCTTCAAGGTAAGAAGAAAGAGACGAGTAGAAAGGCAAGGGGAACAGAGACTTACTCTACGAGAGGAAATGGTACCATTCGTGATATCATAATCAATTACTAGTTGAGGGTTCTGAGACTTCATATGAATTCATTTACCAGGGATGGTGGTATAGAAACTATCGTATTTGGTGTGTGTGGTTCTTTCCTGGATTCAAACACATCAGAAATTAAAAAAAAAAAAACTGCTAAAGCTGCAGTATTAAAATTCTCAGGGTTATTGACTATTTATTACACAATAAAAAACCCACATGCATTTGTTCTCACCAAAATAGGAAACAACATCCATCAATAAAGCAAGAGCACCATATGTAGTTCACAATGTTGCAACGCTGTAGTTGTGAAAAAAACAAACTGACCTAAATATCAACTTCGTTACTTAAAGTCACTTCCAACAGAACTGTTTACAAAATTTCTTTAACAAAGGTTTACTATAATTTTTGAACTTAAAGGTTACTCTCAGAGTCTAATCAGGAAATAGACAAAGACCAAAGTTCCACCAGGTAGAGACGCCAAAGAGTCCTTGAACTGCTGTATAAATCTCCCTGGGAAGCCCTCTGTGCCCATGTATTTTTGACTGAAAGAACTTTATGAGAAAAGAGATCTGTTCTTTAATTGCAAAATATAAATGATTTTTCTCTTGAGGAAAGAGATGGTATTTACAAGCATATGGTTTAGCAATTTCTTTCTGCGCTTAGTACCCATGTGGTGTGTAATTTGAAGTAGTAATCCTTAAACTTTAAATTAATATCGCTTGGGGAGATAAATGATGTCCTGTCTGCATCTTAAAATACTCACAAAAAATCACATTCTCATTTCTTATGGGAAGGAGGCCCCACTTCTTTTGATATATACTCTACCCTTGTCATCCAACAGTCTGAATAAACAGGTGTAGACTAACAATCCTGGTAGGTGTAACCTTGATTCTGATATTCTGCAGAGCCATTTCTAAACCTTGCAGAAGAGCAGCAGCATCAGGCAGTAAAGTGCTACAGTAAGAAATATGACTGGAGTTCATGGGCATTTTCTTGTCTTGGGATTCTGGGAAAAATTAAATGGTTTTAACATACAGTCCAGCTCCAAATCACTCTATGATTTTATATGTTTGTAAATAAATATTTATAGATATTCTCAGCTTGGAACACTAAGGAACTGTATCATAAAATATTTGATGAGATCATTTTATGGAGAGTGTATGTAATTCCATTTACCAATTACCACACGTATTTACCACTTGTTTGCCAAAGGACAAACTAGTTTCTGGAGCTATATATAATTCATTCCACAAGAGATTTATTGAGCTCTCACTACAATATAGTGCTAGGTGATACAAACACAAAGATTAACAAAAGAAAGTTGCTACCTTTGAAGAACTCACTGTCCACTGAGGAAAGTAGGACCAGATGACAAGTAAAGTCAACACTAGAACTAGCCGTGAGTTTATGATCTGTGGAAAGTCAAAGACAGTTATCTTCCATAGGTACCGTACCAAAACATACACAAAAATTGTTACACTCTTGTATCAGAATAAGAGTTAATATTCAAATAATGAGCTAACTGCTCTCTAAAATGGGGCATTCACACCCTAGGGAGAGTGGAATACAAACCATAGAAATTGGGGGAAAACCTTAACACTTGCACGTGTGCTCAGTCACTTCAGTCGTGTCCACTCTTTGCGAGTCCATAGACTGTAGCCCACCAGGCTCCTCTGTCCAGGGATTCTCCAGGGAGGAACACTGGAGTGGGTCGTCATACCCTCTTCCAGGGAGCTTCCCAACCCAGGGACTGAACTCACATCTGCCTGCATCTCCTTCATTGCAGGCAGATTCTTTATCCACTAAGGCACCTGGGAAGCCCCTCTTAATACTTATACTGATATATATTTTTAACCTAGAAAAATGAGCTAAAAGGAATTGTCCTCCTTTGTTCAAGGGAAATATCAGGTTTGCCTGGGCCTGCTACTTGAATTTACCAAAAATTATATAGTTTAAGTTATTACTTACAAAATGACAAGAGAATTTTAAAAGGTTCCTACAAGGAAACCACTGATTGAAGATAATATAACATTGCCAACACAAGCAGACAACAAGAAAATAGCCATTATGACAACTCTACTCCTAGTAATCAGATTTTATAAGGTGACTCGTCCCCCAGTAAGTCCTAGAGAGCTAATACACAGTATAGTGAACACAGACAACAACGTTCTATTATAGTCAAACTTGCTAAGAAACTAAAGCTTAATTACTCTAACCACTAAAAAGAAATAATTACGTAACATGACAGAGGTCCTAATTATTGTATCATGGCAGTCATATTATAATAAATTAATGTAGCAAATCAACATGTTGTACATCCTGAATTTACAGTTATATGTCAAATATATTTCAATAAAAGTAACCATCAATTTTGAAATTAACAAGATCATTTGAAACATATTCTATTATTAACAACAAACTTTCATATTAAAGGCATTAAAATGACTTCAGACTATACTACAAAGCTACAGTAATCAAAACAGTACAGTACTGGGATAAAAACAGAAATATAGATCAATGAAACAGCATAGAAAGCCCAGAAATAAACCCATGCACCTAAGGTCAATTAATCTATGACAAAAGAGGCAAGAATATACAATGGAGAAAAGGTGGTCTCTTCAATAAGATAAGCAATGCTTGAAAAACTGGACAGTTACATGTAAAGAATGAAATTAGAAAATTCTCTAACATTATACACAAAAATATACTCAAAATTGATCAAAGACCTAAATGTTAAGGCTGGACACTGTACAACTCTTAGAGGAAAACATAGGCGGAATACTCTTTGACATAAATGGTAGCAATATCTTTTTTGATTCACCTTTCAGAGTAATGAAAATAAAAACAGAAACAAACAAATGGGACCTAATTAAACTTTATAGATTTTGCAGAGCAAAGGAAATCATAAACCAAAAGAGACAACCAACAGACTAGGAGAACATATCTGTAAACGAAGCAACCAACAAGGGATTAACCTCCAAACTATATAAGCAGCTCATGCAGCTCTTTGTCAAAAAACAACTCAATCTAAAAAAAGGACAGAAGAATAGGCATTTCTCCAAAGAAGACATGCAGATGGCCCAAGTACATGAAAAAGGTGTTCAACACCATTAATTTTTAGAGAAATGCAAATGAAAACTACAGTGAGGCATAACCTCACATCAGTCAGAATGACCATCATCAAAAAGTCTACAAACAATAAATGCTAGAGAGGGGGTAGAGAAAGAGAACCCTCCTACACTGTTGGTGGCAATGCAAATTGGTACAACCACCTTGGAGAACAGTACAGAGGTTCCTTAAAAATAAAGGAAAAGCTAAAAACAGAACTACCAAATGATCCAGCAATCCCACTATTGGGCATATATCTGGAGAAAACCATACTTTGGAAAGATACATGCATCCCAAAGTTCACTGAAACACTATTTTCAATAGTCAAGACATGGAAGCAACCACATGTCCATTGACAGAGGAATGGATAAAGAAGATGTGGCACATATATACAATGGAATATTATTCAGCCATAAAAAAGAACAAAAATAATGCCATTTGCCACAACATGGGTGGACCTAGAGATTTTCATACTAAGTGAGTAAGTCAGAGAAAGAATATCATCTGGTATCACTCATGTGGAATTTAATTTTTACAGATGAACCTATTTACAAAAAGACTTCCAGATTTTGAAAACAAACTTATGGTTATCAAAGCAGAAATGTGAGGGAGAAGGGATAAATTAGGAACTTGAGATTAACATATACACACTACTATACATAAAATAGATAACGAACAAGGACCTAGTGTATAGCACAGGGAACCCTACTCCATATTCTGTAACAATCTATAGGGTAAAGAATCTGAAAAATAATAAATACATGTAAATATACAGCTAAATCATTTTGCTGTACACCTGAAACTAACACAACATATAGTAAATCAAGTATTATATATATGTAAAATATATACATATATACATATGTACATAAAATATATACATGTGTACATATATACATATGTACATATGTATATATGTATATATTTTAAAGGCAGAAAATTAAAACAAAGTAACAATCTATTAAATAGTAACAAATTAACAATTTTGTAGTAGGGACACAGAAAGTTCAGTTCAGTTGCTCAGTCATGTCTGACTCTTTGTGACCCCATGAATTGCAGCATGCCAGGCCTCCCTGTCCATCACCAACTCCCAGAGTTCACTCAGACTCACATAGATGGAGTCAGTGATGCCATCCAGCCATCTCAGCCTCAGTCATCCCCTTTCCTCCTACCCCCAATCCCACCCAGCATCAGGGTCTTTTCCAATGAGTCAACTCCTCGCATGAGGTGGCCAAAGTATTGGAGTTTCAGCTTTAGCATCATTCCTTCCAGAGAACACCCAGGGCTGACTCCTTTAGAATGGACTGGTTTGGATCTCCTTGCAGTCCAAGGGACTCTCAAGAGTCTTCTCCAACATCACAATTCAAAAACATCAATTCTTCGGTGCTCAGCTTTCTTCACAGTCCAACTCTCACATCCATACATGACCACTGGAAAAACCAGAGCCTTGACTAGACGGACCTTTGTTGGCAAAGTAATGTTTCTGCTTTTCAATATGCTATCTAGGTTGGTCATAACTTTTCTTCCAAGGGACACAGAAAGTACTTCTTACATAATAACAATGGTTATTTATACCAAGTAGCTCAGTGGTTAACAAGAAAAAAATCTACCTGCAATGCAGGAGATATAGGTTCCATCCCTGGGTCAGGAAGATCCCTTAAAAAGGAAATGGCAATCTACTCCAGTATTCTTGCTGGGGAAATCCCAAGGACAGAGGAGCTTGGCTGGTTATAGTCAATGTGGTCACAAAAAAGTAGGACAGGACTGAACAACAAGAACAATAACAAATAATATTGAGGACTTAAGTATAAGCTAGGCAGAGTCCTTAGCATTTTACACACACCATCCTACCCAGTATTCAAACAAGTGGATTAAGCACATACTGTTCTTTTATTTAACAGGAAAAATTGAAGGACAAACAAGATTAGGCAACAAGTCCAAGGACACAGACAATAAATAGCATATTTAAATCAAAGTCTGTCAAAGTTCTGAACTTATTAGAGCTATGCTGTAGTAATACTGAAGAAGTCAGAAATGATTCTCTCTCTGACTACTAGACCTGCTAATTAGCTCCTCAGACTAGCAGTTTTTGAATTTTTTTTAAATACACTCTATTCAGACAGGTAAAATATGCTATGGTGTTAAAAAAAAAGGCAGTGTCATTTTTCAATCCAACTTTAACTACAATGTTTTAAAACTCTACTGAAAAATTACAGACCAAAAATATTAACACAAATATGCATCAATATACACTATAGTTAACTAGCTAAACAACTTGTAACAAATTAAATTGATAATGACAAAACTAAACAGTAACTTATAAGAACAGAAACAACTTGAAAAATACAACCAACTCAACAGTGATATGTATCTTTTCAAAAATATAAACTAATTGTAACTTATGCATGTTCACATGTGGAAAAGGAGTTCTATAATGCTGCTGCTGCTGCTAAGTCGCTTCAGTTGTGTCAGACTCTGTGCGACCCCATAGACGGCAGCCCACCAGGCTCCCCGTCCCTGGGATTCTCCAGGCAAGAACACTGGAGTGGGTTGCCATTGCCTTCTCCAAGGCATGAAAGTGAAAAGTGAAAGTGAAGTCGCTCAGTCTACAGACTGCTTAGGTTAGACTTCTTAGTAGAACACCAAATCAGAATCTTTTATGAACTCTTATATTATGCTAACATGGATTTATGAATGCCACATTGTGTATATTCTTAATGCTTCCCTTGTATGGTCATTAACAAGGTGCCAAAGGATATATAAATGAAAGACTATGAGATCTCCTGACATTTGCCAGTATTTTCTCATCAAGGCCTACCAGTGACCTTGGGCCCTATTTTAAGAAGCGTTTTCCTCGACTGCGCAATGCTCCTGGCTTAGTTTGGCAATGACATCTAATGCTGTGGTGGCTACGTGAAGCTACTCTATTATTCAATCACAAAATATCTGAGACTCCCAAAGCAAATATAGCCCCAATATATACAATAATTTGCAGTATTATTATTTTCTATTCAGTACTTCAGTTTCTCTAAATCCAGTCTCTAATTAAAACAGTCTTTCCCAAACAACTTCAAACAAAAGCATTCAAATCAGGTATCCTAAAACAAAACAAGTGACCCAAGTGAGTTTCATTCCATTAATATTATTATATTATAGTTCTGCAAATATTGAAGCTTGTTTCTTCTTTCTTCCCTACAGAGTACCTTCTTGAGTTTATGCTTCAGAAAGGGATTAAAGGTACAGAAACTCACCACCAGATTTTATTAACCTATTACCCAAAGACCTACGTTATTCAGTCACCAACCTACCCTCAGTCTCTCAGCTCTTGTTTCTGCCACTGTGTAACTCCCTATAAGACAACCCTCTGTAAGATAGAAATGACAAGTCACAGACTCCAACTGGCTATCATTTATAGATCTCAGAGTTTATATAATTATCCTTTTTGGGGTTATCAGTGTTACTGATCTCAAGTCTATTGAAAATTATATGAACTGTACACTAGGAACAGAAAAATATATGCACCAAGAGCCCCCCCACAAAAAGAAAAAGTCATGATGAGTACAGAGGTTATTAGTTGTAATAATATTTGAAAATACAGGACAGCCATTTCTTTTTAATTTCAGTGGCACCTTATGGGTCTGTAATATTCTTGCCCAGATTTAAATTATATGATATTTTCCTAATTAATAAAGGTTATTATAGCATGAACTCCCATTAAAGCAGTAGAATCATCAATTGCAACAATTTAATTTCCTTGTAGTGAAGCGACTGTGAACATTTGGATTATTGTCTGGGTAAAGGAAATTGGCTTTTCATTGTAGATGTTATAAAAATGTTCTGCTGTGCATACTTTGATGCAGTGTGTAAAACCCTGCTATCTTGGCTATCTTCTGAGAAAACTGAAATTAAAAAAAATCACCTGAGAAATCAGTCTACCTACAAATCTTGATTTACAAATTTATTTGCTGCCATTCTAGCACATAAACTAAAGGACATGTTCACAAATTATACTAGCCTTCCTTTTGCCCCCCTCCCAACATATAATCCCTTCCCTTTGGTTTTATGAGCATTGTCTTTGTTCCTCCAACATACCATTCTCTACTGCAATGAAAAGAAAGAATAAAACTCAGAGATAATCATCCTCATGTAGTCTAGTAGTTACTGTCTAAAATAAGACCCACTGACCCAAATCTATAGCTTAGGCCAAGTGAAAGTGAAAGTCACTCAGTCCTGTCCAACTCTTTGTGACCCCATGAACTATACAGTCCATGGAATTCTCCTGGCCATAATACTGGAGTGGGTAGCCATTCCCTTCTCCAGCAGACCTTCCCAACCCAGGGATTGAACCCAGGTCCCCCACATTGCAGGCGGATTCTCTGCCAGCTGAGCCACCAGGGAAGCCCTTCTACAGCCAAAGCCAAATTTATAGCATATACATAGAACAAGGGAATGAATAGCACATATCAAGAAAATGACTCATTTTAGGAACAAAAATTTTAGGCAGAGAGTTCAAGAAATCCACATTTCTTACAATTAGGGAAAAATGGACTTTTCCTGTAAAACTGTCATATTTTCATGATCCAAATTTAATCCCACCCCAGATCTTCCACAAACTCCCGTGAATATACAACCATGTGGCCTGCCTGTATGTGCACTCTTCTGGTGCACATGTAAACTCCACCCGGCTGTGGAAGAATAAAATGTATTAGAAGAGAATACTGCATGCTTCTCCCCTTCTGTCTCAGAACAAAAACTCTAAAGGGTAGTGGATAGGCTTTCTGTATTCTGTGCACTAATACCCCAAGATGCTATTGAATAATTGATGAGCTGATGATTAGACTGCTATTCTCAGTTCTGAACAATATTCATAGGCCAAATTTAATTCACATCTAATACTGAATTCTGCCTCTTTTATCGTCATCAAAATATGCATCAAGGCTGTTCTCTGTTTCTTAGAATTCCATCAGTTGATTCTTTACCTAAAGTCATAATCTTGGTATGTGACCAGCTCAACCACAGTACCAACTTGGGATGTCACTGACACAAATTCTCATAGCCCATCAAGAAAAGCTACCAGGACCATGCCTTTATAAGAGAAGCAAGCCTCCAATGTAGACATGTTTAGAAATATAATCAGAAATAATTATATTAACACAAGAGGAGGAGATGCTAGTTATACTTTATATAAATAGACTACTTTCTTATTGCTTTTCTAAGAGGAAAAAATAAACTGCAATTAATAAAACTTATAATATTAAGATGGAGTTCATTTAGTTTAATGCCATCATATTATCTGACAAACATAAAATGATCAAATGTAGCAGAAATCTTGCAATAGACAAATGCCTGCAATCTATTTCCTTCTCCAAGTTTATAAAAGAAGCTTATGTTTTACTTGGCTAACAGGGTGGCGTCAGCTGCTGATAAGGAACGTTCATAAAATACTTCCTTTGTTGTGCTATGCCTATGGGTAAATCTAAAGTAACTCATATGCCCTGTGGAGAAGGAGGGCTTTAAATAATGGAAGAAGGCAGCTTTTTAAGGATATTAAATGAAAGCTGTTCCATGTAGACAAGATGGCAAAGGTAAGAATCTCAGGGCACCATCAGAAAAGGTGAAACTGAAAAGGAAGTATACTTTGAGTAACAACAGAAAAGAAACAGAAACAGACAAACAGTATGGTAGAATCTTGCATTACAAAATCTGTCTAAACTAAGAGGCCTTCAAGGGAACACAGATCAGAGACTGGGACATAGTTCTGCTGGGTAAAATCTGGGCAAATCATTTCAAGTTTCTGAGATTCATCTTCTATCTTAGAAAAGGGGTGGATGGAGTTAGGCCACATTCTGTGGTCCCTTCAAGTTCTAAATCTCTATGTAACTAAATCATATATGTAGGATCAGTGACCTCATGTGACTGCTGGAAGTATAACTGGTTCAGCTTTTAGAGGTTAGCTTAGCACAACTGGTCAAATTTTAAAACATATATTTCCTATAATCCAGCAACTGTGCTTCTAGAATATTTAATTCAGCATTGCTTGCAATAGCAGACAGGTGAGGGGAAGGGTGATAAATTGCAGTGCATTCATACAATACAGCCCTTAAGAAGAAGGGAACAGATCAAAAGTTCTGACCGGAGCTCCATAACAGTAAGTAAAGAGGACAGGCTTTAGTTCAATAGGATTCAACTTCATAAACATATGTAAGTGTATGAATACATTTAAGAAGGCACTTAAATATCTACTGAATGAATTAAATAGACATATTGGAGAAAAGAACTGCAAGGCCACACACCAACTATTAACAGCAGTAAGTAACCTCCCAAGAGGGGGTGGGAGTTAGGGGATGGAAGGGAATAAATGGGAAGGTTTATGTTTAAACTCAATGCACTTCTGAAGAGTAGCTTTTTTTTTTTTTTAATTGGAGTATAACAGCTTTACATTGTTGTGGTATTTCCTTATTTAAAATAAGAATCAATTTACCTTTTATTTAAATATTTCAAAAATTTTAAGAAGTGGAACCTTTAAAAACTGATGAAATATCTGTTTATCTAAAGGAAGCCTCCTCCCTCCCCCCACCACCAAACAAAAGGATGAAAACACTGATAGAGATGATCTCTGACCTGCTATACTTTTCTGAGAGGTAACCTGAGAAGAAAAGAGCAACAGATTTTTAGTAAATAAGGGATTCTTAATAGCTAAAATAAGTCAAAACAAAATCCTGGAGGGCAGTGACTAGGTCTTTCTCACATCCCACAAAGACAGTATTCAACAAACAAATATCACACTGGAATGAAATGATCCAAGCACAGACTGGAGACACAAACTTGGGACTCCATGTCGCTCTCAGGAGCTGATTATAAAAATACATGTGCTCATCTTAAAAATCTCTCTCAACAGTCTACAACCAAATGTTTTCATTAAGACGTTCTGGCCCCCTCTAATATTCAACAGGTGTTTGGTTTCCAAATTTCCACTAGGCTCATCAAGGCTATATTCCTGTATCATACTTTGCATGATGTTTCTCATATTTTTCAAGTATTTTAAAACTTAAAACACAATTATTATGCAGCACCTTTCTTGGTGTTCTCTTCCTAAGCGTCTTGTGATTTATGGTTTTTCTATTGTAAACTCTATAGATACTTCAAGAATGTAAACAAGCATTAACAACAGTATAGTCCTGAAAGTTAACATTCTGGTAAAAAATCTTTGCTATATCACTATTTTATTTTTCAATCCACAAAAACGTAGAACACCAGCTGACGTGCTTTTTAGTGCACAAGTCTGCATTCTCAGAACAGAGGAAGGATAGGACTGTTCTTTCTACATACCAATATTATTTAGCTTGTTGGGATAAGCCTGTGTTGCTTCTTCTAAGGGGAAGGACTGAGGGAAGCAAGTGTTTAAGAATGAAAAGTTCACAAAGGAAATGATTCACACAGCTCAGTTCCAGGTCTATTTGCTTCTCAGCTAATATTTAACTCAACAAGCAATTGGGTGTAGCCTAGCTACAGGGTGAAGAGAGTAACAGGTGATGAGCATTACCCATAAATACAAACTTGAAGAGCTAATTGCTTTTCTCCTCTGCTGTAACACCTGTAACTTAAAGCGATCACACAGCAAGTCATCACTAGTTTGTTCTCCAATCTTACCCCTTTCACAATTAACAGAAAATGACATTCCAAAAACAAGTAATGTATAAGTTTTAGAATTCTTAAGTGTTTCTCACAGAAACAACATTCCAACATCTGATGGCCAGTCACAAATGCATCTTTATTCCCAAAAGTACTTAAGGATCAGCCCACTATGGAAACTACCCATAACACTATACAAAAATGCTGAGTCTCAATGTGGGAAGAAAAAAAAAGATACCTCATTTAGCTTCAGGGCGATAGGAGAGAAAATTCTTCTCCCCTAGCCCGTGCTTGCTGGATAAGACCCAGGAATTACCACTCTGCCTTCTTCATTGGTTTCATCTGCAGATTTTTCATCAGGTTCTCCCTCTCTCCACTCAGCATGACAGAATTTTCATGCACTCTCCTGCCCCTTTGGAGTTGCACTAGCCAAAATGGTACCTAGTCACTGAACCCTTGAATTCATGGCTAGTCCAAGCTGAGACATGCTATAAAATAAACACTGTATTTCAAGGACTTATGAAAACATCTTACTTATTTTTTCACACTGAGATGTTGAAATGACAATACTTTAGATATACTGGGCTTAATAAACATATCTCTAAATTAATTTGACCTGTTTTTCTTTCCTTCATCATGACTATTAAAAAGTTTCAGTCACAAACATAGCTTGCATTTGTAGCTCCCATCATGTTTCTCCTGACAGAACTGCTTATAAATTGTATTAGAAAGGGAGTAAAAAGTATCCAAAGTCACACTGCCCGAATTCAAATCTTGGCACCAGTTATACTTATTACTGTATAATCCTTGACACAGTGGGTTTCTAAGCCTTCTTTTTCTAAGCCTCCATGTTTTCTTCTATAAAATGTGGTAGTACTAAAGTACTATATCTTACAGGACTGCTGGTAGAATTAAGTAAGATAAAACAATTACTATGGTGCCTGACACATAATAAATGTTCAGTATTAACCACTATTATCACTCCACTATACTATTATTATTATTTGCTAATACATGAGGGGGAAAAAGACAAGTGGATAAAAAAATGGAAAGAGGGCACAAACACAGTCCAGAGAGAATTTCATGTTTCTCTTCCAAAGACATAGCACCCATGGAGACCCACACTACTCAGTGGCAGCATCTGAATATTTCCAGTACACTTTCTTCCACATGAATATGTCAGAGGACATGGAAACACACAGTTAAACGGGCATGGCCACTACTGCAGCAATTTGATGAAGCTTAGCTTGGACACCGGGAGACAGATTTGCTAACAAGGTAGCAGCCAAGTATACTCCTTGGCTACTGGTAACCTCACTCGTAAATAAGAAAGGGTTAAAGTTCTCTGAAGTCTGTTCCAACTACTGAACACTTCTCTCTTTCCAAAATGGTTGCAGAGCAAAGCCAGCTACATTAGAAGTCCAGACCACCACATAAACACCCATCTTAAGCACAGACGCTGCCTTACCACCACTTGTCCAGCCTATAGTGAAAACCAGGGATTTGGAATTGTTGGCTCTTCTGGGATTTCATTGTCTTCTCTCATACAACCAAGCTTTTACTACTGGAAATTCTTATATTCTCATCTGGCTAAATTTGCCTGCTCTTTCAAGGTTCAGGAACAGATCTCACACCCTTCAGCAACAGGCTCCACTGATACTGCCAATCTTCGTCAGGTGTATCTCTTATGTGCTTTGAAATCAGCTTGTTTTCCTACATTACTGCCCCATCAACAGCATCCAGTGATCTTGTTAGTGATTTGTCTTATTAGTAAGCAAACTTCCAGAGAGTAATAACGAATTCATGCAACAAATACTGAATTAATGTTAGTCCTCTTTACATTCCCGGTAACTAATACAGTTTCTAGCATATTTAAGCCCTCAAAATAAACACAAAAAGTCCATATAGATATTAACATCTCTCTTCCCTGAATTCCAGATCTCAACATCCCACTGCCTAGTTTCTCTCTCTACTTGGTTACATCAAAAGTACTTCAAAATTCACTTTGTCCTCCCTAACATCTCTCTGCCACTAAAAACCTGCCCTACAATGTTCCCCAGCTCTGTGAACCCAATTATGGAAACCAGAATGACATTGACTTCAACCTTACCTCCCATACCTAATTTATCAGGAAGCCTTTTAATTTTACCTCCTAAATGAGCTCTCAAACTCATTCACTTCTTGGCAACTTCATTCTAGTCCACACCACCCCTGCCTCTCACTCAGACCATCTTTCTAACCCATCTCTCTGTTTTCACTCCAAACTGTCTCCATACAGCAACCAGACTGAGTGTCACGTTCTAAAACTGATTATGAACTCTTTCCCTCAGCCGCTCCATGACTCTCATCCCCACTTAAATACCTTCAGTGGCTTCCCAAGCCTCTTAACACAAGAGAAGGAAAAACACTTAACTAGGCCTTGGAGGCTTGTGGAGTCTGGCTCCTTGTGACTCCACAGTCATTTCCCTAATGTTCCTTGGCACATGATAAGCTCCCTCAGGCCAGAGGGCTTTGGCATAGTTATAGTCAATCCTGTAATCAGGCAACCTTATATGAGACACTCCAGTCAACTGGAGAGGTTCTCCTGCTAGCTTTGAAGAAGTTGTCAGGTTGTGAGAGGGCCCTGTAGTTAAGACCTGAAAGTGGCCTCTAGGAGCTGAGAGGGACCCCCAGCAGACAGCCAGTAAGAAAATGAGAACCTCAGTCATTCTGCTAAATACCAAAGAGCCTGGTGGAGGACCCCCAAATCTCAGATGAGACCACAGCCCTTGCAGTCCCCTCAAATTCAGCCTGGTAAGACCCAGAGCAGAGAATATAGCTATCCCATGCCTGGACTCCTGATCTACAGAAATTATCATGAGGGGCTGCAGTTTCAAGCTCTAAGTTTGTGGCACATCAATAGAAAACTAATGCAGTGGCCATCAACCCTATCAGACTCAACACCCACTTTTTATAACAAAAATTTTGCTATATTGCCTACTGTTCTATAATAAAATTCATAGATTGAGAACCTACTAGTTACTTATAAAAAATACATTAGCTATAAGGGAGAGATTTTTAAATAATTTATAATAAAATAATATGCATTTCAACAAAATTAGAAAACCAAACTGTCTCTATAAATTTTCATAATGCCTTCTGAGGAGAGAGTCCATAACCATAGCTTCTGCTTGCCAGTACACTGTATCTAGAACACACTGACTCAAAATTAGAATATTCAATCTTAAAATGCTTACTACTTGCTAATTTTGTTTCTTTACACATCATGTTGTAAAGGATGTCTTTGAAAATCACAGTAGCATAATATTGTTGTTCTAACCTTTTCCCAAAATGGACTTAAGAAGGTTTGAAAGCCTCATAATTTCCATTTATCCCTCCTCCTTCTCAATTATTTAGTACTCACTGGGCACGTGATACTGTTATTTGAAATTAATTTTCACACTTAAATAGACTTTTAAAGCTTCTAATTAATTTCCCAACTCTCGTTTTTAGATGTGAACAGAGAATCACCATCATCTAGCGGCTCATTATACACACTATAAAATATTTCACCCCAGCTGTGAAGCTGGCCATAGTAAATACATTTTGTTGCCTTAATCAAGATTTATGATAACATAATAATGTAATTTTTAAAGGCCACATGCCAAAGTACTCTCTAAATTAATAAAAATACTTAGTACTTAACCTATAACACACTTTAAAATCATCACACAGTCTCGCAGGTAGCTCTGTGCCTCTGCGCCCAGGGCTAGTAACAACTGATGGAGAGCCTGTCACCGAGCCCATTTACTTGATTTATTTTTACAGTAGCCTTCTAAGGCCACATACATAATGGGTATACACTGTGTGATGGGAAAATAAATTATTTAGTCTGGACAACCGGACAGTGTTACCACTAAGTTATTAATTCACTGAGAGGGGAAATACCCTGAATAGCCTTTTTTTCATACCCAATAGCAACACTATTTAGTAACTATTTACAGATTCCCAGGAGCCTAGAGCTAGAAAGGACTTAAGGATCATAACCATGGTTTTTACAAATGAGGAAACTGAGAAAACTGTCCAAGCTTACAGCCATCAGTGGCAGAAACTAGGATAAGGTAAGGGGAAATAAGGCTATGGGTTCTAAATCTCCTCAACCAGAAAATGGGGATAACCACAACCCTGGTAGGGTGGTTATGAAGATGCAGTGAAATAATATAAAACACATGAAAGATACAGTATATGCTTGACACGTAATACCCCATAATTTTTCTTGCCCTGGGTTTCCTCCACTAATTTGCCCTCTCACATTTTTTTATTTTTCTTAACCAAAACATCATTTAGGATGATGTACATTTGGCGATGATCTTCTGACAGGTATACTGCTGCTGCTGCTAAGTCGCTTCAGTCACGTCCAACTCTGTGCAACCCCATAGACGGCAGCCTACCAGGCTCCCTGTCCCTGGGATTCTCCAGGCAAGAACACTGGAGTAGGTTGCCCTGAGCCGTGTCTGACTCTTAGTTACCCTATGGACTGCAGCCCACCAGGCTCCTCCGTCCATGGGATTTTCCAGGCAAGAGTACTGGAGTGGGGTGCCATTGCCTTCTCCGAGGTATACTGCATTGATATACAAATTAGAGCAAACTATATATTTCATTCAGGAACAGAAGGACTCACTAGGAGGCTGCAGAGGAAGCAGCTGACTCCAAGCCTCAGGAGTTAAGCCAATACCCCTCAACGGTTTAAAATACTTTCAGCTTGCTGGACTGAGCCCATATCAACTTAGCGAAGGTGGAGAGCATATAGGCCAGTTTTTTTGAAAATTATTTATCTCTTTGGTTGTGCTGGGTCTTCACTGCTGCCAGCTGCGGTGAGCAGGCGCTCCTCTCTGGTCGTGGTGCACGGGCTGCTCGCTGTGGTGGCTTCTCCTGGGGGCGGAGCACAGGCCCTGGGCACTTGGGCTTCAGTAGTGGTGGTGCACAGGTTTTAGCTGCCTGCAGCATGTGGAATCTCCCCAGAACAGGGGTCAAACCCATATCTACTGCACTGGCAGGTGGATTCCCATCTACGGCACCACCAGGGAAATCTTATGTCAGTTTTTCAATACTGTACTTTACACATAGTTTCTAATTCCTTTTCCAGTGTTTACTCAACTTTTCATAAGATTATCTTTACCCGCAGTCACCTCTTTCTAACCTGCAATTCACTCCTGAATCCACTGAAGTCTCACTATCAGCCCACTGCTCCACTGAAACCGTTCTTATCAAAGCCATTAATAACCTCTTAATTGGAATAGATTCCAGCTATGTTAGAAATAAAGCTAATAAGACACAAAATTTTTAAAATATCCAGCAGTGGGCAGGGGATACTGTCCTGGTCTGGGACACAATGGTGCCAGCTCAGTTCTGGATGATACAGATGGGTCACCTTGCTACCTACAACCTATGCCCATGGGGCCTGGGCCTCCCCCAAGCAGCAGCCCCCATGCTTCCCGTAGGGCAATTCATAAGCTGGAAGGCCAGGAAGGGCTTCTGAAAATCAAATGGCTACTGTATGGACTTCCTTGGTGGTCCAGTGGCTAAGGCTCCATGCTCCCAATGCAGGGGGCCTGGGTTCAATCCCTGCTCAAGGAATTAGATTCCACATGCCACAACTAAGTTGCAGCATAGTCAAATAAATAAATTAACTAAAAAAAGAAATTGAGGGGGAAAAAAAAGAAAAATCAACGAAACTTAATTTATAAAACCTTGCTTCACATTTCAAAAACTACCTTTTCTCCAAAGCATCCTTCCAGAAAATATGGTGAATATACAAGTCAGAAACACTACAGCACATGCTACAACAAAGGTAATCAATTTCAGCTGAGAAAACGACTTCATATGATAGATTCATGGTTGTTTCAAAACATGTCTACAAACTTTTTACATCCTCCCCAAAACGGTGGAGCCTAAAAGGCTTTCCTTGAATGTGGGTTGGACTCAGTGACCCACTTACAACAAAGAGAATGTTGTGGCAGTGTGTCAAGATAGGGTATATAAGGCATGTGGTTTCCTCTTGTATCACTTACTCTGGGTAAAGCCAGATAACATGCTGTGAGGATAATCAAGCAGCCCTACAAAGACCTGAGGCTGCAGCCATCATGGAGGCAGATCCTCCAGCCCCATTCAAGTCTTTAGATGACCTGTCACAGAATGTCTACAATTGCGTAAGAATCCACCCTGCTAAATTTCTCACCCAAAGGTACTGTTAGATAAGAAATATTTGTCATTTTAAGCTGTTAAATTTAGAGGTAATTTGTTACATGTCATGTTCAGTAGCTTCAGTCCTGTCCAACTGTGCAACCCCAGGCTCCTCTCTCCATGGAACTTTTCAGGCACGAATACTTGGGATTTTTCAGGCACAAATACTGGCATGTATTGCCGTTTCCTCCTCCTCTGGGCCTTCCAGACCCAGGGATCAAACCTGCATCTCCTGTACTGCAGGCAGATTCTTTACAGCTGAGCCACCAGGGAAGCCCCAATTTGTCACATAGCAATAGATAACAAATACAGGGTTTTTATCCATTTTTATAATTTTATTTTATAGGTTTATTATGAAATTAGTGGAAATCAACTGTGCTTTACAAAGATAATTATAGTCACTATTTCCAGGAATGTATAAAATTGGACTCAAAAGGTATCAGAATAAGAACATCAAACCAGAAGTAGAATATATACACAAGTATCTAGCTTGTAAATAGATTTAAAAATAAACACTTGAGTGGGTGAAAGGAATAAGTGGTGTGGAAAGAAAGATGATGAGCTGAGAAATTTCAGTTTGGGGTGAAGCACCAAGACATTTTTCACTAAGTGATAAAAAGGAGTTCTGAATTTACTTTAAATGTCATTAGCTTGGAAAAGTACAACTCTTCCACCAGAAGACTGCACTTATGCACAGAGAACGGGAAATCTGAATGTTTATGTAAAATACCCTGTCAGTCAACCAAAAACTTTTGGGTCAAATATAGCAGGTCTTCACAGGAAAATCCGCATGGGGGCCTTTAATTGTCTACCTCATTTTCTTCTCCATTTCTAACAATATTATCAAATTGCTTCAATCATTCAGGCAGTTATTAAAAGTCTTACTTCTCAAACAACTTCCCCCAAATCAGCAGACACAAGGTTGGATTTCTTCATCTAGATATTTCCTGTTAGCGTCCACATTGATGGCGCTGAAGAGCGCGGCTGTGGAGACCAAGCATGGGGCTGCAGACTTGTCCCACCTCACTGGTAACAAACACAGGCAAACTGTTCTTCCCATTCTGAAACTCAGCTGCCTAATTAATAAAATGAGGATAATATCCAATTATGAGTAGAAAAGGCCTAGCATAATGCAGCCACTTGATAAACAGTGGCTAATTGTTTTTGCTTATATGCACTATATTTCCAACGGAGAAGGCAATGGCACCCCCACTCCAGTACTCTTGCCTGGAAAATCCCATGGATGAAGGAGCCTGGTGGCTACAGTCCATGGGGTTGTGAAGAGTCGGACACCACTGAGCGACTTTACTTTCACTTTTCTATTTCATGCACTGGAGAAGGAAATGGCAACCCACTCCAGTGTTCTTGCCTGGAGAATCCCAGGGACGGGGGGAGCCTAGTGGGTTGCCATCTATGGGGTCGCACAGAGTCAGATGCGACTGAAGTGACTTAGCAGCAGCAGAAGCAACTATATTTCCAAACCAAGAAAACAAGGACACAGACTGCCAGAATATTTCCTCTATCACATAAAGACCCAAAGGTAGCCCAGGAGATTAAAGAGGATTTATGACACACTATAATTTCTGGAATATTATAAAAGCTTACAAGCTGAAATCAAAACTGAACACTCGCATGTTCAAATATTAGAGAACCTAGACTGTGATCAATATTTATATAACATATCATATTCTATTTTGTTTTTCAGTCACTTAGTTGTGTCCGACTCTTTGCAACCCCCATAGACTGTAGCCTACCAGGCTCCTCCATCCATGGGATTTTCCAGGCAAGAATACTGAAGTGGATTACCATTTCCTTCTCCAGGAGATCTTCCTGACCCAGGGACTGAACCCAGGTCTCCCACATTGTAGGCAGACACTTTACCATCTGAGCCACCAGGGAGGTACAGGGAGCTTGCTTAATTTAAACCCATGTCCATTGAGTCGATGATACTATCCAGCCATCTCATCCTCTGTCGTCCCCTTCTCCTCATATCTTCAGTCTTTCCCAGCATCAGAGTCTTTTCCAATGAGTCAGTTCTCCCATCTAGTGGCCAAAGTATTGGAGTTTCAGCTTCAACATCAGTCCTTCCAATGAACAACCAGGACTGATCTCCATTAGGATGGACTGGTTGGATCTCTTGCTGTCCAAGGACTCTTAAAGAGTCTTCTCCAAAACCACGGTTCAAAAGCATCAATTCTCTAGCACTCAGCCTTCTTTGTGGTCCAACTCTCACACCCATACATGACTACTGGAAAAGCTGAAGAAAATAGACAGACCTTTGTTGGCAAAGTAATGTCTCTCCTTTTTAATATACTGTCTAGGTTTGTCACTGTTTTTCTTCTAATGAACGCCTTTTAAATTTCATGGCTGCAATCACCATCTACAGTGATTTTGGAGTCCAAGAAAATAAGTCTGTCACTGTTTCCACTGTTTCCCCCATCTATTTGCCATGAAGTGATGGGACTGACAAGGCTTCTTTCTGTGGCTCAACTGGTAAAGAATCTGCTTGTAATCTGGGAGACCTGAGTTCGATCCCTGGGTTGGGAAGATCCCCTGGAGAAAGGAAAGGCTACCTACTCCAGTTTTCTGGCCTAGAGAATTGTATGGATTGTATAGTCCATGGGGTCTCAAAGAGTTGGACACAATTGAGCAACCATCACTCACTTGATGGGATTGAATGCCACTAGTCATTTTTTGAATGTTGAGTTTCAAGCCAGCTTTTTTTTCCTCTTTCACTTTCATTTTTTTCACTTTCACTTTTTTTCCTCTTTCACTTTAAGAATCTCTAGTTCCTCTTCACTTTCTGCCATTAGCATGGTATCATCTGCATATCCAAGGTTATTGATATTTCTCCCAGCAATCTTGACTCCAGCTTGTGCTTCATCCAGCCTGACATTTCGCATGATGTACTCTGCATATAAGTTAAATAAGCAGTGTGACAACCAGCCTTGACGTACTCCTTACCCAATTTTGAACCAGTCTGTTGTTCCACGTCTGGTTCTAACTGTTCCTTCTTGACCTGCATACAGGTCTCTCAGGAGACAGGTAAGGTGGTCTGGTAGTCCCATCTCTCAAAATTTTTCACAGTTTGTTGTAATCCACACAGTCAAAGGCTTTAGCATAGTCAGTGAAGCAGATGTTTTTCTGGTGTTCTCTTGCTTTTTCAATGATCCAACGGACATTGGCAATTTGATCTCTGGTTCTTCTGCCTTTTCTAAATTTAGCTTGAACATCTGGAATTCTCAGTTCATGAACCGAGAGAAATGTTTTTCTCCTCTACCAAATTATATATTATTTGATTGCTTTAAAAATTTTTCTGGACTTCCCAGGTGGCACAGTGGATAAGAATCTGCCTGCCAATGCAGGGGGACACAGGTTCAATCCCTGCTCTGGGAAAATTCCATATGCCGCAGAGCAACCAATCCCAAGCACCACAGCACTGAGCCAGCACTCAAGAGCCCAAGAGCCACAACTAATGAGACCCTGTGCCAAAACCACTTAAGTCTGCATGCCCTAGAGCCTGTATGCTGCAACTACTACTACTGAAGCCCCTGCACCTAGAGCCCATGCTCCACAACAAGAGAGGCCACCACAATGAGAAGCCAGCATACTACAATACAGTAGTAGAGAAAGCCTGCACAAAGCAATGAAATCCAGTGCAGCCAAAAATAAAAATAAATAAAATTTTAAAAATGTTCTGTGTATCTCTGTATTCTCTCATGGCTCTAGCATACATACATAGGGCTGAAAAAATTTATCTTCAAGTCCTCAATGTCTACTCATATTAATATTTGCTGTTATTCAGTCACTCAGTCATGTCCAACTCTTTGCAATCCCATGGACTGCAGCATGCCAGGCTTCCCTGTCCTTCACTATCTCCTGGAGTTTGCTCAAACTCATGTCCATTGAGCCGGTGATGCCATCCAACCATCTCATCCTCTGTCAGCCCCTTCTCCTTTTGCCCTCAATCTTTCCCAGCATTGGGGTCTTTTCCAATGAGTCAGCTCTTCGCATCAGGTAGCAAAAGTATTGGAGTTTCTGCTTCAGCATCAGTTCTTCCAATGAATATTCTTAATATCTACTCATAACAATATAATCTTAAGCTTGTAAAATTCAGGCATAAGACCTTCCTTTCACAAAGGTGTATATCATGCCCTGACAAGTCGCTTCAGTCATGTCAGACTCTTTGTGACCCTGTGGACCGTAGCCTGCCAGGCTTGTCTGTCCATGGGATTCTCCAGGAAAGAATACTGGAGTGGGTTGCCATTTCCTCCTCCAGGGGTTCTTCCCAACTAAGGGATCAAACCCGAGTCTCCCACATTGCAGGCAGATACTTTACCGGTGAGCCACCAGATCCCTAACTAAAGCCAGTGTTGGATAAACAGAGCAATTAGCATTTCTCTATGTGCAGCACTCTGCACAGTCTCTGGCAGATAGTACATACTTAATGAACGAATGTTAGTAGAAAGAATAAATTGAGTGAACAAGAGCCAAATGAAGCATGCTGAGTACAATTTAACTCCTGAAATCTCTTTTCAATGTGTTTATATCTTTGCACAACTATTGTCTGACTTCCTTACATAGCAGCTTTCATTCCAATCCCAAAGAAGGGCAATGTCAAAGAATGTTCAAACTACCATACAATTGCACTCATTTCACAGGCTAGCACGGTAATGCTCAAAATCCTTCGACTTCACTTTCACTTTTCACTTTCATGCATTGGAGAAGGAAATGGCAACCCACTCCAGTGTTCTTGCCTGGAGAATCCCAGGAACAGGGGAGCCTGGTGGGCTGCCGTCTCTGGGGTTGCACAGAGTCGGACACGACTGAAGTGACTTAGCAGCAGCAGGATTCAATAGTATGTGAACTGAGAACTTCCAGATGTATAAGCTAGATTTAGAAAACATAGAGGAACCAGAGATCAAATTGCCAACATATGTTGGATCACAGAAAAAACAAGCGCACTCCAGAAAAACATCTACTTCTGCCTCATTGACTATGTTAAAGCCTTTGACTGTGTGGATCACAATAAACTCTAGAAAATTAATAAAGAGATGGAAATACCAGACCATCTTACCTGCTTCCTGAGAAACCTGTATGCAGATCAAGAACCAACAGTTAGAACCACATATGGAATAACGGACTGGTTTGAAATTAGGAAAGTAGTATAGCAAGGCTGTATATTGTCACCCTGCATATTTAACTTCTGTGCAGAGTACACCTGTATGCAGGTCAAGCAACAGTTAGAACCAGACATGGGACAATGAACTGGTTCAAAATTGGGGAAGGAGTACATCAAGGCTGTATATTGTCACCCTGCTTATTTAACTTATATGCAGAGTACATCATGCAAAAACACCAGGCTGGATAAAGCACAAGCTGGAATCAAGATTGCCAGGAGAAATATCAATAACCTCAGATATGCAGATGACACCATGCTAATGGCAGAAAGTGAAGAGGAACTAAAGAGCCTCTTGATGAAAGCGAAAGAGGAGAGTGAAAAAGCTGGCTTTAAACTCAATATTAAAAAAATGAAGATCATGGCATCCGGTCTCATCACTTCATGGCAAATAGATGGGGAAACAATGGAAACAGTGACAGACTTTATTTTCTTGGGCTAAAAATCATTATGAATGGTGAGTGCAGCCATGAAAATAAAAGACGCTTGCGCCTTGGAAGAAAAGCAATAACAAACCTAGACAACATAGTCAAAAGCAGAGACATCATATTGCCAACAAAATTCCATATAGCCAATGCTATATTTTTTCCAGTAGTCATGTACAGATGTGAGAGTTGGACCATAAAGAAGGCTGAGCACTGAAGAACTGATGCTTTCGAATTGTGGTGTTGGAGGAGACTCTTGAGAGTCTCTTGGACAGCAAGGAGATCAAACCAGTCAATCAAAGGAAATCTACCCTGAATATTCGAAGTACTGCTGCTAAAGCTCCAATACTTTGGCCACCTCATGCAAAGAGCTGAGTCACTAGAAAAGACCATGATGCTGGAAAAGATTGCAGGCAGAAGGAGAAGGGGACAACAGAGGATAAGATGGCTAGACGCCATCACCAACTCAATGGACATGAGTTTGAGGAAACTCCGGGAGATGGAGGAGGACAGGGAGGCCTGGCATAGTATAGCTCCTGAGGTCGCAGAGTTGGACACAAGTGAGCAACTGAACGACAACAGCAATACAGAAGAACTCCCTCATAACTTCCTATTATAGATGTAGGACTAACATCTATGATATTAGCACTAACATTTGTGCTATATGTAAGAGACATGTAAGACCCAAAGTACATCAGCAGAGAAGAAAGAAGTCCTTATGTTCCTGTTCCCCTCCATCCACATTCTCGTGATTTTATCTCATTCTGTTTCTTTCCTTTGAGTTTTGCCCATTTTGCCCATCCTCTTGTAAACATCCCAGGTATTCTATAAACCTTCGAAGTACCTAATAAAAGATACAGATTGTAATCTTGGCATTTTTTTTAAAACAGAATGTTCAGACTTTTTAAAATAAAATTTTTATTTTGTATTGGGGTATAGCTGATTAACAATGTTGTCATAGTTTCAGGTCAACAGCGATGGGAGCTCAGTCGTACATATCTTGTATCCATTCTCCCCCAAACTTCCCTCCCCTCCAGGATGCCCCATAACATTGCGCAGAGTCTTGACACTTGTTATTGACAATTATTTTGCTAACTGGGCTCTCTGACATTTGAAAGAGGGTGGGGGCATCTAATTCAGAGTCAAAAGCACCTAGTTATGCCTCATCTATCTGAAATAAATTTTCTGCAGTTATTGTGTTTATGTGTGTCTATAAAATTAGAAACAGTATCTTCTCAGTGAAACTGCAGAGATATAAGAGGATGAAGGAATGTTAGTACTTGCAATCACCCATAAGGACATTGTTAAGAAGTTTCAAAGGTTTGTTCAAACAATGTTATGTGCCAAGCATTATACCAAACTCTGGATGAAACAGAAATAAGAATGAGTTGCAGTTCATGGAACTGGAAAGCAGAATAGTGGTTCTCCAGGCTCTTACTTCCTTATTTTGCTCTAAATTTTCTCTGAATTCTCCATCAACCTCAATCTATTCGTTAGCCTCTATGCTAGCCTCTAAACTTTCTTCACCAATCCTCTAAGTCATTGGTTCTCAAAGTGTGGTCCTGGGAATAACAACATTAGCATCACATGAGAACTTATTCAAAATGCAAATTCAAGAGCCCCTGCCAGACTTACTGAATCAGAAACTGTGGAGGTAGGACACCAAGAAATCTGTGTTTTACCAAAGCCTCCAGGTATTTCTGATGAATGCTCAAGTTAGAAACCATCCAAAAGTTCCACTCCATGTTCTTTCCAGTTCTCAGTCTCAACTTTTCTGGGTAGGATTATCTTCTTCCACTATCTCTGCAGCTGCAACTATTACAACAACTAACAGCAACAGCTGTCATTAAGCATTTATCGTCCAAGCACTGTCCTGTTGTGTACATACTATCTTAATTGCCACAACAATTCAAGTATTATTAACCCCACTTTTCAGGGGGAAGAAAAAAGCCATAGGTTTAGAGATGCTAAATAAGTTGTCTAAGGTTACTCAATCTAATCAACAGAGGCATAAGAGATTTGACTTTGGGTTTTCCTAACTCCAAAGACTATATTAAGTCCTAGAATGCTACTACATGGTAGCCTTGGAGGCTGTCAGTTATATGACAACTACTTCTAAAGTCTGATAAACTCTGGAGTAGAACTTCCAGTTAGCTAATGGACCTCTCTAAACTCCACACAGAGGCCTTAAAATTAACATGCCATCATTTCTTCCCTCCATTGTAAATCTGTTCCTCCTCCTGTGTTTTCTAATCTAATGTCCTCATAATCATCAGTGCCACTTTTGACTTCTCAGTCTCTCTCACCTCTAGCTGTCCATACCATTCAAAGATTTTAACATCTAAAATAGCTTTACAAGCTGTCCATTCCCACTGTCCCTCTTCAAGATATGAAGAGGGACCTACATCCTAATTGGTTTCCCTGCCTCTCCACTCTAAAGCAACTGTGCACATGAACTGCCACTTCACTTTCTGATCTGATTATTCTACCTTCCACCATTCTCTTATCGCCAACACAGGATTAGTGCTGGCAGGTCTAGGCTTTTTAGAAAAAAAGACTTCCTCAGGATTTGGCTCCAACCATAACTTTCCTGTCTCATCACTTCTGTCATACAAGAAGCCTACAAAAAGAACTCAAAGTTTTCCCACTTAATTTTAATCTTTGTACTCTCCCGTCTGCCTGGAATGATTGTTTTTCCTTTTCCGTGTGGCAAAATACTAATTAACCTTCAGGGCTAAGTTCCATCATTTTTAAAGTTTTCCCTGACTCTATCAATTTATTTCCCCAGCCAAAGTAATCTATTCCTTCAGTATTTTATTTATTCCAAAAATAGTGAGCTCTTATTGTGACATGTCATGGCTAGTGTCTGTCTCCTCTGATGAACACTTGATATTTCAGGTATACTGTGTTTCCTTCACTGTCCCTGCACCCAACACAGTGCCCAGCCATAGCCAGTACCCGATAAATATTTGCTGAGTTGTTAAATAATGCAACATTTGCTGTTGCAACATTACACAGGTTAGCAATTCAAGTTCAGGTTTATGCAACACTCAAAGAAAGTTCACATTACAACAAAAGATAAAGAGTGAAGGTTCAATATTTAGCAGCAGCATCTGCAATCTTCTCAAAATCTTTTTGTCGATATTTTTTAGTATCCTTCAAATAGACTCCTTTCCCAGCTAACATGATTTGTATATTTTACAGGATCGGCAGGAGCTACAAACATCACAGACCTCTGTAAGAGATAATCCCAAGGAAAACTGTGTCACTGAGAGTAGCTGGATAATTGCTTTGGGTACATCATTTCAGTACATTTCCAATAGAACGGCCCCAGCACATCAGGTAGATTTTAGAAATGAGGACATGCACTGCTGACTAAATACATAAGATAAGCACACAGTAGTGAGGCATTTATTCAAATTAGTACTGAAATCGGAGGTATACCTGCTTTTGGTTCAACTATAATATCCTTTCATTTTAAGTAAGGATAACACTTATTCTTGTCTAAGACTCTACTCTGAGTAACACAACTCCAGTCCCTCCCAGGAAGCAGGCTCTGTTTATCAGTGGGATGCTGATAAGCATGCCTGAGTCTTAACACTTTCTCTCCGGAACCTGCTTAAACTTCTCTCTCCAATTATCCCCTATCATGGGACATGTAAGTCGCTGCAATATATTCCCCCAGTGACCAAATTCACACTATTTTCTCAAACATATGACTTATCTCTAAAAAAGTTTCCACTTTTTCCAAAGATGAGATCAATCTTTTCTAAGTTTGTACTGTCCTTAAAGTATAGCACCTCACAGAGCACCTGTTTACAGACTGCCTCATCTGGTTTCATAATTATTTTATATAATATGCTTTATTTTCCCAGCTATACTGTTTTCACTCTTAAGGGGAAAAAGCTAGGTCTTTCAATCTCATTTGTAATCCCACAATCCTCCTCCCACATATAGCATAATACTGGGCACAGGCAGCATATGTATTAACTACTTGAAGGACTGAGCTAAACGCTTGCTAAGCACTGATACACAACTTATCCACAGCGTCACATATAATAAATATCTACTGTGTCTACTCTGCGGCAAGCACTTTTGCAGGTGCTGGAGACACGGCCCTGAAGGAAACAAATGTGATTCTGTCCTAAAAGCTACTATTGTCCAGAACACAAAAAAATATTGAAGTCTCAGTACTTGAAGTGCTACAGAGCAAGGTTATCACTGGCTCCAAGATATAAGAACCTCAAGTAACAAACATTACAGATCCTCAGCTGTGAAACTGAATCACAGACTTTTCGAACTGAATGAGAAGTTACAAGTTATTGTCTTCAATTTTCTTGCACAAATCATGATTAAATTTCAGTACAGTCTACCTTTCCACCGTTTCTAGGCACTGCCTTCATCAACGATCAGAAAAGACTACTTCCTTCCTACCTCCAATATTCTCTCCTGAGCATGGTCACTAGGCGAGGGAGTCCAAGGCACTAAGAAAGCACTGGGCTGATAAGCGGCTCCCCATCAGGCTTATCCGATCACCAACATTTCCAGCCCACACGCTGAACAGAATCTGTGTTTTCTGCCTAGTAAATACCAAGCCTGTACTTCTTTTAAAGAAAATAAAAGGCAGCGCCTCCACAGTTACTTGGCCCTAGTAATGACAGAAGTACAACATGGTTTAGGGAAATAAAACAGCTGATTTGAGTATTTGGAGGAAGAACTAAGGATGTCTATCCATCCCTTGGCCTCAAAATCTGTAGCAACAGCGTGATAAAATGCTAAGCGCCGACAAAGCTTTCAGCGTGCATCAAACACGTGCACACAACTCCTGAAGTTGGAAACACCAGGCAACAAGTTGCCCGCCCCCTCTCCGCAGTGACAGATCTCCTGCCCCCGGTCGTGGGTGTGTCTGACGCGGCGCTCGGGCACTGATTCACAACTCTCTCCATAACAACTGGCTCCTCCTCGGAGCCCGGCCAGGGCAGGGGCGTTGAGGGCCCCAGCAGGGCCCAACTCATCCGAACCCCAACCACTGCGTTCCCGGTTCCCTCCTCGCCTTCGGTCTCGCGCAGCCTCGTCTCAGGCAGGATGCGAGGCTGCTCAGGGAGCCAGACTTCTCGGGCTTCAGATTCCTCGGCCCAGGAGCCTGGCAGTGCCGCCCTGAGGGGCCCCAGACGCCCCAGACGCTTCCAGAATTAAAGTCTCCGCCGGCCGCAGGCGGCCGGTCTCCGGAGCGCCCGCGCCCAGGAACTGACCCTCGTCAGCCCCCGTCGGCGCTCCCTTCCCCCCCCCCGAGTAGGCGGCTGAGGAGCGCAGAGGGGGCGCGCGTCCCCGCGCCCCGGGCCCGCGCAGCAGGTGCGGCCGGGCCCCACCTCCCCCGCGAGGCCGCGGCTACTCACCCCAACGATGTTCCTCTGCGACCGCACGGCCCGCACGGACACCTCTTCCGCCCGCTCCGCACCCTCCTCGTAGCCGCCGCCCCCTCGGCCGCTGCCGTCGCCGCCGTCCTCGCCGCCGCCGCCGCCGCCGCCGCGGCGCGCGTCCCTCTCACGCACACCGCCGTGGCCGCGCACGCGCCTCTGCGCGCTTGCGTCACGTAGCAACCGATCGGCGGCGGGCCGGCCGGTTACACCGGTTCAGGGCCGAGAGGTCGCGTCCCGCGGCTTTTGCGGTTTTCCCGCAGCCGCCCGACACGCTGCCCTCCGGATCAAAGGGCTCCAGGGTGTGGCTGCCCTGCCGGCACCTGGCTCCCCGGTGAGTCACGTCACTTCACGTCACTGTATGGCGTCACCGATCGCGTCACTACAAACGGGGTGGTCCCAGTCGTGAACTCCCAGGCGCCTGTAGGGTAGACGGCAGGGTCTCCAGACTGCTGTCCCGACTGGAGCGGATCCCATCGGCTACTTTTGCGAAGTGCAGGAAGGCTTTTCTAGGAACCGGGACCTTTGGGGCTGAGTGCAGGTTAATGTGAAAGAATGCCTAGTGACACTCGTTAACTCCGCAGCAACGTGCGATGTATCCGGCCTTGAATTCCTCCGACTCTTGTTTCTTCGTTTCATAAGTGAGGATAACAATACTTGTCTTACCTACGTTGTAGAATTGTGCGACTAAAACAAAATTATGTATGCAATAGTGTGTTTTAAAGTATAAAGCTCACTAGACTTTATAAAGTATCTTTATTATAAGGAAGACAGTCAAGCAAGAGCAGTAAAGAGCATAGACTGTGGAGTCAGGGAAACCTAGTATCAAGTGTTACCAGGAATGTTGGACGGTCAGTTCTGCTTGACCCTTGGGCTTACTGGAGGTCCGGGGTGTGGGGCTTTGGAGAGAGTGACTAGAAAGGTCATAATTCCAGCCAAAGGAAGCTTCCTGAGTAAAGGTATGGAAGTGAAAGTAGACTGGAGGCAGGGAGATCAGTTATGAGGCCATTTCTGTACCCCAGATAAGAAGTGATCAGAGCCTTAACCAAAGCTTTGGCAGAGGGAATGTAAAGGAAGGGACAGATGTGAGCGCTGTTAAGGTGATCGCATTGACAGCACTGACTGAGGGATAAATGAGTAAAGCCAAGTTTCTAGAATGTCTGGGGTAGGTGGTGGAAACATTTAACAAGAAGCGAAGAAAAATGAGTCTGGGTCATCCACCAGTTTGTAATCCAGGAAATCATATAATGCTGATGACACGCCAGTAGGAAAATCGGATTTGTGGGATTTGATGATGTATTCTGTGGGATTCTCCAAGAGCCTAGCAGGCTATGGTGTATTGGGTCACAAAGAGTCCGACACGACTGAAGTGACTTAGCATGCACGCACGCACAATGATGTATTAAAAAATGGGCATGTTTGTTGGGGAAACATTCTACACTCATACACATATTACATATTTTATTAACAGATGTCACTGCACCTGCCTTAGCTTACTCCTCACTGGAGCAGTGACTTCTTGATTGGTGAATGTAAAAGGAAAAACTGGATATGTGTAGCCCATCCATTTTTCCCCCTCTTAAAGGAAAGCCTCCATCAGGGAACTATCTTTGTGTTCTTCTCAGATTCATCAGGAGTGAAGCCTGGGGGTGGGGTTGAGGGTGCTTGGTCCAGAGCTGCAGAGTTAATAAGCCTGAGTAATTCAAGGCTTTAGCATCAGGAAGCTCTCTGCTCACAGGTAATATTCAATATCAGTTTTTTCAGTTGTAGTATACAGAATTACAGGTCCTGAAAGATTTTCATGCCCTTATCTCCAGAACCTGTGAATGTTACCTTACTTGCCAAAAGGGACTTTGAAGGGTTTTGGTTGGTTGTTTAGTTGCTTATTGTTTGTTTTGCTATTTTGGTTTGTGTTTTTTGTTTGCTTGTTTTGGCTGCATCACTCAGGATTTAGTTCCCAGGGATTAAACCTGCTCCCTCTGCACTGGGAGCATGAAGTCTTAATCACTGGACCACCCAGAGAAGTCCTGCAAGTGGGTTAAATTAAGAATCTGTGATGGGGAGATTATCTTGCATTATCTGTCTGGGCTGGAGGCAGGAGGGTCAGAGTCAGAGAGTGAGAGATGATGATGGAAGCACAGGTCAGAGAGAAAGAGGATAAGAATCTGCACTGCCAGCTTTGAAGATGGAGCCAAGGAATGCAGCCATGGAAGCTGGAAGAGGCAAGGAAAGATTCTTCCACAGAGCCCTCAGAGAGAACACAGCCCTCCCAATGCCTTGATTTTTAGAGTTCTGATCTCCAGAACTGTAAGATAATAAATTTATGTTGTTTTAAGCCACCAACTCTGTAGTAAGTTGTTAAAACAGCAATAGGAAATGAATACATTCCATAATAAAGATGATAGCTGGTCCCCTGCTACATTCTCTTTCATTTAGATTAAAGAATGCAATTGATTAGGTTCTTTCAGAGATGACTACAATGTGACTGTGACTTAATGGAGGGAACCTTCACATCCAGAGGGAAATAATCCAATCAACAGTTGAATTACATAGATTTGTCAGTGAGGAGACAAGTTGAGTTAAAATAGATTTAGAGGATGTTAATTTATAATTTGATAATTTAAGTCCGGGGGTTGGATGAGATCAATCAAAACACAGAAGAAACGATAGAGGACCAAGGATAGATCCCCAGGAAGCACTAAGGCTGTGGCAAATGAACGGAAGCGCACAAAGTCTGAGGAAGAATGGCCAGAGAGACAAAAGAACTAGGTGAGTGTAGTGCCTCTGAAGCTCAGGTGGGAAAGAATTGCAAGATGGTTTCAGCAGAGTCAGAGACCACAAACGGGGCAAGCATATAAAGGGCTGGAAAGCACTGACTGAATTAGCAAAACAGGAGTGATTGGTGAGCAACAACTGCAGCTGAGTGAGGTAGTAGAGATATATACTCAATTGTTGGGGTCTGAAAGGCAGGTCAGTATAGTGGGTTGCCATCTGGACTAGTTGATGGGAGTTTGAGATTCCAGTTGTGGTTCTGGCCATTAACTAGCTAAGTAACCTTTGGCAAATCACTTAACTATTCCACACTTTGGTTTCCCATATACCAAAGGAGATGTCTGTGATCTTCATGTAGATCCCCAGAGAGTCCCCTTAACTTTATATTAGACTTATTTGCTTATAACAGCACACTTCAAATCCTCATTTCACACAGTGAGAATCAGCATGTTACGTTTCAGCTTATGACCAGAAACTATGGATATGGATATGATAGAGTTACTCAAGAAACTCACAGTTTTGGAAGGAAGATGAACATAAAAGAGGGTAACTAATTGCCATAGTTCTTTTTTAAACAAATCAAGGTATAAATTGAATGAACTGTGACTCTAACACAGTATCCATAAGTTCAGTTCAGTTGCTCAGTCGTGTCTGACTCTGCGACCCCATGAACTGCAGTCCAAGGGACTCTCAAAGAGTCTTTTCCAACACCACAGTTCAAAAGCATCAATTCTTCGGCATTCAGCTTTCTTCACATTCCAACTCTCGCATCCATACATGACCATTGGAAAGACCATAGCCTTGACTAGACAGACCTTTGTTGGCAAAGTAATGTCTCTGCTTTTGAATATGCTATCTAGGTTGGTCATAACTTTGCTTCCAAGGAGTAAGCGTCTTTTAATTTCATGGCTGCAATCACCATCTGCGGTGATTTTGGAGCCCCCAAAATAAAATCTGACACTGTTTACACTGTTTCCCCATCTATTTGCCATGAAGTGATGGGACCGGATGCCATGATCTTCATTTTCTGAACGTTGAGCTTTAAGCCAACTTTTTCACTCTTTCACTTTCATCAAGAGACTTTTGAGTTCCTCTTCACTTTCTGCCATAAGGGTGGTGTCATCTGCATATCCGAGGTTATTGGTATTTCTCCTGGCAAACTCGATACCAGCTTGTACTTCTTCCAGCCCAGCATTTCTCATGATATACTCTGCATATAAGTTAAATAAGCAGGGTGACAATATACAGCCTTGACGCACTCCTTTTCCTATTTGGAACCAGTTTGTTGGTCCATGTTCTGTTCTAACTGTTGCTTCCTGACCTGCATATAGGTTTCTCAAGAGGCAGGTCAGGTGGTCTGGTATTCCCATCTCTTTCAGAATTTTCCACAGTTTATTGTGATCTGCACAGTCAGAGGCTTTGGCATAGTCAATAAAGCAGAAATAGATGTTTATTCTGGAATTCTCTTGCTTTTTGATGATCCAGCAGATGTTGGCAATTTGTTCCTCTGCCTTTTCTAAAACCAGCTTGAACATCTGGAAGTTCACGGTTCACGTATTGCTGAAGCCTGGCTTGGAGAATTTTGAGCATTACTTTACTAGCGTGTGAGATGAGTGCAATTGTGCGGTAGTTTGAGCATTCTTTGGCATTGCCTTTCTATGGGATTGGAATGAAAACTGACCTTTTCCAGTCCTGTGGCCACTGCTGAGTTTTCCAAATTTGCTGTCATACTGAATGCAGCACTTTCACAGCATCATCCTTCAGGATTTGAAATAGCTCAACTGGAATTCCATCACCTCCACTAGTTTTGTTCGTAGTGATGCTTTCTAAGGCCCACTTGACTTCACATTCCAGGATGTCTGGCTCTAGGTGAGTGATCATACCATCGTGATTATCTGAGTCCTGACACAGTATACTACATATTATATTATAATTCTGTATGAAGTGACATGATGGATATATAAAATAATACAGATGAGGGAGCAATCATTTTTGCCAAATGGAAATCAAGGAGTTACATTTACCTACTCTCAGGTGGACAGTGTGCCTCCAGAAATGACATAATAAGAACCATAAGGCATTTCCATGGTGATTTAAAAAAAAGAGGAATTGTGCTAATCCACCACTGATCATTTAACATTACTTCTAGATAGCTTTGTTGTGATTGGAATGAATATTTATATACAATTACTTCTGAACTTAAGTATACCGTTTAATTGGAGAAACAGACATGTAAAAATTGAAGGCAAGAGTAATTTATTTACTTTTCCACCAGATTTAAGTGAATATATTTATCTGTTATACATGCCACACTGTTCCATTTGCTCATCTAATCCTCATATACTATCTCATTTAACTCTCACAAACTTCAGCTTATTGTATCAAAACTGACATTATATCTCTGTTTTAGCAGGTAAGGATACAAAGTTTAAGTAACTGGGCCAAGGTCTTGTTAACAGCAGTTATGTAAGAGACCAGGCATCCTCTCTGTAGGAAACATTCCCTCTGGCCATTATTTAGTCTAAGTGTCCTTTCTTTGTACTATTACATCACAGTGTTGTTGTTTGCTTGCTAAGTTGTGTCTGACTCTTTGTGACCACATGGACTGTAACCCACCAGGCTCCTCTGTGCATGGGATTTCCCAGGCAAGAATACTGGAGTGGGTTGCCATTTCCTATTCCAGGGGATCTTCCCGACCCAAGGATCAAATCCACATTTCCTGCATTGGCAGGCAGGTTCTTCACCACTGAGCCACCAGGGAAGCACACTATTACACAGTATGCACTCCTTTATTTTAGCATTTACTGTAATACTGATGATGACCTGGCTTCCTAAGGGCCAGGTACAGTTTCAGGTAGTTCTGGGTGTTAAATCACTTAAGTTTCATAATAACCCTTTGAGGCAGGTGATATTATTAATCACAGTGCTTTATAATTCAGGAAACTAAGGCATAGGAAGATTAAGTAATTTACTCAAGGTAACATGATAGTGATGGAGACGGATGTAAACCAAGATAGTTGGGTTCTGGAGTCCATGCTCTTAACCCCCAGATTGCTGCCTTCCTTCATATCATGCATCCTCTGCTAACGTTGAGAGGTTCTAGACATACTTTAAAGAACTCTCTAGTGCAGTAATTATAGGCTTATTGTGTGTGATATTGCTGTGTATCCCTCATTAAAAGACTATAAGAGAATTTTTCACTCTCACCCAAATGCCATGAAACGATTGACTACCCTTGAGTAACTGATATGTTTTCTGATTAGAGGTGATATGTATTACATAACTGCCTGTTTCCTCATTTCACTCTGACTGCCAAGAAGCTCTGAGAAATTTGTGGCTTAGCATTAGTAACTGGAAGGACTCTTGGCTTGCACGTCTACATTCTGTTGGTTTGAAATTTTTCAAAATTAAAAGCTGGGGGAAATCCAAATTCTTCTGCATTTTCTAGATTATTGATATTATACATTTATTTTATAATTAGAAAAAGTAAACCTTGTTTTTAAAAGAAAGTTTACATCTTTGCATGCTTTCTCAGACTTTGAATCCGTGGACAAGAAGTTGTTTCAGATTAACCTCCATGAATTCAATGTAGAATCCTAGTCCCTATGAAACCAGGACTTCTGTGATCTCGAAAGTCCAGATCAATAGAATTGGTGTTCAGACAAATCAGAAAGTATTTCAAGTAGCATAAAACAGGCAAGTTGTGACCCTCCTTATTTTTAACATATCTAAATAACTTGAAACCACTTTTGAATTATTTGAAGATATTCTGCCTTGCTTTAGAGATAAGAAAGTCAGTCATCTTCCTTAATGCTAATATTTTATTATAATTAACTTTAATGTACAGCTGATTTTGTGGTTTAGCATTTTCAGAAATGGATGAAGATCACTTATTCTAAAACTTAAATAGGTATTTTGGTACATGTCTTGCAATTTAACTGACTTAGATCCAGTAACTCAATTCCAGATTCATTTCTTTACTTAAAGGTATGTTTTACAAGGAATTCTTCCAGGTAGATTTACTGACCAGTTATTGATACTTTGCTAAAAGCCATACATTTCAAGGGAGTATTATTGAGATTTTTCTATAGCCAGAGTGAACAGCTGATAATTTCTTCTTTGAAAATATTTCAATCCAAATCTTCGTCCTCCAACAATTCAGATGCCTGAAGAGTAGGCAAACGCTCTACCCTCAGCCAGCAGATTGTTGCTGAGTGGTATGTGAACATCTTGAGTTGCCAGGTTTTTAATTTATTTATCTCTTAATATTTGTAACTAATGTGAACATGGGTTAAAAAAACAAATGACTTGTCTGTGAGTTTGCAGACCCTCTGCCCTGTTAGATAGAACTTCACAAACTTGAGTACTTCATTCTTCTTATTTTGAAGAACTGGGTTTGTATTTTTTGTTTTTTAAAGAAAATTCTAGACTGCCTTCAGGTGCTCCCTCTGTCCACCCCCATGAAGAGAGGAATGTTCTTATTTAGGTGAGAATCTCAAGGATGACTCACTGTGCACAAAAGGCTGTCACCCACCCACCATCTGCTGATCAGATTACTGAACAATATGTATTTGCTTTTAGTCAGCCTGGGTATTAGCTGGTCCATCAGAAAACTGCATCCCTGACCATGTTGTCCTGAGCTCATACACACAGAAATATTTCTCACCCCCCTTACCAGGAGTGTTTTACTGACTTATCTTTTGAATGCTGTGGCTTCTACATACATTAAGGAATTCTAAAAGAAACAGTTCTTCCAAGCGCACTGTTGCATCTGCTGCAGAGCTACTGTGCACTTGGTCATTTATGTCCCTTATGGAAAACCCCACAGGAGAATTTTCTTTCAGAGCCAAGTGTCAGGAAATGCTGGTCACCCTTGAGTAAGTGATGTGTTTTCCTCACAGGCAAGTAGGTAATGTAACTAGATATGTTTCTCTTCACTTTCCCTGTCATGAAGCTCCAAGTCCATTCTTAGCTCAACTTTAGTGCTTGCATAGGAACTGTGGCCTACGCATCTGTGTTCTAATTTATTCCCTGGTCCTTATCTTCTATTCAAATTTGGGTTTTTTCTTACTCAGATTTATCTGTGATTTTCTGGATTGTGTGTATAATTGCCCTGGGCAACTCTGGTTGATCATAGAAAAGCTAGGGAAATGAGTGATACTTATGCTTAATAATGACTATCTTTTAGATGGTTGGATGGCATCACCAATTCAATGGACATGAGTTTGAGTAAGCTCTGGGAGTTGGTGATGGACAGGGAACTCTGGTATACTGCAGTCCACGGGGTCACCAAGAGTCGGACATGACTGAGCGACTGAACTGAACTGAATCCTTACTTCAGGCAAGAGTTAAAACTTATGGACCCAAATTTGGTCCTTTTTATGTTGAGTAACAACCCATTGTATGTATGCACTACATCTTCTTTAGTCACTCACCTGTCAATGGATATCTAGGTTGCTTCCATGTCCTGGCTTATAAACGGTGCTGCAGTGAACATAGGGGTACATGTGTCTTTTTGAATTAGGAAGAATCTAGAGCCTGTTATACAGAGGGAAGTCAGAAATAGAAAAACAAATATCATATATTAACGCATATATATGGCATCTAGAAAAATGGTGCTTATAAACATGTTTTCAGGGCAGGAATAGAGATGCAGACATAGAGAATGGACCTGTGGGCACAGCGGGGGGAGGAGAGGGTGGGACTATGTGTACTACCACGTGTAAAACAGATAACTATTGGGGAGGTGCTATACAACAAAGGGAGCTCAGCCTGGCCTCTGTGATAACCTAGGGGGTGGGATGGGGGCGGGGGAGCGAGACTCTAGAGGGAAGGGATGTATGTATACTTATGTATGGCTGATTCATGTTGTTGTCTGGCAGAAACCAATAGACCATTGTAAAGCCATTACCCTCCAATAAAAAATAAATAAAAACTATGAACCATTCCATGCTGATAAGAATATTTTGTTTATAACATGTCCAGGGTTTTACACTAAGTAAACAACCAGAACAATACATTATTTTCAAAGAAGTTTTAATATTATTGTAAATCTAAAGAATGTCACTTTTAACTCTGCTTTTGTTCTTCTGAGGGAGGTATTAACAGATAAAGTAATGGCTGACAATCATGAATGAGATACTTCAAGTCCCAAAATCTCCAAACATTTTTCTCATAGCCTTTCTCAGTACAGTGTTCTAGTAGGCCGTGATGTAAAGAACTCGCTGTCCTATATCTAAAGCATATTCTTTGTTTTAAACCCTTTTCTATCTAATGTATTAGTGATCTGATTTGTATACACTGGTGTACATATTTGTATACATACACTTCAACTGAAGGTACATGGAAAGATCCTAAGCAAGATTCATCATTGTCTTAAAACATCTTTTATATTTGCTAAATCAAAGGTAGAAAGGTAATTGAGTACCCCCATGACTATTAGGTATTATTCTCAGACACCAATGTGTCTCATGATTTAGTATTTTAATCCTGTGTTTATCTTGAGAAAGGATAATAAAGCTGCTTTGTAAGTAAAAGATTTAGAATGTCCAGAAAACACTTTTGTAATCCTGTTTTGGCATTTCTTTTCTTAATATACCAGGAAACTCAAAAAAATAAATGGGAGTATAGTGTAGCCGTATTTCAGTTTTTCTTTACTGGGTTATTCTGTGTCAGGCAAAAAGAAGATGCAGAGACTGAAGATACATTTCCTGCTCTCAAGGGCTAACGGTCCAGAACTCTGCTGTCTAATGTGGTAGCTTCTAGCTACATATGGCTATTTAAGTTGAATTAAAACATTAGTTCCTCAGTCATACTAGTCACACCTGAGGAGCTGAGTGAGGCTAGTGGTTATATTGAACAGTATGTGTAAAGTACATTTCTATCAATGAAGAAGGTCCCATTGGATAATGCTGCTCTAGAAGTTGTGTGCTTGGAGAATCCCAGGGACAGGGGAGCCTGGTGGGCTGCTGTCTATGGGGTCGCCCAGAGTCGGCCATGACTGAAGCGACTTAGTAGCAGCAGCAGCAGCAGACGTTGTGTTGGGAACCATGAGGCAGAGCAAGGTGATTTCAGCCTAAGAAAGATCATGTGTGAAGTATGCATTAAGAATGACTTGGAGGGACTTCCCTGGTAATCCAGTGGATAAGAATCAGCCTTGATCCCTGGTCCAGGAACTAACATCCTGTATACCACAGGACAACTAAGCCCAGTGTGCCACAACTATTGAGCCCACACACCACAACTAATGAGGCCCATGTGAGCCCATGCTCGGCAACAGGAGAAGCCACTGCCGTGAGAAGCCCTTGCGCTGCAGTTAGTGGCGCCCCTCTTGCTGCAGCTAGCGAAAGCCTGCATGCAGCAACCGAGACCCCCTGCAACCAATAAACAAACAAAAGAATGACTTGGGGGCACCTTGAGTCCTGCCAGATTCTGATTTGATGGGTAATGTGGGAGTCTATTTTTAACAAATAACCCAGGTGATTTGATACAGAGGGTGTATAAACTACATTGAGAAAAATCAATGTAGGGTAAGTGGGAATAGCTCAACAGAGTGATTCTGAACTTCCTAACTAATTGGCATCTGGGTGCTTGGAACAATTTAAATTTGATTTAGAGTGACAAGAGTGTTGGGACTACATTTGTACCTTGAGTTACGGAGCATTTTCTAACCATTATGTATCTGAAAACTTATATTATTTTAAATGCCTCTAATTTGTCATGCATATTTTAAATACCTAAAAGGTATGTAATAGTTTCAGTCAAGATAGGCTATGCTATGCAACAGCAAAAAAATAACCCTGAAATATAAGGCTTACACTAGCAATTAAATTCTTTACCCTCAAAGTGACAGTCACCACTTCTACTGACAATTCATGCCAGAATTAGTCACAGAACCAAACCTTACGGAAGTCTGGACATGCATCCTACTACGTGACCAGAGAGGAGAACCAGACACTCGTGAGCAGCACTAATGATTACCCCGCGATGGTAAAGGAAACACGATGATCAAACTACGAGCGAGATGAGACCTCCAGAAACACACAGCAGGGTGGTGAATGGCAAAGACATAAAGGACTAGGATGAACTTTCGGGAAAATTTACTTGGTTTGGAGAAAGAAGCCAAGGTAAAATGACCAAGAACAGAATGCCGAGTTAGTGTTTTCTGGACAAACATCCTTAATTACTTGGACGTTTGATCCTGCAGAGAGAATTAAACATCCTTCTCTTCTTCCTGAAACAGATCTTATCTGAGGCTTAAGGTTCTTTCTTTAGAGGCTGATGTAGGGCATTACGACAAAGACACAGAGACACATCTGTGTATGATGTTACTATGCCAGAGAAAGACTAGGAAGCCAGTGGCCTTGAAGGAAACGTGCCTCTTCCTGAATCCAAGGAGAAGAATGTTCAGTCTGGTAGCTGCCTGAAAGGCCCCTTGTGTACCTCTCAATAAAGGCAGCTCTTGGAGAAGCCATTTATTCCACTGACACCAGGAGTTGCCTGTGGTGCAGCTGCATCGTTAGCTGAGGCTGAGAGAATCGGTGGATATGCAGAGTGAGGGAGAAATACATCTTGTAAGCCACTGGGATTTGGGGGATCATTTGTTTCTGCAGTGTAACCTCACCCATACTAACTGATGGTATATATATTCTTTCAGTGTCTATGCAGATGAAGCCATTGAGATCCATCAGGCAGACAATGATAAATTTAAAATGAGAGATAAGAGAGAGATATCTGTTCCAAAATACTAGAAGAACTTACAGGTGATTTCTTGATTAAGGCATAGAGAGGAAAGTATTTTAGGTTCTCAGGCTTCTTTAGATGTGAGTGGGCAAGAACGAGGAGAATTCTCTCCCAATATCATGAAAGGGGAGTAAAAATCACAGTTCAATCAAAAGACGAGAAATATTTCTAAAACTCATGACACACGAGTTAAGGAAAATAATCCAAAGGAAACAGGAGCAAAGGAACTAAACAAACATTGCATAAAATCGGAAATACAAATTGCCAAAAATATGAAAAAAGTCATCATCACTCATAAAAAGGAAAATTCAGATCAGATGGGAAGTGCTACAACTTTCCTGGAAAGTAAACTGTTGACTTCTATTAAAATTTAATACTTATCTATAGATCCTCATAGGAGTCTACTGTCCTCTCCCCTCAAAAAATATTCCAACATACAAAACACATACATTTCCTGCAGCACTATTTACAATGGGAAATTGGAAACTAGACAGTCTAGAATGTTTAAATGAATTATAAAACATCTATACTATGGACTGTTGTTTGATCAATAAATTGTATTCAACTCTTCGTGACCTCACAGATTGTAGCCCACCATGCTCCTTTGTCCATGGGATTTCCTAAGCAAAAATACTGAAGAGGATTGCCATTTCCTTCTCCAGAGGATCTTGATTGAACCTACCTCTCCTGCATTGGCAGGCAGATTCTTTACCACTGAGCATACTATGGACTATTACTTGGTTATTGAAAAGAATGGCACCTATAGACATTGACCTTTGAAGATATAATTGATATTATTTTTACATAATTGATTATTAAGAGGGATAAGTTATTCTAGAGCACCATAAGAGTATGATGTCATGTTTATCAAAAATAATAAAAAGGGGGTAATTTTAAACTTACATATTAGCTTTCTATTGCTGCTGTAAAAATTACAGCAGCAGAAAGATGGCTTAAAGCAGTACACGTTTATTCTATTCTCTTAGACTTCTGGAGGCCAGAAGTCCAAAATCAGTGTTGCTGAGTTAAAATCAACATATGGATAGAGCCACACTCACTTGAACAGTTAGAGGAAAATGCTCCTTTTATTTTCCACTTCTGGTGGCAGACAGCATTCCTTGGCTTACAGTCACATCACACCAATCCCCACAGTCATTTTCACATCATCTTTTTTGCTTCCATATTAAATTTCCATCAGTCTCCTTAGGACACATATGGTTGCATCTAGGGCATATCCAGATAATCCAAGATAACCTCATCTCAAGATTCCTAACTGAATCACCAGTACTGTGACCCTTTTCCCATACAAGGTGACATTCACAGGCTCCAGAGATTAGTATCTGGACCCGTTGAGGGCCATTATTTGGCCCTGGACATGCATCCTACTACCTGACCAGAGAGGAGAACCAGACACTCGTGAGCAGCACTAATGATTACCCCGCGATGGTAAAGGAAACACGGTGATCAAACTACGAGTGAGTTGAGACCTCCAGAAACACACAGCAGGGTGTATGTCACAACATATTTATACAGATTTATGAACTTAGAGGCTAAGGTTGAAGGATAAATATCACCAACTTTTTAACACAAGTTTCTTTCAAATGGATGTGGCTGGGGAAGGAGACGTTTTTGTATATACTTTGTTTGACTTGCTAAAAATAATAAAATTGAAAAATTTGAAAAAAAAACAGAAGAGGAAAATTTTCAGGCAAACGCAAACAAAAAGAAAGCAGAGGTAGCAATATTAATTTTCCTATAATGGAATTCAGAAAGGGGAGTAGGAGTGGGGGGAGAAGAGGGAGGAGAAGGGGAAGAGGAGGAACAGATAACAGCTGATGTGGAGGATTTTTAGTTGAAACTCAGTGAGTTTGATCTCAACAGTTTTAAACAGAACTTTAAAGCTGGCTTAAAGCTCAACATTCAGAAAACTAAGATCATGGCATCCGGTCCCATCACTTCATGGCAAATAGATGTGGAAACAGTGGCTGACTTTATTTTTCTGCAAAATCTGCAAAATCACTGCAGATGGTGATTGCAGCCATGAAATTAAAAGATGCTTACTCTGTGGAAGGAAAGTTATGACCAACCTAGAGAGCATATTCAAAAGCAGAGAGATAACTTTGTCAACAAAGGTCCGTCTAGTCAAGGCTATGGTTTTTCCAGTGGTCATGTATGGATGTGAGAGTTGGACTGTGAAGAAAGCTGAGTGCCAAAGAATTTAGGCTTTTGAACTGTGGTACTGGAGAAGACTCTTGAGAGTCCCTTGGACTGCAAGGAGATCCAACCAATCCCTCCTAAAGGAGATCAGTCCTCCTAAAGGTGTTCATAAGGACTGATGTTGAAGCTGAAACTCCAATACTTTGGCCACCTGATGTGAAGAGCTGACTCATTTGAAAAGACCTTGATGCTGGGAAAGATTGAGGGCATGAGGAGAAGGGGACGACTGAGGATAAGATGGTTGGATGGCATCACCGACTCAATGGACATGGGTTTAGGTGGACTACAGGAGTTGGTGATGGACAGGGAGGCCTGGCGTGCTGCGGTTCACGGGGTTGCAGAGTCGGACACAACTGAGAGACTGAACTGAACTGAACTGAACTGAATATCCCACAACAGAAGATACTGTTCTTGTCCAAGGAATAGTCACAAAATCAAGCACATGCTTGTTCACAAAGAAAATTATAGTAAATTTCAAAAGGAACAATACAGTTTACATTTACGGGACACAAAATTAACATCAAAAGATAGCAAAATAATGAGAGCCTACATAGCAAAAACTGTGGGGCATGCTGCCAAAACAACTGAGGGAAAAATAACATTTTAAAATGCACTTTTGAGTTTTAAAAATAGTTTCAATAAGCAAACCAATCATTCCAGTTAAGAAGTTAGAACAAAAAACAAGATAAACTAAGAAATTTGGGGAGGATAGATAGAAGTGTGTCAACCAGCTATTGCCACAAAATTCTGTGTAACACACATGAAGAAAGTCTCAGTCGCATACAATAAGAATTTATTTCTAGCTTACGTAATCAGCTACGTAAGCAGATCACTCTGCTTCAGGCTGTGGAACAACTGGGATGACACTCTGCTCTAACTGTCCCATTCTAAGATCCCCACTGGAAGGTCAGTGGTTCTCTGGAGCATGTCCTTCCCCTGGTGATGGCAGCCCAAGGGGCCTGTTTTAGAGCACAGCAAGTGTGGCACTAGGCACATGACCATGGGATCCGCTGGACCTGTCACTTACTGCACCATCAGAAGATGCTGCTCTGAGACAGTGATGAAATGTTCTTCTGAAGGTGCAGCTGAGGTACCAGCTTGGAGATGATACCCTGTAATGATGAGATGCCAATTGCCAGGACACATGATATACCCTGTCAATTATCATTACTAGCACTCTACTCCCAATAGGTATCATATGGGTTCAGGAACCAAGGGGGAAATATGAGCAGCCCCTCTTAGCATCATTGCTCCCAGTTATTCACTTGGATAACTCCAGGTTCTGCCTGTCTAGAGGTCCTTCTTCTAAAAAGTGGGACACTTTCACCAGAGCACAAATTAATTTCTTTTATTGTGGTAAAATATACGAAAACAAAGTCTTTCCTTTTAACCCTTTTTAAGTATATAGTTCAATGGTTTCAAGTGCATTTCCATTGCTGTAAAACCATTACCATCATCCATCTCCAAAACTTTTCCTTCTTCCCAAACTCTCCATCTAGTAAACAATCACTCCCCACTTTCTCTGCCCACCAGTCCTTGGAAACCACCATTCTTTCAGTCTCTGTGAATTTAACTATTCTAGGTATCTCATATAAATGGAATCATACTGTATTTATCTTTTTGTCTGACTTATCTCAGCCCAGTGTCTTCAAGGTTCATCCATGTTGTAGCATGTTTCAGAATTTCATTCCTTTTCAAGGCTGGATAACATTCCATTGTATGTCTATATCACATTTTACTTATTCATCCATCAGTGGGCATTTGGGTTGTTTCCACCTTTTGTTGTTGTTCAGTCACTCAGTCGTGTCCAACTCTGCAGCCCCATGGACTGAAGCATGCCAGGCTTCCCTGTCCTTCACTTTCTCCTAGAGTCTGCTCAAACTCACCCACTTTTTGGCTACAAGAATAATGCTGCTAACAAGCCTTGGTGTACAAGTATCAGTTTGAGTCTCTGTTTTCAGTTCTTTGGGGTATATATCCAAAAGTAGAATTGCTGAACATATGGTAATTGTTAATTTCCACAGCAGCTGCACTCTTTTACATTCCCACTAGCAATACCTGGGCCGTGGCAGTAAAAGCCAGAATCCTAACCACAAGGCCACCAGGGAACTCCCAAACATCTTTAAAACTGATTTTTATTTACTCAATGACACATAAAAATCACCTGCAGAGCCTAAAAGCTCGGTGTTCATTCCTGATTCTGATTTGGTGAGAAAAAAGCTTCTAAATTCTTATAGGATATATTATATTAGGGCTTCCCTGATAGCTCTGTTGGTAAAGAATCCACCTACAATGCGGGAGACCTGGGTTTGATCCCTGGGTTGGGAAGATCCACTGAAGAAGGGAAAGGTTACCCACTACAGTATCCTGGCCTGGAGAATTCCATGGATTAGTCCATGGGGTCACAAAGTGTCAGACACGACTGAGCAACTTTCATCTTCATATTAATCCATAACGTTAATGTTTATAGGATGTAAATATAACTAGTGACCTATTAGGATAAATTGCATGTACAAATGAAGTTACTTGTAATAAAAGTATTAATCCAAAATGTAAATATTCAGGCTTTCCCTAAAACATTTATTTTCTGTTTTTATTTTTACATACTTCCCTGGTGGCTCAGCAGTAAAGAATTCACCTGCCAATGTAGGAGACTCAGGTTCAATCTCTGGGGAGGGAAGATCCCTTGGAGAAGGAAATGGCAACCCACTCCAGTGTTCTTGCCTAGAGAATCCCAGGGATGGCAGAGCCTGGTGGGCTGCCGTCTATGGGGTCACAGAGAGTCAGACATGACTGAAACGACTTAGCAGCAGCAGCAGCAGCAATAGCCATCTTAATGGGTATTGATGGTATCTCACTGCTGTTTTGACTTGCAACCCTCTGCTCATTTTAAAACTGGGTGGTTTTTGTTGCATGTGGTTCTTTATATATTCTGAATATTATATCAGATATATGATTTGCAAGTATGTTTTCCCCATTCTGTGGGTTGCCTTTACACTCTGTTGATAGCATCCTTTAAAATGTAAATGTTTTAAATTTTAGTGAAGTACAATTTGTTGACTTTCCTCCTTTTGTTGACTGTGTTTCTTGGTGTCATAGCTAAGAAATTATTGCTAAATCCAAGGTCATGTAGCCTTTTCTCATGTTTTCTTCTATGAGTTTTATACTTTCAGCTTTTACATTTAGACCTTTGATCCAGTTTGAGTTAATTTTTATAGATGGTATGATAAAGATCCACCTACACTACACTTCCCTCTTTTGTGTGGATACCCAGTTTTACCAGCACTATTTGTTGAAAACATTTTCCTTTCCCCATTGAATGGTCTTGGTATCCTCATTAAAAATCATCTGAACATATGTGTGAGGCTCAATGCCCAGGAAAAAACTCATTGGTCCATGTCTGTCTTCATGCCAGTACCATGCTGTTTTGATTACTGAAGCTGTGTGGTAAGTTTTGAAATCAGAATGTGTGAGTCCTCCAATTTTATTCTTCTTTGTCAAGACTGTTTTGGCTATTTGGGTTCCCTTGACATTCCATGTGAATTTTAGTTTGAATTTTTCTATTTCTGAAAAAGAAAGTCATTAAAACATTGATAGGTTTTTAATTGAATCTGTAAATTGCTTTGGGATTAATCCCATTAATCTTAAGTTGTGGCTGCTGCCCTGTTCCTTTGGGCAAGAAGAATCATCAGCATTCTGGTGTTAGTAAGTGACCCTTATCATTACGAAGTAGGGCTGCTGCTACACAATGGGAGCAGCCAGGAGTACTGCTCCTTAGCACCCGTGACCCCCTTAGGTGCCTGTTGGCATTTGCATGCCCAGGTTTAAGGGTAGATGGACAAGGGCAGCAACCCTGGCTGGTCTGAAAAGGATATGTTGTCCCGGTGCTCAGACCTCTCAGAGGTGACAGTATGGGTCACTCCACCAAGTTTGCCACCTACACCAGCAGAAGTGCTAGCTAGCCAAGGATGGTTCTGCTTGTTCTTTTTCTCATTCCTTTCGGTGTAAGGTTAAGACAGAGAGTTCTAGTTTCTTGAGGTAGGCTGGGCTATATCACCATCAACTTCCCTCTTAGAACTGCCTTTGCTGTTAGATTGTTGTTTCCACTTTCACTTGTCTCCAAATGTCTTCCTCTTTGATTTCTTTAGTGACTCACTGGTTACTGAGTAGCATATTGTTCAGCTTCAGTGTTTGTGTTTTCTTGCAGGTTTTTTTTTCTTGTTTATTTCTAGGTAGAGGCTAGACCTTAATTATTCCCATCACAAAAAGAGAGATAATTATGTGACGATAGAAGTGTCAGCTAAGCCTGTGGTGGGAATATTGCAAACATAAATATCAAATCAACATACTGCATACCTTAAACTTATGTCAACTAAAAAATTATAACACCTGCTTTTATCATCTGAGCCTAGAATTTCTACTTACTTGTATACCTAATCTTAATATTCACTAGAGACAAAACTATCTCATAAACAGAAGGAATATTATTCTTTTATTCAAAACTTCCACAAGAACTGATCACCATTTTGGAAAATGATGTTTCCAACAGTTACCATCTCTCAGTTTCTTTGAGTGACCAATAAAACATACCTGTTATCAATATGCATTTAAAGTTGTAACAGCTCTTCAGGAGTCATGAATTCAGTCTCTATTTTAAAGTACCAACAGAGTTACCAGTGTGCAATTAAACAATTTTACTTCTTCCATATAGTAGTGGTAAAAAATCCACCTGCCAATGCAGGAGATGCAAGAGACATGGGTTCCATCCCTGGGTTGGGAAGATCCCCTGGAGCAGGAAATGGTAATCCCTTCCAGTATTGTCGCCTGGAAAATTTCATGGATAGAGGAGCTGGTGGGTACAGTCCATGGGGCTGCAGAGGAGGACACGACTGAGCAACTGAGCGCACACACACTTGTATACAGAAGAGAAAGCACTTGACTCCTCCATTGTTTCTTAGTGTGGCAGTATCTGGGCATTTACATACTGAAATACACATTTTATTACAAACTGATTTATTTTTTATTACAATAAAGGTATTGGCTTAATCCTTTCTGAAGTTGTATATATAGGTTTACATTATATATGAATTTTGTTTCAGGATAGTGGTGTAATAGATGTTATAAATGTTCCCATGTTATGAGGATCTGCTAAGTCTGATATAGTTGAGAACCGTAATCTCAGAACAAGTTCTTTGAGGGCAGAACATGCCTTATGATTTCTATGAGCACCCTTGCACCAAGTTCCGAATATTTAATCTCACCCTGTTGCAGTTTCTGTTTGCCTCTTCAGAAGCCCCCATTTGCTCCTGCATTCTGGAAGTCTCAGTTTGATGCAGTGTCCACCCTAATGCAGGTGACTCAGATAAATATGACTAATCCAAGTCAGAATGGCCTCATTCCCTCTGCTGATCATCAGAGCCAGGCGAGTGACCTGATCCCAGTTTTGAGACATGAAGAAGATTCTGTTGATGAGCTTTGAGAAAGGTTTTACACTCAGTATGGACACCAAGAAGAAAAAGGTTATTTTCTTTCACTGAACATTATTTATACAATGACACCTAGAATCATAGAAGGGGTTTTTTGATCACAAGTATTATGCACACACCGCCCCCCACACACACACACTCAAATTGCTGACAATGACAGTTTGGGAAAGACAGGAGAAAACCACGATACTTGTTATTTCTGAACCCTCTCTCAACCCATTCCAAAACCTCGCAAGTGTTCGTTACATCCAACAGAGTTGGGTCTTTTCTTTTTGTCAGCAGTATGCATGTCTACTGATACAGACCTCTTCATAAGCAGTTGTGTTGCTAAGGAATAGTTACATACACTGTACACAATCCTGGTGAGAATGCTACATGGGGAAGCTCTATGTGATTTTCTCTCAGCCATCAGCTCCTATTCAGACCATCTGCGTTATAACTGAGTCCCAGGCTTAGCTGTGTAGGGTTCCTGAGAGACTGATTTATTTTACATTGACAGTGAGCTATACAATCTTGCTGTCCAATCATGGAAAGCAAGAACATTTCTTGTGCTCTAATTCATCCTTTCATGTCACCACTGCTCAGGTAAATTAATTTAGAAGTGAGCTGTCCTAATCCCTAGCAAAGCCTGGTGATACAACACATATTTTTTCAACACAAAGGATGAACTTCAAGAATAAGCAAGGGCTATCTTTTGTCAAGTTTTATTTAGCAGGCAGAGAATAAGGTTTACATGATTAAATTTATGAGTCTAATAACCCTCCCACTAGGGAGGCTTATTTATGAATCTAATAACCCATTAACCCAAAATGTACTAGCATTGCTTAACCACAACTCACTTTTGACATTTAGCCTTTCTTCTCTACACTTTTTCTATCAAAATCCTTCACCCTTATCTCCTTTCCTCTTCTCATCTTCCTCACTCTTCATTATTCATAGAAACTGTGTGCTTTGCTGGATGTAGAGAATTATAAACTATTCCCAGTTCTCGATGAGTCTGCAAGCCCCTTCAAATCCTTGCAGTACTCCTCAAGGGCAGTTTTCTCTTTTTTTTTTTAAAGGAAGAATGTACAGGATAGAAGTTCACAAATTAAGCATAGTCTTATCTAAATTTTATTTCAGTCTGTGAGTATTGCCACTTGTTCAAATAGCTCACATAAACCCATTCCATCCAAAAAGGAAATATAAAATGCTTCTAACAGCGTAAGCACAGTTGGCATGGCCTATCCAAAGGTCTTCCAATAGTGTCTGCACGCAAAAACAAATCTAAATGGAGTTAAGCTACAAACTAGACGTTCTTATTATCTGTGCCATAAGAAATTTTCAACATCAGTTTGGTTTTAAAAACCCATCAGTCATGGCAAGGAAGACCACTGAGCTGATTTCTGATAACTAAGTTATGTTATCACTGAACATAATGTATCCTGCATGATTACTGGCATGCAGAAGACCTTGGGGTAGGGGCTCTTCACAAGTAACACAAGCACCACTTGCACAGGGACGGCCGGGCGTTCCCAGAGCAGCCGTGTGCTCCCGACTTCCTCCTCTGCTTCTTCCTCACCATGGTACTCAAGGCTCCAAAGCTGAGAGGGCAATGCTCAGACTCACCCAAGGTTTTTACAAAGAGGGCTAATGAAGGAGGTGTTGTGAGGTACAGCGAAATACTAAAAGTGACGATGATGATGATGAGATCTTGAGTACTTGAGCCTATTTATATTGCCTTGGATTCATTAATTTTGCATGTTAGCTTGCTTTCTATCTCACAGGACACTGTGGAGGATTAAGTGAGATAAAGTACGTGACAGTCTAGTTTGTGTCTGCATAACCAGTATATCATATTCCCATCCTCCTCCCCATCCCCTAAAAGGCTAGTCCTTGAACTTTCAGAGTACTCTGTAAAGAAGAAATTAGTATTTCTATCTGCATCTGCGTCAGCATGATTCTAAATTTCTCCCGAGAGTCACTTCTCTTTTGTAAAATAAACTTTATACTATTTGAAATATACGTGAAGCTTCATTTTTGTTCAGGGTTTTTAACTTCTCATTGTGAAAAGTTACTTCTGAGGAACTGAAACCCCAGAAGGTAACCATAACAAAAACATGTTCAGTGGTTTTTTTAATTTTAAATGATGGTTCAAAGGCAGACTTGTAGACTTGTATCTCTTCAGGAGATGGAAGGCAAATGCAGCCTCTGAAGGGAACTGTTCTAATTATTGCCTAAAAAGTAAAGTTATACAACTATATTCAAGGACATAAGACAAGGCACTACATTAAAACTAGGATGACTAAACAGTTAGGGGAAACAGGTGAAAGAGGAAAGGGAGATAGATTTAAGAATAATCTGAGTTGGGACAAGGATCCATCAGTCCTGGATGCTTCTGTTATCTGAATATCTTGAATCACATGATTTCTTGTTTTACCTTCTACAATGTCTCCACTGAAATTTCAAATCAGCATTCTCACAGAACTAAATAATAGTTATCATTGTGTTGGGATTCAAAATTTCAATCCAGTAACCATCGGGATCTTGAATAAATGCCAGGCCTTTCATTTTACCTGTAAAACAAAATAATTTTCATTATTTGAGACCTAAAAATATATATATATAAATTTAAAATAATATTTATTAATTCAAATTTTATTTTGCATTTTAGTTAATTACATTATTTCATTTATAGTTTTAACTTCGAAAAATCTATTGGTGTGGCCCAGATGCATGATTTTCAGAATGACACATTTTATCTTCTACACATACCTGTAAACCAACTATCCTGAAATGAACAGTGGGACTGGCTGTATCTTGTAGGTATCAGGTATCTACTTCACCTGCACAATGTAACTTCATGCAACTAGTTGAGTGGTCACAGAAACTGTTTTATTTTAAAGAGGAAAAGAAAATAGATGCTCCAGGGAGCCGGTAGCATGGTGCATCTAGCCAGCCAAGGGACCCAGATGCTTGGTCATACACTATTCTGTATAACCCAAGCTGTGCCAGTTCTTTCTCCCAGGACCTCATAACTGCAACTGAGAGGTTAATAAGTCTAGTAGTAGAGTTGTTTGCCTAAATGGAAAAAGTGTGACCTCAGAAATTTATTTTGGTACCAAGATGCTGAATTAGTTTGACTCCTATCTCTGGCTCCTCTCCTCAAGATCAACTTCAGAGGAACACAGATAAAAAACAGGGGTAAAAAAAGTACGATGCCTCTAACATGACAGTTGGAGAGAGAAATGGTAGGGGTGAGGTGGTGACTATTTAACCCACTTTGTGTGGAAGGGGGTGCTTGTGGCCAGACCACAAGGCAGTCCGTCGTGGCTGTGGGAGAGTAAACAGGGAGTTTTGCTAGTTTGGCTCTTGCTTCTCCCAGTGCCTTGGGCCTCAGCACCTACTTCCACAGTGCTGGGGGTTCGAATGACTGGTTCAGATGTCCTCGGGAGTGGGTAAGGGCAGAAAAACAGGTACGGAGCAACTGATCTCCCAGAGGTTACACTTGCCACACAACCAGGGTTGGGAACAATACCAGAAGCGTCTCCTACAAATACTACATCAGGGACAAAGAGGGAAAAGGATATGACTACAGAATGTGAAGTATTTGTCTTAACTCTTATTTTCTCTCTCTGCCCTGCACATGTTCCTGAGATCATTTGGAATTTTAAGAACCAAGGCCTGGTCTTCCTCCATTCACATTGTCTGATGGCAGGAGAAGAAGGGGACGACAGAGTGACTGAACTGAACTAATGGTTGGAATAGCTAATAGTTTCAGTAAAAAAACAAAAACAAACCAAATCTCTGAGATCAAAATAATAAAAATTTGCAGAATATAACTATAAAACAAACTGGATTATAAATTCTAACTGAAGAACAAATATGACATCAGTGGACCAAAAACTATTGAAATATGTAAAAGCAATGAGGAATATTAAATATAACCAATATGAAATAAGAATAAGGAAATATTAAAGAAAACAAAAATTAGAAATCAAAACTATAATGAAGTGAAGTGAAAGTTGCTCAGTCGTGTCCGACTTTTTGTGACCCCATGGACTGTAGCCTTCCAGGCTCCTCTGTCCATGGAGCTCTCCAGGCAAGAATATCGGATTGGGTAGGCATGCCCTTCTCCAGGGGATCTTCCCAACTCAGGAATCAAACCCAGGTCTCCCGCACTACAGGCGTATTCTTTACTGTCTGAGCCACCAGGGGAGCCCAAGAATACTGGAGTGGGTGGGTAGCCTATCCCTTCTCCATGGGAATCTTCCAGACCCAGGAATCGAACTGGGGTCTCCTGCACTGCAGATGGATTCTTTACCAGCTGAGCAATATAAAAGGAAGTCAGCAAAAATTAGAAATCAAAATTATAATAGCTGAAATAACATAATAGATGAGAATACCAAAGATGAATATAAGAACAGATACATCTGAGGAAAACTTAGCTAATTGGTATGCCAGTTTGAAGAAATCCCCAGAAGGAAATTAAGGACAAAGAAAACAAATATAAAAAGCTTCTAGGACAAAACAGAAGAAAATATACAAAAGAACACAAATCAGCAGATTTTTTAGCAGCAACACTGGATGGGAAAAATAAGACAACAGAGTTGTATTTTCAAGACTGAAAGAAAATAAACCTAAGGTTTTATAGACAACAAAACTGTCATTTATATATATAAAGGCATGGTTCTGGGGTACATAGAATGCCTCAAGAGTTCTGCCTCACAAACCTTTTGAAAGCAGTTTTGATTGAGGTACTTAATAAAGGGACAGAAAAATCCAAAAGATGTTACAGCAAGAGATACATGTAGAAAAAATATATACCTTTACATATTTATTATCTGAAAAAAAGCCAAAGAAAAAGAAAAATAAATACTATCCCAGCCTGGGTATAGTAAAATAATGGAGGTAGAAGGGAGCACATTCTCGTCTTACTGGGGAGGATGATTTTTGGATATCAAATCTCCTAACTGAAAAAAAAAAAGGATGGAAATGAAACAGTGAATATTCCAAATCAAAAATTTTAAAAATAAATTAAGATGGCAAAAATAGATCTAAATAAAATAATTATAGTACATGTAAATCCAACATAATCTAGATACATACTATTGTCAAGAGACATACCTAAATCATAAGGATATGCAAAAGTTATAAAAGGATGAAAAAGAAAACCAGACAATTATGAACTGAACAGACTTGCTGTAGTTACATTAAGAGCAGAAGAAATAGACTTTAAGGAACTTAGTTTTTGGGTGGCTAAATAGACCTGAGATAGTAAAAGCTGGTGGTCACCGAGAAAAGGGCAGGGTTGAGGGGTGGAGAGGCGGCCTCGGTCTTTGACGGCTCTCCAGATCCTGCAATTAGTCCCATGTGAAGCCACCCTCAAGTTTGCCTTTCAGTTTCCTAAATTAACTCAGTGTGCTTCCAATCGTTTCTCTTCTTTCCTTTAAGCTGGTTGGAGCAAACTGCAACAGGAGCCTCTGCGAGTGCTTAGCAGATGTCAGAGAGCTAAAGAGGCCTGAGAAAACAAGCAGCAGACTCACCGTCATTAGGCTTCTTCACAAATCTAACTCCCAGCTCTTCAAATCTTTTACAAGCACCATGAACGTCGGGAACAGCAATTCCAATGTGACCTTAGGTAAAACCGCCCCCAAAACAAGGCAGAGAGAAAGAAGGAAAAATTACAACAGGGTATCCGTATGCCACAAGTGGCTTCCAAAACTGGTTAATTTCAAAACACAAGGCATCTGTAAACAGACTGAATCAAGTTGGTTCAAAACCTATAAAATATTAAAGAACAAGAATCTAAGTGGCTGGGTATAATAATTAGTTGCTCTGAATTACAAATTATTTGACATAAGCCCAATATTTGCTCATAAATAGTTCAATCTGTTAAGGATAACCTACTTAAAAAAACAATATCCATTTATTCATGCTTAACAAGCTAATTGTTGATAATGACTATATACCAGTCCATTTAAACTGATAATCCTGGCATTTGACTGAGAGATTTTAGATTAAGGCATGTGTATGCTAGCAGAAATTAGGATTGGTATTAACCATCATTTTTGGTTTTGTTCTTTAATTTAAAAGTCTACTGGAAATATAGTACTGAGACTGAAAAAAAAAAAAACCATGGTGAGAGAATAAATGTAAAGTTTAGACTGACATGATGAAATTATACTCCTAAATAAAATTAGGCTTCCCTGGTGGCTCAGATGGTAAAGAATCCGCCTGTAATGCAGGAGACACAAGTTCAATCCTTGGGTTGGGAAGATGCCCTGGAGAAGGGAATGGTTACCCACTCCAGTATTCTTGCCTGGAGAATTCCACAGACAGAGGAATTAGTCCTCTGTCTAATTCCATACGGTTATAGTCCATAGAGTCACCAGGAGTTGGACACAGCTTACATGTGGAAAATAAAAATAGCCATACTAACAAAAATCTAAAAATTAATGTTTTAGATTGCTTATAAACATAAATAGGTACCCAATGCAAAATCACAAGACCATAAAAGTGTGTGTATTACACACAAATAGGCAAACATACCAAATCCTCGAGGGTCTGAATTGCCACTGTGGTAACTCTGGGTCTCATCATCTTCCGTGCCCCAATTGCTACAGATAGAGAGAAAATATAATTCTAAGTGACCTGGAGAACAGAAATTCTGAAAAGAAAGCTGCAACAATCTTTGAAATCTTTCCATGTATATATGCTATTTAATATACTTGGTCTAATCTGTGCTACTGTAAACGTTAAGTTTTCAGCAACAGAAAGAGCAAATAGGCAAAGAATGATAAACTAAACTAAGGAGAGAGTAAAACTAGGCATCTGGATAAGAATAAAATGATAATAATAGCAACTACCATTCATTGTGCTATGAACTTTATATTTCATGAAGCCCTCAAAACAGCTGCATGGGTTAGATCGAGTATCTCCATTTTACAAATGAGACTGCCACTTAGGGAGGTAGTATAACTCGATCAGGGTCACAGAGCTATCATCAGAGGCAAGACTCAGGCCAGGTCTGTCTGACTCCAGGGCTGTTCTGATTCAGGAGACACAGGAAATAGCACACCCTGAAACAAATCTGTTTTGTTAATTTTTAAAGACTGCACAAAAGCAGCATAAAGAATAGAAGAGAAAGGAGAATGCCTATGACAATCTCAGCTGTAGTATCCAAACATTCATTAGCTGCAGTTTGACAAACATCTTGCCATTTCATTATTACATTCTCTGCAAATGATCTCATTTGCCCTACTTGAACCATAAGAACAACACAAAGATCAATGAAAAAATACTCAAGGATATCGTTACAAATGGAAAGTGGTTAGATAAGACCCAGTTTGAATTAAACTGGTAAGGGGGAAAGGGTTTTTTTTTTTTTAAAAAAAAAGCTTCCCCCAAATGTAGAATATATAAACAAAATAAAGACTCATACTTACTGTGTCAGTTCAAGTGTAGCTTTTCTGGAGAAGACCCATGCTACTTTTTCATCTTTATCTTTCGGGATGTCATTTTTATCCTCATAAGCCAAGAAATACAGTGAAAATTTCATAGTGGGGAAATCAAATTTCTGGAGTAGTCTGAAATTAAACAAGCCTGACTCAACTTACGGGAAAAGTCGATTAATACTAAAATCAACATGACAATATTCAAGTTCTACTGAGAATAAGAACAGTACACAGTGAGCCTGTTTTAATAAAAAAGGAAAATCAATAAAAAAAAGTCTAATTAAAAAACTTATCTGTAAATATCAGTGAAATTTAAAAAATTAAATGTAAACTTGTAATTCATCAGTTCTTCAAATACAGCAAAAATTAGCTGGATTTATGGTACCTGTTTATAAGTGTCAAAAGATATCTTCAAAAGAAAATTTTTTCAGTGAAAAATATAATGTCTCACACCTTTCAGATATATGGCATTCGGTTAAAAAATAAATTTATTGAGTTTTTACTGTGCCAAAACTCCTAGGAAGATAAGTTGAGGATAGGTGTTAAGAGAGGACAGATTAGTATCACAGAAGACATGAATGTCAATAATAAAGTGGTTGACAGTATCAAATACTGCAGAAAGGTCAGACAGGATTAAGTTTGAGGAGAGATGAGTAGATACAGAAAGGTCCTGTGAGGGCAGTTTCACCAGCACGCACAGCAGAAGCTGGAGAATGGAGGTGAGCAAGTGGGGTCTATCTGTACAGACAGTCACAGTGATGGGATGGACCGCAAGAGAACGGAGGGCGACAATTATCCTACAACAGAGAAGACTTAAGTTTCTTTCATAGGTTGAAAAGAGCAGTGGAAAAGGAGAGACTGATTGTGAGAGTAAGCGCATGAACTCCGCATCCTGAGGTTCTGAAGAAGATTCAACAAAGCTGTGGCTTCTAAAATGAACTTAGAGTGTGACATTACTTTGCAAGGAGTAGGGTGGAAAGAGGATACATGCAGTATAGTTTTCTTTAGATTATGGGGGATTAAATGCTCAAAGATGACCTCATTCAACACCAATAAGAGGGAATGACTGAAGCATAGCAAATAAAGTTTCTAGAGTTCTGTTCCAAATCTTCTACTTATTACTGCTATGCCTTGGCCCACTAAGATCTACCCACTGACTCATCACAAATAACTCTTACTCAAACATGTTTATGATGAAGTGTCAAACAACTCAAATACTTCAATCACAAAAAACTATCTCTGCACCTACCAAAGCAGACCGCCTAAGCTCTTACAGACCAATCAAATGAACACTTGAATCTGTTGCGTTTCTCAGCACAGCATTATCTTTCACTATAACATCAAGTTGTACTCTTGTGTTAGTCACTCAGTAGTGTCCGACTCTTTGCAGCCCCATGGACTGTAGCCACCAGCCTCCTCTGTCCATGAAACTCTCCAGGCAAGAATACTGGAATGGATTGCCATTTCCTTCTCCAGGGGATCTTCCCAACCCAGGGATCAAACCCAGGTCCCCTGCATTGCAGGCAGATTCTTCACCATCTGAGTATTCTATTTGGGGCTCTTTAAAAATAATGTCAATATTGGAGTTTGGACCTGGATTCAAACTCCAAATCTGCCATGTTCCCACTGTGAGATTTGGTGCCGTAAGTTAATGCCTTTAGGCTTTGGTTTCTTCCTTTCCATGTAAAATGGAAATATAAGCTATCTCATAAGCCTATTGTGAAGACTGAATGAAAAGAATATATAAAGGGCCTGGCAAATAGCAGACGTTCAATACATTTGTTTCATTATGTCCTTTAAACCTGTCATGGTGCTTTAGAAGCTAAGTCGTGTCTGACTCTTGTGACCCCATGAACTGCAGACTGCCAGGCTCCTCTGTCCATGGGATTCTCCAGGCAAGCCTACTGGAGTGAGTTGCCATTTCCTTCTCCAGGGGATCTTCCCGACCCAGGAATCCAACCCAGGTCTCCTGCATTGCAGGCAGACTCTTTACTGACTGAGCTATGTGCAAAACCACTTTTTATGGAAAGAATGACAAGAAACTGTTAATAGCAGTTATCTTTGAAGAAAACTAGGAGAGGGAGGCTGTCATTTTTCACTTTGTATTTCTCGGAAGCAGTCAGATTTTCTAAACATAGACATATACTGTATTACTTGACGTTTTCTCTTAATGAAGGTCATCTAGGCAGTAAATTAAAGACTGTTTTATTCTGCATGTATCTATACTACTAGAAATAAATAAAAACCCTCATATTATTTAGGGAAACAAATCTAGAAAAGCAAATATGTTAAAGGTATCAAATCAGTGAATGTTACTTATTTGGAAAAAGAGAACATATCCTATAAAATGGGACAGATGGTCAACGTTAGGTAAACTCACTAAATTTTCTAAATAATGTTTCTATATAGCTATATCTTTTCTGAAGAAAACAAGAGGCTAAGAGTGGCCATAACATCAAAATGGTCTGGGCACATTAAGGATTTAACTGGCAGCTCTCACTGATAAGGGAGTTAGAGAAAATGCAAGCATTGGTGTCTCGCTGCCCAGTGACCCTGGCTGGGAGAGAGAAGGGGAACCTGACGGAAGCCCTGGCCAGTCAAGCCTAGTCCCAGACTCGTGGCCAAAACACTTTGGTGACCTTTGAAGCAAACTTTAATCTATTTTTAAAATAGATCTGAAAACACTGCCTATATTTGCAAAGCTATGTATTTAAACATCACAGGTACCAACAATTTACTTACGTCATTCCAAGAATTCTTGTATAAAAATCCAGTGACTTCTTCGGATCCTTAATTCGCAGCATAGTCTGCTGCAAGAGAAAATCCTAAGGGGAAACAGTATGTATTAAACACCTTTAATTTTTACTACTTGTTACCAACATTAGCTTTGCTTTCTGTAACGGGATACCAACAGTCCACTGCTGCAATCCCTTAGTCCATCATGGCTTTCTTATTGCTTCTGTTCAGACCATAAAAGCTATGCTCAAATTTGTATAGCTCGGACAAAGAGTTGGGTTTTTAAAATTTTTTTCTTTTCTGTAGATTTTGTGCCAAGTTCTATAAAACAAGTTCAACAACCCTGTTTATCCTATCCCTATTTCTATTCTATCTAAAATCTTTTTAAGCAGCAATTTGGATCTCAAGAATTCTAAAGAGTTCATACTCATTTATCAAGATATTGCCCTTCTAAAAATCTATCAAAGGAAATAATTAGAAAGTTTGACAAAGATTTATGTATAGACATTCATCACAGCATTTACATAGTAACTGTGTGCCAAATACTGTTCTAAATGATTTACAGAAATTATATGATCTTCATAACAACCCTCCTTATGATATATATAAAATGTATATATAATATATATATTATACCATCCCTATTTTACTATTGAGAAAATAACTGGCAAACAGTTTGGTTCCAAATTCCTTGCTTTCAACCACCTTGCTAAACTGCCTCTAACAATAAAGAAATAGTTAAATAAACCAGTTGTTGTCGCTTAGTAGCGAAGTCGTGTTAGACTGTCTGCAACCCCATGGACTGTAGCCCACCAGGCTACTCTGTCCGTGGGGTTTCCCAGGCAAAAATATTGGAGTGGGTTGCCATTTCCTTCTTATAGGGGATCTTCCTGACCCAGGGATTGAACCTGCATCTCCTGTTTTAACACAGGCATAATAGAATACATGAAGATGTTTAAAATGCTGTTTTAGAAGTATGTGGACATACATATGATGACATACATGTTATATCAATTTTATCTCAATAAAGATGGCAAAAACAGTTTAGAAAATGGAAAGATAACACCACTTTTCTGATTGATAACACCACTTTTCTGATTGAGAAGACTTAATAAGATAAATACATTATTTCTAAGAAAACACAGAGTAATATAAATTCCAAAATCATTTAACCTTAAAAAAAAGTCTATATATGGCAAAAAGATTAACAACAACAAAGATTAACACTGAATATATTCAATGTTCAGTTCAGTTCAGTTGCTCAGTCGTGTCCAACTCTTTCTGACACCATGAATCACAGCATGCCAGGCCTCCCTGTCTAACACCAATTCCTGGAGTTCACCCAAACTCATGTGCATAGCGTTGGTGATGCCATCTAGCCATCTCATCCTCTGCTGTCCCCTTCTCCTCCTGCCCCCAATCCCTCCCAGCATCAGGGTCTTTTCCAATGAGTCAACTCTTCACATCAGGTGGCCAAAGTATTAGAGTTTCAGCTTCAACATCAGTCCTTCCAAAGAACACCCAGGGTTGACCTCCTTCAGAATGGACTGGTTGGATCTCCTTGCAGTCCAAGGGACTCTCAAGAGTCTTCTCCAACACCACAGTTCAAAAGCATCAATTCTTCGGCGTTCAGCTTTCTTCACAGTCCAACTCTCACATCCATAACATGACCACTGGAAAAACCATAACCTTGACTAGATGGACCTTTGTTGGCAAAGCAATGTCTCTGCTTTTGAATATGCTATCTAGGTTGGTCATAATTTTTCTTCCAAGGAGTAAGCGTCTTTTAATTTCATGGCTGCAGTCACCATCTGCAGTGATTTTGGAGCCCAGAAAAATAAAGTCTGACACTGTTTCCCCATCTATTTCCCATGAAGTAATGGGACCGGATGCCATGATCTTCGTTTTCTGAATGTTGAGCTTTAAGCCAACTTTTTCACTCTCTTTCACTTTCATCAAGAGGCTTTTGAGTTCCTCTTCACTTTCTGCCATAAGGGTGGTGTCATCTGCATATCTGAGGTTATTGATATTTCTCCCAACAATGTTAGTGGATTTATTCATAAAAATAAAGGCATATAAATCCTTTGCTGCCAAAGTATTATTTGGATGATATTTTTAAAAAAACAAGCAGGGTTTGTTTTTTATAAAATGATTTAGTTATTCTATGCTCAAGTAACAGTTTTTTTTTATCACCAAAACATTCTGTTAGCTCTCTGTAACAGAATGTTAAACCACTCTGTTACTTCTGATAAACACTCAAATGATTTTGGAAAAAAGTTTCTTTAAAAGTTACTGAAAATCACTGTTTATTGCTATTGTTCTAAAATATTGTTTGAAATAAATATATCTTGTGTCTAAAAAAGACTTGAGCCTAAAAGTTGATGTCTTATCTCATGTGACAGTTTTTAACTTTGTCTCTCCCTTTGGTTGTTCAGTTGCTAAGTCATGTCCAACCCTTTTGCAACTCCATGGACTACAGCCTGACAGGCTCCTCTGTCTTTGTGATTTCCCAGGCAAGAATACCGGAGTGGGTTGCCACCTCCTTCTCCAGGGGATCTTCCTGACCTAGGGAGCAAATCCTAATCGCCTACATTGCAGGTGGATTCTTTACCACTGAGCCCCCAGGGATGTCTTTCCCTTATTATGCTCTAAATTCAGAACAGTAAAAGATGCCTTTTATGCTCAAAAAGTTTAAGGCTTTCTGGCTTGACTGCTAAGCAACAAAGATTTGCTCCTTTGCCTTAAAGAATAATAGAAATAATCAGTCTTTTGCAGGAGTGGGAGAGGGCAATCTCCAAATTTAATTAATTTAAAACTTCTGTGCAAAAACGTTAAAGGTACAATCAGGGATGTTTCTAGTACATGTACTATGTCCCTACAATATAATCCTGACAAAACTATAAAAAGTGGAGCCGGGAGTGAACCAAAGGGTCAAGGTCAAGGTCCCTTTGAACACTTCCAAATGGACTTTTTTGGCATAAGACGTGAACATAGGGCTTCACTTTTTACCTGTGAATGTCCAATGGCTCCAGTACCATTTGTTCAAAAAAATCCACCCTTTCTCCAGTGAATTACTTTTGCATCTCTGTGAAAAATTTGTTGGGTTTTTATTAGAGAGTTTATTTCTGGGTTCTACTCTTTTCCACTGATCTATATCAGTTTTAACTTACCACAGCATTTGGCATCATCATAAAATATTTTGAGTGAAGTGTAGAAACCTTATCTCTCCTTATATCCCTTTACTCTCTCCAATTTATAACTGTCTTAAAACATTTCCCCTGCTGGGCCGGGGTGGAATGCTAGGTTTTCCGTATTTCTCCACAGATAACAGCACAAGGGGAAAGATTGTTACTGCCTGGCAAGACGAAATCATCGCTCCCTACTTAGTGTTCTCTGATACTACTGTAGCATGAGGAGATTGAGCACCTTATTATAGCCAGTTGGCTGAAAGACTAAACTCCCCACTCAGCCTGTGCTGGCAGAGGTGTGGCTGAGGCCACTGTTTTCTCTATGGGGTTTGGTTGTAGTAGAGCACTTGTGGTCTAAAAAGTTTTCTGACTTAATCAGGAAATACTATGTATTTCCTGGTCCTGGGGGTAGAGAGAGTAAGCATTTATTCGGCTTTTTGTGTGTGCATTCATTGGCATTTCCAGATCCTAGTTTCTTTAGCTCTAAGTCTGGGCTATATGAGGCAGAGAGAAAACCCAGGAAACTTACTGCCATGATGTTCCTAGGGTTTCAAAGTCCCTACCCAGTCTGCCTTCTTCTCTCTGCTTCCTATTTTTGTTTTATATATATCGTTTTATTGCATATCACTTTGTTATGGTTCACAGATACTGGTTGGGTACCCCCCCAAATTGAAGGTCTGTAACAACCCTGTGTCCAACAAGTCTATCAGTGATACTTTTCCAACAGCATTTGCTCACTTTGTATCCCTGATCACATTTTGGTAATTCTCATAATACTGCAAACTTTTTCATTACATTTGTTATGATGATCTGTAATCAATGATCTTTGATGCTATTACTGTGATTGTTTTGCAGTGCCATGAACCACATCCACATTAGATGACAAACTTAACTGAAAAACACTGTGTGTGTTCTGACTACTCCACTGACAGACCACTGCCCCATCTCTCTCCCCATCCTCAGGCTTCCCTATTCCCTGAGACACGATACTGAAATTAGATCAATTAATAACTGTGCAATGGTCTCTAAGAGTTCAAATGAAAGGAAGAGTTCCACGTCTCTTATTTTAAATCAAAAGCTAGAAATGATTAAGCTGAGCAAGGAAGGTATGTCAAAACCCAAGACAGACTGAAAGCTAGGCCTCCTGCACTGAGTTAGCCAAGTTGTGAAGACAAAGTTTTTTAAGGAAGTTAATAGTGCTACTCCAATGAATACACAAATGATAAGAAAGTAAAACAGCCTTATTGCTGATATGGAGAGAGTTTTAGAGATCTGGTTAGAAGATCAAACCAGTTACAACATTCCCTCAAGCCAAAGCCTGATCCAGAGCAAGGCCTCTCTCCCATTCTAGAGGGCAGAGAGAAGTGAGGAAGCTACAGAAGCAAAGTCTGAAGCTATCAGTGGTTGGCTCATGAAGTTTAAGTAAAGGAAGTTAGTTCTATAACATGAAAGTGCAAGGTCAAGTAGCAAGTGCTGAGGCAGAAGCTGCAGTGAGTTATCCAGAAGATCTAACTAAAATAATGAATGAAGGTGGCTGCACTAAACAGACTTTCAATGTGGATGAAACAGCTTTCTATTGGAAGAAGACGGCATCTAGGACGTTCACAATTGGAGAAAAGTCAACGCCTTTGAAGCTTCAAAGAATAGGCTCATTCTCTTGTAGGAGCAAAAACAGCTAGTTACTTTAAGTTGAAGCCAATGCTCATTACCATTCTGAAAATCCTAGGGTTCTTAAGAATCATTCTGAATCTCCTCTGCCTGTGGTCTTTATAAATGAACAATAAAGCCTGGATGATAGCATATCTGGTTACAACATGGTTTACTGAATATTTAAAGCCCACAGTTGAGACTTACTGCTCACAAAAAAAATAAGATTCCTTTAATACATTCATTGAAAATGCACCTGGCCGTCTAAGAGCTCTGACGGAGGTGAACAATGAGATTAATTTTGTTTCCATGCCTGCTAACATAGCATCCATCCTTGCAGTCCATTCATCAAGGAGTAATTCTGATTCTCAAGAGTTACTCTTTAAGAAATACATTTTGTAAGGCTATAGCTGTCATAGATGATTCCTCTACCGAATCTGGGCAAAGTAAATTGAAAAACTTCTGGAAAGGCTTCACCATTCTAGATGCCATCTAGAACATTCGTGATTCATGGGAAGAGGTCAGAATATCAACACTAATAATAAGGGTTTTAAAGAAGCTGATCGCAACCCTCCCGGATGACTTTGAGAGGTTCAAAGCTTCAGTAAAGGAAATAATTGCAGATGTGGTGGAAACAACAAGAGAACTAAAATTAGAAGTGGATCCTGAAGATGTGACCAAATAGGTGCAACCTCAGGATAAAAGTTTCAATCTTGCATTAGCTAACCTTTCAGAAATTTTTATACTTCTTTGTCTGAACTATGTGTTCTGGTCTTAATAACAGCAAGGCCAACTCTCCATAGAGCCTATCAACTCTCTCTCTCAATGAATTTTCAAATGCATCGCCCCCAGCAAAGGGTCTTCTTCAGGTTCAACTAAGCATTCAGAGTCACAAGACAACTATAGGCTAGAAGGCTATCAGTCTGGAAAACACAGTTTACCAACAGAGCGGTGTTAGGTGTCTCTCTTCAGCAAGAGTTTGGAAAAGAATCTATGCAGCTCAGGTGCAGGGAGAAGATCCACATTAGGGCAGGAGTGGGAGTCACCCTGGTGTAGTAGCCCTGTGTGCCACAGAAGGCCACTATCTCTGGTAGCAACTCCACAGGCACAGCTTTCCGAATTTTCACATGGGACGGTTATAAGAGGCACTGAATTCAGGCAAACCCAAAGCTATATTAGATATTTATAATTCTCCCTTTGCAGATGCAACCTTCCAGTCAAGTTATTTCTACCAAAAGCAATGTCGCCAAGTAGCAAATAGCATTTTCATGGGAAACAGAGCTAGAGATAACCAAAGGTCAGATTCTTATCAAGGGAAAAAAGCCTAACTTTTTACTCCTAGGTGTCACATCTCCTATGAATTAGAAATGGATAAAGTTTTACTTTTTCCTGACTTAAAAAAAAAAAATCACAATTGCCTTCTGTGAAAGTTCATTTTGGAAAAAGAAATGTATTTGAGGCGAAGATTATTTACTATGTGACAGCTGGAGCACATGATTGATATACAGTATGGTATGATACATTTTTTTCTTTACTATCTTTTTCCTACTATTACTTCTCTGATTCAGCCTATGTCAGAAAGTAACAGTTGTTTGGGAAAATAATTCAGCCACTTTCTCTACACTTGTTGTCCTATCTAAATTGACTTCATGTGGTTCTTTCCTTCTTCCCACTCAACAGCTAGCAACATACTGCAAGTATACTTAACCTATAAATAAGGAAGAGAAAAACAGCTAAGAGACACAAGGGAAATTGGTTTTACTTTAAAAATTACCTATGGTATTTGTAAACATACCTGCACCCAACTACTCTTACAACAAATAAGAGAAACAGGAATATCCTGGAAGCCCTCAGTATCATGAGGCCTTTCAAATCTCATGCAAAGGGAGGAAAACATACACAAGTATGAAAGAAATGATTTAAAAGTAATGATTTTTGAACTACATTGCCTCTGAGAATTCTTCAGAGGCAATGTAGTTCAAAATCATTACTTTTCTTGAACATCAGTTTTCACATCTTTAGAATGGAAATAATAATGGTTTTCAGCTCTTTAGGGCTGAGTTGGAAAATAAATGGGAAAATGCATGTAAGTGCTTAGCAGAGTTCTGTCTCAGACTAAGTTACTCCACTTACTATTGCTCTTGTTGTTATTATTATAAAATATACCCCCAGAATTTCTACTACCAACTATTGCTTTTGATTCCCAACTCTGTATTCCCCAGCCCATACCTCTAACCTCAGCTCTAGATTTACATCTTCATCTGTCTATTCAACATTTCCACCTGAATCAAATATCAAACTCATCACAGCCCAGATAAACACTCCTACTATTAATACATCCCCCCTCAGGGAATGTCTCTAGAATCCCTTGTTAGCCCAAGTCAGACATATGGAATCTTCCTAGTTTCTTTCTGCCACGCCTTCTGTAACCCAGTCCAAGCGCTGGACGGGACTGGATCACCGGACTGCTCAGGTCCCTCTGGAATCTTTCTGCTTGCCTCCCCAATGATCACTACCACCTTGTTCATGTCTTCACTACTTTCTGCTTGGACAACTGTCCAAACCTCCCTGGAGGGGCTTCCATGCTGGTCAAGTTGGTCAGGAGATCGCTTTCCAGGGCAGGTGGTGCAGTTTGATTCCTGGTTGGGAAGCTAGGACCCCACATGCCTTGCAGCCAAAAGAACCAAAACGTAAACCAACATTGTAACAAATTCAATAAAGACTTTGAAAGTGATGCACCTTAAAAAAAAAAAAAGAAGCCTCCCAGGTCTGTCTGCTTCTTGTGAGCTTCAGTGCAGTTCAGTTCAGTCGCTCAGTCGTGTCCGACTCTTTGTGACCCCATGAATTGCAGCACGCCAGGCCTCCCTGTCCATCACCATCTCCCGGAGTTCACTCAAACTAACGTCCATCGAGTCGGTGATGCCATCCAGCCATCTCATTCTCTGTCGTCCCCTTTTCCTCCTGCCCCCCATCCCTCCCAGCATCAGAGTCTTTTCCAATGAGTCAACTCTTTGCATCAGATGGCCAAAGTACTGCAGTTCAGCTTTAGCATCACTGCTTCCAAAGAACACCCAGGGCTGATTTCCTTTAGAATGGACTGGTTGGATCTCCTTGCAGTCCAAGGGACTCTCAAGAGTCTTCTCCAACACCACAGTTCAAAAGCATCAATTCTTCGGTGCTCAGTCTTCCTACTTCTCGGCAAATAGAAGGTGACAAAGTGGAAGCAGCGACAGATTTTATTTTCTTGGGCTCAAAATCACTCTGGACAATGACTGCAGCCATGAAATTAAGACATTTTTTTGGACGGAAGGCTATGACAAACCTAGTGCATGCTAAGTCACTTCAACATGTCCAGCTCTTTGCAACCCTATGGACGGTAGCCCACCAGGCTCCTCTGTCCATGGGATTCTCCAGGCAAGAATACTGGAGTGGGTTGCCATGCCCTTCTGCAGGGCATGAACCCATGTCTTTTTATGACTCCTGCACTGGCAGGCAGGTTCTTTGCCACTAGTTCCACAAACCTAGACACTGTATTAAATAGCAGATACATCACTTTGCCAACAAAGGTCTGTATAGTCAAAGCTGTGGTTTTTCCATAGTAGTCACATACAGCTGTGAGAGTTGGACTATAAAGAAGGCTGAGTGTTGAAGAACTGATGTTTTCAAACTGTGGTGCTGGAGAAGACATGAGAGTTCCTTGGACAGCAAGGAGATCAAATCAGTCAATGCTAAAGGAAACCAATCCTGAATATTCATTGGAAGGATTGATGCTGAAGCTCATGCTCCAATACTTTGGCCACAGGATGGGAGGAGCTGACTCTCTGGAAAAGACCTTGATGCTGGGAAAGACTGAATGCAAAGGAGAAGTGTGTGGCAGAGGATAAGATAATTAGATAGCATCAACAACTTAATGGACATTTAAATTTGGGCAAACTCTGGAAGATAGTAGAGGATAAGGAAGCCTGGTGTGCAGTAGTCCATGGGGTTGGAAAGAGTCAGACACGATTTGGCGACTGAACAACAAGAGATGCAACTCTTGAAAATCTCTATCTTCTGTGCTCCCACAGTGCTTTATAATTCCAATATATATAATCCCAGTTCCACCTTATGCTATAGTTGGTATATGTTTGGTGCAGGAAGGAACTTCATCTTTTGTTCATCTCAATATCCCCCAAGGTACCTATCATGCTCTTTACATATATCAGATGATCAATGATCATTGAATTTACGCTTTCCTTGTGTCAAGTTTCAAAACACTGTAGTTAGTATCTAGAAGGAGAACAGGGTGGAGACTAGAGTGTGGGCTGTCCCTAGGCAAATTACTCAGCACCACTGTGCCATTGTCTACTTATATGTAACATGGAAATGAGTATGCCTTCCCCCGAGTTGTGAGGATTAAATGAAGTAATGTACTTAACAATGGAGAAGGGGATGGCAATCCACTCTAGTATTATTGCCTTGAGAATCCCATGGACAGAGGAGTCTGGTGGGCTACAGTCCATGGGGTCGCAAAGAGTTGGACATGACTGAGCAACTAAGCACACACACTTAACAAACCAGGGTCTGGCACAACTCAACACATACCAGCTACTAGTAATATTACATAGTCCCTTTTATGTCCCCCATATGGCACCTCAAGAGTGAAAATGACTAATTCCCCAAAATAATTCCTTCAAATCAAGAGAAATCTATTTAAATTGAGAATGCATAAATTAAGATCACAAGGGATTGTATTCAATCAATTTCATCAAGCTCTCTTTGGAATCTTTTTTTTTTTAATAGTCCAGTATATAAAATGTCCAGTTATCTGGATAATTAATTTACACTGAATAACTCAATCAGTATTATGTGAAATTACAAGGTATTTAACATTAAAGAGTGTAAAAATAAGATAAGTGTGAGAGGAAATGTATATGTTTATTTCTTCCCCCTTAGTCTTGCTGTGACTAACATTTTTCCTAAGCTAAGTATTATCAGGTGCTAGTCAAAGGCTTGAGCAATTAGAAGTGTTTGACTCTTCACCCTGAATGTAAAAAGCTAGCAGGGTATAAAAGTTAGCAACTGTCTTAAAGGTCTGTACAAAGCACACACTCAATCTTCAAGGAATTGGAGCTTTTCCAGTCAAATGAATGCATACAAAGGCATTTGTAGACAGTGTTGAGTAGGCTGGAGCAAACCCTGGAGCGGCTGCCCTGTCTGATCTTGATAGGCCTGCAGGCACCACACCTGAGTGAGTTACACTGACTCTCAGTACAAACACGTTAAGCAAGCTGAAAAGCCATCCTATGCAACCAGTCATTCCCCTCAATGGGTCTCAGCTGCAATAAGAGGATTAGTGAAGGAATTTCCATGATTCTCTTTGGATCTAAGCTCCAGGACTCTAACATCCCTCCTGTGGGGCATTAAGCCCAGGCAGAGGAGTGTCGCTGTGAACAACTGTAAAGGCCAACCCAAAGCGAAACTCTGGGCGCGGTTAAAGTTAGGAGCCATCAGATTGGTTTGGAGGAGTTAAACCCGGAGCCAAGGCAGTTACAGAAAAATGACAGGAACTTCCCTGGTGGTCCAGGAGCTAAGATTCTGCACTCTCAACATAAGAGGCTCCCGATGGATCCCTGGTCAGAGAACTAGATCCCACATGCCACAACTAGGAGTTCGCCTGCCACATCTAAGACACGGCGCAAATCGATAAAAATAAGTAATTTTTTTAGAAGAAAAATAAATGAAAAATCATCCAGGCTGGGAGAGGCCGGCACGTAGAAACCTTCGACCAAGACTTGAGTTCTGAAACTGCCCTTACCCACCAGGGCTATTGACCTGGGGCTGGAGAACACTCACAACCCACAGACAAGGGCTCTGATCCTGGCTGAGCCAACGTTTCAGGTAACTGTCCCAAGTCAGGTAACTGTCCCAAGTCAAACAAATCAAAGCAAGCAGGGTCACAGTCTTTCAAACAACTTAAACGGATCCTTTCTCTGATCTCCTGTTGGGACACCCCTGGCCCTCTTCCCAGCCCACTCCGATCCGTCCAAGGCGGGCAGAGCTGCAGCGGTGGCCGGATGAGGTTCAAGTCCAGAGTTCGAATCATCCAGCCCAAGCCGGGCCTAGTTGAGCCCGGGAACTGTCCCTCTGGGGGCCCCAGCCGCGCCACGCAGATGGGGGCCCGACCCAGGAAAATTAGGTTCTGCGCCCACCTTGGTGCTGGGGTCCGGGTCGGAGCAACAGCTGAGGGCAGCCTCGTCGGTGAGGCCACTGGACGTGGGCTGTGGTTCTGCCATGGCCGCACTGCCGTATCACGGACGACGGTCCCCGGGAACGCAAGAGGTACCCACACTCCGCCGGCTTCTAAGCGCTTTTCACCAGCGCCGGCGCGACTGCGCCCCAGGGCGGGCGCTGCTGACTTCCAGCCAATCGCTTGCTGGAAAGGAAGTTGGCTTTCTGGTGATTGGGTCCCAGTTCCTCCGCCCACAGCGCTCTACGCCCAACACTACAATTCCCAAGGTGCTTTGCATATCATGGAGGCCTGCGTGTAGTTCATTTACCAAAAAAAAAAAAAACAAAAAACCCCAAACCCAAATCGGCCCGAAGAAAGTGTGGTTTCTCTCTGTCGCTTGATGACCTAATTTTGTTTCTATTTAACTATTAAAGTTCAATAATCACCCATACCTCAAGGCTGCCACGTGGTAGGAGATAGGAATCTGATGAAAAGAGAATTGGGAGTTTCTCAGTTTAAGCAGTAGAGGATAATTAAAGCAACTCTAACTTAGTGAAAAACCTAGGTTTCGAGTTTTGGCTCCACTATTTATTAGCTCTAAAATCTTGGAATAATTACTGACGTTTCTCTGAGCTTCCTTGATGGATTTTGGTGAGGATCAAATAAGATTTAAGCTACGGTTTCACTACTTATCTAAATGTCCATGACTTTCATCGTCTTTTATGTTGATTTTGCTAAGGCATGTATTTTAATTATGTTCATTGGACGGCTTAGTCATCACTGTGTTTTGATGACTGGCACATAATAGATTGTCGATAAATACTTCATGTTGTTAAGACTAAATGATCATGACCAGTGTAAAAACAATTTAGAAAAGGACTTTATGTTAATAAATAAATGAGGCATGAGATTTGACAAGAATTTCTAAGTGAAGAGCAGGGTCTTTCTAAATTAGCAAGAAGATAACAGATGGATGTCAGGAATTTGGATTGCAGGGAGTTGGGCAAAATGGAAACTCACTTACTCACCAAATCAAACAAGCAGAGCAGGGAGGCACCTGGTACCATATACCTGGCCACCCCCAAAATGTCTCCATCTCTCATCTCAGCTTCATTTTGTTCCATATACCTGCTCCAATAGTCTAGAAACCTGGAACTCTCAGCCTCTCACCAGAGAGAGGGGGAACCTCTTCCCTGAATTCTGATTTTGATAAAATCCAGAGAGGAGCCTATGATTGGCCTAGACTAGGACCTGTACTTACTCCCATGGTCAGGGCACTGTGACTGACAGCCTGGGTTAGAACCACCAGGTTGGAGCTGGGGGGGTGAAGCAGTTCTCCCAAAGGAAAGAGATGCTGCTCGTATAGGAAGAAAAGTGTGACAGTGTTAGTTGCTCAGTCATGTCCACTCTCTGCAGCCCCATAGAGTGTAGTCCACAGGCTCCTCTGTCCATGGAATTCTCCAGGCAAGAATACTGAAGTTGGTAGCCATTCCCTTCTCCAGAGGATTGTCCCAAGTCAGGGATTAAACCCAGGTCTCACACATTGCAGCCAGATTCTTTATCCTCCTGTGCAAACTGAAGCATAGATGCCCACTGCAAAAGGTGGGCAGGATGAGCATTTCAAAATAAATTTTGTGTACACCTCGTAAGGTAAAGAGAAGGGGAGGTTCGGAGAAAGGACAAGACCGATACTCTACAGGAACAGATAACCTTTAATGAGGCAAGAAGGGGCAGCAGTCAGACCAGGGAACTGCTGCACTAGGTCAAGAAAAGAGCAGGTATATATAGAAAACGTATATATGCAGAAATACATTGTTCTGAGGGGGCGTGTTTTTCCTCAAGATTATTTTGATTAGTTAGCTTTCAACAACTGGGGCAAGGAATTCCTGAGACTGGCCGGAGACTGGGATTGGCTGGGAGCTGAACGTAATCAATCTTAATGTTCATTTCTTTCTTCAGGGAGAAAGCTCTTTATTCTATATAGAATGGTGGGGAGGAACTGGAGGGGAGTTTTAACTCCAGGCTGTTTTGAGCTGTGTAGCTTTCCTTCATTCCAGACCCTAAGGAATATATAAAAAAGAGAAAGAGAGATGGGTGTTGTCAATGTTCAGGGCTTTTTCATGCTGGTAAATGAGGGTTGGGGGTTTGTGGTCTGGGAGGAAGTCTAAGGCCCGTAGTGTTTATTTTTCTATTCTAGCTGCCAAGGTCTTGAGCAGAACAGTCTTGACTTGATCTTGAGAAATGACTTGGATTTGGTCCTGGAGGAATCCCTTGAAAAGATTAAGCAAATAAGGTCCAAATGTGAATAGGAAGATAATGAATATGAATGGTCCAAGAAGGGGCAAAACCCAAGGCTGCTGCTGCTAAGTTGCCGCTAAGTCGCTTCAGTCGTGTCCAACTCTGTGCGACCCCAGAGACGGCAGCCCACTAGGCTCCCCCGTCCTTGGGATTCTCCAGGCAAGAACACTGGAGTGGGTTGCCATTTCCTTCTCCTATGCATGAAAGTGAAAAGTGAAAGTGAAGTTGCTCAGTTGTGTCTAACTCCTAGTGACCCCATAGATGCAGCCTACCATGCTCCTCCATCCATGGTATTTTCCAGGAAAGAGTACTGGAGTGGGTTGCCATTGCCTTCTCCAAAACCCAAGACATCCAGATCCAGTCTGTCAACCATGACTGTCAGGAATTGCTTAATCTCTGGCGGAGTCGAGAGGCTCGATCTGTAAGGTTTTTTTGCAGCTTCCTCGACAATACTTGACTAGTTGGCATAGAAGCAGCAGGATTAGTCCAGAAAAAGGCACAAACCTCTCTTTTCTGCAGTTAGTAGATCTAATCCCATTCTATTTTGTAACACTACGGCTGCCAAGGAATTGAGATGATTTTTGTATAGTTATTAGACCTTGGGTTATTTCCTGGAGGCTGTCTGATAGGTCTTTAGATAGTGCATGGTAGCTTTGGATGGAGGTGGTTAGTCCAGCAGTTCTTGTTCCAATTCTAGCCACTATTCCTAGTCCCACTAAGAGGGGAATGAAATGATGGTTCATTTCATTCATTTGTGAATGAGAGGAATGGGTAGGGGTTGATCACTGGGGGCTATAAAAATGTTTGGACTGGAATATACCAGCGTGCAGGTTCCAGTCCAATTAGTAGGTAAACAGAGGTATGTAGATGCCCCACACAAGAAAAACAGGTCAGGTGTCACAATACAACAGCTAAAGTCGATGGTGAAGAGGAGTCGGGGGGTGGGGGTTTGATCGTTCGTTCAAGAACAGTCAGGGAACCCACTAAGGTGGCCCCAACAATGGGAGAAGTGGAGGAATATGCTGAGGGAAACTGTTCTGTAAAGGTTAAAGAGTGTCCTGGAGGACCAGAAACATTATATATAGCTTTTCCAGTGGCAAAGAGTAAAGTAGAGGTATGATTACATATGGATTTAGGAATTATGCCCACGGGTTGGTCATATGAGCTATTTTGGGAATTTCTAGGTATGCAAAGAGAAGCTGGTTCTAATAGTGTTACTCTCTGGGTGACAGGGCCTCCTACTGGAGGTTTTCCATTGTAGGAGGGAAGGTCAGTGAGTAAAGATTCTAAGAGTTTGTCCAAATTTCGGATTTGATCATTAGTGTGAAGATATTTAAGATTTGAGACGTATAAAGGCTCTCCACAGTATGAGTGGTATAGGGATATGTTACCAATGGTCCAGTCAAGGATGGATGTGGGGAGGGCTGAATCTCCCAGAGGAGTTATAGCTAGACATATCCAGCAGTCTTTAGCCAATTGTGGGTTAGACGCATTGAGGAGAGTATGAGTTAAATTAAGGGTCTGGAATAAATAGTTGAGGTGAGGATTTTGAAAGAGTTCTTGAGTCAGAGGAAAGAGAGAAGATAAAAGATGTCAAGCAATATTTGGGGAAGTGAATGTATGATAGACTACTTTGGAGAAGAACTGGATTTCAAAAAGAGTAAAAGTTATAAAAGGTTCCCTACAGCCACAGGGTGAAGATGTAATCTTCAACGTGTTTGAACATGGATCCTTGAGGACTCACGACCCAGATATCTGCCAGGAATTGTTCCAGAAATAATTGTAGCCATGAAACCAATAGGTTCATCCGTCATCAGCTGGGGCCAGTGGAAGCCGGGAGAACTTTAGAGTTGTAGGGCCTCTGTGAGAAACTTGGTATTAGTCTGATAAGCATTCTCATCATTGGGCTGCATAACTTTTTTTTTAGTCAAGTAATGTGCACCCAAGGGATCATTTCTTTTAATTTTGCAGTGGTAGGGGTCAGCAGAATTACCGTGTAGGGTCCTTGCCATTTTGGGGTTAGATCTGAGTGGGACTGAACTGTCATATAGATTTTGTCTCCTATTTGCAGGGATGGGTACGGGAGATTGGGATGTGGTCAAGGGAGCAGGTTATCCATATGTTGCCAAAGGGCATCTCGTATCTGGGCAAGTAAGGGAAAAGGAAGGTGGGATGGTAGTTTGGGACCGTCATGGGAGTGGGGGAGTCCTAAAGGTACTATGGGCCTCCCATACATGGCCTTGAGTGGACAGATATTTAGAGGTTTTTTTGGTAAGTCCTGGACCTTTAAGAGGGCTAAAGGAAGGAGTTTAGTTCAATTTTGATGAAGTTCGATTGTTAATTTGGTCAGAGTTTCAAGATTCGGTTGCCTCTCTCACCCTTACCTGAGGACCACAGGTGATAAGGAATGTGAAACTCCAAGGAACTTGAAGGGTTCATGCAATAATTTGGGTGACTTGGGATGTGAACTCAGGCCTGCTGTCAGACTGGAGGGAGGAGGGCATTCTAAACCTAGGGAGAATTTCAGTAAGAATAAGGTGTCACAGTAGGGGCTTGTTTGTTAGTAGTTGGGAAAGCTTCAATCCATTTAGAAAATGTATCTATGAAGACTAGGAGGAATTTAATCCTTTTGCAGGTGGCATGTGGGTGAAATTTACTTACCAGTCTTGTGCAGGCAGATGACCGCAAATTTGGTGGGTGGGGAAAGGAGGGGGTGAATGTTAGAATTAGGGTTTGTCCGCTGACAAGTGATACAAGTTTGGGTCAGATTATTTAAATAAGCCACGTTATCTTTAGTCAGCTCAATAAAGTTCTGAAGGAAAGTCTTAAGTACATTTGCAGAGGGGTGGAAAAGGGAATGTAAATATGAAAGTAATGTGCGGATGTTAGGCTTCTTAATTTATGCTATAGTAAAGACAGGACTAACAGAGGTGGCCTGCCACTTTGCTTCGTGATCTGCTATATTGTTATAAAAGGAGATAGGGCCATGTCACAATCCCATGTAACTGACAGTGGTGGAAGCAATTTGTGCCTTGGAGAGAGAGACTCTGTAGCCCCAGTTGCCTAGGGCATTTAATACTGTCTCAGTGTAGACTAGGCAGTTATGGCAAGAGGAACTACAATACAATAAATTGTCTACATATTGAAGTAAGGTAGTAGAGCCTAGGTCTAAAGTTTGTAGGTCTCTTTGAAGGGTTTGATTGAGAAAATGAGGGCTATCTCTAAATCCTTGTGGCAAAAAGTCCAACTTAATTGTTGAGATTGATATGTGGCTGGGTCCGTCCAGGTAAAGGCAAATAGGAGCTGTGAGAAGTGGTGTAGAGGTATAGTAAAGAAAGCATCTTTGAGGTCTAATGCTGTGAAATAGAGTGTGTCGGGGGGAATATGTGAGAGAAGGATGTAGGGATTGGTGACCACAGGGTGTATGGGTATTATGGCCTCATTGATCCTGTGAAGATCTTGGACTAGATGGCAGGGGGTGGGGTCCCTTTTGACTGCCAGTATGGGGGTATTATGGGATGAAGAGATAGGCCACAAAAGGCTGGCTTTGGGCAGTCAGGAGATTATCGGTTTAAGTACTTGTCGGGATTCTGTGGTGACAGTATATTGAGTTTGGGTTGTGACCTGAGAGGGATTCTTAAGAAAAACCTGTACAGGGAATGGTGTTGAGCTACTGATGGGGCATCGGTGTCCCAAACCCGAGGATCTTTAGGGGGAAGATCAGGGAGCAAGTTTTGGGAGTGAGGGCTGGCCAAGGGTTTGAGTGCCCTTTGGATGCAAAGAACTGATGTGGGATCTAAGAATAGGAGGTTTATAGAAGTTTGCAGATTAACGAGAAGATCACGTCCCATTAATGCTATTGGGCATTAAGGAACTACTATAAAAGAATGTGTTAATGTTGTTTTGCCAAAAGAACAAAGGAGAGGAGGGCGTTATTTTGGGATGAAAAGGGACCTTTTCATGAGACCCCTTTGATGGCCTCTTCTGAAGGCTGGAGAGGGCCCTGAAAGGAGGTTAAAAGTGAAAAGGCCACTCCAGTGTCTATTATAGGGCTTCCCTGGTGACTCAGAGGTTAAAGCATCTGCCTGCAATGCGGGAGACCAGGGTTCAATCCCTGGGTTGGGAAGATCCCTTGGAGAAGGAAATGGCAAACCACTCCAGTATTTTTGCCTGGAGAATCCCATGGAGAGAGAAGCCTGGTAGGCTATAGCCCATGGGGTCGCAAAGAGTTGGACACGACTGAACTTTCACTTGCAGTGTCTGGCCACTGTGCCAGTTACCTGAAGCTCCAAGTCCGTCCATATGGGGCGTACTTGGGGTATGGAGCTTGGGCTCCATCACTGAAATAATTTAGGCACAACTGGATCGTCTCTCAGCTCATCTGAGGAACCATGGTCTGGGGTGTCAGGGACCCCAGAGTCTGGTTCCCAGCCCATTGTTATTGGGCCTGAGGTGGACCCCGAGATTTGGTAGGTAGTGCCCAAGGACAATCCATTTTCCACTGGCCCCACTGTTTGCAGGTTGGGGCAGGGTTTGGTGGGTGGCTGGGGGTTTGGGCACGACTTAGCCCAGTGTCCCATTTGGTTGCATCTGAAGCAGGGGCCTGGAGGGTTAGGTCCCATACAGGTGGGCCAAGTTTGATGGGCCAAAGGGGTTGAATTTTTTTCTTGGATAGCTGCAACGAATAAAGCATATTTGGCCTTTCTTTCACTTTCTTTTTCCTTTTTGCTTCTTCCTATTATTGAAAACTTTAAAGGCTATTTCTAGGAGATCTTGCTGAGGGGTTTCAGGGCCCTTTTCTAACTGATGTAGTTTTCAGTAAATATCAGGGGCTGACTAACTTATGAATTGGACATGTAAGTATAGGAGTCCAGTGGGGGTGAAAATATCCAGGTTATTGTATTTCTGGACTGCCTCAGTAATCTGTGAAAGAAAAGGGCAGGATTTTCATCCTTTTCTTGAGTCGCTTCTCTAATCTTATCGTAGTTCACATAAATGTGAGAGTTTTTAGCATTCCTTTTAGTAAATAGGTGATCATATGATGAAGGTACCGGATGCTGGCGTTGCTGGCTTGATGTGTCCACCATGGCTCAGTTAAAAGAACTACATCATCAGCTGCTGGATTAGTCCTATCTTGGTTATGGAGCTGATCAGCATGAGTTCCAGCTGCCTGCCATATCTATTCCTTTTCATCAGGGGTTAAAGTGGCATTTAGGATGTAATAAACATCATTCCAGGTTAGATGATATGCTTGTGTAAGGCAGAGGAATTCCTTCCTATATCTACTAGGATTTCCTGAAAAAGATTCCAATTTTTCTTCAGTTTGGCTCATATTGGAAATTGAGAAAGGCACATGAACCCATGTAGGGCCCTCCGGTCCCGCTGCCTCTCTGAGCGGAAACATGTGTTTGCTTCAGGACCTGGTCAATGGAGGGGGAGTGGAAATCTCTTTTGGGGTTTGGGGGTCATTGCTTCCCAATTTGGAGGAAGAAGGGCTAGAGGGTGAGGTCTCCTCCCTGGAAGCCTCATCTCCAGGGGGTAGGAAGGAGGCTCACCTGCCGGGTTGAAATCAGGAGCTGAGGGTTTAGGGGGCCTTTTAAGGTCTTTCGATTTGGACTTTTTGTAGTGGAGGGGGAGAGAAAACAGAGGAGGGTTTTATAAGTAGAACAGTCCTTGCAGAGCGAAGGATGGCTTCTAAGGTCCCAGAAGGCTTGAATACAGGGGACCTCTGAACATTGCCATTCTGTTTGAGGAAGTTAGTGAGATCTGATAAAATATTAAAATCAAAAATCCCAAACTCAGGCCAGCAGTTTTGGTTATCCAATTTGTACTGAGGCCAAATTTGAATACAAAGTGACTCGAGTTTCTGAACCTTGAGATTAGTCAAGAGTAGAAGTTTGAGGTTTCATTTTACGCAGGCCAAGGGAGAGTCCTGTGGGACAGATTAGCTTGACCCCATAGCAAATAGCTAGCGACTGTCTGGTCAAGAGAAAATGTCGTCACCTAATCTTTCAACTGGGCAAAGGAAGAGAGAGAGACTCAGAAGGAGGGAGGGGCGTCCCCCAAGTCCCTCCCCAGAGGGCCTTTGGCTGGAGGGTGCCCCTGGAACCTGGAAAGGAGGATAGTCTATGGCGCCCTAGAGTACCATCCGAGCTTACCTGGGCTACTGGGTCAGGCGCGAATTTGTGGTGGATGGAGGGAGGTTGAATGGCAAAAGGCCTTTGTCCTGGAGTTTGTCAGTCTCTCAAAAAAGAGTATAGAGAAAAGAGGAAGAGAGAAAGAGAGAGAGAGGCCAATATTCCTTGGGGTATGTGGAAAACCAATAAAGCCCTTACACAGGGCTTGTGCGGCTCATGAAGGCACAGGGCATCCTCTCGAGGAGGTCTTGAAAGCCCAGGTGGGAAAGTGAGCTTGGCAGGTTTCCAAAGAGCTGGCCGTGGAGTACGAGAATGAGAAGGAACCTCAACATCCTGGGTTTTGGCACCAAAAATGTAAGATAAAGGAACTGGAGAAGGTGAGGTTCAGAGAAAGGATGAGACCAATACTCTACAGGAACAGATAACCTTTAATGGCAGCAGTCAGACTGTGAACTGCTGCGCTAGGTCAAGAAAAGAGCATGTATATAGAAAACATATATATAGAGATACATTGTTTTGAGGAGGCCACAGTGTTTTTCCTCAAGATTATTTGGTTAGTTAGCTCTCAACAACCGGGGCAAGGAATTCCTGAGACTGGCTGGAGACTGGGATTGGCTGGGAGCTGAACATGAACATTCTCCTTTCTTTGGGGGAGAAAGTTCTTTATTCTGTATAGAATGGTGGGGAGGAACTGGAGGGAGTTTTAACTCCAGGCTATTTTGAGCTGTGTAGCTTTCCTTCACACCTGATACTAACTTACTGGGGAATATTGAGTCAAAACTCATTGTACTAGAATTACAGTACTTAGACATGGAGTACTTAGACCTTAAAGCTGCTAAACCCAGGGACTGAGGCAAGACCCTCAACACACTGGGTATTACCAGTAAATTTTTGCATAGGAAATCCAGATGAAATAAATCTGTCTGAAATATTTTATCGATAAAACATTCCAAAATGTTTTTCCTCTAACCCCTCTGGTGAATTTCCCAGAATATATGAGAGATAAACCATATAAATGGATAGGAAGACCCAATATCATAAAATGCTTTTTCCTTTATAAATGAATAAATTAATGTAATGCAATTCCAATTAAAATCCTGATAGGTTTTTCAATGAATTGAATAAGCCAATTGTAGATTCTAATTTTAGAACCCCAAATAGACAAGACGCATTTGAAGAATAAATCCTAGTGGCCTAGTGATTACGATTCAGCGCTTCCACTGCTGTGGCCCGGGCCAAGGAACTGAGATTTCCCAAGCCATTTGGCAAGGCCAAAAAAAAAAGTAGGGAAACCTACTTATCTAGATAACAAGAGTGAGGGACTTGCTTGGTGATCCAGTGGTTAAGAATCCACCTTCCAATGCAGGGATACAGTTTTGATCCTTGTTAGAGGAAGTGAGAGCCCACATGCATTGGGGCAACTAAGTCCACAGGCCACAGTTACTGAGCCCAGGAGCTCTGGAGCCTGCACACCATAACTAGAGGAGCTCTCGAGCTGCAACGGAAGATCCCACATAGCGCAGTGAAGATTCCAAGTGCTGCAACCAAGACCTGATGCAGCCAACTAAATGAATAAATAAATAAATCTACAGGAAAACAATACGGTGATGGCACTGGTATAATCAATGGAAACTCTGGCAAGCAGCTCTAAAACAACTCCAGTAATCCCCAACTCCTGGTGTTTATGCTCTTGAGTTAGCCCCTCCCTTTGAATATAAGTTTGGTGACTCACTTCTAAGAAAGAGAATATGGCAGAAGTGATGAGCTGTCACTTCTGAGTTAAACTATGTAACGACTGTGATTCTTGTCTTGGGATCTCTCTCTCTTTTTCTCCAATCTCTCATAAGAGGGTAAGTTAAGGTGCCATGTTGCAAGCACACACTAGAGAGACCCAGGTAAAAGGAATTGATGTCACTGTGAATAACCAGTGAGGACCTGAGACTTGCCAATGGCCATATAAGTGAGCTTGGAAGTTCTCTCCTAGGGAACTTTGAGATGACTGCTGCCCCAGGTGATTCCACAACTTTGATTTTGTGAGAAATCTTGAGACATAACTACCTGGGTAGTCCACTCCCAGATTCCTAACCTACAGAAACCATGAGATAATAAATTTTTGTTGTTTTTAGCTGCTAAAGTTTTGGAGTAATTTGTTACGCAGTGATACACAACTAACACACACATGCCTGCATATGAAAATTTGATTTAGATCAGAGCTAGTACTGCAGATCAGTGGGAAAAGGATGACTTTTTCAATGAACTGTGCTGGAACACTATCATCTATCTATATGAATAGAGTAATTTTCTCCATTTCATACCATAAAGAAAAACAGAAGTCCAACTGTATTAAAGATATAAAAGTGAAAAGGCAAAACTTAAACATGTAAAGAATAAGATATCAGAGAATTGTTTTATAAATTCATGGTAGGAATTTCTTAATGAGATGTAAAAACACAGAATATAAAAGAAAAAAATATTCTAACTAAAGCACACCATTAAAAAGGAAAAAGACAAACCACAAAGCAGGAGAAAAGTAGGGGAAACACACATAGCCAACAAAGGATCAGTATCCATAACATGTAAAAACCCTTACAAATCAATGAGAGAAAGGAAACTCAATAGGAAAAATGTCAAAAGAGAAAAATAAGCTGTTTACAAAAGACAAAACACAAGTAGCTAATAGGCACATGAAAAAAATGCTCTAACTTGCTGGAAAATAGGGAAACACGATTAAATATAAAAATGAGGCTTCTTTCATATTTTTCTGATTGAGAAAAATTGAAAATTTTATTGTCTATCAGTATCAAGTGTTGGTGTGAAGCAGGAGCAATGTTTGCTGGTGGAAACCAAAATTATTATAAACATTTTGGAAAATAATTTGACAGTATCTAAAGTAAGCAAAACATTAAAACATTTGGGTAGTTCATAAAGTTTAGAACTAGTTGAACAATCAGGTCTTGGGAGAAATAGGAATAGAGCGTTTCCATGGATTCAGGAGAGTTTCTCTGGATTCATCAGTAGACCGATTTGCTCAAATCCCCTTTTATCTTTGTGTGTCTCCATTCAAGATTTACAGTCTTGCTGAGAGTCTAGCTAATCTAGTTTTCACATGCCTATACCCGCAGAGGTCTGAGACCAGTGTCCTCCAGAATCACAGGACAGGAGAAATTCCCCAAACCCAAAGGAAGGAGGGCTGGGCAGACAAAAGATGTTTACGGTTTTGTGATAGCAATGTAAAATATTCTTTTATCATATTTCAAATAGGTTATGGTTGTGACTAGGAAGACTGTTGATTTTTTGCATAGTAATATTGCAAGCAGCCATCTAACAGAATTCTCATATTCTTTTAAAAAATTGATTAATTTATTTTAATTGGAGGCTAATTACTTTACAATATTGTGGTGGTTTTTGCCATACATTGACAAGAATCAGCCATGGGTGTACATGTGTCCCTCCATCCCAAACCCCCCTCCTGAACCCACCTCCTTCCTCCCTCCCCATCCCATCCCTCTGGGTTGTCCCAGTGCATCGGCTTTGAGTGCCCTGTTTCATGCATCAAACTTGGACTGGTCAACTATTCCACATATGGTAATATACAGGTTTCAATGCTATTCTCTCAAATCATCCCACCCTGTCCTTTTCCCACAGAATCCAAAAGTCTGTTCTCTTTTGCTATCTTGCATATAAGGTCATTGATACCATCTTTAATATACTGTATTGGTGTTTTTCTTTCTGACTTACTTCACGCCGTATAATAGGCTCCAGTTTCATCCACCTCATTAGAACTGATTCAAATGTGTTCTTTTTAATAGCTGAATAACATTTCATTGTATATATATACCACAACTTCCTTATCCATTCATCTGCCGATGGACATCTAGGTTGCTTCCATGTCCTAGCTATTGTAAACAGTGTTGTATTTCTTTCAATTCTTGTTTTCTAAGCCCAGCAGTGGGATTGCTGGGTTGTATGACCTCTTGAGTAACCCATATGCAGGTCAGGAAGCAACAGTTAGAACTGGACGTGGAACAACAGACTGGTTCCAAATAGGAAAAGGAGTACGTCAAGGCTATATATTGTCACTCTGCTTATTTAACTTATATGCACAGTACATCATGAGAAACGCTGGGCTGGAAGAATCACAAGCTGGAATCAAGATTGCCGGGAGAAATATCAATAACCTCAGATATGCAGATGACACCACCCTTTTGGCAGAAAGTAAAGAGGAACTCAAAAGCCTCTTGATGACAATAAAAGAGGAGAGTGAAAAAGGTGGCTTAAAGCTCCACATTCAGAAAACAAAGATCATGGCATCCGGTCCCATCACTTCATGGGAAATAGATAAGGAAACAGTGGAAACAGTGTCAGACTTTATTTTGGGGGCTCCAAAATCACTGCAGATGGTGACTGCAGCCATGAAATTAAAAGATGGTTACTCCTTGGAAGGAAAGTTATGATCAACCTAGATAGCATATTCAAAAGCAGAGACATTACTTTGCCAACAAAGGTCCGTCTAGTCAAGGCTATGGTTTTTCCAGTGGTCATGTATGGATGTGAGAGTTGTTCTGTGAAGAAAGCTGAGTGCAGAAGAATTGATGCTTTTGAACTGTGGTGTTGGAGAAGACTCTTGAGAGTCCCTTGGACTGCAAGGAGATCCAACCAATCCATTCTGAAGGAGATCAACCCTGGGATTTCTTTGGAAGGAATGATGCTAAAGCTGCAACTCCAGTACTTTGGCCACCTGATGCGAAGAGTTGACTCATTGGAAAAGACTCTGATGCTGGGAGGGATTGGGGGCAGGAGGAAAAGGGGACGACAGAGGATGAGATGGCTGGATGGCATCACCAACTCGATGGACATGAGTTTGAATGAACTCCGGGAGATGGTGATGGACAGGGAGGCCTGGCATGCTGCAATTCATGGGGTCGCAAAGAGTCGGACACGACTGAGTGACTGAACTGAACTGATGGCAGTTCTATTTCCAGTTTTTAAGGAATCTCCACACTGTTCTCCATAGTGGCTGTACTAGTTTGCATTCCCATTAACGGTGTAAGAGGGTTCCCTTTTCTCCACATCCACTGGAGCATTTACTGTTTGTAGACTTTTTGATAGCACCCATTCTGATCAGCGTGAGATGGTACCTCACTGTGGTTTTGATTTGCATTTCTCTGATAATGAGTGATGTTGAGCATCGTTTCACGTGTTTGTTAGCCATCTGTATGTCTTCTTTGGAGAAATGCTGTTTAGTTTTTTGGCCCATATTTTGATTGGTTTGTTTATGTTTCTGGTATTGAGCTGCATGAGCTGCTTGTATATTTTGCAGATTAGTTCTTTGTCAGTTGCTTCATTTGCTATTATTTTCTCCTATCCTGAAGGCTGTCTTTTCACCTTGCTTATAGTTTCCTTCATTGCGCAAAAGCTTTTAAGTTTAATTAGGTCCCATTTGTTTATTTTTGGTTTTATTGAATTCTCATATTAACGGTTTTTAAACATTGAAGATAGATTTCTAATTAAATGATAGATTTTCATTGAAATTAGATCAAGGAACAATTTAACATAAATTGAGTGCTACAAAACTAGACAGCCTATTAAAAAGCAGAGACATTACTTCACTGACAAAGATGTGTCTAGTCAAAGCTATGGTTTTTCCAGTAGTCATGTATGGATGTGAGAGTTGAACCATAAAGAAAGCTGAGCACCAAAGAATTGATGCTTTTGAACTGAGGTGTTGGAGAAGACTCTTGAGAGTCCCTTGGCCTGAAAAATGATCCAAACAGTCCATCCTAAAGGAAATCAGTCCTGAATGTGCATTGGAAGGACTGATGCTGAAGCTGAAACTCCAATACTTTGGCCACCTGATGCAAAGAGCTGACTTATTGGAAAAGACCTTGATGGTGGGAAAGATTGAAGGCAGGAGGATAAGGGGACATCAGAGGATGAGATGGTTGGATGGCATCACTGACTCAATGGACATGAGTTTGAGCAAACTCCAGGAGTTGGTGATGGACAGGGAAGCCTGGCATGCTGCAGTCCATGGGGTCACAAAGAGTCGGACATGATTGAGTGACTGAAATGAATGAGTATATTTAGTAGAGGACAGGACCTTCTTGAGGGAATCAGTGAAGTTTTCCCTGAGAGGTAGCATTTAGACTGAGGTATGTAAGATTAGGGGCTTTCCTGGTGGCTCAGTAGTAAAGAATCTATCTGTGAAGCAGGAGACGCAGGTTCTATCCCTGGGTCAGGAAGATTCCCTGGAGGAGGAAATGGCAACCCCCTCCAGTATTCTTACCTGGGAAATCCCATGGACAGAGGAGCCTGGTGGGCTACAGTCCATGGGGTCGCAAAAGGATCAGACACGACTTAGCAGCTAAAAACAAGTCAAAGACAGTGTGTCCTACTAAGTATATATCCAGAAATTATCGTGCTTACCCTCTAAGTATAAGAGACAAGATTTGAATAGGAAAAAAGATGGATAAAACCTAAATGTCCAACTGTGAGAAAATAAGTTGTGTTATTTTCATACAGTGGAATAATATACATAAGTGAAGATGTCTGAGGAACATATTCTAACACTGATAAATCTCACAGACAGAAGTTAAATAATTAAAAGTTGCAAAGGAATGCATATGACCAATACAATTTTTGCCAAGTTTTAAACTCTGTGTGAATATAATGGGGCTTCCCTGGTGGCCCAGATGATAAAAAATTCTGCCTGCAATGCAGGAGACCTGGGTTCGATCCCTGAGTCAGAAAGATCCCCTGGAGGAGGGCATGGCAACCCACTCCAGTATTCTGGAGAATCTCCATGGACGGAGCCTGACAGGTTACAGTACCTAGGGTCACAAAGAGTCGGACATGACTGAAGTGGCTGAGCATGCACACAAGGATATAATGTATTCAGTTCAGTTGCTCAGTTGTGTCTGACTCTTTGTGACCCTATGGACTGCAGCATGCCAAGCTTACCTGTCCATCACCATGTCCTGGAGCTTGCTCAAACTCATGTCCATCGAGTCGGTGATGCCATCCAACCATCTCATCCTCTGATGTCCCCTTCTCCTCCTGTCTTCAATCTTTCCCACATCAGGGTCTTTTCCAATGAGTCAGTTCTTCGCATCAGGTGGCCAAAGTATTAGAGTTTCAACTTCAGCATCAGTCCTTCCAATGAACATTCAGGACTGATTTCCTTTAGGACAGACTGGTTGGACCTCCTTGCAGTCCAAGGGACTCTCAAGAGTCTTCTCTAACACCACTGTTCAAAAGCATCAATTCTTCAGCCCTCAGTTTTCTTTATGGTCCAACTTTCACATCCACATATGACTGCTGGAAAAAACTCTCACATCCATACATGACTACTGGACATATTTTAGGGGGACATAATTCAACCCACTTCAAGGCACATATACCTGTTTTGTTGTTTTTGTTAGTAAAATTAAGATTAGGAAATTTACTTAGAGTATATTTAAGATAATTTTATGGTAGAGTTAATTGTCCTTAACGAACATTGTTTTACTTGTTGTCTAAGTTCCAATTGTCATTCTTTTTTGGTCTTTTTATTAAATAAAATGTACAACTAAACAGAATATAGGTGTGCTGTTTCAGCCATAAACCAATAATCCCGGAAGAAATGCTCTAAGAATGAACTGTGGATAATTACTTGAGATATATATGTTTGAGATATTTTACTTGAATGAATACCTAAATTATTATTTGATAATAAGAACAAGTGGCTGTGTTAGGACAATTATTAACAACAAATATTGATAAGCTGTGTACTTTAATTGCATGCTCCTTCCAACATCTAGACATTCCTTGATGTTTTTCTTTCTGTCAATAGTATCATACCCTGGAGGAGAAGGAGGAGGTGTGAAAGGAAACATCATGGACTTAGGATTTTTTTTGAACAGGAAGGGAACTTAGAGATCATCTCATCTCCCACATTTCATTTTATAAACGAGGACACCCAGGACTACAGCAATTTCACAATCCGACTTTCAGAAGTAATTAGTCGAGTAATTAGGTAGCACAGTCCCAGGCCTAAAATTCAGGTCCTCTAATTTACAGTTCAGTAATTTTTTCTTTACTACATATGCTAACACTAATAACTGGCATTGATTAAGCCATTACTGTGTACTACTGTGCTAAGTGTTTTTGTATACATTCTCTCCTTGTATTTTCAGGAACATTTAATTCTCAGGGTCTTGAGCAGTCTAACCATTCAATGTTTTATATGTACTACACGGTGTTTTCTTTCTATTAAGTCTCAAGAAAACTATGGAAAGTGTACTTTTCCCATATCTCAGGCATCCTCAGGAATGTTATTATTTGGTAGTTTTCCGTGAACCTAGTTTTCTGCCAGAATTAATGAAACTTTTGCATGGATGCAATACTGACAAACCTAATGCTACAATCTGCATCTTTGGAGCAAAAACTCTGTCCATGTTTAGTTTTATTTCTTTAGACTATATTTTCAAAAGAGGAATTTGTAGTTTAAGGCATATAGATATATTTAAGGCTCTTTAAAGACTATGATATTCTGTAACTTATTTCTGACTACATCCAAATATAGCTATACCTCTGACTGGGAAGATGGCAAGGATTAAATCTGCCATAACTCCATAGGAGATGTCAAAAATAGATGATGAAGCAAGGATGGATCAGAGAGAGACCCATTATTATGGCCCAACAAATGGCAGAAGCATCACACAGGAGGCCAGTGCTGGGCAACAGTATGGGCCCAGATGCAGGTGAGGTTGGAGATAGATGGGCCCCTGGACTGGACAGCCGGTGTTTGCCAAGTGGAGTAAAATTGATGCTCTGTTCTCACCTAGACACTCCAAGGACAAAGTTAGTTTATTCTGCTGGAATAAAGAGAGAAGACAACCTCGCCTGAGGTCAAGAAAAACGTCCCAGTTTTCACATGTGTAGAAAGACTCCTTGGGAGTCAAAGAGGGAGAAGATGCCACTCCATAATACGTGGGGACATGAACCCACAGGGCTCTGCAGTAGAATTTATATTAACAAAAGTTGTGCAGGCATCTTGGGGAGGCTCACAGGACAGATCAGGTGTGAAAAAAGAAATAGGATAATTGGCCAAAGATAAACAAAGACCTGGACGAACTGTCCTATATAAGCGATTTAAATCACCTCCTCACTGTGCTCCTCCTCACTAGAGAGGACACCCATACTCTTTCTTTCTGGGTGTATATTTATGTCTAACTTCTGACTTCTATACTCCTTAGTCAAGATGCCCACACTCCTCTCCAGGTGTTTATTTCTGTCTTGTTTCTGTCTCAAATAAACAAACTGTTTCTCTGTGTGCTCTCCCACATGTTATGCTGTGTCTCTTAATAATAAACCTTTTACCTGTTTTTACAGATTTTACCTCCTTAAAACATTCTTGCTTTCAATGCAGGTGAGAGCCAGGGGTACTTGGCCTCTAGCCTCCTAAGCCCTGGTGGACTAGTGGCGAGGATTCCTGGTTTTCACCCTGGCTACCCAGGTCCACTTCTTGGGCAGAGAACTGAGATCTCTCTTCAGGATTGCTTACTGCATTCTCTCTGAGATCACAGGCAGTGGATTGTGAGACAGCTAAGACTCCAGGGCTAAACGCTTAGCATCTTCTGTGGCAAGCAGTAAACAGGCTAGTACCCCTCCCCAGCGAAGCGAGCAGTTGCTCCTCACTCATACCATGGTTGCTGCCTGGGTTGCTTAATTGCCTACACACTAGCTAAAGAAACAGCTCAGGGTCAAAGGACAGTTAGGTCTTGCAGTTTAGCTCTCTCAGCTGGGTGGGCAAGGGCCCTGTGGGGCCATGTGGACTGCCTCATACCGAATGATGACCGAAGTATTCTTTTCCTTTCTTTCTTTCTTTCTTTTTTTTTTGGGGGTGCTAATTGTAAGTGAATTTATTGAAAATTCAGCATGCAACTATCCAATAAAATACTAGACAATTAAAATTATATTCTTAAGGACTGGCCTATGTTAGTCGCTCAGCTGTGTCCGACTCTTTGCAACCCAGACTGTAGTCCACCAGGCTCCTCTGTCCATGGAATTCTCCAGGCAAGAATACTGGAGTGAGTTGCCATTCTCTTCTCCAGGGAATCTTCCCAACCCAGGGATTGAACCCTGGTCTCCTAAATTGCAGGCAGATTCTTTACAATCTGAGCTACCAGGCACTGGTAAAGGACTGTTAAAATACATGAAAATCCTTGAAAGTCAAAATTTAGAGATAAAAGCAGGACCCCAAACAATCCCACGATCCCACAAAAATATTTTCACATAAGTAGATGAAAACAAAACTAGAAATAAATATGCCAGTCTATTAAAACTCACGATCTCTGGGTACGAAAATTCTAGTAACTTTTATAACTCTTTATAGTTCTCCTGCAATATTTCTTCATTTGCATAGACCGTGGCTTATTTAATTTTACTTGTTTTATTTAACAGACCTTCTAGCCCTCATTTTAGTTCCATCTGCTCTACATTCAAAGATTGACTTGAAAACCTACTTAGATACCCATCACGCCACTTCACCTGGAAAAGCAGAAATGAACCAGAAAAGGCGGCGGGGCGGGGGAGGGGGAGGGGGTAGGAGGGGCGTGGTAAACTTTGAAAACTAGTCCGTTTTCTTGTCTTTCTACTCTCTATTACCAGTCATAGGTGTTTGCGCAAACAAATTCAAAAGAAAACATTTAATGCTCTCTAGTGAGACACGGAGTAACTTCAGAAAACGCTCAATGTCGCAGAAAAACTTTCTGTCAATCCCCTCAAAGCCCTTGGAATCCTCCCAAATATCCCACCCCCTTCAAACATTCCATCTCTAGGCAGCTGCTCTCCGCGGCTGGAGAGCGCCTAAACAAGGTTTTAAGTTCCCGGGCTCGCGCGGTGAGTGTCCCCCGCAGCCTGTGAGCTCGTGGGATTGGGGCGCGGAAGCCCTTCCTGCGCCCGCCGCCCCGACGACCCCCGCGCCCCGCGTGGGGCCGCGCCCGGCAGAACAGCGCGCGGGCGCCGGGGAGCGAGCAGGCCTCGGGCTCCCAACGGCCGAGCTTCGGTGGCCGCGGAGGCCGAGCTGGAGCAGCTCCTGGCGCAGCTGAGCTGAGCGGCGCGACGCGCGGAGACCCAGTTCCTCGCCTGGCGGAGACCCGGCCGACTCGCCTCGCTCTGCGCCCACCTCCCAGCCTCCCCGGTTCCCACCCCGCTACAGCCCCCAGCTGAGCCCCCATGCCCTGGCCGATCCCAGTATCTTCCGCTGGACGTCTGAGAGATTCCACAGCCCACTCCCGCTTTTAAGAATTCAAAAGTAAGACCAACAAAATGTCTATCCCTTCAGGCTTGCCTTCTGCTCCCCGTCTCCTCCCCACTCCTCCGCACCACGAAAATCTCACCATTAAGTTTGACATTTTTCCCAAGCAAACTGAGCCTTTCCTGCTTTCTTGCTAGAAAACTCCCCTTTTCCCGTCCTTTGGGGTTTCCCTGGGGGCTCAGCTGGTAAAGAATCCGCCTGCAATGCAGGAGACCTCGGTGAGATTCCTGGGTCGGGAAGATCCTGGAGAAGGGATAGGCTGACCCGCTCCAGTATTCTTGGGCTTCCTGGTGGCTCAGCTGATAAAGAAGCCACCCTGCAATGCGGGAGAGCTGGGTTTGGTCCCTGGGCTGGGAAGATCCCCTGGAGCAGGCTATCCACTCCAGTATTCTTGCATGGAGAATTCCATGGACAGAGGAGCCTGCCTGGCGGGCTACAGCCCATGGGGTTGCAAAGAGTCGGACACGACTGAGAGCCTTTCACTTTCTTCCGCCCTTACCTACGGCTCTAGAGACCCAAGTCTCTGTCAGGTTTTTTTCCAGAAGTTTCTTTCCCTGCTAGTCTGTCAGTTCTCTTGTTCATTCACCTTTTCCTGGCGTACTGACCACCCTGTGCGTTTTTAGCAGTCTGTCATCTTCCCCACACCTCTTCTGTTGTGCACTTTTATTTAGAAGGACGTCTCGGTTGTGTATGTAGCCACAGGGACCAAGCACGCAGAGACTCTTAGTAATGGGGAAGGGACAGGGTTACAGAGATGCGCACAAGAGAAGGGGGTGTGGTTGAAATGGCAACTTGCTCTGGAAATGACCAGGGATGCCTTTGTGGAGGTTCAGTGAAACTCCAGAATTGAACTTAAAGAGAAGGGGTGGTGTAAATTTCGAATGAGTGCGTGTGGCATCAAGTTGTCTGGGGAGGAGGACAAGGAAGGGCGAGCAGGAGAAGATGAAAAGGTGTTTATCCTGCACTCCCTCTGCGCTCTTACAGCCAGCGAAGCGTCTTTACTTGGAGTAAAGACCTGCCCTTTCACTGCAGAAGTAGTCGCGCTAAATCCTAAAATTTAGAAGGAAATTTAGGTTCCGAATTTTCAAGTCTTAAGATATATAGGAGGAAAATTATTTGTGCTATAGTATATGGTACCAGGCAGCTCAGGTGGTAAAGCATCTGCCTCCAATGGCGGAGACCTGGGTTCGATTCCTTGTCGGGAAGATCCCCTGGAGAAGGAAATGGCAATCCACTCTTGCCTGGAAAATCCCATGGACAGAGGAGCCTGATAGGCTACAGTCCATGGGGTCACAAAGAGTCAGACACGACTGAGTGATTTCATTTTACAGACACATAGAACACAGGTAAAATATACACATGATTATAATTTTCAAAAATCCGTTATCAAATTGAAAAGCACAACTCTTCCTCTACATCTCTCATCCAGCCTTTCTCACTCAAGATAATGGTTCATAATTCATTGTGTGTCTTTCCCAAAAAGTTTTAATGTATTTTTATAAAATCGAAACTACTACTGATTATAATTTTATGCAATTACATAAATGGAAATTCCATACTCTATGTAAAAACATAAAGGAAAAAAATGTGAGGAAAGGGAAAAAGGTTGCCAATTAAACCTTAAAGTGAGCATCTTAGAATAGATGAAATATAGGCATATGCATACATATACTTCAAAAATTTATTTTTTCCATGTAATGAATTTGAAATGTTTATATATATATATATATATATATATATATAGCTTTACCTCTATTTTATTGCTAATGTCAACTTAAAACTTTATTGAATAGAGTATTATAGTACAATTAATGGGTCCTTTTAGTAAGGAACATTTTGGTTGTTTCCAAGAAATGTGTTTGTTTTCTTGCTTCTTTTTACTTTTGCAAACATGTTGTATACATACAAAGATATGAATATGCATATATAGTAAGCTAACTTATATTTACTAAAATTTTTTTCTATTTCAACTACATAATCTATTAAAATTTTTGCTGCAGTTTTTAGGAATTCTATATAAAACAGTTGTGTACATTTTCTAAGTTACAATGAGATAACAGCAGCAGTCTTTGGAAATGGTAAAGCTGATATTTTTATTTAGAGTTCATTACACACCATATATGATTTGACATTTGGAAACCACATAGAAAAAGCAACTCAAATGATTTCATTAGAGCAAGAATTCTACAGCTTCCTTAAGCAGAGTCTCCCAAAAAGGCAGTGGTAATTTATTTATTTTGAGTGTCTCAGATATATGATTTTCTTTAAAAATGTAAACTATAACAAATTATTTAGAATTTACTTGTTTCTCAGTCATAATAGTGATTAATTCCTGGTTATCATTTTCCTGATTGTCAATGTGTACAAGCTAGTGGCCATAAACACTATGTTCACAAAATAAGAGTTTATCCTGTCCTTAACTTGAAATAGATATGCCAGCACTCAATTCATAGAGAACAAACTGAACTCTTCACATAAAACATGTGTTCTGAGAGGAGTATTCTAATAAGTTTCAGAATTTAAATGCTATTTTTTCCCTTCCCTAAACAGCTTCACATAAACCCCAAGGAAACTGAGATAAGGAGACACACATAGAGGTGGAAATGTTATATTTAAATGTTGACCTGAATTGAGGCTACAGACTGTGTTTATTAGATCACCATAGGATCAGAGCAATGGCACCCCACTCCAGTACTCTTGCCTGGGAAAATCCCATGGACGGAGGAGCCTGGTGGGCTGCAGTCCATGGGGTCGCTAAGAGTCGGACACGACTGAGCAACGTCACTTTCACTTTTCACTTTCATGCATTGGAGAAGGAAATGGCAACCCACTCCAGTGTTCTTGGCTGGAGACTCCCAGGGACGGTGGAGCCTGGTGGGCTGCCATCTATGGGGTCGCACAGAGTCGGACACAACTGAAGGGACTTAGCAGCTTAGCAGCATATGTTCTTTTCCGCTGGTCAGGTCCTCCTGTCCACTCTCAGCTGGTGTTCTGCATGCACTTCTGTGTCTGAAGGTGTATTCCTGATGTATCCGAGGAGAGAGATGTACTCATGTCCACGTAGTCTTCCGCCATCTTGTTCTCCTTGGTCATTTTCTTTTTAAAAGAAGTTAAATCTATCATCTTAGCAGAAAATAAGTGTTGAAAGACTGAAATAAATTGAGTTTACTAGTGTTAGAAAAAATGTTCAAAATATGTATGACTGTGCTATGTATTGGGCTTCCTAGGTGGTGCTAGTGGTAAAGAACTCACCTGCCAATGCAGGAGATGCAAGAGACTTGGGTTTGAACTGTGGATCAAGAAGATCCCCTGGAGGAGTGCATGGCAACCCACTGGCAACCCACTCCAATATTCTTGCCAGAGAATCCCATGGACAGAGCCTGGCAGGCTATGGTCCACAGGGTCGCAAATAGTCGGATGCAACTGAAGCTGCTTAGCATGCATGCATACATGGTATAAATCTACATATGTGTATGTAGACACACACACACATGCACACACACACACACACACACACACACACACACACACACATGCTATGTTAACCAAAATTTGAGAAACAGAGACCTGATTGAAATTAAAAGGTGTTTATTTGGGGTTTGTTAGGACTGCAGCCTGAGAGACACAGATTCAAAAGCATTTGAATTGTGTTATGCAGGACTCCAAAATGAAGGAGGCTAAAAAGGCAAAAATCACAAGTTTACAGTTAAATTACATGAATGGTTTATCAAGACTAATAGTTGAAACTGGCAAGAAGTAAGGGTGCTTGTTAAGTAAGGATTTGTTGGGATCTGAAATGGTTGCATAGTTAAGTACAAGGGGAAACCTTGAGACTATAAGGTTGCCGCTGCCAGCAGCTGCTGTTTTGAAAATGGTTGGTGGTATCCTTCACTTTGATACAGTTCAGAGAAAATTCAAGTTCTCAGTGGTTTGGGGATGTATCTGAGACCAAGTCCTCAATGTCAGCCCAACTGCATTTTTATGTCTAGACTATGATTATTATAATGTCAATTTTCATCAAAAATATATATTGAGTATTAAATATATTAAGTGTATTAAAATTCATATTATTTACATTCTCTCTCCATATATATTTATCAACCACAGTTCGATGTCTCAGCAAGCACAGAAACTGGCATTTACTTGCTGGCAATTAATACTACTTCCCCAGTCTTCTCTGGGCTTCCTGGTGGCTTATTATTGGTAAAGAATCTGCCTGCCAAGCAGGAAACTCAAGTTCAATCCTTGGGTCAAGAAGATGCCCTGGAGAAGGGAATGGCACCCCACTCCAGTATTCTTGCCTGGAGAATCCCATGGACAGAGGAGCCTGAGTTATAGTCGCAAAAGAGTCTGACTTGACTTAGCGGCTCAACAACTACAGCAACTTGAGTCTTCTGCATGGAACTCATATGTATCCTACCAAGACTTGTCTTAAGTGACAGCTCTTTTTATTTTCCTCCTGCACTGTCTCTTTTGACACTACAGATTTTTGTGCACACTTTGGCTGGTTCTAGTGAAATTGGAAGTGTTGATGTGTTTTTCTTCTCTCATTAGAAGATCATTCTTGGCTGTGTAATTGGATAAGACCTGTAACTTCTCTGGATCTTAGTTTCATTATTAGTAAAAAGGAAAAATTGAACTAGATGATTTCTAACATTTATTTTCTAGTTCTAAAAATTATGTGTCATGAATCTTAACTACCTGGAATCTTTAAGTAATACAATTTTCTGAAAATTTAATCTGTGCCAACACTTAAGAAATAGTAGTAATTTTTAGATGGGAACCTCATTAAGCTTTATTGAATCCTTCCTTGATTTTTTAAGCAAAATCGATTTCAATTTTAGCCTTTCTTTCACGGCTTACATAATAGTATCTCTATACTGGCTTAAATTACTGTGTGTCTCTAGAAAGAGCACTGATTGCCTATAGAGATGCTCTCCAGCCCCACTGAACTCAATCAGTACACATACTTTACCATTTATTGAAATTAAATTTTGCTTTGGTTTCAGAAACTCGACAACAATACCTGTTGATACCCTTTGAAAGAAGGCATGATTCTCTTACCAAGTAAAATGAATTATTTTGTAGAATTCAAAAGCATAAATTTGAACAGAGTGACAGGTAGTTGATATGACTTCACTAGTATGTATCATCATACTTGATCTTGACATGTTATAGATAGCACAGCTGACTCCTATAGGCCAGTTTCAAGTGTAGGATTGTAATGCACACACAACCCCTGGGTGTTGTATATCTTTGTTGTGTCCAATAGTAATTCACAGACATCTAAGTAGTCGCTGCCTAAGCAAATTCCCTCTAGTGTGAAGAAGCTAGACCTTAGATTGTGTGTGTGTGTGTGTGTTAGTCACTCAGTTGTGTCAGACTCTTTGCGACCCCATGGTCTGTAGCTTGCCAGACTCCTCTCTCCATAAGATTTCCCAGGTAGGAATATTGGAGTGGGTTGCCATTCCCTTCTTCAGGGGATCTTCCTAACCCAGGGATGGATCCCTGATCTCCTGCACTGCAAGCAGATTCTTTACTGTCTGGGCCACCAGGAAGCCCAGACCTTAGACTGTGGCCAAAGATCAAAGCCAAAACCAGGATCTATAAGAGAGGAGAGAGAGAGATGAGAAAAAAAATTAAGCAAAAACTTCAGACAGTTTGAGTTCTTATTCGTGCATCTTGGATGCTGGTGGGTCAACAGGTTGGCTGGCAGCTGAAAGGTCAGTGTGGGTCTTTCTGTTCTGGAATAGACCAAAGTAGTATATCAAAGAAAATTTCAGCTGTTTTTGGGTGCTTTGGAAAACCTGGAGAGGGCAGATGTTGGGTGCAGATTATAGGTAATCTCTGTGTCTGATGAAGGGCTGCTGGTGTCCCTTCATATGAAACACCATCTTACTTAGGCCAGGTCTGCACCAGTGACTTCAGAATTTCTCACTAGAAACCTTCTTTATTTTCCTTTGATGTAGCTGCTTTGTAATCTGTTCTTTTCCTCTTCAATTATTTACTCTTATTCTGTGAGAGTAAGAATCTTAGCCATATCCCGAATGCCTGTTTATTTTGATGGAGACTTGATTATTGTCCTAAATTTGATTTTTTTCCCTCCTATTACTGGGAATTATATCAATAACCTCAGATATGCAGATGACACCACACTTATAGCAGAAAGTGAAGAGGAACTAAAAGCCTCTTGATGAAAGTGAAAGAGGAGAGTGAAAAAAGTTGGCTTAAAGCTCAACATTCAGAAAGCTAAGATCATGGCATCTGGTCCCATCACTTCATGGGAAATAGATGGGGAAACAGTGGAAACAGTGTCAGCCTTTATCTTTTTGGGCTCCAAAATCACTGCAGATGGTGACTGCAGCTATGAAATTAAAAGACGGTTACTCCTTGGAAGAAAAGTTGTGACCAACCTAGATAGCATGTTGAAAAGCGGAGACATTTCTTTGCCAACAAAGGTCCATCTTGTCAAGGCTATGGTTTTTCCAGTGGTCATGTATGGATGTGAGAGTTGGACTGTGAAGAAGGCTGAGCGCCGAAGAATTGATGCTTTTGAACTGTGGTGTTGGAGAAGGCTCTTGAGAGTCCCTTGGACTGCAAGGAAATCCAACCAGTCCATTCTGAAGGAAACCAGCCCTGGGTGTTCTTTGGAAGGAATGATGCTAAGGCTGAAACTCCAGTACTTCGGCCACCTCATGTGAAGAGTTGACTCATTGGAAAAGACTCTAATGCTGGGAGGGACTGGGGGCAGGAGGAAAAGGGGATGACAGAGGATGAGATGGCTGGATGGCATCACTGACTCGATGGACATGAGTCTCAGTGAACTCCGGGAGATGATAATGGACAGGGAGGCCTGGCGTGCTGCGATTCATGGGGTTGCAAAGAGTCGGACACAACTTAGTGACTGAACTGAACTGAACTGGATTCCACTGGGAATGGGGCATGTCCCCTAGGGTCACATCATGATCAGGAGAGGCACTTACACAGTTTGAAAAAGCCCCTAGAAGGATATGTGTGTGTGTGTGTTTGTGTGCATGCTATCTCACTTAAAAATTCTCTCTCTAGCCCCATAAACTTAGTTTCTTTAGATAATACAGTAGGGAGAAATACATAATTTTGTTCACCTGTCTAGCTTCAAGGGTGGTAACAAATTAACATATCGCCCTCAACTTTTTGAATAGTTTTAAAAGGAAACCTTTTATCATCTTAGGTTTTGAAGTTTTAAGGTGCTCTGCTGATGGAAGGACTGGATAACATGAGTGCTGAGGAAGGCGACCCACCTCCTCCGGGAGAAGAAGCACCTCCCTCATCCAGAGAACCAGCGCCTCCCGGTTCAGAAGAGGTTGCTCCTCCAGAGCCAGGAGATGAGGCTCCGCCCCCTGCAGAAGAGACTCCTCCTCCTCCTTCCAGCGAGGAGGCCCCAACCCTTCCCGAAGAGGTGTCTGAGGGAGATACAGGCCTCTCTTTCCGAGAAAGCCCCTACTTCCTCTTTAAGTGATTATTTGAATCTCTTTCCTTCTGATGAAAAGATAGTTATGCCAGATGATGATGAGTTGGAACCAGGCAGGATGCGACCCAGGCCTGCACCGCGAATGGTCCAGTCAATGCTTTCTGATGTGCTCTCTCAGTCTTCCCGCAGATCATCCAAATATCGCCGAAGTATGAGTGGCATTCCAAATCTACAGGAAACATTAAAAGAGAGACAGGTTTTGCTTATGTTTTTCATATGTGTCACTTTGATCTCAAATGAAATGTTTTGGTGATTTTTTTTTTTTAACCTATGGTTTTCATTCTTTAGGCAAGATACAGAGATGCAAGAGAAAACCGAAAAATGAAAATTGACCCTTCCTACAAATATATATTTGAAATTCTGTCAGAAAAGCTTGGCCTGGACATAGTAACTGTTGAAGAATTAATTTTGGATTGCCCGTCTGTAAGTTTGAGTCTTACCACTCTCTTTTAGCTGCTTTTAGGGGAGTGATTGATTTAAGAAACATGGATCATTGTGAACAACAAAACATTTAGAAAGAGGTGGCTGGAATTTACCTGATTAGAGAGGAAGCTTTATTTTATGTAATTATAGCCAACTGGATGATATTTCTAGTTTAGCCTACTAGTGTGGAGGAAGGAAGGAAGGAAAAGAGTTGGCAACTAGAATTGAGCTAAGATTCTAATTCAGAATGGCTTCAGAAGTTAAGAGGAATAGTGAAGCACAAGTAGAGTGATATTTTAAAAGTACAGGTTATATAACCTACAAGTGAAAATTATTTGGATAGAAAAACAAACTGCAGAAATAGAGCTAGGGCACAGTGACTGTTGCATCAATATACTGGAAAACAGTGAGGTGATTCCCATGCATCTCTGCATGCCAGGGACACCCTACTGCCTACTTTTCTGGCATAATTATTAACAGTTGCTCCTTTCACTCCAAAAACCGTCCCAGTTTTGGGTGATGAATTTACTATATATGGTCACCCTAATTATAGTAATGCATGATAAACTGTGACTTTCACAGCAGTTCCCAGAAGCAGTGTTATAGCTTCCTTATAGCTCAGGTTCTAAATTAATTTTCTTTTAAAACAATTTGATACTTTTTTGTTGTAAATTCCTTATAGATATTGATTCTCTTTTAAAAATATTTATTTTTATTTATTTTTGGCTGCTTTGGGTCTTTGTTGCTTTGTACGGGCTTTCTCTAGTTGTGGGTGAGTGAGGGCTACACATCGTGGTCTGCAGGCTTCTCATTATGGCAGTGTCTCTTATTGTGGAGCATGCGCTCTAGGCTCGTGGGCTTCAGTAGTTGCAGTGCACAGGTTTAGTAGTTATGGATCTCAGGCTCTAGAGTGAGGACTCAGTAGCTGTGGCACATGGGCCTGGTTGCTCCGTGGCATATGGAATCCTCCTGGACCAAGGATAGAATCTGTGCCTCCGGCATTGGTAGGCAGATTCTCATCCACTGTGGCACCAGGGAAGTCCTAAATTAATTTTCAATAAAATTACTGTTAACTGCTTGAGCTTGTCATCAAGTCTAGGACCAGTGAAAGTCACAGTTTCTCAGGTCCCCAAAGTTCCATGTGGGAATCTGGATGTGGCCAAAGATGGCTTTAAGGGCATGCAGGCTGTTAGCCGAGTAGGCCGCTGTGCTGAAGGGCCTTGCACTTAGATTAATGATCTCTTGTTCCCATCTTGAAATTGTTAATAATTTTTAAACATTTGGTTCTGCATTTTCATTTTATACTGGGCCCCACACATTCTGAAATCTGTACTGGCTATGGGTCATACCACCCAATGGCAATAGGATTCTCTTTGCCATTCTCAAGCTGTTTTGTTTGTTTGTATTGGTTTTAAAACATTGTTTATTTATGGCTGTGCTGGGTCTTTATTACTGAGTGGGCTTTTCTCTGGTTGTATAGAGTAGGGTATACAGTCTAGTTAGAGTGTATGGGCTTCTCACTGCAGTGACTTCTCTTGTGGAACATGGGCTCTCGGATGTGTGGGCTTCAAAGTTGCAGCATGTGGGTTCAACACTGCAGCTCCTAGGCTCTAGAGCACAGGCTTAGTTGATCTGACACATGTGGGATCTTCCTGGATCAGGGATGGAATATGTGTTTCCTGCCTTGACAGGCGGATTCTTTACCGCCGAGCCACCATTTGTTTCAATCTCTCCTGGCCTCCTTTCCTTACTATTTTGGCTCCTCTGACAACTCTGTTTGTGTGTCTGCCTGTTCTCCTAGTAGAAGAAAGTAACATAAAACAGCCCTGTACTCATCACTGAGCAGATGACCAAGAGATGAAGGTAAGGCAAATTTCTAAAAAAAAAGTGTTTCTCAGATGGCGCAGGCTTCAGGCCTGTCCCAAGAACCATTCCTGTGCTTGGTTAGGGAGGAAACTATATAGGTGATCAACCTTGTTTCACCTGATATTTGCAAGGCCACATAGTTGGCTGACTTCATAATTGGAATCCCAGTAGCTCTGCAGAAGTTTTAGGCAAAGACATTGGGACTGGGCAGTGCCTTCAGAGGAGGACTGATACTTGAAAGGTCGGGCCAGCCGACATAGACACATGACCACAAAAGACATCAGGCCAACACTGGCAGTTGGCCAACGCCCAAACAAGAACCGAGAGCAGACCAGACTTCCGGGACCAACCCCTGTATCTTGGCCCAACCAGGTTGCCGACACCGAGCCCTTAGACACCAACCACCGCTGTAGCCCGCGCTTTTTCCCCTATATGGGGAGATCTGGCTTGAACGCCAGCCCTGGCTATAAAAACCTCGCCCCACCTCGCATAAGTCGCAGACTCCCTTCCCTTCCTCCCCTCGCCCCCGGGAGTTCTGCCCGAGAGCGACCGCCCAATAAAGGCCTTCATCAACGGTCCTTAGATGTGGCTCTTTCTTCCCGCGGCGTTTCTTACAATACTAAGACTGGGGAGATGGGTGCCTACAGAGGTGGTACTATCACCCTTAAGTATTGATATTTGCCCCCTGGTTTTCTTGACTGGCATTTTCTGCTTGGAGGAAGTTTTTCTCACTGGCTAGCATGCTGGAGTGCCTGTTGGCTGCAAACCATTCCACTTGTCATTCCAGGGATATGTCTTCGGTTTGGGTTTATGTGGTTAAGTTTTTCCTTAAGACTATCATGGACCAGGTCAGATACTGCTAAGGCAGCAAGAAATGGGAAATCTAGGATTAAGGGAAAATTCAGGCCAAGAAAGGTGTTTCCTTAAGAGTTCCTTGTGAGTTGCAAAGCCACAGTGGAAGGAAGATCATACAGCCAGGAATGGAGACAAATGTCAAAATCTGGGAGAGATTAGAGTGCTTATTTGGTTACGTTTTCAAAGCCAGGACTTATAGTAGGTTGGCATCATGATTAGTGGATGCATGAGGAAGCAGATGGGATGAGGATCAGGGGATGGTACGTTTTGTTGTGTGGTTTAGGAAACTGAGTGTATGAAGAACAGGTGTGGTGGTTAGTTTGCTGGCTTTCAGATCCATTCTCTTTTACTGTTCTGTTACCTGGAAGACTGAACTTTCTGGAATCTACCACGTGCCCTCACTCTCTTGCTTCCATGTGGCTCAGCCTCTGGGAGGTACCAGTAGGAGACTGGAGGGAATAGGGGAAAGAAGCCTGATCCTTCCCTCCTTGGCTGTGTTTCTGGCCGTGTTCTCCCGAGCAGTCCCTCTCCCTCAGCTCCTTCTTTCAGCCTGCTTCCCGCTGTTTCCCCATGCCCACCCTTCCAGGCCTTGAGGTGGTACTGGTTTTCCTCTGTTGGTTTATTTTATTATAGTTTCCCAGTCATTTTATTGGGCTTCCCCAGGTGGCTAAGTGATAAAGAATCTGCCTGGAATGCTGGAGCCCCTGGGTTTGATCCCCTGTTGGAGAAGATCCCTGGAGAAGGAAATGGCAACCCATTCCAGTATTCTTACCTGGGAAATCCCATGGACAGAGGAGCCTGGTGGGCTACAGTCCATGGGGTCACAAAAGAGTTGGACATGACTTAGCCACTAAACAAGTCATTTCTCTTTTACTTAACAGCTGGAAGCATTTACTCTCTTTTTATGAAAGATGGTTGTAAGACACTGAAATTTTTGTACCAAGAAGGAGATGTACCTGGTCTTGTAAGTATGTTCAGCAAGGGTAATGTGCCAGCTGTTCATGAATGAATGTGAAACTGTAGCATATCTTTCATCTTATATATAGACAATCCTGTATTTATAAAGGAAATTATCATGAGCTTACAGGATTACCATAATGACTGAAGAAGAAAGCATCCTTATAAAAGTCATTGACTTCCCCTGGAAATATACATTTTCACTAGGGTTTAATAGCCTTTTCCCTGAAACAGGTAGAGAGCCATTCTGTACACATGTTGTCAGATGACCAGAAATAGCCAGGAAACCACCTGAAAGCACAGCCGTTGCTCCCTGTGGTCCTAGGTGAGCATCCTGTGTCTGCTGCAGCTGTAGTTGGAATATCTGGCTTTCCCTGCTTTTCATGTTATTCCAAAAAGAATTGCTGCTTTACCAGGTTGGTAAACTTTTGTCTTAATAAGTAGGTACATGCCCCATCCTTTGCTCTTAGGCTACTTATCTTATAAATCCTGTGGATTTTACCTTCACTGTGTCCCCTCTGTTGGTTATTTCTTGCTTTCCTCCTCTGCTGCCTTTAAACTAGGCTCATATCTCATGCCCTTCTCTGGATTCTAGATCCAAAAATAGTATCTGTTGTCAGATTCCCTCTCTGAAGTCTACACTACTTATTCTTGGCAAGTAAACCTTTTATTAGACCCATTTATTGCACCAAGGCCTGTCATAAGCTGGACACATAGTACTTGTTTAGTTGGATCTCCTAGTCTCCTCTTAACCAGAACTTGCTGCTCCCTCTAAGTCAGTCTTCATTGTTCTCTGTTCATACCAGAGTCATTTCTGTGCCCTTTTCTCCACTACATTCTGACTTTCTCTGAATGCCTTTCTTCTCTCCACCTAGACAAATACTACCCTTCTTTGGGATCATTTCATGCATTCTCTTTTCTTCAGAGCCTTCCTAGAGTTTTCCAAACCATGTCCGTCACTATCCTCCAAACTCCTGTCTCTTTTAAAGTTTGCACTGTAAAATAGAACACTTGATGACGTTCTTCTGTTTTCATCTTGTTGTTGTTGTTCAGTTGCTCAGTCGTGTCTGACTCTTTGAAACCCTGTGGACTGAGGCACATCAGGCTTCTCTGTCCTTCACTTTCTCCTAGGGTTTGCTCCAGAATCAGTGAGTCAGTGATGCTGTCCGACCATCTCATCCTCCGTCTCTCCTTTCTCCTCCTGTCCTAAATCTTTCCCAGCATCTGGGTCTTTTCTAATGAGTTGGCTCTTCACATCAAGTGGCCAAGGTATTGGAGCTTCACCTTCAGCATCAGTCTTCCCAGTGGATATTCAGGGTTGATTTATTTTAGGATTGACTGGTTTGATCTCCTTGTAGTCCAAGAGACTCTCAAGAATCTTCAAACACTGAAGATAGATACCTAATTAAATGATAAGCTTTCATTGAAATTAGCTCAAGAAAGGATTTCATATAAGTTGGGTGCTGTGAGAATATTTAGTAGGGGACAGGATCTTCTTAGGGGAGTCACTGAAGGTTTCCCCGAGAGGTGGCATTCTGGCTAAAATATGTAAGATTAGCAAGGGTTAGGGAGGTAGAAGGTGGACGATGGGATGACAGAAGAGTATGCATGAAGGCCCTGCCTGAGGCCAGGCCGGAAGGAGCAAAGTGCAGAGCTCAGGGAAAGGCCCCCAAGGGAGGTGGCAACGTTAAGATTTGCAATTACTAACATCTTTTTGTAGGCAAAAGTTTTATCCCACAATCATATTGAAAAGTTCTTATAATAAAGTGAGGCAAGGAATTCACAGTAATTTATCACATTTAATCAGTTATGTGATCATATGTTAAGTTCTTGACTTTTGTTTTCAGAATGTGGTCGAACTATTGCTGGAGCAACCAAAGGGGCAAAAATGATGAGATTGTATGTAGACAACGCAGCCCCGGAGAAACTAAAAGGACAGTGTGTATTTTTTGTTCGCTGTCGCAACGATATTCCTATAAATACTAAAAATATTCACGAAGTATGTTTACTTTTTTTCAAATATATAGTTAAATATTTTTGCCAGCTTTATTGTGATACAATTGACATATAACATTATGTAAATTTAAGATATGCAAAGAATTTATTTAATACATTGTGAGATGATTACCAGCATAGCATTAACTTCATATAATTAACTACTTTTTTGGTAATGATGTTTAAGATCTACTCCTTAGCAACTTTTTTCTAAGTTTTTGTTTTTTTTTTTTGATGTGGACCATTTTAAAACTCTTTATTGCACGTATTACAATATTGCTTCTGTTTTATGTTTTGGTGTTTTGCCTAAAAGGTATGTGGGTTCTTAGCTCCCCAATCAAAGATTGCATCCCCTACATTAGAAGATGAAGTCTTAACAACTGGACTGCCGGGGATGTCCCAGCAGCTTTCAAGTATATGATATGGTAATTTATGCTTTTGAACTGTGGTGTTGGAGAAGACTCTTGAGAGTCCCTTGGACTGCAAGGAGATCAAGCCAGTCCATCCTAAAGGAGATCAGTCCTGAATATTCATTGGACGGACTGATGTTGAAGCTAAAACTCTAATACTTTGGCCACCTGATGTGAAGAACTAACTCATTGGAAAAGACCCTGATGCTGGGCAAGATTGAAGGCAGAAAGAGAATGGGACAGAGAATGGGATGGTTGGATGGCATCACTGACTCGATGGACATGAGTTTGAGCAAGCTCCGGGAATTGGTGATGGACAGGGAAGCCTGATATGCTGCAGTCCATGTGGTTGCAAAGAGTTGGACATGACTGAGCGACTGAACGAAACTGATTGTTGACTATGGGGCTTCCCAGGTGGTGCTAGTGATAAAGAACCTGTCTGCCAGTGCAGGAGCCACAAGAGACTCTGGTTTGATTCCTGGGTTGGGAAAATCTCCTGGAGGAGGGCATGGCAACCCACTCGAGTATTCTTGCCTAGAGAATCCCATGGACAGAAGAGCCTGGTGGTCTATGGCCCATAGGGTTGCAGAGAGTCGGACCCGACTGGAGTCACTTAGCATAGCACATTGTTAACATAGTCACCATGCTGTACATTATATCCCAAGAACCTAGTCATCTTATAACTGAAAGTTTGTACCCTTTTACCAGTGGTTTCTTTGTGTCAAATTTCTGGGCAGAAGGCTAGTTTCATTGTTCTGTCTTTGCACTGACAGTTTTCTGGTCTCCTTTTCATAGACAGGGCAGCTGTCAACCTAGAACTTTCTTTTTCAGGAGGCTTAATTTCATTTCCTTCACATTGTGTATGCTCCAGGCCATAACTTCTTGCCTAGGCAGAATTTAAAGCACCAGGGGAAAAAATGTTTGTTTGATGAGCAAGCATGTGAATGGTTAAATGCAGGCAGAATATAAATTTGTTCATTTTTGAACCCTAATATTCACCACTTAAGTTTTCCTAATAGTTTATAAGATGTATTATCTATACTTATTGCAATGTAAAAATAGATTTTGGTTTTCAGTTCTTAATGGGACCAGCATATAAAATAACCTTTGAACATTGTCCTTTCAGGAAGTGCTATTTACTGTTCTGGATGCGTCGGAAGGACTGCTAGTTGGGATTAGAAATATGCTGGCAAATATATTTCTACCAGCTATTCTTGCAACAAATAATTGGGGTGCTTTAAGCCAGTCCCAGCAAGGAGAATCCGAAAAACACATTTTCACTGAAACCATCAACAGATACCTTTCCTTTTTAGATGGCAAGTATAATATTTAATGTTTAATAAATTATTACAAATAAGCAAATTAGCTATAAGATATGTTATTAAAAATAAACATTAGAGAAAAATTTCCATCTTAAAAGACTATGTTAATCAAAGTAATTATGGGACCTAGAGATAAGATATTTAATCATTACAACTTCTCTTTCTAGGAATTTTTGAAAGCATAAGATAAATTTTCTTTATTTTTTCATGTTTTATTCTATGTTTTATTTTTAAAAATTTAGCTTTATTTTACTTTACAATACTGTATTGGTTTTGCCATACATCAACATGAATCCACCATGGGTATACACGTGTTCCCAATCCTGAACCCCCCTCCCACCTCCCTCCCCATACCATCTCTCTGGGTCATCCCAGTGCACCAGGCCCAAGCATCCTGTATCCTGCATCGAACCTAGACTGGCGATTCACTTCTTATATGATATTATACATGTTTCAATGCCATTCTCCCAAATCATCTCACCCTCTCCCTCTCCCACAGAGTCCAAAAGACTGTTCTATACATGTGTGTCTCTTTTGCTGTCTCACATACAGGGTTATCATTGCCATCTTTCTAAGTTCCATATATATGTGTTAGTATACTGTATTGGTGTTTTTCTTTCTGGCTTACTTCACTCTAAGATACATTTTCTTTTATATTTTCCATTGAGGAACATTATTTGTGAAAAATTTTACCATATTTAAAAATATATATTTTATTAACTCTCTTTAAACTATAAATCATTTAATATTGATAAAAATAAACAATTTAATCATAACACAGTCTAATGATTAGAATTATACTTCTATAAAATATTAAATCTCTAACATTTTAGTAATTACAGCTTGAAACCACACATTGATGTTTAACACACTGACATTACCATCTCTTCTCAATATTATTTTTTCCCTTTTAGGTGCTAGAATAAGTATTGAGGGAACAGTTAAGTTAAAGAAAATAGACAATGTTGATTTTTCCAAACTGCATACCTTTGAAGAAGTGACACTTGCAGCGAACAATTCAGAAACTGTTCGTCAGCTAGAGGACGTGCTGATGATATGGTACAAACAGATCGAACAGGTGAGCTGGCTCGAGTGACTTCATCAGATATGAGCTGTGGTTCTCATCTGTGTCCTAATCATTACATTTTGTTCCTGAACGTAAAAGGAAGAGGAGCCTTCCAGATTCTACTATGAAATTCAGCCTCTTCTTGATTGCAGTGCAAAATCATTGTTCTCTTTGGACCATTTAAAATCACCTTAAAGATATTTCTCACTTTAAGGAGGAAACCATAAAAGTATGGCTTGAGGATGAAATAATAAAGAATCAGGAATAACTAGCATTTATCTGCAATATTTTATATATTGTTTATGCTTCTCTTTAGAGAGAGAGGAAAAGAACACAATGAAGAGCCTATAGCCACAATGCTAGATAATTAATAAATGCTTTTTGGTTCATCAGTGAAATTGTCTGTCTTGACAGAGAGGTTCAAACTAGGCTCATTCATATTAGTGCTACAGCTGCAAGTCTGCAGCTCTGTGGCCAAATGCATTTTCTCTGTCAGTAAGAAAAGCAGTGATAGAAATGGTGTCACAATCTGCGAGGTGCCAACTTACACTACAAAGGCTGCCCCAAACCAGATACTATATAATTGCTCTAAATAGACTCTAGAAACCAGCTCAGAGATCTCCAGTTCAAGAGCACAGGAGAGTGGAACTGGAGAAGAAAATCTTCAATTGAGTGAGGACTAGGGGAGAAAAGTCTTGAGCAAGCAAGAGTTAGAGAAAAGCATTTCTGATTTTACCTCTCTCAGAACTGTTAGAAGGAGGGAAGTGTAGTTAGAGTGGAGAATCTGGAGGAGTTTTGGAAACTCCATCAAGGCCTGGAGTGCTGACCTTAGAATTTGCTTCCAGGTGTCACTAGGTAATAAAATTGAGCATTTGTCCACCTGCAGTTACCTTTAATGCCACCGAGGAAGTAGGAGAGTTGTAAGCCATTGTAGAGGTCAAGCTCTGTCCTGCACAGAGCTGAGGAGATCGCCTCCAGTTTTCATGATCAATCAAAATAGATCTTCTTTTATAAAAGTGCACAAGCAAAAGATAATAGCTTAACATGAGGATATTAGGCAACTTGAAATAAGAAAATCAAGTTGGCCAACTGCAGCAAATGGTCCCCAGTTAAGCAGAATCAGTGCAAGAAATGTTTAAAAATTACATCTAGGACGTCCTTGGTGGCACAGTGGATAAGGCTCTGCCTGCCAATACAGGGGACATGTGTCTGATCCCTGGTCCAGGAAGATTAGACATGCTGTGGAACAACTGAAGCCAGAGTCTGCGCTCTAGAGCCTGTGCTTCCAAACAAGAGAAGCCACCACAATGGGAAACCTGCAAGGAAGAGTAGCCCCCGCTCACCACAACTAGAGAAAGCCGACGTGCGGCAAAAAAGACCAGCACAGCCAATAAATAAATATTAAAAAATTACATCTAAAATAAACCCGACCTCTTGTCATACGCAAAAATTAATTCAGGATGGATCATTGCTAAAACTGAAAGAAGAGATACATGCAACAAGATGAATGAATCTCAAAAACATGCTGTGAACAAATCCAGCCTTTAAAGAGTAATGTGAAAAGTAGAACAAAAACTATAGATAAATCAGAACATTATGTAGGGCTATATTAATATCTAGTTAATACAGATGGAGAACCCAGAAGCCATGAAAGAAAAACGTGACATATTTGACTACATAAAAAATTAAAGTAATATCCATATGGCAGAAATCACTGTAAGCAACATTAAAAGATAATTGACTTTCTGGGAGAAAAATATTATCAGCATGTGTAACAAAAAGTTAGTATCCATAATATATAAAGAACTTGCTCTTCTTTGGGATTGGGATGAAAACTGACCTTTTCCAGTCCTGTAGCTACTATTGAGTTTTCCAAATTTGCTGACATGCTGAATACAGCACTTCAATAGCATTCTTGCCTGGAGACCCCCAGGCACAGTATGGAAAGGCAAAAAGATATGATCCTGCTGCAAGATGAGTCCCCCAGGTTGGAAGGTGTTCAATATGCTACCATCATGAAGAGTGGAGGGCAATTACTAATAGCTCCAGTAAGAATGAAGTAGCTGGGCCAAAGCCGGAATGATGCTTGGTTGGGGACGTGTCTGGTGGTGAAAGTAAAGTTAGATGCTGTAAAGAACAGTATTGCATAGGAAGCTGGAATGTTAGGTCCCCAAATCAAAGTAAACTGGACGTGGTCAAGGAGGAGATAGTACGGCTGAATATCAACATCTTAGCAATCAGTGAACTATAATGGATAGGAATGGGAGAATTTAATTCAGATGACCATTATATCTATTACTGTGGGAAAGAATCCCTTAGAAGAAATAGAGTAGCCTTCATAGTCAATTATAGAATACAGTACTTGAGTACAGTCTCAAAAATGACAGAATGATCTTAGTTCATTTCCAAGGCAAACCATTCAACATCACAGTAATTCAAGTTTATGCCCCAACCACTGATGTCGAAAAAGATGAAATTGAACAGTTCTAAGAAGGCCTACAAAACCTAGAGCTAACACCAAAAAAAAAAAATAATAATAATAATAATAAAAAAGAGATGTCCTTCTCATCATAGGGGATTGGAATGCAAATGTAGCAAGTCAAGAGATACCAGAATAACAGGCAAGTTTGGCTTTGGAGTACAAAATGAAGCAGGGCAAAGGCTAACATTTTTGCCAAGAGAATGCACTGGTCATTGCAAATGCCCTCTTCCAACACCAACACAACAGATGATTCTACACATAGACATCACCAGATGGTCAATACCAAGATCAGATTGATTGCCCTTTGCAGCCAAAGATGAAGAAGTTCTATACAGTCAGCAAAAGTAAGATCAGGAGCTGACTATAGCTCAAATCTCCTTATTGCAAAATTCAAGCTTAAATTGAAGAAAATAGGGAAAACATGTAGGTCATTCAGATATGTTCTAAATCCCTTATGATTGTACAGTGGACATGATGAATAGATTCAAGGAATTAGATCTAGTAGACAGAGTTCCTGAAGAACTATGGATGGAGGTTCATAATGTTGCACAGTGTTTTGAGATGATTTTGGAGGCAGTGACCAAACCATCTCAAAGGGAAAGAAATGCAAGAAGGCAAAGTAGTTGTCTGAGGAGCTTTACAGATATCTGAGGAAAGAAGAGACGCTAAAGACAAAAGAGAAAGGCAAAGATATACCCAAATGAATGCAGAGTTCCAGAGAATAGCCAGGAGAGATAAGAAGGCCTTCTTAAATGAATAATGCAAAGAAGTAGAGGAAAGCAATAGCATGGGAAAGACTAGAGATCTCTTTAGGAAAATAGGAAATATCAAAGGAACGTCTCATGCAAGTATGGGCAGGATAAAGGATGAAAATGGTAAGGACCGAACAGAAGCAGATGTAGATGATTTTCTGGAACTTTCTTGCTTTTTCAATGATCCAATGGATGTTGGCAATTTAATCGCTTGTTCCTCTGCCTTTTCTAAATTCAGCTTAAACATCTGCAAGTTCACAGTTCACATACTGTTGAAGCCTGGCTTGGAGAATTTTGAGCATTACTTTGCTAGCATGTGAGATGAATGCAATTGTGTGGTAGTTTGAGCATTCTTTGGCATTGCCTTTCTTTGGGATTAGAATGAAAACTGACCTTTTCCAGTCCCGTGGCCACTGCTGAGTTTTCCAAATTTGCTGGAATATTGAGTGCAGCACTTTGACAACATCACCTTTTAGGATTTGAAATAGCTCAACTGAAATTCCATCACCTCCACTAACTTTGTTCGTAGTGGTGCTTCATAGGGCCTACTTGACTTCATATTCCAGAATATCTGGCTCTAGGTGAGTGATCACACCATCATGGTTATCTGGGTTATGAGGACCTATTTTTGTATCAGTTCAGTTGCTCAGTCGTGTCCGACACTTTGCGACCCCATGAATCGTAGCACGGTTCTGTGTATTCTTGCCACCTCTTCTTAATATATTCTGTTTCTGATATCATAAGATATCTTAATATCTTCAGTGATCTGTTGGATCATTGAAAAAGTGAGAGAATTCCAGAGAAACATCTACTTCTGCTTTATTGATTATGCCAAAGCCTTTGACTATGTGGATCACAACAAACTGTGGAAAATTCTTCAAGAGATGGGAATACAGACCACTGACCTGCCTCTTGAGAAATCTGTATGCAGGTCAAGAAGCAACAGTTAGAACTTGACATGGAACAGCAGACTGGTTCCAAATTGGGGAAAGGAGTATGTCAAGGCTGTATATTGTCACCCTCCTTATTTAACTTATATGCAGGGTACATCATGAGAAATGCTGGGCTGGATGAAGCACAAGCTGGAATCGAGATTTCTGGGGAAATATCAATAACCTCAGATATGCAGATGATACCACCCTTATAGCAGAAAGCAAAGAAGAACTAAAAAGCATCTTGATGAAAGAGGAGAGTGAAAAAAGTTGGCATAAAGCTCAACATTCAGAAAATGAAGATCATGGCATCTGGTCTCATCACTTCATGGCAAATAGTTGGGGAAACAATGGAAACAGTGGCAGACTTTATTTTTGGGGGCTCCAAAATCACTGCAGATTGTGACTACAGTCATGCAGTTAAAAATGCTTGCTCCTTGGAAGAAAAGTTCTGACTAACCTAGACAGCATATTAAGAAGCAGAGACATTAGTTTGCTGACAAAGGTCAGGATAGTCAAGGCTATGGTTTTTCCATTAGTCATGTGTGGATGTGAGAGTTGGATTATAAAGAAAGCTGAGCACTGAAGAATTGATGCTTTTGAACTGTGGTGTTGGAGAAGACTCTTGAGAGTCCCTTGGGCTGCATGGAGATCCAACCAGTCCATCCTAAAGGAGATTAGTCCTGAATATTCATTGAAAGGACTAATGTTGTAGCTGAAATTTTGGCCACCTGATGCAAAGAACTGACTCATTTGAAAAGAGCCTGATGCTGGGAAAGATTGAAGGCGGGAGGAGAAGGGGATAACAAAGGATGAGATAGTTGGATGGCATCACCGACTCAACGGACATGAGTTTGGGTAGACTCTGGAAGTTGGTGATGGACAGGGGAGGCCTGGCATGTGCACTCCACAGGGTGGCAAAGAGTTCACACAGCTGAGTGACTGAACTGAACTGAACTGAGTGATGTCATCCATTTTCTAAAAAGTTAGTTGTTTCTATGTTTTTGTCCTATTACAAACAATATTAATGTCAATACATCTTCATTGAATATCTTTGTTCAGGTCTTGTTTGCACTTGTTCAAGAGTTTCCTACGGGATGGCTGAGAGAAGTACTATATCAATCTTTTATTGAGTACTAACTGCAAAGCCTTCCAAACAGTGGTTATATTAATTTATAATTTTTACATAAGTAAATGAGAGTTTCCATGTCTTCAAATCTTCCATTACACTAGGAATGTCAGATTTTTAATGGTTGTCAGTATGTTGGGTGTGAGATTGTATTTTGATATGTTTTACATTACCCCAAACATTGTTGAGCCTGTGCTTTTTTTTTTTTTTTAATTTGGGTGTGACATGTGGGATCATAGTCCTTGGCTCCTGCACTCAAAGAGTGGAGGTTTTTTTAAATTTATTTATTTTTTACCAGAGGATAATTGCTTTCCAGAATTTTATTGTTTTCTGTCAAACATCAACATGAATCAGCCATAGGTATACATATATCCCCTCCCTTTTGAACCTCCCTCCCATCTCCCTCCCCATCTCACCCCTCTAGGTTGATACAGAGCCCCTGTTTGAGTTTCCTGAGCCATACAGCAAATTCCCTTTGGCTATCTATTTTGCATATGGTAATGTGAGTTTCCATGTTACTCTTTCCATACATCTCGCCCTCTCCTCCCTTCTCCTCAAGTCCATAAGTCTATTCTCTAGAAAGAGTGGAGTTTTAACCACTGTACCACCAGGGAAGTCCTGAGGTTGTGCATTCTTAATGGATATTTAGATCTCTCCTTGTTGAATTGGCCATTCTTATCCTTTACCTAGTTTTCTTTCAGATTACTTGATGACATCTTCCTGAATTGTTGAGACTCAGTTTGAATAATGTTTTCCAGCTGTTCATCTTTTGTTGCTCCCTATTGTGTCCTGAATTTTCAGTTGGTATTGGTGTCTTTAGTCATGTGGAAGTTTTACATTTTAATGGATGTATGTGAGATACAAATGGCAATCTAGCCTCAGTTTAGCTACCTCCAGTGACTAGAAGCTTTGTGCTTTTTGTATTTAGGAAATACTTTTGTACTCTCGTGTTGTGAAGATATTCTCCTAAATTATTTATTTTAAATGATGAAATATATAAAAATGAGTAATAAATGAATAATACTAAAAATAAGATAAACAAATTATTGTAAAATGAACACTTGTGTAACTTTTTGCAAGTTAAGAAATAGAGCATTATCCACACCTTGCAGTCTCCATGCATTTCTTTCCCAATTTTAACTTCTTTTTCTTCCAGTGGTTACAATTTTCTTGACAGTTATGATATTCCATTCCAAGTCTTTCTTTATAGTTTTACCCCCATCCTCTATATTTTCTTTAAAGGTTTTGCCATTTTTTTTTAACCATTTAAGTTTTAATGTATCTGGAATTATTTGTATCTGTGTATAATGTAAGGGCTTCCCCAGTGGCTCAGCAGTAAAGAATCTGCCTGTGATGTAGGAGCTGCAGGAGATGTGGGAACGATCCCTGAGGAAGATCCCCTGGAGGAGGGCATGGCATCCTATTCCATGTTTCTGCCTGGAGAATCCAGGGGCCTGGTGGGCTGCAGTCCACAGGGTTGCAAAGAGTTGGACATGAAGGAAGCATGCATGTATAGTGCGAAGTAGGAATCTAATTTTGTCTTTCCATATAGTTAGCCAGTTGTCCCAGAGCTGTATTTGGTAGTCCATTCTTTGCTAACAAATTTGTGTTATGTATCACGTTTCTAGACTCTTTTATCTATCCCATTGGTCTACTTATATGGTTTTTTGCATTCATACTATACTGCATTAATTTCTATTGCTTTTTACTAAATCAACATTTAGTATGCTAATTCCCTTTCAAGTGTTTTTGTTCAAAATTACATTGATTATTTCTGGTTAAATGTTCTCCCCAAATTAATTTTAGTACTAGTTTGTTAGGTATCATGAAAAAAAGCCTTGTCAAGATTTTGACTGGAAATTTCATTGAATGTATACATTAATTTAGAGAAAATTGCTATTTTTATATTACTGAATTTCCCAATCCATGAACATGGTATATTTCTCCATTTATTTATTTATTTTGTATGGTGAAAGTAAATTTTCTAATTTTCTCCAAAAGATCTCGTACATCTTTTGTTAAACTCTAGATATCTAAACGTTGTTACTATTTATTGTAGCATATGCTATCATTTTAGAAATTACATTTTTAGATTGTTAGATGGCTTGTAAAGAAATGATACTAATATTTAAATACATACAGCCAAAGCCTTACTGAATTGTTCACTTTTATTAGTTATAAAAGTCTATCTTTATGTATTCTTGAATTTTTAAAATGTGGCCAACCATTCCATCTGTGATTATGCCATTTTTGTTTTTTATTTACAATTCTTGTACCTTTTGTTTACTTTCCTTATATTGTTCTGTGATCTCCGTGTCCAGGTAGGGTGGTGATAGTGATGAAATTGTCTTGTCCTTAGTTTCAAAGTGGTATTTTCTAAAATTTCATTTTTAAATATGATGTTTGCTGTTGAGTTTTGGTAGATACTCATTATCATGGTAAAGATATTCTCTTCTAGTCTTGGTTTACGAAGAGTTCTTAATATTATTCAGTGTTGACTGTCATGTATACTTTTAACTTTCTTTAAAAAGTGCAAATGATGAGATTTTAAAAGAAGAAAGTAACATTTCTAAGCTGTGAACTTTTTTGGTTCCAGGTACTTATTGAGAGTGAGCAGATGAGAAAAGAAGCTGATGACTCGGGTCCACTCACTGAATTGGAACACTGGAAACGCATGTCAGCCAAATTCAATTATATCATTGAACAGATTAAAGGGCCAAGTTGTAAGGCTGTAATAAATGTGCTTAATGTTGCACACTCCAAACTCTTAAAGGTAAAAGGCCTTTTAAAGTTTTAAAGTTAGGTATACTTCAAAACAAACAACTGGAAAATTACCCTTCTTGAATTGCTTCTTTGCATCATATACTTGGCACCGTGTATTTAGAAATGCTAAAACTTTGAGTAAGGCTTTCTCATATACCATAATTACTTCCAGAAGAGGAAAAGAAAGTATAGAAGTGAAGATTTATTTCTCAATATTTCACATACCAATTTTGATAATACTAGTATAGGATGATTGCCATTTATTTTTAAATTGGTTTTGAAACTGTAAATCATTACCAGCTCATTGAAATAGAGAACTACAAGAAAGTCAAAAGCAAAAATATCCTCTACTGTACTTCTCACCCCACTATTCTACCTCCTTTCCTGGAGGTCATATTTATTAATGGTTTGGCTTGATTCTTTCCAGGTTCTTTTCTGTTTCTTCCTAATACATATATAAACACACACACACAAGTTTGTTTTGTGTCTCTAATTTTTAAAAATTATGCAGTGTCATATTGTATTTTTCTTTAACTCCCTCTTCCCCTAGTAGCATATCTTAGAGAGTTATGCCTGTCAGATCAAGCTGTGTAGTTTTCCAGAACATTAATGCACCAGGTTCTAGCTAATCATTTTTCTATTTTTAGACAGTGAAATGGTTTCTTTTTTTTTTCAACAGTCTTAAGGTAAAATTCACATGCTGTTCATCTCTTTCATCTAAGGAGCAAAATTCAGTGGCTTTTACTGTAATCATAGAATTGTGCAATCATCAATTTTAGAATATTTTCATCACTTCAAAAGGAACCCCTGTACCTTTTAGCTATCACTTCCCATCTCTACCTGTCTCTTTCCCCTCATACCAGTCCTAAGTAACCACCAGTCCACTTTTTATCTCTCGATTTGTAGATTGGACATTTCATATAAATGGAATCATATAGTATGTGGTCTTTCGTTACTGGTTTCTTTCACTTGGCTTAATGTTTTCAAGGTTTATTCACGTTTTAGCATGTATCAGTACTTATTCTTTTTCATAGTTGAATAATATTCCATTATAGATAAATACCACAATTTGTTTATCTGTTTATAAATATTTTCATTGTTTCTTCTTTTTGGCTATTATGAATAATGCTGCTGTGAACATTTTTATACAGGTTCTTGTGTGGACATTTTCTTGTATATGCCTAAGGGTGGGATTTCTGGGTCAAACACTAGCTCTGTGTTTAATTTTTTGAGGAAATTTGTTCCTTTTTATATGTTCACAAACATTAATACAGTTAAATCTTCTATGTGCCTACAATCAAGTATTTTCCTGGGGTATATACTCTACAACTTTGTTAGTATTTATTATCAGTTAAAAAATTTTTTTGCCAGTCTGACATGTAGAAAATGGCTAGTCATATTTTGGCTTTTGCTTGGTTAATAGTGAAGTTGAGTATCTTTTAAAGTTTACTGGCTCCTTGCATTTGTTCTCCTGAGAAATGTTGGTTTATATCTTTATTTCATTGAAAAAAATTTCAGATATTAATTTGTAGATAGTATTAGTTTGTCCTGATTCTGATAGTTCTTTACTACTATGGCTGTTTATCAGTTGTTACGTATATTGCATGAGGTAAGTCCCCATGGTCCCTGAGCATCTCTGTACATTATTACTGAATATGAGAAGGTCACTTTGCTGATAGGGATATTTTCTTGGAATAATGTGTTCTTCTAATAACTTGACCCATTCTTGAAGACTCAGAATAATGTAATGTCACAAATAACTAACCTAGAAAAGTACTCCAGGTAGAAGCACAGCTGGTTGAAGCCTATAGACAGAATATTAATTACAAAAGTAGAGAAAAAGGTATGTTAATTACATTTAAATATCTACTATCGTAGTATATGTATGGCCAGGGAAGACAGCTTGAATTTCTTGGTTAAATCTTAGCACCTAGATAGACCTCACTGGTATATTTGGATGTATCACAGGACTCAAACTTTCTTTTCGTAGAATTGGCGTGACTTGGATGCAAGAATCACAGATACAGCTAATGAATCAAAAGATAATGTCAGATATTTGTACACTCTAGAAAAAGTATGTCAACCTCTCTATAACTATGATCTAGTAAGTATACTTTTTAAAGTGTAGTTTTAAAAATTGGCATGTTTATTGTGGGGGAATGAGAGGGTGGGATGAACTGAGAGAGTAGCATTGAAACATATATATTACCATATGTAAAATAGATAGTTGGTGGGAGTTTGCTGTATGATAGACACTGGGAGCTGAAACCCGGTGCTCTGTGACAACCTAGAAGGGTAGGATGGGGTGGGAGATGGGAGGGAGGAGGAGGAGGAGACATATGTTTGACTAGGGCTGATACATGTTGATGTATGGCAGAAACAGCACAATATTGTAAAGCAATTATCCTCCAATTAAAAATCAATAAATTTTAAAAATTTGCATGTTTAAAATCAATATATGTATATTGGGAAAAATGTATATTGCAGAAAAGTTATTTAAAAGATGTCTTTTCCTATTATATATCTGTGATGAATCGTAAACTATATTTATTATTTTAACCCACATTTAAATATGTGGTATTATCATAACTATGACCTCATTTGTATGTTGAGCAAGACAAATATATTAATTGTTCATTGCTTATAACAAATTATACCAGAACTGAGTGACTTAAAAGAATTAGCATTTATTATATCACAGTTTTTGCAGGTCAGAAATTCAGGCACAACGTAGCTGAATGCATCTGCTTCAGGGTCACTCATGAGGCTGCAGAGAAGCTGTGGGTTGGGGATGTGGTCTCTTCTGAAGGGGAGTCTGACTGGAGAGGGTCTATTTCTATTGCACATCACATGGACCTATGTACAGAACAACTCGCTTACCCTAGAGTGAGCAAGAGAGGATGCTCAACCAGCATTACCCTAAAAATACCAAAGCCAGATAAGGACACCTCAAAAAAATAAAATTACAGGTCAACATCCCTGATTAATATAGATGTAAAAATTCTCAACAAAACAGTAGCAAGCAAATTCCATAGCACATTAAAAGAATCACACACTAGGACCAAGGGGATTTATTTCTGGAATGCACAGATGGTTCAACATATGCCAGTCAATAAATGTGACACCTCATGTTAGCAGAATGAAAGATAAAAATCATGTGATTATCAATAGATGCAGAAAAAGCATTTGACAAAGTACTACAAAAATTCTCAGTAAATTGGGTATAGTAGGAATGTACCTCAACATAATAAAAGAATATATATTCTTTAAAAATCATATAAAAATAAAATAAAAATAAGCATGCTGAAAGAGAATATATATGAATATTATAATGTCTGTGTACTTTTCTGTATATTTAAAACTTTTCACTATAAAAAGTAAACTTCGAAGAAAATAACAATGCTTTTTATTGTTACCAAGACCTCAGAGTTTTAAGATATACTAATTTCAACATCATGTTCAAAAGACTTGTTTAAAACTATATAATTTTCAAATCATTTAGTTTTGGTTTTACTTCTTTTCATCCTAGTAATTTAAAAAACTTTGTTCAGTGAGGATGAGGGCTGATGTTATTTCTCAGTTTATTCCATTTTTTGTTGTTTTCCTTAATTGTTGATAATGACATTCAAGTGATTTAATTCTACCCAAGAGTAGAAATGTTAAGCAGACTGGTGACCCACCCTTCACATTCACACATATGATCATATGGAAATTGTATAAAATAGAGAAAAAAGCTTTATTCAGTTGCTCTAGCCATGGATGTACTTCATTATTATTGTTATTTTGTTATTATTGAGCTTCTGACATTCTTTGATGTAGGAATATTTTGAACATTATCTTTTAAAATTAGTGAAGTACTACTGGTATTAGGTCTTATAATTTCTTCCCCCATAAGCCATTTCTGTGGTTTTAAAAATTCTTTTTTTTCCCTTCGTTTTCTTTATTCTCATTAAAAGCAGTTGCTGTTAAGTTTGTAACTGCCAGTTGAGCAGGAAGAGTGAATGCATATGCTTCTATTTCTTGTTGATAAAATTTTATGAATTCTGTGTTTCATGTTTTCATCCTGGTATTGTGCTATAGGCATATCTACTCTTATCTATTTTATGCATAAAATGTCTAAACTCTATGTATAGTCAAGAACTATGCACCCAAAGAGCTATTATTATAAATAATATTGTTTAAAATTCAGATGAAGAGCATTTTCCTGGTGGGCCCATTTGATATAATCCCCAGGCCTTTTTCATTCTTTATAAGATTGCCTTATTGAGGGTGGAAGGAATTCTAGGTATATTTTCATTAGAATCTTGTTGATCTACAGATAACGATATAATATGAAAAGTGATGATACTAATTTTCATAAGCCACATAAAATTGATTTAATTATGTCTTGATGCTTTTGAACTGTGGTGTTGGAGAAGACTCTTGAGAGCCCCTTGGACTGCAATGAGATCCAACCAGTCCATCCTAAAGGAGATCAATCCTGGGTATTCATTGGAAGGACTGATGTTGAAGCTGAAACTCGAATACTTTGGCCACCTGATGCGAAGAGCTGACTCATTTGAAAAGACCCTGATGCTGGGAAAGATTGAGGGCAGGAGGAGAAGGGGACAACAGAGGATGAGATGGTTGGATGGCATCACTGACTCAATGGACATGGGTTTGACTGGACTCTGGGAGTTGGTGACAGACAGGAAGGCCTGGTATGCTGCGGTTCACGGGGTCGCAAAGAGTTGGACACGACTGAGCGACTGAACTGAACTGATGTCATGGTTACATCTCATACCTACTACATGTAGTACCCTCATCAGTGGTTGTTTTTCCTGGTTTTATTTATTCCACCACCATTAAAAAAATCTTTTCATATATTTTAAATTGTCCTAGCAATTAAAAGGCAAACTACTGGAGGTCAGGAATACCACTGACCTTATCTGTTCTTCCATAGTGATTTGCATCAAGGTTAAAGACAGGATCTCAAAATCTCAGGCACATAGCTATGCTTGTATTAGAGCTGTGGGACTTGGACAAGGTGCTTCTCCACATTTCTATTTTCTCATTTGCAAAATGGGAATAGTTAATACTTTATAGATTCTGACTCATTTTTTGCACATTTTCACATTTAACATTTAATGTACTCAGAGTACATTTTATAGTCAGTCAAGTTTTATGAATCATTGTGAACATGACACCATCTGAGATTATTAGTTCTTTCCTGGGAGGGTAGTGTATATTTCGATTTTGATACTGTTGGTGTGAATTCAGATGGCAGTGAGTGAGCACCAGCTTGTGATACAAAATCTCAGAAGAGTTTATTTTCCATCTCCTCTTAAAGAGCAGGATTGGGACATGTAGGCTTTGCTCCTATCTGGGTTGTTAATTTCATGCATAGTTTGGTGGCTTAGTTTTTTGTGGGAGATAGACTCCCTGTCTTGAGCATCCCACCCTGCTTTCTTCAGTTCAGTCCAGTCGCTCAGTCGTGTCCAACTCTTTGTGACCCCATGGACTGCAGCACACCAGGCTTCCCTGTCCATCACCAACTCCTGGAGCTTACTCAAACTCGTGTCCATCAAGTTGGTGATGCTATCCAACCATCTCATCCTCTATCATCCCCGTCTCCTCCAGCCTTCAATCTTTCCCAGCATCAAGGTCTTTTGCATTGAGTCAGTTCTTTGCATCAGGTGGCCAACGTATTGGACTTTCAGTCCTTCCAATGAATATTCAGGAGTGATTTCCTTTAAGATTGACTGGTTTGATCTCCTTGCAGTCCAAGGGACTCTCAAGAGCGTGCTCTAACACCACAGTTCAAAAGCATAATTTCTTCAGTGCTCAGCTTTCTTTATGGTCCAGCTCTAAGGTCCATACATGACTAGTGGAAAAGCCATAGATTTGACTAGATGGACCTTTGTTGGCAAAGTAATGTCTCTGCTTTTTAATATGCTGTCTAGGTTGGTCATAGCTTTTCTTCCAAGGAGCAAGCGTCTTTTAATTGTACGACTGCAGTCACAATCTGCAGTGATTTTGGAGCCCAAAAGAATAAAGTCTGCCACTGTTTCCATTGTTTCCCCGTCTATTTCCCATGAAGTGATGGGACCAGATGCCACCATCTTAATTTTCTGAATGTTGTTTTTAAGCCAGCTTTTTCACTCTCTGCTTTCACTTTCATCAAGAGGCTCTTTAGTTCTTCTTTGCTTTCTGCCATAAGGGTGGTGTCATCATTGTAACTGAGGTTATTGATATTTCTCCTGGAAATCTTGATTTCAGCTTGTGCTTCATCAAGCCTGGTATTTTGTATGATGTATCTGCATATAAGTTATATAAGCAGGGTGACAATATACAGCCTTGACATACTCCTTTCCTGATTTAGATCCAATCTGTTGATCCATGTCCAGTTCTAACTGCTGTCTCTTGACCTGCATGCAGATTTCTCAGCAGTGAGGTAAAGTGGTCTGGTATTCCCATCTCTTGAAGATTTTTCCATAGTTTGTTGTCATCCACACAGTCAAAGGCTTTGGTATAATCAATAAAGCAGAAGTAAATGTTTTCCTGGAACTCTCTTGCTTTTTCTCTCCCTTTCTTAGTAGCATCCTAAAGCAGCGGTGCAGTCTTAATCAGTGATGTTTTAGATCTGGTGAAATCAAACCTGCCCTAAAGGGTCATTGTTAGCATAAATTTAGATAATATGTGAAGCTCTTTGCTTAGTGCCTGTTGCATAGTAACCTTTCAATGTATGTTACCAGTAGTTTGATATCTCAGATGCACTTGCTCTGCTTTGATCCATGCCATTCTATTTGTTTCAGTGGGTTGTTTACGTCTCTCCCACACTGCCTTGACCTTCTCCAGGATAGTTTCCTTATATTTGGAATTCTGTCAGTACTGTTAGAACTTGGGAGTACTTCCTAGGTTTGCTGATAGGTGAATTGAGTCGAATAACCAATAACCAGCTTTTTAACCATGCATTAGTCATTTTACCCCTTAAGATATCTGTTTCTTCATCTTTAAAAAGAACAACTTGAGCTGTTAATCCTTAAATAACTTTCACTTACAAAATCTTTTCTTTAAAAAAAAATTTTTTTAGGCCATGTCATATGGCTTGCAGCATCTTAGTTCCCTAACCAGGGATTGAACCCAGGACCCCTGCTGTGGAAGTGCCAAGCTTTAACCACTGAACTTCCAGGAAATTTGCATAAATAAAAGTTGAAGTTTACATGTACAGAAAAGTTGCAATGATAGTACAGAATTCTCTTCGCCTAATTTCTCCTGTTAACATCTTGCATTACCTTGGCACATTTGTCAAAACTGTGTCTCTGTTTCAGTATCCTGTCAAGGATACCACTTGGCATTTAGTAAAATGTTACACTATTTTATGTAAGTTTAGAGTTTTGAATGTTATAGATTTCTGGTTATTAACAATATGAACATATGGTGGAATTCACTTGCTATATTTCAATTTTAGGTTTCCATGGCACATGGAATACAAAATTTGATAAATGCCATCAGAATGATTCACAGTGTGTCCAGGTACTATAATACTTCTGAGAGAATGACCTCATTGTTTATCAAGGTGAGTTTCAAGGGAAGAAGCCATACATGTAACCCTGTGAAAAAGTTAGCAGTGCTTTCCATTTGAGCCAGAGAAGGGAAAAGGGAAATTCTGGATTTTCATACTTTGTGGACAAGAAAAGAAAGATGTTGCCTGGAGTCAACTGTAGGTAACTGAAGGGGGACTTTTCAGAGGTAAGTGCCCAAGACTTGTTTAAATGTATCTGATGATTTTCTAATTTATTTATTCCAAATAGTTTTGCATAAGAGGTAAAAGTTGGGTGTATTATTAATAATGCTGCTTAGCTACTTCTGTGCACACTGTAGTTTATGTAAAATCTTACCATGTAGTGTCATTTGATTAATTGTTTTAAATAATTGAAAAAATTATCCAAGAAACACATGAATAGAATTTACTTGTAAATAATTCAAGCAGAACGTTAACAGTCACATTTCAACCTTTGTTTTTTAAATCAAAGGATAGGTTTAGTCATTCATTATCTATGTCCCAAACATGACAAGAACCTTAGGATACTTCCCTGTTGCTTGTCTTCCTCTTTGCTACATGTTCCACATGGAGATTGCTAGTTCCATGTTATTGTTGCTATTTTTTTCAACATTATGAATCGACAGGTGTTCAGACTGAAATCTAAGTGTTGCTAGTTTCTTTGATCTGTGTTGTGATTTCCATGTCTTCCTTTGTCTTGGATTTATTATTTCTTTTGTTGAGAAAGGATTCTTAAGTAATTCTTCCAGAGAGGGTTTCTGTGGTGAGCTCCTTGAATTCCTGCATGTCTGAAAATTGCTTCATTTCATCCTACCACTCAAATGTCAGTTTGGGCTTCTTAAGTTCAATATAATTTTTCCCTGGAACTTCGAAGATGCCACTGTGTACTATGTTGTTGTATCTTACTGTTCTTCCTTTGTAGGAAACCTATTTTATTCTCATAGGAAGATTTTAGGATTTTTTTCTTTATTCTTTTTTTTTTTTTTAGTTTTTTTAAATAGTTTATTCTACATTACAGTACTGTATTTGTTTTGCCATACATTGACATGAATCAGCCATAGGTATACACAAGCTCCCAATGCCAAAGCCCCCTCCCACCTCCCACCCCATATCATCTCCCTGGATCATCCCGTGCACCAGCCCCAAGCATCCTGTATCCTGTATTGAACATAGACTGGCGCTTCGTTTCTTACATGATAGTATACATGTTTCAATGCCATTCTCCCAAATCATCCCACCCCTCTCCCTCTCCCTCAGAGTCCAAAAGTCCGTTCTATGCCTCTGTGTCTCTTTTGTTGTCTCACATAGAGGGTCATCATTACTATCTTTCTAAATTCCATATATATGTGTCAGTATACTGTATTGGTGGTTTTCTTTCTGGCTTACTAGCCAGGACATGGAAACAACCTAGATGTCCATCAGCAGATGAATGGATAAGAAAGCTGTGGTACATATACACAATAGAGTATTACTCAGCCCTTAAAAAGAATAAATTTGACTCAGTTCTAATGAGATGGATGAAACTGGAGCCGATTATACAGAGTGAAGTAAGCCAGAAGGAAAAACACCAATACAGTATACTGACACATGGAATTTTTCTTTATTCTTGAACTTTTAAAATTTCAAAGTAATGCTCTTTTTACATTTATTTTGTTCTCTACTTGCTGAGTTTGTTTTACTTAAAAAAGACTGTCGTCTCTCTTCATTTGGGGGAACTTTTCCTCTTTACTCCTGAGTATATCCATCTATATGATTTATTCCCTTTTCTTGAATCTAAAATCTATATTCTTTAATTATTATCTTTTTGGTCCATCTTTGTCCTTTGACCTTTCAGCTCACTCACTGCCTCTTCATTTATATCCCAATTACTGGTCAATACAGATTTCGGTTTCCAAGTTCTTTTGTTGTTTCCTTTTCATGATGTAAAAATCCTCTCATATCTTTCTCATGAACTAATTTAGTTAATAAAAGCTATTTTAAAAGATTTTACACATGTCTTTTCTGTCTTTTCTCTCTTGGTTGAATTTAATGCTTCTGTCGCCATGCTTGTTTTCTTCAGTTGCTTAATGATTCTTGGTTGTCTGCCCATATTTGTGTTTGAGATTCCTGATTTGCCTCTGGGCTTTGTTTATTTCATCTGTCTTGTGAGTACGGGGCATAACTTACTGTTAGAAGGGGTGGGAGTAGCTTTCTTTCTGATGTGTCCTCTTGTGGGTGCAGTAGCTGCTCGGGTCACACCTCTCCGAGGCTGTGGTCTGCTTATCAGTTTATCCTTTCACCATATGTCACTGTTGCCTGCTGTACAAGTTGCTCCAAATTCAGTGTTCAGGGTTGCAGCTAAGGGTCACCTCACATTGCCTCCTATCTTAAAATTTTTCTATAGCTGTTTCACCTTCAAGTAACCTTCTCCAGAAAGTTACTGGCTTTCTCTAGTCCTTTTTTTCCCCCTTAGATTTGATTCCATATTTTAGGAATTCTCTAAAATTTCTGTATGTCAGTGTGCCATCTTGATCTAACTTCCTGACCATTTAAATGGCTATCTTTTTTTTGTTGTTGTTTTTCCTTCACTATTTTGGGGGATGTGAGAGGTGTTTAACTTAATATTTAGTTTGCATGTGAAGGATAGTGAAGAATCATAGTTGGACTGGATTAAGTCCTAATTAGAAGAGAAATAGACAAGGGGTAAATATAGTTGACTTTGAAACTGTTAGCCCCAGTTAGTTAAATGAAGTAGGTAAATGTGACTTTGGGTTTGCTTTGTTTTGACTGAAATGTGTATTTCTCTGTTTTTTATATTCTGTAATTAATTAACTTTATGTTTTCTATTTATCATGTTTTTGATTTAGAACATGCTTATAGTAGGTTGCAGTCCATTGGGTTGTGAAGAGTCAGACAGACACAACTGAGCGACTTCACTTTCACTTTTCACTTTTATGCCTTGGAGAAGGCAATGGCAACCCACTCCAGTGTTCTTGCCTGGAGAATCCCAGGGACAGGGGAGCCTGGTGGGCTGCTGTCTATGGGGTCGCACAGAGTCAGACACAATTGAAGCGACTTAGCAGCAGCAGCAGTATGCTTTAAAAAAACTTGTTTTATTTCTTTCTCTGTGCATAGTTATTTTGGACTTTTATTTATTTTAGGTAACCAACCAAATGGTGACAGCATGTAAAGCATATATTACTGATGGAGGAACTAATCATGTATGGGATCAGGAAACACCAGTGGTACTAAAGAAAATTCAGGTTTGTACGGGTATTTTTATTTTCTTAAAGCTTTTACCATCTGGCTCAATTTTGTTTACTTTTTTCATTGATAAAGTATGCTAACTTTGAAAAAGTATTGTACAGAGTAGCATGAGCAAATAAAAAGAACTTCATTAAAATTATCCACTTCCCTTTATGTTTAGTGCTCCTGGTAGGGCACCATTGAATCCTCAGCTTCAACATGGCTGCCTGTATCAGACACCTCTTGTGTACTCTTTCATATGCTCTGACCACTCCTCTTATTCCACCCCCTGTTAAATTTCATTTTCTTGCCTTTTTCATTGGCTGGGACTGTCATACATCCTTAAGTAGATCTCGTGATAGTTGGCGTCTTATTTTGATCTTCTTTTGGAAGAAAATGCTTCTAACATTTCCCCATTTGGTTTGATGCCTTAGTACATCACTAATTAGATTCCAGGAAGTTTTACTCCTAATTTTGGTTACTGCTGCTAAGTCACTTCAGTTGTGTCTGACTCTGTGTGACCCCATAGACGGCAGCCCACCAGGCTCCCCCGTCCCTGGGATTCTCCAGGCAAGAATACTGGAGTAGGATGCCATTTCCTTCTCCAATGCATGAAAGTGAAAAGTGAAAGTGAAGTCGCTCAGTCGTGTCTGACTCCTAGAGACCCCATGGACTGTAGCCTACCAGGCTCCTCTGTCATGGGATTTTCCAGGCAAGAGTACTGGAATGGGTTGGAGATATTATTAAAAGTTATGAATGGGTTTTGAAAAAAGTTTTTATGTACTTATTCATCAAGGAGGTTATAAAAATTTTCTCCTTAATCTGTTAACGTAATAGATGACATTTTTGAAAATTTTTTTATTGTAAGATATTTGCTTTACAATGTTGTGCTGGTTTCTGCCACACATCAACATCAACCGGTCACAGGTATGCATATGTCCCCTCCCTCTTGAACCTCCTTCCTATCTCCCAACCGATCCCACCCCTCTAGGTTGTCATAGAGCACTGGATTGAGCTCCTTGTGTATTTGAGTCAGTCCTAAAGAGGGGGATGAACCTAGAGCCTATTGTACAGAGTGAAGTAAGTTAGGAAGAGAAAGACAGATACTGTATATTAACACATGTGCATGGAATCTGGAAAGATGGTACCGATGAAGCTATTTGCAGGGCAGCAATGGAGGCACAGACAGACAGAACAGACTTGTGGACACAGTGTGGGTGGGAGGGGGGCAGATTGAGAGAGTGGCTTCAGTTCAGTTCAGTGCAGTTCAGTTGCTCAGTTGTGTCCAACTCTTTGTGACCCCAAGGACTGCAGCAATCCAGGCCTCCTGTCCATCACCAACTCCTGGAGTTCACGCAAACTCATGTACATTGAGTCAGTGATACCATCCAACCATCTCATCCTCTGTCGTCCCCTTCTCCTCCCGCCTTCAATCTTTCCAGCATCAGGGTCTCTTCACATCAGGTGGCCAAAGAACTGGAATATAGCTTAGATGACAATGTTAGGTTATCTAAAGTCAAGGCTATGGTTTTTCCTGTGGTCATGTATGGATGTGAGAGTTGGACTGTGAAGAAAGCCGAGTGCTGAAGGATTGATGTTTTTGAACTGTGGTGTTGGAGAAGACTCTTGAGAGTCCCTTGGACTGCAAGGAGATCCAACCAGTCCATTCTAAAGGAGATCAGCCCTGGGTGTACTTTGGAAGGAATGATGCTAAAGCTGAAACTCCAGTACTTTGGCCACCTGATGCGAAGAGTTGACTCATTGGAAAAGACCCTGATGCTGGGAAGGGTTGGGGGCAGGAGGAAAAGGGGACGACAGAGGATGAGATGGCTGGAGGGCATCACCGACTCCATCTACGTGAGTCTGAGTGAACTCTGGGAGCTGGTGATAGACACGAGGCCTGGCATGCTGCGATTCACGGGGTCGCAAAGAGTTGGACACGACCGAGCGACTGAACTGAACTGAACTGAAAATGAAACTGTTCTGGTATCCCTAGGGTAAACTCAACTTATGGTATAATTATCTTTTTTTTTCTTTTTTATTATTAAATTTATTTATTTTTTTAATTACAGTACTATATTTGTTTTGCCATACATTGACACGAATCAGCCATAGGTGAACACAATCTCCCAATGCCGAAGCCCCCTCCCACCTCCCATCCCACATCCTCTACTTGAATCATCCTGTGCATCAGCCCCATGCATCCTGCATCCTACACTGAACATAGATTGGCACTTCGCTTCTTACAAGAAAATATACACGTTTCATTGCCATTCTCCCAAACCATCCCACCCTTTCCCTCTCCCTCAGAGTCCAAAAGTCCACTCTATACCTCTGTGTCTCTTTGTTGTCTCACATATAGGGTCATCATTACTGTCTTCTAAATTCCATAACTTAAATTCACTTTGCTACACTTTTCTGTAGGACTTTTTGCAACTATACTCATGAGAGAGAGAGCCTGTAAAATTTCTTTTCTCACAGTATCCTTGTCAGTGTTTCTGGCACTAAGTTCTCAGAATAAATATGACTGAAGAAGGGGAAGAAAGTACTCCCATCTTTTCCAGTTTCTGGAGGAGTCTGTAGAAAAATCAAAGCGATCTGTTATTTTGAAAGTCTGAAAGAAACTGCCATACCAGGAAGTCTCCATCTGGAAGTGGTTTGCTTTCTTCATGTGCTGGATCCTGGGCTTTGTGGAGTTAAGGCGGGAGGCTGAGACTGGGAGGCAGAGCAAGAAAGGATGCTCGGTGACCCCCCACCCCCAGGACGCAAACTGCTGTGCTCCCAGGGTGGGTCCTGAGCACTGCCATCAGCACACTCTGACCTCTCAAGCAGAGGAGAGAGAAGAGTGGTCAGAGGAAACCGGAGATAAGGAATTGCAATTAGGATGGTTTCTCTTCCTGAAAACACTTAAACCCAAAGACTGGAAAAACCAGTATCCTTATGCAGTTTTTGGATAGAAACAGACCAAAGCAGCATGTAAAGCAGCGATTGGGGAACACGTGTATACCTGTGGCATATTCATGTTGATGTATGGCAAAACCAATACAATATTGTAAACTAATTAACCTCCAATTAAAATAAATAAATTTATATTAAAAAAAACAGTACCCAAAGAGCTGGTGAGCCATTTAAAGAAGGAGATAATGACAACCTCACTTGCTTAAATAGAGCTTATGAAAAGTCTGATTCGGTGAAAAGAGGAGAAATTAAGAATACAGTTCTTGCTTTTGATAACTCAGTTCCTTCTAGAAGTGAAGCAACAGATAGTTTCTTCTAAGTGTTTTCCCAAGTGTTTGAAATGTATTCCAGGTGGTAAAAAGGAAAACGTAAACCTAATGATATGAATTCATCCTTTATGTAGAGGCATTTTATTCCTGCTGGTATAATTTTTATTCTTGGAGAGAGTTTTCTTATTTAAATGAAGGGGGAAAAAGCAGAATGTCATGATAGGAAGAGAGAGATTGAAAAGCAGAACAGAGCGACAAGGGCACAAAGAAAAAAGAAGAAATGAATGGAAGGTCAGTTGCTAATGCATATAACTGTGATGCAAGAAGAAAAACAGAAGGAAAATGAAGAAGAAAGAAGCTAAAGAAAATAGAGATGAGCTCATTTAGAAGCTGTTTGGGTAACTAAGGGAGAGAGAAGAGGAAGTTTGTCAAAATGCATTTACTGGCAAAGAAGAAAAAAAGATATCCAGAGGAAAAAAAGAGCCATTAAGAGGGAAAGGCAATATAAAATCATTATGTTTTACACCTGAAACTAATATAATGTTGTATGTGCATGCTAAGTTGCTCAGTCATGTCTAACTCTTTGCAACCCTGTGGACCATAGGCCACCAGGCTCCTCTGTCCGTGGGATTCTCCAGGCAAAGATACTGGAGTGGGTTGCCATGCCCTCCTCCAGGGGATCTTCCCAACCCAGGAATGGGACCCCTGTCTCTCTCTGTCTCCTGTATTGGCAGGTGGGTTCTTTAACACTAGCGCCACCTGACGTAATGTTATATGTCAACTATATCTCCATAAGAAAAGGGAAAGGTAGCAAAAACTTCAAAATTCATGGAAGATCTGGAATCACATGTCTGATGATGCGATGAAGTCAATTAAAGTAATGGAAGAAGTGGAAAAATTGGTTATATCCTTGAACTTGCAAGCTTACTGTACTTAAGTGAAAAACTCACATCACCTACAAAAAAATAGGAATGATTGCTCTGGCAAAACAGATAGAAGAAAATGAGCAAAGTAGAAGAGAAAGGAAGTTGAGTATGTGCCAAGAATCTAAAAATGCAGAGACATCAACTGTTGAAGGTGGAAATGGCAGTAAAAATTGGTCAGAAGAGAATTGATCTGCAATTGCTAATTAAATCTGTGAGCCTCTTCCTTGCTGGGACAAATTCAAGATGAGAAGTTATTGCCAATTACATGAATGTGTATTCTACTTCTGGGAGTCAAGAAAACTGCCAGAGATTTCATTGACAAAGAAGAGTCTCTAAAAACTTGGCCATCATAAAAAAGATGTATGGAGAGGAGCCTCAAATTGTCAGTACCTTGAAATGCTGAAGGTTCTGTCAGTACCTTTGGAACAATTTGAAAATCCATGTGCAGATTTCACGTCTTGACAATAGAAGAACAGAAGCTTTTGGAACAAGCTTTGAAAATGTATTTATTGGGTAGTAAATACACCTGGGAGATGGGGAAAAATAGCAGAAGCAGTATCTGGCACTGCAAAAGGACTACCAAAATGACATATGAAACTTGCTAAGATGGTGAAAGCAAAGAATGATGCTCAAGAGCAAGTGCTGAATTCAGATAGAGCCATGAAATGACATAATGACAGACTGTTGTATGTGCATTTGAAAAATAAAACTGCAAGTTAAGTTGAGTTCAGTTCAGTCACTCAGTCATGTCCGACTCTTTGTGACCCCATGCACTGCAGCACACCAGGCTTCCCTGTCCATCACCAGCTCTTGGAGCTTACTCAAACTCATGTCCATAGAGTCGATGATGCCCTCCAACCATCTCATCCTCTGTTGTTCCCTTCTCCTCCTGCCTTCAATCTTTCCCAGCATCAGGGTCTTTTCCAATGAGTCAGTTCTTCACATCAGGCCAAAGTATCAGAATTTCCAACTTCTGCATCAGTCCTTCCAATGAATATTCAGGACTGATTTTCTTAGGATGGACTGATTTGATCTTGAAGTCCAAGGGGCTCTTAGAGTCTTCTCCAACACCACAGTTCAAGATCATCACTTCTTCGGCACTCAGCTTTCTTTATAGTCCAACTTTTACCTCCATACATGACCACTGGAAAAACCATAGCTTTGACTAGACAGACCTTTGTTGGCAAAGTAATATCTCTGCTTTTTAATATGCTGTCTAGGTTGGTCAGAGCTTCTCTACCAAAGATCAAGCGTCTTTTAATTTCATGACTGCAGTCACAAATCTGCAGTGATTTTGGAGCCTCCAAAAATAAAGTCTCTCACTGTTTCCATTGCTTCCCCATCTATTTGCCATGAAATGATGGGATCAAATGCTATGATCTTAGTTTTCCGAATGTTGAGTTTTAAGCCAACTTTTTCACTCTTGTCTTTCACTTTCATCAAGAGGCTCTTTAGTTCCTCTTAGCTTTCTGCCATAAGGGTGGTGTCATCTCTGTATATGAGGTTATTGATATTTCTCCTGGCAATCTTGATTCTAGCTTGTGCTTCATCCAGCCCGCCGTTTCATGTGATGTACTCTGCATATAAGTTAAATAAGCAGGGTGATGATATACAACCTTGATGTACTCCTTTCCCAATTTGGGAACCAGTCTGTTGTTCCATGTCCACTTCTAACTGTTGCTTCTTGACCTGCGTACATATATCTCAGTAGACAGGTCAGGTGGTCTGGTATTCCCTTCTGTTTAAGAATTTTCAGTCAAAGGCTTTGGCGTAGTCAATAAAGCAGAAGTAGATGTTTTTCTGGAACTCTCTTGCTTTTTTGATGATCCAACGGATGTTGACAATTTGATTTCTGGTTCCTCTGCCTTTTCTAAATCCAGCTTGAACATCTGGAAGTTCATAGTTCATGTACTGTTGAAGCCTGGCTTGGAGAATTTTAAGCGTTACTTTGCTAGAGTGTGAGATGCGTGCAACTGTGTGGTAGTTTGAGCATTCCTTGGCATTGCCTTTCTTTGGGATTGGAATAAAAACTGACCTTTTCTAGTCCTGTGGCCACTGCTGAGTACTATAAAACTGCAAGTACTATACAAAAGCAATATCCGGACAGAACTCATGTAACTCATTGAGCTTGAGTTTTTGTGGAAAGATTTAAAAATTATTGTTTCCTTTTATTACTAAAATTTTTAAAATTGTGATAAAATATACACAACATAAAATGTACCATTTTAACTGTTTTAAAATTTGTGGTTCAGTGGCATTAAGCACATTTACAATATTGTGTAACCATTACCACTATCAATTTCTGGAATGTTTTCATCTCCACAGACTGAGACTCTATATCCATTAAACAGCAACTTATTTCCTGTCTCCAAGCCCCTGGTCATCTCTGTTCTCCTTTCTGCCTTCATGTATTTGTCTGTTCTAGGTGTTTTATTTAGGTGGAATCAGGCAGTATTTGTCCTTCAGTGCTGGTCTCTTTTTAACATACATGTTTTCAAAGTTCATATTGTGGCATGTATTAGAATTTCATTCTTTTTATAGCTGAGTATTATTCCATTGTGTGGATATTCCACATTTTGTTTATCCATTCATCTATTGATAGACATTTGGGTTGTTACCACTTTCTGACTATTGTGAATAATGCTGATATGAACACTGTTGTGTAATGACCTCTTTGAGTCTCTTTATTTTGAGTGTATACCTGAAAATGGAATTGCTGGGTCATATGGATATTCTATATTTAACTTTTTGCACAACCATTAAGCTGTTTTCCATTGCTAGTGTTCCATTTTATGTTCTCACCAGCAATAAATGAGAGTTCAGTTTCTTCACATCCACACTAGTGCTTGTTATTTTTCTTTTTCTTTTTTGGTAATAGCTATCCTAATGCCTGTGAAATGTTACCCCATTGTGTTTTGATTTGCAGTTCCCTAATGCCTAGTAACAGTTGAGCATATTTTCAAATACATATTGGCAATTTGTATATCTTCCTTGGAGAAATAGCTTTCAAAGCTCTTACTCACTTTTGAACTGAGTTTGTTCTGCTTTTGTTGAGTTGTAAGAGTTCTTTATATATTCTAGATATTAGTCCCTGGCATATATTTTTAAAAATACATAGTTTCACTTAAAAAAACTAATTTTTTGACTTTTATTTCATTTATTCTTGAGTCAGTTTGGTAAGTTTATATTTTTGAGGAATTTATTTAGTTTTTCTTGGAGAAGGCAATGGCACCCCACTCCAGTACTCTTGCCTGGAAAATCCCATGGACGGAGGAGCCTGGTAGGCTGCAGTCCATGGGGTCACTAAGAGTCGGACACGACTGAGCGACTTCTCTTTCACTTCTCACTTTCATGCATTGGAGAAGGAAATGGCAATCCACTCCAATGTTCTTGCCTGGAGAATCCCAGGGGTGGGGGAGCCTGGTGGGCTACCATCTATGGGGTTGCACAGAGTCGGACACGACTGAAGTGTCTTAGCAGCAGCAGCAGCATTCAGTTTCTCTAAAATTTGTAAATTATTGGCATAATGTTGATAATATTATCTTATTAATCTTTGCTTTATTACATAATATGTCCCCTTATTCATTAACAGTATTACTTATTTTCTTCCATTGTTTTTTTAATCATTCTTGCTCACTCAATCCTCAGATTCAAAACAACCCATACTCTTCCTGGAAGTTTAATCATTTCTGTTGTTGTTGTTGTTGTTGTTGTTGTTTGGATTCCATGTTGCCATCAAGAATTTCTCCAGTGATAATTTTTGGAGTGGGAGGCAGAGATCATTCCCTCCAGGTTGACCTATTAGCAGGAGCCAGAACTCTTGACATAGAATTTAGCAATTTATTCTCATAATTCTTTTAATATCCTTCAGGTTACTAGCTATTTACTTACTGAATTAGAAATGAAAGTTTGGTTTTCTGAATTCTAGTTTAACCCAATTTCTATTACATCTGAAATCTTTTTAGGAAACTTTTACTGTATAGTTTTGGGGAATAATTTTCAAATGGGTTGGAAGAAGCAATGGTAAGAATTATTATTCAGGACCTTATCTGTCCAAAATGAAGGAATTGGTTAATAGTGAAGAAGTAATATAAAGTAATTTCTATTAGATGGCATATTTCAGGAGGATAAGAATCTTATCTGTATTCCTAGCATCTCAAGGAAGTCGCGTGAAAAACTATCAGTAACCTTGAAGAGAGTAAGATTTTGTTTTAGAAATTGAGATGAGGGACTATCTGTTATAGTTAGAAGTAGGTATGTGACTAGTTATAGAAACCTGAATGTTTATAGGAATCACCTGAGACACTGGTTGAATATACGGATTTCTGTGTCTCACTCACAGATATTCTGACTTAATGGCTGAGGGAGACAGAATAAAGATGTCCTCATCCTAATCCCTGGAATTTGTCACATTAAATGTCAAGGGGGAATTCAGATTGTAGGAGGAATTAAGGATGGCAAGGTTATCCTGAATTATCTAAGTGAGCCCAATGTAATCACATAGGTCCTTTTAGAGGCAAGAGGCGATGGCACCCCACTCCAGTACTCTTGCCTGGAAAATCCCATGGATGGAGGAGCCTGGTAGGCTGCAGTCCATGGGGTTTTGAAGAGTCGGACATGACTGAGCGACTTCACTTTCACTTTACACTTTCATGCATTGGAGAAGGAAATGGCAATCCACTCCAATGTTCTTGCCTGGAGAATCCCAGGGATGGGGCAGCCTGGTGGGCTGCCATCTATGGGGTTGCACGGAGTCGGACACGATTGAAGTGACTTAGCAGTAGCAGCAGCAGAGTCAAGAGGGAGATGGAAGAGTCAGAACCAGGGAGCTGACAGTATGTTAGAGATTTGACTGAACATTGGCGGCTTTGAAAAAGTTGAACATTTTTTAAAAGATGGTTTGGTTCGCTTGACATGACAGTGAATTGCTACTGGAGACTGGTAACACTGTCCTCTCTTTTGCCTGGTTGAACTGCCCAGTGGTATCCCAATTCAGTTGCTCAGTCGTATCTGACTCTTTGCTACTCCATGAACCACAACACGCCAGGCCTCCTTGTCCATCACCAACTGCCAGAGTCTACCCAAACCCATGTCCATTGAGTCGGTGATGCAGTCCAACCATCTCACCCTCTGTCGTCCCCTTCTCCTCCTGCCCTCAATCTTTCCCAGCATCATGGTCTTTTCAAATGAGTCAGCTCTTCGCATCAGGTGGCCAAAATATTGGAGTTTTAGCTTCAACGTCAGTCCTTCTGATGAACACCCAGGACTGATCTCCTTTAGGTTGGACTGGTTGGATCTCCTTGCAGTCCAAGGGACTCTTAAGAGTCTTCTCCAACACCACAGTTCAAAAGCATCAATTCCCCAGTGCTCAGCTTTCTTCATAATCCAACTTTCACATCCATACATGATTACTAGGAAAACCATAGCCTTGACTAGATGGACCTTTGTTGACAAAGTAATGTCTCTGCTTTTTAATATGCGGTCTAGGTTGATCGGGAAAAATATCAATAACCTCAGATATGCTGATGACACCACCCTTGTGGCAGAAAGTGAGGAGGAACTCAAAAGCCTCTTGATGAAAGTAAAGAGGAGAGTGAAAAAGTTGGCTTAAAGCTCAACATTCAGAAAATGAAGATCATGGCATCCGGTCCCATCACTCCATGGGAAATAGAAGCAGAAACAGTGGAAACAGTGGCAGACTTTATTTTTTGGGCTCCAAAATCACTGCAGATGGTGATTGCAGCCATGAAATTAAAAGACACTTATTCCTTGGAAGGAAAGTTATGACCAACCTAGCTAGCATATTCAAAAGCAAAGATGTTACTTTGCTGACTAAGATCCATCTAGTCAAGGCTATGGTTTTTCCAGTAGTCATGTGTGGATGTGAGAGTTGGACTGTGAAGAAGGCTGAGCGCTGAAGAATTGATGCTTTTGAACTGTGGTGTTGGAGAAGACTCTTGAGAGTCCCTTGGACTGCAAGGAGATCCAACCAGTCCATTCTGAAGGAGATCAACCCTGGGATTTCTTTGGAAGGAATGATGCTAAAGCTGAAACTCCAGTACTTTGGCTATCTCATGCGAAGAATTGACTCATTGGAAGGGACTTTGATGCTAGGAGGGATTGGGGGCAGGAGGAGAAGGGGACGACAGAGGATGAGATGTCTGGATGGCATCACGGACTCCATGAACGTGAGTGTGAGTGAACTCCGGGAGTTGGTGATGGACAGGGAGGCCTGGCATGCTGCGATTCATGGGGTCACAAAGAGTCGGATGCGACTGAGCGACTGAACTGAACTGAACTAGGTTGGTCATAACTTTCCTTCTAAGGAGTAAGTGTCTTTTAATTTTATGGCTGCAATCACCATCTGCAGTGACTTTGGAGCCCAAAAAATAGTCAGCCACTGTTCCCACTGTTTTCCCATCTAGTCAAATATTAGGATTTTAGCAATGCAGCCATCAAAGACTTTATGCTCTCCTTGTGGAGAAATGACAGTTGAATAATAAATTAGCACTACACAATCTTAATGTTTTTTATACCTGTATGTGAATAACGTTGATTAAAAGGTGCCAACTGAAAAGATAATTGGTAACAGAATTGATACATCATTTTTGACCTGGAAGTTCTAATTAGCCATGAAAATCTGACAACAAATAGTATGTGTCATACTTTGATAAGAATAAGAGTTAAGGGGAAATAATGAGAGTAAAGAAGATGAGAATATTTTGTAAAATAGAAAAAAATATATTGATTTTCAGAGACCTTTCTATATGTGTGCAGAGAACTTGAGAGAATTTTTAACGTTAGCAGCAACAGCCCTGTTGAGGGGCTGCTGTGATCAGTTCTGTGTGAGGATAGAAGTTTTGAACTTTTCACTTATGAACAAAAGGCTCACTATATATCACCTCATTTTAAATCTCTCATAGGACTGCATTTTTCTATTCAAAGAATATCAGGCATCTTTTCATAAAACAAGGAAACAGATTTTAGAGTCGTCAGGGGAAAAATCTTTTGAGGTTTCAGAAATGTACATATTTGGAAAATTTGAAGCTTTCTGCAAAAGACTGGAGAAGGTAAGCAGCCACAGTTTTCACTGCCAACCATATTGTTCCAATTAGTTCATATTTCATGTAGCATTGTTGAGATCTCTCATCTCACTATTGATCTGACTCATGCAATGTTACTCATAGATTGCTCCATTTTATTACAACTTATTTTTTCATTCCTAGTTACTGTCTTCTGCCAGTCACACAAAAGCTGTTGTAGACTTTCTCTTCTCTTGAGAACTCAATTCTGTCTTCACCTATGGAGCTTGAACTCAAGTGTCTGCTCTTAAGCATTATAGCAGCTGAGAATAGGTGTGAGATGACATGTGTGCAGTACCTGGCAGAACCAGGTAGTTGTTTCATATGTGGATGTGTGGGTACCTTCTCTTTCTAGGGCAGCATGTATGGTCTAACATAGACATTATGTGTATGCTGTCCTTGCTGGCAGATGTGGATTAGAAACTTCTGCACCTTGGATTCATTCATTGTTTAGGATTGGCTGGAGAGAAGTGAGGTTTTGCCAGGGGATATAAGGCAGCCCATCCCAGAGTCTTCTTGCAGTCAGCCTTTGGAAAGCCTACAGAGATACCATCTAGGAACCATCCTCCCCATGACCCCACCATTCTGCAAGCTTCCTAGGTCTTGGGAATAGTTAGGGACCTGCTCATCATTTTTGGTACATTGGTGGGGGGCATTACACAAGTTGAAAGGCATTTCGTAGGTATGCCAGGATGGGAAAGTATGGGTGCTGAACAGAACCAGGTTACTGAGTTGGGTCCTTCCTACATACTTCTATTGGTTCTGTTTTTGTTTGTTTCTCTAGCATCTTTATTGTGATAGAATTCACACATCACATAATTTATTCATTTAAAGTATACAAGTCAATATTTTCTAATATACTCACGAGATTGTGTAGCCATCACCACCATCTAATTTTACATTTCATTTCCACTAAAAGAAAACCCTGTGCCCATTAGCAATGATACCCCTTTCTCCCCTCTACCCAACCCTCAATTCAGTTCAGTCGCTCAGTCGTGTTTGACTCTTTGCGACCCCATGAATTGCAGCACACCAGGCCTCCCTGTCCATCACCAACTCCCAGAGTTCACTCAGACTCACGTCCATCGAGTCAGTGATGCCATCCAGCCATCTCATCCTCTGCCGTCCCTTTCTCCTCCTGCCCCCAACCCCTCCCAGCATCAGAGTCTTTCCCAACCCTAAGCAACTGCTAATCTACTTTCTGCAAATCTATAGATTTGCCTATTCTGGACATTCCATGTAAATGGAATCATATAATATGTGATCTTTTGTGACTGGCTTCTTTAATTTAGTATGATATTTTCCAGCCTCATCTGTATTGTAGCATTCCTTTTTATTACAGAATAATATTCCATCATATGGGTATGTGTGCTTAGTTGCTCAGTCATGTCTGACTCTTTGCAACCTTATGGCCTGTAGCCCACCAGGCTCCTCTGTCCATGGGGATTCTCCAGGCAAGAATACTGGAGTGGGTTGCCATACCCTCCTCTCATATGGGTATACTATATTTTATTTGTCCATTTACTAGTTGATGGACATTTGGGTTTTTCCATTTTTGGCTATTACGAGTAATACTACTATGAACATTTCTGTATGTGTTTTTGAGTTATTATTTCTCTTGAGTTTATGTATAGGAGTGGAATTGTTGGGTCATATAATAACTCCATGTTTACCTTTTTGAGGAAGTACCAAACTGTTTTCCAAAGTACTTGCTTTGTTTTTTATTCTCATAAGAAATGTATGAGGGTTCCAGTTTCTCTACATCATTGTAATGCTTGTTATTTTCTGTCCTTTTGAATTTAGCCATTGTAGTGGATGTGAAGTGATATCACATTGTGGTTTTGATTTGCATTTCCCTGATGACTCGATGAATAATGGTGTTGAGCATCTTTTCATGAGCTTGTTGTCCATTCATATTTCTTCTTTGGAGAAACTTTTGTTCAGATTCTTTGCACGTTTTAAATTTAGTTATTTGTATTTTTATAGTTGAGTTTATAAGCATTATTTATGTATTCTGGATTTAACTCTCTTATCAGATATGATTTTCAAATATTTTCTCTCGCTGCGGGCTATCTTTTCATTTTCTTGATTGTGTTCTTTGAAGCATGAAGTTTTAAATTTTCATCAAGTCTGATTTATCAAGTGTTTCTTTTGTTGCTTGTGCTTTTGGTGATGCATCTAGGAAATGTTGTATGAGACTGTTTTGTGAACAGTAGGAATTTCTTGAAGACAAATGTCCAATTGGAATGGTATCGGCATGGGTCAAATGAATAAATAAGTCCCATCATCAGAACCTGTTCCACAGAGATGTTTAGTATGTCTGAAACCATTAGAATGTAAACCTGGAGATGATTCCTAGTTACTCTTAATTTTTCCAGGAGCAAGGACCCTCACCAACTTGGGTGCGGTTTTAGGCTTGGTAGGGCTTCAGAGCTGGACCTTAATGGTTAACCCATTTCCAATAAAGATCTTTGGTGGCAGGTCTAGTGCTGGGGATCCATCTGTAAAGTAGCAGCCCAAGCATCGCTGATGCTGGAGGGAGTAGGTGATAATGGCTAGCTGCTTCAGCTACTCACCCTACTCACCCCATCCTACCTCTAGAGAAGCCTACCTACAGTCTTAAGGATACAACTTCATGCCACAAAGGCTCAACAGCCAGAGCCAATACAGCACTCTCCAGGGGCCTTACTTGAAGTGCATTCTGGCTGCTAGGTTATTCCAACTTTCCTGTGCTAAGAATCCTTTGGCTGGTTGGCATCTCTCCCAGGTGTAATTGGTGGATATTGGTTTCCAGATTCTCAAAGATGGGGCAGGATAGTTACCCTGAAATGTGGCCAGAATTTTTTTTCTAATCCTGTAGAGATGGTTCCAACGTCTGTTGGATCATCGAAAAAGCAAGAGAGTTCCAGAAAAACTTTTATTTCTGCTTTATTGTCTATGCCAAAACCTTTGACTGTGTGGATCACAACAAATTGTGAAAATTTTTAAAGAGATGGAAATACTAGACCACCTGACCTGCCTCCTGAGAAATCTGAATGAAGTTCAAGAAGCAACAGTTAAAATTGGACATGGAACAACAGACTGGTTTCAAATTGAGAAAGGAGTATGTTAAGGCTGTATATTGTCACCCTGCTTATTTAACTTATATGCAGAGTATATCATGTGAAATGCAGGCTGGATGAAGCACAAGCTGGAATCAAGATTACAAGGAGAATTATCAATAACCTCAGATATACAGGTGACAGCACCCTTATGGAAGAAAGAGGAGAAAAACTAAAGAGCCTCTTGATGAAAGTGAAAGAGATGAGTGGAAAAAGTTGGCTTAAAACTCAACATTCAGAAAACTGAGATCATGGCATCCAGTCCCATCACTTCATGGCAAATGGGGAAGCAATGGAAACAGTGAGACTATTTTGGGGGGCTCCCAAATCACTGCAGATGGTGACAGCAGTCATGAAATTAAAAGGAGCTTACTCTTTGGAAGAAAAGCTCTAACCAACCAAGACAGCATATTAAAAAGCAGAGACATTACTTTGCCAACAAAGGTCCATCTAGTCAAGGCGATGGTTTTTCCAGTGGTCATGTATGGATGTGAGAGTTGGACTGTGAAGAAAGGTGAGCACCGAAGAATTGATGCTTTTGAACTGTGGTGTTGGAGAAGACTCTTGAGAGTCCCTTGGACTGCAAGGAGATCCAATTAGTTCATCCTAAAGGAAATCAATCCTGAATATTCATTGAAAGATCTGATGCTGAAGGTGAAACTCCAATACTTTGGCCACCTGATGTGAAGAACTGACTCACTGGAGAAGACCCTGATGCTGGGCAAGTCTAAAGGTGGGAGGAAAAGGGGACGACAGAGGATGAAATGGTTGGATGGCTGGATGGCATCACCGACTTGATGGACATGAGTTTGAGTAAGCTCCGAGAGTTGGTGATGGACAGGGAAGCCTGGTGTGCTGCAGTCCATGGGGTCACAAAGAGTCAGACATGACTAAGTGATTGAACTGAATTGAGAGGTGGTTACAGAGCTGCCTTGGTGGACTTCCCCTGCTGAGTGGGGTGTAGCAGGAACCACTGTTGGACCTTCCCTGTGAGCTCTTAAATAGCCATCAAGGAGAGACAGAAGGGCAAACTAAGCCAGATGCTGTTAGGGAAAGCTGAGATTCAGATGTCTGGGTGACAAGCTGCCAAAGTCAAAGGACAGACAGAATTGAGCTTGGAGTTGGAGAGTCAAGATCTCAGAGTTGGGCAGAGATGTTGGGAATCTTTAAGGAATAAGTGAGGAAAATTCTAGTGTGTCAGCTTAGGGCACCTGAAAGTTACCTTTTGGTAGGTGGAGACTTGATGGTGTATTGTGTGTTAGTCTGCCTTAAATTGGAAAAGACTCTGATGCTAGGAGGGATTAGGGGCAGGAGGAGAAGGGGACGACAGAGGATGAGATGGCTGGATGGCATCACTGACTCGATGGACGTGAGTCTGAGTGAACTCCGGGGGTTGGTGATGGACAGAGAGGCCTGGCGTGCTGCGATTCATGGGGTCACAAAGAGTCGGATACTACTGAGTGACTGAACTGAACTGAACTGAAAGAACTGAGATTAAGTGTGTATGATATGGCCTTTGTTTCTTCTTCTTCCTGCCATGTAAATTTTGGTGAATATTGGTGTTTCCCAGAGCTCTGTGTTTAGTTTTCTTTCCTTCTCACCCTGCGCATTTGTGGGGGAGAAGAGAAGGTGTGGGAAGCTTTGAGTATTGTTCTCCAGAGCAAGAATCACGATGAGGAATCGCTGATGAAGACTGAGGAGCTGAGAGCCTGTGGGCACGAAAGACTTTTCCTTTATGGTGAAGTAGGCAGTTGAGAAGTTGGTATGTTGAGGTGGAGCCAACTGTTTCTGAAGTAACATTCGTAAGGAGGATTGCCCAGGGTTCTTTGTAAAAGAACAGTTTTCTTTATTGTGCTGAAAGTCACATAATATAAACCATTCGATTTTAACCATATTTATCTAGACAGTTCAGTGGCCCTAAGTATATTTACATTGCTCTACAGCTCTTATCATCATGTGTCTCCCGAATTTTTCACCTTCCTAAACTCAAACTCTGTCTCCATTAAACACTAACTCCTTGTTCCCCCTCCCCCCGCAACCCCCACCTGCCAGCCCCTGATGTCTACCAATGTACTTTCTGACGCTATGAATTTGACTATTTGAGATACCTCATATAAGTGAAATCAAACAGTAGTTGTCTCTCAAGTGTTCTTTAAGGGTCAGAAATGACTGCAGTCATCCTTCAGGATTGTGAGGCCTTTCTTTTACCTGAATGTGTATTTATTGCTAGTGTTACATATCAGAACTGTCAAGAGTGCCAAGAGGGACAATAATGCTTTTGAATCCAGTGAAGTGATTTTGAGGAATGAAAAGCTGAAACTGTTTAGACATCTGCAAGGGATTTTACTCCCTGCCCTTCCTCCTCTTGAAAGGCAAAGTGATCAAATTCTGAGAAAGGCTGTAAACTCTTTCCTTATGTTGAAACATCTTCTGTCTTAAATAGTCCAAGAGTAATAATGACTGGAGTAGAGATTTGTCTTCTATTTTATCTCCTCTGGTTGGGTTTATTTAAATGATTCTAGATCATGTTTATTGTTTTTTTTTTTTTTTTAAATCATTGATTCATTAAGAGTTTATTCTGGGGAAGGGTGCTAATTTTTTTAAATAAAGTAACACTTTTGTTTTTAAGATTACAGAAATGATAACTATTGTGCAAACATACTCAACCTTAAGCAATTCTACCATAGAGGGAATAGACATTTTGGCAATAAAATTTAAAAATATATATCAAGGGGTTAAGAAGAAACAGTATGACATTCTGGATCCAAGAAGGACAGAATTTGACACAGATTTCTTAGATTTTATGACAAAAATCAATGCTTTAGAGGTGAGTAATTATATATAATTTTACTTTAGTAAAGCTGAAATGTAATCAATAGTACTGTACTGAAATTAACATGATTACTATTTATTACAAATTACTCTTGCAAGTTGATCAAAAATACTTGCTTATGAATAATTTTCTAAGTAGTCCACAAAATATTTTCCATCTTTTTTAAAAAATGAAAAATGAGTTTATTCAGTAAAGGGTACCAGTAACTAACCAGAAGCCCAAAGGTCTTATTGTAGCTAGGGTTTATTTTTCATTTGCATTAAAAATTAGGTTCAGTTTTTGTTGTGCCAGGGACCCATGTCACTTTTCCAGTCTAAGAGGGAATTTGTCAGCCTTGTTCTTGGTCAAGTGTGAGAAGATTTGAGAACAGATTAGGAAGACAAATCACTCTTCCCCTTGGCACTGTAATTTATAACCACGTTCTCACTACAGCTTAGAGGATGGCTCTGAAAAAGGCCCTCATCTGTCTGTCAGAGCTGAAGGAACCCAGAGGGATGAGACTGTAACATATTTCTCTGTCACTTTTTGGGCTCAGTTACTATCTTACTGAAAACTCTTAGCCCAGATGTAGCCCCAGGTCTTCTCCTTGCTGCATAAGGTCCTGGAAACACAGGGAGGGATAGGAATTCTCCAGGGGAAAATGCTGGAGTGGGTAGACACTCCCTTCTCCGTGGGATCTTCCCAACCCAGAGATTGAACCTGGGTCTCCTGCATTGCAGGTGAATTCTTTACCATCTGAGCCACCTACTAACACACTGTCTTACTGAAAACTGTTAGCCCAGATGTAGCTCCAGGCCTCCTCTTTGCTGCAGAATGTCCTGGGAACACAGAGAGGGATAAGAATATACAGCGTCCACTTCCTGAGTCTTAAATTCTTGCTAAGAAAGTGAGGAAAATTATATTTTTTTTCCTCATGTTTTAAAAGACTCTTAAAAAAACACATTATGTATATAATTTGTGCAATATATATTAAAAAGATCCTCAAATTCTAACGACAGTTCTTCTTTTTGGCACAGATTTCCTTTCAGTTTTTGAAAGTTAGACTCTGATATGAAGATATATTTTACTTTTAGTATTTGGTTTTGGGAATTATATCATTATGACAATGGGAATTTGTCTTTTTAAAAAATTATTGTGTAAATTATGATTCATTAATAAAGTATGTTATAGATTGGGGTTCACTGCTAAGGATGGTCAGAGCCTTGGAAGAATATCTTCTGCATCTCATTCCTCATTAGTATGACAAAGATGTTCCTGAGAGCAGTGGTATTGGACAATGACACCTGTTCACTATAGGTGTCTACAGTGTCGTTAGAGAAGGGCATGGCAACCCACTCCAGTGTTCTTGCCTGGAGAATCCCATGGACAGAGGAGCCTGGGGGGCTACAGTCCATGGGGTCGCAAAGAGTCAGACACAACTGAGCATAGTGTCATTACATTGCTCTACAGACATGTTAAGAAATCCTAAATGTCCCAAAGAAATGTGCTCAGTAAGGGACTTTCACTCCTTTCATAAATTCTGTAGGTCAACATACAATAAATAAGGAGCAGCAAATGCAAAATGCATATATAATTTTAACTTTTTAGTAGCCACATGTGTACAAGCAAGAAGAAATCGGTAATGTTAATTTTAATGATATACTTTATTTGACCCAACATAATGAAAATATTATCATTTTAATATGTCACTAACAAAACCCAGTGTGAGATATTTATACTCTCTCTTTCGTACTAAGCCTTTGAAGTTTTGTGTGTATTTTATTTTATATTTACAGCACATCTCACTTTCAAGTAGTGACTTTCAAGTGCTCAGTGGAAGCATGTGGCCAGTGGCTACCATACTGGACAGTGCAGTTCTAGATGCTTAGATGATAGATGTGTTTCAGGCTGTTTTGATTCTATAGGAGAATCATTCATTGTTGTTAAACAAAACCAATCTTATCTGTAATCCAAAAAAATCATTCAGACATTAATATTGCATTTCAGGTACAGATACAGGCATTTATGAACAGTACTTTTGGAAAAATTTTATCTTCTCAGCAGGCTCTTCAACTGCTTCAAAGGTATTTATAATGCATTAAGCAGTGTAATTGGTAGGTAGGATAACTTTATACCTGAAAATAACCATTTCAAGAAATTTTTTAGAAATCTCTATGTAAACTTTGAAACTTATAAACAGTAATCTTTTTATGATTTTATTTTTAAAATTAATTAACTTATTTTAATTCGAGGCTAACAATACTTATTGTTAAGTACTTAACAATATTGTGGTGGTTTTTGCCATACATTGACATGAATCAGCCATGGGTATACGTGTGTCCCCCATCCTGAACCCCCTTCCCACCTCCCTCCCCATCCCATCCCTCTGGGTTGGTCCCAGTGCACCAGCTTTGAGTGCCCTGTTTCATGCATCGAACTTGGACTAGTGATCTATTTCGCATGTGGTTGTATACATGTTTCAGTGATATTCTCTCAAATCATCCCACCCTTGCTTTCTCCCACAGAGTCCCAAAGTCTTTTCTTTGTATCTGTGTCTGTTTTGCTGTTTTGCATACAGGGTTGTTGTTACCATCTTTCTAAATTCCATATATATGCATTAATATATATTGCATTGGTGTTTTTCTTTCTGACTTACTTCACTCAAACAGTAATCTTTCAGTTACCATAAATAGACTGGTGAAAATTTGAAACATGGGATGATGTTTTTCATTGAATTTTATTGAGGAAAGTCTTTCAATAAGAAATGATGTCATATTTTCCCTCAGCTGTGTAATATCTTAAGGTTAATTTCATAAGTATTATTAGAAAGGGAACAAATAATGTTTGATTCTACATACTTAACGGAATTCTGAAAGTGAAATTATCTAAGAGTAATAAGTATCTGGCTTCCCTGACAAGACAGATGGTAAAAATCTGCCTGCAATGGAGGAGACCCAGGTTTGATCCCCAGGTTGAGATGAGCTCCTGGAGAAGACAATGGCAACCCACTCTAGTAGTCTTGCCTGGAGAATCCCATGGACAGAGAAGCCTGGGGGCTACGGTCCATGGTGTCGCAAGAGTCAGACACACCTGAAGCGACTTAGCACACATGCCCGTATGCACAGTAGCCCTCCAGACTTTCTGCTTTCCTTCTTGAGCACTCCTGCAGCTTTCTCTGTTCTGACAGCAGTGCTCCCCTGCAGGACGGGGGAGCCTGGATTAGAGGAACGGGCTGGACCAGAAGCTGTTTTCTTCCAGCTCAGAGAGGGCTCACTACCCATGTCAGGGACCCTCTGGGAACTCTCCCCAAGAGCCAGTGGATCTGGGCTTGGGTCTGACTTTGCTGTAGTTCCATGTCTTTATAATGATGAATCATACCTGTAAAACTTTACCTCGTGAGATGATCGTAAGAGTCAAAACAGATATAAAATGGTTTGGATGAGTGAGAGGACCATACAGACTGATGGCAGTACCACTTTCTTGGCAATTTCTCTGTCTCTTTTTACTCATTTTATTGTCAGAATGTTATGGTTCTAATACTCCCTGTACATCCTTAGTCTCTAAGAGTTAAGTGATGTTTGGCTGACAAAATGTTTATTATCAGTATGGTGATTGGGGATGACGTAAGCAGTAATATTGGCAGAGGGACAGTCAGTCAACTGCTTTCCATCTTTGCTAAGCCAGCTTTGAAAAGCTCAACTTTTCAATCTCAATTCAGATGTCATTTTCTCCAGGAAGTCTTTCTTGACTCCCCACAATTTCTGGCACTCTTACAGTTGAAATAACTATTTATGTCACTTGTGACCAATCTCTACCTTTTCAATGAATATTGGCTCCAAGAGGGCTGAAACCACCCCTGTCTTATACATCGCTGTATCCTAGGGCAATGCATGAGGCCTCGGTGAGAATATTTGTCAAATGAGTGAATGGATTTTTAGGACTGCAGCAACTCTTTAGTATGTTTCTCATTCACCTTTTAATTATTCACCTTCATTTGCTTTTAGATTCCAGAAACTGAACATTCCCTGTCTGCAGTTAGAAATAAACCACACCATTGAGCGTATTCTTCAGTATTATGTGGCTGAACTTGAAGCTATCAAGAAGGCAAGTATCATGTTTATCAATAGAACAGCACTTTTCATACAAACAGAAAAATACGCTGCAAGTATTTGCCATCATTATCTTGTGCCAAGCTTTTCAAACCGATCCTGTGACTGCTGAGTATCTTGGATGCTCCTCTCCATGGGGAAGGTCCTGACAGCATGTGTCCCTGGAAAGCCAGATTACACCTCTCTGCTCTTCAGAATTATCTTCTTATGACAGTGTTCATGTATGTGTGGGGAAGCCCATTTATGTTAATGTTTTTGTACATGAAAATATGAGCTCAAGTTTCTGCCAGAAAGGAATGCGAATCAGCTGTAATTATACGTACATCCCCTCCTTCTCTAGCTTCCTTCCCTCCCCCTCATCCCATGCCTTCAGGTCATCACAGAGCACCAGCCTGGGCTCTCGGTGCTACACAGCAACTTCTCACCAGCTGATGGTATGTATATGTTGATGCTGCTTTCTCCATTCGTCCCACTCTCTCCCTCTCCCACTGGGACCGCAAGTCCAGTCTTCATCTGTGTCTCCATTCCTTCCCTGCAAACAGGTTCATCAATATCATTTTTATGGCAGAAACCAACACAACATTGTAAAAATAGGGGAAAAAAAAATTGGGAAGGCTTTTATCATAGTTTGTGATCCTGAATTAGATAACACAGCATTGGAATAGGAATTTACTTGGAAATGTGAAATTAGCAGTACAAGTAATGGGGCCAAGAAACAGAGAAGTAAAAGTAAAAGGTAGTTAATTCATGGATTCTTATCCCTCTTCTTTTGTCATTCTGTAAAATTAAAGTGTATGTTTATAACCTGTAAAAGAATATGGGCTCTGGAGAATATTATGACAGATATAATATAGCTATGTGTTCCCACTTTTGAGTGTATTTTTAGGGTTAGGGATAAAAGGCAGAAAAAAATGTATACATGTAATGGGAAGTAAGGGTTAAGAGAGAATCAAGTGTCAAGTATTGTAATCATCATAGTTTTTGAGCCTTGGGTGGATAGGGCTAGAGTGCATCTATATGCTTATTGACAACCTCTTGTTTATAAAACATGTCAATAATGGTAATACATCAATAAAACTATGGCTGTATACATGTTTTACCTTTTCCACTGTATTGAATTTTAAACATTAATGCCGGACCTTTAATTACAGCTTTATCATTCTCAAAAGATGACCCTCCTCTTGCTCGTAACATGCCCCCTATAGCAGGAAAGATCCTCTGGGTGAGGCAGCTGTATCGAAGGATAAGTGAGCCCATCAACTATTTCTTCGTAAGCCAATAGTTAAAATTTACAGTATGTGGATCATGGTGGGTTTACTTTTTTTCTTTTTTGGCATGCCCTGAAGCATGTGGGATCTTAACTCTCCTACTAGAGATTGAACTGGTGCTCCCTGCATTGGAATTGTGGAGTCTTAAGTCCCTTTGGGTGGTTTTTAATACAAGAAATGTATTTTATACTATAGCATTTGTATCCAGTAAAGTAACTAGAGCTAATTCTTTTACCAGGCAAAGAGAATTTAGTTTGCAAATATGCTTGAAAGAGAATAAGCCAATTCCTTTCATGTTTGGTAGATAAGCCTGATTAATTATAGCTAATCTGTCAGAAGGTTAACCTTAGAAATGTATGACCTTTAATCATACAAGACACTTTATAAAGGCTTTTGTAAAATAATTGTTTTGAAAATGATAGAGCATGGGCCTGGTACTGAAACTTAAGTCTATGTGTGGATAGATAAGTCACTGATACCCATTCAATTCAGTTCAGTTCAGACGCTCAGTCCTGTTCAACTCTTTGCAACCCCGTGGACTGCAGCACAGCAGGCTTCCCTGTCCATCATCAGCTTCCAGAGCCTACACAAACTCATGTCCGTTAGTGATGCCATCCAGCCATCTCATCCTCTATTGTCCCTTTCTCTTCTCGCCTTCAGTGAAGATGAGGATGTGCTCAGAATATATTCCTCTGTGTAGGGCTGAGACCAAGAGCAGGTGTAATAGAGTACATTCATCCTCTGTGTTCTTAAGATGATTAGATTTCTGAAAAACACCAGGGTAGTCTTAAGCCTTGTTGGAATTCTGAAATTGCCAGTTAGTCATCTCGTTTTGTTTGTTTGTTTTGGTTTTCCTTTTCTTGCTATGTGTTTTAAAGAGATGATGTAGCAAAGCAAAGTTGGTTTGCCTGGTGTTGTGTCTTGTGCCCAAGTAGAGAACAAAATATAATAGTCTTGCCAGGGATTTTATTATTTGAGCATTATTAAATATTAAGTTTTTGTTTGGCTGATATCATTGTTTTACTGTCCTCAATATTAAAAAAATAAATAAATAAAATGCTGGCCATAGACAAGAGGCCAGGATGGGTATTCAGTTGTTTATTGACTTTATAGTGACAGAACAGAGATTGCCCTGTTTTTGATACATGTGAATGAAAACACAAAAAAGAATGTATAATTTTTACATAAAAATCTTGTTTTTGTTTTTTGATATATATTTACTTCTTTTTAAAAAATTGGTGGGGAAGGAGGGAGCGGGGAGAGAGAGAGAGGGAAGAAGGGAAGGAAGGAGGGAGGGAGGGAATCTATATTTCCTTTTTTTTTTTGATGCTGAAATTTAAGAATTTTCCCTGATACTCACAGTTCTAGGAAAATCAGTTCATTGTATCTTGCCAGAAAAGTAGGGAGGAAACAGAGAATTGGAGGTGGAGGCCCTAGTGCCTGCAGCCAGCTGTAAGACTAGATACCTTGCTTTTTAAATCCTATTTTCTGTCTCACTTTCTGCTTTTTACCATTTGTATTTCCCTGCTTCCTTTTCTATTTTCTTTTTTGAGAGTTCAAATTCTTAACTTTATTCTCAACTCCATGTGGCTTTATTTATTTATTTATTTTCCCGATTTCTTTTTATTTTTTTAAATTTTTTTATTTTTTTGGTTTTATTTTATTTATTTTTTTTAAATTACAATACTGTATTTGTTTTGCCATACACGAATCAGCCATAGGTGAACACTGTCTCCCAATGCCGAAGCCCCCTCCCACCTCCCACGCCACATCCTCTACTTGAATCATCCTGTGCATCAGCCCCATGCATCCTGCATCCTACATTGGACATAGATTGGCGCTTCATTTCTTACAAGAAAATATACATGTTTCATTGCCATTCTCCCAAACCAACCCACCCTTTCCCTCTCCCTCAGAGTCCTATTCTACATTACAGTACTGCATTGGTTTTGCCATACATTGACATGAATCAGCCATAGGTGTACACGAGCTCCCAGTCCTAAAACCCCCCCCACCTCCCACCCCATATCATCCCTCTGAATCATCCCCGTGCACCAGCCCCACGCATCCTGTATCCTGTATCGAACATAGACTGGCGCTTCGTTTCTTACATGATAGTATACATGTTTCAATGCCATTCTCCCAAATCATCCCACCCTCTTCCTCTCCCTCGGAGGCCAAAAGTCCATTCTATACCTCTGTGTCTCTTTTGTTGTCTCACTTACAGGGTCATCATTACTATCTTTCTAAATTCCATATATATGTGTCATTATACTGTATTGGTGTTTTTTTTCTGGCTTACTTCACTCTGTATAATCGGCTCCAGTTTCATCCATCTCATGAGAACTGATTCAAATTTATTCTTTTTAAGGGCTGAGTAATACTCCATTGTGTATATGTACCACAGCTTTCTTATCCATTCATCTGCTGATGGACATCTAGGTTGCTTCCATGTCCTGGCTATTATAAACAATGCTGCAATGAACATTGGGGTACATGTGTCTCTTTCAATTCTGGTTTCCTTGGTGTGTATGCCTAGCAGTGGGATTGCTGGGCTTATCTGACCTTCCTCATCTCTGATCTTTTTCTGAGGCAAAATCTAAATGAGTAGCATTGTTATTTGATTTGAAGTCATTTAAAATATAAACAGCTTTATGGTTTGAATAGAAAGCAGATAGCAGACTTTTTAAAATAAATCATTTTTTCTTCCCTTAAAAAAAACAGAAAAACTCGGAAATTTTGTCAAGTGCAGAAGGCAAAGCTGTCATTCGTCAGTACAATAAAATTTCCTATGTTCTGGTGGAATTCGAGGTGGTCTATCACACAGCCTGGATCAGAGAGATCTCCCAGTTACAATACGGTGTGTGTAAGATTTCAGTGACCCTGCAGAGGAGGGAGTATTAGGTGGCTTTGAGTTTGTGGTTCTGGAGAATTTTTATGTCTTTTTAAATATAACTATTTGCTGATTAAATTTAAATTTGTGGCTGATACAATTATTTATGTCTTTACAGTTAATAATATTCTGATTTTATAAGCAGAAATTGTCATGACCTTAAAATTGGTATATGCAGATTATGAGTTTCCCCTGAAAAACAGTATTTAAAAGTCAATATCAAAGCTCTTTATTTCTCCATAGATTTGGGAAGATTTTTTTTTAAATCAGTTTTATCATGCTGTAGATTCAAATCTCAGTCCCAGAGAGAAAGAATCACAGCTTGCCTGTCCTCACTCCATCGTTCCTTCCTTCCATCTGTCCTTCCTTCCACCCGTCCTTTCTTCCATTGTTCCTTCCTTCCTTCCTCCTTCCCTTGCTTCCTTGTTTCTTCTCTCCCTTCTTTTTTCCCTCCTCTCTTCCTCCCCTCCTTTTCTTTCTATAACTGAATTTAAGTTAAAATTTGATCTCCAGTAAATAAAGAATATTAGGGTTGTGTCTAAGTACCTCTGTGGGGTGCCAGGGTATTGGGCAGTTAAGTGATGTAGGAGATGGATGGTTTTAAGCCATCATCCATCCATGCTCCCATCATCTGGGATGTTGGCATTTTGTGGGCTCAGTTACTGGTCAGTTTTGATTCCTACATTGTCCCATATCAAGCTTTATCTCTTATCCATAACCCTGGCAGGACCCTGACTATGTCCCATGGTGGGAAGGTGGCTCCCTCTCATGCCAGGGATCGCCACCTCAGGAGAGCACGGAATTGCAGGGGTAGGAAGCACAGATGCACAGTTTGGGTCCCTGGGAGCGATGGTGAGAGGGGCCACTCCTTGTTCTGCCTCTTGGCTCCAAATTCACAGCACTATATATAGGTCATTGATCCACTGCATAGCAGCATCCTGAAGGGTAAGCCTTCATCCCTGTGGGGTATCTTCCCAATTGGCACCTCAGTTAAGCCTTTAATACACCACTTCTATCAGCCCAGCTGTTTCTGGGTAATGCATATGATAAGATCCTATGGATCTTAATGAAAGCCTGCTAATGGAGCAATGGTCTCAAACTTTAAAAGAAGGTTAAAATTTACATTATGGAAAAGATCAGGGAGGATTTTTAGCAATCAAAATATGGAGCGTATATTGTTTTGCTTATACAATATGATGCACTTCTCTATTTTTATTTTTTGTTGTTGTTCTTCCAGCTTTTCCTTTTATGTGCACACTAGTTCAACGGTCACCTGGTCCATAATGCCTTTCCTTATTCTTCCTGGCAGATAAGAATGTCTTCTTCCTCCAGAGGCCTCCACACATTTTATCATTACATTTGTGGCTTTATAGATCTGTCTTATCTCCCCTACACATTCCAGCAATACTCTCCGTGTCTGTTTCATCTTTGTGTCCTTTAAATAGCAGTCAAAGCTAACAAAACACACTTTATATATACAACCCCCATTAATTCTCATGGCAGTTCTCTGAGCTGCTATTCTTATTGTCATTCTACAGATGAAGAAACTGAGGTTCTGAGAAGTTAAGTGATTTTCCTGAGATCACAGAGCTGGGAAGTGGCAGGGCCAGGATTCAAATTAGCCTTTCTTTAAAAAAAAATTGTTTATTTATTTGGCTGGGCCAGGTCTTAATTGCAGCATGTGGGATCTAGTTCCCTGACCAGGAGAGAACTCCTGCATTGGGAGCATGGAGTCTCAGCCACTGGACTACCATGGACGTCCCCAGACTTGCCTTTCATGTGAACACAGGCTCGTGGAAGTGAATTACTCTGAAAGACCTCTTGTTATGTTGATGTAACCATATTTAACTGTATAGGAACTTGGAATAATAATTGGAGACCTAGTATTGGTCTCCTCATTTGCTCTATGAAGTTTCTCTAGTGACGATTCACGTAAGAAGGTTCATAGTCCCAGAGTTGACTTCCTGGCTGTCATTATGCTTAGTGCTGACCATTTTGTCCTTTCAAGAAAGCTCAGCTTTACCTTAAGGAAGATATATTTCATTACATGAATGTCCTAAGGTTATCTTGGCATTTACTTGTGAAGATAAATGATTTCCAGCCAAAGTTTTAAAAGATTCCAAATGAACTGGTTTTTAGTTGAAATCCTCATGAAACCAACATCGTTAATAATCACATCAAAACTCATCCTGTTGAGTAAAAATCAACTAACTTCAAAGGGATATACAGTCTATTTTGTTTTACTAGAAATTTGATGCAGCCATATTCTCTGAAGTAATTTGAGGCTTGGAAGATATGTGTGAAATTCTCACATTAGCAGTGCTAGTTTAAGATGCAACTGAAGCTAGCACATACTAGTTTACAGCTGCATTATTATAATGCCTCTAAAAGTAATTCATGTTAGAATAACAAATGATTGAAGGCGACTCAGCATGAACAGTTTGGGATTATGTATTTAACTTCTTAATAAAAAGCATATCTGAAAATGCCTATTATATGACTGATGTTCATGTAGTAATTTGGATGTAGGCTAAAAATATTCTTCCTCTGCATTCTAGAAGTTCACAACTCAATGGTGTTTAATAAATATTTCTTACTGATACTGAACCTAGTTATCGATTTAAGTCAGATAAACCTTAAATTTAAGAAGCCAATTTAGTGTTAGGTATAGAAAAGAGTGAACTCTATGAGGTGTGTCATATTTTGTAGTTTGGCACATCTTTCAGTTCTCTCTCCCATGGGTTAAATCATAATCTGTAAAAATAAACTAACACTGCATCACAGCCCTCTTAGACCCACTCAGAAAAGTACTGTATTACAGTTCATAGCACAAAGGCTAAGCATTCTTGGTTCATATTTATGTCTCTGGATCTGATTTTATGGTTTGCAAACACTCTGCATTCATTTATCTAAGTTTTGAGCACTGACAGTGTGTCAGACACTGTGCCTTAGCACTTGGCAGCCAAAACTACCATTCTGTCTTTAAGAAGTCAGTGGTTCAGTGGGGAAGACAGTCATATAAACAGGACTGGAAGCAGAAGTCCAGAGTAAGTCATGTCAGCACTTGTTTATTTGTAGCTTTGCAAGCCACACTTTTTGTGCGACATCCAGAAACAGGAAAGCTGCTGGTTAATTTTGACCCCAAAATTTTGGAAATTGTTCGGGAAACTAAGTGCATGATAAAAATGAAGCTGGACGTACCAGAACAGGCAAAGAGATTGCTAAAATTGGAAAGTAAATTGAAAGGAGATAAATTGTACCTGCAGGTAAGATGGATTCTATTTTCTTTTCTTTTTAAAAAATATTTATTTATTTGGATCTTAGTTGAGTCTTAGTTGGGGCACATGGGATCTTTTGCTGTGGTGCATGGACGCTCGAGTTGTGGCTCGAGGGGTCAGTGGTTGTGGTACTTGGGCCTAGATGCGCCATGGCATGTGGGATCCTTGCTCCCCAAGCCACGGATTGAACCTACATCTCCTGCATTGCAAGGTGGATTCTTAACCACTGGACCACAAGGGAATTTCCCTACTTTCTAATTATTTTGAAAGAAGTTTTTAAAATACATATATATTTTGTATTTTTTAAAAAAAGAAAAAGACATCTTTGCAGTTGTGCTGATGCTGCATTGAGGAGAAATTTGTTATTATGTTGATTCTTTTAAAATTTTTCAGCTTTATTTAGGGACAGATGACAAATAAAATGTTAGATAAAGTGTAGGTCATAATGATTTGATATACACATATGTTTATGAAAATATGTTGTAGAATGTGTTAATCACTCAGTTGTGTCCAGCTCTTTGTGACTCCATGGACTGTAGCCTGCCAGGTTCCTCTGTCCAGGCAAGAATGCAGGAGTGGGTTGCCATTCTCTTCTCCAGGGATCTTCCTGACCCGGGGATCGACCTGGGTCTCCCGACTTACAGGCAGATTCTTTACCATCTGAGCCACTGGGAAGCCAGAAGCCCATATTATGGAAGGATTCCTTCCATTTAGTCAGCTAACTATCTATCATTTTATATATATATATATATATATATATATATATATATAAACACACACATACACTGGTGAAAACATTTAAATTCTATTCTCTTCAGTTCAGTCACTCAGTTGTGCCCAACTCTTTGCGACCCCCAGGTTTCCCTGTCCATCACCAATTCCCAGAGTTTCCTCAAACTCATGTCCATTGAGTCAGTGGTGCCATCCAACCATCTCATCCTCTGTCGTCCCCTTCTCCTCCTGCCCTCAATCTTTCCCAGCATCAGGGTCTTTTCAAATGAGACAGTTCTTCCCATCAGGTGGCCAAAGTATTGGAGTTTCAGCTTCAGCATCAGTCCTTCAAATGAATATTCAGGACTGATTTCCTTTAGGATGAACTGGTTGGATCTCCTTGCAGTCCAAGAGACTCTCAAGAGTCTTCTCCAACACCACAGTTCAAAAGCATCAATTTTTCGGCATTCGGTTTTTTTTTAAATAGTCCAACTCTTACATCTGTACATGACTGATGGAAAAACCATAGCTTTGACTGGATGGATCTTTGTCGGCAAGGTAACATCTCTGCTTTTTAATATGCTGTCTAGGTTGGTCATAGCTTATCTTCCAAGGAGCAAGCGTCTTTTAATTTCATGGCTGCAGTCACCATCTTTAGTGATTTTGGAGCCCAAGAAAATAAAGTCTCTCACTGTTTCCATTGCTTCCCATCTATTTGCCATGAAGTGATGGTACCAGATACCATGATCTTAGTTTTGAATGTTGAGTTTGAAGCCAACTTTTTCACTCTCCTCTTTCACTTTCATAAAGAGTCTCTTTAATTCCTCTTAGCTTTCTGCCATAAGGGTGGTGTCATCTGTGTGTATGAGGTTATTGATATTTCTCCCAGCGATCTTGATTCCAGCTTGTACTTCATCCAGCTCGGCATTTCATATGATGTATTCTGCATAGAAGTTAAATAAGTAGGGTGACAATATACAGCCTTGACGTACTACTTTGGAACCAGTCTGCTGTTCCATGTCTGGTTCTAACTGTTGCTTCTTGACCTGCATGCAGATTTCTCCAGGAAACAGGTAAGGTGGTCTGGTATTCCCATCTCTTGAAGAATTTTCCACAGTTTGTTGTGATCTACACAGTCAGAGGCTTTGACATAATCAATAAAGTAGAAGTAGATGTTTTTCTGGAATTCTTTTTTCTTTTTCTATGATCCAACGGATGTTGGCAGTTTGATCTCTGATTCCTCTGCCTTTCCTAAATCCAGCTTGAGCATCATGTACTGTTGAAGCTTGCCTTGGAGAATTTTGAGCATTACTTTGCTAGCATATGAGATGAGTGCAATTTGTGTGGTAATTTGATTGTATGACATGTTATCAACTACAGTCACTATGTTGTACTTCAGATCCTCAGACCTTATCAGTCTTAGAGCTGAAAGTTTGTACCCTGTTAGCAATATCTTCCTGTTTCCCTACCCCTGACAACTACTTTGCTACTCTTCTTATGAGTTTGCCTGTCTTAGATTCCACATGTAAGTGATATTATACAGTATCTATCTTCTCCTGTCTGACTTATTTCACTTAGCGCAGTGCCCTCGAGGTCCATCCATGTTGTCACAAATGGCAAGATGTCCTCTCTCTCATGGTTGAGTAATATTCCATTGTACATATGTCACCTCTTTATCCATTCACCTATTGATGGAAAGTTGTTTCTGTGTTTTGGCTGTTGTGAATAATGTTGCGATGAACATTGGAGTGCATATTTATTTTCAAATTAGTGTTTTCATATTCTTTGGATGAAAATCCTGAAGTGGAATTGCTAGGTCTTATGGTAAGCATCACTGACTCAATGGACATGAGTTTGAGTAAACTCAGGAGTTGGTGATGGACAGGGAGGCCTGGCGTGCTGCAGTCCATGGGGTCACAAAGAGTTAGACACGACTGAGTGACTGAACTGAACTGATGGTAGTTTTACTTTAGTTTTGTAAGGAAACTTCATACTGTTTTTGATAATGTTTGCACAATTTACCTTTTACCAAAGTGTCTGAAGGTTCCTTACTCTCCACATCCTCACCAGTTATTTATCTTTTATTGATAGATGTGAGGTGGTATCTCATTACCCACTATGTTTACTTATAGAAGTTTTATGGTTTCAGGTCTTAAATTTAATGCTTTAATCCATTTTGAGTTAATTTTTGGGTATGGTATAAGATGGTGGTCCAGTTTTTTTCTTTGTCATATAACCACCCAGTTTTCCCAATATTGTTTACCAAAGAGACTGTCCTTTCACCATTGAATTCTTTTGACTTCTTAGTGTACTCTTGGTTCTTTGTAAGTGAATTGACCGTATATGCATGGGTTTATTTCTGGACTGTATTCTGTTCTGTTGTGATTCTCGAGGGCATTAAAATACTTACATGCAAACAGAAAGGAAAAAGAGAAAGGATTATCAGAAAGCAAAAAGTGATTATCAGAAGTCAGATGTAGATTTCTGGATAATGACAACAATGAATAGCAAGTTTAAAACACTATTAATATTATAATTTTATAGATTAGATGCATTATATTTTATAACATGTTCAATTAAGGATACTAGTAGATATGAATTAATGACTGTAAAATGACATGAATGGAAAGTGAATCTCAATGTTATGGAGTAAAATGGAGCAACAACCAAAAAGATTAGAGTATTAGAATAGATATTCTCAAAACCAGTTTAGAAAAACAGGCTTATTGAGATATAATTCACATACCACACAATTTATTCATTTTAAGTGTATAGTTTAATGGTTTTAGTATATTCACAAAGTTACACAACCATCATCATCATCAATTTTAGAACGTTTTCATCATTCCCAAAGAAACTCCATATCTGTTAGCAATCATTCCCCATTTCCCCTTCAACTCTTGCCACATCTTCCCCTGGCAATCACTTAATGTCTCTATGGATTTGCCTACCCTGGGCATTTATACAAATGGAATCATATATGATGGTTTGTGAATCACTTTTTTAACCTAACACAATATTTTCAGAGTTCATTCATATTGTCCCATGTATCAGTACTCATTTTTGAGTGTGTGAGTGAGAAAGTCACTCAGTCATGTCTGACTCTTTGCGACTCCATGGACTATACAGTCAATGGAATTCTCCAGGCCAGAATACTGGAGTGGGTAGCTTTTCCATTCTCCAGGGGTCTTCCCAACCCAGGAATCGAACTGGGGTCTCCTGCATTGCAGGTGGATTTTTTTACCAATTGAGCTATGAGGGAAGCCAATGGCTAAATAATATTCCATTGTGTGATTATACCACATTTTAGGCATCCATTCATCAGTTAATAGACATTTGGGTTGTTTCTATATTTTTGTATCATGAGTGATGCTGCTGTGAATATTGGTATACAAGTTTTTGTGTAGATATGTTTTCATCCTCTTAGGAATATAACCTAGAGTGAAATTGCTGGGTTTTAGTAACTTCATAACTCTATGTTTAACCTTTTGAGTAACTGACTCTGTTTTCCAAAAAGGCTGCTTTATTTTATGTTCTCACCTACAGTGTATGATGGTTCCATTTTTCCACATCCGTGCCAACATTTGTTACTGTCTTCTTCATTTGAAAATCATTTGGATGTGAAGTGGTATTTGCATATGGTTTTGACTTGCGTATCTTCATGGTTGTTGATGTTGAGGATGTTTTCATGTGCATGTTGGTGATTTGTAGGTCTTTGGCAGAATGTCTGTTTTCTCCTATTCTGTGGGTAGTCTTTTTGTTTTCTTTCCTTTTTAAAATTTTTCTTTTATTTATTTATTTATTTACTTTACAATATTGTATTGGTTTTGCCATGCATCAACATGTATCCTTTGGAGCACAAACTTTTAAAATTTTGATGAAATCCAATGTATGTATTTTATCTTTTGTTCCATGTAATTTTAGTGTCATTTCTAAGAAATCTTTGCCTAATCCAAGGAGACAAAGATTTATGCATGTGCTTTTCTCTAGGAGTTTCATAATTGTAGCTTTTACCAAAATACACACACACACGCACACACACACTCTCAGAATGCCCCCTCAGGCATTGTAGAAACTTGGCTTCATCATCAAAAGCCCTAGGTTTCCATACTGGTTAGTTATGACTTTACAGGACTGAGTGTCAAAATACTGTTATAAATTGAGGATAATGTCACATGCACTGAATCTTGCAGGATTTTAGTTAGTATTGAATGATATTAGGAAAGTCAGAGTCCTTTGCCAAGTGTAAAGTGTACATAAAAGTTCAACTACAAATAAGACAGGAGGAAGGGAATTAATCACTTTGAAACTATTAAGTAAACATTGAAACAGTTTAATATTATTAATTTGGGGAAGAATTAGCCTGAAACCATATTTCCCATCACACAATGCAATAAGTTACAAAATGATCAAATGTTGATCATCATGGTTCTTTCTCTAAAAACATCTAAAAGTATAAAAGCTTTGTGTAGACCTTTATTTTGATTCAAGAAGACAAATGTGGCTTCAGGAATAAGTAAGCTGCAATATATCAAAAGACAGGCAACAGAAGGGGTGAAAATGTGTAATGACAGACTTAAGGAAAAGATAATTGTTTAAACCATTTAAAATTGCATGCATTTAAAAAGACAATTAAATAACAGTTATTAGAAATGTAAATCTAGGAGGCTCCCATGACTTACTGTTTAAAGGGGGGTGCTCAGATAATTTACAGGTGAAAGGAAAGTACAGCAAATTAGTACAAATAATCAGCCTCCATTTTTCAGGGCTATGAGGAAATGGGTAAAATGAAACCTAGGTATGAATCAAAATGTGACTGTTGCTTTAAAATAAATCAAAGTAAAACATGCCATTTTGACTTTTAACAGAGTCTCCTGCAACACTATGATGATTTATGTCAGGAAGTGCCTCCTGTGTTTGTCAATCTGATGACCCCTAAAATGAAAAAGGTTGGTGATGTTGATGGTTTATATTGATATCCCTGTCGTTTAAAATTAGCTTCCAGTTCTATAGATTATGGATTCTAGAACATCTATTCTTGGCAAGACCCTCTTTCTAGTTCAATTTTATAGCTCTGTTTTCCTGCAGAATGATTTCTTGTCTAGGTTTTGTTGCCTTTGAAAAACAAATAAATCTAAATAATGAGCACTTTCTAAGAATCCACGATTGCTTCATGGACAGCCAAAGATGATTAAAAACAAAAAGTCACCTTTACTAGGCATAATGGAGGGGAAATAGAATTAAGGAAATACAAACCATAATTTTTCCAGGTAATAAAAGGCAGCCTTTTTATGAATGCAGATGCTCCTTTTTAACAAGGGAAACCATTTTTTTTCTTTTTCTAGGTAGAAGCTGTGTTAAGACAAGGGCTCACAATATTGACATGGTCATCTTTAACACTAGAAAGCTTTTTTCAGGAAGTTGACTCAGTTTTGGGTATGTTCAACCAACTCTTAAAGAAGGTATGAGAGATACATTTTTAAAAACTACATGTATTAATACTCAGGCTATATGTAATAGTTTGATTAACCTATGAAAGCTGTTTAAGTCTATTTAAATGACTTTTAACTAAAAGGAAATCATTACATTAAAAAAAAAAAAAGCTTTGTACTTCTGGAACTGATTTGGGGCCTCTTAATTTTGAATTGCCTTGTTCTTGTCCCTGAATTACCTTGCCTGTAATATGTTAAAATGATGGTTCAGCTCCACAGTGTAGTTTAGAAAATGGTATAGTTGTAGACTGTGGAAGATGGTGGAATGGAGGGCTTAAATGTATCTGATGTTAATTTCGCTCAGTCGCGTCTGGCTCTTCGTGACCCCATGGACTGCAGCCTACCCAGGCTCCTCCGTCCATGGGATTTTCCAGGCAAGAGTACTGGAGTGGGGTGCCATCGCCTTCTCCAGACGAGGTAGTTACCCCCTTGGAGACTATCTATTGATTTCTGACATGTTTTATACATAAACCATGCATAACCGTTTAGAGGTGCTAGTCTGTCTATGGTGGCAGCATGGTGTAACAGATGAAACCCAGAGGCTTGAAAATCAGGTAAACCTAGGTAGGATATTTTGACTTTCACCAGCTCTGTTCCTCTCTGGGTTTCTTGACTTCTCTGAGCCTTGGTTTCTCTGGCTGTAAAACTAGGAGAGTACTGATTCATGGGCTGGAAGGAGATGATGCATGTGAGGTTATGACACATGTTGCAACTCAATAAAGTTCAATTCCACATCAAGAAAAGATTTACTCCTAAAGCTCCTGCCAAATTATGCTTGGCTCTGGATGCAAGTTTCCAGATATAGCCCTCCAGGTTAGTTTATAACTCAAGTGCTTTTTGGGTGAAAGAGGAGCTTTCTTCAATATGTGTTTTCTCATTGGTAGATCAACGACTTGTGTGAAATGCATATTGATGCAGTTCTAAAGGAGATAGCCAAAACATTGTTAATTTCCTGCCTGAAAGTGGTGCTACCAAAGTAGAAGATATGTTGACACTCAATGAGGTATGCATTTGTGTGTTATATTTTAGTAGTAGAAATGCTAACTCATAAACTAAAATGTGAATTTGCATTCTAAAAGTAGAAATCTGTGTTCATGGCATTTAGACATTCTGGATTTTTTTTTTTAACATCCTCAGCTCCAAAGACTTATAAGGTGTCAACAGCTCAAGCTCATGGTCACACCTTAGACATTATCCTAATAATGTCCTCAACCTCATGCTGGAGTCCCCTAGGGTCCTGTAGGTGTTCACTGCCCTTTGTCCTCTGTGCATGCTCCCAGGGCAATATCATCTACTCTCATGGTTTTAACTACCACATACTTTGTCCTTAAGTCACCCGAAAACCTGGGTGTCATCCAGAGTCCTTTTCTCGCTCCCATCCCCAAAGCCAATCAGTCTTCTAGGGCTCAGCCAGGTTTCGTCTCTGACTATTCTCTTGAATTGCCTCTTCTTTTCTATACCTACCACACTTGTCTTAGGTCATGCTTTTTCTTCTCTTTTGAGCAAAGGTTTATCACAAGGGCTAAGCAAAGAGAACGAGTAGCTCATACTCCAAAAGCCTAAACTCCAGATCAGGCTTTTAATGCTCATGAGTGTGTCATTTGATGTTGTGATCTAACTGGTCTTTCTGCCCCCATGTTTGGCCCCATCATATCCATCATCCTCCAGCTGTAGGAACTCCCTTAAACCCTTCAATGGCAGTGGCACCCGCCTAAGTAAGCTCCTGAGCATCACATTAAATTGAACTGACTTGAATACCTACCTGTCCTCCATTGGCTCAAAAGCACAGAAGACAGGAATCCTGTTTAGTCATTCTTGAGGCCTGGCACATAACACAGTCTTTCTCAGAAGTACTTACATTTTGTCTTGAACTCTGAGCCCTTTTTTTTTGCTTGCCTGCCTTGTGCTTCCCACCTCCTTACTGGTTTAGGTCACCTTGCTGCTGCTGCTGCTGCTAAGTCACTTCAGTCATGTCCGACTATGTGTGACCCCACAGTAGCAGCCCGCCAGGCTCCCCTCTCCCTGGGATTCTCAAGGCAAGAACACTGGAGTGGGTTGCCATTTCCTTCTCCAATGCATGAGAGTGAAAAGTGAAAGTAAAGTCGCTCAGTTTTGTTCGACTCTTAGCGACACCATGGACTGTAGCCTACCGGGCTCCTCTGTCCATGGGATTTTCCAGGCAAGAGTACTGGAGTGGGGTGCCATTGCCTTCTCCGTAGGTCACCTTGCTAATGTCCTTTTCAAGACAAGCAAGGATGGTTCCATCTCAAGGGATGTAACCTGGCCATGGGAAACAGGTGCCCTTACCCTCTCTTTCTATGGAAACGTGGCGTCCTTCTAGGACACCTTTCTGAGCTGTTTTGGGTTAGGGGTAGCCAGCCAGCCTCTTGCTTCAGAACTGCTTAGGCATGGAGCAGCCCCTGCATCCCCAGATTGCAGTGGTCATGGGTCAAGGTCTCTGAGTAGCTCTTTTTCAAAACTTCGAGGTAGTGTGATCTCAAGCCATAAACTTGAGTGAGGGTGAGCTAGTGGTTGTATATTTCTAAGGGACACTGTATCTGTCTCTCCTAGAGCCTCAACCGAGATTGCTGACTGTCCTGGAGAGCGTGGCCCTTGATTTGCCTGATGGTGTGGTGGGAGGGCAAGGGTAGGTCTTAAGTTCCTGTCTGCTACCCTTGTGAGGGATCCAAGGCCTTATTTGGTTTTTTTGTTTGTTTGTTTATGGTGGGAAAAAGTCCCCATAAAAGCGTTGCTTCAACTTCTCACTTTAGGCCCTTTTTTTTTTTTTTTGTAATTGAGATATAATGTGTATACAGCAAAGTGCACAAATCTTCAGTGCACTAGTCAGTGATTGTTAACATATGACATACCCTTGCAACCTTCTCCACAGCAAGGCATAGAACATTTCTTCATTGCAAATGACCCCTTCTTCTCCATTCCAGGCAGCAAGCACCCTCTACCCCAAAGTCATCAACATTTTGGCTTCTATCACTGTATATTAGTTTTACTTGTTTTAAACTTCACACAAACGAAATCAAGGAGCATATATTCTTTACGTCTGACTTATTTTGCTCAGGGTCTGTGAGATTCATCTGTGTAGCTGCATGAGACACTAGTCCTTTCATTCTCATTTGTTGCTGACTAGTATTTCAGTGTCTGAGTTTATTACAATTTATATATTTATTCTACTGTTTGGGGCGTTTGGATAGTTCACAGCTTTTGGATATATGCACTGAGAACTCTTGTACATGGTTGCTTTTTGTTTTGTTTTTGTGAACCTAAGCACCTGTTTTGGTGAGTGTATTCTTCTAAGTGAGTTTGCTGGGTCATACTCATAGGTTATGAATATATTTAGCTTTTGTAGAAACTATTTTTTAGAGTTGGTGTGTTTGAATTAGGAGCCAAATAGATTCACACATTGCATTTGATTTATATATCTTTTAAATTTCTTTTTGTCATCTCCCATTTCTTTACTTGCAAGTTTTTATTGTAGTAAAATATACATACTTAAAACTTTATAATTTTAACCATTTTTAATGTACAGTTCAGTGGCATTGAGTAAAATTCAGTGTTTTGTAACCATCTATTTCCAGAACATTTATTTTTAAAATCATCTTACACGGGAACTCTGTACCTATTAAACAATGACTTACCATTTTCCTTCTCTCCACCCAACCTCTGGTAACCTCTATTCTGCTTTCTATGTTTATGGATTTGTCTATTTTAGATATCTCATGTAGGTGAAATCATGCAATATTGCCCTTTTGTATCTGTGTTACTTCACTTAGCATAATGTTTTCAAGGTTAATCCATATTGTAGCATGTATCAGAATTTGGTTCCTTTTAGATCTGAAATGTTCTGTGGTATATATATGTCACATTTTGTTTATCCATTCATCTGTTGGTGGACATTTGGGCTCTTACCACCTTTTAACTATGAATTAAGCACTAGTGTGTAATTATCTGTCCCTACCTTCAGTTCTTTTGGGTATATACTCAGAGTGGAATTACTGGTCATATGGTAATTCTATGTTTAGCTTTTGAGAAATCACCAAATATTTTTCACAGTGGCCATACTGATTTACTTTCTGACAAGGGTTCCGCTTTCTCCACTTGCTTGCTGACAGTTCTTACTTTTCATTTTTGAAAATTAAGACATTTTCCACAATAATCTGAATGGATGTGAAGTCTCCTTGTGGTTTTGATTTGCCTTTTCCTAATGACTGCTGATTTTGTGCATCCTTCATGTGTTTGTTGGCCATTCTGTACATTTCTTTGGAGAAATGTCTATTCAAGGTTTTTTTTTTTTTTTGTTCTTCTTTCTTTCAATGCTCTTTATTTATTGAAGAAATGGGATCGTTTGTCCTATAGAATTTGCCATGTTTTAGACTTTTGTTTATCATATCCTAGTAGGGTGATTTTTAAAAATTAAAAAAATATATATATCATTTATTTATTTAATTTGTCTGGACTGGGTCTGAGCTGTGGCTCACAGGATCTTTAGTTGCAATATGCGAACTCTCAGTTGGGGCATGTGGAATCTAGTGCCCTGGTCATCGACTCTGGGCCCCTTGCATTGGAAGCATGAAGTCTTAGCCACTGAAACACCAGAGAAGTCCCAGTAGTGTGATTTAACATGTTGACCTAGTCCTCTATTCCTTGAATTTCCTATGTATTTTAATTAGCTCTGGAGGATTGATTCAGTTCAGGTTCAATTACTTTTACTTTTCCTGACAGAATAGTTCACTGTGTACTTCCTTTTGCTTCACATCAGGAGGCATATTTTATTGTTTTTTTTTTTTCCCTTTTTGTGATTTTAAGATTAATTAGTGGGCTCAAACACAGTCAGCTTTATCCATCATTATAAAGTTTCCCACCAACTTTTCTTCTGAAGAGTTTAGCAATCTGATTATTATTGCCTAGAGCCATTATTATTGCCTAGAGATTGCAAAATGTTGATTTTCTGACTTTAGCATTTATGGATAAAATACTTCTATAAAGAAGAAATTTCCTTCATTAACTGGTTGGTTACTATGAAACAATGTATAGAAAATTCAAGTTCCGTGCTTCAGTTTTCCTTTTATATACCAGTTTTCAAAATAATGAGTTGGCTCACTGGCAACTTCTAAAATACTCATTGTAGTTTAAATTATTTAAAGATCATTATGAATATATGGATTATTATATATTTGAGGGATTCAGTCCATGGAAGTCATTATTCTTTTTCTATTTAAATTTTATCGTCTTTGTCCAGTGGAATTCTTCAGGCAGGCTTCTGTGTTTTTGATATGAGTCTTGTAGTCTTTGAAACCTTTCTTGCTTCCTGGAACCGCTGGAAATCTTAGGTTCATCTTGTACATTTCCTGCCCCAGATCTGGGATTCCATCTAGCCCTTCAGCGTTACTGGTGGAAAATGATATTTGACGATCATAACCTAGGTGCTAGGAATGGCACTCATTTGTAACTTTCACCTGCTTTTATAGTATTATTTCTGCATCCCTAATATACCTTGGGTGGTATTTCTTGAGTTGGCAAATAGAGTCTGCTCTACTCCTGCACTCCATGTTATTTTAGGAGGGAGATTCCTTCAAATGTTGTATAGGTTTTTTTTCCAGCAATTAAAGTTTTCCAAAGAAGTCTCCTGTTTCCTGCCTGGGGATGAGGGGGTAACAGCTTGTCATTTCCTTCTCGCTCATTCTGAAATCTGATTATGAAAGTGAAAGTCGCTCAGTTGTGTCTGACTCTTTGTGACCCCATGGACTGTAGCCTGCCAAGCTCCTCTGTCCATGGAACTCTCCAGGCAAGAATACTGGAGTGGGTAGCTGTTCCTTTCTCTAGGGGATCTTGCCAACCCAGGCATTGAACCCAGATCTCCCCCTTTGCAGGCAGATTCTTTACCATCTGAGCTACCAGGAAGCCCAAGAATACTGGGGTGGATTGCCATTTCCTTCTACAGGGGAATCTTCCCAACCCAGGAATCAAGCCAGGGTCTCTTGCATTGCAGGCAGATTCTTTACCAGCTGAGCTACCAGGGAAGCCCACGTACTTCATACCAGGTCTTACTTATAAACTAACAGTGTACAAAGGAGTAGGGACATTTCTCCATTAATTTTTTTCGTTTTGTCCTCTTGACAATGAAAATCATTTCTGTTGGTGTGTGCATATAACTGTTCTGGCACTGTCCTCTTCTCAGTCGGGTGAAATTCACACTAAATTCCCTAAATTCACACTATGTTCAAAGAAAATTTTCTTTGAACATATAAACACTGAACTTTCATGTGCATAGAAGGAGAAGCAGGTCACCCAAACAAGGGAAATGAGGATAAAGGGTGACCAAGTGTGAATTTGGTGGTTACATGGGTGGCCCCGGTCAAGATACAGGAGGTGAAACTTGGAAGAGCATGTTTGTCAGTCAGTGTGCCCCAGTCACATGTCCTAGAGGGATCCAAGATTGAGTAACACATGGGCTGCCATCACACAAGCCTATCACTTATGTAGACCATTACAGTGAAGACAGAATAAGATTTGTAATGACAAAGCACATTGGATAACACTTTGGAGAGAAATCAGTTTGGAAACATGGCATACATAATGTTGATCTGGGGGATGCGAGGTTATTTTGCCTAACCAGTGGTTTCAAACCGTATTGGGAACCAGGCCTTATTTGCAGTAATGGCAAGTATTCCTTATTTTGGGACATCTAAGATAAAGATATGGTTATAGGACAGATTTTGTTAATTATTTAAAAGCTATCTTCTTTTAGCTCCAATTAGTCCTTCTACTCTATGATGTTGAGGCTGGGACTCTGCAAATTACATTTATCCTTGGCCAGCTGGCTCCCTTTAAGCTTGCAGTGTAGGTAATAGAAGGAGGCTGGAGGAGAAAACAGGCTTGCTCTTTCTTGTATTGCCTTCTGTTACTGACACCATTATTCTGGCAGTCGTTGTTAGTTAGCTTTTTCCAGCCTTTCCAGAATCAGCCTCATGTGTCTCTCAGATATACCTACGTCAAGAGGCCCCTCTCTGAGCTTCTGAGGCAGCAGCACCGGCTGAGCATCTCCCTCACCTCTTGGTACCAGGTTCCAATAACTTCACTCTCCTCCCTGGGCTCCTCCATGCCTGGGGATGGGAGCTGCTTCCTGCAGTTACTTTCTGGGACCTCTGTGTTCCTCTTTGCCCTGTTGACCCCTTAATAGTTGTTTAACCAATTTTCAAAATATTAAATTCTCTCATTCTGTCTGTTAAAATAGCTGGGGTAGTGTGTATTTCCTTGCTGGACCCTGATCAACATATCTGTATATTGATAGATATACAAATGGAATTGGAAATCAGGGCAATATTATGATCCAAGTTAAGATAGGAGAATACAGGGAAATAGATGAAAGGGTATTAAAAATTCTATCTGCAAAATCAACCTGGCTCCATAGGGACAGAAAGTAGATTAGTGGTTGCCAGAGTGGTGGGGAGTGACTGCTAATGGATATAGGGAGATTCTTTTGGGGATGATGAAAATGTTCTGAAATCAGATGTCAGTGATGGCTCCCCAGCTTTGTGAATATACTAAAAATCGATGAACTGTGTACTTTACAAGGGTCAGTTTGTGTTATATGAATTATATCTCAATTTAAAAAAATCACAAAGTCAGTTTGACTGCCTTCCATTTCATCCCTGTCATACTCCTTGGTACTGCAGTCTGTTTTTCACGCACCTGTGGGAATGGTCTTATTACTCTTCAAGGACTAGCTGTTCTTCTCATGAAGAGATATGGTCCTTATCAGGAAAAGATGTCTGGCTTTGTGAGGCATCTCACAAAGTTGGGCACTACCCAACTGGTAGTGACATCATATGGAGGCAGTTTTTATAGTCTGTTATCTCATGGCATTATTTTGCCACTTGTTAAAGAGGATAGCTGTGCCACTGGTCACCAACTGAGACAGGAAATTTCTTTGCAGTGGAATGTGTACATCTAAGTTTCTTACTCCTGGCTTTCTTGGCAGTATGAGCTGTCATGGTTATTGGAGGTGACCTAATTCATAGCAAGAATCAAATGTGAGTTCTTTGATCAGGGTTCAGGAACTAGGATGGGGCTGGATTATTGTGTTTGGGATGGTATTGGCACAGATACCAGGAAGGTGAGACACTCCAGGAGTCTCAAGTGTGAAAGTCATAAGCACTGTTGGGGCTGAAGGCACCAAAGGAGGAAAGAGTGCGTTCAGAGTCCAGTGAGAACTGGAACCTCATGGAGGGGCTCATCCCGTAGGAGCTGAATTTGTGAAGAGACACAGCCTCTACCAGAGATGCAGCCCTACCCTTCTCTGCCAAGGAGAGAGTGGGAGGTACCCTCCTCTCCTGCCCTCCTATTTTCTGCTGGTACGTCCCACTGGGTCAAACTCAACCGAAATTCAGAGAATCAGAGAGTCCCAGGGGGCAGCTTTCCTCTGCACAGGGCAGACCAGAGAAGAGCTAGGAATGGGTTGCAGGAGGCAAATGGAAAATAACCTGCACCTGACCTGCCTCTTGAGAAATCTGTATGCAGGTCAAGAAGCAACAGTTAGAACTTGACATGGAACAAAAGACTGGTTCCAAATAGGAAAAGGAGTACGTCAAGGCTGTATATTGTCACCCTGCTTATTTAACTTCTATGCAGAGTACATCGTGAGAAACGCTGGACTGGAAGAAACACAAGCTGGAATCAAGATTGCTGGGAGAAATATCAATAACCTCAGATATGCAGATAACACCACCCTTGTGGCAGAAAGTGAAGAGGAGAGTGATGAAAGTGAAAGAGGAGAGTGAAAAAGTTGGCTTCAAGCTCAACATTCAGAAAACAAAGATCATGGCATCCGGTCCCATCACTTCATGGGAAACAGATGGGGAAACAGTGTCAGACTATTTTTTTGGGCTCCAAAATCACTGCAGATGGTGACTGTAGCCATGAAATTAAAAGATGCTTACTCCTTGGAAGAAAAGTTATGACCAACCTAGATAGTATATTCAAAAGCAGAGACATTACTTTGCCAACTAAGGTCCGTCTAGTCAAGGCTATAGTTTTTCCTGTGGTCATGTATGGATGTGAGAGCTGGACTGTAAAGAAGGCTGAGCACCGAAGAATTGATGCTTTTGAACTGTGGTGTTGGAGAAGACTCTTGAGAGTCCCTTGGACTGCAAGGAGATCCAACCAGTCCATTCTGAAGGAGATCAACCCTGGGATTTCTTTGGAAGGAATGATTCTAAAGCTGCAACTCCAGTACTTTGGCCACCTGATGCGAAGAGTTGACTCATTGGAAAAGACTCTGATGCTGGGAGGGATTGGGGGCAGGAGGAGAAGGGGACGACCGAGGATGAGATGGCTGGATGGCATTACGGACTCGATGGACGTGAGTCTGAATGAACTCTGAGAGATGGTAATGAACAGGGAGGCCAGGCGTGCTGCGATTCACGGGGTCGCAGAGTCAGACATGACTGAGCGACTGAACTGAACTGAAATGGACTGTCTCCCAAGCTGGATTTCACGGAGTGGCAGGGATTATTTGCAGTTTCTGGAATTAAAGTCATGTAAATAGTTTGCACAGTCCCAGAGCTCTTGGTGCATTGCTGACTTCTGCATCCGACTCTTCCTTCCTCTGGTTCCGTGGAGAAAGTTCTCACCTCTTTTCATAACTGAGGTCCTACTCGCGGGCTCTGGAGTCCACGCCTTCTTGTTCTTGGCAGCCTACCTCCACCAGTCTTCCTTCTTCCTAGATCTTCAACTTTGTCCTCTTTAGGGGACCCTGCCCCCCAGTAGTCTCCCTCTTTTCTTGCCAGCAAAGAAAAACACTTTCACATCTCCTTCACTTCTTATTCACAACTAAACTTCTACAAATGCTCACTCAAGCTGCCTTCACTCTCCCACTTCTCTTTTCCCTGCTCCATTCCCCCTCAATTCCTGCTTCCAGTTATTTCTGGCACTAGCTATTGTTTTTTGACAAATTTATTGAAATATAATTCACCCATTTAAAGTGTCTCTCAGTCCAGTGGTTAGGACTCTGTGCTTCCCACTGCAGGAAGCATGAGTTTGATCCCTGGTTGGGGAACTAAGATCTGATAAGCTATGTGGTGCAGCCAAAAAAAAAAAAAAAAAAAAGGCATACAATTCAGTGGTTTTAACATAGTGACAGAATTGTGCACCTGTCACCACAATCAAGTTTAGAACAGTTCATCTCCCCAAAAGAAATCCCATGCTCATTAGCAGTCGTTATAATTTTCTCTCAATGCTCCCAGCCCTAGGCCACCACTAATTTGCTTTCTGTTTCCATAGATTTGTCTGTTGTAGATATTTCTTACAAAAGGAATCATATGGTATGTGGTATATTGTGACTGGCTTTTTTGACTTAGCTTAGTGTTCATGCATATTGTCCCATGTATCAGTACTACATTTCTTTTACTCCTGAATCATAGTGCGTTGTGTGGGTGGACCATGTTTTAGTTATCCATTCATCAGTTGATGGATATTCGGGTTCTCACTTTTTGGCCTTTATGAATAATGCTGCTGTGAACATAGATGTACAAGCTTTTGCAGGGACATATTTTCATTTCTCTTGGGCATATATTTAGAAGTGGAATTGTTGGGTTATGTGTTAAGTACATGTTCAATCTTTTGAAGAACAGTCAGACTTTTCCAAACTGGCTGCATTCCCACCAGCAGTACGTGAGGGTTCCAGTTTCTCTACAACACTGCCAACACTTACTATCCATCTTCTTGATTATCATCTTCTTAGTAGGTATGAAGTGGTATTAGAAATGTCTATTCAACATTCAGAAAACTAAGATCATGGCATCTGGTCCCATCACTTCATGGGAAATAGATGGGGAAACAGTGGAAACAGTGTCAGATTTTATTTTGGGGGCTCCAAAATCACTGCAGATGGTGATTGCAGCCATGAAATTAAAAGATGCTTACTCCTTGGAAGGAAAGTTATGACCAACCTAGATAGCATATTCAAAAACAGAGACATTACTCTGCCAACAAAGGTCCATCTAGTCAAGGCTATGGTTTTTCCAGTGGTCATGTATGGATGTGAGAGTTGGACTGTAAAGAAAGCTGAGCGCCGAAGAATTGATGCTTTTGAACTGTGGTGCTGGAGAAGACTCTTGAGAGTCCATTCTAAAGGAGATCAGTCCTGGGTGTTCATTGGAAAGAATGATGCTAAAGCTGAAACTCCAGTACTTTGGCCACCTCATGCAAAGAGCTGACTTATTGGAAAAGACTCTGATGCTGGGAGGGATTGGAGGCAGGAGAAGGGGATGATAGAGGATGAGATGGCTGGATGGCATCACTGACTCGATGGACGTGAGTTTGGGTGAACTCTGGGAGTTGGTGATGGACAGGGAGGCCTGGCATGCTGCAATTCATGGGGTCGCAGAGAATTGGACACGGCTGAGTGACTGAACTGAACTGAACAGATTCAAACCCTTTGTTCATTGTAAAATTGGGTTATCTGACTTTTTATTTTTTAGTTGTAATAGTTATTTGTATGTTCTGGATACTAGTCCCTTATGAGATTGCAGAATTTTCCTCCCATTCTGTGGGCTGGCTTTTCACTTTCTTGATGGTATCCTTTGAAGCCACAAAGTTTCAAATTTTGATGATGTCCATTTCATCTGTTTCTGTTGTTGCTGCTCTGCTTTCGTGTCAAATATCAAAGAAAACTTTGCCTTATCCAAGATGATGAAGATTCATGCTTATGTTTTCTTTTGAGAGTTTTATGGTTTTCGCTGTCACATTTAGATCCGTGCTTCATTTTGAGTTAGTTTTTGTGTATGGTGTAAGGATCCAGTTTCATTATTTTGCAAGTGGATATTCATTTGTACTAGCACCAATTGTCAAATACCATTTCATTATTATATGGTATTGAAAACATATAGAGGACTTTCTATGGCATCCTCATTTATTCTTGTGAGCATGTTCTTTTAACATAAAAGATGATATTTGTTATTTTGTAGAGGTTTCCAGGGAGTGCCAAAATAAACATGTGTTTAATCTGTCATGTTTAACTAGTAGTCTGGTTCCTTCCTTACGTGTGTGTGTGTGTACTCAGTCATGTCAGACTCCCTTGCAACCCCACGAACTGTAGCCCACCAGGCTCCTCTGTCCATGGGACTTTCCAGATAAGAATACTGGAATGGGTTTTCATTTCTTCCTCCAGGGGATCTTCCCAACCCAGGGATTGAACCTGAGTCTCCTGTGTCTCCTTAGGGGATTTCAAAGCAAGTAGAGGATGTGTGTATATAAACAAGTGTGTCTCTTCTTCTGTGATCAGCTGGAATTGTGTCCACTTGCTTGTTTTCCCTGCTGGACTGAAGTGGCTCTCAGCCTCCATTGCATTCCAAAGGTTAATAATATGTTGAGTAAATTAGAAAGGATGGAGTGAATGAATGGAGGAATGAGGTCTGAAGAGTTGGTGGGGATAGGAGGGAAGGGAGATTGTCTTTCGGTAAGAGGAGGAACATCATTTCCCCTGAGATTGAGAAAAGATGGAGATGGTTTCAAATACAGGTGGGGTGGTATAAATCTGGGGGACAAGCTTAGGAAGTCTCTCTCTCTCAATCTAGTAGCCAAGAGAGGAGTGCCTGAGAGCTGTGCAAGGAGACTAGGTATCTCCCAAAGCATGTCTGGAGAGAATTTGCATAGATAGGCTCAGGCTCCTTCGCAAAAATGATTTTAATGGGCCAAGTTGGCTGCTACCATTTACTTTTCTCTTTTCTAAAATGCATGGACAGTGTATGTCAAAAGGCTTGTTCAGTTTTATAAGCCAGTTTTCTTTTCTGGATTTAACTAGTTCTCAATTTCTCCCTAAACTATTTGTTATTAGAAACATTCAAAAGGCAAAAAGCACAGACCTTTAGAATCACACAAAGCTGGTTTCAAACCCCTGTTCTTACCTTCCAACTGTGTGACCTTGGGCAAATTTTTATTCTTTCCGAGATTCAGTTTTCTCATCTGTGAAATGGGGACAATAATGTTACCTATCCCAAGAGGTTGTTGTTTAATTAAATGAGTTCATACACATAAAGCTCTTAAATTGATGCCTGGCATACAACACAATGCTCAGTTAAAAACCTTATCTGATTTGAATCTCAAAATAACACTTTGGATTGTCGTTTTTTAAAACCTTTTCTCACTTTGAACTTGTGACATCTTTATCCCTCTTATGTCTTCAGGCTTCTTTCTTTTTATTCATATCAACATGAGTGTAGATCTCGATGAGTGATTGGATCAGGTAACATAAAAAAACTTTGAATTTGACACTTCCCTGGCAGTCCAGTGGTTAAGACTCCATGTTTCCACTGAAGGGGGCACAGGTTCCATTCCTGATCAGGGAAGATCCTATACGCTTCATGGCATGGCCAAAAAACAAAACAACTTTGCATTTTTATTATTTCTCCTCCTTTTCCTCGTTTGAGACTTAACAGGTTTCTCAGGCTACTTTTAGCTGTTGCCAGTTTGGAGTCTGAATCGTTATGCTACTCGCCACTATCTCTAGTGCTATTTTCAAATAGCATTAGTTAGAGTCTGACAAATTAAAGTCATATTAAGAAGCTTCACAATAGTTTTAAGTATCTGGAAATTAATAGTCATTTCTTTATTTAATAGACATACACAAAAGAATGGGCTGAGGTTCTAAACCATAAAAGTAAGCATGTGGAAGAAGCTGTCAAAGAACTCATATCAATATTTGAGACTATTTATGAAGTTAAGTACAGTGGGAAAGGAGCAAGACACTTACCAGGTAATGCAACTGGTTAAACTGTTTGAATTACGAGTGCTTCAAATATGCTCTCAAGAAGGCCCTCTGTGCTTAGTGTGTATCAAAATTCCAGACTCTGGGAAGGAGATCAGGTGTTCAGCATAAACCATACAATTTGCACGTGGTAGGCCCAGTGGACCCTTTTTATGAGTTAGGGAATGGTGGGCATCTCTCTGAAATCCAGGTTGTCGTTGTTTAGTTGATAAGTCATGTCCAACTCTTTTGCCACCCCATGGACTGTAGCCCACCAGGCTCCTCTGCACATGGGTTTTCCCAGGAAGAATACTGGAGCGGGTGGCCATTTCCTTCTTTTTTTTTTTTTTTGACAGGGGGGAAAAAGTTTTTAATTATGTACTCAATCCATTTGGTGTGTTTTAAAAGGTGCAATACTTTTCTTCATTTATCAGTGAAAGAAGTTAGAAATTAACTTCAAAAAAAAAAATCAGCAAATGGCAAACAAATTTCCTTGAGAGTCACAGTCACATATATAGTGCATCCTAGAAAAGAGGAGGGGCAAGACAGGTTCCACCCACTTTCATGAGTTTCATCAAATACTGGACCTACTCAAGGGTGGAGAGAAAAGGCAACTTTCAAAAAGGAGTATATTATTAAATGAGGCGTTTACTATACTCCTTCCTAAGAGCACCAGGTGGGGAACATGTTCTCTAAACTAGATCTAGGAAGTGGAACATGGAATCAATCCGTCCTCCTCCCCTAAGGGCTGTCCAATGGTTAATGGATTTAAAAAAAAAGACTAAATATAAACAAATCCCACACACACTCCCCTTCCCAAACGAAAAAAAAAGAAAGAAAGAAAAAAAACACTAGATATCCCAGATTACTCGCCAGAGTGGAACCCGGGAACAGCGTCAACAGCCCAAATAAGTCTGTTACAGAGTCATCACAAGCATGCCTTGCTTTTAAACAAACAAACAAAATAATAATAATTTTTTTGAAACGATAAAACAAAAACTAGTACTGATCACTTTTCTGACAATACACAATTACTCAAAATTAACTAGTATTGAGAGGGGAAGGGGGCCATACCTGTGGGCCTTGTCTCACACAAGTGCATGTGGGTAGGCGCAGGGCATTTGTCATTACTGGAAAAACGAATTTTAATTTTTAATCTTTAGTTTGATTTAAACATTGCTTTTAGTATGATGCCAACACCAGCTGTGCAGAAAGGGCTCTGGAGAGACGTTCATAGCAGCACACACCTGCAGCTCTTCTTCGGTTCTGGAGGCTCCAGGGCAGCCAATATTGCTTCATCAAATACATTCTTTAGGCCTTTCTGTGTGAGTGCAGAGCACTCCACATACTTGACAGCCTTCAGGTCACGGGCCAGTTTTTCAGCAGCCTCTGGAGTGATAGGCTTCTGCTTATTCTTAGCAAGTTTCTCAATAGCAAAGGGGTCATCTCTGAGATCAATTTGGGTCCCAACAAGCAAGAAAGGAGTCTTTGGACAGTGGTGAGTTATCTCAGGATGGAGAGACCACTGAAAAGCAGACTAGAAATGCATCTGTTTGTGGATAACTCAGCGGTCGTAATCTGTCATAATCCTCTTGCCCTGCAGTATCAAAAAGTCCAAGAGTATATGGCTCTCCACCAATCATAACTGTGACAGCATAGTTGTCAAAAACAGTTGGTACATACTCAGATGGAAATTTGTTTGTTGTGTAGGATATCAGGAGACACGTTTTACCAACAGCACCGTCACCCACAACAACGCACTTAATTGTCTGCATTGCTGAAATGGTTTTGTATCCACTTTGAATATTTCAAATTTGATGATGACCTCAGCTCCCCCGCCGGGCGTTGGCAGCACTGCGCGGGGCCTCCTCGGCTGCCGGACAGGGGCCGCCATTTCCCTTCTCCAGAGGATTTTTTCTACTCAGGGATCAACCTACGTCTCCTGCATTGGCAGACAGATTCTGTACCACTGAGCCACCTGGGAAGCCCCAAATCCAAATTCCCAGATGCCTGTTAAGGACCAACCTTGCAAGCAGGCCTTAACGTGGATAGCAGTCTCTGGCCTGCTCTGTTAACTTTTTCTTTTTGTGTATTCATTCTACCATGCTGGTTGTCACACTGCATGACAACCATCTGAATAGAGGGCAGAGATGCTGCTGAACATCCTCCATTGCACAGGACAGCCCCCAACAACAAAGTAGTCAGTAGTGCTGAGGATGAGAACCTCTGCGCTTACATTGGTTAAGAATCCGCCTGCTAATGCAGGAGATGCCAGAGACGTGGATTCAATCCCTAGGTTGGGAAGATCCCCTCTAGGGAGGAAATGGCAAGCCACTCCAGTATTTTTGGCTGGAAGATCCCATGGACGGAGGAGCCTGGCAGGCTACAGTCCATGAGCTTGCAGAGAGTCAGGCACGATTGAATGCACACACACATACATATAAGTAATCGTAGCTATAACTCAAGTTTATAAATGATTTACTTTTATTTATTAAAACAAGTGAAAGAGGCAATGTTTCTCTTAAGAGGTCTAATCATGACTAAGTTTAATCATGAGTGGTTTAATTATGACTAAACCTGGTTTAATCATGACTAGTACAGGATGATAATAAAAAATTTTACAATTTTTGTAAATTGTACTTTTTTGGATAATTGGATTATGGTTTTATTTATATTTTTCTTTATATTTCTACATAATCCAAATATGTCTAGTCACCTTGTATTAAACAAATAAGTATAAAAAGTATCTCACCTTCAAATGTTTCTCATAGCAACTTTTAAAATGAGTGTAAAGAAATCCCTTGCATTCCTATACACTAACAATGAGAAAACAGAAAGAGAAATTAAGGAGACAATTTCATTCACCATTGCAATGAAAAGAATAAAATACTTAGAAATATATCTACCTAAAGAAACAAAAACACTGGTGAAAGAAATCAAAGAGGACACAAATAGATGGAGAAATATACCATGTGTATGGACTGGAAGAATCAATATAGTGAAAATGAGTATACTACCCAAAGCAATCTATAGAGTCAGTGCAATCCCTATCAAGCTACCAACAGTATTTTTCAGAGGACTAGAACAAATAATTTCACAATTTGTATGGAAATACAAAAAACTTGAATAGCCAAAGTGATCTTGACAAAGATTGCTTGGAACTGGAGCCATTGGAACTGGAGGAATCAACCTGCCTGACTTCAGTCTCTACTGCAAAGCCACAGTCTTCAAGACAGTATGGTACTGGCACAAAGACAGAAATATAGATCAATGAAACAAAATAGAAAGCTCAGAGATAAATCCACGCACCTATGGACACCTTATCTTTGACAAAGGAGCCAAGAATATACAATGGAGAAAAGACAAGCTCTTTAACAAGTGGTGCTGGGAAAACTGGTCAGTCACTTGTAAAAGTATGAAACTAGAACACTTCCTAACACCATACACAAAAATAAACTCAAAATGGATTAAAGATCTAAACGTAAGACCAGGAACTGTTAAACTCCTAGAAGAAAACATAGGCAAAACACTCTCTGACATAAACCACAGCAGGATCCTCTATGACCCACCTCCCAGAATATTGGAAATAAAAGCAAAAAAAAAAACAAATTAAAATTTAAAACTTATTCAAAACAAAGGAAACTATAAGCAAGGTGAAAAGACAGCCTTAAGAATGGGAGAAAATGATAGCAAACAAAGCAACAGACAAAGAATTAAACTCAAAAATATACAAGCAACTCCTGCAGCTCAATTCCAGAAAAATAAAAGACCCAATCAAAACATGGGCCAAGGAGCTAAACAGACATTTCTCCAAAGAAGACATACAGATGGCTAACAAACACTTGAAAAGATGCTCAACATCACTCATTATCAGAGAAATGCTAATCAAAACCACAGTGAGGTACCATTTCACGCCAGTCAGAATGGCTGCTATCCAAAAGTCTACAAGCAATAAATGCTGGAGAGGTTGTTGAGAAAAGGGAACCCTTTTATGCTGTTGGTGGGAATGCAAACTAGTACAGCCACTATGGAGAAAAGTGTGGAGATTCCTTAAAAGCTGGAAATAGAACTGCCGTATGACCCAGTAATCCCACTGCTGGGGATACACACTGAGGAAACCAGAATTGAAAGAGACATGTGTACCCCAATGTTCATCGCAGCACTGTTTACAATAGCCAGGACATGGAAGCAACCTGGATGTCCATCAGCAGATGAATGGATAAGAAAGCTGTGGTACATATACACAATGGAATATTACTCAGCCATTAAAATACATCTGAATCATTCCTAATGAGGTGGATGAAACTGGAGCCTATTATACAGAGTGAAGTATGCCAGAAAGAAAAACACCAATACAGTATACTAACGCATATATATGGAATTTAGAAAGAAGGCAATGATAACCCTGTATGCGAGATGGCAAAAGAGACACAGATGTATTGAACAGTGTTTTGGACTCTGGGAGAGGGCAAGGGCAGGATGACATGGGAGAATGGCATTGAAACATTTAAATATCATATGTGAAACAAACAACAAAAAAAAGAAATAACTCACAAAGACCCCCAAAAAATTTAAAAATTATCTCTGAAGTATCCTTTTCAGGCTCTTTTATTCCAAAATGTTCTCCTGAATATAGAGAGGGCCCACACAATAGGAATTAATTAATGAGTTTATGCTGTGCCTGCAACGGTTGTGTTTTGAGACCTAGTCAATAGAAAGTTAAGAACTGTAAGTTAAGGACAGGTGGACAGATGGAGGAGCAAGCCATGTGCAGGCAAATATCCCTTTCCAGTAATAAGGGGAAAAGTAGGTGAAATGCACATTTTTGTTAAATAAAAACTTCAATTTAATTCAGTAAACAAATTGTTTAAGATGTAAAATACATTTTGCTTTGTATAAGACCTGTAAGAAGTGCTGAAAATAATGTGTTCACTGAGGGGAGTTTAGGTAATAAATATAGATAATTTGTAGTTTTAATTTGAAAGGAAAACCATAGTGTGTGTGTGAAAGTGTTAGTGGCTCAGCTGTTCTGACCTCTCTGTGACCCCACAGACTAGCCTGCCAGGCTCCTCTGTTCATGGAATTCTCCAGGCAAGAATACTGGAGTGGGTTGCTATTGCCTTCATCAGGGGATCTTCCTGACCCAGAGATCAGACAAACCATTATTTTTTGTTAAAAGTTGTTAATATTTTTCCATGTTGACTTACTGCTAGAAATGTTAAATGTCTTTCTTTAATGAGTTATAGCCAGTTATGATCCACTTGCAAGATTCTGCACCAAAGTTCCTAAATGTGAGAAGTTTTTGCAAGGGATAAATTTGAAACTATTGGAAGAAAGCTTTGCTTTTTGGGGAAACACAGGGGCTCATCCCACCTATGAAGCAAAGTTGTTGGAAAAGTAGCATCAATATGCTAATCAAATTAACAAGTCTTTAGATTCATTAGGCGGGGCATAGGGAACGTGTGGAGAAAACTGAGGCGGAAGTAGAAGTTTACAGAACCCCCTCTCTAGTATTGGCATGGCATACTATAGAAAGAATTTTTAAGGGAAAGGAAATGAAAGAAGGGAAAACGTAAGTCAGGAGAGAAATGTTGGGGCTCAGAACATACCACCCCCAAATGTGCTACTGTGCATATTGAATATTTTAAGCTAAAGGAATTTGAGAGGCGGTGGTACAGGAAAGTGAAAGCGTTAGTCACTCAGTCGTGTCCGACCCTTTGTGACCCTATGGACTGTAGCCCACCAGTCTCCTTTGTCCATGGAATTCTCCAGACAAGAATACTGGGTTGGGTTGCCATTTCCTACTCCAGGGAATTTTCCTGACCCAGGGATTGAACCTGGGTCTCCTGCATTGCAGGCAGTTTCTTTACCACCTGAGCCACTCCAGGTGGTATGAGAAGGACCCTCCAACCTCTGCTTTCTCCTCTCATCTGAGAGGCTTCCATGTACCAAGACAGGGAAGGAGCATCTTTGTTTTCAAAGATGGGAGGATGCTGAGAGGAATCAGAATGAACGGGCCTTGCTAAATCCCCACAGTTTTCTACTCGTTGTCCTATCACATTTTCCCTATGATTTTCTACACTTTATCGAACCTAGTGTGAAACCTCGCAAGTTTAATCACTTCTTTGAATCTTAATTTGCTTTTGAAATCTCTTGTGTCATGTAAAACTTATATTAAATAAATTTGTATGCTTTAAAAAAACAAACAAAAACTCAGAGCTTAAATATCCACAGCATGTCTCTTTCTCTTAGAGATTTTTCACTTAGTTTAAGTGGTTTTCATCAGAAGTATCAAAAACACAAACATATCAGCTTGTTAGGATAGCAAAGTCAAAACTGATATAAACAGATATTTTAGAAAGCTAACATGTAGAGCCCTCTTTACATGTTCCTTAATTCTAGATACTAAGAGTGTGTTTGAGGAGTGTACTTGATTTAAATTAAATTCAAGGGTGATTCCCCCAGGAACAAATTTTTAATTTTTCGATTAAGAATTTTTCAAAGAAGGAGCTTCCTAAGAAGGTTTGGTCATATAAAATAAACCAATTGCTAAGTAGTAAATATTCTATTTTTATTTTATCTTTTCTATAGAGCTGAGAAAGCATGTTGTTTTTGGAAGTGAGAGAGAAGATGTTGAAAGCGCTGATTATGATGCTAATATTGTGCCTGAGGCTGATGTTAAAGATGATAAAGAAGATGAATTTAAGAAGGTATTATTGTGAAACAACCTCATGCAATTTCACAGAATTATGTTTCATAGGATTGCAGATAATCCCAAATGGTGTTTCCCTCACCACCCCCTACCCTGCAGGCAGTTCTGCAGCCAATCTGTGTGGATTTATAACAAAATCCAGAAAATATAATTTTCTATCCTACACTGTGGAATCTGACAAGCTACAGCAGTCCGTACGGTTTTTCCCCCAATATCACTGCTTTTAATGTGATTCTGTCAATTACAGTTTATATACTTATCGTCCCCATTGTGACTGGCCGTGTTTTCTTATGAAGTAAATGTCACATCTGGGACCATAGTGCCAATCCATTTGATTCAGGACAGAGAACTTTGTTCTCAGTTACTGTTTTTAATGGAGTTACCTATATTGCAAGACGAGGCTTTGATTCACCTGGGGTCCAGGGATCTGCATATTTTGTGAGCACTGTGGATATCCTGTGGACTGCCCTGCAGGAGAAACCCCAGGTGGGCAGAGTTTCAAAATTAAGGAGACACTGGGCTTCTTCATCCTTCTTAGGCCTCTGGCCGTTCATCAGCTCTGAATGCCACTCCATGGTTGTACTGATTCCTGATTTCTCCTGCTGCCATCAGTTTTCTTTTTCTTTAACGTTTATTTATTTCACTGGGCCGGGTCTTACTTGTGTCACCTGGGATTTTCATCGTGGTGCACAGAGTCTCTAGTTGTGGTAAGAAGATTCTAGAGCTCTTGGGCTCAGTAGTTGTGGTAAGCAGGCTTACTTGCTCTGCAGCCTATGGGATCTTTGTTCTCCGACCACAGAGCAAACCCATGTCCCCTGCATTGGAAGGCAGATTTTTAACCACTGGACCACCAGGGAAATCCCCCATTAATTTTTTAACCCTCCATACCCATCTTTTCATGGTGGCTCAGACGGTAAAGCGTCTGTCTACAATGCAGGGGACCTGGGTTCGATCCCTGGGTCGGGAAGATCCCTGGAGAAGGAAATGGCAATCCACTCCAGTACTATTGCCTGGAAAATCCCACGGACAGAGGAGCCTGGTAGGCTACAGTCCATGTGGTCGCAAAGAGTTGGACACGACTGAGCAACTTTCTTTCCTTTCCTTTCTCCATTTTACTTGCTTTCATACTCTCTAACCCACACAAGTGGTGCTTGTGGTAAAGCATCTGCCTGCAATCCAAGAGACGGATTTGATCCCTGTGTTGGGAGGATTCCTCTGGAGGAGGAAATGGCAACCCACACCAGTATTTTTGCCTGGAAATTCCATAGACAGGGGAGCCCAGTGGGCTATAGACCATGGGGTTTCAAGAGTTGGACACAACTGATACAGATACACACACACACACACACACACACACACACACACAAACACATCCCACACTCCAACATAGTTCTGGAAATAAACAGCGCGCATGTGTTTCATTTTCACCTTCTGACTCAAGGATGGTGTAACTACTTGATAGGGAAACACTTTCCTGCTGAGTCTAGATTTTAGCTGTGGATTGCTTCTCAGCGCCAGACACTAGGCAGCCACTATCAGTCAGTGGAAAAGTAGCTGAAGAGTCCTTCACTTCCAGCTGCATCCCCTGTGACACTGGCTGGGGTCCTTAGAGCAAGACTGAGTACCATACTGAGTACCATCAGAGCCTCTGGAGCTGTAGGATCACTTGGAGCTGCATCAGGGCGGGCACCTCCTCAACAGCCTCTGCCTCTCAAATCCATCTTCCACATCGCTTCCACAGAGGTCTGACGTAAACATCTCATGGTATCCTGTCTGCACTGTAGCCTGGTGCTTGACCAAGCCTGATCATATTCCTCTTTGTTAACACCTGACAGGCCTCCCTTCTGAACCAACTCAACCTAACTGGCCTCCCCAGTCTCAGAGTGGGGCAGGGCATAGGGTGGACAGGAACAGTGTGGCCGGAGCCTGGCCATGGGTGTGGGACTCACTGTGAAGCTAGACGTGGTGCCGTGACACCTGCCCAGGCTCAATATTTATTCTGTGCTCTGACCAATAAGTATGGCTACTACTTCGCTGGAGGGAAAGTAGGGCTGACAGAGAGGGGCAAACCATGGTACCAAGACAGTGGAAGTTTCATCCCATACATTTGGGTATCATATATTTTTTAAAATGCAGCTTTATTATTATTATTATTTGACTGCATGGTGTGGCACGTGGGATCCCAGTTCCTTGACCAGGCATTGAACCCATGCCCCCTGCAGTGGAAGCACAAAGTCCCCACCCCTGGACTGCCAGTGAAGTCCTTATGCATTTTAAAATGTATTTATTCACCAAACAGACTTCTGTGGTTGGAGACTAAAAGTAATATCCTGTGTCCACACCTCTAAGCATTGAAAAGTACACACCCCTAAATGCTTCAGTTTTGTTGAGTGAATTATTGAATATTGAGCAAACCAGGATTATTTTCAATTAGCTGTTTTTGAATTTTGGCTTTGGAGTAGCACCTTCTAATTTGCTGGGGGTGTTTATGAAAGCACATTTTCCATATATTCTTACTTGTTTTAAAAAATAAAAGAGTAATGTAGTGTTGAATTTATTTCTATAATATAATTGAAATTGTGAAGTTTATTATTTTCACCTTTTGCATGTCACTGCTAATATTATAATATTGCTTTAGATTTTTTTGTGCCAAATTTAATATGATTTCTCATTATAGGAATGTAAAGAGGTCTATGCTTTTTCTCTCATCAATTACTAGACAGTCTTCAAAAAGCTACCCGGTTATCTTTGGACACAATGAAAAGAAGAATATTTGTTGCCAGGCAAGTGGAAAATATGTCTGGTAATACTATCACAGCACAATGTTAAAGCATTTTTTAAAGTTATAAAATTTAAAACATGGCACTTATGAAAATGCTGTATAAAAACAAGTGTGTAACATTATAGAAACAGTAATGAATGAACAACCATATTCCTAGCAACCAGCCCAAGAACAAAGAACACTGAACACTACAGTCCCCTTACTGGTCCCTTCTCTGCTCATGCAGAGGTAGCCACTATTCAGAACTTGATGTTTATCACTGTCTTGTTTTGCTTTTTTTAATATACAGTTTACCCCATTTTGTATTGTTTAATTTTGTTTGTATTTGAACCGTGTTCAGTATTGTTTTTGAGGTGCATTTATGCTGATATAATTTATTTTCACTTCTATTTAGCTGGAGTGCACATAGTCTGTTTTATCAGTTCTATTGGTTTTGATCGTTCGGGGTGTTTGCAGTTCGGGCTGTTGTGAACACTCTTGTACCTATCTCATGCTGCATCTGCTGAGTGGGGTGGCTGGGCCCTGGGGTGTGTGCACTCCTCACTTTACCAGGCAGTGCCTAACATACTTGCTTCTTGGAAGGAAAGCTATGACAAACCTAGAGAGCATATTAAAAGGCAGAGACATCACTTTGCTAGCAAAGGTCTGCCTAGAGAAAGCTATGGTTTTACCGGTAGTCACGCATGGATGTGAGAGTTGGACCGTAAAGAAGGCTGAGTGCCAGAGAACTGATGCTTTTGAATTGTGCTAGAGAAGATTTTTGAGAGTCCTTTGGACAGCACAGAGATCAACACCAGTCAATACTAAAGGAAATCAACCCTGAATATTTACAAGAAGGACTGATGCTGAAACTGAAGCTCCAATACTTTGGCCACCTGATGCAAAGGGCCAACTCACTGGAAAAGACCCAGATGCTGGGAAAGATTGAAGGCAAAAGGAGAAGGGACAGCAGAGGATGGGCTAATTAGATAGCATCACAGACTCAGTGGACATGAATTTGAGCTAACTCTGGGAGATAGTGGAGGACAGAGGAGCCTGGTGTGCTATAGTCCATGGTGTTGCAAAGAATCAGACACAACTTAGCAACTGAACAACGGCAACAGTGAGTCTAGCACGGAGTGCCCGTGGTTCCTCATCCTTGCACACAGTTGCTTTTGTTCAATTAAAAAATCGTTGCCAGTGTGTATAGGTGTAAAATGGCATCTCACTGGAATTTAAAAGATCACTTTTGTGGTTACTGATGAGGTTAAACATATTTTTATGTTCATGAGCCATTTGTGCTTTCTTTTTTAGAAAATTTATCTTTCCTTCTTTTCCTTTACTTCCCTTCCTTTTTCTGTTTCCTTCTTTCTCTTCTCCCTCCTTCCCAACCTCCTTCCTTTGTTCTGTCTGTTTTACTATGTGATTGGATTTATTCATGGATGGTCTCAATATAGTACTTTGTTGATATCATAGCAGATATCTTCTCTCCTTGTGCCTTTTTGTTCTATTTATGGTATTCCTCGTTGAGTTTAAATTCAAATTTATCAATCTTTTCCTTAGTGATTCGTGATTTCTATGCCTTTCAAAGGAAATTTTTCTCTACTGCATCATGTCTTCCGAAAGTTTTAAAGTTTTATCTTTTACAGTTAGGGGTTTAATCCACATGGTATTTATTTTTGTGTTTAGTGTAAAGTAGGAGACCAGTATTTCTTTCCCATATAGTTAATTAGTTAAAAAGAAAATTAATTTTTCTTTTGGGATAGTTATTTAAAATACATTAAATCTATAGGTAAATTTGGAGGGAATTAGCATCCTTACTATACTGAGTCTTCCTTTCAGAATCATGGATTACCTCTCCATTTAATTTTCATTTTTAAAATATTTCTCAATAAGGTTTTTAAATTCTCTGTGTAAAAGTCTTATATATTTTTGCTAGGTTTGTTCCTTGGTTATTCATTGCCGAATTTTAATTAAATTGCACTATTCAGATCTCCCAATGTGATTGTGAAGTTGTCAATTTTTCCTTCTGTTTTGGTCAGTTCTCTTTTATATCTCTTAAGGCTATGTGGCAAGGTGCATGCGACATCATATAGTTAAGTCTGCTAGAACACTATTTCTTTTCTTTTTTTTGGTGAGCTTCTCTATCCATATTAATCCTGGTTTCTCATTCTTTTGCTCTGTCATACTTTCCCAGATTTTTGGTATATCTTTTTCTATCCCTTCATTTCATTTTTTTTTTTCTGTAAAGTTTTTTGTTTTGCCTCTAAAAAGGATTATATACCTGATTATTTTTATTTAATCTGATTATCTCTGCCATTTAATGGATTTTAATTGATTTACATTTTTGGATTTTTTGGATACAGTTACAGTTAACTTATGACATTTTATTTTATAGTTTCTTACTATCCTTTTTCTTTGGTTCATTTATTATCTGTTATCCTTGGGATGGATAATTCCCCCATATATTCTCTTTCCTATACTTCAGTCCTTTAAGTAGCTACCTTCAAATTTAGAATACATATATTTATATCTGGTTTTTAAAAAACACTGTCTATATTTTTTCAGTTTTCTCATCTTATTTCTAACTACAAAGGGTTTGGCATGAACTTTATAATTGCTGTGTGATGTTTTGCTTTTACCTATTTTTTGAACACTATAAAAATATATTTACTGGAATATTTTATTAAAATCTCCAGGTTATTGTGTATTTATTTTATACTGCTAGTTCCTCAGTAAGCATGGGTGAGGTGTAAACCCTCTTAGTCTTCATTTTAAGTCTGAACCAACTTAGCTGTATAAAAACTTTTGTTTTTCTCTCAGCACTTTGAACATATTTCTTCATTTTTTTCCTGACGTACATTGTTGCTGATGAGAAGTGTGCAGTGAGTCTAACTGAAAATTGTTTTTTTATCCTTGATGTTTTGCAGCTTCCTTTCCCAGGGTGGATTTGTCTTTATTTAGTCATGTTTTATTCTCAGAGTGTACTTTCTGTTTGATGACTTGTAGTGTTCTTTAATCCTGGAAAATCCTCAGCAATTTCCTCTTGAGTTATTGCTTCTGAGATAGTCTTTTCATTCTCTTGATATGGAAGTCCTGTAGCTGAACGTTGAGTAGGTTGAGCACATAATCTATTGTTCCACCTTGGAAACACTTTTGAGTGAAGAGGCACTATCTAGATGAAGATTCAGGGTGGACTTAAACCAGAACTGTTGTGGGCACCGTGGTTATTTGGCCATCTCAAATGCTCGGGCATGTCAGTCTGTCTTTCCTGTCTCCTTGCTGTCATATATTTCATCTTTTTTGTCTTTCTGGGCTACATCATTGTCAAGTATCTCTGTATCTAGCCTAAAGGTGGTCTCATCTACTGTCTCTTAAATATTTCAATTGATGTTTTTGTCCTTATTCTCTAGATACTGTATCATTCTTGCCTTTTAGTTTAGCAATGTATTACTTTTTGGAAGATGGTTCATTTATCTCTTTGAACATGCTTAATATATTTATATTTGAGTCTGTCATACTTCTATACATTAAACTCTATCTGGAGTGTAGTTTTGTTTCAATTATTGATGTCTTTAGTCCTCTTTCTTTACATTAGACTTAGGCACGTGTATTGGAATTTATTTGTAGACTCTCCTTGAGGGAGAGTTTTTCTTTGGTTGTTTTCGTGTGTTTCTCCCTCCTTCCTTTCGTGTGTTTCTCTTGTCTCCACATGACCCTTGACACCTTGAGTGCAGGTCTGGGTCGCATTTGTTCACAGTTACGTATCCCCTGAAGAGATGCTGGGACGTGGCAGGTTCCGTGCGGGAGCACATGGGCGGCTCGGCTTAGGGGCAAAATGAGGATGCTGTGGATTCGCTCCTTTCACCTTAGGTGAAAACATCTTTTGGAAAAGCTGCAGCTGCGGGCAAGAGGTTGGCAAACATCTTGTTGTTTTGCCTGTCTTTACAAGTAGGGGAACATCGCTTCAGTGTCTGGGGTCTGGTAGCAAGCCTAGATGAATCCCCTCTCCCATGGACTACTTTAGCCCCCATAGTCCACAGGGGCCAAGTCCCGCTATCACTGCTTGTTTCCTGACCAGAGCCCTGGCCAGGCTACTGTGTGTTTCTGATGCCTGCCTGATGTATGGTGATGCTAACCTTCTGTTTGAATATTTTTAGATCCTTCATGGTCTATCCATGATTGTGACATACTTGGCACAGGGAGGCATTTTTGAAGTCTGAACTCAGAATTCCATGTCAATTTGAAACTGTACTTCTGTGATTTTTGAAGAGGCATACATGAGTATACTACTGCAGAATCCTCCCTTGTCTAAAACATCTCTCTTTCCCGCACCCATGAAGACTATTTGGTCAGCTTGGATCATAGCTTCTTTCTCTCACACTCCAAAAATACTGTTCCACTGGCTTCTTTTGTTTCCATATTCAGATGTGAGCTCTGCTGCTAATCTGATTTTTCTTTTCTAAGTAAGTTTTTTGCTGCTTACCGATTTTCCCCATGTATTTTGGAAATTCACAGATAATGTGTTTTTTTCCCCATTAATCCTGAGGCACACAGAGAAACTTTTCAAGGTGAAAAAAAATAAGTGTATTCTTAAGATTTGAGATGGGCTATGCTTAAATTTACTGTATGTAGGGTTTCCACAGTGGATCCTAGGTAGTAGAGCGTCTCTGAGCTGAGTGACCGTCTGCTGTGAGTTACTTAATCCTTCTCTGCCTTGGTTTCATCATCTACAATAAGGAAATAATAATCATGGGATCTGTGTCAAGAGTTAATGTGAACATGAAATACTTCAATTTATGGGAAAGTGCTTTATTACCTTTTCCTTAAGTAATTTATGTCTCATATTTTGCATGGGAATGATTGGAGAATTCCTTAAGCTAATCCTCTAGTTTGTCAAATAAGTCACTGAAGGATCTAGTGTGCTGTCCATTGCTTCTGTTAGTTCAGCCGCTTGATTATACTTTATAAAACTCTTTCTTTTTCTCAGATTGTACCCTTTCAAATACAGTCTACACGTCTTGAATTTCACAGTGAGACTAAGAATTAGAAGCTTTTTCCTTTGTTTGCTCACTTCTAGTTCAAAGAGTTCCTTGCAATAATATGTTTACCTGGGAACCATTGATCTTCCATTATGAACAGAGGTGTAGTTGTTCAGTAATGATAACATTTCTTTCTGTGGAAAGTTTACACTTACTAAATTTCATCTGGGATGGGACAGAGATCAGACAGAGGGAGATAACCAAACTACTAATAATTTTCAGGCCGATGTGTATCACTGATCAATTGTACTCATGTGTCTGTATGTCTGTACTTCTGTCTGAGCATAATTGATACTGTTGTAAAAATTACTTTTGGAAGGCTTTGATTTGAAACCTCCTGTTTAATCTTGTACAGACACACAGAATAATGTATATGAAGGTATATGCTTTTTGTTGGTGATTTTCAGCACCTATTGTGGGACTGGGAAAAAGGAGTACTTGAGTGAACATTTTTAGGTGGTACTTCCTGAGAGAATGCAACATTAAAATATTAGAAATGGGTTAAAGACTAATATATCATTTCAAAGAAGATTAAAAATTTTCTTAGTTCTTGAACTAGTTCATGAAATCTCTGGTTCCATTGTAAAAATTAGTCTCTTCAAGTAATTCAGCATTTTGAAAATTGTCCTTATTTTTAGGGTTGAAAGTTGTAGCATAACCATGCTATTTATGAAATATTAGGTTAAGGTTTCTGAGTTAAATGTCCATCTTATTACAGCCCTTATGGACGAAAGCGGTCAGAAGATGTTATTTCTTTTTAAAATCTGAAGTACATCTTGCGATTCCTAATGTGGTAAGTATTATGAAATATTCAGGTTAATACAGTGATATTTTGGTAATGTATTTAAGAAGTTTAGGGACTTGCCTGGCCGTCCAGTAGTTAAGACTTTGCCTTTGAATGCAGGGGATACAGGTTTGAATCCTGGTTGGGGAGCTGAGATTCCCACATGCCTTGTGGCCAAAAAACCCAAAACAAACAGAAATACTGTAACAAGTTCAGCAGAGACTTAAAAAGAAGTATAGCATTAGGACTGAACTTTATTTAATCTCTTGGTCCTGTGTGCTTTTTGACTTCACCTCAGCATTTAACAATGGCAACCCACTCCAGTACTCTTGCCTGGAAAATCCCATGGTTGGAGGAGCCTGGTAGGGTGCAGTCCCTGGGGTTGCAAAGAACTGGACACGACTGAGCGACTTCACTTTCACTTTTCATTTTCTCGCATTGGAGAAGGAAATGGCAACCCACTCCAGTGTTCTTGCCTGGAGAATCCCAGGGACACGGGAGCCTGGTGGGCTGCCATCTATGGGATTGCACAGAGTCGGACATGACTGAAGCAACTTAGCAGCAGCAGCAGCAGCATTTAACGAAAATCAAAGTGTAGCATTAATATCTATTATAAAAATTATTTCCGCAGAGCTCACGGTATGTTGAAGGTGGGATTCAGAGTTAAGTGTCTGGTGGGCCATAATTAGCAAGTATCCTACAAATCATCTTGCTTTTTCTTACTTCAGACATTATCTAAATAAGCCCATCTCAGAAGTCCAAATCTCTGTCCTGAGCACCCAGCTGTGAGGCAATCCCCGGCAGAACAGAAGGAAAGAAAGAATGAACCTGTGCCTCGAGTGCACGGGTCCCCTGTCTTTTCTCAGGGCACTTTTCTCTACCACCACCCCTCCTGCTGCTTGTTGGCATGTGGGGCACCAAGTCATCAGGATGACTCTGGTGCGCTCTGTGATGATCCAAGGGTTAAGGCCAGGCAGGAATGATCTATGGCTCACCTCACACCGCATGTACACAGTCTGGCCTCCTGGAGGACAGCTCCTGTGCTGATTTGGCACATTTGAAAGAACTGAAGTCAAAATCTTGGCAGTATAGCTTCTTCATGGACATGCCACACATGCACATGCCTGCCTCCAGCCACCCTCACAGGGAAAGGGTGACAAGTACTGTGCTTGACCTTTCTGCCTGCAGGAATGGGTAGAGTGGGAAAGCTTGAAGATGGTTCAGTCTGCAGCCTACCTTCCTCTAATATCCTTCTCCTTGAAACAGACTTCCACTGGGCCAGCGGAGGCTTTCCCCACTCCGAAGGGAGCGGGGATGAAGACAGTCAGAGGTGTGGCTTTGTCTGTGCTGGGAGCACCTGGGACTCATTTCTTCTTTCCACAGGTAATGGTTCCTAGCTTGGATGACATTCAACAAGCCATTAACCGTATGATCCAGCTAACCCTGGAGGTCAGCAGAGGAGTAGCTCACTGGGGCCAGCAGTCCCGTCCCATCAAGAGGGCCATTAGCAGCAGCTCCCGTACGACTATGGAGCTGGCCCATTCAAGCCCAGGAAAGCAACTGAAGAAGGAAGAAAGTAAGAATGTTAAATCTCGGATCAGTAGAGTCTCAGAATTATAACACTAAATAAGTCGTTCTGATTTTTCCTGGCTATTACAACATATCTTTTTAAAGTCAGTTTTATATGTTTGTTGGTTAAATTTTGCATTAAAAAAAAACTAGTGTTCTCCATCTTCCATCTTAAACATTGCATGCAGACATTTAAGATTTTGATCGTGGATGAACAAAGATATTTATCACTGTTCTACTATCATAGTCTCAAAGTTAAAAATGAAAACAAATCTTAGAACTAATTCTATGTTCAGGCTTGTATTTGGTCTGATAAACTTAGTTTGCTAGAACATGGTGCTTAGAAAATCTGGTCATATGTGCTTCATACATAAAGTTTATTTAAGCTATTCCCTTAAATAATTAAGGGTGTGATATGACACTGACCCCAAATTCCATGGATATTTTTGAATACTTTCTCTTGTATAGAAAGCCAAACATTTTTCTTTTTCTTTCTTGCTACTATGCCACATTAAATTTTTATTTATTTTTGAGAAAAGTTGTACATATCTGAGGTGTACAGTATGATGTTTTGATATATGTGTACTTTAGTGAAATGGTTGCCACAATCAAAGTAACGTCTTCATCACCTCTCATAGTTAATCATTTATATGTGTGTGTGTGTGGGGGGGTGAGAACACCTGAGGTCTACTTTCTTAGCAGACTTCAAGTACACCTTATTATTATAATACTATACATCACCAGTACATACACATTTCCAGAATTTATTCATTATATTAATGAAAGTTTGTACCCCTTGATCAACATCTCCCCTTTTCTTCCACCCCCACCCCAAGTCAGTATCATTTATGGGTACTTCAACCAGCTGTTGCTAGGCAGAAATACCAAATTAAGCCATTTTAAAAGAGAAGGTGGAAATATCAAATTTTTCATGAAATCTCATGATTTTTTAATTGTTAACAACTGCTTTAACAAAAGTAGGGAACTGTCTGGGCCAAACAAAAGTATCTGTATGGTCTGTACCTGATGAAGAATATTTGAGAATACTGACTTTTAGCAAGAGATGTCTATTGTGGTGTTTAATAGTGGTTGTGTGGTCTCTATATACTAGATGCTGAGCTGAAGACAAGCATATGTTGTATCATTTAGTCCTCTCAAGTATTTCTATGAAGTTTAAATAATTAGCTTAAGGCATTTGGGTAATAAATGTTGCGTTCAGTCGCTAAGTCATGTCTGACTCAGACTCCTCTGTCCATGGGATTTTCCAGGCAAGAATACTGGAGTGGGTTGCCATTTCCTTCTCTAGGGGATCTTTCTGATCCAGGGATCAAACCCCCGTTCCTTGCACTGGCAGACAGATTCTTTACTGCTGACCCACAAGGGAAGCCCCAGTAAATGTCGTACCTCTCCTTTAACCACAAGGCTGTTTTGTGGGATAGCTATTTCAACTCTTTTGATCTTTCCTTGGAGAACCTTTTGTTTTGGAGGAGGTTGTTAATCAGTGTCTTTCAACTGGTTTTCAGTTCTTTCCTCTGAATAGCAGTTTCCTCACTTTAATGAAGGAATCTCAGATAGATCAGTGGTAAAGAATCCACCTGCCAGTGCAGGAGAAGCAGGAGAAGTGGGTTTGACCCCTGGGTCAGGAAGATCCCCTGGAGAAGGAAATGGAAGCCCACCCTAGTATTCTTGCCTGGGAAGTCCCATGGACAGAGGAACCTGGCAGGCCAGTATAGTCAATGGGGTCACAAAAGAGTCGGACATGATTGAGCGACTGAGTGTGCCTGCGCACGTGTACTTTAAAGAAGCCTAGACCTCGAAATATGACACACTGATTTAATAAGAATAAATGAAACTAGTGAGAGATTAGCTGTTAATTACTTGGAGGGAGATGGGTCTTTAAGACTTTAAAGTTTGAAAAGTCTATAGATATTTACAATTGGTAGTATTTAAAGTTGAATGCGCTAAATATTTAAAGCATACTTAAATGCTCTAAGTATTTAAAGTTGGGAGATTGTGTTCACCTGTGGCTGTTTCATGTCAGTGTATGGCAAAACAAATACAGTATTGTAATTAAAAAAATAAATTAATTAAAAAAATAAAGTTGAATGCATCAGTTATCTATAGAGTAGAAATGTCTGTTCTCAGGATCCTTTGAAGAAATGATTCCTACACGGAAGCTGAAGAATTTTTACCCGGGAGTGGCAGAGCACAAGGATATTTCCAAGCTGGTCCTCCTCCTTTCTTCCTCCGTAAACTCTCTGAGAAAGGCAGTTCATGAAGCCCTGCAGGACTTTCAGAAGTACAAGGCACTCTGGACAGAGGACCGAGATGTGAGAGTGAAGGTGTGTTTCCATTACTGGCAATGCAGTTCGGGATGTAATGTTTAACTCTTGTGGGAAGACCAGGAAAACGCCAGTGATAATGCTGAGCACTCAAGAACAGAGGCCGAGAACCTGTAAATGCCACGCGCCTAACACGTCTTGTGTAATTCTGACACTGGGGCAACTGATAATAATGAGGCTCTGCAGATTTTGTTTAATCCACCTGAGTACCAATTATGTGTGAGTCATACCCAGAGGCCAGGTATCCAGGGGTGTGTCAAAATTACAGAGGCTTACCTGTGTATTTGGTTAGAAACTCAAGGAAACTTTAGGACTGTAAACAACCAACCAGAAATGTGAAATCTCCTCACGTAACCTCCTCTTCCAGTACTATCTGTTCATCCCTTTTTCTACTGAGCCTCTGGCCTGATAGCACAGACGTGAGGAAAAATATATACGCAGATGCAATTTTCTAATTTACCTATTAGAAGTGTAAGATTTACATTGTCAAAAAGCCAAAGAAAGTGTTGATTCTTTCCTTGCTACAGGAGTTTTTAGCTAACAATCCCTCTCTGACTGAAATCAGATCTGAAATTCTACACTACGCGACTTTCGAACAGGAGATCGATGAGTTGAAGCCTGTTATAGTTGTAGGAGCACTTGAATTGCATACAGGTATTTTAAAAATATTACGTAAAGTATCTGCATTTTCACATGAAATGTGACTTCATTTAGGAGGCAGTTATTAATCTGCAATATTATAACTATTAAGTATTTTGGACCAACAATATTGTTCATATATATGTTAAATATAGATATACATTGTGTATATATATAATATTATACCAAAATGGCTTAATGCAGTTAAAACTAAGCTGGCACCCAAACAACTGAAGCTATAGGTGGAACTGTGTGTTACTGGAGGGAGAGGGTTGTGTACGAATCAGAACAGCTGGAGGTCTCCTGAGAAGTTAATCCAGTGGGGTTAGAGTACTAGAGGGTGATGAGACAATGTCTGAAATCACAAGGCCAAGCTGATTCTACGGCTAACTACAGTGAGGGAGAGCTCTGCTGGACAGGCCCCGTGTTCCCAGCATTATAGGCTGCTGGTCTCATGCAAGGGTTACCTGGAGGCATTCAAGGAAATGAGTGAGGGCTGCTAATAGGAAGCCAGAAACAGAGCAAGGTTTACACTGGATAGTGCTCGAATGAATTTCCAAGATTCTTCTCTATAGACTTCGGTGTCTTTCTTGTGAACAGCTTAACATACTTCACTGGGATAGGAATTAAGTCTTCAAAATCTGGTAACCTTACAGAACATTTAATTCAGACTAGCTACATTTCAAGTGCGCAGTGTGGCTGGTGACAATGAAATGGACAGTTATAAATGCTCAGATTATACATGAAGTGAATTGTTTGAGAATGTCACCTAGTATTTTATTTTGACCTTTTTCTGTGTTCACCAGAGCCAATGAAATTGGCCTTATCAATTGAGGCGAAAGCATGGAAGATGCTACTCTGTCGATATTTGAATGAAGAATACAAAAGAAGATGTCAGACATGATAGCATTTATCAATGAATACTTGAAAAAGTTATCTAGACCTATTCGTGACTTAGATGATGTCAGATTTGCAATGGAAGCCTTATCTTGTATCCGTGATAATGAAATTCAAATGGACATGACTTTGGGACCAATTGAAGTAAGAAACGTTTGCATTTTCCTCTCTTTGAAAAGCTGCTTTTTTTAAAAATAGAGAAACACTAAAAAGTTGATTTATTTATCTATTTTATGGCACAATCTTCCTGTTTTTCCTCTCTGATGTTGATGTTCTTAGAGAGATTTAGATAATTATCAACAGTGAACAGTATACCAAGGAAAATGTATTAATAATGCTGTACTGGTCTAGAGAGTGTTCAGTTTTTTTATGCTGGTACCTATACTTTACAGAAAAGAGTGGTTGTACTCTCTGACTTCAGTCCTGCCATATTAAGCAAGTTGCCCAAATATCTTTGACTTTCTTAGAAATGAGCTATGTGTCTCCCCTATGACCAGCAGCATACCATGGTTGGGAATGGTCCATTTAGGCTCAAAAGTAGCTGTTGGGATTTAGACCAACAGGAGATGTTTTTAGGAAAGAGTACTGTTTTAGTTTTCTATTTAGCCTCTGTAACAAATTATCATAACATCAATGGCTTAAAACAACACCTATTTATTATTTTATGGTTCTCAAGGTCAGAAGTGTGGAAATGGGGCTGAAATCAACATGTCGGCAGGGGGCTCCAAGGAAGAACCGTTTCCCTGTGTTGTCCGCTTCCAGAGGCAGCTTGCATCCCTTGGTTCCTGGTTCCCTCCCAGCCGTGGCATCACTCCTAGCCCTGCTTCTGTCCTCACATCTCTGTCTCCAAATCTCCTGCCTCCTTTCCCTTAAAGGAACCTTGGTGATTACATTGGGCCCACATGGTTAATCCAGGATAATCTCCCTCTCTCAGATTCTTTATTCTTTATCACATCTGCAAAGTCTGTGTTTGCTGTGTAAGGTGACAAGTATTCCCAGGTGCTGGAGATTAGGGTGTGGATAACAACAGGGAGGCTGTTATTCTACCACAAGTACTTATGACTAATACTTAGAATTTCTGGCTCATGGTGATAATAAAGATCAGATCCAGTTCATTTTGTAACTTTTTAGATTCTCTGTGGACAGTGCACTCCCACTATTGCCTGCAAACCTGGGGAATTGGTACCTCCTTTTGGTACCCGGTGTTCATGACTGAGCCTTGCTTTCTTGAACCCATTTAGAGTTTGTGCTCTTTGGTAGCTAATGAAATTCATACCCTTACTACTTCTTTAAATCTTCAGTATTCAGATATTTTGAATGCTGACCACTCGCTTCTCAAGATTTGACAAGTTATCATACCATTTTTTCCAGACTGCCAAAGTGCAGTTTTTCAGCATAAATTCCTTTGGTAAAGCTGATTGCCAGCTCATCACTCTAAAGAAAATTAGGCAAAATTGGTATATAACATTATACAGATTTCAGTTGTGCAAGATTATAACTCAATATTTATATGCAGTGTAAAGCCATCACCACCTTTAAATCTCATTACCAGCAATCACCATACAGTTAACCCCCTCCACCCATCCCTCTGTCCTCTATCCCACTCCCTCTCTGGTTACCACCAATATGTTCTCTGTACCTATGAATTTGTTTTTGTTTTGCCTTGTTTGTTCATTAGTGTCTGCTCTTCAGAATGTCATTTCATTCCATTCCTTATATAGCCAACATGTGTTTTAATAGAATATGAGAAGACATTTTGCATGGTGTTGGCACAAGATCAGGAAGAGAGAGGCAGAAAGTTATTCTAGGGTGTTTTTCCTTGGAGGATATCTCAAAGGGAATTGGTCTCCTCTCCATCAGAATCACCTTGGTGCTTATTAAGTTCAGATTTCAGGGCCTGAGGTCTCTAGAGTCAATATCTGATGTCAGTGATAATCTGATGGGGAACCATCCTTTTAAGACATAGTGGGGATTTCCATGGTGATCTGTTGGCTACAGTGCTGTGCTGGGGGATCCCTGGTTAGGGAACTAGATCTCACATACTGCAATTGAGAATTCATGCTGCAACTAAAGATCCCACATGCTGCAAGACCTAGTACAGCCAAATAAATAAATAATTTTAATAAAGACATAGGAATGTGTTTGTAGAAGGCCAGTAAGTCATTTGTCAATTGCATTCCTTGTGATGTGTCTGAATCTGCCCCCACTTTCAGGAAGCCTATGCTATTTTAAACCGATTTGAAGTTGAAGTCACCAAAGAAGAATCAGAAGCAGTAGACACCTTGAGATATTCTTTCAACAAATTGCAGAGCAAAGCGGTGAGTACAAATTTAATCCTTCTTTTATTAAGTGACTATATCCAGAAAAAAATACATTTCAAACTTTTCAAAAGCTCAATATATATTACCTTCATAGCTTTATTGGCATATAATCCACATCCTATAACATTTACCATTTCAAAGTATACAATTCTCTGTTTGTTACTATATGCAGAGTTGTACAACCATTATTATTTAATTTTAGAACATTTTCATCATCCCAAAAGAAACCCCATACCCATTAGTAATCACTCCTCATTCTCTTCCTCACCACAGCCCCTGGCAATCACTAATCTACTTTTTATCTCTTTGAATTTGCCTTTTCTGGATGCTTAAACATAGATGGAATCATATAATACCTAGTCTTTTGTGACTGGCTTCTTTCACTTAGAATAATGTTGTCAAGGTTTATCCATGCTGTCTCATATACCAGCACCTCATTTTCTAATGGCTAATAATTCTTAGCATCTTTTACATGTACTCATTAGCCATTTGTATATCTTCTTCGAAGAAAGGTTGAATTTAAATCCATTATTTGTTTTTTTAAATTGAGTTATTTGTCTCTTTGAGTTGTAAGAGTTCTTTATATATTCTGGATGCAAGTCCTTTAATCAAAAGATTTGCAAATATTTCTCTCTCATTCTGTGGGTTTTTTCACTTTCTTGATGGTGTGTTTTGAAGTACAAAATTTTTAGTTTTGATCAAATCCAGTTTGTCTATTTTTTTTCTTTTGTTTCTTGTTTTTGGTATTGTGTGTAGGAAACGATTGCCTAATCCAAGGTCATGAAGAGTCACTACTATGGTTTCTTATGAGAGTTTTATAATTTTACCCTTACATTTAGCTCTTTGTTACATTTTGAGTTAATTTTTGTGTATGGTGTGAGTCTGGGGTCCAAAGTCATGTTAATGTGTGTGGATATCCTTTTGTCTCAGGAACATTTGTTCTAGAGACTGTGCTTTCACCAACGAATTGTCTTGTCACCTTGGAGAAAAACAATTAACTGTAAGGATTCATTTGTGTACTCTCAACTTTAATTTGTTGATCCATATACCTGCCCCTATGCCAGTCTTGATTACAGTAGCTTTGTACTAAGGCAAAAAATAAATAAATAAATAATAGAGCAAAATACACATAACCTAAAGTTTACCATCTTAATCATTTTTAAATGTGGAGTTCCGTAGTGTTACATGTAGTCACACTGCTGTGCAGCCAATCTCCAGAACTTTTTCACATTGCAAAATGGAAACTACCCATTAAACAACAGCTCCCCATTTCTCCCATGTAAGTGAAATCATACAATATTTATCTTTTCTGTTACTGACTTACTTCAGTTAGCATAATGTCATCAAGATTCATCTGTATTGTAATATATGTCAGAATTTCCTTCCTTTTCAGTGTTGAATAATATTCCATCATGTGCATATACCACATTTTGTTTATTCATTCATTCATCAGTGGGCATTTGTGTTCCTCCCACCTTTTGGCTGTTGTTAATAATGCTAGTATGGACATGGATGTACAGATATCTCTTTGAGACCCTGCTTTCAGTTCTTTTGGATATTTACCCACTCCAGTACTCTTGCCTGGAAAATCCCATGGACGAAGGAGTCTGGTAGGCTGCAGTCCATGGGGTCGCTAAGAGTTGGACTGAGCATCTTCATTTTTACTTTTCACTTTCATGCATTGGAGAAGGAAATGGCAACCCACTCCAGTGTTCTTGCCTGGAGAATCCCAGGGACTGGGGGCGGGGGGGCCTGGTGGGCTGCTGTCTATGGGGTTGTACAGAGTCGGATACGACTGAAGCGACTTAGCAGCAGCAGAGTTGCTGGACCACATAGCAACTCTATTTTTAATTTTTCAGAGCTGCCTGCCATATTGTTTCCATAGCAGCGGCACTATTTTATGTTCCCACCGACAGTTTGTAAGGGTTCTAATTTCTTCACATCCTCACTTGTTATTTTTTGTTTTCTTGATAGTAGGCAACCTAATGGGTGAGGTGGTCTCTCATTGTGGTTTTGATTTGCATATCCCTGTTGGCTCAGAGGTTAAAGTGTCTGCCTGGAATGTGGGAGACTGGGATTCAGTCCTTGGGTCAGGAAGAGCCCCTGGAGCAGGAAAATGGCAACCCACTCCAGTACTCTTCCCTGGAGAATCTCATGGAGGGAGGAGCCTGGTAGACTACAGTCCATGGCGCTGCAAAGAGTCGGACACGACTGAGCGACTTCACTCACTTCACTAATGAAAAGTGACGCTGAGCATCTTTTCATGTACTTGTTGGCCATTTGTATATGTTCTTTGGAGAAATATCTTTTCAAGTTCCTTGGCTGGTTTTAAGTTGGATTGTTTGTTTTTGTTATTGTTGTTGAATGGTGGAAGTTCTTTAACTTCTTACAGGTATATGATTGGCAAGTATTCTCTCCCATTCTGTAGACTGCCTTTTCACTCTGTTCATTATATCTTTATAATTCTTTTAATTTATATATATATCACTCTGTATATATATTTATATATTATTTAATATATATTTATTTTGGAGAAGGCAGTGGCAACCCGCTCCAGTACTCTTGCCTGGAAAATCCCATGGATGGAAGAGCCTGGTGGGCTGCAGTCCATGGGGTCGTGAAGAGTCGGACACGACTGAGCAACTTCCCTTTCACTTTTCACTTTCATGCATTGAATAAGGAAATGGCAACCCACTCCAGTGTTCTTGCCTGGAGAATCCCAGGGATGGCAGAGCCTGGTGGGCTGCTATCTATGGGTTTGCACAGAGTTGGACACGACTGAAACAGCTTAGCAGCAGCAGCAACATATATATTTATATTATAAATATATATTTATATAAATATATAAATAAATTTATAATTTATATATTTATATCACTCTGTAAAGTAACTAGTGTTATCCCTCCTTTCTTTTCTAATTTAGTAATTTGAGTCCTTTCTCTTTTATTTTTGGTTATACTAGGTAAAACTTTGTCACTTTCATTGCTGTTTTCAAAAATGAAACTTTTAGTTTGTTTATTTTCTCTATTGCTTTCTTATTTTCTCTATCACTTATCTGTGCTCTTTTAAAATTGTTTTCCTCCTTCTGCTTTTGTTGGGTTTAGTTTCTTCTTCTTTGTCTAGTTTGTTAAGGTGGATGGTTAAGTTACTGATTTGAGGGTTTTTTTTTCTTTTAATGTTGGCATTTATGGCTATAAATTTTTCTCTAAGCATTTTTGAAGTTGGTAAATATTTAAACATTATGCCTATGGCTGATTCATGTTGAGGTTTGATAGAAAACAGCAAAATTCTGTAAAGCAGTTATCCTTCAATAAAAAATAAATTTAAAAAGTGAATGGAAAAGGGATGGTGGGATGAATCGGGAGAGTAGGACTGACATATATACACTTCCATGTGTAAATCAGACAGCTAGTGGGGCCCTGCTGTGCAGCCCGGGGAACTCAGCTCCGTGCTCTGTAATGGCTGAGAGGAGGAGGATGGGAGGGGGTGCAGGGGAGGCGCAAGAGGGAGGGGATATACGTAGGCATATGGTTGACTCACTTTGTTGTACAGAAGAAGGTAACAATTTAAAAAATAAGAGAACTCCAAGGGAGGGTCCAGATTCTTTAATCAATCTAAAATTTGTATTGCATATTAATTAATTAATGTTGGATTACAGTTTCCTATTTATGGAGAGATTTGTCACTGAGATTGACGCAGGACACAGTAGCAAGGACACAGAGCTGAAACTGGGGTCATGACTTGTGATTCTGGCCCTGCCACAGCCAGTTGGGTGACCTGGTGCAAGATAATAACCTTTGTTTCTTAATTTCTTCATGAGGTCCTTTAGGAATATTTTAGAAGCTTTAAAAATGCAGTTTAAGGCTTGAGAAGATGTGTATAAAATTTTTTAATAATAATTTTTATTTTGGGGCTTCATGTTCAGTATTGACTAACTGCTTATTTTAAAAAAGTACTTGCAAGTTAGTGTAGACAGTGAGTCCTAGGAAGGATATGGGGAGCCCTCAGTTGAGATCTAGTAAAGCCCAATTTTCTATTATTGTTCAGTTTAAAAGATTCACTTGGGTTTCTCTCTCTGTTAGTGTTAAACCTACTGACCCATTCTTTACTACAGTCACCATTAAGCTTAAAGCAGTGTATGTTCCAACCCTGAAAGATGCCACTGTTGAGAGCAGTTAAGAGCAAGAGCCCAGGAATCACACTGCCAAGTTTTGAATCTTAACCTTGTCACATACTAGTGTTGGAACCTTGAGGAAGTTAGTCTCTGTGTGTTGGTTTTTTTGCTTGTAAAATGGATATAATAGTAGTATATACCACGCAGGGTGGTTGTGAGGATTGAATGAGTTAACATATGTAAAGAACCTGGCAGATAGAAAGCATGAATTAAGTGTTAGGTATAATGATTACCTTTTTATACAGTTCCTGGGGTCCTCATAGCCTCCTCCAGTGGAATTGATGCTTTTGAACTATGGTGCTGGAGAAGACTCTTGAGAGTCCCATGGAAAGAAAAGAGCTCAAACCAGTCAATCTTAAAGGAAATCAACCCAGAATACTCTTTGGAAGGACTGATGCTGAAGCTGAAGCTTCAATACTTTGACCACCGGATGCGAACAGCTGACTCATTGGAAGAGACCCTGATGCTGGGAAAGACTGAAGGCAGAATAAGAGGGTGACAGAGGATGAGATGGTTGAATGGCATCACTGAGTCAATGGACATGAACTTGGGCAAGGTCTGGGAGATGGAGAGGGACAGGGAAGTCTGGTGTGCTGCAGTACATGGGATTGCGAAGAACTGGACTCAGCTTGATGACTGAACAACAGTAATAGCAACGATTGCAGATTTAAGCAGAAGGTTTGAAAGTCATTGTGGAAGACATTTGCTATTCTTTTTACCTAGAGTAATATCATTTTCTTACTGGGAACTGCTCTAGTTATTGCAACCACAGGAACCTACTAGAGATTTCTAATCCCAGACTGTGGCCTTGTCCCAGAGACAACATGTGACCTAGACTAGGCCTATAGTCTTAATTGTTTCCTTGGCCATATTAACTGCCTGAACTGGGTCAGCCAGAAAATATTTTCCTAACTGCAGTTAAATAGCTTTGCCTCTTCATGAGCTAGAATGATTTGAGACTCATTGGTACATTTGGATTGTTTATTTCTGAGGTGTGTGTGTGTGTGTGTGTGTGTTTTAACAAATTAACATTTCAGACACATCCCCGTTCATAGCATATCTGTGAGATTAACAAAGCTTGCTGGAGTAGAATTTGTATTTTTCATTTAAATACATTGCTTTCACTCTCACAATGAGCCTTTTTTTTAATTCTAGGTTTCTGTACAAGATGAATTAGTACAAGTGCAGCCAAAGTTTAAAAGTAATCTACTTGAGTCTGTGGAAGTTTTTCGTGAGGATGTAATGAACTTTGCAGAAGCGTACGAGACGGTAATCAAGTGTTTCACACTCTGTGTTAAGATATTTGGCACAGTTTTTATATGAGATGAAAGTGATGAACCCTGAGAAATAAATTGTGATTTGTACGTTGTGTGCAAGAGGCTATCTTTGCATAGTTGCAGCTATCAAAAAGAGAGGATAGCTGTTCCTTTAAGTATGTTTTATATAGGAGAGAAGAGAAACAACTTAACTGCTAAAAGGAGCAACAGTTTTGGAAATCATGAAAGGAACACAGAATCTGTTTTTGTCCTTTCTTAGGGCCAACATATTCATAATTAAAAATGTAGTACTGTTGTTGGAAAGCTGTTAGAAACTATAAATGTCCAAATGCCAGGGTATCATGCAACTGATTTCTTCCCAGCTCTAACTCTTAGAGAACCAGAAGGGTCTCTGAACATAAATAATAAATGTCATCCTTGGTTAGTCCCACAGACTATTCAGCGTGGTATATGACTGATAATGGTTGACCTTTATGAAGTTTAAACTCAGAAGTTGGATATAGTCCCTAACATATTCTGCTTTCTTTTAGTGATCATAGTAGATATAAAATCATAAGATAATTTAAGCCCTTGGTGCTACTTCTATAACACTTTTTCTTTAATGTGGATTGAATATCTCTTTTAGGTTTGACTAGGTGATATTTTATTTCTCTATTATTCTGTTATACTGGAAATATGGCATATTATTTAGCGTATCCATAATATTTATGAGTGTACAGACCATTTGGGGTCTTTTTGCAAACTGTTTTCTGGCTCATGCCCACCAAAGACTGCCTTCTGCTAATTTCAAGTATGCAACCTATGTGTGTCTCTGTTTCCATTTCAGGCTAGACTATTAGTGAGAGGAAGTTGCTCTCAGGACTATGTATCAGTTATTCTAATGCACAACCACAGCACCATCACTTATGATTGTAAATGAAATGAAACAGAGTTCTTGTATTATAAATGTCATATAAGATGTAATTTAATCACATATTTTGTTAGCTATGTCAAGGTCCTTAAAAAATGAATGGAAGTTAGAGTGATGCAAATGTACTAAAATTGATTGTGATCATAGTCTGTGAATATAATAAAAACTGTTGAAGGGTACATTTTAAATGAGTAGATTGTATAATATGTGAATAATATCTCAATGAAACTGTTACAAAAAATAAATGAGAGCTTCAGGTACAGGACAAAATTAAGTCATGCAAATTAAAAATCATGTTTATGGTTTTTAAAAGGAAATAACAGATAAACCTAATAAATTGATAAATATATGTGATCAGGAATTAAAATGCTGATTATATTATTCCTTACAGGAAGGACCCATGGTTCCAAATATACCACCCCAGGAAGCTAGCAACAGGCTACAGATCTTTCAGGTAAAATTACATTTTTGTGGTTACACTGACATTCCCTGCGTTTATACTTAGTGGCTTCCATGGTCATCTCACCAAGGAAATGCAGAGCTGCTGCCCAAAAATCAGTGTTTTCTTCTTTACTAGGAATACCCAAGATTGAATGGATAATACTATTTCTTTACTCATTTGAACCCTGTAGGAAAGATGACAGTCTAAAATAGTACAAAAGTCTGAATTATAGAATTTTACAAATGTAGTTTCATTACTTTCAGATGTATTTATAGGAGCTTGAAATGTATGACTGGGGACCACTTAATTTATTAAAGAAATAATTTTATATAAAAGGATTACTTTCAGAATGCTTGAAGTTAATTTTCCTGAGTACTTAACTTTTCCTCTGATAGCTTGGTATCAGCATAAATTTGCTTCACAAATCCTTGTTTCATAGATAATATTAAATAAACATCAATATAGCTTTTATCCTGATTATAATAAATTCTACTTTAATGGGTTCTGAATTAATTACATCTTACTATAATTTCAAAACCTTTTATAGGCCAATTTTGATGATCTATGGAGGAAATTTGTTACATATTCATCTGGAGAACAACTTTTTGGGTTGCCTGTGACTGACTATGAGGTTTTACACAAAACTAGGTAAGTTTAGAAATTGAACAAGTTTATTATAAATAATTAACTGTCCATTAGGTGAACATGCTGTCATTAAATCCTTCATTGTACAGAGAAGGGTCTGGTTTGGAAAATTCCTAAATAGTCCCCTCATTCCTAGCTATTCCTATTCCATTGAATACACATTCTCCGTATAAAAAATATAGGCTTTTGGCTAACATCAAGTGTGGTTTTCCCTAACAGCTCAGTTGGTAAAGAATCTGCCTCAATGCAGGAGACCCTGGTCCAATTCCTGGGTTGGGAAGATCTCTTGGAGAAGGGGTAGGCTTGGGCTTCCTTTGTGGCTCAGCTGGTAAAGAATCCGCCTGCAATGCAGGGGACCTGAGTTCAATCCCTGGGTTGGGAAGATCCCCTGGAGAAGGGAAAAGCACCCACTCCAGTATTCTGGCCTGGAGAATTACGTGGACTATACAGTCCACGGGGGTGCAAAGAGTCGGGCACGGCTGAACGACTTTCACTTTCACTTTTAAGTGTAGTATTCACAGGTGGTACAGCGGTAAAGAATCTGCCTGGAAATGCAGAAGAAACAAGAGACCCCAGTTCGACTCCTGGGTTGGGAAGATCCTCTGGAGAAGGGATAGGCTACCCACTCCAGTATTCTTGGGCTTCCCTTGTGGCTCAGCTGGCAAAGAATCTGCCTGTAATGTGGGAGTCCTGGGTTCAGTTCCTGGGGTGAGAAGATCCCCTGGAGAAGGAAATTGCAACCCACTCCAGTATTCTTGCCTGGGAAATCCCATGGATGGAGGAGCCTGGTGGGCTACAGTCCATGGGGTTGCAAAGAGTCTGATGTGACTGAGCACGGGTGCCACACAATGAAGAAGTTTTCCTTTACTTGCCCCAGAATCCCTCCTTTCTTCTTGTTTTGGATATAACTGCGTCTGGGCACACAAGGGAAAGCTTTTGGTAGGAATGTGATGTTTAAAAGGCAGACTTAAAGGCAGACATGATCATAGAAATGCAGCTTGCATTTGAAAGTAAAGAGATCAAAGAAAACATCAGCCTTAACTTTGCTCTTGTTAGCAAGTTTTGGTCATCTTGTTTGCAGTGATTGGTATGGTTGTAATAATTAAACACACTGGTAATGGCACATAATATTATAATTTGGAATATTTGAGAGCTATAAACCTTGACCTAATTGATGGAGCTTTGTTTGGAAACTGATGGAACTGTATGCATGTTGGTTTAAGACATTATACACGTAATGTATGAAATGTTTGATTAGATGAATTCCTATCCAATAATGGAATTTATCTTTAAAATATATGTTACATAATGACTTAATTATTTGGTTTCCCAGAAAGGAACTCAACTTGCTGCAGAAGCTGTATGGACTGTATGATACTGTGATGGGCAATATTAGTGGTTATTATGAGATACTTTGGGGAGATGTAGATATTGAAAAAATTAATGCAGAACTTCTGGAGTTTCAAAACAGGTGAGTTTCAATTGCATTAAACTTACCAATATGTAGTGCCTATTTTAGGATCCTGTGGGAATTTCACACATGATTTTATCTTCTGATATATTGCTATGTATTTATAACATCTCCTTCAAAGAAATGAAATAATTTTTTTTTTTCTTAAAGATGTCGTAAACTGCCAAAAGGACTTAAAGACTGGCAAGCTTTTTTGGATCTGAAAAAAGAATTGATGATTTCAGTGAGTCATGTCCTCTGCTAGAGATGATGACCAATAAGGCAATGAAACAGAGGCACTGGGATCGGATCTCTGAGTTAACTGGAACCCCATTTGATGTGGAGTCAGATTCTTTTTGTCTTAGAAATATTATGGAAGCACCACTCCTTAAAAATAAGGATGATATCGAGGTACATAGGATTTAAGGTCTTACAAATGATCTGTTAAAGAATGTCTCCTTTTTTTCCTGAAGATTGTACAAATAAACATTTTATTCACGGTGTACTGATTGCCCTATATAATGTACCCTCAAAATTTCAAATGATCCTGGACATTCCTTGGTTTTGCAAAATAATGCTGTGTAACTCAAGGAGATAATATAATTATTTGAATTATTTAGTTTTGGAGCTCCTTAATCTGTCCTCCTTGTCCCTTAACTATACTCTTTTAAAAAATTCTGTTTATTTCTATATTGTTTTCTTGGTGGATTCCTCAGAATATTTTCCAACCTTCTATTTCTATACTTTTTATTATTAGTTTAGTAAATACTTTAAATTATTATATATTTCCTTCAAGATTTTTAATCGGTTCATTTCCATTTTTGTGGTTAGTGTTATTTACATTTCCATCAACAATGTGCAAGGATTCCTTTTTTTTACATCCTCACTCACACTCTTTCTTGTCTTTGTGATGATAACTATTCCAACAGGTGTGAGGTGATACTTCATTGTGATTTTGACTTGAATTATTCTGATGACACGTGATGTGGAGCACCTTTTTGTGTACCTGTTGGTTATTTGTATGTCTTTTTCAGAAAAATAGCTATTTAGAACCTCTGTCCATTTTAAAATGAGATTGGTGGTTTTCGCTGCTGAGTTGTATGAATCTGCTATATATATATTGAATATTAACCCCTTATCAGAGTTATTATTTGTGAATATTTTCTTCTGTCTAGTAAGTTACCTTTTCATTTTGTTGGTTGTTTCCTTTGCTGTAAGAAGCTTTTTAGTTTGATGCTATCCCACATGTTTATTTTTATTTTTGTTACCTTGGCTTTGGTGTCAAGTCCAAAAAATCATTGCCAAGACTGATTTCAAGGAACTTACCACCTCTGTTGTCTTACAGGAGTTTTATGGTTTCGGGTCTTTAGTCCATTTTAAGTTAATTTTTTGTGTGGTATAAGATAGTGGTCTAGTTTTGTCCTTTTACATGTTGTTATCCTGTTTTCCCAGAACCATTTATTGAAGAGACTGTCCTTTCCCCATTGTATATTCCTGGCTCTTTTCTCATAAATTAATTAAACGTATATGTATGTTTATTCTGTTCCATTGTCTCTGTTTTTATGCCAATATCATACTGTTTTGATTACCATAGCTTTGGTATAGTTTGAAAGCAGGAAGCATTATACCTCCAGCTTTGTTCCTTTTCCTCAAGATTCCTTTGGCTAAATGGAGTCTTATGTGGTTTCATAAAATGTTTAGGATTTTTTGTTCTGTTTCTGTTATTTATTTATTTGACTGTGCCCGGTCTTAGTTGCAGCACGTGAGATCTTTGTTGCAGCATGCAGGACCTTTCTTTGCGGAGGGCAGGTTAACTCCCCCAACACATGTGGGATCTTAGTTCCTCGACCAGGAATCGAACCTAATCCCCTGCCTTGGAAGGCAGAGTCTTAACCATGGACCACCAAGAAAGTCCCCTTGTTGTATTTCTTGAAAAATGTCATTGAAATTTTGATAGGGATTGCTTTGAAACTAGATTGCTCTAGGTAGTGTAGACATTTTAATGATACTAATTCTTCCAATCTATGCTCGTGGATTATCTTTGCATTTACTTGTGTCCATTTCAAGCTGCTAGCTACTGAAGGTGGAATGCGGTCTAAAACTCTACATTTTTACCCCCCATTTTGTTTTTGGTGTCACGGTTTACTTCTTTTTATCTTGTGTATCCACTGACAAATTATAGTTACCATTAGTTTTACTAATTTTGTCTTTTAACCTTCATACTAGATTTATAAGTGATTAACCCAACACCTTTTACAACATTAGACTATTCTGAACTTTACTGTTTATTTCTCTTTACTAGTGAGATTTATGCTTTCATATAGTCTTCTGTTACTAACTAGCTCGGTTTCATTTTAGCTTGAGGAAGTCCATCTAACTTTTTTGGTAATAAGACTTATCTAGTGATGATGAACTCCTTTAAGCTTTTGCTTGTCTGAAAAACTGTTTATCACTCTTTCAGTTCTGAAGGACAGCTTCACCATGTACTGTATTCTTGGTGGCAGGGTTTTTTGTTTTGTGTTTTTTTCTTTCAACACTTTGAATATATTGTGTCACTCCCTTTTGTCCTGCAAGGTTTCTGCTGAAAAATCTGCTGGTAGTCTCATGGGGGTTCCCTTGTGCATAACAAGCTGTTTTTTTCTTGCTGTTTTTAAGATCTCTCCTTGTTTTTAACTCTTGACCCTTTATTTATGTGTTTGTGTTTGGTTGTATATTTGTGCTCTTTGGGTATATTTGTGTATTAAGCAAATAGGCCCCTTTTTCACAGAAAGCTTTTGGTGATCTGCCTCTGTGCTGGGCACTGGGTTGGGTGAGTACAAGCAAGCTATTCAAGAGCTATTTCTCAGTTCATTATGGGCTTGTGGGTCTCATGGACATAAGCCCTGAATTTGGGAGGGGCTGCTTCTTTTTAACAATATATGTATGTCAGAAGCTTTGTTTTTGAAGCATTTTTGTCCTATAAATGCTATTCAAATACTATTGAAGGAAACAATCAAGGAATAAAAAAACAATCTTTGATGATCACGTCATTCTTACATGAGGTTTTTACACTTACGAGTATAGCTATTCATAGGCTGTACTTTTGAAAACTTCATTTCGCAAGTCCAAGGAACTCTAGGATTCAGTTATTAGTTTTTCCCCCTAAACAGAGTCTCAGTGTTGTCTATGCCAGTACATTCTGCTTTCTTTGCTCCCTGTGCCCTGCTAGTAGCCTAGCTGGCTGCTTACTATTACTTCATTCACTGCCTCGAAAGGAAGCCTTTTCCCTTCCTATAAAACGTCCTCTCCCTCCCCCTGTTGGAATCCTACTTATTCTCAGATGTTCCCTCCTCCGTGAAGCCTTTCCTCCTGACTGTAGGCAAAAGTCATTTCTCCCTTCTCAGAACTCACAACAGTTAATACCACGCTTATTACATTTACTACACAGTTTATGTTAGTCACTCAGTCGTGTCCGACTCTTTATGATGCCATGGAATGGAGCCTACCAGGCTCCTCTGTCCATGGAATTGTCCAGGCAAGAGTGCTGGAGTGGGTAGCCATTTCCTTCTCCAGGGTAGCTTCCCAACCCAGGGATCGAACCCAGGTCTCCCGCATTACAGGCAAATGCTTTACTGTCTGAGCTACTAGGGAAGCTCTACTACACACTAATTTGTGGAAATTCCTTGCACCTTCATATCCTTTCCCATCTCTGAGATTCTGGGATTCCAAGTAGGAAAATCAATTGGGGTATGTTGGGAAAATACCTTAATTTTATTTACCTTTGTGAGACTTTCATATGAAAAATTCTTAGGAAAACAGGAAAATACATAAAAATTAGAATTAACTTTTAATCAAGTGAGATACTCATATTAGGGTCATAAAAGGTGGGACTATAGCAATGTTTATATATTACTTTAAAGAGTTCAAAAGAATTTCACATTCTCATTTGCTTCTTATAACAAGCCACTGAGTGCAGCTGTGATTATGTCCATGTTGGCTGAAAAACAACAGTTAAAAATATAAACAAGAAACACGATTTAAGTTCCCTATCTCATGTATCTCAGTTGTGTCCAACTCTTTGTAGTCCCAGGGACTGAAGCCCATCAGGCTACTCTGTGCATGGAATTTTCCTAGAATACTGAAGTGGGCTGCCATTTCCTTCTCCAGGGGATCTTCTCGACCTGGGGATTGAACCTGCGGCTCCTGCATTGACAGGCAGGTTCTTCACTACTGCGCAGCCTGGGAACCCGAATGATTTTCTAGGGCCAAACTAAAAATGCTGTGATTTTAATGCACTGAATTTGTAATTGAAAATGTCATGACATATTCTTTGATTTCCCTCTGAAGGATATTTGCATATCTGCCATTAAGGAGAAGGATATTGAAGCCAAGCTGACTCAGGTGATTGAGAACTGGACCAATCAGAACCTGAGTTTTGCAGCCTTTAAGGGAAAGGGAGAACTCCTGCTCAAAGGAACTGAATCAGGAGAGATTATCACCTTGATGGAGGATAGTTTAATGGTTTTGGGTTCCTTACTAAGCAACAGGTAATTTTATAATTTGCAGGGGAAGGTTTTGATTTGCCATTTAGAGTTATATAATTTTAGATAAAACTCCAGTTTCATAGCTGTTACACAACACAAGATTCTGACCTAAAGTGTTGACTCTTGTCAGTCCTTACATGAACTACCTATTTTCCCTAATAATCATGGCCTCAATTTTGTTTTTATGATACTCATCTCCCCATCATAATTATTCTCCCCCAAATTGGCAGCTCATCTTCTGAATGTCTCGACTCCCTACCAAGATGACATCTTCATTTTATCTTCTTTCGCTCTCATTCTTTGATTTTTTTGTCATTGTCCTCCTTGGCTGAACCTGCTCAAGTGTTCACCCAATAGTCCAAGAAGAGTAGGCTGGCAAATACGAAGGAATATACTATTAAGGGCTTGACACTCACATTTGGATTTTTATGGTGAAAAGCCTACATCTGTGCAGCCTAAATGAGGGGTCCACTGCAGCCTAAATGAGGCGAACTGTCTATCATGGAACTACTGAATCAGCTTGAAAGTGACTTGTGATCTCAAGTGCAACTTTAGGAAATGGGACCTAGTCAGATTAAATATACTCTCAGGCCCTGGTCTGAGTATTACCAACCTCTAATCCCCTACCTGACTATCCAGTGATTCTTAACTGGTCTTTACCCTAACACACCTAAGAAATGTGTCACATTATTTCAGAGGTCATTAACAGAGGTCAGTGCCCAGGGTGCATAAGGATTATAATACCCTATCTGCAGGTTAGGATCACTGTTTAATGAATGACATCCTGTAAGACCTCTGGCCCAAAGGCAGTCTTGCATTTGGATAATGCATTAAGTCACAAAACTCCTAGGAGTTCTAGGGTGAAGTCGCTGGGCTTAAACTCCTAGGGCTCATCCTCTGCCGTCAGGGAATCTGAATAAGCTGAATAATCTGAATAACTGGCAAAGGTGACCATTGGCTATTCAGTGGTTCCTGGACTTCTCAGGCTGCGGCTTTGCCACGGTTCATTGCAAAGTTTGCCATCTTGATTTCCTGAAATCTTGATCTCTTGAAGAAAGGCTATAGGTTGATCTGAGCCTGATTGTGCAACCCAGAAATTCAGGACTTGAAACTTTTCTTAATTTTACTGTTAACTTGCATATAACTTGAGTCGTTGTTCATTCGCTCAGTCATGTCCAACTCTTTGTGACCCCATAGACTGCAGCACACCAGGCTTCCCTATCCTTCACCATCTCCCAGAGTTTGCTCAAATTCATGTCCATTGAGTCAATGATGCCATCCAATAATCTCTTCCTCTGTCATCCCCTTCTCCTCCTGCCTTCACTCTTTCCCAGCATCAGGGTCTTTGCTAGTGAGTTGGCTCTTTGCATCAGGTTACCAAAGTATTGGATCTTGAGCTTCAGCATCAGTCCTTCCAATGAATATTCAGAATTGACTTCCTTTGAATTAACTGGGTTTGATCTCCCTGCAGTATAAAGGACTCTCAAGAGTCTTTCCAACACCACAGTTCAAAAGCATCAATTCTTTGGCACTCAGCCTTCTTTATGGTCCAACTCTTACATCTATACATGGCTGCTGGAAACACCATAGCTTTGTTTGGCAAAGTAATCTGAGTGGTTATAGTACTAATTTATTGTACTAGTAAACTCAATGTTGAAGTCCTGCTAGGAAGAATATAAGGATATCTGAGAAGTCACAACACTATCGGAGATCCTCCTTCTAGAAAACTTTGCAGCACCAAGTGGATCCAGAATGCCTCTTCCAGAGCCAACCATAGCTTTCTCTTGTAGCAAGTGCCAGAGGAATCTCTAGGGCTATTCAGATGTGATGTCAGAAGAAACTGTATATTTCCATGGGTGAGATGACTCACCTCAAGTACCTGGATTGTGACACTTTCCTGGTGGGTCCCTGATTCCATGGGGTTCCATGAGCCTTCTTTTCTGTCATTAACAGGTTCTACCACACAAAGTTGTGCAGTGAAAATACGTGGCCAAGGGACAAAAACTTGTCATTAGTGATTTTATTTCAAGTTCCTCTTTTTCATGTTGGGAAGTTATACACCATAAAATATGACTCTTCTCAAGAATTTCTGGGCAAAGTTATTTTTAACTCCATTTATCTAGGTGCTTCAGCTCCCTAAAATGATTATCCCTACCCTTTTGGTGTGCATGTATTGATTTTGAAGGTGCTTTTGGTATATTGACTGCCTTTCAGCTCTAGACTGATGGTCAGATGCACATTATAAATTGTGAGTTGAGAAAAAAATGCCTCTTACTACTAGATCAACTCATCTACCTCCTTGGGGCAATTTTGGTACAACCACTTTATACCTCCAAGTATAACATAGGCTTCCATAGAAATAAAAGTTTACACTTAAGCATCAGACTAGACCCAGAAGAACCCCATTTCTACATGTGAGTCCCTTCAAGTCACTCTGTCTTAGATCAAGAAAACTTTTAAAACTGTACAAATGTCACTCACCAGGAAGTACCACTACACAACTTCAAAGCTATATGTTTGCATTGCCACAAACTGAAGTTGGCTTCTTAATCCAACTGTAGGTAATTAGGTCTTTACCCAGTATCTTCCCATCACTTCCTCATAGCATCCACTCTATTTCTTGTCTTCCTTATTTGTGCCCAGCTTTTTGGACACCTTGTAGTCTCATGAACTCTTTAGCTAGCCCCGATGGTGAAGAAGCAGGATGGGGAAGAAATGGAAACAGTAACAGACTTTATTTCCTTGGGCTCCAAAGTCACCACAGATGGTGACTGCAGCCATGAAATTAAAAGACACTTGCTCCTTGGAAGAAAAGCTATGACAAACCTAGACAGCATGTTAAAAAGAAGCGACATCACTTTGCCGACAGAAGTGTGTATAGTCAAAGCTATGGTGTTTCCAGTAGCCATGTACACTGTGAGAGTTGGACCATAAAGAAAGCTGAGCATTGAAGAACTGATGCTTTCATACTGTGGTGCTGGAGAAGACACTTGAGAGTCCCTTGGACAGCAAGGAGATCCAGCCAGTCAATCCTAAAGGAAGTCAACTCTGTATATTCGTTAGAAGAACTGATCCTGAAGCTCCAATACTTTGGCCACCTGATGTAAAGAGCTCACTGGAAAAGACCCTGATGCTGGGAAAGATTGAGGGCAGGAGGAGAGGGGGGCGACAGAGGATGAGATGGTTGGATGGCATCATCAGCTCAATAGACATGAGTTTGAGCAAACTCCAGGAGATAGTGAAAGACAGGGAAGCCTGGCATGCTGCGGTCCCCGGGATTGCAAAGAGTTGGACATAACTGAGTGACTGAATAACAGCCACAAGGGCTTTTGAAAGTGAAAGTGAAGTCGCTCAGTCGTGTCCGACTCTTTGCGACCCCATGGACTGTAGCCTACCAGGCCCCTCTGTCCATGGGATTTTCCAGGCAGTAGTACTGGAGTGGATTGCCATTGCCTTCTCCAGGTGATCTTCCCAATCCAGGGCTCGAACCCGGGTCTCCCGCATTGTAGACAGACGCTTCCGTCTGAGCCACCAGGCCATTTAGGGAGTAGCAGTTCTGGATCTTCAACACTGCAAGATCTAAGCACAATGCCTGGTGGAATTAGCAATTTGTGGGTAAGGAAGAGCACATTTGTAGTGAACATCAGACCTCAAGTTTGACCCAGGCCTTGTGTTAGTAGTTCCACAGACCAGTGACAACAGGGCCCTACGTATTATTCTCGTGGGCAGTCCCCACTTGGATTTGGTTCACAGAAGTCTTGGCAGGCCATCTTAGTCTGTGTTTTCCCTACACTCCAAGGAGCAACCAGTACAATTCCTTTGCTAGACCTCTGTAGCTTAAAACTAGGCAGGGTTCTTGGTTTATCACTGATACAGGGGAACAGTAAGTGAGATCACTGTAATTCTATGTTTTATTCATAAAAATGCAGATATCTCATTAACTTTATGAAATTTGATAGGAGCTGCTTTTTTGTAGGAAAAAGATTCATTGTCAAAGAAATATTTCTCCTGTATATTACTTTGTTAAAACCTACTATTATCTGAATCTTTCTTAAAATGTAATATTTTCCCATTCTTTTTAGATATAATGCTCCATTTAAAAAAAATATTCAGAATTGGGTATATAAATTGTCTACTTCCTCAGATATAATTGAAGAGTGGCTAGTAGTCCAGAACCTTTGGGTTTATCTTGAAGCTGTCTTTGTAGGTGGCGACATAGCCAAACAGCTACCACAGGTAAATACAGCTTTTGTAACTGCTGATAGAATAGTTTGGTGTATGTTGTCTGTATGTCTCTGTAGAAATCTTCAGAAAGACATATGGTTATGTCTTGATGATTTGCACCAGTGGTTTGCAAACTGTGGCCAACTCACCTACTTTTGTAAATATAGCTTTATTGGAATACAGCCATGTCCATTCATTTGTGTCCTGTCTGTGACTGCTTTAGGACTGCAATAGCACAGTTGAGTAGTTGTAACAGAAACCATATGGCCTTACAAAGCCTAAAATGTTTGCTCTCTTGCCATCAACAAAAAAGTTGCAAACTGCAGACCTTTGCTTTACGTTAATAGAAAGAAGAAACTAAGAGTATTTTATAAATATATATTACAAACATAATATTTTCAAATCTCCAGGTTGTCTGAGGAGGTGAGGTACATTCAAATATGATACTATTAAATTATAGAAGTTCATCTCTTCTAAGAGTTAGACTTATTCCTCTGAGTTAAAATAATCTGTAATCTGTAAATACAAATTAACTACTAGTAAGTTAACTAATAGTAGATCAGAAACATGAGACTAGGAAACAGCCTTAGAAACCTGTAACAAATTATTTAAAACAGCTTTATTGAGACCTTTTAAATTAATACCAATATATTACTAATAACTTTATTCTATAGAGGTAATTTTCCTTTTGTAAAATTAGTCCTCTTCTTTTGAATTTCCATACCTATGGCATCTCTGTGGGACTTCCCTGGTGGCTCAGATGGTAAAGAATCCACCTGCAATGCAGGAGAACCAGATTCAATCCCTGGGTTGGGAAGATCCCCTAGAGAAGGGAATGGCTCCCCACTCTAGTATTCTTGCCTGGAGAATTTCATGGACAGAGGAGCCTGGCAGGCTACAGTCCATGGGGTCACAAATCTTTGTAGATTAAAAATCAAGGGCAAAAGCATTTTGAAAGTAGCTGGTTTCCCTTTGTAACACATTTTTAAAACAGAAATCTTTTCTTTTTAATCAGAAAGTTATATTTTTTTCAAAAATGCACTTAAAACTTTTGACAGAGGCAAGATTATGCCAATTTCTAAAGGCATTTTTTTTGCAATCGAATGCAAGCTTAATATCATTCATAGTAAATAGTAAATTTTCATTTGCAAAAATGTAAATGAAGCTTTGTTTTAGATTTTTACTGTTTTCTCCTTTTCTTTTTCCTTGGGCACTATTAAGCTTTAATTATTCCAAAGATACTAAGTCAAATTATTTTCATGCTTCTTGAGTTTGCTCATCAAACCAAAACACCTGGGGTGCTGAAAGACTAGCTTTGCGATTTAAGTTGATAGCACTGAAAATTAATCATGTGGCACTTTGAAAAATGTATTAAATGAAAGGAAATGAATTAGTCATAAACCCTATTGTGATAGGACAGCATTTCAATAAGCAGTTTTATGGCTTTGGGTTTCTGTTGTTCAGAGTTAATTCAGATGAAAAAAAATGCTCCTTTAAATTATGTAGCCTAAGATTAATAAGGTGGCTTGAGGAACTATAAGAGATGCCGGAGTGAAGACTTTGCTTCATTCAGTCATCCACATGCCAACTTTTACTGACTACGGGTTTGTCTTTAGGAAGCAAAACGTTTTCAGAATATTGACAAGTCATGGATAAAGATAATGCAGCGAGCTCACGAGAATCCCAATGTGATTAGTTGCTGTGTTGGAGATGAAACCATGGGGCAGCTTTTACCTCATTTACACGAACAATTAGAAGTATGTCAGAAGTCACTTACAGGGTAAGAGTTTAATTTTTTAATTGCCTAACATTTTATATGTGACAGTGTTTTATTCCAAATTAATAGAATTGACTACATTTCTGGTTCGGTAGTGATGGTTGAAGTGGTGTTAGGAATTTAACATTTCACATAAATTTAATTTCTTTGCAAAAAAGACACTTTCAAGTTAGGGTGTGTGAATTAAGGCATTGTATGAGTTTTGTAGGGCTGCTGTGACAAATTACCACAAACGGGGTGGTTTAAGATGACAGGAACTTATTTTCTCACAGTCCTGGAGACCGTAAGTCTAAAGTCAAGGTAGCAGCCCCTGCTGAAGGCTCTAGGGAGAATTTTCCCTGGCCTCTCTCAGGTTCTGGTGGCTCTGGGACTACCCTTGGCTTGTGGCTACATAACTCCAGTCTCTGTCTTTATATGCCCTTCTCGAGACTCTTCTCGAGACACACTCTTCCTGTGTGTCTCTTATGAGGATACTTGTCCTTGGACTTAGGGCTCATCTGGATAATCCAAGATGAGCTCCTCTCGAGATATTGAACTTCAGTACATTTGCAAAGGCCTCTTTTCCAAATGAGACCATATTCACAGATTCCAGGAAATAGGATATGGGTAGGAAATAGGAAATAGGACATGGGGTAGCTCCCATGTCTTTTGGGGGCTACCAATCACACACTGCGGGTGTGGAGTAGTGAGCTGCACTCAGAGAGCAATTAGCCAGACAAATTCACAGATAATTTTCTTCAAAGGCAGTTCTTTCTCAATTTCTTTTGAAATAGGGCAAAAATATACCCCAGTTTGTCCAAATTTTTGCCTTTGTCCTGACTGAATGGCTAGTTACCACCCCCCCCCCCCGCCTGCCGCTTTCACTCTCAAAATATCCTAATTTGGAGATAAATTATATGTTCACCTGGCATTTAAGCTTGAGGTTCACAGTACTCTTAGAAGGGGTGAAGAGGGCTCTTGATGAGAAAGAATACTATAGATGATGCCTTGTTCTGAATCACACTTTCTTATTTCCACTTATTTCCCCAAGTGCCATCTATGGTGGAGCAGGACTTTTCAAATGGGAAATGGCTATAAGTGTTTGCTACTATCTTATCGATATTAGTGATTGTGTCTTGGCTAAAAACCCCAAAATTAGTAATTCAGAAAAAATTATTTGGTAATGTGACTTTATTTAAAGGTATTTGGAAAAGAAGCGATTACTATTTCCAAGATTCTTCTTTGTGTCTGATCCAGTTCTCCTGGAAATTCTTGGACAAGCCAGTGATTCCCATACCATCCAGGTGTGTCATCTAAATGTCTGTTACCGAAATCCTTTTTTTTTTTTCCATAGCCTGTGTAATAAAAAATAAAAATGAAGTTAACATCTTAAAAGTGCAGTCAGGAAAGAAGAGTGTTAAAAATGACATTGGTTATAAAATGCCTCATTTTCCTTGGATTTGGAGCCCATCAGCTGGAGGCAAGAGCCATCAATTATGCAACTCACCAGTTGTGTGATCTTAGCCAGTTACTTAATTTTCCTGTGTCTCAGTTTTCTTGTCTGTAAAATCAGAATATTAATCATTTCCACCTCATAGGCTTGTCATAAGAATTATGCAAGATAGTGCATCAAAAGTACATGACATAAAGTATGTGCTCACTAAATGTAACTCATTGTTATGAGTATTTAAATCTAAATATTCTTAGATAGGGATTGTGGTTTAAATTTGTCCCTTTTTTTCCTGTCCAGAATGCTTCTCAAATGCTCTTAGCCATTTGAAGGGCAGTAATTCCAGGGGGAAGAGAAAAACTACAGAGAACTTGAGAGTGGAGGCACTGAAACTCCATCCCAGGACCATTTCTGGTTTGGGAAGCTGGGAAACAGCTAGTAATACCTTCCTGGTTGGTTTCCAGGGAGTTGTGGGGATGAGAAAGGCCAGGAAGGAAGCAGAAGCTGTGTAAGGCAGACACAGAGCCAAGAGAGAAGGACTGACCTGTCCCTGGGAGGGAAGGGGGCAGGGCCAGTGTGGTTCAGTCTCCACTGGGAGGAAGATGACAGTTAATAGTTCAATCTCCATAATGTAAGAGGAGGGGCATCTGTAGGTCATGGAGGAAACATTGTGTAGGGCTGGATTTTAAAAGTGGGCTACCAAGTCAGTCAAGGGTCAAAGAAGAGGTGTGTGTGTGTTTTTTTTTTTTTTTGAGAGAATGAAGTAAATTCTTAATCTTTTACACATATTTTTAAAAAATAGCAAAGCTTTTAAGAAATGTCTCAGTGGCGTTTGTGTTTGCACGCATGCTCAGTTGCCCCGTTGTATCTGACTCTTTGCGACCCCACGGACTGTAGCCCGCCAGACTTCTCTGTCCATGGAATAATCCAGGCGAGAATACTGGAGTAGGTTGCCATTTCCTCCCCCAGGGGAATCTTCCCCGACCCAGGGATTGAACCCATGTCTCCTGCAGCTTTTGTGTTTAACCTCATGTATGATGTGTTTGCTCTGTCTTGTGCTTTCTTATAGCCACATCTCCCTGCAGTGTCTGACAACATAAATGAGGTGACCTTTCATGCAAAAGACTACGATCGTATCATGGCTGTCATATCAAGAGAAGGAGAAAAGATCATTGTAATTTAACTTGATTAAAATTTTGTTAGGGTTTCTTTAAAATTCAGAATGCAGTTCTCTTATAAGAGAAAGGAGAGGGAGTTGAGTCAGGTTCTAGTTCTGTAGTCCTGGCTTTGTTACAGACTAGTTTAGATAACTCATTTAATTTCTCTGGGATTCATTTTATCACCTGTACAATGAACATTTTAGACCAAATGATCTTTATACTTCTTGCTACATTATTAATTAATTTACTCATGTTTTAAGTATTTTGTATGAAATCGTTTGCTTTGTCTTGAGGTACTATGATTTAGGACATTTGTAAAAATATCAAATTACTATCTATTTGTAACCTATTTGTAATATACCTTTTCAGTTGGATAGTCCTGTTATGGCCAAAGGTCCCGTGGAGATTTGGCTTCTGGACCTATTAAAAATGCAGATGTCGTCATTGCATAATATAATTAGATCTGCATTCTATCAAATCAGTGACTCCGGATTTCAACTGTTACCTTTCCTCAATCACTTTCCAGCACAGGTGAGACTACACAGCATTCAAAGAGTAGAAATAAGGGGGACAGATATTCAGGAGACAGTCAGCCTGATGGTCTGGAAGCTGTTCTATGTGCATTAATTGCTCAGTCATGTTCAACTCTTTGTGACCCCATAGACTGTAGACTGCCAGGTTCCTCTGTCCATGGAATTCTCCAGGCAGGAATACTGGAGTGGAATTCCTTTCCTTCTCCAAGGAAGTCATTCTAGCTTTGAACAAGCTAGAGAGGCCCATCCACCCCCCAGCCCCACCCACCCACTTGTCCTCTCCTCCACCTCTCTAGTCCAACCCACCCCATCCCCCAGAAGAGGGTTTGCACTGCTCCCATTGTTGAGGATCTTCATGGAGACTAAAGCATTAATGAGAAATTTCATCTTGTATAAAAGACACTTGCCTATGTATAAAAACATCTATCTCTATCCATACATAGATATAGACATAGATGCAGATATGGACATATATAAAAGGAGTCACCATATCTTTTCCTGAAATGAAATCCATCTTGCCTTTTGTTTATTTCCCTTCAAGTAGTTAAAAATTGGCACAATCTGTTGAAGGAGTTCTTCTCATGAGCTAAGTTTTTAGAGAGAAGACATTGAAGAGACTGGAGCAGGTGTTTTCGTGAAAAGCCCTCCTGCCCTTTGACTCTTAGAAGTGTAGTGTCATGTGCAGGTGTCATTAAAGCTGGATATGGCAAATGAAGAAGGAACAGTGTCGTTACATTTTCAGCCAAGGTAAACGAAGAGTCATGACTTGTGGTCTGGGTCAGAGACAGTGAGGGATCAATTCAGTTCAGTGTAGTCACTCATTCGTGTCCAACTCTTTGTGACCCCGTGAACCACAGCACGTCAGGCCTCCCTGTCCATCACCAACTCCCAGGGTTTACCCAAACCCATGTCCATTGAGTTGGTGATGCCATCCGACCATCTCATCCTCTGTCATCCCCTTCTCCTCATGCCCTCAATCTTTCCCAGCATCCGGGTCTTTTCAAATGAATCAGCTCTTTGCATGAGGTGGCCAAAGTATGGGAGTTTTAGGTTCAACATCAGTCCTTCCAATGAACACCCAGGACTGATCTCCAAAGGATGGACTGGTTGGATCTCCTTGCAGTCCAAGGGGCTCTCAAGAGTCTTCTCCAACACCACAGTTCAAAAGCATCAGTTCTTCGGCTCTCAGCTTTCTTTATAGTCCAACTCTCACATCCATACATGACCACTGGAAAAACCATAGCCTTGACAAAGTAATGTCTCTGCTTTTTAACATGCTGTCTAGATTGGTCATAACTTTCATTCCAAGGAGTAAGCATCTTTTAATTTCATGGCTAGAAGGCAAGAAAAATATAGGAGGGTTTAGCAATCCCAGCTGCTCTTCCCATCCCAAACCCTAAATTCTGAATTGCTGCACACACAGTGGAGACAGCTGAAATGTTATGAAATTATTCAAATGACACAAGTATAAATACAGGGTCAATCTTCACTGAAGAGAATACATTAATATTAATATTCTTATTAGCATTATTACCCTTGTGACAAAGCTTTATAAAATACTGTATTTGATAAGCTGAGGAAAATAGCTCCTTAGGCTAAATCAACATAGTTTCCCTCCTGCAGGAAAGCATGATTACAGTTGGAAGGAGATACAGCATTACAGTTGGAATAGCTGAAAAGCAAATTTAAAGCAGTGGTGAAGTTGGACAGGATATAATAGGAAAATTGACCAGCTTTTAGGACTTTTGTATAATGTGTGTATGTATTTTTAGATAAAAGAGTTTTAGATAAAAATCATAACATTGTAGTAAGCAAATTTCAGTTGTACAGAAAAATTGCTTTAAAGTAGTGAATGGATATATATATATATTCATTTTCTGTATTTTAATTCAATATATACTTATTTAATATATTCATTAAATATATGTATTACTCTCTTTAAATTGCATTTTAAAAAGCAGTTTTCCAGAATCAGTTTTCCCATTACTGTGTTAATTTTTTATCTGAAATTGTTTAAAATTTCACCTCTTTTTCTCAAATGCATTTTGAAGATTTTGAACACAATGGATCCTTGTTGGAAAAATTTGGAAACATTTGAAGAATATAAAAATGAAAAGAAAAATTTCCCATATTTCCACCACCTGGAAATGATGACAGTATTTTAGTGTGTTCCTTTTCAGTATTTTTTAATGTGCTCATCATAGACACCAAATAATATTGATGAGAATTTTGTTTTTTATTTTTATTTTGTTTTTTTTTATTGTAATGAAACATCCTCCAGTTTTCACCATGAAGTCCCCTGCCTTCTTAAACCTAGTGAGAAACATAATTTATAGTCAGTTTTTAAAAAGTACCACTATATAGTGATTTTGCAGGGCTTGTAAGTCTCTTTGGTCTTTAAATCAGACAGCCTTGCACTGCCATTTCTGCCTTGTTTCTCTCTGCTTTGTGCAAAGAGAATCTGCTTGCTATCCGGAGCTTCCTGATAGCAGCTATTTCCTTTCCATCCCAGGGCTTCGTTTATCTTCACTTGCAGACCCAGGACTGGCCACTGCTCTAGCAGGAAAATTATTGATGTTCCAGAGGAAGCAGGGATAAGGAAAGGGTTTTGTTTTGTTTTGTTTTTTTTTAATTGGAGGCTAATTACTTTACAATATTGTATTGGTTTTGCCATACATCAACATGAATCCGCCACGGGTGTACACGTGTCCCCCATCCTGAACCCGCCTCCCACCTCCCTCCCCGTACCATCCCTCTGGGTCATCCCAGTGCACCAGCCCGGAGCATCCTGTATCCTGCATTCCTGCTTTACCTACATTGAACGCCATGCCTGTAGAATCCATATGCCACTTGCACACTTCCCTTCCTCTACCAGATGTGGAATTCCTCTTTGGTTCAACTTGGATCTGTTACCTGACTCTGGGGAAGAACAGAAGCTCCCAAAGGGACACTTGTTGCAGACGAGGGGTGAGGGGAGGGCAAGTTCTGACCACTTTCATTTCCTTTCCTGGGGCGGAAATCATAGGTAACATGGGCATCAACTCACAGTTTTCCTATGCCTTCTTCAGGAGACAAAGGACATGCTTCCCCCATCTGACTTTCTGTCTCTGTCTATCTCTGTCTCTTGTAGATCTATATGTAGAAAGAGAAGTAGATGTACATAAAAGATAAGGATATTAGAATGAGATTGAGGAAAGAGATAGGCAACATATCCTTTTAGAAGATGCAAACAAACCTTTGGAAAACTCTGCTGAAGAAAAATACACAATAATCTATTATTTCCAAAAGGAAAGTCATTGTATAAAGGTTTATGGGTCTCAAGCCCTCTATAGAAAAATTCCCCAAACATCTTCCATTAATGTACATATAATTCCATAAATCGTAGCAATTGTTTAAATTATTATCCATCCACATTGAAATAAATAATCAATTGTTTGAACTTTCAATGATTTTCCTCTTTGAGAGTGAAGAAATGCATGTCCCTTTTTAGTTTAAAATCAATAAGACTGTTCACCTCAACGTGAATAAGTGACCACTAAATTTTGTTGCAGGTGTGCTTTAAATATTTGGTAAACTTATTTGTCTGCTGGATTTCTAGGTTGGGCTTCTGGGAATTCAGATGTTGTGGACACATGATTCAGAAGAGGCTTTAAATAATGCAAAAGATGACAGGAAAATCATGCAAGTGACAAACCAGAAATTTTTGGATATTCTAAATACTCTCATTAGTCAGACAACACATGACCTGAGCAAGTTTGACAGAGTGAAATTTGAAACTCTAATTACCATCCATGTGCATCAGAGAGATATTTTTGATGACTTGGTAAAGTATTTTTTTTCTTAATTTAAAGTTATCTAGTGTATTAATTAATAAGTTAGTGCTTCTAATAATTAACAGTTAAGTATTATACATACTTCCTAGCTTATATGAACCTTCCATCTGTTTGGTCCTTTCTCACAACCAGCTTTGCCTATACAATGTCTACAGATATAAACTGGTATATTTGGTAGTTTTAACAGTCATGTGTATGTATTCAGGTTTGGCATTCTGAAAGTCTGTAATCGACTGATGTGATTTGAACTGTTTCTTTAAGCCAATAACCAGGGACATGATATAATTTAGGTGGGCTTGGGTGTGAGTTATGGCAGTGTTAGTTCACGACTTGGCCCCTGCACTCAGAAGGCAAGAAGAGTCTGAAGAAAGATGCATGCCACTCCAGATTGGTAGTTGGCAATTTTAGTGAGGAAAGTTATTGAATACTTAACGAGGCTTATCTTGGGCAGCCTCTAGAGAAATAAATCTCTGCATTTGTCTGCCAGAATTTTTAAAATATTTTTATTGAAATATAATTGATTTACAGTGTTATGTTAGTTTCTGCTGTACAGCAAAGTGAATGAGTTATACATATCCATACTCTCCCCCTCTTTTAGATTCTTACCCCATATAGGTCATTACAGCATATTGAGTAGAGTTTCCTGTGATACCAGTAGGTCTTTATTAGTTACCTATTTTGTATATAGTAGTGTGTATATGTCAATCCTGATCTCCCAATTTATCCCTCCCCACTTACCTCCTGGTAGATTTGTTTTCTATATCTATAACTCTATTTCACTGTCTGCCAGAATCTTATAAGTTTGTATAGAGGCATCAACTACCTCCTGTACCATCCAGATGGTCTCAACGGCATGTTCCTTTCTCAAAGGTGCGTCCATGAAAATAGTTCCCACTATGGGAACAGTGGGCAGAATGCCCATACCAGGGAGAGAGAAAGGGGGTGAGGAACCTCTGATTGCCTGGGTCCGTCCAGCTCATAGGTCCACCTGCAGCCATGTCTTCTAGATTAGCTCCTCTAACGGATGAGCCAGTTGTGAAAAAAGTTCAGATTGAGTAGAACCAAGCTTCAGGGAACTCCTATGGCTGTTCAGTTGATAGTGTCCAGCAAGTCTTCATGGGCTTGATCTGGGCAAGGTTCTGTAGAGTGGGAGTAGGAGGGATATTTGAATTCCCTTTGGAAGCAGGACCCTAACAAGTGGTCTTGAGCAGTAGTTGTCTATTATGGGATAGGAAGCCCAGGTAGTTTTGATGTCCCATCATACTGACTAGCTTCATTTTTTACTACCATTGCATTATTCTGTTTAACTTAAAAAAATTCTGAACATGCTGCTTTACTTTATTTCTTAAATTTTTATTCATTTTTTGGCTGAGCTGGGTCTTTGTTGGGGTACATGGGCTCTTCATTGCTGCGAGCGGGCTTTCTCTAGTTGTGGCAAGTGAGGACTACTCTCTGGTTGAGGTGCACTGGCTTCTCGTTGTGGTGATGTCTCTTGTGCAGGGCATGGGCTCTAGGCTCATGGGCTTCAGTTGTTGTGGCTCTCAGGCTTAGTTGCCCCATGGCACGCGGGCTCTTAGTTCCCAGGCCAGGGCTTGGACCCATGTCCAAGAATGCAGGGGACACCTGCATTGGCAGGCAGATTCTTAGCCACTGGGCCACCAGGGAGGTCCCTGGCTTGATCTGTCTTTAAGATATCTTTTTCCTTCATCAGAGACCCACAGTTCATGCAACTTGGCGCCCATTTTTTAGATACTATGATTCCCAGGCTACCTGTTTCCAACTTGTATCGAAAGTTCTGATCAGATAAGTTGTTTTAACCGAAGATTGAAGGGCATGGAGTCCATTTATTTCCCTATAATCTAGATCCTTTTTTCTCAAAGTATGTATGACAACTGATTGCACTGGGCTTACCTAGGAGCTTGTTTGAAAAGCAGAATCCAGCCTCCCTACCATACCCCTCTGCAGATCTACTGAATCATCCTCTGTATTTCAGTACAACTTCCAGGTGATTCATAAGCATATTAAAGCTCAAGAAACACGGCTCTAGAATTTCTCTGGTTCATGCTAATCATCAAAAAGCCACGTACTTAGACCGTATTGCTTTGGCCTTCTACAGATTTGCTTAATTTCCATTATCATTATACTTTGGTTTTCCTTTAGGTCAACTTCAAGAAGCAGTCATATGGAATCCATTACTATACCTGCTATGAATGTAATTGAGAATATTTGTACATTTTTCACTGTCTCTTAAAGTTGAGGTCTCATAGAACCTTCTTTTTAAAATCAAAATGCTGAGCATAGCTTTACTTTCCTTACAGAATGGGTTGTTGTTTTTTTTTTTAAAGAAACTACTATACACATAGTTAAAACTATGAAGCTGTTTTTCTTTTTATCTCAGTTGCTAGTGAACTCATGCTCCGTTTGCATTCCAAGTAAAATAGTATCTTGTAGCCCACATATATGCATTTTATTTTTCCATGTATAATGATTAGAACATAATGTATTTTGATATATAGTAACAACTCAATAAATATCAGCTATTCTTCTTTATGCTTTCCTCCTTGACCCCCTCTTCATTTTTAAAAGTGTACTTATTTTTATTTATTTTTGGCTGTGCTGGTTCTTTGTTGGTATGTGCAGGCTTTCTCTAGTTGTGGCAAATGCTGCTCTCTAGCTGTGGTTCATGAGCTTCTCATTGTGGTGGCATCTCTTGTTGCAGAGGATGGACTCTAGGGCATGCAGGTTCAGAGTTGGGGCACACGGGCTTAGTTGCCTCATGGCATGTAGGATCTTAGTTCCTGGACCAGGGATTGAACTTGTGTCCCCTGCATTCACAGGCAGTTTCTTAACTACTTGACAACCAGGCAAGCCCCGGTCCACCCTCTCTTTACCATCTAATAGGACTGTTGCAAGTAGCTAGCTGATTACATCACCATGGCTGAGAGTCCTGTGCTAGAGAACAGAGTCCCTGTGGGTGGCACCTGACTGTTACCTGAAAGTAGTCCTTTTAAGGTGGTGACAAAAACTATTCTTTAAAAGGGAAGGTAGAATTCTTAACTGGAGGGGGAAGCAAGATCATAAACAACAGCAAAAAGTAAATAGCACAAAGACTTAATGAGATGGAGAACTGAGCATTGTGCAGTTGCCAGAGTCTATTTTTCAGTGTCAGCTGAATGGCCTGGAATTGGGCCCCTGGGTGGAGAAGCAGTGAAAGGGACCACTTGCCACTTCTTGTACTGATTCCCCTGAGTGGGCAGGACTGGGGTTTCTCCAGGTTTGCTGATGGAAAGTCATGAAGCACTGTAGAACGTATTGTGGTGGGATGTTGCTCCTAAACGTGCTCATCAGGATTCTATCTCTTGCATCCACGGTGGTGGGAGCCTCTTTGCCTCCCATGGGTATAAGCCTCTTGGCCCATGGGTGTAAGGTGATGACTGGGCAGATTAATTGATTTGGCCACAGTGCTGGTGCAAGAAAGTGTGTGTGCATATAGGGCCATGCCTCTCCCATTGCTGTGAGGACAGTGCCCAGCCCCCTTCCTCTGCCCTGTGAAGCCTCAGCTCTCACTCTTTCTCCAGAGTCCTGGATGCCTCAGCAGTACTGAACCTCCTTCAGTTTCTTGAACACACCATCCAGATCTTCTGGGTCTTTGTCTAGAATGTTTTGCCTTCTCATGCCTTCATCACCCCTTCTGTTTTATTTCCCTAGCTGCTGCTGCTACTGCTGCTGCTAAGTCACGTCAGTCATGTCCGACTCTGTGCGACCCCATAGACGGCAACAGGCTCCCCCCGTCCCTGGGGTTCTCCAGGCAAGAACACTGGAGTGGGTTGCCATTCCTACTATTTTTGCAGGGTTTAGTTTAGATGTTTCTTGCTCTGAGTATCTCCCTCAGACCTAGGCTAGGCAAGGTCTTCTTGCTACATAATTTCATGACCCTGAGTTTCTTTTCCTACTTTATTGCATTTACTTATTTATCTGATTTGTCTTTTGCCCTGTTTTGTCAGCTTTGGAAGGCAGGAACTGTGTCTGTTTTTGTTTACCCAGCACAGCACTCCAAGGAAAGACTCATTAAATATTCATTCCAAGGAAAGACTCAGTAAATATATATTATATGACGAGAATCAACTAATGAACGAGTGAATGAAAATTGCCTATATGCTATGTTTTATGCTATTGCAGTTCAGTATGTAATCTCTTTGTATTTCATGTTTTTAAGGTAAAAATGCATATCAGATCTGTTACGGATTTTGAATGGCTAAAACAGAGTAGATTTTACTTTAAGGAAGATTTGGATCAAACAGTGGTGTCTATTACAGATGTTGACTTTATTTACCAGAATGAATTTCTGGGGTGCACTGATCGTCTTGTTATCACCCCATTAACAGATCGGTAGGAAACTCCATTTTTGTTATTCCATTCTTGTAATTAAATCATGTACTTAGAATTGTCTTAAATTTGCATTTGAAATGTTGACAAAAGCATATTGCTGTCGTGTCAGCTCTGGAGCTAACTCATCAAAGTCTAACAATGAAATAACTGTTGTTATTTAAAAGTACATGTAGGTTAAATTTTAATAAATAGAAAAAAGTAAAACAAAAGAATGCTTGGATGTTGACTATGAGAAGTTTAGTAATGAAGTTGAAAAAAAAAGGAAAGAAAAAAGAAGTTGAGTAATGAAGTTGAGATTACAGGATGGACAAATGTCTCTAGAGCCTTAAAGAGGGTCATTAGAATTGCAAAGAAGGAAGGTACACCTTGGAAACGGTGTCTCCTGGTTTTTCATATGTGGAAGTTGACTCCTAAAGTGATGTTTCTTGGCCAGGTCTGAATGAATAATGAGTTAATGGCACATCCCCTCGCCACTCTTTCTAGTATATGACACTAGTGAAGCCCTGGGTCTTTGCCATTCTTACATATCCTGCAAACACCTGCTTCTACATGCCATGTGTAGGAGACAGTAAATGTTTGTAGAATCGAATTAAACTGGGTCATAGAACAACTAATTCTGCTGTTATTTTAAATAGAGCTGACTCCAGGTAAAATTATGATACAGCAAAATTATGTCTTCAGCCTCTTCTAGACTCATCCGACCTCCCTTTATATGTCCAGTTCCCTCACAGTCTAAATTTTTCAGGGTGTTTTCCCTTCGATTGATGTTTATGTATAAAGCTTCATGTCTCATGAAGCTTTACTAAGTTTGCTTAGATCTGAAACAAATTAACTGAAGCTGCATTATGGAAACATTACATTGTTCTTTACATGCGTCTACGTGAGTGAAATGCTTCATAGTGACGTGGGTTACTGGCAGTGGTGTGCTGGTGGCTCTGGCTTGTACCAGCCTGCAAGAGCCAACATCATGCTCCTCTTCCCAGTTTTGTGCTATCACATTGCCAGCATTACCACTGGCCATGGTGGATGTCCTTATGCCACAGAAATCAGCAGATGTAAAAAATTATATTTGGAATTTCTTGGTGGTCCAGTAGTAGGACTCAGTGCTTCCACTGCAGAAGACACAGGTTCTATCCTTGCTTGGGGAACTAAGATCCTGCATGCCATGTGGTGAGGGCAAAAAGCAGAAATCAGCTTTATTTTTTTTTTCCCTAAAGGGCTCATTGTTAAACATCTTCCAGCACACCACTGCTTACTTGGTTCTCTGACTTCAGATTTCTCCTGACCACAATGCAAGGAAGGCCTGCAGGTTTTATGTCAGGGTTGCGCGCCTTTGCAAACACTGTATTACTTCTAATGAATACCAGCTACTCCAGCCTTGTTTGGTTGCCCATCTCTTATGAGAAAGCATTAGTAGCTCAGTCGTGTCCGACTCTTTGTCATCCAGTGGACTGTAGCCTGCTAGGCTCCTCTGCCCAAGAGATTTTCCAGGCAAGAATACTGGAGTGGGTTGCCGTTCCCCTCTCCAGGGGATCATCCTGACCCAGGGATCGAACCTGCATCTCTTATGACTCTGCATTGACAGGCTGGTTCTTTACCACTAGGACCACCTGGGAAGCCCCTCTCTTATGTGGGCGGCTCAAACTCTAAAACAAACGGTCTCATTCCAGTCATGTTGGACTTTTGCTTGTGCCTCACTGTAACGCATGCTGCCTCATATCCATAACGCTTTGTCTGGCTCACGTCTGCAGGTGCTACATCACTCTGGCGCAGGCTTTGGGAATGAATATGGGAGGGGCTCCAGCAGGACCTGCGGGCACTGGCAAAACCGAGACTACGAAAGACATGGGAAGATGTTTGGGCAAATACGTGGTCGTGTTTAATTGCTCAGATCAAATGGATTTCAGAGGGCTAGGAAGGATTTTTAAAGGCAAGTGTCAAACACTGTTATGTTATTTTTGGTGGATTTATTTTTGTTGCATTTAAATGGTGTTTTCTGATAGAAGTCTGAAGTGATAGTGTCCCACATAACCAAAATTAATGTAGATTGATGCATATGATATTGCCATTTTTCTGGGCCAAAAATGGCTGGGTATCATCAATTAAATATCATTCAATACTACTTCTGGCATTACAGTCCATGAGTTGAATGTGTATTAGATTATGAAAACAGAATCAATTTAATACTGCCTGAAACAATGGTGGAGGAGATAAGATCAGGATAGCAAACCCATGACACATGTGACTTCCTTTATTGCATTAAATCGCACTGAAATAAAGCTTTTTATTATTTATTTATTTTTGGCTGCACCGTGAAGCTTATGGGATTTTAGTTCCCTGACCAGTGATCAAATCCAGGCCCTTGGCAGTAAGAGCACAGAATCCTAACCACTGGACCACCAAGGAATTACTGAAATATTTTTTAAAAGGGTGGTAACACTGGAAAACAAGAAGGGAGAAGGGTACTGGCAGATAGGAAATATTGGGAAAATCTGGAAAGACAGATGGAAGATGGTTTTAGATGGACAAAGAAGAAAGATGAGGGAGCAGTTCAGTCTTAGAACTCAGGCCTTGTTGGTCTTCTCTGGTGGTCTCATGCAGACCCAAACTTTTGTTGTTATTCAGTCACTAAGTCATGTCTGACTGTTTGCAACCCCATGGACTGCAACACCCCAGGCTCCCCTGTCCTTCACTATCTCCCGGAGTTTGCACAAACTCATGTCCATTGAGTCGGTGATGCTATCTAACCATCTCATCCTCTGTTGTCCTCTTCTCCTCCTGTCTTCAATCTTTCCCAGCATCAGGGTCTTTTCTAAAGAGTCTGCTCTCCACATCAGGTGGCCAAGGTATTGGAGCTTCAGCTTCAACATCAGTTCTTCCTAAGAATATTCAGGGTTGATTTCCTTTAGAATTGACTGGTTTGCTCTCCTTGTAGTCTAAGGGACTCTCAAGAGTCTTCTCCAGCATGACAATTTGAAAGCATCAATTCTCTGGCACTGAGCCTTCTTTATGGTCCAAATCACATCTGTACATGACTACTGGAAAAACCATAGCTTTGACTATATGAACTTTTGTCAGCAAAGTGATGTCTCTGCTTTTTAATATGTTGTCTAGGTTTTCCTTCCAAAAAGCAAGTGTCTTTTAATTTCATGGCTGCAGTCACCATCTGCAGTGATTTTGGAGGCCAAGAAAATAAAGTCTGTCACTGTTTCCATTGTTTCCCCATCTATTTGCCATGAAGTGATGGGACGGGATGCCATGATGTTAGTTTTTTGAATATCAAGTTTTAAGCCAGCTTTTTCACCCTCCTCTTTCACCCTCATCAAGAGGCTCTTTAGTTCCTCTTCACTTTTTACCACTAGAGTGGTATCATCTGCATATCTGGTGGCTCAGAGGTTAAAGTGTCTGCCTGCAATGTGGGAGACCTGCGTTCAATTCCTGGGTCAGGAAGATCCCCTGGAGAAGGAAATGGCAACCCACTCCAGTATTCTTGCCTGGAGAATCCCATGGACGGAAGAGCCTGGTGGGCTACCGTCCACAGGGTCGCAAAGAGTCGGACACGACTGAGCGACTTCACTTTCACTTTCTTCTGCATATCTAAGGTCACTGATATTTCTCCCAGCAATAAACATTAAATGATATCTAAATGATCAAATTTACATCTTATCTTGGACTTCCCCTTGAAACTCTGAATTCACATAATAGAGCTGATACCTGCTTTTTGACATTGTGAAGTGAAAGCGAAGTTGCTCAGTTGTGTCCATTGCCCCTTAAATATCTAACAGGTCCAGAGTCACTGAATCCCAAACCAAACTTCCGATCCCCCCTCCCCATCTCGACTTCTTCTTCAGCCTTCCTTGACACACTAAATACCCACTCTATTCTTCCAGATACTTCAACAGAAATCTTTGACTTGTCCTTTTCACCTCTCTTTCTCTCATGCTCACGTCCAACTGTCAGCAAACACTATTAGCTCTACTTTCAGAACGCATCCAGCACCAGCCACCTTTTATTATCCCGCTGCTGTCATCCTGGTTCAAGCCAATCATTATCTCTCACCTATGCTGCTCCAATAAGCCTCCTAATTGGTCTCCCTGAGTTTACCCCTGTGCTCTCCATTCTAATCTCAAATCTAGAGCCTTCTAATTGTAAGTTAGGTCACGACATGCTTCTACTGAAAGCCGGGCCCTGGCTTCACTCACAATAAGAGCCGAAATCTTTATGCTGGTCCTCGTATTGTTTTGTACAGTCACACCTGCCCTTTCCCTGTGGCATCGCTCTGCCCTTCTCATCTCGTCTCCTGACACTGTCCCCTCACTGTCTCTCCTGCAGCCACGCTGACCTTTGTGATGTTTCTCAAACATCCCGAAGCACACTCCCTCCACCTTATGCCTGCTGATCTTTAGATTCTTTCCCTAGATAGCCATCCACACAGCTCACTTGATAAAGGACACTCACTGCAAACATTGTAGTATGAAAATTTGAACGCGTTCTCTGAGACAAGGTATAAGATGAGGATTTCCATTGCTGTTCCTTCCAGTCACCACTGTGTCCTGCATCCTACCCAGTGCAGTAAGGAACAACAAAAGCACAAAGACTGGAAAGAAAGAAACACAAAATATCATCGTTTACAAGTGATATTGTAAACAACGACATCAACAAAGCTATAGGAAGTGGAATTTAGCAAGTTTACTTGAATATGAAATAAACACAAATTTTATTTTAATTATCCCTAAAAAAAGTTAGAGAATGAAAATCTCAGAAAGATATTACTTAGGTAATGCTAGTGGTAAAGAACCCCAGTGCCAGTGTAGGAGACATAAGAGATGAGGGTTTGATCCCTGGGTCAGGAAGATCCCCTGGAGGAGGGCATGGTAACCCATTCCAGTATTCTTGCCTGGAGAATCCCATGCACAGAGGGGGTCTGGTGCGCTACAGTCTGTAGGGTCATAAAGAGGCGGACGTGACTGAAGCGACTTGATAAACAGACAAGCGGAACATAGTAGAGAATGCAGAAATAGGCCAGGAACACTGACATGTGGAAAAGGTGGTATTGAAAATCAGTGATGAAGAGTTTGTAGTGTCATTCTGGTACACCGGATGATTAATATTTAACAAGGGAAATTGGATGCCTGCATATATAAAAATTGAATCCATACAACATGCATAAAAATAATTTGGGAGGATTAAGTGCTTAACTATGATAAGCAAAACCTGTATGACCTTTAGAAGGTAACAAAGGCACATATCTGTTCTCAGAGTAGAAAGGGACTTTTATACAAAACCCACAAACTATAAAGAAAGGATGAATACATTTAAGCAGGGTAGGAGGATATCCCTGTAACAGATACCATGGGATTGCTCATCCAGCTCTTATCTTTATTTACTTGCCTGTTCGAAATATGTACATTGAACAACTCAGACTTGAACTGTAAAGTTCCACTAATACACAGATTTTTTAAACTAAATACATACTCCAGTACTATATGACCTCAGGCTGGTTGAACCCCTATATGTGAAACTGTGGATGTGAGAGGGCTGACTGCAAAGTTATATATGGATTTTCGACTTTGTGGAGTGTCCAAGCCCCTAACCCCTGTGTTGTTCAAGGGTCAATTGTGTGTGTGTCAATGTGTGTGTGTGTGTATAATTTTACAGTCTTTTGTGATATGTCTCTTTTTGAGAAGTTAAAAAGACTTCTCAAAGACTGGGAGAAGATATTTTAGCATGTGTGGCCGACAAAAGATTAATATCTAGCATTAAGAAAGGTTTCCTTTAGGCTTCCCTGTTGGTCCAGTGGTTAAGACTCCACATTACAGAAGCAGGCAGGGGCTCTACCCCTGGTCGGGAAACTAAGAGCTCCACGTGTGTGTGGCATGGCCAAAAAAGAAAAAGAGAAAGAGTTTCTTCAAATCATTAAGAAATACAAAACAATCCTGTTCTCACTGTTGTTAATTGGTAAGAATGAAAAGTCTAGCAAACCACTGTTGGTAAGGGGGTATAGAAACTGTAAATCTTAGTACCTCTGTGTGTACAAGTTGGTAGAATTGCTTCAGAGAACAGTAAATAAATCAATTTATTTGATGATACACTGTATATATTTACAGTGCATAGATACAGTATTTTATAGATACAGTATATAGAAATATAAATTGATACAAATTTTGAACAAGCCAAGTATAGAGTATTGGCAAATGCATGCAAGCAGTCGTTTACAGGCATGCATAAGAACCGTTGACATCAAATTCAGAGCAGAAGTTACCTCTGGAGAAGGAGGGAGCGTGGATCCAAGAAAGACCTACATGGACTTGAGTTGTAGTTCCAGTATTTTATTTTTAGGGTGAAATCTGAAGCAGAATTATTAAGATTTGGTAGGTGGATACATGGATATTCACTATATTGTTCATTGTAGTTGCCTGTCCTTAAAAAAAAAAAAAAAAATTAAACCCAAAGAATCACTTAATGAAAGAGACTGTTCTGTGGACCACTCTTGGCTTATGGTTGAATATGGCTGAGGGAAGCAGACTCAAGCCTCAAGCACCAGGTAAATCCTAGAATGCCAAAAGTATGGCAGAAAGCAGAGGAGAAGAAAAGAAAGTGGTTGTCTCAATTATTTCCACCCCATGTCAATGCTCTGAAGGTGGAGTCCTGACAAAGATCATCGCCAGGTGGGGGTTGTGCCAGAGAGGCAAGCCCTGCACCAGGTCAGTCCCCAAGCCCCAGACCCAGTGGATAAGCTCTCCTGCCTCTCTCATGCCTTCCCCCAATCGCCAGAGGCAGCCATACACAGTACAAACAGGAATTTGCATTTGGAATGAGAAGATACACCCATATGCAGAAATAACCATGTCTCATCAAATATTTGAAGAAATTAAGGAGTCATTCATTCCCTCCAAACAGTAAAAAGACCCCCTGACCACCTACCTAAACAGAAGAAAATGCAAAAGTAACTAAAATTAATAGCTTCAGAGAGATTCAAGAATTTGTCACATATAACCTATAAAGAAAAAAAAATAGGCTGCTATGAAAAGAATAACAATTGGAATAATCAGAAACTGAAAAAAACAAAACCTGAGGGTTTTTTTTTTTTTTTAAGTTGGAATATCTAGCCAAGAGAGCATATTGCTGAAAGAAATGGACAGAAAAAATTCAGGGTTGTAGGAATAGGTATGTAAGTTCCAATATCCATAAAATGGAAATTCCCAAAGGAGAGAAGAAAAAATGGGGGTAGGTGGATGGAAGCAATAATGAAAAAAGAGTGTTTTGGTGGGACTCTTTAACCCCTCTCAGTGTCTACGCTGAGAGCTTTGTACTTTCCTTCTTTTTAATAAATCCTGTTCACTTGCTTGAAAAAAAGAGAGAGAGAAGAGTGTTTCGTGCAGTTAAAGATAATAAAGGTTTTTCATCCTTTGAGATTAGACAGGAGCAGTGTTCCTGATATCCAGGTCTTCCTTTGTGCTGGATTTCATAAGAAAGAAATAAACACTTTTTGACCATTCTTTGTCTCGCTCAGCTTCCAGGCATTTCTCTCAGTGCAACAAGAAAGGGACAGAGTGATCTGACCCAGATAGGGCATCCCTTATTTTGTTAATTTCCCCAAACATTATAGCTCCCTCACCTCCATCCCCACTGGGGGTGACACATCCAGACTGAATCAGTTTTTATCACCCTTCTGCATCCCTGGTGGAATGATGCGTCTGTACTTTCATTTCAGCAGTATACTGTTTTCATTGTTTTAGTGATGATGTAGAAATAATTAAACTTCTCTGTATCGCTGGAATTAAATATGTCTTTATAAACAGCCAGATGTGAAGTTTATATAAATTGTATTTCACTATATAATTGTTTGAGGGTGCTCTGGAGAAATGATTTCTATCAAGAAGGTATATTACAAAGTAAAACTTATCAAACTACCTGTTTTTCACACCAGGTCTTGCACAGTCAGGCTCCTGGGGGTGCTTTGATGAGTTTAACAGAATTGAATTGCCTGTGTTATCAGTGGCAGCCCAACAAATTTACATCGTCTTGACAGCAAGAAAAGAGAGGAAAAAACAGTTTATTTTTTCTGATGGTGATTGTGTTGATCTAAATCCAGAATTTGGAATCTTCTTAACAATGGTGAGAACATAGGTGTTACATATTTTAAAAATTTTTGTTGAAGTATGGTTGATATACAATGTATTCGTTTCTGGTGTACAGCAAAGTGACTCCGTTATATACGTGTGTGTGTGTGTGTGTGTGTGTGTGTGTATAAAATATTCTTTTCTATTATAGGTTATTATAAGGTTTTGAATACAGTTCCCTGTAATATATATAGTAAGATCTTGTTGTTTATCTATTTTATATATAGGACTTTGTATCTGCTAATCCCAAATTCCTAATTTGTTCCTCCTCCACCCACTTTCCCCTTCGGTAATCCTAAATTTGTTTTCTTTGTCATTGGTATCATAGATTCTGCCTTTGAGGGATATCCCATGATATGTGTCTTGTCTGGCTTACTTCACCTAGTATGATGATGTCTAGGTCCACCATGTTGCTGCAAATGGCGCTATTTCATTCCTTTCACCCCCCTTAATCGGGTGTATTCCTAAGTATTTCATACTTTTTGATGTGATTTTAAAAGAGATTGAAAAACATAGGTTTTACATGCAATTTATTGGTTAATTGTTATAGACTTAAATAAAATTAGGCATATATGAGTGGGTCGGAGAAGGCAATGGCACCCCCACTCCAGTACTCTTGCCTGGAAAATCCCATGGATGGAGGAGCCTGGTGGGCTGCAGTCCATGGGGTCGCTGAGAGTCGGACACGACTGAGCGACTTCACTTTCACTTTTCACTCTCATGCATTGGAGAAGGAAATGGCACCCCACTCCAGTGTTCTTGCCTGGAGAATCCCAGGGACGGGGGAGCCTGGCGGGCTGCCGTCTATGGGGTCGCACAGAGTCGGACACGACTGAAGTGACTTAGCAGCAGCAGCAGCAGCTTCCTTCTCACCTCTACTTTTGTCCTTTTTAATGTTTTTCTCATCATTCCTGTCTTTGTTTCCCTTCATCACTGTGTATGTGTGTTTTAATAGTAAAAAGAAAGTATTTGTCAGCTATTTGTGGCTATTTGTCAGCCACAGAACTCTATAATTCTTCTGACTGTAAAGAATAATTTGTGTTGTTGTACAACAGAAACCAACACAATATTGTAAAACAGTTATCTTCCAATTTAAAAACAAAGCACACACAAAGCAAATAGGAAACTTAATGAAAAAGACAAACCCAGCAACCATAGTTATATACTCCATGCAAATGTCCTTCAAAAGGTAAGGCAAGATAAAAATATTTTCTGGCAAAGAAAAAAAGATTAATTGAAGAGAGGAAATAAAAATTGCCTCAGTAAATTGATTAGTATGAAATCCTAAATTTTCTTTTTCTTTAAGTAACATATTTTATATCATAATTATCCCAGTATTTATTCAGTTTTTTTCATTTTCTTTAACAAATAAACACACAGAGGCTTATTTTTTGCTATATAAAGTGGTGTGTGTGTGTATACGTGCGTACATATGCACATGTGTATTACTTTAGTAGTATAATGAAAATGGAAATGTGTGAGCGAGAGTAAGGTGACATTAATAAATATGTATGGTCCAATACATATTTTTGTGAAAAGAGGGAATTTTATGAATCGAATGTTTTTTAATACCTTCTTAGAATCTGAATTAGGGATTTGAAATGTATTGATAATTTGTATTCAAGAAATGAAAATTATGTCAACAATTAAAAGTTAAATAATTTTAACTTTTAGAACCCTGGGTATGCTGGGCGCCAGGAACTACCAGAGAACTTGAAAATTCAGTTCAGAACTGTTGCTATGATGGTTCCTGATAGACAGGTATGCATCAGGATTTAAAACCATAATACAATTTATGATCTTTACCTGTTCTTCACTAAAACTGAAAAGTCTCACTGTTAATTTGCAGATCATTATGCGAGTTAAACTTGCAAGCTGTGGTTTTCTTGAAAACGTTATCTTGGCTCAAAAGTTTTATGTACTTTACAAACTCTGTGAAGAGCAACTTACTAAGCAGGTAACTTTGTACATCTATTTTCCCCCTCCCTATAGAACTTGTTTTCTAACTTGCAATTTTGATAAGTACTAATCAGGGAGTTAAAAAAATTCCTTGACTCTTTCCTAAGATATGTGTATAATTAACTTGACCTTTTGATTATGTATTTTAAAAACTTTCCTAAGTTGAAATAATTATAGATTCCCAGGAAGTTGCGAAGACATGTATGAGACATCCTGTGTACTCTTCATCCTGTTGACATAATTGTAGCACAATAACAAAACCAGAAGGTTGACAATGGACAATAAACAGAGATTCCTAAGACTTCAGTTTTTCATGCACTTGTGTAGTGTGTGTGTGTGTGTGTGTGTGTGTGAAGTGAAGTGAAGTCGCTCAGTCGTGTCCGACTCTTTGCAACCCCATGGACAGTAGCCTACCAGGCTCCGCTGTCCATGGAATTTTCCAGGCAAGAATACTAGAATGGGATGCCATTTCCTTCTCCAGGGGATCTTCCCAACCCAGGGATCGAACCTGGGTCTCCTGCATTGCAGACAGACGCTTTTACCGTCTGAGTGTATGTAGTGAAAGTGAAGTCGCTCAGTCTTGTCCAACTCTTTGCAACCCTGTGGACTGTAGCCTACTAGGCTTCTTCTCTCCATGGGATTCTCTAGGCAAGAATACTGGAGTGGGTTGCCATTTCCTTCTGCAGGGGATCTTCCCAACTCAGGGATCGAACTCGAGTCTCCTGCATTGCAGGCAGATGCTTTAACCTCTGAGCCACCAGGGAAGCCCTTGAGTGTGTGTAGTTCTATCCAATTATGTCATAGAAAACAGAATTGTTTATCCCCACCAAGTACCCTCCCACTACTCTTTATAGCCATGCTTGCCTGTCTTCCAAATTCTATAGCCCTCATAGGCCTAATCTTTTCTACATCTCTGTAATTGTATTTTCCCAGCATGTTACATAAAGCGAATCACATAGTATGTAACCTGTTGGTCATGCATCTTAAATGGTTGCCCCTCAGACTATCAGAGTGTATTGTTCTCAGAAAATCATGTGTGAGCACTGTTATGCAGCTTGATGTTTCCAATGAAGTCAGCTTTTTCATTCAAAAGAAAGGCAGAAGTGAGCTAACAGAACTTTGCCACTCAGCCACTCCAAAACTATAGTATATAAGTACTATATGTACACAGTGAGTCTGCACTTAGAATTTTTCAACTGGATGATCCTTTTAATTTCCTTTCTCATCCTAGGTTCATTATGACTTTGGGTTGAGAAATATTCTATCTGTATTGAGGACACTCGGATCTCAAAAAGAGCCAGACCAGAAGATAGTGAATTAAGCACGGTCATGAGAGGACTGAGAGATATGAACCTTTCTAAACTGGTATGTTTCTTCTCTGGGTTAATTTCTCTCTCAAGATTTTGACCTAGCTGACAAGTGGGGGTGGACTCATACAGAGCTGTTAACATAGGTGTGTGTTGGGTTATGTATGTGAAGTTACCACTGACTGAGCTTCTAGAAGAAGGCACCCTCCTCCCGCCCCCAAGGAAAAAAACCCCTGGGCTTTGTATGAATAGCAGGGGCCAGAAATGCATCCTTGCAAATGCCATAAAATAGGCTTCATCGGTGGGCTTCAGACTCCAAATGTCAGTCCATTATTCATAACGTAACACAGATTCTAAACATGAAAATCTGGATTCATAGGGAACCACCAGAGCTTTTTGCTTTGTCGGTATGTGATAGCTTTAACTATGTCTCTGCCAAAACATCAACACCATTTCTATTTTCTAAACGTGCATTAAATGTTTGCTGTGGCTGCTGCTGCTAAGTCACTTCAGAGTACTGGAGTGGGTTGCCATTTCCTTCTCCAATGCATGAAAGTGCAAAGTGAAAGTGAAGTCGCTCAGTCGTGTCTGACTCCTCGCGACCCCATGGACTGCAGCCCACCAGGCTCCTCCGTCCGTGGGATTTCCCAGGCAGGAGTGCTGGAGTGGGGTGCCATCGCCTTCTCCGGTTTGCTGTGGAGATTACGATAATTATTTCACTGCTTGCACACTTGCCACAGGTACAGCCAGGTTGTCGTGAACCAGCTGATGGGCAGGTTCACGTGGCTTTTATTCAGGGGCTTCTTTGTGCTACGTGTGGTGCCTGTGCCCCGGGAGTACAGGGTTGAGGAAGAAGTGGACCTCAGGAGCTAGCGTTCTAGTTACAAAACTAACAACTAACATCTGCATACTTCACTTTATTACGGAATCTTTTCACGGGTACTGTCTTGTTTGAGTCTCACAGCCACCCTGGGGGACATGGATCTCCTTATGAGGCAGTCACGTTTGTAAGACTCACCCACTATCATAGTCAGCTGAGAAACTGGAACCAAAATCCACAAGACTTTCTGATGTTAAATTACAGATATTTTCCTAATTAAAGCAGAATGTTAATACTCTGTTTTCTTGGGATTGGAGCTATTACTTACATGGTTTTAAGGTTAATGCATATGCCTGTTGTATGATAAAGTAATGAGATCAAACGCTGGAGCAGTAGATTGGAGAAGACATTAAATGCCAACAGTGTTTTTTTTTTTTAAACATTTTGTCTTGGGGTATGGCCGATTAACAATGTTGTGACAGTTTCAGGTTGAACAGCAAAGGAATTCAGTCACACATGTATATAAATCCAGTTTCTATCAAACTTCCTTCCCGTCCAGGCTGCCATGTATTATTGAATAGAGTTCTCTGTGCTATAAAGCAGATCTTTGCTAGCTATCCATTTTAGCAGTGTCCATGCATCCACCCCAGACTCTAAGTATCCCTTGCCCCCATCCTCTCCTCCGCCCACCTTGGCAACCGTTCAGTTCATTTTCTAAGTCTATGAGTCTCTGTTTTGTAAGTTCATTCCTATCACTTCCTTTTAGATTCCGCATATAAGGGATGTCATACGATGTTTCCCCCTTCTACATCTGACTTACTTCACTCAGTACGACCATCTCTAGGTCCTCCATGTTGCTGAAAATGGCATTATTTCATTCTTTTTAATGTAAATGCCAGGGAAATTTGGGTGCAATGCTGTAGGTAATGTGGACTCAGTGGTGGTGGTTGGGAGAAAGTGCTAGAGCATACAGGTATGGCCAGGAGAATAATATGATTATTTGGGCATGAAATGATAAGTGCTATGAGCTTCATTTTTGACCTAAATGAGTAAATTTATTCTTTGCCACCTTAGATTGATGAAGATGAACCCCTGTTCCTCAGCTTAATCAACGACCTGTTTCAGGATTACAATTAGATAGTAATAGCTATGTGGAGCTGCAAGCTGCAGTCACCAACCAGGTTCAGCTGGAAGGTTTGATTAACCATCCACCCTGGAATCTCAAACTCGTGCAGGTAAAATATTTTTCATCTATTACCAGTTTGATGATCAACGAGTGTTGCTAAAGGTTGTCATTTGGAGAGAAGAACTTGTGATATTAATCTTGCTTGATGTTAAGGTTGAGACTAAATAAAGCATATCATTGCAAGAAGAGTCCTCAGCGTGGGAGGGGGTGGGGGTGTTGGTCCTGGGGACTTTAGCGTGGTTTTACCCTGCTTCACGCTAACCAAGCACTTACTGAAGTTACTTATACCCCATGAGGTTAGGTGGTAATCAGAATCTCGAGAACAGCTGGGAGGAGATGGCAGGTTATGAAAATGCAGGGAGGGACTTCCCGGGTGGTCCAGTAGTTGGGACTCTGTTTCCACTGCAGGGGCCTTGGTTTCCATTCTTGGTTGGGGAACTGGAATCTCATGAGCCGTGCAGCATGACCCCCCCCTCCAAAAAAAAAAAAAACACACAAGGAAATGGAATGCCATCGCTGGGGGCCTTTGTAGGGAATGGAGCCCAAGGAATCTGGGGGTGCTACTTTGCTTCTGCTTCATGTGTGGGCATGTTCACACCTAAACTAAATCTTTTGCCTGTGTCTCTTGGTGTGTTTCTGTCAATTACATTTTATCTTTGTGACAGCCTATCAATGATTTTATCAAGCAGATCCCTGAAACTGTTGCAGAGTTGCTGAATTAAATCCCTATGAGCTTGATGCATTGAGAGTACTTTCCAGTGCCTTGGAAAATGAAAGCATTGAAATTGTGGAAAGTGTCAAAAACCGCATTTGAAAAGTAATAATTCTTAACTTACTCTTGTAAGCAGTGCAAGTGTATGAGACAGACTCAAATCTTACAAGGAAGATATATGGGGAGAAATCAAAGTATTTTTCATCATCTATATAATGGAAATCATTCCATTAAAAAAATTCTGGGAAAACCTCACTTTACATGTGATGCGCATACAGGTGAAGTGAGAACTTCAGATGTACAAGCTGGATTTAGAAAAGGTAGAAGAACCAGAGGCCAAATTGCCAACATCCACTAGATGATAGAAAAAGCAAGGAAATTAAAAAAAAAATTCTAATTCTGCTTCATTGACCACGCTACCACTTTTGACTGTATGAATCACAACAAACTGTGGAAAATTCTTAAAGAGATGGGAATACCAGACCACCTTATCTTCCTCCTGAAAAACCTGTATGCAAGACAAGAAGCAAGAGTTAGAATCAGATGTGGAACAATAGCCTGGTTCAAAATTGGGAAAGGAGTACATCAAGGCTATATATTGTCACCCTGCTTACTTAATTTCTATGCAGAGTATATCATGAAAAATGCCAGGCTAGATAAAGCACAAGCTGGACTCCAGATTGCCAGGAGAAATATCAACAACCTCAGATATGCAGATGACACCAGTCTAATGGTATAAAGTGAAGAGGAATTAAAGAGCCTTTTAATGAGGGTGCAAGTGGAAAGTGAAAAAGCTGGCTTAAAACTCAACATTCAGAAAACTACGATCATCACATCCAGTCCCATCACTTCATGGCAAATAGATGGGGAAAAAGTGGAAACAGTGACAGATTTTATTTTCTTGGGCTCCAAAATTACTGTGGACAGTGACTTGCAGCCATGAAATTAAAAGACGCTCGCTCCTTGGAAGAAAAGCAACGACAAACCTGGACAGCATATTAAAAAGCAGAGATATCACTTTGCTGAAAAAGGTCTGTATAGTCAAAGCTATGGTTTTGCCAGTAGTCATACAGGATGTGAGAGTTGGACCATAAAGAAGACTGAGCACTGAAGAATTGATGCATTTGAACTATGGTTCTAGAGAAGACTCTTGAGAGTTTCTTGGATAGCAAGATCAAACCAGTCAATCCTAAAGGAAATCAACCCTGAATATTCATTGAAAGGACTGATGCTGAAGCTCCAGTACTTTGGCCACCTGATGCAAGAGCTGACTCATTGGAAAAGACCCTGATGCTGAGAAAGATTGAGGGCAGGAAGAGAAGGGGGTGACAGAGGATGAGATGGTTGGATGGCATCACCAACTCAATGGACATGGGTTTGGGTGGATTCCAGGAGCTGGTGATGGACAGGGAAGCTTGGCGTGCTGCGGTTCATGGGTCACAAAGAGTCAGACACAACTGAGTGACTGAACTGAACTGAATTGATCCCTCACTGTCTCTGATCCAGATCACAAATCATGACTCTTCACTTACCTTTGTTGAAAATGTAATGAAACTGTTACTTCTTCATTTGCCATATCCACACATGACCCTACACTTATAAGAGTCAAAGGGCAGGAGGGCAACAGTGCATGGGAGTTTTTTTCTCCCCTACTGCCAAACAGCCCTTCCTTTGTTAAGGACATATGGGTGCTCTGGGGGAGTTCCCTGGCGGTCTAGTGGTTAAGACTATGCATTCCCAATGCAGGGGGCCGGGTTTGATCCCTGGTTAGGGAACTTGATCCTGCATGCTGCAACTAAGAGCTGGCACAGCCAAATTTAAAAAAAAACAAAACACAAAGCAGAACACTCAATAAAGACTTATGGGTGATGCCGTCGAAAAGTCAAGTTCTCCTGCTTCCAGGTGAAACAGAGAGGTATAAAGGTGCCCCGAGGGCCAGTCTTAAGTCTCCCCTCTACAGGATTTTTGTTTCAGTCACACCATGCTTGACCTGTCCCCATTCCTGTCCTTCCCTTACTCCATTAAAAGTTTCCCTGGTGATCACTCGCTTGCACAGGAAACTCAACGTCCAGCTGTGCCTCTGGAGAACCAGAAGGCGGATGTTTAACTTGGGTCTTGGCAGAGATGCTTTGTATCGCTGCTTTCCACCACTAGGGGAGATATCACCACATGTGATACAGAGAAAGCCTGTTTGTGGGAAAACCACCTCTATGTTATCAGCAAACTGAAATGACAAGGAGTTTGTCATATCAAGTAGTTTGAGACGCAAAAACTAGATCCTGAATTAATTACTTCCAAAATGTAATTAAAGCCCCACATTGTCATCATTTTCTCACTTTTAACATTTTAAAAGTTTGCTACTTACCTTCCATGAAACAAAGTTTTGGGGGTCATATTCCATTTTTAAGTAGTGAACCAGTTACTACTATCTAAAGCTTTTAAGATCCTGTTTAAAGCTTTTAAAATTTCTTCACACGACTTTGTGAACGTGAGCAGGAGGCTCCTAACTGATACTTTCTGATTGATCATCTCATTGTGTAGCTGTATGAAACGTCTCTGGTCCGTCATGGTTTGATGACTCTTGGGCCCAGCGGGTCTGGAAAGACAACGGTCATAACAATCCTGATGAAGGCACTGACCGAGTGTGGAAGGCCTCACAGGGAGATGAGAATGAATCCCAAGGCCATTACGGCTCCTCAGATGTTTGGCCGACTGGACACAGCGACCAATGACTGGACAGATGGGATTTTTTCTACTCTGTGGAGAAAAACATTAAAAGCTAAAAAGGTACACTCAAACTCTTTTCTGCTGATTATTCTTTTTTCCTGCCAGTTTATCTGCAACTCAGTATTTGTTTTAATTTTCCGTTTTGATCATCCACAGGTGAAAAGTGATTTTCTGTTCTTATTATTGGCAGGTGAAAACATTTTCCTCGTTTTAGACGGCCCTGTGGATGCCATTTGGATTGAGAACTTAAATTCCGTGTTGGATGACAATAAAACCCTCACACTGGCCAACGGAGATCGCATCCCCATGGCCCCAAGCTGCAAGCTTTTGTTTGAAGTCCACAATATCGAGAACGCCTCTCCAGCCACGGTTTCTAGGATGGGCATGGTGTACATCAGCAGCTCTGCTCTCAGCTGGAGACCAATACTGCAGGTGGGGACTGGAGACCCACAGAAGCGCGTTCAGCGTCTTTCCATGTCTTGCTTTCTCCATGTCTTGCTCTCTTATAAACAGAGATTCCGTTTCTTTGCTGTAGGCATGGTTGAAGAAGCGTACTACTCAGGAAAATAATGTATTCCTAACTCTGTATGATAAAATATTTGAGGATGCATATACATTTATGAAACTGAACCTCAATCCAAAAATGCAGCTCTTAGAGTGCAACTATATTGTGCAAGTAAGATATTTTTTTGTACACTCATTACTTAAGATTTGAAATTCCCCCCACCTCCCAGGCACACACTCAGTTGCAGTTTAGAGGTATCTGAAATGGAAGATTCACAGAGTCCATCAAAACCTTTCTGTGATGTGGCAGTGAAGGGTCTGAGAATTGGGATTCCTATTAAAGATCTTATTGATTCACTTACTGCCATCTCTTCCTGAGTTTCCCCTCCCAGGGAGGTATTGTCAGGGGAAGAGAAATGAACTATCTTTGCCATCATTCAATCTCAGTCTAACCTTCCCAGAAAGAGTGTCCAAAAATGAGAGCAGACAAGATAAATAGAGCTGGTAGTTGTACAGAAAGCACAAGAAGGAGCTGGTGGCGAGCAGGAAAATGTGGGTGGAAGTCTCGGCTTTGCACATTTAGCAGCTCTCCAAGTAGTCTGTAACCTCATGTTTTTCCCCTTTCCTCAGTATTCCTTTTAAGTCTTTGGAAGAAACAGAACTAATCGTGAATTTCTCTCTCCCTTTTTTTTTTTCCTGTTTCTTTTATACTTGTTTTTTTAAAGATTTATTTAATTAGAGGATAATTACTTTGCAATTTGATGATGGTTTTTGTCATACAGCAATATGAATTGGCCATAGGTATACACGTGTCCCCTCCATCCTGAACCTCCCTCCCATCTCCCTCCCTACCCTATCCCTTAGATTTTTCAAAGGCTCTCCTGATTCTAATCCATAGGTGATCGCTCATTATCTATTCTAGTGCTCTGATTCTCTGTCAGTGCGAGGGACATCAGTCAGGCAGGCTGGGTGGCTTAGAAATAATTCATGAAGCTCACAAATCATTGAAATGATTTTATTTTGAAAGACAAAGGATGTCTTACTATAGATACTTTTTTTTTTTTTCTGATGCCGTGTGGGAGTTGACACACCTTTCCTGAAGGGGCAAATAGTCAATGTTCTAGGCTTTGCACAACTTTTCATCCCAACCCCTCAACTCTACTGTTGTAATACAGAAGCAGCCAGACAGAATAGAGAAGAGGGACTGTGTTTCAGAAACACTTCATTTGCTAAGCAAGTTGCTGGCCCCTGGGGCCACAGTGTGCTAAGCCTTGCAACATGTTAAAAATAAATAAAATCTTTGATCTATAAGATTTGAAATAACCAAACTTTAGAACCAGAAACTACCTAAGGAAACATCTAGTCTAGGCTTTTTGCTTTTCAGATCAGGAAACTGAGACTCAGAGATGTTATCGGCATGAGCTGGGGGAAGAAACCACACCTCCACATTCCCAGTTTGGTGTCTTTTCTGTGCAGTCATGCAGCCTGCCTAAAGCAGAATGACTTTTCTTCTAAATGCCACTGGCTGTAGGACACTGATCAAACCATAACTGGGGATATATTTGTTTTCTTCTCTCGTTCTCTCCTTCTTTTAATGTTATTATTACATTTAAATGTTTATTTTAAAATCTAACACTCAATTTTATTATATTTTAAATACTTTCAGTCTCTCAATCTTCTGGAAGGTTTAATCCCCTCCAAAGAAGAAGGTGGCATTTCGTGTGTCGAACATCTTCATAAATTATTTGTGTTTGCTCTGATGTGGAGTTTAGGAGCCCTTCTGGAATTGGAAAGCAGAGACAAGCTTGAAGCTTTTATGCGAAGTCATGAAAGCAAGTTAGACTTACCAGAAATACCTAAAGGCTTGACTCAAACCATGTATGAGTTCTATGTTACTGATTATGGTAAGCACAGTGACTTACATCTGAAACAAAATAACATTTTTTTTTAATGGAAAAGAGATAAACTCCATAAAATCTTCTATGGGAAATATTAAACCAATTGTGAATAACATAATTGCTAATACTATTTTTAAGTGCATCTATGGAAACAAGACTAGGATTTTGCATATGAGCTGGGAATGGTTATAGAGGCTCTTGACTTCCCTTTTGCAATTATCTAAGAAAGGCGATGCCAAAGAATGCTCAAACTACCGCACAGGTGCACTCATCTCAGATGCTAGTAAAGTAATGCTCAAAATTCTCCAAGCCAGGCTTCAGCAATACGTGAACTGTGAACTTCCTGATGTTCAAGCTCGTTTTAGAAAAGGCAGAGGAACCAGAGATCAAATTGCCAACATTTGCTGGATCATGGAAAAAGCAAGCGAGTTCCAGAAAAACATCTACTTCTGCTTTATTGACTATGCCAAAGCCTTTGACTGTGTGGCTCACAATCAACTGTGGAAAATCCTGAAAGAGATGGGAATATCAGACCACCTGACCTGCCTCTTGAGAAACCTGTATGCAGGTCAGGAAGCAACAGTTAGAACTGGACATGGAACAACATACTGGTTCCAAATAGGAAAAGGAGTCCGTCAAGGCTGTATATTGTCACCCTGCTTATTTAACTTATATGCAGAGTACATCATGAGAAACACTGGACTGTAAGAAGCACAAGCTGGAATCAAGATTGCCGGGAGAAATATTAATAACCTCAGATATGCAGATGACACCACCCTTATGGCAGAAAGTGAAGGGGAACTCAAAAGCTTCTTGATGAAAGTGAAAGAAAAGAGTGAAAAAAGTTGGCTTAAAGCTCAACATTCAGAAAACGAAGATGATGGCATCTGGTCCCATCACTTCATGGGAAATAGATGGGGAAACAGTGGAAACAGTGTCAGGCTGTATTTTGGGGGCTCCAAAATCACTATAGATGGTGATTGCAGCCATGAAAGTAAAAGATGCTTACTCCTTGGAAGAAAAGTTATGACCAACCTAGATAGTATATTCAAAAGCAGAGACATTACTTTACCGACTAAGGTCTATCTAGTCAAGGCTGTGGTTTTTCCAGTGGTCATGTATGGATGTGAGAGTTGGACTGTGAAGAAGGCTGAGCACTGAAGAATTGATGCTTTTGAACTGTGGTGTTGGAGAAGACTCTTGAGAGTCCCTTGGACTGCAAGGAGATCCAACCAGTCCATTCTGAAGATCAGCCCTGGGTGTTCTTTGGAAGGAATGATGCTAAAGCGGAAACTCCAGTACTTTGGCCACCTCATGAGAAGAGTTGACTCATTGGAAAAGACTCTGATGCTGGGAGGGATTGGGGTCAGGAGGAGAAGGGGACGACCGAGGATGAGATGGCTGGATGGCATCACGGACTCGATGAATGTGAGTCTGAGTGAACTCCAGGAGTTGGTGATGGACAGGGGAGGCCTGGCACGCTGTGATTCATGGGGTCGCAAAGAGTCAGACACACTGAGCGACTGAACTGAACTGAACTGAAGTCTCACATAAATAAGTTAGCAGTACCTCTTTTTCTATTGCTTGAAGAGGAAGCGTAGAAGTATAGAGAACACAGATTCTTCATGATGCAAAGTGTGGTAGTGCAGTCTTTGAACTTCTTTGTTGGAAACATCAGAATAAGCAGAGAATGAAGCAAGCAGATAGGGACCCTACTGATGTGTAGCAGACTTGGCAGAGTCCCATGCCTCAGCCCCCTAACCCACCATATGTGTCAGGGCCCAGCTTACCTCTCACTAAAAGAAGCTAATTATGAAATAAATCCTTAAATCTAGATGTTAATTCTCTTACAATCTAGAGCCAATCCAAAGATGGTTCTTTGGAAAGAGTGGTAAAATTGGTCAATCTCTTACCAGAGATATTAGGGGGAAAAAGAGAAGGTGTAGATTACATGAGCCAGGTTGAGAGAGGAAACATTACTACAGACCCTAAAGATGTTAAAATAAGAAGTGATTATTAGAAACTATGTTAATGAAAGTACATTTGACAGTGTAGATGCTGGACATTTATTCTAGGATGGAAGATTGGATTAACATTTAAAAACCAGTCAGTGGAATTCACCATATTGACATACTAAAAACCAAGCAATTTATGTCACCTAAATAGATGTAGAAAGTACATTTGACAAAATTTTAACATTTTTCTATGGTAGAAGGATGATATCAATTTTTCTATGATAAAACTATGACAAAACTCTCAGGATACTAGAATTAGAAACTTTATCATTATGATGAAGAATATCTTCAAAAAGCTAAATTATACTGAATGGTGTGCTGCAGTCCATGGAGTCACACAGAATCAGATGCGACTTGGTAACTGAACAAATACTTAATGGTGAAAGACTAAATACTTCCCAGGTTCAGAAACAAGAATATCCTCTCTCACCACTTCACCAGATGTTTTAGCCAGTGCAAAAGTCAGTAAATATATAAATACGAACAAACACACAAATGAAATATCTATAAATTGGGAAAAACCAAGTAAATTTCTCTTTACTTGCAGATATTATAACCTCCCTCCAAAATGTTGTTAGAACTAGCATAATGAGTTTAGCAAGGTCACAGAATGAAAGAACAGTATATAATAATAGTTTGTATTTCTGTATGCTCACAACAAATTGGAAACTGAAATTTTAATATAGAATTCAAAATAGCATCCAAAAATGAAATATATAGGGATAAATTTAATGAAATATGTATAAAATTTGTATACTGAAAACTATAAAACTGCTGAGAGAAATTAAAGAAGCCTTGAATAAATGGAAAGATAAATCCAGTTTACAAATCAGAAAATACAGTATTGTTAAGATGTTACTTTCCCTGAACTGATCTATAGACTTACTGCAATCACAGTGGAAAATCTCAATAGACTTTTTTTTTTTGGTTGAAATTTATAAATGAATTATAAACTTTTATGGAAATGCAAAGAATAACCAAATCAATTTTTAAAAAACAAAGGCGGAACACTATGTCATGCACAAAGTAACATCTCACTAAAGTCACAGCTGGCGCAAAACATCTCTTTAATAAAAAAAAAAAGTCACTAAGAAAATAAAACAAACCATTTTGGCCACAGAATGGAAACAAATATTTCAGAAACATATATCTGGTAAAAGAATTTTATCCAGAATACATAAAGAACTCTTGCAATTCAATAATAACAAGTAGAGAGCCAATCTAAATTTTTTAAATGGGCAATAACTTTAAATAGATGCTGTACCAAAGATTTATGAATGGTGAAAAAAGAATATGAAGAGATATTCAACATGATTGGTCATCAGGGAAATGCAAATTAAAATGCAATGGGGTATCATTTCACAGTCGCTAGAATGACTAAATTTTAATTAATTTAATGCCTAAAATGGAAATATCAATAACCTCAGATAGGCAGATGACACCACCCTTATGGCAGAAAGTGAAGAAGAACCGAAGAACCTCTTGATGAAAGTGAAAGAGGAGAGTGAAAAAGTTGGCTTAAAGCTCAACATTCAGAAAACTAAGATCATGGCATCCAGTCCCATCACTTCATGGCAAATAGATGGGGAAACAGTGGAAACAGTGGCTGACTATTTTGGGGGCTTCAAAATCACTGCAGATGGTGACTGCAGCCATGAAATTTAAAAATGCTTGTTCATTGAAAGGAAAGTTATGACCAACCTAGATAGTATATTCAAAAGCAGAGACATTACTTTGCCAACAAAGGTCTGTCTAGTCAAGGCTATGGTTTTTCCTGTGGTCATCTATGGATGTGAGAGTTGGACTGTGAAGAAGGCTGAGTGCCGAAGAACTGATGCTTTTGAACTGTGGTGTTGGAGAAGACTCTTGAGAGTCCCTTGGACTGCAGGGAGATCCAACCAGTCCATCCTAAAGGAGATCAGTCCTGAGTGTTCATTGGAAGGACTGATGCTGAAGCTGAAGCTCCAATACTTTGGCCACTTCATGCGAAGAGTTGATTCATTGGAAAAGACCCTGATGCTGGGAGGGATTGGGGGCAGGAGGAGAAGGGGACCGCAGAGGATGAGATGGCTGGATGGCATCACGGACTCGATGAATGTGAGTCTGAGTGAACTCCAGGAGTTGGTGATGGACAGGGAGGCCTGGCATGATGTGGTCTGTGGGGTCTCAAAGAGTCGGACACGACTGAGCGACTGAACTGAACTGAACTGAAAATAGTTCATAATACCAAATACTGGCAAGAATGTGGAACAAGTGCAGCTCTCACATCCAACAGTGTGCCCACTTTGCTAACTACACAGTGGTGCACAAGATGCACCCACCATGGAAACCCTTTAGCCACTAAACTTAAAGCTTAAACATACACACACCACAGGACTCCAGAATTTGCAAGGAAAGTTGAGATCAAGGCTGTTCCTCCAATGATGAATATTTGCTTTGCTGCTATCAAATGTGTACCCTTCTTTTCCCTTTCCATGCATTCGATGTACACAGTTACCTTTTGGGTAAACTTCTGAATCGTGGTTCTTTTGGAAGATCTTTAAAATGGCAGTTACATTCAAGAATGCAATCAACAATGAGGGTCATTCTGTTTAAATGACCACAATACAGACATCTCTGGCCAGTCTGCATGACTGACAGTGATGCTGACACCATAGACTGAGCGATGTATTCCAGAGATGCTAAAATGTAAGTAAGATGCTTTTCTTAGAATTGATGAAATGTACTTATAATATTTATTGTAACAATAATGTTGTTGTGTTAGTTGCTCAGTCATGTACAACTCTGCTTCTCTGTCCATGGGATCATCCAGGCAAGAATACTAGAGTGGGTAGCCATTCTTCTCCTGGGCATCTTCCCAACCCAGAGATGGAACCGGGCCTCCTGCATTGCAGGCAAATTCCTTACAGTCTGAGCTACTAGGGAAGCTATTGGTAGTGACTATAAGTCAGGAATCTGGGCATTCTGTTACCCTAGTTTTAGGGCCAGGTTTATTTTTTTCCATTTCTCATGGTAAACATCCTAAGTCTGGTAATCTATTATCCCTGTTTTGGTCTTTCCCATCCTTTTAGTTAATGTGGCTTTCTTACTAGATACTAAACATATCATTGGTTATAATTCCATTTTAGGTCAGAGCTCTCTAGGTAAATAATTAATAATTTAAAGGTGATTTTGTAAAGAGGCAAAACAAATTTAAATTATCAGATGCCACGTACATTAGCTAAGCAGATAGGTTAACATGTTTTATGAGGATATTTTAAATGTTTATTTCTGTTGATTGTTTATAGCAGTTATATTTTTGTATTGTGAGATAACTTTTGAAGACTGCAGTTTTATTAAGATCTGAATTAATTATTATATAGGTGATTGGGAGCATTGGAATAAGAAACTTCAGCCATATTATTATCCAACTGACAGTGTTCCAGAATATTCATCAATTTTGGTTCCAAATGTTGACAATGTTAGAACAAATTTTTTGATAGACACCATTGCAAAACAGCATAAAGTAAGTTTGATAGTTTTGTTGACTGAAAATAAAAGTACAATCTAAAAGCTGAGAGTTATGTTTTATTTGGTGGACATTCTTCAGACTTCAAGTCCAGGACACAGCATCTCAGATAGTGTTATGATGAAGCAAAGTTTGAGGGGGGTGTCAGGATATATAGAAATTTTTGTAACCAAAGATCAGGTAGTCAGAACATCATGAAATGATGTTTGTTAATGAAAACAAACAAAAACCCAGGTATCTCAAGTTAAGGAATTTAGCACTTTCCATGTATGGAAAGAGATGAGTCTGGACTCACTAAAATATGTGAGGCCAGTAGCCTGTGTTTTCTCAGTTTCTTAGATCATTGCAAACCATGTAAGAAACACACCTCTTTTTACAAGCACAAGTGGAAGAAGTAAAGTACAAAGGGCTTGTCAAAGAAACCTGTTTGGCAAATGAACTTCGGTTCCCAAAATACGCTCGAACTCTGCTGACTTTCAGCTTGCTAAGGAAAGTGGGTGTCTGCCTACAAAGTCCCTCCCCTGGGAGGGACTCACTCACGTGACCACTCACCCACGTTTTCTTCCAGTAAATTTTCTTCCAGCATGCATTTTACATTTATGTCTTTAATTCAACTAGGATTTGTTTTGATGTAGGTTTAATTCTTTAAAGTAACTAAAACCTACTGTTAATTTATAGAATGAAAGAATGGCTACTAGAACCATAATATGTTTAAAACTAAACATTTTATAACACCTTTTAACATGATTATCCTACCACTGCAGGCTGTTTTACTCACAGGGGAGCAAGGAACTGCAAAAACTGTAATGATTAAGGCCTATTTGAAAAAATATGACCCAGAAGTACAGTTATCTAAAAGTCTAAACTTTTCATCTGCCACAGAACCAATGATGTTTCAGGTAAAATCTATCATTTGCGGTAGTCATTAACTTATTAAAAATATTAAGTAGTCGATACATGAATATGCAAATAAAACATTGAGTATATAGTCGTCCCTCAGTATCCATGGAGGATTAGTGCCAAGACTCCTAGGAGTACTCAACTGCATGCAGTGGGTAGTGTTTGCATATAACCTCAGATATCCTCCTATATACTCTAAAATAATCCCTAGATTATTTATAATACCTAATACATGATAATTCTATGTAAATAGTTGTAAATGCTTTGTGAATAGTTTCCAGTTTGAGACAAATTCAAGTTTTGCTTTTTGAAACTTGCTGGAATCCCCCTGCCCCGACCAAATACTTTTGATGGTAGTTGGTTGAATCCAAGGACTTGGAAGCCATGAATATGAAGGGCTGACTGTAGACGTATCTTGAAAGAGTCATTATTGCAGTTGCCATTCAGCTATTTAACCTTCCTAAGGCTGACACTGAAGCCACATTCAAATAGCATGCTTTGGCCTAATAGTGAAGCTGAAGCTGAACACTGGAGTGTCGTTCAATGTAAATTAATGATAAACAGTCCAACAACTTATTTTTTAAAGTTCACAGTATTTATTTGAATAATAATATCACCTATCAAATAAATAAGTCAGTTATATTCTACTCTGAAAAGCATGCTCATTATTTTTAGAAATGGATTGAAGTGTAATGCATAAAACAGACTGTTTCCTTTTCTCTAGAGAACAATTGAAAGCTATGTAGACAAGCGGATGGGAAGCACATATGGGCCACCTGGAGGCAGAAAGATGACTGTATTTATTGATGACATTAATATGCCCGTGATTAATGAATGGGGAGATCAGGTATGACTAAAATATCTCATGTAGGTGATATTCAACCACTATTCTTGGTTATATGTATGGGCTTCCCTGGTGGCTCAGATGGTAAAGAATCTGCTGCAATGCAAGAGACCCAGATTCCATCCCTGAGTCGGGAAGATCCCCTGGAGAAGGAAATGGCAACACGTTCCAGTATTCTTGCCTGGAGAATTCCATGGACAGAGGAGTCTGGTGGTCTACAGTCCACAGGGTTGCAAAGAGTTGGATACCAGTGACACTTTCACTTTGACTTGGTTATATATAAAGAGATCAACAGCCATCACTTGATTAAGTCTAGTAATAATTCTCAGTCTTTTTGACCTCTTGGTAATAGGTGACATTCTCCTTTCTTGAAATCCCTGTATGCTTCTCCCTATGTTCCCTTCTGTCTCTTTGACTGCTTGATTTCAGTGTATTTTCTGGCTTCTCTCTTCCTTTCCCCAGGGTTTTATCTTTGTTCTCTTATTTCTCACTCTACATACTCTTTTCCAGGAGTATGTGGTGTTTCAGTTCAGTTCAGTTCAGTTCAGTCGCTCAGTTGTGTCCGACTCTTTGCGACCCCATGAATCGCACCACGCCAGGCCTCCCTGTCCATCACCAACTCCCGGAGTTCACTCAAACTCACATCCATCGAGTCAGTGATGCCATCCAGCCATCTGTCGTCCCCTTCTCCTCCTGCCCCCAATCCCTCCCAGCATCAGAGTCTTTTCCAATTAGTCAACTCTTGGCATGAGGTGGCCAAAGTACTGGAGTTTCAGCTTCAGCATCATTCCCTCCAAAGAAATCCCAGGGCTGATCTCCTTCAGAATGGACTGGTTGGATCTCCTTGCAGCCCAAGGGACTCTCAAGAGTCTTCTCCAACACCACAGTTCAAAAGCATCAATTCTTCGGCGCTCAGCCTTCTTCACAGTCCAACTCTCACATCCATACATGACCACAGGAAAAACCATAGCCTTGACTAGACAGACCTTAGTAGGCAAAGTAATGTCTCTGCTTTTCAATTAGAAAACACTAAAAAAAAAAAAAAAAAGAGAGAGAGAGAGAGAGAGAGAGAGAGAGATAGCTCTTTTATACACCACTGACCTATTTGTGATCATCTATCAACCCCAGACTCACTTCGCTTAGAGGCCCTCACAGATGCTACTGCCTGGATTCAGCATGTTCCTGGTGGGATCCCCAATGCCTCTCCCCACTGCTGTCTACTGCCTTTTCAGCAACACCCACCGGAGTCCACAGGACCACTCACATCCCTTCCACCAACATCAGGTTTACCTTTGATGTCACCAGGAGGTCAGGACTCCCAGGTCCATCCATGCTCAGCCTGAGACTAATTCCCATCAGTTCTGCTTGGCCCTTCTCTGACCCCATCTCCTACATTCCCTCCTCCTGAAAACCCTCTGTGTGCCCTCAGAGGTCATGGTTCATCCACAAAGTGAAAAGTGAAAGTGTCAGTCGATCAGCTGTGTCTGACTCTTTGTGACCCCATGGACTGTAGCCTGCCAGGCTTCTTGGTCCATGGGATCTCCCAGGCAAGAACACTGGAGTGAGTTGCCATTTCCTCTTCCAGGGGATCTTCCTGACCCAGGGATGGAACACAGATCTCCTGCCTTGCAAAATTCCCTGAAAATTCAGCTTCTTCTCTGAGCTTTTCCTCACCATTTTGCTCCAATGGGAAACCGAGGATGCTACTTTCCCTGCATACTTCTCACCTGGATGTGAGGGAGAGGTCCTCGGTTCCCCTGATGCTGCATGGCCCTCCAACCCCCACAACCCCCTGCCAAAGATTTCAGTCCCTGGATCACTGGTACTCTCTTTCCAGGGCTGCCCCAGGCTGCAGGGTCATTTTTATGGTGTGTACAATATGTCATAGCACAGAGACTCGCACGTCAGAGGACCTTGCACGTAGTTTAATGCTCTGCTCTGATTGTCTTGAAATTCCTAATAATGAGTTTTGAACAGAGACACTGCATTTTCAGTTTGACCTGGGCCCCACAAATTATGAAGCCAGTCCTGCTTGTCATAATTCTCAGTGATGCCAACCTTTATCTCCACACATGATCTTGGCCTCTTAGTTCCTTGACCTGGACTCGCCTATAATCATGTCTTCCACTCTGTCTGAATTACTGGTTGATGTAGTCATACCCCACACCTTGCCATTATCAATAACTGTCATCCCTTCATTATCTCAATTTCAAGCCTTTTATTCTCTGATCACTATATCCACACTCTGTAGATCATTTCCTCTACTACAGATGGCCATCATCCAAAAAAATCTACAAACAGTAAATGGTGGAAAGGGTGTGGAGAAAAGGGAACACTTTTACACTTTTGGTGGGAGTGTAAAGAGATACAGCCATTGTGGAGAATGGTATGGGAGGGTCCTTGAAAAAAACTAAAAATAGAATTACCATATGATCCAGAAATCCTACTGCTGGGCATCAACCACTGTTGATGGGGCCATCAAACATCAACCAGATGGAACCGTCAACCACTGTTTCTACCATCATCAAACTCTCCTTCATTTCTTCTCATATCCTCACTTCCTTCCTTCCCCCAGCTACAATTCCATGATCTGCCATTATAATCATGGGAGCATATACCCTCTACTCATCTGTGAAAGCCTTAACCATGTTAAATTCTTATTAAACCTTTTTGCTCACTGCCTACCTGCACCTATGCAGTTATACTTAGCTGGAGAAAAACACACAATACTGGTTTCACTTTAAAATCACATTTATGGACCTCTGCTAAGCTCTTGGTACTGCCCAGCAATTGCACTGCACATTTCATGTTATGTATCTTTATCCTGTGTATTCTTGTCCTGGCGTTTACTTTCAGGCGCCTGTCTTTTTCTCAGACCTTGGACACCTTGGTTTTCTTGCCCTCAGCTGATCACAGAAGTCCCGCAGTCTTCTTCCTATTCCACTGTGAACACATTGATTTTTGTTCCCTTTTGTTTTCTTCACTATCCATTTACTGCAGTCAATTTCTGTGTTTTAGTGATTACCCTTGACAGTACATCCTGCATACATAATCTGAAATAAAGAAAACCTAGCCCTTCTTTCCCATTTTGTATATCCAATAACCTTTGAACACTTTCCTTTCCTTTATCTTTCTTCTGATTTATCCTTTTATTGTTGGCTTGTATTTTAAGTCTATATCTCAATTTGTGTTACCATAAATTGTGTTGTTAGCCATTATATTGTTAACGCCAGTTTTATTTTTATAGGAGTGTAGTTGATTTGCAAGGCTGTGTTAGTTCAGGTGTTCAGCACAGTGAATCAGCTATACGTATACATAAATCCACTCTTTTTAAGATCTTTATCCCACATAGATCATTACAGAGTATTGTGTAGGGTTTCCTGTGCTATACAGTAAGTCCTTATTCTCTATTATATTTATGGTAGTGTGTGTATGGTAATCCCAGTCTCCCAATTTATCCCTCCCCTCCCCACATTTCCCTTCTGGTAACCATAAGCTTGTTTTCCACGTCTATGATTCTGTTTCTGTTTTGTAAATAAGTTCATGTGTATAATTTTTTTAGGTTCCACACACAAGTGATATCGTCACATTTGTCTTCTTCTGTCTGGCTTACTTAGTTGGGCAATCTCTATGTCCATCCATGTTGCTGCAAATGGCACTATTTTGTTCCTTTTTGTGGCTGAGTAATATCCCATTGTATGTATGTTCCACATCTTTATCCATTCCTCTGCCGATGGACATTTAGGTCACTTCCATATCCTGACTATTGCAAACAGTGCTGCAGTTAACACTGGGGTACATGTATCTTTTGAGTTACGGTTTTCTCCAGATAGATGCCCAAGGGTGGGATTGTTGGATCATGTGGTAGTTCTATTTTTGATTTTTAAGGAACTTCCATACTGTTCTCCATGGTGGCTGTACCTCTTTACATTCCCACCAACAGTGTAAGAGTGTTCCCTTTTCTCTCTTATTGTTTATAGATTTTTTTGATGATGGCCATTCTGACCTGTGTAAGATGATACCTCATTGTATTTGTGTTGCCAAGGAATGATGCTAAAGCTGAAACTCCAGTACTTTGGCCACCTCATGAGAAGAGTTGACTCATTGGAAAAGACTCTGATGCTGGGAGGGATTGGGGGCAGGAGGAGAAGGGGACAACTGAGGATGAGATGGCTGGATGGCATCACTGACTTGATGGATGTGAGTCTGAGTGAACTCCGGGAGTTGGTGATGGACAGGGAGGCCTGGCGTGCTGCACTTCATGGGGTTGCAAAGAGTCAGACATGACTGAACGACTGAACTGAACTGAATAATTGGTGATGTTGATTGAGCATCTTATCATTTGTTTCTTTGCTATCTGTATCTCTATTTTCAAAGTAAGCTCCCACGAGACATTATTTTTACTGTTTCTTTTTAAGATGTAAAAAAATGCTTATTATTCACTTATTTTTGGCTGTGTTGGGTCTTCATTGCTGCGAGAGCTTTTCTCTAGCTGTGATGAGCTGCTGCTGCTGCTAAGTCGCTTCAGTTGTGTCCGACTCTGCGCGACCCCACAGACGGCAGCCCACCAGGCTCCCCCGTCCCTGGGATTCTCCAGGCAAGAACACTGGAGTGGGTTGCCATTGCCTTCTCCAATACATGAAAGGGAAAAGTGAAAGTGAAGTCGCTCAGTCGTGTCCGACTCTTTGCGACCCCATAGACAGCAGCCCACCAGGCTCCTCCATCCATGGGATTTTCCAGGCAAGAGTACTGGAGTGGGTGCCATCGCCTTCTCCGCGATGAGCAGGGGAGTTACGGTATGGAGTTTCTAGCTATGGTACGTGGGCTTTTCACTGCAATGGCTTCTCTTGTCGCGGGGCACAGCCTCTAGGGCAGGCAGCCGTCCATAGTTGCACCATGTGGGCTGAGTAGTTGCAGCTCCTGGATTCTAGGACACAGGCTCAGTAGTGTGGTCCACGGGCTTAGTTTTTCCACAGCACTGTCATCTTCCTGGACCAGGGATCAAGCCCATGTCTCCTCCATTGGCAGATTCTTTACTGCTGAGCCACCAGGGAAGACCTACTGATTTTTATATTCACTCTTTGTTTGCCTTACTCATTTCTTTACCACTTTTTCACTCTTTATTCATTTTTATTCCTGGGCCTCCCATCTGATATCATGTTTCTTCTACTTTTAGAACTTCCTTAGGAGAAAGTCTTTTAATGACGAACTTATATTCTGTTTTGTTTGTTTTTGGAGGGTTTTTTTTTTTTTTTTTGCCTACAAAAATCTTTATTTTTGAGACTGGCAGTTATTTTCTTTCATCATTTTAAATATATGATTTCTGTCCTCTGTTTTCCTTGTTGCTGTTGAGATGTCAACTACCACTTAATCATTGTACCTCTGAAGTAAATCTTTTTCTCTTGCCACCTTACTTTCCTATAATTTTTTTTTTTTTTGAATTATGTTCCGTGGTGTAGATTTATTTGTATTTATTTGCTTGGGATTTATTGGAACTCACCAATCTGTGGATTTGTCTCTTTTATCACTTCTAGAAAATTTTTTTCTTCTCTCTGCAAATATTGCTTCTGCCTCACTTACTTTCCCCTCTTATCACACTCCCAGTGTGCATTAGATTTTCTTCTTTGCCCTCTATGTTTCTGTACATCTTAACCTTTTCTCTGTCTGATACTTATAGTCTAGATAATTTCTCCTCTTCTACCATCCATCTCACTGATATTCTCTGCTTTGTCCACTCTGCTGTCAAATTCATTCACTGAGTTTTAATTTTAATTGCCGCTTGGTTCTTTTTCCTTTCAAATATGTTATCACTTTTTACAGTTTTTATTCCTTGCATCCATTTTCAAATCATTGCCTATTTCTTTCAATATGTTGAGCACAGTTGCTTTGAAGTCTGTGTCTGTTAATATCACCATCTGAAGTCTATAGCATCTGTTTCTGTTCTCTTGTGTTTCAGTAGCTCTTGCTCATGTTCAAAGTGTCTTGTTTTCTGCATCTTTGACTGCTTCCAAAGCCATTGCCCTTGAGAAATTACCTGTGGCTGTTTCTTAAAGCTTCAGATGAATGGGCCTGTAACTGGACAGGTTTTGAGTGTTCTTCTGTCAGATTCTTAAACACTTATTCAGCCGGAATCATCTCAAAAAGGTTAATATTTGAATGTCTCTGGCCCATTTAGGCTATGCATACTCATGGTGCAAGTCTGAACTAGTGTCAGGCTGAGGCCACACCCTCCCAGGGAGACTTTGTTGTTCTTTTTCTTTCCCTTTTCCTGTCCCACTCAGCAGGGATCCTGGTCAGATGCACCTTTCAGCAGTTCCTATAAGGTGAGGAGAGAGGGAAGCGTATTTAGTTATCTAAAAGATGAAGAACTCCTGAATTCAGATTTTTAAAATCCAATCAGGAATGCCTCATTGGAAGTCCAGCTTAACATGTCCAAAATGAAATTCCCGTTACTCCCCAAACCTGCCCTACAATAGTCTCCATCTCAAGATACAGCAACTTCACATGCAGCCTGTCTTCAGACTATACAGAAGTCCTGACCACTATATGCTGACCATTATATGCTACACATCCCATGAGATGTGTAGCATATAAATGCCAAAATCCTCCCTGTGATCCAAAGACCCTACTCTGATCTCATCTTCCCAGGAATCTCCTCCAGCTACATTTACTGATTCTTAAACACACAGGGAATGTAACATTTACTCAGAGCCTCTTCATCTGCTGTTTCCTCTGCTTGGAATGCCTTTCCGCTAGATATCTGAATGGTTAGCTTTCTCACTTCCTACAAGTTTTTGGTTCTATATCTTGTGAGATGAAGCCTTTCCTGCTTCCACATTCAGCTGCACCATGAGTACCGCCTGTTTCCTTTCTCTGCTCATTTTCTCTAAAGGACTTATAACATACCTATATATATACACATACATACATACAGGTGTGCACATGTTTGTTTTATCTCTACCACAAGAAGGTATGCTTCATGAAGACAGGGATTTTTGTCTATGTTTCAACAGGGCCAGACACAGAGTAGCCATTCATTAAATGTTGAATAAGAGTGTTCTATTTGAAGGGCATGTATGTCATCTGTTCAGAGATGCCCAGTAGGAATTTGGGTGTACAGTGCAGAGTTTGGAAGAGAATCTGAAGCTAGAGTTATAGAGCTGAGATTCTTTAGGATATACAGTTGAGATAGAAACAGAAAAGAAATAGAGAAGAGCTAAGAATGGGAACCTGTATAAAGATGACAGATCAGGGATGAGTGGAGAAGAATGTCTTGGAAAGTGATCCAGAGTCTCAAGATGAGCCTGGGAAGAACCAAACTTCTAGAACTCACAGAGGAAAAAAATTCAATACAGAGGGAATGCTAGCAGTGGTATAGGTTGTAGAGAAGAAAGCTGGGGATATAAAACCCAATACCGAAACAGTTAGGAGTAAAAGTATCCCATAATCTGATTTAAGGTATTTTGAAAAGTTGACTGTGAAATGTGAAAGATATCTGTAGTAAAACTTGTAACTTTGAGAACTCTTGTAATTGTACCAAATATTCTGTAACTCCTTTATCTAGATTTATCAATGTGGTAAAGAGTGCATTGGATTTGCACCAGACATATGGTTTAGAGTTCGTGGTGGTACAATTTAAGTTAAATTGCCTTGAAGGCAACATTCACAAACACTTCATTGATAAGAGTGAGCATTTTTTTTTCTGATCTCATTTATACTATTTTATAGGAAATTTGGATAAAAATGGTAGTGATATGTTACTAAAATATTACTTTTTAAAATTCCAGATAACTAATGAGATTGTGCGACAGATGATGGAAATGGAAGGAATGTACAGCTTGGATAAGCCTGGAGATTTCACCACTATTGTTGATGTACAGCTCATAGCAGCAATGATCCATCCTGGAGGTGGTCGAAATGATATTCCGCAACGTTTAAAAAGACAATTTACTGTGTTTAATTGCACATTGCCTTCAAACACTTCAATAGACAAAATTTTTGGTATGACAGTTCTTGGTATTTAATTTTTTATTGCATTACATAATGAACATAAACCGTGCAAAACCTTATTTAAGAGATAAAAGGCTCAATGTGAGGTAGGAGTAAGTATCTGAAATGGACAACTAAATACCAGGAACTAACTACTAAGAAGAATCATGTTTATAGCCTGTTGTAAGACTCAGGAATATTTAGAAATAGCCTTGTTTAAGGTTAGCTTTAGGGATAAGCAGACCTTTGTGTTCTGGTTTTCTGGACATGATTAATCAGAGAAATTTGAGCTAATGAATGATAACACTTTGATCATGGATTAGCAATATAATACACCAAGTCAAATGTAGCACATTGCTATGTTAGTGAAAATGATATATTCTTTGGAATATAACCTTACATTCTTTATTAAAGTATATGATCCTTTTAAACATTATAATTTTCTAAACATAATTATAATTCTTTTAAACATTTACAAACACACAAGACATGTACACACCAGAGTTTTGTCATTGTTTTTGCCAAAACAAAATCATATTATATACATTTCCTATTCAACTTGAAATTTTCTTTAATAATATATAATGAACATCTTTTCAGGTCAGTAGTTATTAATCTAACTCATGCTTTTTAAAATTTGAAAATGACATTTTGACACTAAATTTAGGCTCACACAAACTATTCCATAACAATTATATACATGAAGACATATAAGAGAGACTGACCCATGCATATGTGGTCATTAGTTGTTTGACATAGCACGTACTATAGATGAGAAAAGAAAATTTTCAGTAAATAGTGCTGGAATATTTAGTAATTCTATGTGAAAATAATGGAAATTGGACCCCTACCTCACACCAAGCATTACAGTCAATACAGAAGTTTTGAAGATTTAAATATAGAAGGCAAAGCTGGAAAACATTTGGAAAAAATATTGGAAAATATCTGAATGATCTCTGGGTAGGAAAGAATTTCTCAAATGAGACTCAGAAAGTACAGACCATAAAGGAAGAAAATGATAAATTTGACTAAAATGAAGAGTTTTTGTTCATTCAAAAAGCAACATTAAAAGAGTATTAATAAAATAAAGACAAGTCCCAAAATGGAAGAAAAAAATTTCAACATGTAACAAAGCAAAAGACTTAGTAATCTGAATACTTTGAAAATTTCTATGACTCAGTCAGATAAAAAGCAAACAAAAGTCAGGCACTTTAAGAAAACAAAATGACTAATAAACAAATGGTAAATATTAGAAATATGAACATTTAAAACACCAGGGGAAAGCCATTTATAATCACTAGATTTGCAAAAATGAAAAATTCTGACCAAAATATCAGGCATTGGTGAAAATGTGAAGCAAGTGAAACTCTCCCCTGCTGGTGGGAATATACATTGCCACAAGCTCTTGATAATGACTGGACATTATTACTGGCTGTAGAATGTGTGCACACCCACCACCGTTCCACTTCCAAGAATATGCCAGTTCATCAGTTTCTTCCTTTATGGTGATGCTTTTGGAATCTCATGTGAGAAGTCCTTTCCTACCTAGAGGTCATATAGATATTTGCCTGTGTTTCCTTCCAAATGTTACATAGCTTTGTCTTCCATATTTGAGTCCTTAATCCATCTGTAGTTGATTTTGCACATGTGCGCCAGAAGACTTCACAAGAAGGTTCATAGAATAGTGTTCATGATAGCAAAAAACGTGTAGTAACCCAAATATGTATCCACAGTGAAGTCAGATAAATATACTGTGGTGTGGACAAACTCAGCTACATGCTTCAAAATAGATGAAGCCAAGAATTACAACATTAAGGGGAAAAAGCAAGTCACAGTGGAGCCTATAACATAATTTCATTAAATTGAATTTCAAAAATTAAAGTTGAAAGGGGTTAAAGTTCAAGAAAATAAGTGGCAGAGCTGTTTTGGGGAAAGCGAGTTGCTGATTCTCACAAAGTCAAAGCAGTGGGCTCCCTCTGGAGGGAGGAGGGATTGGATAAAACAGACTTCTGATGTGCCGGGGCATTGTGGTACTCCCCCAGTCTAGTGGTCTGTATGTGAGTGTTTGCTTACTTGTTAAACTATTTTGTACAGTCTTTGATATGGTTAATATTGAAAATGAGATACAGAAACACACTAGAAACAGGCACAGAGAAGCGAAATAATTGCCCAGTTATGTGGTGCTGATCCTGCTCTCTGGGGCTTCCAAGTGGCATTAGTGGAAAGAACCCACCATCCAATGCAGGAGACCCAGGTTCAATCCCTGGGTTAGGAAGATCCCCTGGAGGAGGGCATGGCAACCCACTCCAGTATTCTTGCCTGGAGAATCCCATGGACAGAGGAGCCCAGGGGGCTACAGTCCATAGGGTTGCAAAGAGTTGTACACAACTGAAGTGACTTAGCACACACACATGATCCTGTTTTCTGATTCCTGACCCCATACATCTTATATAACACATTTGTGCCACAGGAAGCTAAAAATGTAGATTCAGAGGACTTCAGAAAGCAAAGAGGCCTTATAGGCGTCTAGCAAGGCCAACCATGATTTTGCATCATTTCATGTTCCCTCGAAGCTACCTTCCTTTGGTCTATGTGAGCAAAGCCCAGTTTCTTGGGCTGCCCCGCCCTTTGCACACCTGCTACATGTCTCTGGGCAGATATTCATACTCGTTTTCCTCTGAAAATACCATGCTTGGTACTGAACATAAAGCTCAACACTGAGTCTCACTGGCACGAAGTAGGGTTAAATCTGTTTTTGCAGTCTAACACCAAACACATTTGGAGACTTTAGAAATGGTCTACAGACATACAACACAGTCATTCCTGAGGGTGATCGTGTCAGACTGTCACTGGGCCAGGTGTTTCCTAGGAACCATTACATCACCACTCAGGCCAGGGTGTTGCTGACTGCAGGTCCGGAGATGGGGGTCCTGACATTCTGCTAATGTTAGCAACCAATTCATGTGACCTGGAACATTTTGCTTTACTTATCTGTACCTGCTCTCCTCATCTATAAGGCGAGGAAATAGTTCTTTTTATTATTTTTATGTTTTACTTTACAATACTGTATTGGTTTTGCCATACACTGACATGAATCCGCCACGGGTGTACATGAGTTCCCAATCCTGAACCCCCCTCCCACCACCCTCCCCATACCATCTCTCTGGGTCATCCCAGTGCACCAGCCCCAAGCATCCTGTATCCTGTATCGAACCTAGACTGGCTTCTAGCTCTTCTGCTCTTCAGTGTGAAGGCTGCTTTACGGGTTCCAGAGCCAGGTTTCCTTTAGGTCCAAACCTTAGATTCACCCACGTACAAGCTGGGTGATATTGGGTAAGTTAGTAAACTGATATTAAAATGAGAATAATAATACCCTCCATGTCCATCCATGCTGTTGCAAATGGCAAGTCATGTCAGACAGAGAAAGACAAATACCTATGGTCTCACTTATATGTGGACCCTGGGAAACAAATCAGCAAACAAAACAAAATAGAAACAGACTCATGGATACAGAGATCAACTTGGTGGTTGCCAGAAGGGATAAGAACGGAAGGATTAGTGAAATAGGTGAAGGGGATTCAGAGGTACAAACTTTCAGTTATAAAATAAATTAGTCCTAGGGATATAATATACAGAAATATAGTCAATCATATAGTAATAGTTTTGCATGGTGACAGATGTTTATTAGGCTTACTGTAGTGATCATTTCTTTGACTGAGGTATAATTGATTTACAATGTTGCATTAGTTCCAGGTGTACAGCAAAGTGATTCAGTTGTACATACATATATATCCATTTTTCAGATTCTTTTCCCCTTATAGGTTATTACAAAATGTTGAGTATAGTTCTCTGTGCTGTACAGTGGGTCCTTGTTCATTATCTATTTCATATATAATGCTGCTAAGTCACTTCAGTCGTGTCCGACTCTTTGTGACTCTATGGACTGTAGCCCGCTGGGCTTCTCTGTCCATGGGATTCTCCAGGCAAGAACACTGGAGTGGGTTGCCATTTCCTTCTCCAATGCATGAAAGTGAAAAGTGAAAGTGAAGTCGCCCAGTCGTGTCCGACTCTTAGCGACCTCATGGACTGCAGCCCACCAGGCTCCTCCATCCATGGGATTTTCCAGGCAAGAGTACTGGAGTGGGGTGCCATCATATATAATAGTAATGTGTATATGGTAATCCCAAACTCCTAGTTTATCCTCCTCTGTTCCCTTTGGAAACCTCATTTTCTATGTGTGTGGGTCTGTTTTGTAAGTTCATCTGTATTATTTTTTTTAGATTCCACATATAAGAGGTATCATGCTTGTCTTTGTTTTAGTGTGATAATCTCTAGGTCCATCCATGTTGGGGCAAATGGCGTTATTTCACTCTTTTTGATGGCTGAGTGATATTCCATTGCACATATATACCACGTCTTTAGCTATTCATCTGTCAGTGGCCATTTAGATTGCTCCCATTCTTGGCTATTGTCAGTAGTGTACAGTGAACTTTGGGTGCATGTATCCCTTCACAGTATGGTTTTCTCCAGATATATGCTCAGGACTTGGAAAGCTGGATCATACGGTAGCTCTGTTTTTAGTTTTTAAAGGAAACTCCATACTGTTCTCCATAGTGGCCGTACCAGTTTACATTCCCAGCAAGTGAAGAGGGCTCCTTTTCCTCTGCACCCTCTATAGCATTTATTGTTTGTGGACTTTTTCATAACAGCCATTCTGACCAGTGTGATGATTTAAATGTTGAATCACTATGTTGTACACCTGAAAATACCAGAATAGTGTGTGTTGACTATATTCCAATAAAAATAAGTAAAATGGAAATAATAATAATACCTACCTCAGATTCCTTCTCGTAGGATGTTGGGGAAATTAAAAGGGTTAATACATATAAAATACTTTTCAGTGCATACTAAGCTTGCTGGTCCCACTGCTGACTCCCAGTCTTAGCTGATTCTTTGAGAGAAATTCTTCACACCTTGTAATGATTTATTCACTGGGATAAACATGTGCTTTGTGATCTTGAAGTAAGCTTGTACTTTCATTCTTGTTTATTTTTCAGGAGTTATTGGCTGTGGGTACTTTGATTCTTGCAGAAGGTTCAAACCTGAAATATGTGAGATGATTTTGAATTTGGTTTCAGCGAGCAGAGTGCTGTGGCAGTGGACTAAGGTACAAAGTTGTCCGTTATCAGTAATCAGGAAAAAAAAGTCACTAATTTTTCCGTCTAGTTATCACCTTGTGGCTCAGGAAGTTCTCATCACATATTGGGTAGCAGTGGGTTTTTTTGGGGAATAGACAAATTAGGGGCTTGAATAGATTTATGACACCTTTTCCTTCCAGGAGCAAATATTCTGACTGAACGATGCTTTTCATATGTATGAGATATTACTGTAAACCAAACATTGCATTCAAGATAAAGTAGAATTTTGCTGAAATGAGAATACTGCTTTTCTACTTATTTCTCTGATTTGTAACTCTTTGTCTGTCTTCCCGTCCCCACCCCCAAGAACCAAACTGTGTCAGACACTCAGATGTTCACTGAGTGACTACATGGATTTCCAGATATTCTTAGCTAGTCAGGATATAAATTCCAACTTGTGAGTTCCTCTGAGGTGGAGCATGAATTAGTAAATGAATACAATGTACTTAATAAAGTAGTCTAGATTTTACTGCAGAGATCAATGCCCTAAGTAAAACTCAGGGAGCGTTGTAGCTCTCACCAGATGTCTGAAGGTAGACTCATGAAAAAGTAATTAAAGATAGGTCAGATTAAAAAACAAAACAAAACAAAACAAAAAACCCAGCATTGATATATGTGCTAAAAAAAAAAAGTGGTGAAGGAGATGAGGATTACTTGTCATAGTTCATACGTTCGTTTGGCCATTTACGCACATCTGGACAGAAGCTGATGTCCTGGGGAAACCTGGAGTGTGGCAGCCTCTCAGACCCCTGGGTGGACTGGGGGATTTCTTCCGTGTAGCCCTGCTGCAGTGACCAGTTCTTTGCATGGGGCCTGCTCCAGACTGGGGTTTCAGAACGTCTGAATGTCTGAGATAATTCTCTGTCATAAGATCCGTCTTTTTCCAGTGGGACTGTTGTTCAATTTAACATGCCCTTGTACATATTTTTCTGGAATTCTTTGGTCTTGCTGGTATTTTTCCATCAAAGCTTCTTTTATGAGTGTTAATCAGTTTCACTTTCTCACCTTCCTTTATCTTTTTAACACATTTTGCACAAGTTCTCATTTCCACTGCTCTCATCAAGGTCATCAAAGACCATAATCTTACCAAATCCAGAGGCTGATTTCGTCTTCCTCTGACTTGACCCTTTAGTGGCATTTGATGATCCCTCTAAACACATTCTTTGCTTGGCTTCAGAGAGGCCTCATGCTTCTTACCTCACTGGCTGCCTTCTCTAAGTCCCCACTCTCCCCCTTCTTCTAAGCGCTGTGGTGCACCTGATCTCCGTCCTGGAACCTCATCTCTGCGTCCATTATTACCCAGGTAGCCTCATCCAGCTTCGCAGCTTTAAACACCATCTCTGGGCTGATGACTTCAAAATCAATACCTCCATCCCAGGCCTCTCTCCTCAGCTCCGGACTTGTTTCTAATGGGCTTACTTAGTAAACACCACCACTTGGATGTCTAGTAACGATCTCAAAGTTAACGTGTCTGTAAATACAGTTCTCTATCAGACTTTCGTATCTTAATTATCCTGCTTCTCAGGCTAAAACACAGGACTCCATCCTTGATTTCTCTCTCTCATTCCCTACATCCAGTCCATCAGCAAATCTTAGTAAGCAGGCTTTCAAAATAGTATATCTAGAAGTTGAGTGCTTACTGCCACCTGACTGTGATCACTCCAATAGACGTTTCCATTACCTGCCCTTTAGACCAGGCAGCAGCTTCCTAATCAGTCTCCTTGTCCTCCTAGAATCTGTTCTTTACATGGTCCTAAAATGCTTTTTTAAAAGTACATTGGAGATCATCATTCCCTTTGTTTTAAAGATACTCTTTAAAAAAATAGATGATGCTATTTCTCCATTTTATTTATTTATTTTTGGCCCCATAGTGCAAGCATATGAGATCTCAGTTCCCTGAGCAGGGATCGAACCTGTGTCCCCCACAGTGGAAGCATGGAGTCTTAAGCACTGGCCCACCAGGGAAGTTGCTCCTTTCTCAATCTTAAAATCACCAGTAGATTCCCAGTTACACTGCAGTGAAACATTCCACCTGCCTTCTGGTCTGTCAGCCTGAGTTGGCCCCTGCTCACCACTCAGTAGCTCAATGGCAAAGAATCCACCTGCAATGCAGGAGACACAGGTTTGATTCCCGGTTGGGAAGATCCCTTGGAGTAGAAAATGGTAACCCACTCCAGTATTCTTGCTGGGAAAATCCCATAGACAGAGAAGCCTGGCAGGCTACAGTCCAGAGTCGCAAAGAGTCGGATATGACTGAGCCACGGAACATACATAAACACCTTTCTTCCCTCCCGTTGTTCTTCTCCAGCCGCACTGCCCTTCTCACTGTTTCTTGAACACCCCCAAGTTTTTCATGCTTTTGGGCCTTTGTACTTTGACTCTTCTCATCATCTTACCATCAGAGGGGCTTTCTTAGATGATTTCCTCTAAAATAACTGTCCATGACCCCATTACAGGCCTCATCTGTCTCCTGATCCTTCATTTGTCCTTACTATGACTTTTATCATGATTATTTGTCTATCTGTTAGTTTATATTTGCTTCCTATTTATTGCCAGGCTCTCCCATTTGAACAGGCCCCTGATGGCAGCAGATTTAGCTGTCCTATTTACCATGATATCTTGGTAAGGGTAGTGAGAGATACTCAGAACTAGTCATAAAAAATGAATGGATCTTCCTCCTCTCTCCAGCCTCAAATAAGCAGCCTTCTTTGTATCTTTTCTTCAAATTTCCCATTTTCACAAAGCACTCTTTTAATCCACTCATGCCTAGTATATCTCTTTACTTTTATATTACTTTACATAGCTTTAAAGCAGAAGCAGGTGAAAAAAAAAGAAGTTGACAAAAATTAAAATCAAATGTTGAAAGATGAGGTAAGAAGCAGATTAATAAATAAAGAATAGGGTAAGAAAGGACTTCATTTAGTTTTCCCTAATGGTTGCTTAAGTTGCCAACAGCTGCCGTCATAGCTGCAGTCTTTTACAGGAAAGAAAAAAGTAATGTTCACATAGCCTTATCCTTTTATTTCTGCATATTTGGAATATCAGTGCCTGCTTTGCATTTTGGTGAGTAGTATGAACATTTTAGTTTGTAATGGAACTGAAAGCAAAGAGGGAAAGTGAAAGGTGATTGCTAATGTATCATTTCTCTTTATTCTCTCTTCGCTTGCTACCTGCTGTTTTTAACTTGCACTGTAAATTAGCCTGTAGAAATTACTCTGTAAACTCAATAGAGTACTTTTTCAATATAGAAAGGGCACATTCCATGAATAAGTGCTAAAGAAAGCATTTACTTTCCTGAATTACTCATATGGAAAGTTTGCTTTATACTTCCAGAGTTCTCATTGTTTCACTTTCAAAATGGAGCTGATGGCATCAATTACAATCTTTACACTTGGGCAACAATACTTCCCACACCTAATGCCTCAAATTTCTCCCTTAACTGGTACCTCTTTGTATAAGAATGTAAAAGGTGTCATATTATAGTTTTGCCCATTTGGATTTAGAAGTGGGCAGAAATAATAACTGACTGAGTGTTCAAACAAACAAGCAAAACCCACAAAAACTACCAAGTAATTATAGCTGCATATCATACTTGTCTGCCAATTCTGTTGGGTATATAGAAGTATATGAAAGCATATTGACTGAGTTTGGATCCATAAGTGAAATCTAGATTATGGTAAACAAATGTATTTGTGGAAATCCAAATGCACTCAGGACCTTAATCAAAGAAACCTATAAAAGATGGTTTTTATTGACTTTAAACACAAACTTTCATTATTCTTAACCACATGACCACCAGCTCACAATCAGTTTTTTTGTTATGACATATTTCCATTTTGATGTAGGATCACAACAAACTATAGAAAATTCTTAAAGAGATGGGAATACCAGACTTCCATCTTCCTCCTGAGAAACCTCTATGTAGGTTAAGAAGCAACAGTTAGAACTGAACATGGAATAACAGTCTGGTCCAAAATTGGGAAAGGAGTACATCAAGGCTGTGTATTGTCACCCTGCTTATTTAACTTATATGCAGAGTACATCATGAGAAATGCTGGGCTGGAGGAAGCACAAGCTGGAATCAAGATTTCTTGGAGAAATATCAATAACCTCAGATATGCAGATGATGCCACCCTTATGGCAAAAAGCAAAGGGGGACTAAACAGCCTCTTGATGAAGGTAAAAGAGAAGAGTGAAAAGCTCGTTTAAAACTCACCATGAAAAAACTAAGATCATGGCATCCAGTCCCATCACTTCATGACAGATAGATGGGAAAACAGTGAAACAGTGGCAGACTTTACTTTCTTGGGTTCCAAAATCACTGTAGATGGTGACTGCAGCTGTGAAATTAAAAGACGCTTTCTCCTTGGAAGAAAAGCTATGACAAACCTAGTCAGCGTATTAAAAAGCAGAGACATCACTTTGCCAACAAAGGTCCTTATAATCAAAGCTATGGTTTTTCCAGTAGTCATTTATGGGTGTGAGAGTTGAACCATAAAGAAGGTTGAGCACCAAAGAATTGATGCCTTCTAACTGTAGTGCTAGAGAAGACTCTTGAGAGTCCCTTGTTCAGCAAGGAGATCAAACAAGTCAATCCTAAAGGAAATAAATCCAGAACATTCATTGAAAGGACTGACGCTGAAGTTCCAATGCTTTGGCCACCTGATGTGAAGAGCCAGCTCACTGGAAAAGACCCGGATACTGGAAAAGACTGAGGGCAAGAGGAAAAGGAGGCAACAGAGGATGAGATGGTTGGATGGCATCATTGACTCAATGGACACGAGTCTGAGCAAATCTGGGAGATAGTGAAGGACAGGGAAGCCTGGCATTCTATAGTCGATGGGGTCACAAAGAGTTGAACATGACTGAGCGACTGAACAACATTAACAATTTCTATAGACACACTAATAAGGTTAATAATGATTAGGAATGCTTATTCTTACAATTCACAATTTTTAAAAATGCAAGGAACAATGGCTTGATCAAAGTCAACTCATGGGGGTAGAACAAGAGTTGGAAGCTGCATCTAGTGCATTATCTTGAGTCCATCCTATTAAAAGCATTACGGTCTTTTAAATTATATTTTGGTTTATTTATGATGTGTTTATTCCATAAATGCTGTAACAAAAATATAAACTTATTTGGCCAGTCTATTTTATATAAAATTGGAACCATGAAATAAAAATCATTCTAAAGGATTTTTAGTTTTGTCTTGAATTGAAATTGAAGAGTGTTACTTTTTCTCTCAACTCTAGGTGAAGATGCTGCCTACTCCTTCTAAATTTCATTACATTTTCAATCTACGAGATCTTTCCAGAATTTGGCAAGGAATGTTAACCATAAAAGCCGAGGAGTGTGCTTCAGTTCATGTTCTTCTGTCACTTTTCAAACATGAATGCAACAGAGTAATTGCTGACAGGTGTATATGGCAGTGCTTGAGTTTAAATGTAATGTATACGCAGTCTATACTACTAGATTAACTCCTGCATTATCTACTCAAATAAGTAGAATATTTTCTTAAATTGCTCTGAGGCTTGTGACACATGGATGTCATTTCCCACCTGCTGGTCACTTTGAAAAAACACTCCACCAATTTCCTTGAGTATTATTTCAATAAGACATTTTAAAAATATGCCCACATTATCGGCATGTTGACAACATTCAGAGGCAAATTTTAGTTATGTATAGTTTCTAAAAAACTTGAAATGTGTGTAGTGAGAGCTCTGTTGCATGGTGACATTTGGTACATAAACTAAGTCATCTTTCTGAGCCTCTGTTCACTCCTCTATAACATATGACGGTAATGCTGGTCTTGTTGTTTAGTCACTAGGTCACAGCTGACTCTTTTGCAACCCCATGGGCTATAGCCCAACCAGTTCCTCTGTCCATGGGATTTCCCAGGCAAGAATACTAGAGTGGGTTGCCATTTCCTTCTCCAGGGGATCTTCCTGAGCCAAGGAATTGAACCTGTTGTCTCCTGAATTAGCAGGTGGATTCTTTACCGCTGAGCCACCAGAGAAACCCAGTGCTGTTCTTACAAAGCTGTAAAGGACCTACTACAATGTCTCACATAAAGTGGCCTCTGTCAATATTAGTCCCACTCCTTCCTCCCTTCCCACTCTGATGTTACAAGTGTGAAAAGAACCTTCATACACTGGGTGCACACAGACCCAGAAAGAGGATGCTCACCCACTACTGGCTGTCAAATTCTCCTCTTCTGTTGCAAGTTTCAGGGATCTTGGGCCTCTCCCAAGGGACTTACCTGTTTTGTTAAAGAAAAAAATCAATCACACTTGTTAAAACAATAAGACACTCACCCTTTATTCAAGACTATTGTGATAGATGTAGGGACTATACAGTGAGGTTTTACAGTAGGGCTGAGAAATTGGGCTCAACTCTGAATACAAGCAGGGAAAAGTGGGAATTTATAACTGGGGAACAAAATGGGGGAGTTTGGATGGGAAATTACTAAGAGGAAATAAGGGGGTTATGGGAGGATTCTGCCTAAACTCGGAGAAGGCAATGGCACCCCACTCCAGTACTCCTGCCTGGAAAACCCATGGATGGAGGAGCCTGGTAGGCTGTAGTCCATGGGGTCGCTTAGAGTCCGACACGACTGAGCATCTTCACTTCACTTTTCACTTTCATGCATTGGAGAAGAAATGGCAACCCACTCCAGTGTTCTTGCCTGGAGAATCCCAGGGACAGGGGAGCCTGGTGGACTGCTGTCTATGGGGTCGCACAGAGTCAGACACGACTGAAGCAACTTAGCAGCGGCAGCTGCCTAAACTGATCTAACGGGATTCTTGCTAAAAATGGGTGATGCAAAGAAGGACATGGAAGTCCAAAATTGGGGGCCTAGTTGGGAAGAGGATTCAGAGGAGCTCAAGTCTGGCCACAGAGAGAGGCAGTCAGTATTTTCTGTAAGGGACACTGTCAGTGTTATAACTCTCTTGGATGGAGTTCGGTCTACCTCTTGTCAGAAGGCTGAACATACTCTTTCTGTGTTTTGAGGTAATGGATGTACAGGGTGAGGGCTGAGAAGATGTGGAGAAAGGTTGAAACCATGTTCAGTTAGAACAGATGCTTACCTAGTCTGCATTTCTTACTCCTGTATTTTTCTTTTAGATTTATAACGCCTGATGATGAGCAATGGTTTAATACACAACTTGTTCGTTCAATTGAAGAAAATGTTAGCCCAGATGTAGGGTCATATATTCTTCCTGAACCATACTTTGTAGATTTTCTCCGTGAGATGCCTGAACCAACTGGAGATGAACCTGAAGACACCACGTTTGAAGTGCCCAAAGTCTATGAATTGGTATTTATTTTCCGGCTTTTTCGATCACTCATCTAAGCTAGATATTTCTCCCTGCACTGGAGTCCCACTTTGGAGTTATCATAACTTCTGCAATAGTTCTATGTTGTGTTTCATGTCATCATACACCAAGTGAAATATTTATTTCAAAGAAATTTAGCAGCAGTCCCATTAAAGCCAGGTATAAGAGAAATATGTGTGCAGTTGTCTCGATTACTTAATATTGTTTTGAAAGTTCTAGGCAGTGCAACAAAATGACGAGAAGAAAATAGATGTAATTATCAGATAGGAAAAAACAAAAGTATTATTACTGACACATATTATTATCTCAATATAATCCAAGAGATTTCTAAAAATCAGTTCCAACTTTCAGTTATATGACCAAGTGTGACATAAATCTATAACTGAATAAATATCCTCTATATTAGTCAGTGGGCCAAATCCAGCCTACTGCCTGTTTTTGTCAGATGTGTGAGCTAAGAAGGGTTTTGCATTTTTAAATGGGTAGAAAAAAGTCAAAGAATAATAATATTGTGTGACACATGAAAATTACACAGAATTCAAATTTCAATGTTCGCAAGTAAAGTTGTATTGGGACACAACCAAGCCCATTTGTTTATATATTGTCTGTGACTGCTTTTGTGCTACGAAGGTGGAGTTGAATGACCATATGGGCCACAAAGTCTAAAATATTTACTGTCTTGCCCTTTATAGAAAAAGGATTGCCGTCTCTTGCCAATAACCCCAAGATAGGAAATACAACATAAAAGTATTTCATTCAGTTAGCAACAAATACGTAAAACATCTAGGAATAAATATGATAAAACTTTACTTGGTTAAATGGCAACACATTGTTTTCCATAAGTTAATGTATAGATTTAATGATGCTTGAAACAAGACTCCAGAGAGATTTTTTAAAAACAGGGTCACATAGAGTAATTTTGAAATGCATGTTGGTCAAAGAATTAAATAGGGAGCAACCATTTGCAAAAGAAATGTGAATATTGATTTCAGAATAATTTGACTACATAAACAATATAAAATTTTATATATTTTTAAAGCCCCATAAGCACTGTTAAGAAGCAAATAAAAACTGAGAAATACATTTGTTATATTACAGCCTTAATTAACATGGATAGTAGTTGGTGCTGGAATTCCTAAAGGAAAAGGTTAAGAATAATCTCACACTGGAAACTAACCAGTTAGGCTTCAGGTACTGAAAATGGAAATAACTAAAAGTCAATTCATTCATGACACATTTTTGGAAATCCATTAGGTTTAACTTTTTTTTTTAAAGAATTACTTGTGAATATCTTTACAATTACAGCATTCCTGAATTTTGGATCTTAAATATTATTTTTCTCTCTCCCTACTGTTAGGTACCGTCCTTTGAATTTCTGTCTGAAAAACTCCAGTTTTACCAGAAACAGTTCAATGAAATCATTAGAGGAACATCTCTTGATCTGGTGTTTTTAAAGATGCAATGACTCATCTTATTAAGGTTCTCACTATTGATTGTTTACTGATATAAATAGTGAATTTCACAGATAAACTTTTTTAGAGAATACATTTATAGTATCTGATAGTTAATAGAAGAGAATCTATAGGTTAAGTCAGTTCACTTTCTCACAAAACAAAGGCTTAATCAGAAACCCTTTATTTGAATCCATCTATATGACAGCAACGGAGAAGGCAATGGCACCCCTCTCCAGTACTCCTGCCTGGAAAGTCCCATGGATGGAGGAGCCTGGTGGGCTGCAGTCCATGAGGTCACTAAGAGTTGGACACGACTGAGCGACTTCACTTTCACTTTTCACTTTCATGCATCGGAAAAGGAAATGGCAACCCACTCCAGTTGTTCTTGCCTGGAGAATCCCAGGGACGGGGGAGCCTGGTGGGCTGCTGTCTATGGGGTCTCACAGAGTCAGACACAACTGAAACAACTTAGCAGCAGCGTATGATAGCAAATGTTTTTCAAGGGTAAACTGATGGGTTTTGTGTTTGACTCGCTGAGTCAGAGTTTTACCTTTTTAGACAACAAGCTGGAGAACCCTATGAAAAAATATTCCCTCAAGCTATGTTTTGGTGTAATGGAAATCCCGTTGCCCGTGGAGGAAAAGTTGATGTGTTTAAAATGTTGACTTCATGATTGACTTACAGACCATGGGGAAGGGGGAAACGTGGGTATACAGGACTGATAAAAATAGGAACCAACTGGAGGCATGACCTAAAAGGAGTATGGCTTGGATCCAGGTGTGAAAGGCTGCAGGAAGGAGTTGTTTGTATAATTTATAGAGGAAAAGGAGTTTCTCCAACAAATTGCAATAGGAAGGTTTCATAAAGGGGAGATAGTTAACTCTGTATTTATTATAGAATCGTCTTCTGCAAAATTGGCGAATTTACATTCATCTATTCAACAATTAATAGTTATTATTTAAAATATGGCACATCATGGCACATGGACTCCCTGGTTGTGGTACGTGGGCTCAGTAGTTGTGGCCCATGGGCTTAGTTGTTCTGAGGCTTGTGGGATCTTAGTTTCCAGACCAGGGATTGAACTTGAATTCCTTGCATTGCAAGGCAGATTCCCAACCACTAGACCACCAGGGAAGCCTCAACAAGTGATTACTGAGCACCCACAGTGGCTTGGTCTTAAGGGCCTGATACCCTGTTCTAGGTGCAAAACCACATAAGTGATTAACGTATTTAAAATATAATAGTAGATTTGACACATATCAAGGTGTCTGCCCCCTGTAAAACTTGAATTTTAAAAATTCTTTGTTGTGGTGATAAATGAATTTAATGATCCATCTAGATTTTCTTCTAATCAGTGGTATTAATGTAAAAGACAGCTTTTTAGCAATGTCTCCAACTGACCTGCATAAGATTCAAACCACAGTTTGGGCCTTACCCTCTCTGTGAGGGAATCCTTAAAAGGCAACACAAGGCTAAAGGCTGTTTCCCTAAGTTTTTTCTACAGATGTTTCCATGCCTCCATTGTAAATAGAATTTTGATACTTTTAAAAACTTTCACTGGCAGAGATATGGTAAAGGTAGCATTTGTTGTAGAGCTAAGTAGCATTTCTTTTCTGCTTAAGTCAGTGTGTTAGACTGATGATAATAAGCAAACAGTTGTAAACTGCTCCCTGCAGATTGGGAAGAGCAGTTCCATTACCTGTTGAGTCTGAAAATAATAAAATTACACGTACACACAGAAAATCATTTTAAAATAGGAGACAGGAAAGCCAGTTTGCACTCTTTTTCATGATGTAAATGTAGACGGGCAATGAAAGAACTGGAATTGAATAAGTCAATATGAAACCTTTCACATTAAATGAAAAAGTCTAATGTAGTCTTGAAGCATGTGGTCAAACCTTGGACCCATTTATTGCAAGCAGATGTAAACAGCTGAATTCTATTTTCAAATATATTCTATTTTATTTCAAAACAGATTTCACGAATAATCCGAACATCATGTGGAAATGCATTGCTTGTGGGTGTCGGTGGTTCAGGAAAACAAAGTCTTTCAAGATTGGCCTCTTTTATAGCTGGATATCAAATATTCCAGATAACATTAACCAGGTAAGACAAAATGAAACATGCCAATATGTTTTTTCTCTATTGTTGATTTCACTGGAGTGAAATATTCAATTTAAAAAATTGTATATGTAATTATGACTGATTGGCATCATTGTATGGCAGAAAGCAACATGCCCTTGTAAAGCAATTATCCTTCAACTAAAAATGAAATAAAAAATTACAATAGGATTTATCTGGAGGTTCAGTGGTTAAGAATCCATGTTTCTACTGCTGGAGGCAACAGTTTGATCCCTGGTCAGGAAACTGAGATCCTGCATGCTGCTGGGCATAGCCAAATAAACAAAAATAAAAAAGATTACAACAATTTATTGTATTCCTTTTTCAAATAAATGTTTTTATTTCAGGGTAATATACATTTTAAAAAGTGTTCACAAATCATGAGTGTCAAAAAGTAAGTACACCTATGTAGTTAGTTCACAGATAAAGAAATAAAACCTCACTAGCACCCAGAAGTGCACCTTGGGTCTTGTCCCAGTCACTACCCTCCTAAGGGGAACAGTATTCTAGCTTCTAAGCCCATTGATTTATTTTGCCTATTTTTTAGCCTTATGTCAGTCAAATCATGTGGGGTTCACTTTTTAGCGTCCAGTTTTGGGGCTTGCACGGTGTTTGTGAGATTCATCCATGATGCTGCATGCTGCAGTAGTTTATTCATTTTCATTGCTGTGGAGCCTTCCATTTTATCACATATTGCCACAAGCTGCTCATCCATCGTACTGTTGATAAACATTTGTGGGGTTTTTGTTTTGCAAATACAGCTTTTATGAATATTCTTGCACATGTCTGAGTATACTCCTCGAGATAGAAGTGGTGAGTATAACAGTGCAGGGGGAGTGAGGAGAAGAGGCCAGGCAGAGGAGGAAATCTGGAGTGGTTTCCAGAGAATTAGCCTAAAAACGAGATTAAAGCATGAAGAGGGGTGTCAAACCTTTGAGTGGATCAGATGGGGGCAGAAGCCGCCATTAAGGAAGTGAGAGAAGCAAATGTAAAAATTTTAAAACTCCTCAAGAGGCTTAGATATGAAAGAAAGCAGCGAGAGGAGTCTGGACCTAGAGAGGGGATGCTGTGCCCATGTCTATGCATTATAAAAGCAACACCTAACAGTCTGCTTAATTTAAAAACATGAGCAAAATGGCTTTGTGACTTCACTGAGTGGCCAGGGAGAGGGTTGCTCTATCAACACCGGGCACTTCTGAGTAAGGATGTGGACTATGTCGCTCTCACAGGTGCAGCTGCTTCTCAGCAAACCAACTTACCTGTTTCCCTTTTAATTTGTTCTCCTCCTTGGGAATTATTTTGAGGGGATAGATCGTTTCTTTTGATAGTCTTCCTTTTGCTGTGATCTATAAGATTTTTAAGTATAGTGCCACCTGGAAGGGCTTCACTTCCTCTAATTTAAAAAGAAGCTATGACATCTCTTCTATGCAGAATCTAAAAAGAAATGATACAGATGAACCTATTTACAAAACAAAAACAGACTCGCAGACTTAGAGATTGAATTTATGGTTGCTGGGGGAAGAATAGGAGGAAGGGATAGTTAGGGAGTTTTGGATATAGAATTATGTACACATTGCTGTATTTAAAATGGATAACCAACAAGGACCCACTGTATAGCATAGGGAACTCTGCTCAATGTTATGTGGCAGCCTGGGAGAGAGGGGAGTTTAGGGGAGAATGGATACATGTCTATGTATGGCTGAGTCCCTTTGCTGTCCACCGGAAATTGTCACAGCATTGTTAATTGGCTATACGCCAATATAAAATTAAAAGGTTAAAAATTAAAAGTAAGCTATTTATACATTTAAGTGTTGTTAAGCTTATCCTTGGAAGAAAGGTTATGACCAACCTCAGTTCAGTTCAGTTCAGTTCAGTTGTTCAGTCGTGTCCGACTCTTTGTGACCCCATGAATCGCAGCACGCCAGGCCCCCCTGTCCATTACCAACTCCCAGAGTTCACTCAAACTCATGTCCATTGAGTCAGTGATGCCATCCAGCCATCTCATCCTTGGTCATCCCCTTCTCCTTCTGCCCCCAATCCCTCCCAGCATCAGAGTCTTTTCCAATGAGTCAACTCTTCGCATGAGGTGGCCAAAGTACTGGAGTTTCAGCTTTAGCATCATTCCTTCCAAAGAAATCTCAGGGCTGATCTCCTTCAGAATGGACTGGTTGGATCTCCGAGCAGTCCAAGGGACTCTCAAGAGCATTCTCCAACACCACAGTTCAAAAGCATCAATTCTTCGGTGCTCAGCTTTCTTTACAGTCCAACTCTCACATCCATACATGACCACTGGAAAAACCATAGCCTTGACTAGATGGACCTTTGTTGGCAAAGTAATATCTCTGCTTTTGAATATGCTATCTATGTTGGTCATAACTTTCCTTCCAAGGAGTAAGTGTCTTTTAATTTCATGGCTGAAATCACCATCTGCAGTGATTTTGGAGCCCCCCCAAATAAAGTCTGACACTGTTTCCACTGTTTCCCCATCTGTTTCCCACGAAGTGATGGAACAAGATTCCATGATCTTTGTTTTCTGAATGTTGAGCTTTAAGCCAACTTTTTCACTCTCCTTTTGCATCAAGAGGCTTTTTAGTTCAGAGCTTTCTGCCATAAGGGTGGTGTCATCTGCATATCTGAGGTTATTGATATTTCTCCCAGCAGTCTTGATGCCAGCTTGTGCTTCTTCCAGCTCAGAGTTTCTCATGATGTACTCTGCATATAAGTATGGCCAACCTGACAGCATATTTAAAAGCAGAGACATTACTTTGCCAACAAAAGTCCATCTAGTCAAGGCTATGATTTTTCCAGTAGTCATGTATAGGTGTGAGAGTTGGACTGTAAAGAACCTGAGCGCCCGAAGAATTGATGCTTTTGAACTGTGGTGTTGGAGAAAACTCTTGAGAGTCCCTTGGACTGCAAGGAGATCCAACCGGTCCATCCTAAGGGAAATCAGTCCTGAATATTCATTGGAAGGACTGATGTTGAAGCTGAAACTCTAGTACTTTGGTCATCTGATGCAAAGAGCTGACTCATTTGAAAAGACTCTGATGCTGGGAAAGATTGAAGGCGGGAGGAAAAGGGGACTACAGAGGATGAGATGGCTGGATGGCATCACCAACTCAGTGGACATGAGTTTGAGTAAACTCTGGGAATTGATGATGGACAGGGAGGCCGGGCGTGCTGCAGTCCATGGGGTCTCAAAGGATCGGACATGACTGAGCGACTGAACTGAACTGAACTGAAGCTACATCATCTCGAATGCCCATAACAACCTTTACAAATTGGTAATTATCTTCATTTTGAAGATGAGGAAACAAGCTGTAAAACATGAAGGAACTTTTATAAAACTGCAGGGCAGGGATTTGAACTCTGGTCTTCCTGGTTTTAATGCCAGTAGTCTTTCCATTAGACCCTGTGGATTACACTGAACTCCCTATTACTTACACTATGAAACCTCCTTCAAATAAGGACTTCTTTATAATCCCTTTCATTGGCATCTACCCACGAGGATTTACATGCTGCATTTAAGAAAATGTCTGCTTTGTTTTTACACATCATATCACTTCTGATAGCACATGCGTTTAGTAGGAAACAGGGTAAACAAGAAAAACAGAGACCAAGCTTGTCTCTCTTCAGAATCTGTGACCACATAATTATAACATTTCTATTATTTATATCACATTGCATAATGCATCTCTGAATCTAGTCACTTAGTGAGATGTGCAAATTACCATTATATGTAATTTATCACTAATTTTACTTATAATTTATCTGTACCTTCTTACCAATCTAAGCTCATCCAAATATCTGATTAGTTTTAAATATTACATATATATTCACTTGGGCAAAAAACATCTGTTGGCTGAGCACTGTTAGATTATAGTTCTTTTCCCTGTTCCCAATTATTCTGTGTGAGTCACTTGTGGTAAATTCCCTACTAACTTCTCAAGCTAAATAAAACCTGTTTATTTAGAGTGGTAATGTACAGCTGTTTAGCTCTGTGTTTTCTAGCAGGCACTATTAACTTAGACTCTATTGGAGCAGGTGCAGATTATGCTCTAATTATCATGGATTATATTGTGTTTTGAGATAAATGATGACTATATTTTCATTTAAAGCTTTCTGCTCCTTCTCTTCTTAGGTCTTATAATGTGAGTAATCTCACAGATGATTTAAAAGGCTTGTACAAAGTTGCTGGTGCTGATGGCAAAGGCATCACTTTTATCTTTACTGACAATGAAATAAAAGATGAGGCATTTCTAGAATATCTCAACAATCTGCTGTCTTCAGGGGAGGTATGTCTCCAAAGTACAGAAAGAAGTTATAATTTCAAAATGTAAATCTGAATAGAGAAAGCAGCAGTCTTTCAGAAGTGAGGTATTTAGGGACTTCCCCAGTGGCCCAGTGGCTAAGACTCTGAGCTCCCAACGCAGGGCGCCCAGGATCAATCCCTAGTCAGGGAAGCAGGTACCACATGCTGCAACTAGAGTTTGCAGGCTGCAGCAAAGATCCTGGACGGCTGCAACTAAGACCTGGCACAGCCAAATAAATAAACAGTAATTATTAAAAAAGAAATGAAGCCATTTGGTACACATTTTTCATTTTAGAAATGATTAACACATGAGGTTCAATAGATTTTTTTGAAGTTTCTGTGAAGTTAATGCTGCTTATGTCCAGATATTTTATATGTTTTCTTCCATTTTAAATATGTTTCCTTATTTGTCTCATAAATCTTTGGCTTGATCCTGTAATTTATTTTAGGGGAAGCAAAATTCATCTATCTATATCAGTTGTGTATATAAATATCAGGAGTATAGAATGGTTGAAAAAATTACCCTAACTGTAAGTAGATGTGTATGTCATCACTGAGCACCAAAGAACTGGTGCTTCTGAACTGTGATGTTGGAGACGACTCCTCAGAGTCCCTTGGACTGCAAGGAGATCCAACCAAGCCACCCTACAGGAAACCAGTCCTGAATATTCATTGGAAGGACTGATGCTGAAGCTGCAACTCCAATACTTTGGCCACCTGACATGAAGAACTGACTCACTGGAAAAGACCCTGATGCTGGGAAAGACTGAAGACGGGAGGAGAAGGGGAAGACAGAGGAAGAGATGGTTGGATAGCATCACCGACTCAATGGACATATGTTTGAGTAAACTCTGGGAGTTGGTGATGGACAGGGAGGCCTGTCATGCTGCAGTCCCTGAGACTGCAAAGAGTTGGACATGACTGAGCAACTGAGCTGAACTGAATGTCACCACGGCTGACACCATTTTTATCATCACTTTGACCACCCACATGCTTGGTACTTTATTAGAAGGATGCACAGGACTCAGCATATAGTTGAGCTTATGAGTAAGATTTATTGCAGCAGCACAGTAAGGATTTTCAGCTGGATCAGTAAAGAAAAAGACACATCTGGGGGAGTCTGGGGAAATCCATATACATGCTTCCTATTAATATGTTCTCACTAAAGGATCCATACAGAATATGTTTTTGGTGTGAAGCGAAAGTGAAGAACCATGAAGTGAAGTGCAGAAACCCATGTATTCTTTCTGTTCAAGGAAGCTCATTTGAGACTCAGAATTCAAGATTTTCTTAGGGGCTGGTCATGCCACAACTGCCAAAATTCCAGACTCCCAGAAGGAAAGCAGATGTTCACCATATAGCCCAATGTTTTTATAAATAGTCTAGGTACAGTGGAACAGCCTTATCGATTAGTAATGGAGGGTTCCTTCCAAAAGCCTAGTTCTCAGACGCCAGGCAAAGGCCCACCCTGCCAGCGACCTTGCGTATGAACTCTTCCCTTCACAGTGATGTGTATGGATGCCTACTGCTGCATGCTCTAGTTAACTATTTTGGAACCACAGTGGCGTGAATCAGAACGGAAGGCATCACTGGACATTTAAAGTGGTGACTGGAATGGTAAACAAGATGGCTTTTTGGTAATAGCTATTTGAGCAAAAGGAATCTTAATTTGCTCCTGATTAAGCTGCTAAATAAAAAGTTTCACTCTTGTAATTTCTGGCAAACTAGGGATTTGACTGTAGAGACGCAGGAAAAAATATGAAAAGAAATGACATGTGGTGGTGGGGGTGGGGGAATGGGGAAGGACCAGACTTCGGCAGTGCATTGGCTGTGGGGAACTCTCAAAATACTGAACCCTTTCTTGCCTGTTCCTCAAAGATCTCCAATTTGTTTGCACGGGACGAGATGGATGAAATCACCCAAGGGCTGATATCGGTCATGAAAAGGGAGCTCCTCGCCATCCTCCCACCTTCGATAATCTGTATGAGTACTTCATTTCCAGATCAAGGAAGAACTTGCACGTTGTTCTCTGCTTTTCTCCAGTGAGTTTTTACTTTAGTTATTTCTACATAGGAGGAGTTGCTTCCTTGAATGTCCTTAGTTCACCTTCTCTGATGAGATAATTTGCTCAGAAATGAACACATGTTACTTCTTTACTACCACGAATCTCCACTGACCAAAATCATACTAAAGAGTGAAAATTGAGTATACTCGTTAGCAATTATTACATACCCTACAACTTTGATTACCTAGAGACAGAAATTATTTGATTTTAAGGGATTTGGTGATATAGTCTTATCTAGCTTTAGCTCCAATATAGTCATACCATCGAGAATGTCCCTGATGTAGATTTGAATGTATCTCACTCACTGTGCTATCCAATATTGTAACCATTAGCCATGTGTGGCCATTTTATTTTTGATCAGTTAAAATTCAATAAAAATGAAAATCCAATTTCTCAGTCCTACTAGCTTCATTTCAAATACTCAATAGCTGCACGTGGCTAGGGATTACTATGGAAAGCACACATATAGATCCTTTCCATCATCATAGAAAATTCTATTGGGCAGTTCCACTCTTGGGGGTGGGGGGAGGTGGCTCACTAACTTATAGGGCATCTTGGTTGATTTTTAGGTAGTCTAGTAGCCAGAAAGGTCTTCTTTACAAACAGTGGAATTTTGTCTCTGACTCTTCACCTGTGATTTTGTTTGTTCTGTAAAGTGAATCCAATTCCTCTCCTGCATTCAGCCCTTCAGGTAGTTGGGGAAAGTTTCTGCAGACTCCCTAAGTCATTTCTTTTTAGACCAAACACCTCCTATCCCTTCTGCAGATCTCACTTGCCCTGGTTCCAGGCCTTTCACTGTCCTGGTCATCTCTCTCTAGAAATGTGGTTTGTCAGTTTCCTTTTCCTTTTTTTTTTTCCCATCCATTTTTCCTTTATTGGAACAGATCTTTAATGTCAGATTGTTTAAAATTTTCTTTAAAATTTATCAAATTTAGTTTTAGTTTTTTTTTTTTTTTGCTTAAGAATCCCTCTTGAGACCCCACCCACCTCCTGTCCCACCCATCTAGGCTGTCACAGAGCACCAGGCTGGGCTCCTGTGTTGTGCACCAGCTTCCCGCTGGTGATCTCTCTTTACATGATAGTGTATATATATCACTGCTACTGTCTGGTTCCTCCTACTCTCCCTTCTCTTACTGTGTCCACAAGTCCATTCTCTATGTCTGTATCTCTATTTCTTCCTTGTAAATAGGTGCATCGGTACTGTTTTTCTAGATTCATATATATGTGTAAATATACAATATTTGTTTTTCTCTTTCTGACTTACTTCACTCTGTATAACAGGCTGTAGATTCATCTACTTCACTACAACTGACTCAAATTCATTCCTTTTATGACTGAGTAATATTCCATTGTGTATTTGTAGCACATGGGCAAAGAAGATGTCAGTGTCTTCTTACATGGTAGCTTCTAGAATTGAGCAGATCAAGTCTTAAGAAAGGAAAGAGTGTGGAACTATTACCTCCTTGCACCTGGACACTTAATTTACATATTCATGCAGTCTAAGAAGATTTCCAAAAAATTTGTAGTGTCAGGCTCAGAATATAAAAGGTCTCTCTGCCTGATTTATAATCCCTCTGCCTGACTTATAATCCCTCTGTGTTTTTTTAATATATATATATATTTTAAATTTATAATGCTTTTTGACATTTCTGTTGCTAGGTTGGTGAGAAGTTCCGTGCCCGCTCTTTGAAATTTCCTGGCTTGATCTCGGGCTGCACCATGGACTGGTTCAGTCGCTGGCCTAGGGAGGCGCTGGTTGCTGTGGCCTCCTATTTCGTTTCAGGCTATAGTATTGTCTGCTCTAGTGACACCAAAAGACAAGTTGTAGAAACAATGGGCCTCTTTCACGACATGGTTTCAGAGAGCTGTGAAAGTTATTTCCAAAGGTAAGTGATAATGCATAAGTGTGATAGCTACAGAAACACAACGTTCCACTCCAAAGAGGAAGAAAATGTAACATCCAGTAAGACACTCATCACAGTGATTGAGCTCGGAAATCCCTGCTGCACTTAGATTTTTTCCTTGCTTTGATTTTCTAGTGATTATGTAATAAAATGATGACAAATAATTGAGATTTTAAAATTAACTAGTGTCCATACTTTTAACTATCCCTTTCCCTCCAGGCTTCAAAGTAACAGATACTTAATGAATTATTTTATTTCACTTGCTTAATTTATTTTTTTGGAAATGACTTAAAATAATTCATTATAAACTCTTTAAAATTTGTTTCTTGTTCAAGTTCATTATTTATTTGGTTAAAGAAGTCCCACTGTCCTAAAGTTTCATTATTGCCTTATGCTAAGGGATCATTTATATGCATCACTTAATCTTGTCTATGTTTTCTTGACAAATAATTATGAAACTAAAGTTTAACTGACAGTAGAAGAGTCCAGTCCCTAAAAGCAGAAATGGTGTTCATGATGTGAAAGCTGGGGTTGACAGTTCAAGCATACAGCAGTTTTTTCCAAAGCATGATAGTCACTGGTATGATTGCTATAAATAAAGGGGGGCCAACATGGCTTCTATAACAGAGCACTTCTTCCTGGGGCTCTGTGGATGAGCTTCAGGGCGTGCAATACTTCCCAGAAAAACTAGGCCTATTTTTTTGCACAGAGAGTCTTCAGTTCAGTCGCTCAGTTCTCTCCAACTCTTTGTGACCCCATGGACGCACACCAGGCCTCCTTGTCCATCACCAACTCCCGGAGCTTAATCAAATATAAGTCTATTGAGTTGATGATGCCATCCAACCATCTCACCCTCTGTTGTCACCTTCTCCTCCTGCCTTCAATCTTTCCCAGCATCAGGGTCTTTTCCAATGAGTCAGTTCTTCGCATCAGGTGGCCAAAGTATTGGAGCTTCAACTTCAGCATCAGTCCTTCCAATGAGTATTCAGGACTGATTTCCCCTAGGATGGACTGGTTGGATCTCCTTGCAGTTCAAGGGACTCTCAAGAGTTTTCTTCAACACCACAGTTCAAAAGCATCAATTCTTCAGCCCTCAGCTTTCTTTATAGTCCAACTCTCACATCCATACATGACTACTGAAAAACCCATAACTTTAAGTAGACAGACCTTTGTCATCCAAGTAATGTCTCTCCTTTTTAATATGCTGTCTAGGTTGGTCATAGCTTTTCTTCCAAGGAGCAAACATCTTTTAATTTCATGGCTACAGTCACTATCCTCAGTGATTTTGGAGCCCAAGAAAATAAAGTCTGTCACTGTTTCCATTGTTTCCCCATCTATTTGCCATGAAGTAATGGGACCAGGTGGAGAGTCTGGGTAGTGCTTAATTGATTTTCCAAGGGGTAGGGGATCCTACCTCACAAAAACTTTCTTATCCTGTGTCGTTTTCTTTACTTAAAACTGTACATGGATCATCCTCTTAAATAGTCATAGATAGTCTCCCAGATTCTCCTGGTAAATTTTGTATATTAATTCTCTTTGTTGGAAGATTTTCTTCCTGCTTAACTTGAACTCCAGCTCTGCTGCTGTCAACTTGTGAAGAGAAGTTTTTACCTTTGTGCAGCTACAAATGGCATCTCACTCCAGTGCTCTTGCCTGGAAAAATCCCATGGACGGAGGAGCTTGGTAGGCTGCAGTCCATGGGGTCATTAAGAGTAGGACATGACTGAGCGACTTTACTTTCACTTTTCACTTTCATGCATTGGAAAAGGAAATGGCAACCTACTCCAGTGTTCTTGCCTGGAGAATCCAGGGACAGGGGAGCCTGGTGGGCTGCCGTCTGTGGGGTTGCACAGAGTCGGACATGACTGAAGCAACTTAGCAGCAACAGCAGCAGCTACAAAAACCCATGTCCTTATTTTTGAAAATTTGGTGTAGTTTTCAAAGTTTTCATATCCTCTTACTGTAGAAGTTTATTCTGAATGCAATATATATGCATAATATGGGACTTCCTGGAAGTCCAGTGGTTAAGATTTTGCCTTCCAACATAGGAGGTGCTGGTTTGATCTCTGATCAGGTAGCTAATAAAGATCCCACATGCCTTGCAGCCAAAAACAGAAGCAGAGTTGTAACAAATTCAATAAAAGGCTTTAAAAATGGCTTGCATTAAAAAAATCTTTTAAAATATTTATTTAATGTTTTACTATAGTCACATATATGCCAGAGTCCTTAAAATGCTTTTTAATGTTCAGAACTCTGAAAGTAAAAATTTCATATAAAATAAACTTAATGCAATATAAAAATATAAATTTATAGTATGTGAAGATCTCTTCTTTGACTTGAGTTTCTCCTGTGTAAAAATTTTTCCTTATTTCTATTGTTAAATAGAATTATTATGCTGAAACAGTAGTGAATTGGATGTTTGAATCAAGTGTGCCTTGATTTCAAGGATAATCCAGAAATTCTGGGGAGAGATTGGCTTTCACCTTTGTAAGCCCACTTATCTGGGTTTCTAGTGGGGAAGAGATGTGTAACAAATATCTGGTGAATGAAAGCAGATCTCAGCACAAATTCATTTCAACCACTTATCCCTCATATCTGTATAGAACATTAAAGTTTACAAAGTGTGTTTACATATGCTGTTTTATTTTTTGATCTTCACAAAATCCTAGGAGGTATAGGACAGTGATTCTTTTCTCAGTTTTCCAGAAGAGGAAACAGAAGCCCAGAATGGGGATAAGGGTCAGGTCAAAGAATCAGTTATAGTATTCCTGCTGCCTCACCTGAAGGTCTTTTTTTCTGTTCTACTCTCAGATACCGCAGAAGAGCACACGTGACTCCCAAATCTTACCTCTCATTTATAAACGGTTATAAAAACATTTACACTGAAAAGGTGAAATATATTAATGAACAAGCTGAACGTATGAATATTGGTAAGTGGAAAAGAATCTGATCTTTTTAGGGCTTGTCTGAAAGAGATCCAATATTTTGTTTGGTGGATATTGTTGTTTGAAAATGAAATACTTATTTTTCATATTGAAATATTGATTTATAATCAATATTGAAATATTGCTGGTAGTAGATTATTTTGAGGGATATCTTTATGGGTCTTTTGACCTGTCAAGAAAGTCTGGGCAGAAAAAATGGAAACAGAGGTGGCCTATTTTTCTTCGGGAACCATCTCTTCCAGCTCTTTCAGCTTTGGGTCCATCCTGTTGGGTAGTGAGCCACCATGGTTGTTGAGCTGCTTACAGATGGGGAAAAGCCAGCTTGGCTACTGACCACAATTTCAATTTATGGTTTCATTGCCATTTCCCTCAATTTGTGTAAACTTTGCCATGTTACTGCTCCTCAGATTTCTAACAAAGGAAAAGACAAAACAGAAACAGAAGTGAACAAATGAAAACAAAAAGAGACTGTGAGCAGTGGTTTTCCAAGTGTCCAGTATATGTAGCTTAAGTAGGAAAAGTGTAAGTGGGAACAGATTTTATGTCCAGAAAGCATTTGGCCCAAATAATCCTGAAATGCTTTAGTGCTGTATTTCCACTTCTACACAGAACGTGGTCACAAAGCATAAAGGTCTGTGAAGTTACAGTGATGGTAAGCGCCCTGTAAGAGAAATTTCCTTCTGCTGGCTTTCTCATGACTTTCCTACAGCTTTTTCATATGATACTCTAGAATCAGTGCTGTGCTGAAGCTACCTGCACTGGCTTATGGGAACTGATGGTTAAATTAGGAATGTTATGATCTGGTTGATAACTACAGCCTTTATTAAAATTTAATAAATGTACAATTAAATTAATTATGTTAATGAGAGCAAGCAATACTAAAAACTCATTACTTCTTAGTTATTTTTACTTTATTATTATTCATGTTCTTGGGGAACATTATTATTTCTATTCTATCTTTGTGGTTGAAATATTATACAATGGTGTGTTGCTGAGAACCCCTTGGTAGCTTGAAATCAGAAAAGGTGGGATTATCTACACTGTGGAAACTGGAACCATCCAAATGAATGCCCTCATTCCAGACCCAGACTCTAAATTACCAGCACACCTCTATCTAGCTACTAGTGAGATTTTCAGTTAACCAGTTATTTTTGTCTAGAGCACTGAGAGTCTCAGAAACAGTTGTAGAAGTTTTAGCAGTTATTTTCACTTTTATAGCAGAGAACCACAAAAATGTTAATATATTATGTCTCATTTGCCGTCTCAGTTGCAATGTGATTCAAAGGCAACAAATGATAGTTACAAACTGTTTGCAAAGTCAAGGAGAGCATACATTTGTCAAATAAGTTTCCTGGCTAAATTCATTTTACTTGTTATAGCAATATGACTTTCCTTTAAATGTAACTAGATGATATTCTTCAATCAGACCCATTTTCTTCATTTCCTGCTGAACCGAAACTGCTGGAAATATGGTCAGTTTTATTGCTTCTATAATGTGTGTATAAGACATCTTGCCCATAATTATTTTGTGTTTGTTACAGTATACATTATGGTGCCTCAGGGCCTCCCAGGTGGCCCTAGTGGCATCCCAGGTGGTAAAGGACCTGCCTGCCAGTGCAAGGGACATAAGAGATATGGGTTCGATCCCTGGGTCAGGAAGATCCCCTGGAGGAAGGCATGGCAACCCACTCCAGTATTCTTGCCTGGAAAATCCCATGAACAGAGAAACCTGGTGGGCTACAGCCCATGGGGTTGCAGAGTTGGACATGACTGAAGAGACAGCATGCACGCAGCACATGGTTCTTTATAAGTAGTAAACATTGAATAAGTATTTGATGAAGGGATAATCATATATTCAGTGACAGTGTCTACGTGTGTGTTTGTAAAGGTCTTGATAAGCTGATGGAGGCAAGTGAATCTGTGGCAAAACTCTCTCAGGATCTTGCAGTAAAGGAGAAGGAGTTGGCAGTGGCTTCCGTAAAAGCAGATGAAGTGAGTTGGCATTTACACTGTGAAGGCTATCTTCCCACATTTTAAAAAAGCATTGTTTAAAAATGTTATTAAAAAGTAAAAAGAATATAAACCTGCAGGTTATTTCCAGTAAGATACAGCTCACATGGGGTCGCAAAAGAATCGGATACAACTTAGCAACTAAACAACAATAGCAACATTTACAAAGACCATTAGATATTTTTGTTTAATTTATACCAAACATACCTAAACTATTATATCCTCTACTTGGTCTAAGACTTGTTTTGTTTTTTTTTCCTTCTCTGGTTCGCTCTCATTTTCTGTCATCTGTATAGGAAATTTCTGCTTGAAAATAAATTAAAATAGATCTGCTCTTTAAGGTCTCTGCAGACTCTAGGTTTCTGGAGTAGCCCAAGTTTGATCTGAAGTTTGTTTTAAGGAAGGAAAAGAATAAAAAGAAGAGTTGATTGAGTCTTTTTAAAGATGCTCCTCCCAAGGTGATAGGGATACATATGTTACTTCTCTACCTCCTGCTTCTCCGCCAGTCTCAGGCTGCTTTCACCTTCCACGCGCAGAGTCAGTTAAGAATAGATGCTCAAGTCTCGACCTTTAGCCAGATATTGAAATATTAGAGCCTGGGAGAGGCACTTAGCATATGACATAAGGTAGACCCTTAGCATCCTGATATATGGTAGGCAGTCAACAAACATTAGCTATTTTTTTGTTATTACATGAGGCTTCATATGGTTTCTGACCTTATTCTGTGGCACTGACTTTGAATAGTTTTAATTTTCTAGAAGTAACATAGAGTATAAGTATTATTTTTCTGAAAGTTTAAAATATTTATTAATACAGTTCATGACCGAGAGAAGCTTAGGAAACAAAGACTACAGAATTGCTCAGAGGAGTTACTTTAATACATCTTAAAATATAGACATCTTAAATGGGAGATGAATTTTCTTTCATTCTTGTTTTATATCATATACTCAAATCTGTAAATTATGCTGAAAAGGTTTCTATTGATCCTAATGTTTCCTTTCTTTAACAGGTATTAGCAGAAGTCACAGTAAGTGCTCAGGCTTCAGCCAAAGTGAAAAATGAAGTGCAGGAAGTAAAAGACAAAGCCCAGAAAATAGTGGATGAAATTGATAGTGAAAAAGTAATAGCTGAGACCAAGCTCGAGGCAGCTAGGCCTGCACTGGAAGAAGCAGAAGCAGCCCTGAATGTGAGCAGCGCATTGTTATCCCTCCCAACACAAGTCCGAGCTGGCACCATGTTTCATTACATAAAATTTAGTTATGGGATTCTTGTAATCAGAAAACTGAATTGAATTCTTTATTTTTTTTCTTAATGTGAGTGTAATCTCTGAGTCTTGAAGCAAATATTCCTGCTGATTACCTTTCCTAAGTTTATTTTTTTTAAGTCTTTACTTCCCATAACTTTTTTTGCATTTCTTTTCCATGGGGATGGTCTTGATCCTTGTCTCCTGTACAGTGTCACAAACCTCGGTCCATAGTTCATCAGGCACTCTATCAGATCTAGTCCCTTAAATCTATTTCTCACTTCCAGTGTATAATCATAAGAGATTTTATTTAGGTCATACTTGAATGGTCTAGTGGTTTTCCCTACTTTCTTCAGTCTAAATGTGAATTTGGCAATAAGGAGCTCATGATCTGAGCCACAGTCACCTCCCAGTCTTGTTTTTCCTGACTGTGTAGAGCTTCTCCATCTTTGGCTGCAAAGAATATAATCAATCTGATTTCGGTGTTGACCATCTGGTGATGTCCATGTGTAGAATCTTCTCTTGTGTTGTTGGAAGAGGGTGTTTGCTATGACCAGTGTGTTCTCTTGGCAAAACTCTATTAGCCTTTGCCCTGCTTCATTCCGTATTCCAAGGCCAAATTTGCCTGTTACTTCAGGTGTTTCTTGACTTCCTACTTTTGCATTCCAGTCCCCTATAATGAAAAGGACATCTTTTTGGGGTGTTAGCTCTAAAAGGTCTCATAGGTCGTCATAGAACCATTCAACTTCAGCTTCTTCAGCATTACTGGTTGGGGCATAGACTTGGATTACTGTGATATTGAATGGTTTGCCTTAGAAACAGAGATCATTCTGTCATTTTTGAGACTGCATCCAAGTACTGCATTGTGGACTCTTTTGTTGACCATGATGGCTACTCCATTTCTTCTAAGGGATTCCTGCCCACAGTAGTAGATATAATGATCATCTGAGTTAAATTCCCCCATTCCAGTCCATTTTAGTTCACTGATTCCTAGAATGTTGACATTCACTCTTGCCATCTCCTGTTTGACCACTTCCAATTTGCCTTGATTCATGGACCTGGCATTCCAGGTTCCTATACAATATTGCTCTTTACAGCATTGGACTTTGCTTCTATCACCAGTCACATCCACAGCTTGGTATTGTTTTTGCTTTGGCTCTATCCCTTCATTCTTTCTGGAGTTATTTCTCCACTGATGTCCAGTAGCATATTGGGCACCTACCGACCTGGGGGAGTTCCTCTTTCAGTATCCTATCATTTTGCCTTTTCATACTGTTCATGGGGTTCTCAAGGCAAGAATACTGAAGTGGTTTGCCATTCCCTTCTCCAGTGGACCACATTCTGTCAGACTTCTCCACTATGACCCGCTCATCTTGGGTGACCCCACAGGGAATGGCTTACAAATAGCTGTGAAAAGAAGAGAAGCGAAAAGCAAAGGAGAAAAGGAAAGATATAAGCATCTGGATGCAGAGTTCCAAAGAATAGCAAGAAGAGATAAGAAAGCCTTCCTCAGAGATCAATGCAAAGAAACAGAGGAAAGCAACAGGATGGGAAAGACTAGAGATCTCTTCAAGAAAATTAGAGATACCAAGGGAATATTTCATGCAAAGATGGACTCGATAAAGGACAGAAATGGTATGGATCGAACAGAAGCAGAAGATATTAAGAAGAGGTGACAAAAATACACAGAAGAACTATACAAAAAAGATCTTCATGACCAAGATAATCACGATGGTATGATCACTCACCTAGAGCCAGACATTCTGGAATGTGAAGTCAAGTGGGCCTTAGAAAGCATCACTATGAACAAAGCTAGTAGAGGTGATGGAATTCTAGTTAAGCTGTTCCAAATCCTGAAAGATGATGCTGTGAAAGTGCTGCACTCAATATGCCAGCAAATTTGGAAAACTCAGCAGTGGCCACAGGACTGGAAAAGGTCAGTTTTCATTTCAATCTCAAAGGCAATGCCAAAGAATGCTCAAACTACCACACAATTACACTCATCTCACACGCTAGTAAAGTAATGCTCAAAATTCTCCAAGCCAGGCTTCAGCAATACGTGAACTGTGAACTTCCTGATGTTCAAGCTGGTTTAGAAAAGGTAGAGGAACCAGAGATCAGATTGCCAACATCCGCTGGATCATGGAAAAAGCAAGAGAGTTCCAGAAAAACATCTATTTCTGCTTTGTTGACTATGCCAAAGTCTTTGACTGTGTGGCTCACAATAAACTGTGGGAAATTCTGAAAGAGATGGGAATAGCAGACCACCTGACCTGCCTCTTGAGAAACCTGTATGCAGGTCAGGAAGCAACAGTTAGAACTGGACATGGAACAACAGACTGGTTCCAAATAGGAAAAGGAGTATGTCAAGGCTATATATTGTCACCCTGCTTATTTAACTTATTGCAGAGTACATCATGAGAAACATTGGACTGGAAGAAGCACAAGCTGGAATCAAGATTGCCGGGAGAAATATCAATAACCTCAGATATGCAGATGACACCACCCTTATGGCAGAAAATGAAGAGGAACTAAATAGCCTCTTGATGAGAGTAAAAGAGGAGAGTGAAACAGTTGGCTTAAAGCTCAACATTCAGAAAATGAAGATGATGGCATCTGGTCCCATCACTTCATGGGAAATAGATGGGGAAACAGTGGAAACAGTGTCAGACTTTATTTGAGGGAGCTCCAAAATCACTATAGATGGTGATTGCAGCCATGAAATTAAAAGATGCTTTCTCCTCGGAAGAAAAGTTATGACCAACCTAGATAGCATATTGAAAAGCAGAGACATTACTTAGACAACAAAGGTCCGTCTAGTTAAGGGTATGGTTTTTCCAGTGGTCATGTATGGATGTGAGAGTTGGACTATGAAGAAAGCTGAGTGCCGAAGAATTGATGCTTTTGAACTGTGATGTTGGAGAAGAATTGATGCTTTTGAACTGTGGTGTTGGAGAAGACTCTTGAGAGTCCCTTGGACTGCAAGGAGATCCACCCAGTCCATTCTGAAGGAGATCATCCCTGAGATTTCTTTGGAAGGAGAGATGCTAAAGCTGCAACTCCAGTACTTTGGCCACCTCATGGGAAGAATTGACTCATTGGAAAAGATTCTGATGCTGGGAGGGATTGGGGTCAGGAGGAGAAGGGGATGACAGAGGATGAGATGGCTGGATGGCATCACCAACTCTATGGACGTGAGTCTGAGTGAATTCCGGGAGTTGGTGATGGACAGGGAGGCCTGGCGTGCTGCGATTCATGGGGTCGCAAAGAGTCAGACACGACTGAGTGACTGAAGTGAATTGAACTGAACTGAATTTCCCATAACTTACTTTCATTCCACAGAGCATCTTTCCATGAGAACTGAGGAATAATGCTAATGGTTATTGGCTTAAACTGTAGCCTAAGGGAGTCAGATTATGCAGACAGCCTTCTCAGTTCCTTCAGCATCCTGACTAGGTTATGTCATGCACTCTTTAACATTTTTAAAAAATCCTCTTATGGTTCCCATTTCTCTAATTAAAGTCCTAAGATAGGTATCCAGGACTGTGAAGCAAGAAGGGACATGACCATATGATAGATAGTCTCAAGCAAAATTTACTTAACTCTCTTGGATCTCTGTCAAGATTTTAATTCTTCCTTGATCTTTGAAAAATCAATGTACACATTAAAAAGTAATGAATAGTTCACTAGGTACATGGAAGGAACTCAATAAATATTCGTGCTACTGCTGTAATACCTGGCTCCTGTCAGCCCCTTCAGTTTTATCTTATTTTGTCCCTACACACAATATGGTCCAGCCATACGTAAACACCTAAATGCTTCTGCAGTAATTATGGTCTGTTACTTTTAAATGGGTCTCTCTCTTTCTTCCAGGAACACTTACTTTTCCTAACTTTCACTAACTAGTAAGAGTCAATCTGCAAGACCAAGCTCAGATTTCATCCCTTCCAGGAAGTCCTGATCCTCCTTTGTTTTCCTGTCACTCCTAGACTTCTGTTATGGCAGATAATCATAGTTTAGGGTAATTGTGTTTCTCTCTCTTTGAAAGATTCTAAGGACGGGGCTATTTTGGTTTTGCTCTTATTTTATATGGGAGAATGCCTGTGATAACTGCATTAATAGATTCAAGATCATCATTTAATAAAATTGTGACAATGACCTGGACACACTTTCCACCCTCATTTCTTTTATGGGTCCTATGATAACACATGAGAGAGTGATCACTGAGCCAAATAAGTCTTAGGAGTTTTTATGGATCATATGATGTCCCAGTCCTTCTTGACTCGAATGTCAGGAGATGTCCTATTTCTAACTCAGCTCACATATGGAAACTTTCAAAAATATTTTATTGAGTCGTATGGTACAATAACTTTTCTTGTCTCCTTTAAATTTTCTCCCTTCCATGGACAGGGAAACCTTCAAAATGAAAGCTGAAGGTGAGGTTTCTGATATTCAGGGCCTTGCCCCTCTTTTTAGTACTCATATGTAATATAGACTCTATGCTTTGAAGATGAAAACATCTGAATGATAAACATTAATGACAGTTGTTGCTAATGGAGGTCTGGGGTGATGGCCAATGAAAGGTAGTGATATTCTAAACCAATTCATTGAGAACTTTTGGGGGAAATGCAAACAAAGAAACAGAAATCTTAACTTAACCATGAAAGATTCATTATGTAAGAATCTTGGAATGCAGACCCTTGATGTAAATGTCAGGAATCGGGAAGAAAATATGTTTAAAAATTTTCCATTTTAATTTTTTAAAAGTATGAGAGTTCCAGATGACTAGGAATACTACTCAACAAAAAATATTCTGATCCCTAACCCCAAATACAGACTATCAAGCCAAATGATATTGCCACAGTCAGGAAACTTGCAAAGCCCCCTCATCTTATTATGAGAATCATGGACTGTGTTCTGTTACTATTTCAAAAGAAAATTGACCCTGTCACTATGGATCCAGAAAAACCTTGCTGCAAGCCATCATGGGGCGAGTCATTAAAAGTAAGTAAAATCTATCTCTATAAGTCCTTTGAGGTGTACCAGGTGTCTGCATCCCAGGACACTCAATATAGACCAGACACAATGGCAGACAAATAATTGATCACTGTATACTGAAGAATTTATCTTAAATTGCATCTCTCAAGATGTAATGCCTCGTTAAAATGTAAGATTTTAAAGCTGAATGCCCTCTTTTTATAAAAACCTGTCCAGAAACCCATACCTAGTATTGGCATAGTCTTTTTTTTTAATGGGGAAATTTTATTGTAAATTATGCCTAAATAAAAATGTTGAAAAAGAAGCCATGGTACAAAAGTAAATATGCTCTTACCATTCAATTCAGCAATCGTGCTCCTCACTGTTTACCCAAATGAGCTGAAAACTTATATCCACACAAAAGCCTGCTCACAGGGGTTTTTATAGCAACCTTATTCATAATTTCCAAAACGTGGACGCAACCAAGATGCCTTTCGGTATGTGAGTAGTTAAATAAATAGTGGTACCTCTAGACCATAATTGGTATTAAAATATTAGTGTCCCCCCACACACAAATAATATATGTATACAATAGATAACTAGTGAGAACCTACTGTATGGCACAGGGAACTCTATTCAGTGATCTGTGCTAACCTAAATGGGAAGAAATCCAAGGGAAAGGGGGAATATGTGTATGTGTGGCTGATTCACTTTGCTTATAGCAGAAACTAACACAACATTGTAAAGCAACTATAGTCCAGTTTAAAAAAAAAACATAATATGCACCTAAATGCATATTACTCAGTGAAGGAAGTGTTGGCACAATTGAAGTCAACCCAACTCAGTCTATAAAAAGGGACTTCTGTGGTTGGTGGCATTTAGACACACTCACTAGATGGGAAACTTACGTTGTTTTTCTTCTTTGCTTTTCTCCATGGAAACAGGAAGACAGCTTGCAATTTACAGCTTTAGGTTGACTACTGCCATAGTCTTGATTTGTATGTTTAGAGCAAATCAATTATTACTTCTTTGAAAAAAAAATTCAATTTAGAAGTACATACTAACTCAGAAAGAAAGCACGTATTTTCTTCCAGAGCTTACAGGCTGTAATACTATTTTTCAGTTGATGAGTGCAACAGGATTCCTGTGGAGTCTTCAGCAGTTCCCCAAGGACACAATAAATGAAGAGACTGTTGAGTTACTACAGCCATATTTTAACATGGATGATTACAATTTTGAAAGTGCCAAAAAAGTCTGTGGGAACGTGGCTGGTCTGCTGTCTTGGACACTTGCTATGGCAACATTTTATGGTGTCAACAGAGAAGTGCTGCCTCTGAAGGTAAAAATTTCCCTCCTTCTCCCAGTAAATCAATGCTTAGTAAAATCAGTCATCAGTATCACTGCCATTAAAAAAACAAAGCATGATTTAGACGAATAAAGGTAGGTTTCTCCATTACCTGTCAGTTTCTCATTCTTTTTATAACTGTTGCATGCTTCTTGGCATCACAGACAAGAAACCAAAACCAACTTGTTGACTTACACAAGGCATGAGTTTGTTGGGAATAGTAATTGGGGCTTCCCTGGTAGCTCAGCTGGTAAAGAATCCACCTGCAATTCAGGAGACCCCAGTTCAAATCCTGGGTAGGGAAGATCTGCTGAGAAGGGAAAGGCTACCCACTCCAGTATTCTGGCCTAGAGAATTCCATGGACTACAGTCCATGGGGTTGCAAAGAGTCAGAAATGACTGAGCTATCGGGAAAGAAAATTGGTCATATCTTTAAGTTTGGTGATTAGGTTTGGAGATTGAATTTGATTACTATATTCCAAACAAAATCTATGAAAATTAAGATCAACACCTAGAAATGTTTTAAATTTCAAAGACAGGAAGAGAAGCTTATAGGCACCTAAGAAACAAAATGTAAAAGATAGCTTACAAAAGAAGAGAAATTAGGACATCACAGTCTTGCCACAAATACTAGAAAGTAACAGAAAAACATATGCAGAGGAAATTACTGGCCTCTAAGAAATCAGTGACTGACCAAATTGCCCTCAGTATGAGCAAGTGAGTGATAGTCTCTCAGTCGTGTCCAACTCTTTGTGACCCCGTGTTACTGTAGCCCGCCAGGCTCCTCTGTCCATGGAATTCTCCAGGCAAGAGTACTGGAGTGGATTGCCATTTCCTTATCCTCAATGTATGAGGGAACAAAAGACATTCTTTTTTATTTTATTTTAATGTGGGCCATTTTTATAGTCTTTATTGAATTTGTTACAGAATTGCTTCTGTTTTGTGTCTTGGTTTTTCAGCCCCAAGGCATGTGGAATCCTTGCTCCCCGACCTGGGATCAAACTCACATCCCCTGCTTTGGAAGTCAAAGTCTTAACTACTAGGCCACCAGGGAAGTCCCCAAAAGATATTCTTAGGGATGCAATTTAAGTATTAAGGGATAAACACATTCTATCTCACTCTCTCGCACACATACCATCTATACTGGGCCAGATTGTCCTTTATGTCTGAGAGAACAAAAATACATTTTCAGGAGTTCAAAAGATTAACAAAATATACCACCCAGACACATAATATCCTCCACTCCCTGCCCCCATCCCATCCCATAAATCTAGAAGAGTTGGAAGTAGTTGTTCTGTGGAATTGAAAGTGGTGAGCAAGTGGGCAGGGGGTTACTGTTTTCATAATAAGCCTTATACAAATGGCTGACTCTTTAAATTGTGCACAGAGGTAACTTGAAGAAAAATAGAAAAAAAAATTAAAAATAAGAAAGTTTTAACAAAGAGAAATGATAAGCAAATATAGCAAATACACTCAAACCAACAGATACCAAGAAAGAAATATTACTGTGAATGTAGAATTCAAGAAAAAAAAAGCACTTATAAGAACAGTTATTTTTATGGGTAAAAATTATGATTCACAGTGAGAATTAATTATAATAATGCTTTATGAAATAAAAATAACATCAAGTTACATAAGCCAAAATCCATTAATATTTTATGTGGAGTTTTTTTAAATTCCTATAATTTGAGATTATGGGATATACTGTCAATCCATGACAGGTCTGGTAGGCACAAGGCCAACTTTAGAAGGGACCATACTTGGCTTAATGCTCTGCTATCACCCTCTTAAAGTCCTTAATAATTTTAAACAAGGAGCTCTATAGTTTCGTTTACGCTTTTATGTAGCCAGTCCTGAGGAGGCATAAATTAGTAATTATATAGAGATTTTATAATATGTTATTTTTAAGCTTGAATAGCTACATTGGACTTTCTTCAATATGAATGAAGTATATGAAATTATTTCTAGTGTCCAAGAAATATTTACAAAAATTGATGATACTCAGTCCCAAAAGAAAACTTTGATTCAATCCCCAAAAGGAAAAATTGCTGAAACCTCCCTCTCTGCCTATAAGCAATAAAATTAGAACACTTAAAAAAAAGCCAGTCAATTCTGTTTAGAAAATGATGACAAAAATCTAGTTATGAAAGCTTTTAAAATTTACTTATTTTTTATTGAAGGATAATTGCTTTACAGATTTTTGTTGCTTTCTGTCAAAGTTTGTGAGGTGGCCAAAATGCTACCTTCTTAACCCTTAAGTGAACCAAAGAACTAAACAGTAGGATATATATATATATATATAAGTGTGCACAAAGACATGTACACACACACACAGAGGTTAATAAAAGTAGAAAGAGTTAATAAAAATAATGTTAAAAATCAGATAAAAGTAGCAAAATTAAAGAATTGGTGCTTTGCAATATACACATACATATAAGAGCCAACTCATTGGAACAGATCCTGATGCTGGGAAAGATTTAGGGCCAGAGGAGAAGGGGATGACAGAGGACGAAATGGTTGGATGGCATCACCGACTCAATGGACATGAGTTTGAGCAAGCTCCGGGAGATAGTGAAGGGTAGGGAAACCTGGCATGCTGCGGTCCTCAGGGTCACAAAGAGTCAGACATGAGTTATCATCTGGACAACAGCTATATATATGATAAGTATGAAAAAGTAATCAGGGACTTCTCTGGTGGTCCAGTAGTTAAGAATCTGCCTTCCAATGCAGGGGATGTGGACTCCACCTCTCGTCAAGCAGCTAAGATCCCACTTGCCGCGCGGCACCTAAGCCCGAGTGCCGCAACTAAGACCCAATGCTACCAAATAAGTAAATACATAAATGAAAAAACTAATCAACAAGAAAATACACAAAACTAAATGCCTATAATACATAAATTCATATAATTACAGATTGTAGATTTAAATAATTGAGGTAAAATTTAAAGTTATTTGTAAATACATTAGAAAATCTAAGTGAAATGAAAATTTCCCGAGAAAAAGAGCTAATTTCAAAACCGCAAATATTGAGAAAGAAAATGAGAAAGTTATCAAGGAACTTCTACCCTAGAAAGCTCTAGAGCTGTATAGCTTTACTGATTAATTACTTGAAATTTATAAGAAACAAGTAATTATCATGCTGTTGGACTGAAAGATGAAAAGCTACTGTTTTTCATTACAGCCATTTCAGTTCAAAAATCTTACCCCAAAACAATACTGAACGTTTGCATACTTAATAGTATTTATAACAGTTTAAAATGGGCAGAGGGGGAAGAAATGTATATAAGTACACAGAAGTTAAGGAAATTACAATATATCCAAATTGTGGGATATCACGCAGCCGTGTAACTAATGTTCATAAAGAAAGTGTTTAACGATGTAAGGAAATGATTAAACTACTCTAAGTGAAAAAAATAGCAAAATGGTAGTTATCCGTTTGTTAACACAATACTCATGGACTCTTTTCTGTGTAAAATCATAAGTGATTATTTTTCTCCTTTGCATACATTTCTGTGTTTTCCATATTGAACATTAATAATTAAAAGGAAAAAAAGAACTTCAGTGACATTTCTCTGCTTCCCCAGCTGAAGACAGTGAAATAAACAACGCCCAAATAGGCCAAAAATTATGCAGTAACTTGAGTTTTTATTTACCAGTTACAAGCATGAAAGTTTCCTAGCACTAATACACCTCTACACTGACCACCTCTTTTTTCCTTTTAAGGCTAACCTGGCCAAGCAGGAGGGCCGCTTAGCAGTTGCCAATGCTGAACTGGGCAAGGCCCAGGCACTGCTGGATGAGAAACAAGCTGAGCTGGATAAAGTGCAAGCCAAATTTGATGCAGCAATGAATGAAAAAATGGTGAGATTAAATATACAGAAATTACTAATATGACATACTGAAATGCTACCCAAGTGTGTGTTGTATTTAGGGATCAGGCATATGTTTACAAAGAAAAAATACTGACCTGAATGCCTTTTCTCACTGGCCATGTCTACTTTTTTTGGACCTTCAACACTCTGCATTCTTTTTCTGCTTTTAATAATTGTTTGTTGTGATGTGATACACAGGAGTACTGACTTTGGAGTCAGAACACTGGGTTTGAGATCTATATCAGACACGAATTGTGCAGTGGAAGTGACTAACTTACTAACTCTACTCTCAAATGGGGATCCTAATATGACCTCATGCTATCGGCTGTAGCAGTGGTGATCTGGTAAACGTTCAACAGTCAGCTTGGCTCTCTTTCTGGTGGCGGAGTCTGGAGAAGATGAGCAGAAATGACACCTCGCAAAGGGAAAGAAAAGAAGGAAGAACAGGCCATCAGCTTTGGCCCTCAGGTGGCTGAAGGAGAAAGTGTATTTGGTGTGTGCCACATCTCTGCATCCCTCAACAACACTTTTATCCATGACACTGATCTTTCTGGCAAGGAGACCATCTGCCATGTAACTGATAGGAAGAAGGTGAAGACTGACCGAGATGAGTCCTCTCCATAGGCTGCCATGTTGGCTGCCCGGGATGTAGCCCAGAGATGCAAGGAGCTGAGCATCACTGCCCTCCACATCAAACTCTAGGCCACAGGAAGAAATAAGACCAAGACTCCTGGACCAGGGGCCCAGTCAGCGCTCAGAGCCCTCACTTACTCAGGGATCAAAAGTGGGCAGATTGAGGATGTCACCCCATCCTCTCCAATAGCACCTGCAGGAAAGGATCAGCTTGTGGGGGTGGGGGCCAAGGGGAGAAGAAAGCCTTGATTTGCAGTGTTTGCTTATTTCTGTGGTCTAGGTACCTCCTCCACTGTCAGTTCTAAGCTATCAATGAGGCAGTTGAGAGAGATGGTGAGCATGCCATTACATATTATCACCACCATGCAGGTGCGATGAACTTAACCCCACTAGTATAGATAATACACAAATATAGTCAACAATCAGGAACTGATGAACTTTGATTGTTCATTACCTTTAATATAATGGGCTTAATTGTAAGTTTATATAATTTAGTTTTTAGTAGTGGCTGTGTTTAATGCCAGGTCACAAATTTTCTGGAAAATGTTAACAGTTGACTCCTTTGAGCTGATACAAGCTGGCTGCAGCATACTACTGTTGTGTAGATTTTTTTCTGGAGAAAAATAATCCTTTATAAACTTCAAAGAACTCAGAGTCATTATTAAATCCAAGACTTTAAAAGGTATATTTATTGTTTTGAAAATATTTAATAGAAATCCTATTTAAGCTATGAAATTTGGATTCTCCCTTTCAAAATGGCTCCTTTTGAAATTTTGTAAGGTGAAATAACTGTATTATCAATGAATTATAAAAATTTAATACATACAGTTTTACTGACAGTGTATTTTTAGATTATATTCATTTTGCACATTGAGAAATTCCTCCAGGTATTTTTACATGTCAATAGAATGGATGTTTGATTAAGCAGTTTGAAAAGTTCTCTGAGACATTCTCCTTTTATGAATGTAGGATTTGCTTAATGATGCCGACATGTGCCGGAAAAAGATGCAGGCAGCTTCCACCCTCATTGATGGACTGAGCGGAGAAAAGTCCGATGGACTCAGCAAAGCAAAGAGTTCAAAGCTCAGATTAATAGGTATCAACTTTGGTCTTCGTTATAATTGCTCTCCTTCTTAGTCAACACCCCAAAGGCCACCTCTTGTGACATGGGGGAGCATAAAGTCAGATTCCTTGAAGTGCTTTTCTCCTCCGTTTCCATGTCCAAATGCCAGGATCCCACCACCTAAGAAAGTGCTTAGAGCTTGAGTCTCATGCTCTAAAATGGAGAGAAAACTTGGTGAAACATTTTTTAACTCACTATTTGTGTGGGGGTGCTTCTGATATCATCTGGATTTTCCAGAACAATCTAGATACTGGTTCCAGTTCTACACCTTTCACCTCAAGGATTTTGAAAGTGTAGACCAACAATTTGTTCTAAATGGAAGGGCATCTTGGGCTGGTATCTTCTGAAAACTGAAAGAGGGAATGAGAGGGGAGTAGGAGAATGGCAAAAGAAAACAGAAAGAGGAAGACAAAGAAGTGGAGGTTTAATCAAGACTGAATATGAACAGGGCTAGGACTTGTTTCCTCCTCATCTGGAAGTCAAGCTTCAGGCCCTCTAGGCTTCAGGAAGGAGCCTCTTTCTTGCTCCTGGACTTAGTGCTGGTGATCCACTTTATTGCTTCTTAACAGGCTTGTAGGGGATATTCTGCTATGCACTGGATTCCTGTCCTACCTCGGTCCTTTCAATCAGATATTTAGGAACTATTTGCTGAAGGAACAATGGGAGATAGAGCTGAAAGCACGGAAGATTCCTTTCACTGAAAACCTGAATCTTATTTCAATGTTGGTGGATCCTCCAACAGTAAGTGTTACTTTCCTCCTGTCATTAGCTGAATTTCATTTTATTCACAAGGAATCAAGGTACGCCTGACTTATTCTTCTGCATTTAATTGGAAAGATCATTTTCAAAATGATGAAGCATGACAAAATTTTGTTTCTTTGTGGTACAAAATGTTCTTTTGCATTTTAAGAAATCTTGCTTTCAAATTGGTCTCTCAGTCAGGTCTGACTCTTTGTGACCCCATGGACTGTGGCCCATCAGTGTCCTCTGTCCATGGGATTCTCCAGTCAAGAATACTGAGGGGGTTGCCCTTTCCTTCTCCAGGGGATCTTCCCAACCCAGGTATCAAACCCACGTCTTCAATTGCACTGCTTTGAGTGAAAAGACAATTTTTGAGCTACAGACTTTCTAATATTGAGCTCTTCTTATAATCCTCCATTATTCACACCACTCTTATTGAATCTCATTCTCTTACAAACATTCTAGGAAGATGTGGGCATTAGCTACGCTGTAAGTATTGGTATTATTAACTTTCTTTTGATTATTAACCATCTTTTTATAATGTCTAACAGTGTAATACAATAGCACATTCTGGCATTGCTGAGTGATAGCGTGCACTGCTAGACTGACCTTTCTTGCTAGGGATTTGATGCCATTGTTAATTTTCAGTGTATCTTACAGACCTCTTGGGGTATTCAATGCTTTCCAGGCAATTTGTATTCACGAGCTGATTTTGATTTGTAAATATGTTCCCCAGTTGCAGTTTCCCTAGGGAAGCCAAGCTATTGATTTCAAGTTATCTCTGTTTAAAAGTCAAAAATTATCTTTTCCTATGCAAACAGTGTTCAGCTGGTCCCCACAGGTACTAGATAATGTATTGGAAACACACTGATTATGGCCTTCAGAGGAGCTAAGATAATTTAACGAAGCGGAGGCTTCTCTGCATCTTGGGTGATTTCACTGACCGTGTGGAGTCAGGCTTCCCAGGTGGCACAGTGGTAAGAAGTCCACCTGCCAATGCAGAGGTTGCGGGTCCTGTCCCTGGGTCAGGAAGATCCCCTGGAGTAGGAAGTGGCAACCAGCTCCAGTATTTTTGCATGGAAAATCCCATGGACAGAGGAGCCTGGCAGGCTACAGTTCATGGGGTCACAAAGAGTTAGACATAGTGGAGTGACTGAGCACGGCGCCTTCTTGATTTTGAAAGGAATATTTAGAAAACTGTCATTGATGAGTTCCTGCCAGGGTAATATATCTTGTCCCCTAATTTCTCTGCCTCCAGCTGTGCAGTGCCCCTTCCCCCATGTGAGCAGAACCAGAGGGCAGGAAGGGGAAATTTCAGAGGCTAAACCCTTAGGGCTTGCCTACTCTGACTTCTCAGAATATTCATTGTCTCTGCTAACTCCAGCCCATCTAGATCCCACCCAGTCTCGGGTTACTAAGGAAAGGATTTATTAGGTGATAAATTTGTTTAACTTAGTGTTATTTGGTTCACATTTGTAACTTTGAGTTTTTTTACATGAATGTAGCATAGTCCTAATGTAAAAAAAAAAAAGTCTAAATTTTAAATTATTTGTGGTATTGTTAATTACTAAGAAAATCTTTCTTGTCTTCCTTTGTGTGGCCACATCCATTTCCTGTTATGCAGATTGGTGAGTGGGGGCTGCAGGGCTTACCAGGAGATGACCTCTCAATTCAGAATGGCATCATTGTGACAAAGGCCACCAGATACCCACTCCTCATAGACCCACAAACTCAAGGCAAAACGTGGATTAAATCAAAGGAAAAAGAAAACGACTTGCAGGTATGTACCATTTGGTGGGTGGGAAAGTAATCTTGAAATCATGAAGTTTTCCCACAATTTCAGTTGAATCTATCAGTCATTAAATTGTCGTCTCTATGATAGTTGTTTGCTAATTCACACCTTTGAGTTTTGTGACAGTGATTTGGGGCAAAGGCTCTGATCATTTGCTTTTTAAAAATATTTATTTATTTATTTAACTGCCCTGATTATTAGTTGTGACATAAAAGATCTTTTTAGTTGCAGTATGTGAACTCTTGGTTGTATCATGTGAGATCTAGTTCCCTGAACAGGAATCGAACCCAGGCCTCCTGCATTGGGAGTAGGGAGTCTTGGCCACTGGACCACCAGGGAAGTCATGGTCCTGATTAGTTTCTCTCTTTTGTGATCTCTCTTGATCTCACTTTCCTTCTCTCTGTCCATTTCCCTGGCTGTATTGCTTTTGCTCATGTTGGATGAGGCTTTTATTCTGGGGCCTGGGATTGTGCTTACAGGAAAATAACAAGCACAGAACTTGTGATTCCTCAGTTTAAAGCCACTTGCTCCAGCCTAACTCAGGTACTTGCTCGTACTCTGGAGTTCAGCATTGGAGTTAGAGTCTACCAAGGTGTTAATCTCAAGGCAGAGGTAGACATGGGCAGGATTTCAACATTCCTGGCTCCTTTGAGGATCCTGTTACATTGATATTTCAATTCAGTATTACAATATGGATTATTCACTGTTTCCTCGACGTTGTTCTGAGTTCCAAGCCTTATGGACCCAAAGTTTTGCTTGTAGTGTGTCTATTATACTAACCAGAATGTTTCCTCCACCCTCCTCCACCCACTTTACTTATATCCAAGATGAAAGTCTTGAGCATTATTCAGAGTCCACATCCAATACTACGTTTCACCAGACTTGCCTGAATCCACAGCTTCATACAGCCTGTCCTGATTCCTCACACACCTTGTATTTCTGCTGTGGACCAGAAGTATGCCTTAAATTACTGTTCTTTGCACATTTGTCTTTTATCTCTATTAGAAACTGAGCTTCCCTGGTAGCTCAACTGGTAAAGAATCCACCTGCAATGCAGGAAACCCCAGTTTGATTCCTAGGTTGGAAAGATCCTCTGGAGAAAGGGATAAGCTACCCACTCTAGTATTCTTGAGTTTCCCTGGTGGCTCAGCTGGTAAAGAATCCACCTGCAATGCAGAAGACCTGGGTTCGATCCCTCGGTTGAAAAGATGCCCTGGAGAAGGGAACAACTTCTCCCTCCAGTATTCTGACCCAGAGAATTCCCTGGACTACGGTCCATGGGGTTGCAAAGAATTGGACTTGACTTTCACTTATACTATAAACTTGGGCAAACTCCCAGAGATGGTGAGGGACAGGGAGGCCTGGTGTGCTGCAGTCCATGGGGTCACAAAGAGCTGGATATTACTGGGCAACTGAACAACAACAACAACTCCATAAACTTCTTGTTAGATTTATGGTTTTATGCCATCTATATGTTTTCTGCATTTATTGAATTAGTGTGTAATCATTACAGGAAAAAAAAAATAGAAAAAGCCATATGGTCATCTTGATAAATGCAAAAAAAGTAAGTTGGTAAAATCAAAACTTCCAGCAAACTGAGATTAGGAGAAAGAGTTAGTGGCTCAGTCGTGTCCAACTTTTATGACCCCATGGACAGGAGCCTGCCAGGCTCCTCTGTTTATTGAATTCTCCAGGCCAGAATACTGGAGTGGGTAGCCATTCCCTTCTCCAGGGGATGTTCCCAACCTAGGGATCAAACCTGGGTCTCCTGCATTGCAGGCAGATTCTTTACCATCTGAGCCCCCAGGGAAGCCCAAGATTAAGAGGGCCCTTCCTTAATCAGATAAAGAGTATTTACAAAAAGCCTACAAGAAACATCGCATTTGGCAGTGAAACAGTGAAAGATTTCCTTCTGAGATCAAGACTTTGCAGGCACAAGGACATTGCCTATTGCTCTGGAGCACCCCCCAAAATTCTCCCACCTAATTAAGACTCCAATCTATGTTGACTTAGAAAACTCAGAAAAATCCTGGCAAAGATCAGAGAGTACAAGTGGAGGGGAAGAGTTAAGGAAAGTGGAGTTGATGGAGAGTAGCTTCTGAGGAGCTGTATACGCAAAAATGCATGAGTGGTATGTACCAGAGTCTTCCTCCTCCTGAACTCAGCCCCCGGATCCAGCTCAGCTGTAACTTGTTCCTTGCTCTGTTCCTCACTCCTCTTGCCTCCCCTGGCTGTTGATCTCCCTGCTCATCTTAGTCTTATTTTTTCTGATTGTGGCTTTATTTTTCCATTTAATTCATTGATAGTCTTTAGTCATGTCCTTCCTGATGCAGCCTCATCCCAAGAAGCTTCCTGAGGAAGTAAGAGAAATATATCAGACATATTTCCTTATTTTAAAAACCATCAACTGCTGGGATGTACGTAAATTGAACTGCATCTTTTTACTCAGACAGCATAGTATTTTTCTGACTATATGGATAAGCACAGGCACAAACACACATAAATGAAAAGAAAATGAAGCAAAACCATCACTTCTGTGCTCAGTAAGGAAGGCAAAATGAAAAATGAAACACTTTATAAATGAAAAACAGAACATATTTGGCATGTCCAGGGTTGCATTTCACCTTGGCAGCTTTGCCAAGGTCATCTTCAAAGCCATTTCCAGCACCTGTAGCTCTGACTTCTGAATAAAGAATGTATGTGCTTAATTCCCCTGTGAAGAATGTACTGAGTAAAGACCTAGTTCCAGAGTATCTGTGTGGGTGATACAGGCTCTCATGTGGCCGCCACACAGTACTCCTCCATGAGAAAAATCAAGTGAATCCAACCCGAAACTATGACTCCAAGATAGGTGGTTAAAAGGTAATTTAATAAATCAACAATTTGAAAATTATTTCTTTAATTGGTATATTAGTCAGGGTTTTTCAGAGAAACAGAACTGAAAGGATATCCAGGTACAGAAACACAGAAAGAGATTTATTATGAAGGAGTGGCTCATGGGCTTATGGAGGCTGAGAAGTCCCTGACCTGCTGTCCACAGGCTGGAGCCCCAGGAAAGCTGGTGGTGTCACTCCAGTCCAAACCCTGAAGGCCTGAGGACCATGGGAGCCATGGGGTCAGTTCCAGTCCCAGTTTGAGGTCCTCGGAGTCAGGAGCTAATGTCCAAGGGCAGGAGAAGATGGATGTCCTAACCTATGCAGAGAACAAATTGGCACTTCCTCCAGCTTTCTGTTCTGTTCAGGTCCTTAATGGATTGGACAGTGCCCACCTACATGGGTAAGGGCCATAATCTTTATTCAGATTGTCCACTCAAATGCTAATCTCTTCCAGAAACAACCTCACAAACACATCTTGAAATAATGCTTGCCAGCTGTCTGGGCATTCATTAGCCCAGTCAAGTTGACAGATAAAATTAACCATCACACTTGGGAAAGACATCACAAAAACAGAGTTTGCTTCTTGGGGAATAGAGCAGGACAATTACATTCAGTTTTCTTGGGACCTTATTTCATCTTATTTAAATAAGCTAGTTAAAGCTCTTTGTTTGGATTCATTTACCTTATCAACTTATAGTGAGGTCTTGCACAGCACATTATGTTATAAATAAAACTATTAATCTAGGGGAAAAGTTCCATCGTGTGCAAGATATTCTGTTTTTAGTTCTGTTTTGATTAAAACAGGACAAAGGTAGACTTATTTTTCAGTTCCACACCTTTTTTCATTGCAAGTGAGAGATACTATTTTTAAATTTCACCATCCTAATGTTGGAGAAGATCCTTGAGAGTCCCTTGGACTGCAAGGAGATCCAACCAGTCCATTCTGAAGGAGATCCTGGGTGTTCTTTGGAAGGAATGATGCTAAGGCTGAAACTCCAGTACTTTGGCCACCTCATAAGAAGAGTTGACTCATTGGAAAAGACTCTGATGCTGGGAGGGATTGGGGGCAGGAGGAAAAAGGGACAACAGAGGATGAGATGGCTGGATGGCATCACCGACTCGATGGACGTGAGTTTGAGTGAACTCTGGGAGTTGGTGATGGACAGAGAGGCCTAGTGTGCTGCGATTCATGGGGTTGCAAAGAGTCAGACATGACTGAGTGACGGAACTGTACTGAATCATCTGATGTCTCAATGGATCTTCCTTTAAAATTTTTTTTTAGTTTTAATTTTTTCTTCTGTTTATTTGGCTGCTTGTGGCATGAGGGATCTTTTTTCAATTTTATTTTAATTGGAAGCTAATTACTTTACAGTATTGTGGTGGTTTTTGCCATACGTTGATATGAATCAGCCACAGGTGTGCATGTGTCCCACCATCCTGAACCCCCCTCCCACCTCCCTCCTCACCCCATCCATCTGGTCGTTCCAGAGCACCAGCTCTGATGCCCTGCTTCACGCGCTGAACCTGCACTGGCTATCTATTTTGCATATGGTAATATACATGCTTCAATGCTATTCTTTCATATTGTCCCACCCTCGCCTTCTCCCACGTAGTCCAAAAATCTGTTCTTTACATCTGTGTCTCTTTTGCTGTCTTGCATATAGGGTTGTCATTATTGTCTTTCTAAATTCTTAGTTCTTAGTCCTTGGATAGAATCTGTGCCCCTGCTGTGGAAGCCCAGTGTCTTAACCACTGGACCACCAGGAAGCCCTCTCTTGTATCTTAAGATCAGCACTCACAGTAGCATAAAAGCAATAAGTAGAATTCAGAGAATAGAGTATAAGAAGGTGGAGATCTGAGGACTGAACCTTTGGAAATCCTCACACTTAGGCAGAGGGAGAGATCGCTGGAGAAGTAAAGAGTTCCAAGTCAGTTGGCTAATGCAAAGATCAACCAGCCCAGTTGGGGTGTTTTAACTAATAACAAACATTGATCTAAAAATGGAGAACCCCACCAGACATTCAGAATCCAATTTTTTTAATGTAAGAATATTTTGAAAATGTATAGTCTTTTAGGTTGATTTTATGCAAAGTACCATATTCTTATGTTATGGCACTGTTAGAGGCAGAAAACACGGATGAACCTTAGGCTGATTCAGAATGTCATTTCTGACACCCCTGTGCTTTTTAAAAAATCACTTATTCATCTCATAGGTGTCCTAAGAAGATAAGTGAGTATCATAAAAATGCAAGTTAGTTTGCTTTCTTTGAATGATTGTAGCTATGTAAGTTTAAAGGGTTAATCCTTGATTACCTCTCTTCCACCTGCCAGAGCAGAGCTCTCACTTCCAACTAAGGAATGACACTTGTTTCTCTTTCAATCGGAAAGACCCCCATTACACACCCAGGGCTTCCACAAAGTCATGACCCCCAAGTTTTGAAAATTATGCTTTGTTTGTTACTTTTATATTTATGATTAAGGCTTCCTTGATAGTCCTTAGAATTCTTCGTCCCTTGCCCAAATAGCTCTGGTTTCCACTCAGAAACAGGCACATTCTTTGTAACATTTCTGCAGCAATGAACTCTTTATTTTTAGGTAACCTCTCTGAACCATAAATATTTCCGCACACACCTGGAGGACAGTCTTTCCTTGGGCCGACCCCTTCTTATTGAGGACATCCGTGAAGAGCTGGATCCAGCCCTGGATAATGTATTAGAAAAGAATTTCATTAAGTCGGGCACCACTTTCAAGGTAAGCTTTGAAAAAGAAAAGAGCAATGGTGACACCTACTTATTTTTTTGAGCACAGCAACGAAGACAGTTTTCTTCAGGTGGTAGTATCTGAAGCTGAAAGAATTATTTCCAAACTCATATTCAGTGTTTCCTTAAAAAAATATATATATATATATATGTAATATATATATGTATATATATATACACAGGGGCGAGAACAATATCTTGCTAACAATAGCCATTTATCTGAAACTAAACAAGATGTTAAAGAAAGGTATCTGGTGATAATGATATATTATTGTTACACACTGTGAAGAAAGCTAAGTGCCGAAGAATTGATGCTTTTGAACTGTGGTGTTGGAGAAGACTCTCGGGAGTCCCTTGGACTACAAAGATGTCCAACAAGTCCATCCTAAAGGAGATCAGTGCTGGGTTTTCATATGTATATTTTAGCAGCTCTGAGAAAGGTGGTTTCCAAACTATGTATTCTTCTCTACAGTAAAACCTGTTTCTTCGCTGAATAAAATGGTATTTTTAGTGATGTCTCAGGACATTGACCTGCATATAGATTTCTCAAGAGGCAGGTCAGGTGGTCTGGTATCTCCATCGCTTTCAGAATTTTCCACAGCTTATTGTGAGCCACACAGTCAAAGGCTTTGGCATAGTCAATAAAGCAGAAATAGATGTTTTTTCTGGAACTCTCTTGCTTTTTCCATAACCCAGCAGATGTTGGCAATTTGATCTCTGGTTCCTCTGCCTTTTCTAAAACCAGCTTGAACATCGGGAAGTTCACGGTTCACGTATTGCTGAAGCCTGGCTTGGAGAATTTTGAGCATCACTTTCCTAGCATGTGAGATGAGTACAATTGTGCAGTAGTTTGAGCATTCTTAGGGGCTTCCCCAGTGGCTCAGAGGGTAAAGTGCCTGCATGCAATGCAGGAGACCCGGGTTCGATCCCTGGGTCGAGAAGTTCCCCTGGAGAAGGAAATGGCAACCCACTCCAGTATCCTTGCCTGGAGAATCCCATAGATGGAAGAGCCTGGGTTCGCAAAGAGTCGGACATGACTGAGCGAGCTCACTTCACTTCACTTGAGCATTCTTTGGCAGTGCCTTTCTTTGGGATTGGAATGAAAACTGACCTTTTCCAGTTCTGTGGCCACTGCTGAGTTTTTCAAATTTGCTGGCATCTGGAGTGCAGCATTTTCTCAGCATCATCTTTCAGGATTTGAAATAGCTCAACTGGAATTCCATCACCTTCTCTAGCTTTGTTTGTAGTGATGCTTTCTAAGGCCCACTTGACTTCCCATTCCAGGATGTCTGGTTCTAGATGAGTGATCATACCATCGTGATTATCTGGGTTGTGAAGCTCTTTTCTTTTGTACACTGTGTATTCTTGCCACCTCTTCTTAATATCTTCTGCTTCTGTTAGGTCCATACCATTTCTGTCCTTTATCAAGCTCAGGTGACTGCAGCCATGAAATTAAAAGGCACTTAATCCTTGGAAGGAAAATTATGACCAACCTAGATAGCATATTAAAAGCAAAGACATTACTTTGCCAACAAAGGTCCATCTAGTCAAGGCTATGGCTTTTCCTGTGGTCATGTATGGATATGAGAGTTGGACTGTGAAGAAAGCTAAGTGCCGAAGAATTGATGTTTTTGAACTGTGGTGTTGGAGAAGACTCTTGAGAGTCCCTTGGACTGCAAGGAGGTCCAACAAGTCCATCCTAAAGGAGATCAGTGCTGGGTTTTCTTTGGAAGGACTGACGCTAAAGCTGAAACTCCAATACTTTGGCCACCTCATGGAAAGAGCTGACTCATTGGAAAAGACCCTGATACTGAGAGGTATTGGGAGCAGGAGGAGAAGGGGACAACAGAGGATCAGATGGCTGGATGGCATCACCGACTCGCTGGACATGAGTTTGAGTAAACTCCGGGAGTTGGTGATGGACAGGGAGGCCTGGCATGCTGCGATTCATGGGGTCTCAAAGAGTTGGACACAACTGAGCAACTGAACTGAACTGAACTGAGGGACATTGATTTTATTTCTCTATTAACTTTCAATTCAAACTCATGAACTTTGCTGGAAGCAGCAGAATATGGTTTCTGATGATTGGTGATAACATGAATTGTTTTCAGTACAAGTGTTTCTTTTTTAATTGGTTTTCATTCTTTACTTTTAGTTTTCTTTGGTTTTACTGAATGACAGCATTTCTGATTGATAATTTTTGCTCTGAATAACTTAATTTCATGAATATCAGTGAATGAGAATGCCAATTTTCTCATTAAATAAAGATAGATTTATTTAGAGGAATGTTCTTCATAATGTGAATTCTTTCATATGCCATATTTAATATGCCAAAGGAGCTTTTAGTACGCCCATTCCTGAAAGGGCTTTAAAAAGACCCAGATTCTTACCTGCAATGTGAAGGCCACGATGCCTGAGTGCCTTAGTGATGTGGTTTTCACTCATATGCAAGATTAATATTAATTAAAAATTTAAGTCATTTAAAATTTTAGAATTTAAATGAGTTTTAGATTTTAGATAGCAAACTCAGTTGTTTTTGATACACTGAAAATTGTTATGTTTAAGATAAGTGTTATACTTTCTGAAGGAAAAAAGTTGGCATTTTTTTCCTCTGCAAATTTCATTAACCCTTTCTCTTGTCAAATGTGCTTCAGATATGACTGCAAAATGCAAAAGAAATAGCACTTCTTATAAACACAACAAATTTCTGTAGTAGGAAATTTCCTCAGGTGAAGAAAAGCAGTCAAATCTTAGACATGACTGAGTTTTCCTTTATTCCAGGGGCCCCCAGCCTCTGGGATCTAATGCCTGATGATCTGAGGTGGAGCCAATGTGATGATAATGAAAGTGAAGTGCACAGTACATGTAATGTGCTTCAGTCATTCTGAAACCACCACCCCCAGGACGTGGAGAAATTGTCCTCCATGAAACCAGCCCCTGATACCAAAAAGGGTTGAGGACCACTGCTTTATTCAACATTTGTTTTGGATACATTTTTCATTTAATTTTCTTGGCATCATGGCTAAAATCATCTTCAGGCGAGAGAGAATTTAAACCACAAGTTTAAATTATTCTAAGAAAATATGATTTATCATATAAGTTCAGTGATTAAAGTTTTACAGCTGGTTTTTGTAATTCATTCAAGTTTCACTGCATTGACCTTTGGTAAATTCTCTCCTAAACTGAACCCAAATTCCTTGTCTGCCCTTTAAGCTGTGTGTAATTTAATATTTGAATTGATGTAGGTGAAAGTCGGCGATAAGGAATGTGATGTCATGGATACATTTAAACTTTATATTACGACAAAGTTACCAAACCCTGCCTTTACCCCTGAGATCAATGCTAAAACGTCAGTCATTGATTTTACTGTTACCATGAAAGGACTTGAGAACCAGTTACTAAGGAGGGTAATTCTAACAGAGAAACAGGTAATAATTTCTCAAGGTAAAGAACTTCTACTTATAATAAATTATAATAATATTTTAATGTATTAGGAAATTGTTGACTATATGGAATGGGAAAAATGAAGCAAATCATGTTTACCTTTGTTAGCATAAATATTGGAGAAGGCAATGGCACCCTCTCCAGTACTCTTGCCTGGAAAATCCCAGGAGTGGGGGAGACTGGTGGGCTGCCCTCTATGGGATCGCACAGAGTCAGACACGACTGAAGCGACTTAGCAGCAGCAGCATAAATACTTGTTTTGTAGTCTCAGGTCTTGTTGAGAAATCGTGCAACTCACCTCTTTTCTGATCCCTGAAAGCACATGTGCGCACACACACGCACCACTCTCTACTTCTGGCTTTAAGGCTTTGGATATATTGACTTTCATATCTACAGCCCTATAGATGAATAATCTTGAGTTCCACCTGAAAAATTCAAGGAAATGATGATCCTGAAGAAAAAGAAATTGCTCTGGATGAATATTATTCGTAGTTTTAACTACTATACTGCAATAGGAATTGATACATTGGCTATAATTGATACTACCACACTCTAACAATCTAATGATGTAGTTTAATTAAATAAAACTACTAAATCTAATGATTTAGTTTAATTAAATAAAACTTATACTGAAGCAGAGAAATGAAGTATAATTGAGAGTTCTGATAAAACAAAGAACAACTTAAAGCTGGAAAATTTTAAGGGCCTGATAAACTAAGTTTTAAGATAAAGCTCAGAAAACATTAAATGTTATATATAAAATATAATTTAATATATTTTTATTGTATAAAATCTATTTTCATAAAATCTGAGAAAGTTTATATTTGCTTAAATATAACGAATTTTAAGGACTTCCTAGGTGGTGCTAGCGATAAAGAACCTGCCTGCCAATGCAGGAGACATAAGAGACGTGGGTTTGATCCCTGGGTTGGGAAGATCCCCTGGAGGCGGAAATCAACCCACTCCAGTATTCTTGTCTGGAGAATCCCACGGACAGAGGAGCCTGGTGGGCCGTGGTCCACAGGGTTACAAAGAGTTGGACACGACTGAAGCGCTCAGCACATAGCATAGCACAACTAATTTTAGTATTAAGGGTTCAAGGAGAAGTCCAGGTTAGAAATAGTAATGGGAGGGTGAGAAAAAGAATGGCGAAAGAAAGGAGGAAAAGAAGAGATGTGACTAGATGGCAACAGATACAAAGGAAAGATTCAAAAGGGAAAGATACTGACACCAAAAAATAGAAGGCTCAGTAAAATGAGAAGTAAAATCCCACCTGGTTAATAAGAAATGGCTGACTTGGGGCAAGTCCTTGAAAGGCAGCCAGTGTAGTGGGGTGAAAGGGGCCCAGTCCCAGCTTCCCCTCTCATTAGCCGTGTGATCTTATTCCAAAAACAAACAAACAAAAAAAAAAAAACCAGCTCAGGGCTTATGCAAACCAGAAAGGGAACTCTCTCACTTCTAGAGTCTGGCAGAGAGCATAGTCCCCTCAGTTCTCTGCCTCTGTCACCTCTTAAGGCCACATGGTTTCAACTATTGAAAATCAGTCCTTCCCTCTTGGTCTACCTGGTGCTGTTGATCTGTTCTGAGATGCTGCCTCATTGGTTCAGATCCCCAATGCCAGCTTCATTAAATTCTTAAGGCAGGCCATACTGCTGTCAAGGGTACACTCCTCATCCCCAGACCACCCTAAACCCACTCCTCTGGGCCTTAGCTTCCTCTTCAAAAAGGTGCTGAGTTTTCATATCAACCTTGCTGGGAAAAACACTTAGTCTGCAATATTTGGAGGGTGTATTTTTTCCTACATAAATTATGCATTCTTAAAATTATACTTTGAAATTTTTTTCACACTTTCAGAAAGGTTACAAGACTGGTCCATGAACTCTCATGACTGTGATGTTTAACCTTCCTAACAAACCTGCTCTTATATCCCATCTTTACTGATGAACAAATGGAGACCAGGGAGAATAAGGTCTTAACCCATAAGAGTACATTGACTTTCCACCCTGCCAAGCCTCGTGGATAAGCTCTACAGGTCATGCTGTAAAATTCACAAGTGTCTGCTGTACCACAATGCTTGTTTTTCCATACCACACTGAAAAGGATGCTAACAGGATTTCATCTTGTCCACATATTCCTATACTGCCACCCAGGGGGTGACTGTTTTAATGCAGACAATTTATTAATTATTCCCCTTGGGCTTCCCCTGTGGCTCAGATGATAAAGAATCCGCCTGCAATACGGGAGACCTGGGTTTGATCCCTGGGTTGGCAAGATCCCCTGGAGAAGGGAATGGCAACCCATTCCAGTGTTCTTGCCTGAAAAATCCCATGGGTGAGGAGCCTGGTGGGCTACAGTCCATGGGGTCACCAAGTCAGACACAGCTGAGTAACTAACACTTCACTTCACTGCAAGTACAGCCATGATCTTGTCACTAACCCATCAAATACCCCCAAACCACTAGTATGATGGCAGTCTACACTAGCATGGGAGTTAGAGGACAAGGGCATTAGGCCTGTCTCTGCTAGCAGCTGTACTCAGTTGCTTAGTCGTGTCTGACTGTTTGCTGCATTTTAAAAAATGAATGGGTAGGAGGGAGTATCCTTTGTGGTCTGGTGGTTAAGAATCCACCTGCCACTGCAGAGGGCATGGGTTCAATCACTGATCTGGGAAGATTCCCACATGCCAAGTGACAGCTAAGCCCATCGACCACAAAAGCCTGTGAACCACAACTACTGAGCCAGCACTCTGGAGCAGCTGAAGCTTACGTGCCCTAGAGCCCATGCTCTGCAACAAGAGAAGCTGCTGAAACGAGAAGCCCGCACACGCAACGAAGAGTAGCCCCTGCGTTCCACAACTAGAGAAAGCCCATGCACAGCAACAAAACCCCAGGGCAGCCAAAAATAAACAAATAAATCTTAAAAAAAAAAGAATTTAGGAGGACATGTTCCTGCCCTCTAGATGCCCAGAATCTACTTAGAGGGATATAGCCTACACATAAGTTTGTGATGCCAGCCATAGTAGATGTACAGATCACTGCCATGCTGTGGGTTTTCATTGACAAATTGATTTAGGAAGAATTTGTGGAAGTTTTTTGAGAAACTTTCTCAAATAAGTAGTTTAAAAACACATTTTAAATGCAGTTCTAAGTACAGTGTGATTCCATGTAAGATCAAAAAAGAATGCTGTGAAGAATGCTTTTGAGACAATTTAATTTACTCTATATTTAGCATGAGTATTACAGTCATGTTACATTTTCTGAATTTGCAAATTGCACTGTGGTTGTATAAGAAAGTGTCCTGTTTCCTAGGAGATATGTTTCAGTTTTTAAAGGTAAAGGATGATGACACATGCACACAATTCAGCAGTAATAATTATTATAGAGGAGAAATAATGGTCAAGCAAAATGTTATTTGATGAATCTAGGTGAAGGGTATATGAGAGTTCATGGTACCAGTCTTGCAAGTTTTCTGAAAGTTTGAAAAAATTTATTCAAAGTATAATTTTAAGAAAGCATCACTTATGTAGGAAAAAATATACCCTCCAAACACCTAATTTAGCCATTCTGATAGAAGGAGATGCAAAACAATGGAAAGTGGATTTATATTGGCAACTGACTATGTCAGGTCAAGTACCTGGTGTTTGTGTAGATAGGTCCCAACACAGAAGCTCCGATCACTTGAGTATTCTATTCAGTTCTTGGTTTTAATGCCTCTTTGTTTCTGTGCCTTCTGACTGCAAATAAAGTTAGTATTTCTCACTGAGGGCAGTATGTGGGAACAGGGCCAAGAGGATGGGACACTCTGATTTAAATAAATGTAGAGGTGGAAAAAGCCTGGGCAGAATTATTTTAGCAGAGTTATCCCATGCATGCCAGTGTACGTGCTACAGAAACTTAATGCTAGTGGGCATAATTTTTTTTTTAATGGTCGAGAGAAACCAAAATACAGATTTGACTAACAATAGTGGCATTTGACGGAGAAGGCAATGGCACCCCACTCCAGTACTCTTGCCTGGAAAATCCCATGGATGGAGCCTGGTAGGCAGCAGTCCATGGGGTCGCTAAGAGTTGGACACGACTGAGTGACTTCACTTTCACTTTTCACTTTCATGCATTAGAGAAGGAAATGGCAACCCACTCCAGTGTTCTTGCCTGGAGAATCCCAAGGACAGGGGAGCCTGGGGGGCTGCCATCTGTGGGGTCGCACAGAGTCGGACACGACTGAAGCTACTCAGCAGCAGCAGCAGCAGCAGCAGTGTCATTTGAGTGGTATTTCACTTTTTTTTATTAAATTTATTTATTTTTTTAATTACAATACTGTATTTGTTTTGGCATACATTGACACGAATCAGCCATAGGTGAACACAATCTCCCAATGCCGAAGCCCCTCCCACCTCCCACCCCACATCCTCTACTTGAATCATCCTGTTTTAAAAATGATTAATAAACACTAGTAAGTTGGATTTGCCATAATAACTGATAATTACACTTCTGATGATATTTTTGTTTGTTTTTTAATAACAGGAGTTAGAGTCTGAGAGGGTTAAACTTTTGGAGGATGTGACTTTTAATAAGCGGAAGATGAAAGAACTTGAAGATAACCTCCTCTACAAATTAAGTGCTACAAAAGGTATTGTGTTATTAAGAAATAATCACATAATGGATTGTGGATAGATTTCTTGTACCCTCTTTCAATGCCCTCATGATTATAGATGTCAGGAAACAGTTGAGTTATCAATGCAAAAACAAGCGAGGCAATTTCCATCTAGATATTACAGAGAGACTGCAGGGAATCTGATGTTTAAATTAGCAACCGGCATCTGAGCATTTGATAATAACACAGTTTTCTTGGTATAATTGTTCTCTCCTGAGAAAAACAAGGGCTCCCAATACAGCTAGATAACTCATAATAGGCTAATTTGCTTGCCTGAAGGAAACTAATGTGCTCAATCTTTTTGTGTGTGTTTTTAGATCAATTCTTTCATTTGGTGTTGAATAACTGTTGCCACAACGGGTTTTAATCTTGTCAGAGACACTTGAGCAGCCAGGGCTCAGTCACTCTTGACTTGACTGGACCTCCCACTTAGATGTTGGGATAGGTTCACCTCTGGACAGTCAGGTCATCATTCCACCCCCTGATTTGGGGATATACTGTTCTGTAATCGGCAAAATACAGCAACTTAAATTCTATCTTTCATTAGCGAACTAATAATAAATACTTCAACTCAGTGGGCGTTAGTTTGAGCAAAAGTGAAGGACAGTTCATGGAGTCACAGTCAGATGAGACTTAGCGACCGAACAACAGCAAATGAATGCTTTCCAGAAGCACCTTAACTCTTGTATATATATATATATTTTAATATAAATTTATTTATTTTAATTGGAGGTATATATGTTTTTTAAGAAGGGAATACTTAACCTCTCAGAAGTACATTAAGTGTTACTCTCACAGCACCCTCTGGCACTTTAAGGTGGCTTCATGGCAAAGGTCTTTTATCTGCCTTAATTGCACTCTTGTGCTGATGAAGTTGCCTCTCGGTGTGTGACTGCTCCCAGCCGTATGGGTGGATAACCTCTGGGCATTGTAAATATGACCAACAAGGACTGACTGAGGGTTCCTCCCTGATCCAGCCAAGAGTGTACGGGATCAAGACCTCTTTCCTGTGAGATTAGCCACAATTTGGACTTCTCTCGCAGACCTAACCTGCCCACGAGAGCGTCTCAGCACCTTCCAGTAGCATGCACCTGCTCCCAGGTGGGCCAGAGCTTTGCACGCTGAAGATATCCTGACTGTTAGCTCAGCACATCCAGAGCATCTTTCTGTGTCTTAAAACTGAGTTTATTCTCATAGGCATGTTTAGGTCTATTCAGAAGGGTAAAACTAAAAACTAAAATCAGCATTTTTCTTCCTGGTCGGACACTTCCACTATCTCCTAACTTATTAGAGACACAGGAGGACCAAAGTTCTCAGTGTCCAGGACTGTTGGACTAAAGCAGGAGTAGCAAGTGTACAGTTCACCTGCAAGCCGGTGGGTAATGTTTGGGTCAGCCTGCGCTGTGAGACAAATGGGATGGAAAAGCCCATGATGCCGTGAGGAGACCCATCAAGATGATAAAGGAGGCAATAGCACCGTCACATAAGGAACAGCTGAAACCACTGGGACTGGCGGGGAGACATGAGTTTTCTTTAGACATTTGAAGAACAGACATGTGGGCTATCTTGAGAACTGCCTTTTGCACATTTTCAGGTCAGAATGTTAGAACGAACTGAAGCCTCAGATAGATAGCTGGACTAGAAGCCTTTCCATGTCTCAAGATTCACCCGTCCACCCTGTGGGCTTTGAAGAAGTCAAATTGAAAACTAACGGGCTGATTAGAGAAGTGATGCATCTCTCTTTGTGCATTTCCCATCTTGCGTTCCCCAGCTTTCCTCTTTGGGTTTCAGGTTCCTTGGTAGATGATGAATCTCTCATTGGTGTCCTCCGCACCACCAAGCTGACAGCCGCTGAAGTCAGTGAAAAACTACACGTAGCTGCAGAAACGGAGGTCAAGATTAACACTGCCCAGGAGGAGTTCCGGCCCGCGGCCACCCGCGGCAGCATCCTCTACTTCCTCATCACGGAGATGAGCATGGTCAACATCATGTACCAGACCTCGCTGGCCCAGTTCTTGAAGTTGTTTGACCAGTCCATGGCCAGGTGGGGCCTCACGACCAGCTACCTCCCCCCGCCCAGATTGTGTCTGTATTCCTACTCTCTTAGAAATAGATTTTTACTTCTTTGATTTTTAAAAACATATTGCAGGTCTGAGAAGTCTCCACTGCCTCAAAAGAGAATTACAAATATTATTGAATATCTGACCTACGAAGTTTTTACATATTCTGTCAGAGGCCTGTACGAGAACCACAAGTTTCTCTTTGTACTCCTCATGACCTTAAAGATCGATCTTCAGAGAGGAACTGTGAAGCACAGAGAGTTTCAGGCTCTCATTAAAGGTGAAGGGCTTGGGATGTGGATGTACTGTGTAAAGGAGATTGCTTTTGATATGCTTTTTGATGTCCCGTAGACCCATTCTTATAATACACAGAGGAATTAAGTTCTATTGGAAGTGAAGTTCATTTCCCCCTCCTGATTTCTATTCATTTTGCTCTGGTTACTCAAGATGACTTACTTCAGGTCTCTTTTAACTCTGTAATTTTTAGTTATATCATTAAGTTAAGTTTGAGCTTTGATGTTTAGGATTGAAGTGAAGTCAAGTTGCTCAGTCGTGTCCGACTCTTTGCGACCCCATGGACTGTAGCCCACCAGGCTCCTCAGTCCATGGAATTTTTCAGGCAAGATTACTGGAGTGGGGGTGCCATTTCTTTCTCCAGCGGATCTTCCCAACCCAGGGATCGAACCCGGGTCTCCTGCACAGCAGGCAGACACTTTACCATCTGAGCCACTGGAGGCATTCTTTCTATTCGGAGGATGAGCTTTCTACTGCAAGAGAGCAATTCCTTAAGCAGGGGATTATAGTGATGTTATAAGAGTGTAAATTTAAAAAGAAAGCACACTTGTATTTCATATTTAAAGTGAATCCTATACATTGCTTATCTCCATGTTAAAAGTGTGATTAAGAAATGTAAATTATGGGCGTAGGTCTGGTGAGATCTTTACAACCTCCAGACATTCTTTTGATTCAATGAAGAGTATATAACTCCATTGCTAACACTAGCAATCGGGTACTCTTTCTACCCCCTTCTGATGTCTATATCAGAAGCTTTCTCTATCTCTTTTATATTTTAATAAAACTTTATTACACACACACACAAAGTATGATTAAGGAGAGAAAAGAGCAGTATTGTCATTCACTTCAGTTAAACAAAGTGTTATGTCTAAAAGAAGGGAGTGATTGCACATTGTTAGTGAGATCATAAAAGCTCCTTGGAAAATTTGCCTTTGCAGGTTAAGCTGTGAAGTTTTCTAGGTTATTTCATACATGGGAAAATGCTCCAATCTTTTCTTTTCTTTTTTTTTTTTTTTGCTCTTTGGTAAGTTGTTTAGTAAATCATTTTCTGGCTGCCCTTCTCCCCCAAAAGAAGAAAGTGGCATTTGAAATGGACATTGAACGATAGGCAGAAATGAAGAAAACTTCCATGCTGAGCAGAGCAGCATGAGAAAAGAAATGAATGGAGTATGTAAGTTGGTGAGCCTTGATTCCCAGGGGAAGGATTTCTTGATCTGGTAGGAAATTAAGGGGTTGTATGAGGGGGGGATGTGATCCTTTTATTGTTCTTTAGAAAGGTGACTCTTGCCAGAGAAACGTAGAATTATTGAAGTTCAAGGGAGTCTGTTACAATCTTCCCAACCACAAGAAATGCTGCATTCCTATCCTAGGGTGAAGACAAGGAGGAAATAAGGACAAACAGATATGAGAGATCATGAAAGCAAAATGGCAAAGGACTGGGTGTAAGAGACAAGAGAAAGTCAGAAATGAGTCTAAGAGTTCTGCTCTGTGCAAAGATTTCTGGTCACAATGGTTGAAAGAGAGCTAGTTGGAGAAGTGTCAGACTGGGGGACCTAGTTTTAGTCAGGATAGGCCAGGTTTTGTGGTCATAAAAACAATACCCAAATATCAACACTGCAGAAGTGTACTTCTCCTTTACTCTTTTATCTGACCTGCTTGTCATGGTCACCCAGGAATCCAAATTGCTTTCCATACTCACTATGGAAAAGGGACACGATATGGCAAATTGTGTGCTGGCTCTTAAACGTCACAGGAGTCACTTATATTTCATTAGCTATAGAAGGATGCATGACCTCATCTAAATTCAGAGAGCACAGGGAAGTGCATTCTGCCCTGAGCTACATCCAACATGGAAGCTGCATCACAGCATCAATGGTAGAAGGTAGTGGATAGATGGATAAGCCCGAGGTTTGGCAGCAGGAGTGTGGACATGGAAATGCAGAGAGGGCTGGGGTTCCAAGAAGTTGCGGGGCAGGGGAACTTTGTAGCTGGTGACAAAGTACCAACTTCTGTGGACAGCAGCCTGATGCCCCCAGATAGGATTTGTCATGGCTCAGAGGATCCCAGGCTGTGACTGAGACAGACGAAGACCGGAGGAGAGGTGGGGCGGGGGAGGGGAGGGCGGGGGTTGTAGATCTGAAGTGTCTCCCCCATCAAGACACAAACCCACCCCACTCTACCTCTCCCCGGCCAGCACAGCCAGCCAAGCCATGGCCATTCCCCGAAAAGAGACTAGATTCTTTGAAAGAAAGTCTTTAAATCAGAGGAGACTGACAAGCCCAGCAAGACTTGGGGTGGGAATTTGTGAGGAGGATTTGATTTGTCACAGAAAAAGAAGGCTACACCTCCGAGCTGTGGTTAGAGCACATCTGTGACCCCATTTCATAAAACTGGAGATTCAGAACCAGACTGTGTAGGGTCAGGAGAGCCAGTGAGAGGAATTTGAATTTAATTTACTTGGCGATAGGGAGTCATGGAATGTTTTATGAGCAGGGAAGTAGCATGAACAGAGCCATGCTGCAGAAGATTAATTTGGGATTTTATGGTAGGTGGATTGTCAGAAGTGTAGTCAGCACAGCACACAGTGAGAGTTTTTAAAAAATCAAAACTGGTTTAATCTACAGCTTGTAGTAATTTTAAACTGGCTTACAGTTTGACCAAATTATTTTTTAAAAGATGGCAGAACTTTGTTTTTAATGCTTTTTTTTTTTACAAAGTTAACAAATATGGCCCTTAGATCATTGATGTCTTTTACCATTTTGAACTCAGTACTTAAGGGGAAAAGAAAAGGGACTTATTTATCAGAGAAGAAATGTTTGATTTCCCAAGAGTGACCATCCTTTTGTATTAATTCCTATTTGTTTTCTGCAATATCTGGAAGGTGCCTTTGACTTTCTTCTTCAACTGAGAATGTCAGAATACTTTGAAAAATGGAACAGCTACCAGGGGCAATCCTGCACTGTAGAATAATTGATATACCTGTTCCCCCTGCCTGGTTATTTTAGAAAGACATCATCTTTTTTTTGTCATAAACCACAGACAAAAAGACACCTTAGGGGTCTTCTCTTGCCTTCCAGGTTGGATTGGACCCAAGCCTTCCAAAACAGACAGAGAGTTAATGTCAAAATAACAGCTTATGATTGCAGCTTTTACTTTGGGCCACAAGGGTTGTTAGCTTTCTACATACATTAATTTATTTAATCTTCACAGCAACCAATCTGATGGATTCTATTATTATACTCATTTGACAGAAGGGGGTACTGGGAGAAATTGAGTTCTTTGTCCAAGTTTATGTAGCCTGTAAGTGGCAGAGCCAGGATATTTGGGGGGAACAGGACAGGCTGTGATTGTTCTGGGCTAGTTTTGGTGCATGGTATGTTAAAACCACCTATGTAACTTAAATGTCTTCTCTCGATGTCTTTTAGGTGTGTGATGACATGAAATCATTTTGTGTGTGTGTGTGTTGGGGGAGACAACCAAGAAGAAAAGGGACGTGTCTTATCTCCATGTTAGAGCATTGTGTGCATACATGCTAAGTTGCTCAGTTGTGTCCGACTCTTTGTGACCCTGTGGGCTGTAGCCCACCAGGCTCCTCTGCATGGGATTCTCCAGGCAAGAATACTGGAGTGGGTTGCCACGCCCTTCTCCAGGGGATCTGCCCAACTCAGGGATTGAACCCTCATCTCTTATGTCTCCTGTATTAGCAAGCCGGTTCTTTACAACTAGCACCACCTGGGAAGCCCATGTAAGAGGAGAAAATCCCTTAAGTCTGCAGGTGACTTTCTCTAGGGCTTGCTTCTCCTACAGTAAACTCAGTGTTAGCAGAAATGGTGCTAGAGTAAGACTTTCTCTTTCACCTGGTCACTGTGGGGATGGAGGGGTATTGTGGCGCTCAGAGCTCCTGACTCCACGGTGGAGGGAAAGGATTTACAGGAAGGTACTCCAGGTTGTTCACCTTCTCAGGAAGATGCTAGAGGGGAGAGCAAAGACCTGTAATTCCCTCTGCCACCTCCCCTGTTTCTGTCCCCAAATTAATGAGTGAAATGGGGGGATTTGATGAGTTCCTTAAGAGGATTATAGGATTTAAAAGTTCAAGAACCACTATTTCCTATACATCTGAATTAAACAGCAGAGGTGGAGTAATTATGATAAAACATTACTAAAGACATTCAACAGAGGACTTTTGAAACTGAAATATAGTCATACCTCTTGGTGGAGTTTGTCACATTGAATGTGCTCATTTAACTGGTGATTTGCTTTCAAAATGGGCTTCCTGGTGGCTCAGATGGTGAAGAATCCACCTGCAATGCAGGAGACCTGGGTTCAATCCCTGGTTGGGAAGATCCCCTGGAGAGGGAATGGCTATCCATTCCAGTATTTCAGTTTGGAGAATTCCGTGGACAGAGGAGCCTGACAGGCTATAGTCCATGGAGTCGCAAAGAGTCGTATACGACTGAACAACTTTACTTTGCTTCAAAATATGTTCCAGTGCATTCACGTATGTTCTCCACTAGACTTGGTGAGAGCAGGCATCTTGTTTGGTACCCCTAGTGCCTGGAATATTCTGGAAATAGAGAAGTGGCTCAGTGAGTATTTGTTGAGTAAATGAATGAATAAATGATCTGAACATGAATTACTTCCTTAAAACCCACAGATGTATTATACTCCTTCCTTCCTTTTTTCCTCCCTATGCATGCATCCATCTTTCTGACCTGATTAAAAATAGTATTGAATATCAAGCCTCTGGAGGAGGGATTTCACTAAGAAGTGATTTTTAAACTCACCTATGAAAAGATCAATCTATTCACTGATATCAAATAGTTAAAAACAATAAAAAGGCAAACACCTGCAACCACCTGAGAAAAATTCTTTGCCTGGAAAAATGACAAGGAGTTGCTATCTGTATAAGATGATATAAATCACTTAGACTTGAAGGAAATGTATGCAAAAAGAGAACCACATTTTCAGTAATGTGATTATTTTCCAGCTTTCCCATTTTTGTGTGTGATATGGTTATCTGGATTTTTTTCTTAATTTGGAAGTAAATTTCTAATATATGCAGCACAAGCTGACCTGATTCCTGCTAATGCCTTTCCCCAGGGGGAGCAGCTCTGGATCTGAAAGCCTGCCCTCCCAAGCCATTTCGCTGGATCCTCGATATGACCTGGCTGAATCTTGTGGAACTGAGTAAACTTCCACAGTTTGCAGAAATTATGAACCAGGTAATAAAGGCTAGGAAAAAAAGTATAGATCTATACACCCAAACACACCTGGGTCATTTAAATTGGGGCTTCCTGGTGACAAGCCTTTGAACCAGAGGAGCTGACACAAAAATGCAGCTTTAAGACAACTGTGGCTCTCATTCAAAGGCAACCTAGTGCACACCCCGGAGTACATATGACGATTCTGGAGACATTTTCGATTGCCACTAACTAGAGGCAAAGGTGCTCTGGGGACTAGTGGGGAGAGGCCAGGGATGCTGCGAAACACCCTGCAATGCACAGGACAGCCCCTCACAACATAAAATTAACCTGGCCCTGGATGTTCATGGGGCCGAGACTGAGAAACCCTGGTCTGTGGTTTTTCCTTCCCAATCATTGAGTGTAACTGATACGTGGTCCTCATTTTAGTGAATAATGTAGAAAAGCAATGGGGAAAGGGAAGAGCAATATCCAAGCTATCTGAGCCATTGATTCTGAAGAAAAATGTAAAACAGTGTGGTTATGTTTAAAAAATTATCTACCTGTATATAAGGGTTAGAATAAATAAATTTATATTAAAAACTTATCTATCTGTAAAGAATGACCTTTTTACATTGTTTAATTTTAATTGCATATATTCCTGAGGGTTGCTAATTAGCTTGTGTATTTTAGATATCTCGTAATGAGAAAGGGTGGAAAAGTTGGTTTGATAAAGATGCTCCAGAGGAGGAAATCATCCCTGATGGATATAATGACTCGCTGGATACCTGCCGCAAACTTTTACTTATCAGGTGAGAGCAGGTATTATCAGACCTAGACACATCACTTGTCATAGTGTCAAATTACAGATTCCACCTCAGTGAGTTTACTTCCCTGTGTCCCAGCAGTGACTGTAACGGATGTTTATGCTTCCAAATTGAAGTTTGGGATGGCCAATAAAAACGGTGAAGGGCATATGTTAACAATGTATTCATGATAGTGCTTTTAGCAAAACATATATGAAAATGTTTTTACTATTCACTTTGGTCACCATTTACCACTGAGTAAATCATTTATTATTGAATTTACTTCTGTAAAAGAGTAGATCTCGTAGAGTTACAAGGCAATTTTTAAGCTAAAACCAAGAAGATAGCACTATTAAAACATATAAATGGTGTAGCTATTGAAATGGAAGCAAAAGTTTGAAATGGATGTTGATTTTTTTTTCTTTTCTTTTTCTTCTCACTTTTCATGTTTTCTCAGTATACAGTAGCTCAAAGAAGGCTTCTGTTTTGGAAGGGGTGTGTGTGTGTGTGTGTGTGTGTGTGTGTGTGTATGTGTGATGGACAAGACAGGAGGGTGGAGCTGGGGAGGATGAAACCACCAAAAGAATAACAAAAAGATGTAGGATTATTATTTTGGAGTAGTTTTGGTCTTACCTAAGATTACACCACCGAGTGTTCTTAGAAAAAGTTATTTCCTAGATGTTGTCACTCTTTGAGAGTGATCAGAGCTGTCTGCAGTGGTGACCTCAGAACAGAACAATTTGTTTTTATTAGACGACATGTGTCTATCTTTCATCCATCCTTTGAAAATTGAATACATGTCAAATTAATAATGCAATGTACTAAACAATAAGAAACCATAGCACTTGACTATGATCCAGAAATATCAAATGACATTTATTTAATGAGTCACAGTCTATGGAACCTGCTACAGTGTAGGCTACATGGATGGTATTAAGTATTAATAAACGCTTCGAATCAAGCAACTTCTGGCACCTTTGGCGCAACATCTCCCTCTGAAGACTGCAGAGCTCCCAGCGTGCAGCCGCCAGGCCCCATCGTGTACTGGAGTGGCCAGAGGACACCCCCTTTTGCATCCCTGCTGTGTCCCTGGTGTCGGGAGCAGGCCCTGATGTATTTACTCCACAAATAGCTATCAAAGAGTGAATATGCTCCTGTGTATTTGTTTGAACGAGTAATTGCTTACCTGAAGCTGATAGCTTAGTTACTAGGGGTAATCACTGGTGTGTGTGTGTGTGTGTGTGTGTGTGTGTGTGTGTGTGTGTGAAGTAGCTAATTAAAACCTCCCTGATGGTCCGGTGGCTAAGACTCCACACTCATGCCTGGACCTGGGTTTGATTCCTTGGTCAGGGAACTAGATCCCACAGGCCTCAACTAATCCTGCATGCCTCAGTGAAGATCAATGATCCCATGTGATAAGAATCCACCTGCCAATGCAGGGGACATGGGTTCCATCCCTGGTCCAGGAAGATCCCACACACCATTGAGCAACTAAGCGCATGCACCATGACTACTGAGCCTATATGCTGCAACTACTGGAGCTCACGGGCCTAGAGCCTGTGCCCCACAACAAGAGAGGCCACTGCAATGAGAAGCCTGAAGAGGAGCCCCTGCTCGCTGCAGCTAGAGAAGGACTGCATGTAGCAACAAAGACCCAGTGCATCCAAAAGTAAATTAAAAAGAAAAGATCCCATGTGCTGCAAATAAGCCCCATCACAGCCAAATAAATAAATAGATTTTTTAAAAACCCAACAGGAATTTATTTTTAAAAAATTCAGAATAGTCACTGCTTCTCCTGAAGATGAGACACTTGGAAGTCAACTGATTTCTAAGTTCCCTTCTAGATTGGCAACATAACTGACTCTGCCCTGCTCCTTGCCAATGCCTGGCATCAAAACCACACGATTAAACTTGCACTCATCTGAAAACTGAAAATCTTGCCATCCATCTTACGCATATCTGCAAAAAGGAGGATTAGCTTGTTATCCTTTTGCTAATTAACTATGTGTTCTTTAAGTGCTTAGAATTAAATAGAATTTAAAAATATGAATTTATTTCCTCTAACTTGTTTGCATTTCTAGGTCTTGGTGCCCAGACCGTACTGTTTTTCAAGCAAGAAAATATATTGCAGATTCTTTGGAGGAAAAGTATACAGAACCAGTTATCTTAAATCTGGAGAAAACTTGGGAAGAAAGTGATACGAGAACACCTCTGATATGTTTTCTGTCCATGGGATCTGATCCCACAATTCAAATTGATGCGCTGGCCAAGAAACTGAAGCTGGGTATGAACAGCAATCTATGAGATTTAGCAAAGCCTCCATGTTTTTGCTTCAGTTTTTTCCTTTCATAATTTTATAGCCAATTCTTATAAATATATTCATAAAACTGAGTTAGAAAAAATATTAAACTTCTTTCCCCCATTTTCGGATCTCCTAGAAGGAGGGTATAGATATCTTTGTGCAGAGAGGAACATTCTCATCCATCATATACTGATATTTTTAAAGTTGTAATCAGATGTCCATACCACATGGATAGCAGACTGGCAAGAATGAACATTCAACAGCAAATTTTATTGCTTTGTCTGTATAAATTTATAACAAAGCCTATTTTGTCACAAATTGAGAAAGTGTAACCCTTGTGTTGTAGTGCATAGTAATTTAAGGATCCGTTCTTTGATACTTTCATTCAGTAACCCCTGAGTATAGGCAGTGTGCTAGATTCAGGGAGTACAGAGGTGAATGCAGCATAGCTGGGAAAGACAGACATGTAAACAGGCAGTAGAAGACAGTGTGACAGACTGCTGCAGCAGAGGCGCGGACATGCCCAGTGATGAGAGCCAGAGCTGCCTGCATTGCGTGGGCTATAGACGAAAGCGTGATGACATTTTGAGTAGTATCTAAAAGTAGATAAAAATTAGGGGACCATATGGGAGAGAAGGAAAGTTACTCTGAGGGAAGGAGATAGGGTAAGGAATTACAAACATATAAGTGTGAGTCAACAGGACTAAAGGAAAAGTACCTGAATGATGCAAAGACATTATGATTGAGCCATTCTCTTCAGGGGTGGCTGTTTATAGGAGCGCAGTTTTCTCTTAATACTCTGAAAATCTGAATGTTGTTGGAACTGCCTTTTGGAATCTTCTTAGGTTCGTATCTCTATACCTATATTACATAGGAGCAATTCATTTATGTCTTTATAAAGATTATGAAAGTGATTGATTGTGAATCCCTAAATCTACAATATAAAATAAAACCTTGAATTTATTATCTAGTTAGAATAAGCATAATGTAAAATTTGTTTAGTGATCTCCAAGTATTTACCACGTCTGCACTAAAGTTACTGTAAACTGGTAGCTTAAGGTAGCATGTTCTTTGTTCACTCCTCCTCATCAGGGTCATCACACCATGCTGTGTGCTACATGGATTCATGTTTCAATAGCTACTTTCTTCTGTCTGAACACTGAGACCCAATGCAAAGAGCTCCCAGGTTCTCTTGGCACTTACTCATGGTTAAGTCTCATTGTTGTTATTGTTGTTCGGTTGCTCCATTGTGTCCAGCTCCTTGCAACCCCATGCACTACAGCACGCCAGGCTTCCCTGTCCTTCACTACCCCACCCCCGGAGCTTGTTCAAAGTCATGTCCATTGAGTCAGTGATGCCATCCAACCATCTCGTCCTCTGTCATCCTCTTTTCCTCCTGCCTTCAGTCTTTCCCAGCATCTGGGTCTTTTCCAATGAGTCAGCTTTTCATATCAGGTGGCCAAAGTGCTGGAGCTTCAGCTTCAGCATCAGTCTTTCTAATCAAGTCTCAGGATTGATTTCCTTTAGAATTAACTGGTTGGCTCTCCCTGCAGTCCAAGGGGCTCCCAAGAGTCTTCTCCAACACCATCGCTCAAAAGTGTCAATTCTTCACCGTTCAGCCTTCTTTATGGTCCAACTCTCACATTCATGCATAATGACTGGAAAGTCTCATTAACCACCTTTAAAGGTGGCCATTTTGTTCTCGTATTCACTGCAGTATGCAGTCATCCATATCAGCCTTAGAGTGGTGCTTCTCTCAAAGCTTTAAAGATCCCTCTGAGATCTACTTCTCCATGGATTTTTGTCCAGTTGCTTCAATGTCCTCTCTGCATATAGATTCCTTTTTTGTCTTGCTGCAAAGCAATCTCCATACAACAGAATTCATGGACTCCAGTGGCTCATGGGCTTCAATACTTACATCTTCAGTAAGTTCAGCACTACTAGTGTTACTGAACTGAATTCCCCTGCCTGCCGGGTAGTAAAGCCATTTTACTGACCCAGGTGGTGGTGAAGGAAGGTACAGTGTTTACGTATGCATGCACACGTGCTAAGTCACTTCAGTTGTGTCCAATTCTATGCGACCCTGTCCGACTCTTTGCAACCCCATGCACTGTAACCTACCAGACTCTTCTGTCCATAGAATTCTCTAGGCAAGAAATGGAGTGGGTTGCCATGCCCTCCTTTAGGGGCTCTTCCCAACTCAGGGATTGAACCTGCATCTCTTACATCTTGTGTATTGTCCGTTGGGTTCCTTACCACTAGCACCACCTGGAAAGCCCACGGTGTTTATTGCAGGTGCCATATAATCTGCAGAGTAGGCAGTTCATGCTCAAAAGATTTAGAGGAAAGGATTTTTAAAAACAGCATTTGTAGTGAAATTGCAGGGTGCATGACTTTCTTCTGATTGGCTGATAGTGAAGTAAAAGAGTGGTAGTTCAGGAATCTTAATCATCAGCCTTTTGGTTCCAGCCAGTCCAGTGTCTCCATACTTGTGGACTACATGTAGTCATACACCCTCCATCTGGGCAAGGGTCTTAGCTTGTTCCTAACAACTCAAAGATATTCATCAGACTGTTATATATTTTCCTTGAGGAGGAACTAAGACTGTTATGTTTCTTGGCTTTATCATGTGCATGTGGGATATTAGTTCCCCAACCAGAGATCGAACCCATGCTCCCTGCAGTGGAAGCACGGAGCCTCAACCACTGGACTGCTGGGGAAGTCCTGAGAAGTTAGGATTGTTGTTGAAGCTATCATTACTTTTCTTGCTCCACTGCTCTTCCTTTGTTTCTAATTAGTAAGTGTTTGAGTCTGCTTTTTGGAACCCTGGAAAGGCCTAAGAGACTAAAGCATTTTTCTACAAACAAGAAATGGGGACCACAGAGGGGCTTTTGTACCTGGGATGGCCACATCTGTTTTCACCCAGGCAAGCTCCTCTTACTCTCTTGGTCCCAGGTCCAAATACCCAAGGAAGAAGCTCATTGGTTTTCCTTTGCTTGTGTACTCTTTTCTGGGCCAGTCAATGAATACTTGCTGTGTAAATGGGTTCATAGCAAGAACCACATATATGGAGCCTAGAGTTGGGGGCATTTCTTAGAAGGGAATACTCTTCCTAGAAGAGGGGCAGTTCCCACTGAAGTTACCATTTCAAAGTTACCTCAAAACAATGCTGTTGTCTAGGACATTGGTGTAACAATAGAAATAAGAAAATAATTCAAGGTCTCCTTTGAGATAAATACATAAGGCCAGAACAATGCTGTCACCTAGTATTATTGCATAGTATCATACTGCTTTGCTTGGCAATCTGGTGCTTCCATTTCTTGATACTTTAGTTTCTCCAGCAATTGTTCAACCTTCTATTGATTACTTTGTTAGGAAACACGTTAGATTTAATTTTAACACTGAAAGATCCAATGATGTTTTTAAAAAACTCATTGCTCATTTTTTAGAGCAAAGGAATGTTAGGAAGCATCATTCTGTTCACTGATTTGGGTTAAAAATTCCCAAATAGCTGTAAAATGAAACTGTTATGTAGACAGAATAAGATATTACTCTAGTCTCAACTAGAGATGTTTTATTTGGGTAATAGATAATCATAAAGTGCTGAAGATTCACAAAATTCTGAAAAATCCTGGAATTCAAGTGCCTTGTATTACAGCTGAGGAAACTAAGGTCTGGAGATAAGGCCAGAGAACTAGCTGGTGGCAGATAATTCAGGACTTAACCTCCGGGCTCCCAAATCCCTTGTCAGTGGCCTTTGTTTCCATCCCCCAGTGCCTTTCAGTCAGTCAGTTCAGTTCAGTTCAGTTCAGTTCAGTCGCTCAGCTGTGTCTGACTCTTTGTGACCCCATGAAATGCAGCACACACCAGGCCTCCCTGTCCATCACCAACTCCCAGAGTCCACCCAAACCCATGTCCAACGAGTTGGTGATTCCATCCAACCATCTCAGTGGATTTAGAGGATGAATTAGCAAGTTACCTGACAGCAGCTTGAGGGATGCAACCAGATCAAATAGGTTTTCATAGAAAAAAAAAAAAAAGAAGGAAAACTCACTATGGAACCTGTCAGGCTGTGTTGAGAAATTCAGAGAAGATAAAATTTGGCACAAAAGCACTGGGTGCCTGGGAAAGAAGAAGAAAACAGATGGGATTAGCATGAGAAAAATCCTACTAGGAGCTTGGGTGAAGGAGAAGAATGGATTTGAAAATAGAATCCAAACATGAATGAAAGAGGACAAATAAAATATAAACTTACAAATAAAAATGGGGCTTCCCTGGTGGCTCAGTGGTGAAGAATTTGTCTGCAGTGCAGGAGACACAGGAGATGAGAGTTCAATCCCTGGATCGGAAAGACCCCCTGGAGGAGAGCATGGCAGCCCACTCCAGTATTCTTGCTGGGAGGATCCCATGGACAGAGAAGCCTGGTGGGCTACAGTCCATGGGGTAACAAAGAGTCAGACACAACTGAAGTGACTGAACATGCAAGCAAACAAAAATAGGAATGAGAAAATGAGTAAAATAAAGTACCTACAGATGAAAAAAGTAATAAAAATAATGATATATAGTTATGGTAAAAAAAAAGTTTAAAAATCTCATTAAAATGGATGTTTGTAGAAAAATATAAATTTACAAAAATTTCTTGGAAAACAATGAAAAGCCTGAATGGACCAATAATTAAGATGAGAAAAATTACAAGTTTTAAAATTATTACCTCAGCAAAGACACTAAGCTTGAATGACTTTTTGGTAGGTCCTTTAAAACTTTTCTATATTCCATTTCACAACATAGGAAAATAGGATGCATTTTCCTCTGTATTTTAAGGGAATAACATTATCTTGATACCAAAAACAGCCAAGATAGTCACTATATCAAAGAAAGAAAACCACAGATTGATCCTATTTATTAATATAAATGTAAGGACCTTAATCTAAGTGCAAGCAGGAAGAATTTAGCATAACATTAAAAATGCAAAAAATAGCAACATGCCTTGATCAAGTAGAATGCCTGGGCAAATCTGAGAAAGACACAGTATTAAGAAATCTCATCACAACAAGCGAAGACTTTTTCCTTAGGCTATCATTACCCTGATTATTGCTAAAAAGGTATTTTATAAAAATTCAGCATTTGTATTTGGCTTTTAAAAATAGGAACAGAAGAATATTTTATCAATATGATAGTGAATATGAACTTCAAACAGCTTCATGCTTTCTAGTGAACAACTAGAAACATGATGCCCGTTACAGTCAGGAGCAAGCTAAAGATGTCTGCTATCACCACTCCCATTTAGTATTACTGTGGAGGATATGGCTAATGTTTTGTAAGAATCATAAATAAAAGATATAACTACTGGAAAAGAGGGACAAAGCCATCATTATTCTCAGACAGTATAATTGTCTAACTAAAGAATACAAATGAATCAACTGAAAAGCTATTAGATTTAACAGGGTATTTTAGTAAGGTAGCTGGTTACAAAAATAAATATATTTTAAAAATCAATGAAACATTCTTCTAAAATGTAAAAATCCCATTCAGTATCTCAATAAAAATAAAACTGAGAAATAATCTTTAGAATACCTATTAGAAGAAAACGATAAAACTTTCTTAAAGACAGGAAAGTAGGATAAATTAAATAGAGAGTTAAACCACATTCCCATTATAAAGATTCAGTATTGTAAAGATGTCAATAATCTCTAAATTAATCTATAAATTGAATGCAAGCCTAATTGAAATTCCAGCATCATTTTCCCCTAATTGGATAGTAGAGGGATCTTAGATCATCTAGAGTAATAAATGGACAGCAATAGCCAGGAGAGCTTGAAAAGGAAAAAGAATAATGTGGAGAACAAGCCCAATCAGATTTCTAAACTTTATCAAATTGCAATAATTTAATCAGTGAGGAACTGGCTCAGAGTAGATAAACAGATCAATAGAGCAAAATGAAAGGCCCCAAATTAGACCCTAGTATATACCATAGCTTAGCCTGTGATGAGATTCACATTTCAAATCTGTGGAAGAAGAAAGGTTAGTCAATAAACAGTGTTGCCATAGCAGGTTAACTTTAGAAGACAGCAAGAATTTTACCTCAGATTAAACTCTAAGGTACATTCTAGGTTGATTAAGGTTTTAGAAGGTTTAAACTATAAAATAACATATTGATACTACTGGAGTGGCTAAGATTTCCTTAATCATAATACCAGAATCCAAAACCAGAGGAAAAGAAGTTTGGATGAAGTTTTCAAACTTTGGTATGTCAAAAGCGCCACAAATAAAATGAAAACACAAATTGCTGTTGAATCCAAGCTCATGTGCTCCATGCACAGGGAGGCCAAACAAACCGAAAGGTCAGAGTCTGGAGCCAAGAAAGGTTAACTGCAAGGACCAAACAAGGAATGTGGGTGGCTTATTCTCAAAAGACCCAAACTTCCTGATGGTTTTCAGGGAAGAGTTTTTAAAGGCAAAATTTGACGGGAGGGCTGCAGGGTGTAGGACTTTCTTGGTGAGGTAACAGGATGGTGCTCCAGGAACCATGTGCTCGGCCTGAAGTTACCATCCTCTGCTTAGGTGGGGGCAATAATTCCTGTAAGAAAAAACTCCAAGATATATTGTTTTGTATATCCCTTTAGGAGGAAATAAAGACTCTCTATCTCTGGGCTATGGTTTCTTTTTTAAAAAGTCAATTATTTTTGGCTGCTCTGGGTCTTTGTTGCTGTGCGTGGGCTTTCTCTAGTTGTGGCGAGTGAGGGTTACTCTCTAGTCGCAATGCACTGGCTTCTCATTGTCGTGGCTTCTCTTGTTGCAGAGCGTGGACTCTAGGGTGCGCAGACTTCAGCAGCTGCAGCACACAGGCTCAGTAGTTGCAGCACACAGGCTCAGTAGCTGTGGTGCTACAGGCTTAGCTGCCCGGTGGCATGTGGGATCTTCCCAGATCAGGGATCGACTCCACGTCCCCAGCCTTAGCAGGCGGATTCTCAGCCACTGGACTACTAGGGAAGTCCTGCACGAAGGGTTTCAGACGACTTTTCCTTTGTTTCTGCATTTCCTCACTTCCCCAATCAGTAACTGTTTGAATTTGCCCTTTGGATCTCAGGGAAGGTCTGGAAGACTGAAGCCTTTTCTTACAGACAAGAAATGGGGGACAAGGAAAGATTTTTGTACCTGGGAGGGCTCCACAGGGCCCTGCCCAGTTTCCAAAGAAAAGGTAGAAGTGTGGGTTGGGAATTGCAACATTCTATTTCAGCTGGAGACACTGGCAGTCCTTTTTCATATACACCATGAATCTTTAAAATGTTTGAGTGCTTTTTCCCAACTATTCTACGCATACAAATTTATCATAAAAACAAACTGAGAGATGCACATTAAGATTCATTTTCAAGGATGTTAAGTCTAGTGCTATTTATAATATTAAAAATTAGAAAAGTCTCAAATATACAAAAGGATAGTGGCTAACTTGGCAAGAATGCATTAACATGATGGAACATTGTGCTACCATTAAAAACTATTTATCAGTAATGTTTAATGATAATAAAATACAACATATTTAAGAAGTAGATATATAAAATGACATATATATGTATTATTGTACATATATATATATAATTTTGAATATGGATAGGTCTGTAATCTCTTATTCAAAGCCCTTGCAGTCAGATGCACTGCAGAAATTAGAATTGTCCAGTTTTTAGAAAAGTAATATTTCATGTATTATATAATACATTGCAGATGAAAATATTAATATTTATAAAGATAGGGATAAATAAAGACTATAAATAGGCTCATATCCATTCAGGTCAGCTTTTACCACCAAAGGGATTTTGTGGCAAAGCTGTCAGTTTTCAGAGTGCTTTGAATTTTGAAATGAGGGTAAGTGATTGTGGATTGTGCACTGAGAAGATTAGGATGTAGATCTCTCTGGAAGGATATTGGTGATTTTTGTTTTCTTCTTTGTAGTCTCCTGTATTTTACAAAGCTTTCACTATAAACATATATCGTTTAATCTGATTTTTTTAATTTTTAAAAAGAAAGAGGAGATGTGAAAGACACTCAAGTCCAATTTTGGAAAGAAATAGAAAAGCAGTTGAAATCTTACTAAAGGTCTTTCAAATGTAACCAAGCAGCAAAAAAAAAAAAAAAAGAAAGAAAAAAAAAGTCCACAAACCAGAAAATCAAAACATCCCATACCATCAAAGGACAATTATGCTGCTATACCTGCAAAAACGATTCCTGCAACATCCTCTGCATCCTGCCTCCTCACGGTGGTCCCCATCATGATGTCCCAGCAGCCTTCCCCACTCTCTCTGGAAATTCAGCCTGCCCTGCCTCTTCTCTCACTGGTCTTTGTCTTTTGAACTTCCTCAAGTGCAAAGCTTCCTCACTATTCCAGTGTCAATCAATCTAGTTTTTCCAGACTATTCAGAAATTTATCAAATATTTATCAACCTGTTTTAAAAATGAAGAAGGATTGCAGATCAATAGCTAAAGCTTCCACTTTAAGAAACCAAGAAAAGAAGAGCAAACTAAACCTGAAGCAATCAAAAGGAAGGAAATAATACATAGCTGAGTGAAAAAAATGCAAGAGAGGATTAAAAACAACAGAGAATCAATCAACCAAGTGGCTCTTCTTTGAAAAGATCAACAAAATTGACAAACTTTTGTCCTAACCGACCAAGAATAAAGGAGAGAAGACTTAAGATAACTAAAATCAGGAATGAAAGAGGGATGTCAATGAAAATCATCAATGAACAAACTATAATAGGAATAGAAAAGAGTTTTCTTTGAGCCAAACTGAGGACTGGCAGCTCTCAGAGAAGTGAGGAGGAGCTGCTCCAGAGAAGCATGGGTTTCAGCATAGTTTCATATCTTGTCAGAACAAAGAACATCAAACAAGTCAGGACACATTCCTTCAAGGTTTCAAGAAAAAACAGGTTGGCAAGTACATCCGAGTCAGTATACCCTGACACCTGGGAAGGAAGCCTCACCATTGAAGAAGCACTGGCACTGTCATCTCAGGAAGGGAGGAATTTATGAAATTTTATTTTTAACACATTCTTTAATTCTGGTAATGTACCCTTTTCTCTTGACAGTTAGAGCCGATCGTACAACGTATGTTTGATAGGCCACAAACAGGCTGTTTTAGTTAGCACAAAGTTCAAGTAAACTCATGTATAAGTCATAATGACTTTCCCATACCTCAATATGTGAAAATTTCGTTTATCAGGGGACATAGCTACTGGCTTGCAAAAATAGAAAAGATCATACAGAATACTATGAACAATTGTGCCAACAAATTAGATAGATAACCTAGATGAAATGGGCAAATTATCAGGAAGAGAAATCTACTGAAACTGACCAAGGAAGAAATAGAAAACCCGAATAGAGCTTTAAGAAGTGAAAAAATTGATTTGTAGGAAATCCAGGACTAGATGCCTTCACATTCTACCAAACGTTTAATGAAGAACACCAATTCTTTCCAAAAAATAAAAGAGGAGAGATTACTTCCCAACTCATTCTATGAGACCATATTACTCTGATACCAAATCTAGACAAAGACAGTAGAATGAACCCAATATCCTGCTGAATATAAAAGCAAAAGTTCTCAACAAAATGCTGTTGAATTCAGTGCCACACAAAATGAATTATGCACCATGACCAAGTGGATTTACCCCAAGAATGCAAGGTTGGTTCAACGTATGAATATTAATCAATGTAATGCCACATATTTCCCTGGTGGCTCAGACGGTAAAGTGTCTGCCTGCAATGTGGGTGATCTGGGTTCAGTCCCTGGCTCGGGAAGATCCCCTAGATAAGGAAATGGCAACCCACTCCAGTACTCTTACCTGGAAAATTCCATGGATAGAGGAGCCTTGTAGGCTACAGTCCATGGGGTTGCAAAGAGTCAGACGCGACTGAGCGACTTCACTTCACTTCACACCCCATATTAATAGAACAAAGAACAAAAATCACATGGTTATCTCAATAGTTGCAGAAAAAGCATTGAAAAAAATCCAACATTCTTTCATGATGAAAGCCCTCAACAAACTAAGAATAAAAGGGAACTTCTTCAATCTGCTGAGGGGCACCTACAGAAACCCACAGCTAACATCATGCTTAATGCTGAAAGATGGGATATTTTCCCAAAACATCAGGATTAAGAGAAGAATGTCTACTTGCACTTCTACTCAGCACTGTAGTGGAAGTTTTAGTCAGACCAAAAAAGAAATAAATGGCATTCACACTGGAAAAGACGTAAAAACCTCCTCAGTTTGACGATAACATGAGTTAGGAAGCCCACGCAATTGGAGACGAGTGAGTGAATTGTGGTGGGATCCTAAAAAGTGTGTGTGTGTGTGTGTGTGTGGATTGCAGGAGCAATGGGACCCATTTGTGCAGGGTCATAGAGGTCAGAATTTGCATTGGATTCTGGATTTTGCACAGAATGAAATGAGAAGCCATCAGATGTTTCTGAGCAGAGGGTGGACATAATCTGACTCAGGATCAAATCCCTCTGTCTGCTGTGGGAAGAATAACTAGTAGGGGAAAGAGTGGGAGAGAGGTCACCAGTGAGCAGGCTCCTGCAAGAATACAGGCATGAGGTGATGGACTAGGGGCATGAGAGTGTAGACATCCAGAAGGGGTCACATTCAGACTCTGGGTTTATTTTGAAGGGATGCCTTTAAGTATCTTCTTGACCTCTTACCCAGGTCAAGAGAAGAAACTCAGGCTACCCCTGAACAAAAACCAGTTCTTCCTTTTAAACAGTGTATCACAGAAGAGTTGGAAGGGCAGAGGAGATAGATTATGGCTCACGCTCCTGCTGCTGCTGCTGCTAAGTCACTTCAGTCGTGTCCAACTCTGCGCGATCCCAGAGACAGTAGCCCACCAGGCTCCCCCATCCCTGGGATTCTCCAGGCAAGAACACTGGAGTTGGTTGCCATTTCCTTCTCCAGTGCATGAAAGTGAAGTCGTTTAGTTGTGTCCGATCCTCAGCAATCCCATGGACTGCAGCCCACCAGGCTCCTCTGTCCATGGGATTTTCCAGGCAAGAATACTGGAGTGGGGTGCCATTGCCTTCTCCATGCTCATGTGTTAATACTTATTGTCCATATCACACCTTCCTCCATTGACCTACCTAACACTTGTGGGTTCTTCCAAAACAAGAGAGACTCAGTGTCTCTTTGTACAATGCAGAGGCTCCTTCCATTCGAGTTCCACCTTCCCTTTCTTGTTTTATAGGGTTTGTGGGTTCTTCTCAGATGCCCTGGGAACAGTGCCTAGTTCCCCTTCAGCAGGAGAGATTCATGAGGGCTTTGTCGGGAGAATCCAGCTATGTTCAGTGACCTATGGACAATTGCAGTTCCTAGTTCCTCAAGCAGTGCTCTGCCAACCCTCTCTCAGGCACACACTGCCAAGTTTCACCCTGTGACCCTGAGTCCACAAATAATTCTAATGCTACACCCTACCAGCACTCATGGAACCTCTGGCGGTTAATCCCATGGTGCTGTATTTTTAAATGGTGTGCCCTGGCAGTTTCTTCCCTGGTTCCTGACATACTTCTACCTCCAGCCTATGAATTTCTCTCATTCTCTGTAGCTTCTACCAGCAGTTTCCAAATCAGCCTCATTGTCAGCCCATTTTTCTGAGGACTCAGGCTGGTCCAGTAGAGTAAGTCAAAAGCATGCAAGGCTTCACAGCATCTCCACTGACTTGCTTTCCTTGTGCCTCTAGAGATCTAGAGATCATGCCTCTAAAATTAATGACGACCTGGGTCCACAAAGCTTACTTCAAAGTTAATTTCTGATTCCAGTTTCCCAAGTATGATTCAGAGACTTCTACAGTTCAGTGAATTCATATGACAGACACAAGTGTCGTTCTCCACCTGGGACATCAAATTCACTAACGAGCCTAAATAGTGTATATTCTGCTGAATTATAATCACGTCTCTAATCTTGGAGTGGTTTCCACTTTTTCTTCAGGCTCCTTTTTCTCAGTTCCAAGAGGATTTGATCCTGAGGAGCAGTTACCCCTGAATATAGTCCTCATGGGGATGAATTGCTACGAGTTCCATCTCAGAAAATGGACAAATAGACAAACAAAACCTGAACAGTCAGACAGACAAAACACTGCAAGCTTGATATCATAAGAGAATAAAATGATTGGTATCCAATCTTTACTGAGACATCTGCTAAAACACCAAAAAATTATTCTAATCAAAACATAGAGCAAAACTAAAATCTCCTCTTTTCTTCTAAATGCCTGTGATAGCATTGCAGCTGACTCTCCCCCGTCAGTCTGTCTCGTTATCATCCCCAAAGACCCTAGAACTCTAAAAGCTCTGCCTCATGCCTTTTGTCTTTCTCTCATTGTCTTTCCCTTTCCATGTCGTGCCTCCAGTCTGCTCCACTCCTTTCTCTCGTCAACACAACCAAAAGCCAGACTTATTTGAAAAACAGAATTTTCTTAGAAGCCATAGAGGGAGGGAGGCTATGACGATTCAGCAATTAATTTTTCATCCCAATCCTGTGATAAAATTTACGTTTTATCATAGCGATCCTTCTGTATTACAGAATGCAGAACTATCTCAATGGGGCAAGGACAAGAAGTACATGCTCGAAAGCTGATTCAGATGTCAATGCAACAGGTATGTAGCAATAGAAACTACTCTTCATGCAACTTTCTTGATATGATTTCTCTGGCCATCTGGTCTTCCTAGCACCACCTCCATGATGGGTAGAGTGTTCTTCCTGTGATGCCTAATTTTCCATTTTTATTTATGCATATAGAACACTGATTACTTAAGGATTTTGAACCACCAGCTAGTTGGCTCCTGCATCACCACAAAATACTTGTTCCATTTTCTAAAGCATATGCTCCATTTTTATTTTCACTAAATATTTTTTGGTAATTTGGCAGATACACTTTCTGGTTCATAAAGAATGCAGCTCTAGCAGTCTTGGAATGTCATGATCAATATTAATAGATAGTGCTTAAGAAGTGACAGATTGAGATAGTCAAATTTCAATTTTCGGTTAAAGTGAGCCTTTCATTTTTCATTAATGGATAGTTTCAGGCAAATAAGAAATATTTGAGGGTGTTATGCTTAAATATTGATAACAGTTTTTACTGAAAATTGCAAGCTGGATGGAATGTTGAGAAATATTTTTCATCACACCTAATAAATACACAGGTCATTAATTTTCTAGAAAAGCTTGGTTGATAGCAGTTTCAGCAGCAATAAGAAATTGCGCCATTTATAAAAGAAAAATAAGATCTTGGTTTATTTTCAAGCTTTTGATCTCATAATGTCCCTAGCAACTTTTCCCTAGGAATTAATGACTGGAGAGGGTTAATGGGCTAAAACTCTGCTTGGGTCATCAAGTTTTCAGGCTAACCATTAATTCTCAAGTGCCCTAAGCCTTAATCTTTATCAGTTAATTAAATTCAATAATATATGGTATTTAATTTATATATACCAAAGCAATTATATATAATTATTTTTACTCAGATAAAATGATTCACTCTGTTGAATCATCTGACTGTTTGACTTTGGGCCTTAAATAATTTCTTTAGTTTCCATGAATGGGAAGCTTTTTCATTTGAATACGGCATTCACATCAACTTTCTTTGGAATATTAGTTTTTTAATAACTTCTGTGTTCTGTGTCTCAAGGTGGGACAAATACTGATAATATTGGCATTATAAAAACAAACAAACAGAACTTCCCTGGCTGTCTCATGGTTAAGATTTCAAGCTTCCAGTGCAGGGGGTGTGTGTTCGATCCCTGGTTGGAGAACTAAGATCCCACGTGCCATGTGGCATAGCCAAAAACAAAGCAAAACAAATAACAGAAATAATACAAACAAAGCCACATTGTCACTTGAAAGATTTCGGATAAAGCTGACATTGTGGAATTCAGAGCAGGGAATCAGAGAGTAACTGGATCCACCAGGACCCAGAGTTCTGACCATGAAGTTCATCTTCTTGATGATCTGGTTGTCTAGACCAAAAGTCCCCTTTGCTATTTAAGCCAATCTGAGTTGTATTTTCTCTTGCAGTATAAGGCATAATAGATATGCCTTACCATATGTATACTGAGCTCAATAACTTGTAGCTGTATTTATTTGATCTTGTTGCATAAAGTATATCAAAGCATCAGCTGGCTAGTAAACTATGTTCTTATAGAACTGTGATGGTTATGCAACATATTGTTAAGGTTTTATCAATATTTAGATAGTGCTTAATAAATTTTGTGGTTTCAGAAACATCTGGGAGGAGTGATGACAAAGAATAAGATTTAATACTGGGGTGGGAGTTGGGAGAGAGGTTCAAGAGGGAGGGGACATATGTATACCTATGGCTGATACCTGTTGATGTATGGCAGAAACCAACACAATGTTGTAAAGCAATTATCCTTCCATTAAAAAGAAATGAAATTTTAAAAAGGATTTAGTATTATGGTAGCAGACATGCTCAGTCACTCAGTTGTGTCCAACTCTGCGACCCCATGGACCATAGCCCACCAGGCTCCCTGTAGATAGGATTTTCCAGGCAAGAATACTGGTAGCAAATGTCACCAAATGTATTGCCTCTGGTGAAGTAAAATTTGTATTTCAAGGTGGGAGAAGAAAATTGTAGTGTAAAATTGGCTCTGGCTGCTCGTTTGGGCCTCCTGCCTCCCCTGTGCAGTGTGTGTCTACCTTATGCATCAACTAGGCCTCCTCAGAGGTGGGAACGCCTGCTCCAATGCAAGGATCAGGTTTACTTTTCCCCATTTCTTTGACACTAACAATGTAGCTTCTTAAAGATTAGCGTGGTGACTTGTTGCTGTCTTTGTATATGCTTGCCTGGACTGTGTATCTTTGGTGAACTTCATGTGAAATGGCAGCATGTATTTTGATGTATGATCCTTTGTCTTGAAAATGTGTATGACTGTGCCTTTGACTTCTAATAGGTGGGACAGTCAGAGCCTCTGAGTTTGTCTCCCAGGCTATAATCCTCAGTTTGGCTCTATTAAAATTCTCTCTTTTCTTCCTAACTCGACTGTTGATGAATTTTCGTCAACTCCTCCAACTTTCATGAGGTCATGAGCATCTCTTTGTGACAGTGGATGGCTTGGCTATGGCGTGAGTCCCTTCTGATTTACCTTAGGCAGGACAAGTTACAAATTCCAAAATACCCATTCCCACCATTAGATGGTGCACATACTGTACTTAATAAAGTCTGACTTCTTTTTAATTTCTGTTCCCTTCTGAACCAGGGATGACAGAGTAACATTCATTTTTAAACCGCTTGATTCCAAGTAACCAGCTTTCCCAGAAGCAGGGAAAAAAATTTGTATTGACATATAATAATTCCATTAACATATATGTGCTTAAAACAGAGTATTCACATGCCCTGACCAAAAGTTCAAAAAATATTTGTATGTACACTTTGTTTTATTTAAATCATAGCAAAAAAGTTATGAGGAATTAACGTGAAGCCATTTTTGAATACAGGGTGGCTGGGTTTTACTGCAAAATTGTCACCTTGGCCTGGAATTCATGGAAGAATTGCTGGAGACTTTAACCATCACAGAAACCATCGATGATACTTTCCGAGTGTGGATAACCACCGAGCCGCACGTTCGGTTTCCCATTACATTGCTTCAGGTTTGCTGCTATGAGTGTCTTTTCCTTGAGTCATACAAATGAAGATGACACTTCTGTCGTTACTGAAAGATGGCAAGCGTAACGGGCTTTTTTGGGTCAAGTCTGGATTATAAAATCTTAATGCCATTATCGTCAAAACCTTGACTATAATCATCGAGGTTATATAGTAAATATTCGCACAGGAGAATTATAAGACTTGGTATTAATTTATTGGGTTTTAGCTCTGATCAATGTAACTAGTTAACACGGTGCCTTTTTATTTACCACAAGCATATTGTTTTCTGATGTATTGTCATTTCCATCTTATCCTTCACAGTAATTTATAGAAACAAAAGTACTATTTACGTTTGTATTTTTCACTATTTTTTTTTTTATGACAGACTTCTCTCAAATTCACTAATGAGCCACCCCAAGGCGTTCGCGCAGGTCTGAAAAGAACATTTGCCGGAATTAATCAAGACCTTCTGGATATCAGTAATTTGCCCATGTGGAAGCCAATGCTTTACACTGTGGCGTTTTTGCACTCCACTGTGCAGGTAACTTCTGGGAACCGTTCGCGCTTTTAGAAGACGCTAATGTTGTGATGCTTGCCCCCTGCTCCTCTGTCTGGTGTCCTCACCTCACTTTCTTTTTCCTTCACGGCACTTTTTCCCCAACCTGGCACAGGATGTACATATTTGCTTATGTATTGAAAGCATCTTCCTGCCCCCACCCCCCACCTCGACCCCTAGCGTGTAAGATTCTCCGGAGCAATGACTGTCCTTTTGTAATTGCTGAGTCTCCGCTTGTCACAGCAGCAGCTGCAGCATTGCCAGAGCTCAGTAAATGTTTGTGGGATGAACAAACGAATTGCTCTGATAGGAACTGGATCTTGAAAGTTGCCTGAGCTGTCCGGCAGTGTTCTCTGTACCATCTCGTGTAATACTAACAATCACCTTTCAGGGTAGGATTTATCACCATCTGCAAAGTGAGGTAACTGAAACTCAGAGACGTTTGGCAATGTTATATATACCATCTCATGTAATACTAATAACCACCTTTCAGGGTAGGATTTATCACCATCTGGAAAATGAGGAAACTGAGACTCTGAGAGGTTAAGGTCCTTCCTAAGTGGTGAATCTAGGAGTCACACCCCATGTTGCCTGCCTTGAATGCAAGTATGCTTTGATCCCTCCCTCCCCACTGGGACAGTGGTGGTCATGGTGTTTGGAAGATGAGTCATAGGGGTCGGCTATCGTCTTCAGATTGTTTCTGATTTGCTTGTACTGTGCGGCTACCCAGCAATGTCTCCATGGGTTCTGGATTTTGAGTTTTCATTTGTTACCACTTTGTTCTGTGTTTGGATTTTGGATTTTGTTCTGTATTTGAAAGCTATATAATTTTTAAAATTAGCAATTTATTTCTTTTGGCTGCACGGGGTCTTCGCTGCTGAACACAGGCTTTTTCTAGTTGTGGTGAGTGGGAGTTATTAGAGAGAGCTGTGGTGCACCGGCTTCTCTCGTTGTGACAGAGCACGGGCTCTTGAGCTCGTGGGCTCCATAGCTGTGGCACTCTGGCTTAGTTGCCCTGAAGCATGTGGCATCTTCCTGGACCAGGGATTGAACCTGTGTCCCCTGCATTGGCAGGCATATTCTTAATTTCTGGACTACCAGCGAAGTCCAGGCTGTGTAATTTTAATGTACTTGATTCACTCTTGATTTCACAGAGAAGTAGGGGCTCCTTAAACTCTTTCCTGCATTTCTTCTTTTCCTGAAGTTGGAGTGAGGACAAAATAAATCAACTGGTTTGAACCAGAAGTCATGGTTCACCTGTGCCCAGCGGCCAGCAGAGCTTGACCTCATCTTTCCCTGCCCTGCCCAAAAGTGGAGGGGAGTTGGGTGCCCACCCCAGGAAATACTGGGCGTGTTTACCCGCAGGTTCCCTGTTGCCTCCACTTTACCAGGAAAACACTGCCCAGCTGAGAGGGCAGTGCCAAGGGACAACTGGTGTTTCTCTGTCCCCCACCCTGAGAAGTTAAAATCAGAATAAATGCTTTGTGGGTGGTTATTTTTACTAAGTTCCACTGTGGCCTCTGGATTGATTGTAAATTATGGTTTTCAAGTCACTGAGGCTGATTTCATACATTCTTATCTGGGAATTGTTGGGTTTGCTAGACCTTATCATACTCTAATACAAATATTGCTTTAACTCGGATATTTAATGCCCAATTCACAAATAAAATTTTATGATTCTTTTCCTAGTGATGATGATTCAACTTTTCCACCATGCTTATCATGGCTAGATGATTGGGGGTATTTTCCATACAGTCAAGACAGCAATCTGTGTTTTTAGTGGCCATTATCCAAGTGCTAAAAAGAAGAAAAGGACTCTGGGCCAGTCATGGAGCCAAAGTGTACTTACACTTAATGTGACTTGTATTTGGATTAAAACAAACAAAAAAATCTCCACTGCTAGGGCCATGAAGTTCACAGTGGCGTGTCTATAAAAAAGTTGTGAAGATCTCTTAAAATCCGATCTTAGTGTATTAGAGCACTTCATAGAGAGTCAGGAGGCCTGGGCTTTAGACTTGTTGTGACATCAGTTAGCTACATAAGGTTGGTCCAGTTTTGTCCCTTTTGGGGCCTCTGTTTCCCCATCTGTGTGTTTCAAGGTAGAAGGAAGTGATCTTTCAAGATATTTCCCATTTCTAACATTCTGTTGTCCAGCTCTGTGATTACACAAGGAGTGTGGATAATTCAAGCATTTCCCGTCTCCTAGTTTCAATTAGAGAAATGTTTTAAATGTTTTTCAGTTAGACAAAACATCCTCTGTCACCCTTCTCCTCCTGCCCTCAGTCTTTCCCAGTATCAGGGTCTTTTCCAGTGAGTTGGCTCTTCACATCGGGTGGCCAAAGTATTGGAGCTTCAGCTTCAGGATCAGTCCTTCCAATGAGTATTCAGGGTTTATTTCTTTTGAGATTAACTGGTTTGATCTCCCTTCTGTCCAAGGAACTCTCCAACACCACAGTTCCAAAGCATCAATTCTTTGGTGCTCAACCTTCTTTATGGTCCAACTCACATCCACACAGGTCTACTGGAAAAACTGTAGCTTTGAAGATATGGGCCTTTGTTGACAAAGTGATATCTTGGCTTTTTAATATGTTGTCTATACCTGGGTTTAATCCTTGGGTTGGAAAGATCTCCTGGAGAAGGGAAAGGCTACCCACTCCAGTATTCTGGCCCGGAGAATTCCATGGACTGTATAATCCATGGGTTCGCAAAGGGTACGTGACTTTCACTTTCAGGTCTGTCATAGCTCTCCTTCCAAGAAGCAGGCACCTTTTAATTTCATGGCTGCAGTAACTGTCCACAGTGGTTTTGGAGCCCAAGAAAATAAAATCTGCCACTATTTCCATTCTTTCCCTAGCATTTGCCATGAAGTGATGGGACCAGATATCATGATCTTAGTTTTTGAATGTTGAATTTTAAGTCAGCTTTTTCACTCTCCTCTTTCACTTTCATCAAGAGGCTCTTTAGTTCATCTTCACTTTCTGCCATTAGGGTGGTATCATCTGTGTATCTGAGATTATTGATATTTCTTCCAGCAATATTGATTCCAGCTTGTGCTTCATCCAGCCCGGCATTTTGCATGATGTACTCTGCATATGAGGTAAATAAGCAGGGTGACAATATACAGCCTTGACGAACTCCTTTCCCAATTTGGAACCAGTCCATTGTTTGATGTCCAATTCTGTTACTCCTTGACCTGCGTGCAAATGTCTCAGGAGGCAGTTAAGCTGGTCTGATATTTCCAACTCTTTAAGAGTTTTCCACAGTTTTTTGATCCACACTGTCAAAGGCATTAGCATAGTCAATCAAGTGGAAGTAGATGTTTTTCTTGAATTCTCTTGCTTTTTCTATGATCCAATAGATGCTGGCAATTTGATTTCTGGTTCCTCTGCCTTTTCTAAACCCAGCTTGAACATCTGGAAGTTCTTGGTTCACATACTGTTGAAGACTAGCTTGAAGGGTTTTGAGCATTACCTTGCTAGCATGTGAAATGATTACAACTGTGCAATAGTTTGAACATTCTTTGACATTGCCTTTCTTTGGGATTGGAATGAAAACTGACCTTTTCTAGTCCTGTGGCCACTGCTGAGTTTTCTAAATTTTCTGGCATATTCAGTGCAGCAGTATAACAGCATCATCTTTTAGGATTTGAAATAGCTCAGCTGAAATTTCATCACCTCCACTAGTTTTATTTGTAGTGATGCTTCCTAAGGCCACTTGACCTCACACTCCAAGATGTTTGACTCTAGGTGAGTGATCACACCATTGTGGTTATCCAGGTCATTAAGACATTTTTTGTATAGTTCTTCTGTGTTCTTGCCACCTCTTCTTAATCTCTTCTCCTTCTGTTAGGTCCTTGCTGTTTCAGTCCTTTTGCTCAACTTTGCATAAAATGTTCCCTTGGTATCTCTAATTTTCTTGAAGAGATCTCTGCTACTAAGTCGCTTCAGTCGTGTCCGACTCTGTACAGCCCCATAGACGGCAGCCCAACAGGCTCCCCCATCCCTGGGATTCTCCAGGCAAGAACACTGGAGTGGGTTGCCATTTCCTTCTCCAAAGAGATCTCTAGTCTTTCCCATTCTATTGTTTTCCTCTATTTCTTTGCATTGTTTGCTTAAGAAGGCTTTCTTTTTAAAAATTTTTAAAAATCTCCTTACTATCCTTTGGAACTCTGCATTCAAATGGGTATAGCTTTCCTTTTCTCCTTTGCCTTTTGCTTCTCTTCTTTTCTCAGCTATTTGTAAGGCCTCCTCAGAAAACTATCTTGCCTTGCTGCATTTCTTTTGGGGGAATGGTTTTGGTCACCATCTCCTGTATAATGTTACAAACCTCCATCTGTCATTCTTCAGGCACTCTGTTTATCAGATCTAATCCCATGAATCTATTTCTCACTTCCACTGTATAATCATAAGGGATTTGATTTAGATCATATCTGAATGGTCTGGTGGTTTTCCCTACTTTCTTCAATTTAAGTCTGAATTTTGCAATAAGGAGTGCATAATCTGAGCCACAGTCAGCTCCTGGTCTTGTTTCTGCTGACTGTACAGAACTTCTTATCTTTGGCTGAAAAGAATATAATCAATCTGATTTGGGCATTGACCATCTGGTGATGTCCATGTATAGAGTCGTCTCTTGTGTTATTGGAAGAGGGTGTTTGTTGTGACCAGTGCATTCTCTCATGCATGCCAGAGACTCTTGGAGGGCACAAACAAAACCTTGTGCACACCAGGACCCAGGGAAAGGAGCAGTGACCCCTGCAAGAGACTGAACCAGACCTGCCTGTGAGTGTTTAAGGGTCTCCTGTGGAGGTGTGGGTCAGCAGTGGGCTGCTGTGGGGACAGGTGCACTGGCAGCACAGCCCTGGGGCATGCAGCATGCAACGTAAGTCCTCTTGGAGGAGGTCACCATTAGCCGCCCCCCCGCATAAAGTCACCAGGCGGGTGATCCACAAACTGGAACCTTGAGACCTCATGGGCAGTGTGAAAAGGCAAAAAAAGATATGACACTGAAAGATGAGCTTCTTAGGTCAGTAGGTGTCTATTATGTTACTGGGGAAGAGCAGAGAAGTAGCTCCAGAAAGAATGAAGAGAGAGACAAAGCAGAAATGATGCCCCGCTGTGGACGTGTCTGGTGGTGAACGTAAAGTCCAGTGACATAGAGAAAAGGATTGCATAAGAGCGTGGAATGGTAGGTCCATGAATCAAAGTGAATCGGTTAGGATAGAGTGAGTCTGATAGAAAATCCAGAATTCTTTAGGGGCTGTGGTCCTGCGTCAGCAGCCTTCATGTCACCTGGAGACTTCCAAGAGATGAATCTCAGGACCCACCCCAGATCTGCTGAATCAGAATCTGTGTTGTAATTAGATGCCCAAGTGATTTGTGTGCACATTGGGGTTCAAGACACAACTATTATAGGAAGGGCTATTCTGCAAAGAAAGATTTTGGCTTATATTTTTCTATTGTTGGATATAAAAGCCAAATACCTGATTTGTTCATTGGTGAACTGATTCTTCCAAATTTTCCTGGATAGCCGTTGCTTTCTACAACATGATGTATATACTTTTGCCCTTTAGAGATTGAATAAAAGAAGAGGGAATTGGATCATGTCACATAATCTGAAGCTTCTGGACTAGGGAAATTGATTGCAAAACTCGCCCTCTGTTTTCCAGTGCTGACAAGACAGTGCTGATGTGGAGACAGAGTTTTGGGTGAAGTAGATGAGAATGGCTTCATTGTTTTCTCAGGCAAAGCGACTAAGGTTCTTGGAGGGGTTAGTGAGGAGTCTTTACAGTCAGCTCGTGGACATTCTTCTGACTGGTTGGTGGTGAGGTAAGAAGGAGTCAGCATCATCAGTTGTTTGGTTCCAGCTGATCTGATGTCTGTGTGCTTGTAGGCAATATACAGGTAACTTCTACCTGGTGGTGTTTCCAGTTTCTGTAAAACAACTCAAAAGATGTAGCTCAGAATATTGTCTGTAGTCCTTGAGGAAGAACCAAAGGTCATTGACTTTTTTTTTTTAATGACTAAGCTGTATATTGTCGCCCTGCTTATTTAACTTATATGCAGAGTACATCATGAGAAACGCTGGGCTGGAAGAAACACAAGCTGGAATCAAGACTGCTGGGAGATATATCAATAACCTCAGATATGCAGATGACACCACCTTTATGGCAGAAAGTGAAGAGAAACTAAAAAGCCTCTTGATGAAAGTGAAAGAGGAGAGTGAAAAAGTTGGCTTAAAGTTCAACATTCAGAAAACAAAGATCATGGCATCCGGTCCCATCACTTCATGGGAAATAGATGGGGAAACAGTGGAAACAGTGTCAGACTTTATTTTGAGGGCTCCAAAATCACTGCAGTTGGTGATTGCAGCCATGAAATTAAAAGACACTTGTTCCTTGGAAGAAAAATTATGACCAACCTAGATAGCATATTCAAAAGCAGAGACATTACTTTGCCAACAAAGGTCCATCTAGTCAAGGCTATGGTTTTTCCAGTGGTCATGTATGGATGTGATAGTTGGACTGTGAAGAAAGCTGACAGCTGAAGAATTGATACTTTTGAGATGTGGTGTTGGAGAAGACCCTTGAGAGTTCCTTGGACTGCAAGGAGATCCAACCAGTCCATTCTAAAGGAAATCAGTCCTGGGTGTTCTTTGGAAGGACTGATGCTGAAGCTGAAACTCCAATACTTTGGCCACCTCATGCGAAGAGTTGACTCATTGGAAAAGACTCTGATGCTGGGAGGGATTAGGGGCAGGAGAAGGGGACGACAGAGGATAAGATGGCTGGATGGCATCACTGACTCGATGGAGATGAGTTTGGGTAAACTCCGGGAGTTGGTGATGGACAGGGAGGCCTGGCGTGCTGCAATTCATAAGGTCACAAAGAGTTGGACACAACTGAGCAACTGAACTGAACTGAAGCTATTATTATTTCTTCCTTTTGTATTTTCTCACCTCTCTGATTAAATTTTTGACTAAAGTTTTTCTACAGATGAAAGGCAGGTGAAGGACATGGTGGGGTCGTGGGGGGTCTATTCTGGGAAGAGTCTGCTCACTTCCAAGGGGTTCATGTTGGAGTCCATCACACACAAGAATTCAGGACCTAGTGGTAAAACAGCCAACCCCCACCTGCCCTCCAGTGTGTTTCTCCTACTGAACCATGGTTTGGCTCCATGCACCCCAGCTCAAGGGCGGCGTGTGTTATGTGGATCCTATTCTTGTTGCAGAGGATGAAATGAGCACCCCTCCTCTCCGGTAAGGAGGGGAAGTAGATTTGATTGGTCAAGGCAACTTTCTTGGGTAGAAAAGTGGTGGAGGGTGTCTTGAGGTGGGAGCAGGCTTGCCCAGGGGGAGGGGGTGACCTGGGTGCCACCATGGAAACTTGCATAGATGCACCAACCAATTCTGCACCAAGTTCTGCTCACTGTCTACTCCTCCAGCTTCCCTCCCTCCTCCTCCAGGAACTTGGCTCCTGAGGTTACTGCTGCCGAGTCAGCTCTCACTGCAGCCAGCTGATGTCTCTGCCTCGGCCAGCCAGTCCTCCTGCCCTCCCCATGGGAGCCTTTCATCCCAGTGCCCTGGTGCACGCCTCCACTGACTTGGCCACTACTTCTTGAGGACAATTCCTGCATCCTCTGAAAGATGACTCACAAGTGAAGCGTCCCTCTGGTGTCAATATTCTCTCACTACTGTTTCCCAGAAGCTCCAATGTAGCACTATCCTGGGCTTCAGAGCAAGCCCACACTCACCCTTCAGCATTTTAGTTTTAAATATATCCTCCTCCAAAGTCTGGGTCTTCTGAAACTCAACAATTCCATCTGTAGTCTCCTGCCTACACTTCCTGCAGAAGGTCAGGAAAACATCGGCTGTTTTGTTCCCACTGATGATCATGTAGTGCCCCTTGTGGCACACCACAGTGGACCCTGAGCATCTTAAGCAGTGGTCCAGCAAATTGAACCTGTGAAACTCTTAAGCATCTTTTCTTAATGACTAGATCCTCAGCCACTGTCTGGATCCAGAATCCCTTGGAGGAGGCACTGTGGTGAAGTTCTCAGACCTTTGTAAAACTTCCCAAGTGATTCTAGTATTCAGTGAGAATGGCGAATAACTGCCAAAGAGCCACTGCCCTTGGGGGAGGTGTCGTTAGTCATTTTCGTGTCCTTTTCATGGTTTGGATATTTCTCTTTCTCAGTTTGGCTTGCCACATTGAAGCCCATTTTGGGACTTATGGGTGATACACACCTTTGTGAGGTTTATTACAAGAGTCTTTGATTAGCAACTCTGCCTGCCTGCAGGGGCAGTTACAAATTTGGAAATTTTGCCATGGCTCTTAAAATATGTGTTAATATTTAATAAAAATGGCCATATCTGTGGGGCTCAGGGAGTACCACCGTTAGCAGTTCCTCTTTCAGAAAAGTGTTTACTTTTCTGACTTTTTTTTAGGTTTAAGCCTTGACAAATACTCAATTAAAATTTAATAGTCTGAATACCAGTTCTTGCTTTGGGGAGGTGTGATAATAAAGTTCTTAGTGAAAATCTCTTGAAAATAATTATAGTAACATGATACAGAATTTTTTTAAAATATATTTTACACATTCCTGTATAGTTTTTCCCAGCGGTTCTGACTATTTCTGTTAATTATTTTCACCTATTGATGTTTCTCTTATATTGTTCAGTATGGATTTTATTTTTCATTTTATGTTAGCTCCAGTTATTAAGTAAATAGGATGCAATGCTCTAAAGAGAGGCTTGCTTTGAAGATGAGCCTGAAATGATTCTGCACTGGACTGTGGGAGAGAGGGTTGTCAGGCTGAGGTAGATTCTAACATAAAACTGGAAATGGCGTTGGCTTCATTAAAATGATGATTCCACTGAACAGCTTCGATGTTCTATGGAGGATTCCACATTTTCCACATTGTGTTGGTCGTTGTGTTTTACATATCCTTTGGAACAGAAAGAAGGAACTGTATTGGTTAAATTCAGTAGGAAGTAGTAGACTAGTCTTCCTAAAATCATGACTCTCCACTTAATAATGGATTAACAACTCCTTTCTGCTGAGTCAGGTTTAGCTCTTTCTCCCGATGTTCTCCTGATGTCTGTGTTGCATCCACCCTTGAATCATCACGTGGGGCTGTAGTTCCAGATACACCAGCGGAGGCTGTCCCCTGCTGCACTGGCACAGTTCTGCAGCCTCCTCTGGACAGATAGATCATGAGCTCTGCACTCCTGTCTTTGCTCCTGACCTTGACCAAGCTCAGGATTCTTTTCTCTCTTCTGTTCAAAGACCAGCTGCAGTTTCGTTCTTCCCAGGAACCCTTGATTGAATGTGTTCTTCAAGCTTAACGTCTGTGAAATTTTGACAGTTAATTATACTTACTACCGTGTTGTCCTTCCCTTGTTTCTAAGTCTTATTTTCTCAGCTAGATTAAAACTTCTTGCAAATGCACTGATTCTAATATTTTTCTATGATATCACCTAGGACTCATAATTTCAAAAATATTAATTGGATCAGAGAGATTCAATATTCCAAAATATTCCAAATTCTAGCAAAGTCCTCTGCTTTTGAGCTTCCAAAGGAGTTCTTAGGTCCCAATGGCTTGAGTCTATCCTGATATAACTCCAAGGTGCTACTTAGGTGTTGTTTTTCTTAATTGTCACTTATAGGAATCAATAAGTACAAAAAAAAAAAAAAGCGAGAAAGTGAAATGACCTCATTTGTGAAGGAAAAGATACCTAGATTTTGTCCTTTTTTTCCAAGAGGAATTAAACCATCTGTGATTTTAGTGAACCAACCTAAAAGTGAATGTTCACAAATGAAAATCGATAGTAATGTAAAATGAAGCAAATCTCAGCATTAGGACAATTTTCAAAGATCACATTTTAAGGAACAACTGGATTGCAGTCACTCAGTGCATGTAAATGGGAATGTTTCTGTAGAGCCAAGTTAAGCAGCTTTAGTAATTGAAAGGAAGAATTATTCTTCATTCAGTCTCCTGTCTAATTGACCAGTAAATTTAAAAAAATTAAGTCAAAATGGGGAAAACTATTTTAAAGATGATTCTCTCTTTTTAATGGGAAAACATTTGCATTTTAATTATAAGTGTATTTTGGCATTTTTCACTTTGAAGATGGAAGTAATTCTAGAGACCCAAGGGTTAGCCAGATGCATTTTTGTGTTAATGTCCTATAGATCCTCCAAGCCACCTTTGCTCCTGGAACAACCTGAACGAGGCCCACTTCAGCGAGATCTGGTTAGGACAAACTCTGAATACCAATCTGAACCAATTCCTGGGAGAGGGGATGTTGTTGGTCTTGGGCTGGTTGTCCACCTTTGATCTAATTAGCTAGATTGAAAATGGGAGTCGCTCCATACAAATGCCTGATACCTGACAACCCAACCTAAAGAAGAACAGTTCTAGAAATAATGGTAGCAGTTTACATGTCTAAGGGTTGTTTGTCCTCAGTCTGATCTCCCAGGGCCAGGACATCTGGACCCAAATTAATTTTGATTTAGGATACACTTAAAAGCATATCCTGTGCTGTGTGTGTTCAGTTGTGTTCAACTTCTCGTGTTCAGGAGTCTTTGTGACTCCCATGGACTGTAGCCTGCCAGGCTTCTCTGTCCATGGACTTTTCCAGGCAAGAATGCTGGAGCAGTTTGCCATTTCATTCTTGAGGGGATCTTGCTGGCCCAGGGATCAAACCTGCATCTCTGTGTCTCCTGTCTTGGCAGGTGGTTTCTTTAGCAAAAATCAGTAATTAAAGCTTCTCACTTTCTCAGTTTCTTCTCTGACTTGTCCATGAATTTGCCCAAATTAAAGTTCATTTAGATTCCTTTAAATGGTAGTGTTATTCATGGTCTAAAGCATGGAACAGCTGCAGAAAGAAGTATTGGAATGGCTTGTGAAAACTGTGTGTGTGTCTGTGTGTGTCTATATCTATGTATGTGTTTTGGGTTAGGGAAAGCAAAAAGAGAAGGAAAAGCTAGTACACATTTAGAGGTAGAGAAGTGGAATTATATCTTCCCACAGATATATCAGGATTCTACTCTCCACATGAGTGACACTTGGATCAAAGGTCAGGAGCTAACCTGAATAAATAATTGAACTTTTCTTAGACTGACTGTGTGTTGAGGCAGGGAAAGCTGATGGTATGGTAACATTTGAGTTAATATATGTGGTTTGCTAGGTGATCAGGGTCTGGAAATATCAGTTCTGACACTCACATACCTTTAAAATAGTCTCAGAATATCAAAGCAATTGAGTCATTTGGCTTGAGCCCTGTTTGATTATTTATGAGTAATTTGATGGTTTGAAATGATTAACCACTGTTTCACAGGAGAGGACAAACAAGGGCAATATGTTTTAAGGCAATTATGTCATGTTTTACAATAGAAAAATGTTTAGTTTTCAAAATCTGAAACCGCAAGATTACAAAGTGATACTAGCAGGGAGTCTGAACACCCTTGTGAGCTTAGGGTTATTCAACTTAAAGCAAAAACTCAAACCCTTACACTTAACATTTGAAACTTTCAAGAGTCCAATTTAAAACTGTGAATTCCTTCAACAGCTATTTTTTGAGCACCTACTGCACTTTTTGAGCTGACAATGAAGACCTAGACTTTTAAACCCCGGACTCCAGTTTGACAAATAGCTGGAGATTTGCTTTTTGGTCAACCATCTAGAGCCAAGTAAAAGTATTTCTAATGTTTGCTGTATCCCAAACCAAGTAATGGTTTGGGATATATTCTTTATGATGTCAACTTATTTCAGTATCATGCCTTAATTTCACTGTAGTTTGTTTTAATAATAAAAAGGAATCAGCTGCAATACAAGTTAAAAATCTCACTCAGGACTTACTTTTCTTTGGTGTTTTTAAGGAGCGACGCAAATTTGGTCCCTTAGGATGGAATATTCCTTATGAATTCAATTCTGCCGACTTTTCAGCCAGCGTTCAGTTTATTCAGAATCACCTTGATGAATGTGACATTAAGAAAGTGAGTGAAATTATTTCTTTTGTTTGATTTCGTTGCTATCTTTAAATCAAAGTTCTAGAGACATTCGCAGTCTGGGATATGCAGTGACCCTGCTAACGTTCCCTCCAGTTCTTCCAAAAGGGATCAGTCATTCCACTCACCTGTTTACTGGTCCAGCCGTTTCCAGCCACACCTCTGTTGCCCATCGGAGTGCACTGGGCTCTCCATTTCACACCAGTGCCCCCCACCCTCACCCTACCTCTGTCTCTCCCAAGCACATGCACAACAGAGTCAGAGCTGTGACGGATGAACTCGTTTTCAGAAACAGCACAGCCTTCTTCACATCACACCCCAGTGCCTCAGTGTATTTACGGAGAAAGTGTACCTTGAGTCAGACTTTCCTTCCTTCATCTCACTCATGCTACCTCAGAATCCTCAGAAGTGAGAATGTTATCTCCCAGCCCATGTGAAATTTCCTTTGCACCTTAAGTCACATCTTAACAGAGGCTATGCACATAAATAGCAGTGATTTGTAACAACGATCACTGGTCGTGTAGCACTTCACAGTTTTCAAGGTGCTCATGCGTGCAGGCTCTCGTTTTTATTTTCACTACTGGGTGAGGCAGATACAGAAGGCACTGCCATCATCCCTGTTTTACTGATGAGGTACTAGGCTAAGGGCTTCCCTGGCTCAGATGGTAAAGAATCCACCTGCAATGCAGGAGACCTGGATCAGGAAGATCCCCCTGGAGAAGGGAACAACCACCCACTCCAGTATCCTTGCTCAGAGAATCCCATGGACAGAGGAGCTTGGCGGGCTACAGTCCATGGGTTTCAAAGGGTCGGACAGTACTGAATGACTAACACTAAGCTAAAGAGAATAATGGACTTCCTCAGGGTCACTGAACTAAGAACACAAACTCAGTTCTTTCACATGTGTGTTCCAAGGAGTTTGAAATCTGTTTTTATTCTGTGATTTTGAGCAAGTTTATGAGCCTCTCAGAATCTGTTTCTTCATCTATAAAATGGTCATGGTTTCCAAGAGGAATAAACAAGTTAGTATTTGTGCGTGAAACCACAATGTATGGTGTGTAGTCAGGGGTCAGTAAATACGAGTTGCCTGTCATCTCTCCCTTTCTTCCTTCTCACAGTAGATACCTTCTCACAAAGATAATCATAGATTCTACAGTACCAGTATGATGAGGGTGAGCCATGATGAACTGTTATCTGGCTAGGGGAGAAATCTAGAATCAAGCCATCATTTTTCCTAGAAATTACAAAGGGATATTAAATTTGAGTATGACATTTTGATGAAAAAATTATATGGGTTCGTATCTGTGATTGTTTATCATTTTTTGTATGTACAAATGACAGTTATCTTGAAATAGTTGCTTTGAAAGGCAATGTAGCTGAAAAATAAAATTTTAACCAAGAGAAAGTAAATAAAAATCAAGCATCCTTACTTTGCCTACCCCAAATGTATTGAAACTTTTTAAAAATAAAGAACTACTAATATCTGAAATGTGTTGCTAGTATAAGATTGCTATGGAGATTAATAAATGCTTTGATGTAGCCATAGCTCACACAATGAGTCAGAGAAAGATTTCACTGTAGAAAAACCTTGTGAATAATTTTCTAGATGTTCTCATACAGATTCAGAAAATATAGTACTAAGAAAGCATATTCAAGCGTTGATTACTTGATTTTTCTCCTCTCCTCATTAAACGTGACTTTTTTCTGCTCTAACAGCTTGGCATTACTATAATGAACGTAATAGGTAATTACATCCACAGACTGGGAAAATAATCTTCTTTTTCCCCTACTTTAAATAATCAATGAGCAATATATTCACTGATGTTTAGTACTGTAAGTTTTTCTTTGGTGAAAAAACTATAGTAATTCCAGTCGTGTAAGAGCAAAAGAGTTATTAATATAAGATAATGAGTAATTTTAAATGCAGTCTAGCTAGCGCTTCCTTTTTCAGAGCTTTCTTTTAGAGAAAGAATTGAAATGTTTAGAATTATTTGTTTGGTTTGACAACGAATAACTCTTTTCTGTTTTTTAATAAAGGGTGTGTCGTGGAATACCGTTCGGTACATGATAGGAGAGGTGCAGTATGGAGGCAGAGTCACCGACGACTTTGATAAACGTCTACTTAACTGCTTTGCTAGAGTAAGTCAATTTAGAAAAATACCATAGAAACACATCTCATTGCATCTTCCTATTAAATAAGAATATTTTTGGTTCGTAATAGGTAAGCCAAACTGAAAGGGAAAAAATATAGAGTAGAGCCACTGAAAAGAATCAGCCAACCAAACCGAAACCAAACCAACTAGCAATCTACTTGTGGTCCAGAACAGAACAAAAGTCAACTCTCAATGATCTATAATCTTCTTCTGTATAGACTAGCTGCTCATGTCCACCTCCCCTACTATAAAAATATTGGACATAATACCTCTGCCTTTTCCTCTGATTGCAAGTCTTCAGGGCAATTTCAAGCCCCAAGATAAGTGACTGGAGAATGAGCCAAAATTTGAGTTTTCTCATCTCTTTCCATTAGGACAGATAATTGAAAATTGATGAAGTGGGTTATTTTTTTTTCCTCATTGCCCAGTAAAATCTGCATAGGTCACATGAGTAAACATTTTCTAGAAAATATAATCTCTTAGCAATTCTGGCTTTCACACCAAGGATGAATAGTATAAGTCCATCTGCTACTGCTGCTGCTGCCAAGTCGCTTCAGTCGTGTCCGACTCATAGACGGCAGCCCACCAGGCTCCTCCGTCCCTGGGATTCTTCAGGCAAGAATCTACCAGGCTCAAATTGTTCTTAAAACTTTTACATGTTAAAGATGCAATATACATTACCTAAGTGGAAAAAAATCAGATATAGGAGTATTTATGGTTATTTGGGTTCTTTGTATTAGGATATAAATTGGTCATTCTTAGATTTTTTTCCTACTTTAACAAAATGGAGACCTCAACAACAAAGTATAAGCTCTGGGGGTATTTTGGTAAACTGGAGGTTGACCAGAAATCTGAATTGTTTTCAACCTTTACTAAGGTTTTTCTTAAAACTGTATTTGGAGAAAGGTGGATGATGATAAGTGTTGGTAAGGATATGCAGAAGCAGATCGCCAAAACTTAACCAAAATTAAATATTATGAGTAGATACACCCCAGAACATTTCTAGGGAAAAAAAAACCCACATATGGATATGTATAAAAATGTCGTGGCAAAACTGTGCACAGAGCTGCAGGCGACCATTGTCGGTTGGGTTCTCCGGAAGTGGACTCTTAGATGGATTCTGCCTGTGGTCCTCCCCTTCCCCCAAGGGCATGATCTTGGTTGAGGCAGCTCCCTTCCAGGGCGATTCCTGGGAGGGACAATGTTGTGAGCCCTCAGTAGCCAGTACTCCAGATAGCTGGGGGAGCCAGTGCCTGGATCCTGGAGAAGGATTTGGTGGCACATCACAGCATCCACTGTGGAGATGAACAAGCCTAAGAGAAGAGATAAGAAGCCTGAGAGAATAGATAAGCAGTAGTGGGTGAGCACATGTAGTACCATCGCTCACCCTTCCAAGGTTCACTGGTGGCACTGAGTCATATCAAGGGTGTATGATGGGACTACTCTCTGAGCCAGAATCCCACTCTTGAGTGTATGTCGCAGAGTAATTCTCAGACAGGTCTGTGGACATGTACAGACGTTATCCGTAGTATTGTTTGGGAGAGTGGAAAGTCTAAAGCAACCTGGGAGTCTGTCAGGTTGAGGAGTTAGAGGAGTTAAATGAGGAGTTAGAGGAGGAACCGAGGAGTTAAATGTTGCATGCCTGTCATGGAATACAATGCAGCACTTGGGAGAAATGGGCCCCATGACATCATGCATAAATCTTAGGAACACAGTGTTGAGTGCAGAGCTTTTTAAAAATAAAACGAGACCTATAGAGCGGTCCATGGGGTCGCTAAGAGTCGGACACGACCGAGCAACTTCACTTTCACTTTTCACTTTCATGCATTGGAGAAGGAAATGGCAACCCACTCTAGTGTTCTTGCTGGAGAATCCCAGGGATGGGGGAGCTGGTGGGCTGCCGTCTATGGGGTCACACAGAGTCGGACACGACTGAAGCGACTTAGCAGCAGCAGCAGCAGCATAGAGTGGTACCTGTATAATTTCTCAAGGATAAATACGTGCTTTCAGGGACATATATCAAGTATATTTAAATAGAAGCCCCCAAAGAAGAGACTAAGAGTATATATAAGGGCTAAATGGGAAAGACTAAAATGAAAAGGATCTAGAGACCTGAGAGTAACAAAATACAGGAATATGATGAACTTGCCTCTGTATCTGAGATTTAAAAGAGGAAAAAGAAAAGATGTCTTAGTAAGCATAGTTGCTAGAATAATTGTACAAGTACCTAAATTAGAGTTTTGGCACTGGAGACTGTGAAAAGTGGATAGATTCTGGACATACTGTACAGATACCACCAGCAGAATGCTGATGGGGAAGGAAGGGGCAGGGTCAAGAATCACTCCTGGTTTTGACCTAAGTAACTGGATGGAGAATGGGATTATTTACAGAGAAGAGAAAGAATTTCTGGGGAAAGAAATTTTGCTGGCAGTGGACATTTCCTAATTTTTGCTTTTATATGCATATGTCATCTGTTTTCATCATGTAACCTCTGAGATGCCTATTGGACATCCAAGTGGAGATGTCTAAGACTGGAAGTTCCATAAGGGCAGGGACTTCACCTGTTTGCATTGCTGTACCTGGAATGGAGCTCTCACATAGTAGGCATTCAATAAATATTTGTTGAATAACAGAATGGATGAAGATAAACAGGCAGTTGGATTTACAAGGTGGAGCTCAGGAGAGAGCTCAGGGCTGGAGAAAATGATTTGGAATTTGTCATATGTAGATGGCATTTAAAGTCAGGAGATGAGATGAGACCATCATCTAAGAAGAAAGTGTAGAGAAAAGGATGAAAAAAGAAAAGAAACAGGACAAATTCCTGAGTTCTTTAGTATACTTTAATGTATCAAAAAGGAATAAATGTCAACTGAGAGAGGTCAAGGAAGACAAGGAAAGGGAACTGACCTTTATTGACTTTTAACACCGATTATTTAGTATTTGCCTGATATAAAAAATTTACTTACTTTAAAAAATACATGGATGTATGCATGCTAAGTCATTTCAATCATGTCCAACTCTTTTGCAGCCCCATGGACGGTAGCCCACCAGGCTCCTCTGTCCATGGGATTCTCAGCAAGAATACTGGAGTGGGTTGTCATGCCCTCCTCCAGGGGATCTTCCTGACCCAGGGATCAAACCTGCATCTCTTAAGTCTCCTGCATTGGCAGGCTGGTTCTTTACCACTGGTACCACCTGGGAGACTCCTAAAAATTTATATAAGACAGCTCACTGTAGAAAAATATCAACATTCAGCTTAATGTCTTCAAACAGAATGTGGGTGACTAGGGAAGCAAAGGCTTGTCATCTGCTGCCCCTTTACCTGGTCTGTGTGCCCTGAGTGAAAATTGCTTCAGTTGAAAGCCAGAGCCTTCAAATCGGATCCTCTGTCACTGCGACTTGCAATTTGGAGCTCTGAATCCTTGTCTGTTTTCTCTGTTCTCAGTATCTTATGGCCTGTGTCCCTTAAAACCAGTAATTGTAGAACTTTGCTCTTTGTCCTTGAAGAATGTCTGCTTATTTTTATAGGCTACCTTTCAGAGTCTCCTGAAGTAACTCCATGTAGATTTCATATTCTGTATTTTGATTATACCAGAAATGTCCTCCAGATTTGGTGAAACTCAACTGTTTTTGTGGTTTTAAGTCTAGCTATTTGTGGATTTACTCTTTATGCTTTTGAACTTTATTAAAGAAGTGAAGAAACAAGAAGAAAGTTCATTTTGCTTTTTATGCAAAAGTCACCCAGCAGCTCAGAACTCAGTGTGGTCATTTGCTGTCTGTGTGCTGAAGACCCCATGGCCTTTGCCACCCTTGTCATCTGCATCACTAAAAACCTCATCTTTCTAAATAATGACTATAATCACAGCACTGTTTTCTTTGATGACTTTCAACTGCTCCCCATTTTTTCAGTTATGCACCGGTCCTCTCCTTGACATCCATAGTCATCCATAATATGACCTCACTTCACTTTTTCTGTCTGATCTCTCCCCTCTATGTTATATTTCTCTTAGGGTAAGTACACTGGTTTCATCATGTACCTAACCTGACTTACATCTTTGCATCAGTTATTCTATACCTTCGCATGTGTGGTCTCCCCAGTCACAAGTTCGTTTGCTAAAATCCTATCCTTCAAGGTCTATCTCCAAAATCACCTCCTAGATAAAGCTTTGCCTGACATCCATCTGGCTCTTCTTTCTTCCTGGCTCGCTTCCTTAGTTCTTTGCCTATTTTTATTTCCTCTGTCTCTTACCTTAGTGCACTTTGTATTGTGGTGATTATGTAACTGGCTTCTCTCTCTACTGGGTCACAAGCTCCTTGAAGGAAAGGACCGTGTGTCTCATCTTTGCAATCTGTTCCTGTTCCAAGCTCAATGCCTTGTGGACAGGAGTTGAACAGAATAGAACTGTGATGAATAAAATAGGGAGAACCAGGGAACAGGGTGTTTCAGAGCAATCACTGGGCCTAAAAAGAGCTGGAAGAGGCAGGATATGGAGGGAAGATAATAGAGAAAGTGTGACCAATCGAAGGAAAACACAGTCCCCGTTTCTTTCCACATGGAGTCCTCTGAGTGATTCGGACATCCTGCCTGCATCCCTGCTCTTCCCATCATCTCATTATTTCCCTCCCTTCTGTGAAAATCACTCCTTTAGACTCAGAAGTCATTGCCTCAGAGCAGGCTCATAGGCATTCAACATTTTTCCCTCCACTTCAGAATAAGTCTGTCCACACCAAGTATTTATTTGTTCTCTCACTGTTACCGTATAGATAATCAGTTCATACAGAATGAGAAAGGGATGTCTTACGGCAAACAATAAGATGGTTGGATATATTTGCTTCTTGTGTCCAGGGACATAACTTAATTAACAGAGGGTACTCTCCAGCTCAGGGTGGGAGGGGAGATATTTGTAAGAAGTTTTCCTGGCTGTATGGTGTTCAGTGCCATTGCGGGCCACGCTGAGCACAAGCATAAGCCCCCAGGCATGAGCCCTGTTTCTGGGGAGAAAGGAGGCAGTGAAAATGCCCAGATGTGCTCGTGTGTGTGTGTGTGTGTGTGTGTGTGTGTGTGTGTGTGTGTCTGTGTGTGTGTGTCTGTGTGTGTGTACGCGCGCGCGTGCGTGTCTGTGTCTGTGTCTGTGTATGTGGTTATTGCTTCTGCAATCCATTCCCCTGCCTTTTTAAAGTGAACTCAAGGTTTGTCAGATTACTCCAGTAGAGGGTGGGCTTGCAAGGCTGGCTCTCTTCTCATCACCCTTAGAAATTATCTTTTTGATGTTAAACAGAGACCGGCTTTCATTGTTCTTATAATGTGGCCTCTTCCTTAATCTATGTCTAACTATGCTTCCCAGGTGGCTCGGTGGTAAAGAATCCAGCTGCATTGCAGTGCAAGAACCACAGGAGAAGTGGGTTTGATCCCTGGGTCAGGGAGACTCCCTGGAGGAGGAAATGGCAACCCTCTCCAGTATTCTTGCTGGGATAATCCCATGGTGGGCTACAGTCTTTTGCGGTCACAAAGAATTGGACATGACTGAAGCAACTGAGCATGCAAGCATATGTCTAACTATACTATCAGTAGTTTTGTTAAGGATCTTTCAAACCTGATATAAAAAATGCTTAAAATGGAAATAAGGTGACTCTATCTCTTTGACAGTGGCAGTTTGGGGTTTTCATTTAATTCATCAATTTATTTCTCCTGTTTTCTCTCCAATATAGGTCTGGTTCAGTGAGAAGATGTTTGAACCGTCGTTCTGTTTTTATACAGGGTATAAAATCCCTCTGTGCAAAACCTTGGATCAGTATTTCGAATACATCCAGTCACTGCCATCTCTAGATAACCCCGAAGTCTTTGGGCTTCACCCAAATGCCGATATCACGTAAGTTCCCAGTGTTTTTAATTTGAAAGGATATAACCCAGCCTGGCAAAGTCTGTGCACTTCATTTGCTCTCTTAATCTCTCTCCTTTCCCTTCTTTTTATTTTACTGTGAAAAACAGTTGTGTCACTTCCTATCTCCCAATTACAATTTTGTCCTATCTTGGCCTGCTTGCCCATCGCTAAATCCTGCTGCTCTGGAGTTTATGACAGTGTTAAAGCTCTAATTTATGCATTGATTATTTCTCCTCTGTTGTGTCATAAAACCAGTTGATGTTCTTGGTCTTGATGCCACTGATCTGGTAGGAAGGTAGCCTCCTAGTTCTTTGCCTTTTATGTCAAAAAATGTATTAAAAATAATGGTCATAAGCAGAATGTAAAAGTTCAGGAGGGCAGAGAGAAGAGGAGGAGGACATGTATTTCTGCGGATCCTCTCAGAGATGGACCCTCTCTCTCTACTTGCTCACCTGCATCCTTGTGTAAGTAGCTGCCTTGGAGGGCAGGATGCCATGAGCACAGGTGCAAAGGGCTCAGGAAGAAGGGCTCCACGTGATGTCCCTGCCCTGGTCACTGTGGTAAGAGGTGGTAGGGAAGAGATAAGACATGCATCCAGTCCCAGGCCTCTTCTCAGGCCCGCCCTTTGGATGAGATCTCACCCCTATGTGAACCCAAGACCAGCCAGCTCCACAGAGAGGACTCCAAGAAGCCCCAGCTGAGAACCTCCCTGGATGTTCATGCCTAGGGCTTACTGACCAAAGGCCAAGGGTTCCTGTCCAGCAGAGTGGCTCATTTCAGGAAATGGAAGAAACCAAGACTCCTGCTGCAGATTCTAAGCTGTGACAACTGAGAGGAGTAGGTTGTGCCTCGCTCCTGGTTACTCACCTGCAGCGGCAGGTCCAGCAGCTCTGCGATGGGGCGTGGACATCTCCACCTCCTGGTTCTCCGTCCTGGGCTAGCATCCCTGCTCCCGCTGTATCTTCTCCCCACCCCAAGCGTGCTCTCTGCCCCAGCACGGGGCTTGGCCTCCTGGCCTCTTTGTCACTCACATTCATTCTCACCCCTCCACATCCTCTAAACTCTACCACGCCTCTTTTCATCTACAAAGTCATGGGCATGACCCTTAAAGACCCACCAATGGCCATCACTCATTTCAGACCCCATGACAGAACAGTCATGGTGCTTTTGTGGCAGCTCTAGGTGCTACTTTAAGAGACTATTGTAAGTTAGCAGAAGACAGGAAAGAAGTGAAGAAATGAAAGGGAATCCTCAGAAATCCAGCTGTGAATTAATATCATCTGAAAGACAGAACACAAGGAAGGAGTTGTTTTTAATTAGTTAGTTAATTTTTGGGCCATGTGAGGGATGCAGGATCTTAGTTTCCTGACCAGGGATTGAACTTGTGCCTGCTGCAGTGGATGCATGGAATCTTAACCAGTGGACCACTGGGGAACTCGTGGGAAGGAGTTTTAATTTAGCTAAGACTTTAGAAACATGTGTCAAACCACTCCTCTGCCCAGAACCCTCCTGAGGCTCCCGTCTTCACTCCAAGTCAAGGGCAAGAGCTGACCATGACCCACAGGTGACCTGCAAAGCCCAGTGATGCCATCTGACCCTGACTTATCAGCTGGTCTCCTTTTGCCCTCTCCCACAATTGTGCTGCTTAGCTCCAGCTTCTGCTAGCTTCCTGTTACTTGGACAGGCCAGATGGCTCCCACCACAGGTCCTTCCTACCATAGAATACACCTCCTGGAACATCCTTCCCCCAGATATCACTGGGGCTCACTTTTCCACCTCTTCCTGTCTTAATGTCACCCACCTACTCAAAGATGCCTTCCCTGGCTGCCTTATTTAAAAATTGCAAACCACCCCCAGCTCCCACCCCAGACTCCATCCTCCTTGCCTGCTTTTTTTCCTGTCCATTGTATCACCACCTCTCTATTCACTTATTTATTTGCTTGTCGTCTATCAACCTGGCTTCCTTTCCTCCCTTTAAAATCTTTTAATCCATTATGTCTGAAATGTCTGCCTGTTTTCACTACTGTAGCTCCAGGGCTAAATAGTACCTGCTACTCGGGCACTGTTTGTTGAATAATGTCACATTTGTTGAATGTGCCAGCGGTAGTAAATTCTCCGAGGCCGTGGAGAGTCTAATTAATAGACATAGTCCACAGAAAGATCTCATGAGTTCTAGGGAAAGGGCAGAAAAATGGCCAGTAAGTTTTAATGTACTTGTAAATTAGCCATTGAAATGGTTCACTTATGAGGGCTCTAAACTCTGATTCCATCCTTGGCAAGAGCCCCGGGAGCCACACTGGCTGGTACCTAGAGAGTCTGATCCTGTTGGGTTCCACAAGATCCTACCAAGGAACATACGAAACCAGGCTGACAGTGTCTCACCCTGGCTTACAGGGATGGCATTCCTATGGCTGGATTGCTGTAGCAGTTTTGGTCACCGGCTCTCAAGAGAGTTAAACCAGAGCTAGAAAAGTCCAGAAGAACATGGTGAAGCACCTCAACCTCGGCACGGACGAGGACATCTACCTGCTTGGAAAAGCCATGCTGCTTGGCTTCCAGACAATTCGCTGCAGCTCCGCAGCCAGGCCCCCTCACCCTTCCCCATCAGCATTTTACAGCCAGTCTTTTAGCCACCCCAGGCCTGGGAAGGAAGACTGTGTTCATGAATAATCACAGCCCACACTTCAGGCAGCAAGAGCCCTGGGGCTTCAGAAACTCAGGGCGGGGCCCCTAGCCCCGCCTGCCCTGTTGTCACCGGGAGTGTATGAACCCAGAGCCTCCGGTCTCACTCATGTATACCCGTTTAACATCCCCTCCAGAGAGGGTCCTCCCGCCCCCAACCTAGGTAAATGCAAGATCCACCTTTCCCACCAGGGCTGCCAAAACTGGTCTGCTTTCCCCACAAGAATGATGTTATTATTGCAAACCAGGGAAACAGGAAAAAAAGGTACAGTCTCTATCCTAACGGAGAAGGCGATGACAACCCACTCCAGTATTCTTGCCTGGAAAATCCCATGGACAGAGGAGCCTGGTAGGCTGCAGTCCATGGGGTCATGAAGAGTCGGACATTACTGGGCGACTTCACTTTCACTTTTCACTTTCATGCATTGGAGCAGGAAATGGCAACCCACTCCAGTGTTCTTGCCTGGAGAATCCCAGGGACGGGGGAGCCTGGTGAGCTGCCATCTATGGGGTCGCACAGAGTTGGACAAAACTGAAGCGACTTGGCGGCAGCAGCAACAGCAGAAAAGTCCAGAGAAGAGCAACCAAACTAATCCAGATGGGAGGCAATGATAAAGACAAACTTTTGGTTTTTCCCTTGACTTTCTTTCTTGAACTATTATAAACCCTCATAAATGTTGCTGGTACAGTGAACTCCCATATACTCTTTACCTAGGTTCACCAATTGTTAACATTTTGTTCCATTAGCTTTTCTTTTGTCCTGTATTTATCAGTTTGTTTATTCATCTACAGCTATAGTCATACATAACCACATCTATTGTGTGTGTGTGTGTGTGTGTGTGTGTGTGTGTGTGTGTATGTGTGTGCTTATGGACCCTCTGAGGGGCAGAGATAGGAGATATGTGTTTTTTTTTAAACATCATGAGCTCATGGGTAACTCCAGTTCCAATACACCTCAGGGCTCTTCCTTGTCCTTGCTCATTTCACACAGTGATCTCCTTTCTTCCACGGGGGAGAACTCAGGTTCTCAGCACTTCAGTTTGTTTACTCATTTGCTCCAAATTACACTATTATGGAAAGTGGGGTCCAGCTGACCACTGCTCAAAAGCCAATAAAGAAGCAAGTTGGTGGAAGGGAAACTTTGGTTTATTTTGGATGCCGGCAACCGGTGGGGAGGGTGGACACCTGTCCAAAGGCTGACTCCCTTCCACTGACAGTCGGGGGCGGAAGCAGAGGGCTGCACATAGAAACAGCACTGTCAACTCTGACAATCATCTTAAAATTTGTCATCGGTCGTCTGACCAGCGTCATCCTGATTGTTTTAAGTACAGTTAATCCTTAGTTCCAGGGTCAGTTTGTTCCCGTTTCCTTGAGGTTAATTCCCAGAATTGTGGCAGTTTTTGTCATAGCGACGAGCCTAGTCATCATGTAGTTAAGTTCTTCCACCTGGTGGGGGTTTCAGTGTCTGTGAGACAGCTCATAGGATATGGCTTAGAACATTATCTATAGCCCTTGAGGAGGTACTAAAAGTTCTTGAGCGTGCTTAATGACTGAACTATTATTATTTAGTCTTATTGGACTATTTTCCTTTGTTTCTGCATTTTCTCTCTTCTCTGATTAAACTTATTCTTTGGTTAAAGTTTTTCCACAGACAAAAGGCAGGCTGAGAACATGAGGGGAAAGGACTATAGGATAGGATCCTATTCCATTTCACCACCAGTACCATATGACCAACACCAGATGGACCAACTGGAGGTCAAGATTTTTTGCGGTTCTTTTTGTCCCCTAGAATATATCCCATTGAGAGTGCACAGAGCGCTGTGTTCAGAAGTGATTCAGATTGTTTTTTCTGTGAGTTTATGCTATCAATTGATGTACAGGTACATTCACTTGTTTCTATTTATATTACATGTTAGGGTTTTTAAAATTTTTTGTTGGTTGATTTAAATATGTGAAACATGAATATGGCTCAAAAGTCACAGCTATATAATGTGGTTCTTAGAAAAGTCTCAGCCCTCCCACCATTCCCCCTTCTATCACAGGCAACCAAATGCATTAGCTTCTGGCTTATCTCTTCTCTATTTCTTTTTGCTCATACATAAGTATCATATATATTCTTATTATCCTTTCTCTCTGATGCAAAATTGCCATTATGCATATAATTATATATGTAACTATATATATCCATGTATGTTTTTATATATATATATATATATATCGCCATATATGTTTGTGTGTGTCTCATCTGTTTCACTTAACAATGATCCTGTAATCATCTACATGTTCATAGGTATCTTCCTCATTAAAGGCACATCTCAGAGATATTATTTCAGACTACCACAATAAAACAAGCCACATAATATTTTTAGTTTCCCGGTGCATATAAATGTTATGTTCACACTAGCTTAACTGTAGCCAATTAAGTGTACAGTAGAATTATGTCTAAAAAACAAATGTACTCATCTTAATTTGAAATAGTTTATTGCTTTAAAATGCTGACCTTTATCTGAGTCTTCAGCAGGTCATAGTAAGGTCATCAAAGGTCATCAAAGGTCACTGATCACAGATCACTGTAACAAATACAATAAAATAATAATAAAAGTTAGAAATACTGTGAGAATTACCAAAATGTGACTCAGAGATATGAAATGAGCAAATGCTGTTGGAAAAAATGGTGCAAATAGACTTGACTGACAGGGTTTTCACAAACCTTCGATTTGTAAAAATTACAGTCTCTGAAGAGCAAAACGCCAAAGCGCAGAGAAACAGATATGCCTGGGTCATAGGTATTATAGTTCATTCATCCATTTTCCTATCGATGGGCCTGTTGGTTGTTTCCAGTATTTTTCTGTCTCCTGTAGTTCCTCAATTAATAATCTCATGCTTATGGTTTTCCCATGTTGTTAGAAATGTATTTTTCAGGGTAAATTGCTGTGGATTGCTAGATCAAGGATTAATGCATATTTCCAGTTTTCCTTACAGAGGACTGTGTTGTTTTACAATCTCACCAACGATTGACACCTACAATGTCACATAGTCAATAGTATGATTCAGTCAGCAGAGTGTTGGTGAAGCTTATTTTTCACCAATATGACTAATGACAAATGGCTTCTCAGCATAGCTTTATTTCCTCTTACTTTAAGGGAAACTGAGCACATTTTCCCTATATTTAAGGGTTGTTTGGACTAAGAGGCCATCTTGGAGACCCTGTGAATACACGTGTATAATGATACCAGCAGAGATTAGAGATGATGACAGATGGAGAGGGTAGAGTGAAGCTGAGAACCGGCCCCACAAGGAGACCAATTTGGTGAATACAGAGCAGTGACCAAGAGTCTTCTGTGGTTTCTATTTATTTGTTGCTGCTACCTGCTGGAACAGACAGGACACAGCGAACTTTCTATGCCATGTGGCAAGTCTCTCTTCTCAGCCCTCTCCAGAGGCTCATCTGCCGTTGCTGGCAGGTGTGCTCCAGATTCAATAAGCTGTCTATTCCCCAAATTGAGCACCAGGATCTTGCAACCTCTCATAATACTGAGTGAGGTCACGTACAAAGTGCTGTAACTCTGCCTCGCTTGGAGGACTGTTTCTGCCAGAAGCACCTAGCTGGTGTGTAAGACTTGTGATCCTCCTCTTATCCCTCTGCATTCTGAACGTCCCCCTTTAGTCTGTCCTAGGGTCTTCCCTAGGGTCCCCCTCTTTCCAGGGACCTTGGCCCATTTCTGTCTCCTGCTCAGTTCGGAAGCTACACCTGTCTTTGGTCATTTTCTTAACCTCTGAGTGAGCTTAGTTCTAAATTTGATGTTTCTTTCCTCTGGTCTCTGAAATATGTGGTGACTGTATTCCTGGCCTCCCCCTTCCTGGCGGCTGAGCCCACCTTCTTGGAGGGTTGTGCTCCAGTGCCTCACTGTTCCCCCACCAACCACTAGGAGGCAGTAAGCAATGGCGGTCAAAAGGGTGTTAGTTGCTCAGTCGTGTCCAGCTGCAGTCCCGTGGACTGCCAGGCTCCCTCTGTCCATGGGATTTCCCAGGCAAGAAATCCTGCAGTGGATAGCCATTTCCTTCTCCGGGGGTTTCTTCCTGACCCAGAGATCGAACCTGGGTTTCCTGCACTGAAGGCAGATTCTTTACCATCTGAGCCACAGGGAAACCCGTAAACTTCCCAGCTAAAACCTACCCCTGGTCTCCTCTCAACTACACCCTTCCCACACCAAATAGAAGTGGCTCTCCACGTTCTATGTGGGATGAAAGAGGTAAAGGATTCCCTGTTATTCCTGGTCCAGGAGCCAAGATGGTGGAGGAGTTGGGAACAGGATGGCACTGGGGTTGGGGGTGTGGAATTACAGAGTCCTGTTTGGGTGTGTTGAGTTGGGAAAGATGATGGGATGTGTCTGAGGGGAAAGAGAGTATATCCTGCGGACTGGAGCCAGCTGAGAGGTTTGATCGCATTTGTACAGAGACAACAGTTGCAACCAGAGAGGTGGTGGCCGATGGCATCACCAACTCGATGGACATGAGTTTGGGTGAACTCCAGGAGCTGGTGATGGACAGGGAGGCCTGGCGTGCTGCAATTCATGGGGTCGCAGAGAGTCGGACATGACTGAGCGACTGAACTGAACTGAACTGACCTCTCTAAGGTGCGCTAACTGAATCTGTGTCGCTGTACCAGCTAGAGGAATCCTTAGTAGTTTTTCTGACTGTCCACCCTGTACAACACCTCTCCTGCTTCCAGACAGGCCCAGCGGCTGTAATTGGGCCACTGTAGAGAACCTGTTGATGGGAATCTGTACTCTAAAGTTAGTGTCCATAAATTTGAGAGAAGAAGGAAATTTTGGGGAGGGGGAACCATCTCCTCAATCCTGCTTAAGCATGCCCGATCCCTGAAGTAGAAGGAGGAAATCCAGCTGAATAAATGCCTTAAAATAAATAAAATCTCTCCCAAGAGCTTAGATACCTTGGTGATAGGAACCATAAAAAATGCGTAGTTTATTCCCATTTTATTATCTAGATTTATAAGATACCAAGTACTCTGTACATTCAACTACCTCAATATCAGAAACAATTATTTCACTCTTGCAGTCATTAGCAGTTAGGCATATTTTTCTACCTTCTGAAATTTATCAAATGTCTTATTACAACTTTTATGTTCATTTCCATTCAGGATAAATTTAATTGTATTCCCTTTAGTTTTGGCTGACTTTTGAGCTTCAGGTTTTAATTTAAAAATTTATTTGCCCATTGATATTTCATGTGTGAAGATCTAGATAAATCTAGGCTGGTTTGGATATGACAGTGCACTAATAGCTCATTAGATGGTTAATTGTGTATTTTATAGGCCGCTCTGTTTTGTCGTGTGCATTTTATTTTCATGACCCACGACTGTCCCACCCAACAGAGATGACCTAGACATCTCCCTCAAATCACAAAGCTGCAAGCCCAGTGTGAACTTCAAGTCCTGTGTTTACTCCAAAGAGAGATTTTCTTCTAGAAGTGACTTGAGACTAAAGCTCATGGAGTATTATAGTTCCTGTTCTTCATCTCAGAGGTTTTATAGGGACTGTTTTCTTGAAAGCCCTTGGGCTTTGAGGCATATAGAGATATTCACAATTCTCCATTCTAACCAGCTAACTAGGCTTCTGCCTTCCCTATCTTTACAAACAGAAAACACTTTGTGGAAAAATGAAATGTAAGCTGTACAGCCCTGGCATTCTGCGCCTAATAAAATGTGTGGTCGGGAGGCAATCTGGAGAGTGTGTCCAGCTCCTGTGAAAATGAGTCGTCTTTGCAAGGGTTTGTCCCCCTCATCCATAGTGTGAGGACTATTTTCAGATCCCCCCATAAAAAAATGAAATCATCCACCATGAAAGTGATTTCTTAGGTGAAATCTAGCACCAACAACTCCATCGGTCCCTCCCTGGAGAGCTGGTGACCGTGACTAGTGTCAGCCAAGAGCAAGTGAGTCGTGTCTGCGCTGGTGTGTGCTGTTGGCCCCCAGCCGCTGGTGCAGAGCATGTTTCCAGAAAAGATTCAAGCTGAAGGGGAGCCGAGAGAGCTCCTGAGAATCCCAGATATGGAGTCTTTCCCTTCTTTTATTTGTAGCTAGAACAGGTAGGGAGAATGAGCTCGGGTTTTCTTAGTATGCATGGAAATTTACTGTTGTCTTCTTCTCTGTAAACTTTAAAGGTCTCTGTTTAAATTTAATCATGTTTAAATTATATCTGATTCTCTTGTGTTTTGAGGAATATATAGATTTATATATATATATCCCTTTGTATGTGGGAATGTGCCTGGAAAAAATGGACAGTAATGATAATATACTATACTTTTACCGTAAGAAGGAACAAATAGTTAAATTTTCATGCCCTTTAAATATTAGAGAATTGTTCTCCTTTATATTTGAGGTTTAATGCAATCCAAGCTAGTTGGCCTCAATTCAATAAACAAATATTTATTGAGAACATACTCCCCTAGCCAGCCTGGGGATACAAAGATCAGTACGGCTCAATCCTTGCCCTTGGAGCTCATCGCCTATCAGGGAAGATAGATGAGTGGCAAATAGTTATGCAGTGTGATATGCTTAACTCTAAAATCAGGAGATATTATTCATGCTGCTATGAAAGCAAAGGCAAAGGAGCAGTAAATTCCAACTTAGGGGTCAAAGTAAGCTAGTGAGACAGTCCACACTGGAGTCATACCTTAAAGGCTGTGCAGGAGTTCTCAGGTTAGAGAAGGGGTGGGGAGGAGGTGCTACAGTATGCCGGGGGGTGGGGGGTGAGGTGAGGAGGCCACAAGAAGGACAGAGGAGCAAGAAAAGAGGAAGATGATGAGCTGGAAGGATGCATATGTATATGGAGTCATCAAGTTGTACACCTGCAATATGTGCAATTAAAAATAAATAGAGACTTCCCTGGGGATCCAGTGGTGAAGAATCCACCTTGCAATGTGGGAGACATGGGTTTCTATCCCTGGTCAGGGAACTTAGATCCCACAAGCCACGAATCAACTAAGCCTGCATAACCGCAGTTACTGAGCCCACGCACTCTGAAGCCTGTGTGCTTCAACTAGAGTCTATTCGCTGCCAGGAAGATCCCACATGCCACAGCTAAAATCCAGTGCAGCCAAATACATTCACAAATATTTAAAACAAGTAAACACTTTAGCTCAGTAAGAGAAAAGACACAGACTGGGGCACCTACACAAAGGGAAAATCCAGAGATGGATATGATGTGTGTGGGGAACCGAGTCCTTTGTACCTAAAGCGTGGGAAGGAGGGGCTCGAAGAGAGGTGTTCCCTGACCTGGAGGCTGAGGCAAATGCAGAGACTGGCTTTTGGAGCAGTTCTGAAGGCAGTGGGGATGAAGATGCTGGAATTTTCTAGATGGATCCTAGCAATGATTTAGACGTAGGACTTGGAAACCAAGAAGCACTGGGGAATATGACATCCGAAGAAGGCTATTTCTGAATTCATAGGTTGAGCAGCTGGACGAAGACATCAATGTTGTCAAAGGAGATGGGGCAAGAAACAGTTCAGGTGAAGGGAAAAGGAGAATAAAACAATGAGTTAGGTTTGGGGCTTGTTTGACTTAGGAAACAGAGAGCCCTAGGAGTCAGTGGAAATGTGGGTACACGGAGTTCATGATAAAGTCAGAGATTTAATGTTGTATTAATATTTCATGATGCTCGGTAAAGTGGCAATGACACCTACATCTCGCCTCATACAGCCGTTCACCACATAGCCTACCTTCACTGTATCTAAAGCTACAGTGAGATCGTGCAATACTGTGAATCGGTGCAAATTTAGATTTCTGAAAAATGCACATAATAGCATGTGGCGCCTTCACTTTTGCTCACTTCATGTTGTTGTCCCATCACCTTTTTTCATAGGATTTGTTCCCCCTTCAGAGTTATTTTCATTTTTCTTATACTTTGCATGACTTTTTTGGCATATGTGAAATTTTTAAACTTTTTTTATATTGGAGTATAGTTGATTAACAATGTTGTAATAGTTTGGGGTGTACAGAAAAGTGATTCAGTTATACATGTACATGAATCTATTATTTTCCAAATTCTTTTCCTGTTTAGGTTGTTGCATAACATTGAGCAGAGTTCCCTGTGCTATACAGTAGGCCTTTGTCGATTATTCTTTTTTTAATTTAAATTTATTTATTTTAATTGGAGGCTAATTACTTTACAATATTGTATTGGTTCTGCCACACATCAACATGAATCCACCACAGGCGTACACATGTTCCCCATCCTGAACCCCCCTCCCTCCTCTCTCCCTGTACCATCCCTCCAGGTCATCCCAGTGCACCAGCCCCAGGGATCCTGCATCACACCTGGCCTGGGGATTCGTTTCTTATTTGATACTATATATGTTTCCATGCCATTCCCCCAAATCATCCCACCCTCTCCCTCTACCACAGAATCCAAAAGACTGTTCCATACATCTATGTCTCTTTTGCTGTCTCGCATACAGGGTTATTGTTACTATCTTTCTAAATTCCATATATATGTGTTAGTATACTGTACTGGTGTTTTCCTTTCTGGCTTACTTCACTCTGTATAATAGGCTCCAGTTTCATCCACCTCATTAGAACTGATTCAGATGTATTCTTTTTAATGTCTGAGTAACACTCCATCATGTATATATATCACAGCTTTCTTATCCATTCATCTGCTGATGGACATCTAGGTTGCTTCCGTGTCCTGGCTATCATAAATAGTGCTGCGATGAACATTGGGGTACATGTGTCTCTTTCAATTCTGGTTTCCTCAGTGTGTATGCCCAGCGGTGGGATTGCTGGGTCATAAGGCAGTTCTATTTCCAGTTTTTAAGGAATCTCCACACTGTTCTCCATAGTGGCTGTACTAGTTTGCATTCCCACCAACAATGTAAGAGGGTTCCCTTTTCTCCACACCCTCTCCAGCATTTATTGCTTGTAGACTTTTGGATCACAGCCAATCTGACTGGCATGAAATGATATCTCATTGTGGTTTTGATTTGCATTTCTCTGATAATGAGTGATGTTGAGCATCTTTTCATGTGTTTGTTAGCCATCTGTATGTCTTCTTTGGAGAAATGTTTGTTTAGTTCTTTGGCCCATTTTTTTACTGGGTCATTTATTTTTCTGGAATTGAGCTGCAGGAGTTGCTTGTATATTTTTGAGATTAGTTCTTTGTCAGTTCCTTCATTTGCTATTATTTTCTCCCATTCTGAAGGCTGTCTTTTCACCTTGCTTATAGTTTCCTTTGTTGTGCAGAAGCTTTTAATTTTAATTAGGTCCCATTTGTTTATTTTTGCTTTTATTTCCAATATTCAGTTATTCATTTTAAATACAGCAGTGTGTACATCTCAAACCCAAACTCACTATCTATCCCTTCTCCCCACTCTTCCCGGTAGTACAATTTTTAAACCTGGGATAACACCATTCTTCAAAGTTTAGGAATGGGTTGCAAGTGTCTTTGGTGCCATTTTACCAGAATATTTTGCTCTCTATTCATATGTTCAACTGTGTGTGTGCTTGACATGTTCATCTTCCAACTTTTAAAATAAATGTCTTTTGGGATACTCTAAAACCCCAAAATCTAAATAGAGGTTATTCAACAAAAATTAATTTAGAGATTAAAATTTTATGTAAAATTATACAAAAATCCATTTTCATTTGTTAAAAGTCACCTCCTACCTTATTGGGCCTTCTTGTGTGATTCATATGCTTAAAGGTCATGTGGAGTTAATACCCTAACTCTGGTTGGATTACAGACATTTACTGGTCTGACACAGGACCCTCATAATTACTGTCTCTGACTCAAAATCCAGCTGTAAAGCCTGGGTCCAGATGCAGCTATCTTCAGCCACGACTTTCGGAAAGGATGCAGTTGTTTGGACATGCAGGTTTGCGTCCCGATGCCCATCAATAAAAATGCTGAAGACAGAAGCGTCTCCTCCATTCTTCAGCTGGTTTCCTAAGTGAATTAAAGCCTAGCTGAATAGAATTCCCTCTGTTCACAAAATGCAATTTTTCATAAGCAGAGAATCCTGGATAATTTTAGCCATGGCTCCTTAAGATTCTGCCTGTTAGTAGGGTGTTTCAGAAAAGGTTGTTTAACTCACGCAACCTTGATGAATAAAGAGAAGGAGATGAAGAAAGATATAGAAAGAGAAAAGTAAGACTCTCATTCCATATGCTGTAAGAAAAGGCAGAAGAGGGCCTTTTTGTGAAGCATAAATGTTACTAGGGATTTGTAAGACATGTTTTAAGGAACCTAAAACATTTCTCACTGATTCATCTCTGTTGAGTTCTTAACCCTTGTGGTGGGCTTTGTATCTAAGGGCTTATATTTTTTCTATTTTTCAAAATGAAATGGTTTTAATACTCTTTATTTTAAAAATCTTACTTTTTCATTGAGAAAAATTAGCAATATTGAAAATAGAAAGCCCAAAAGTAATAATCACATAAAAATTCATCATACCAAAGTTTTTCTATTACTATACACTTGATATTATCAAGAAAAAATTAGATCATACCATATGGGGTTGTACTATGCTATTTCATTTCATGGGACTTCCTGGTAGCTCAGATGGTAAAGAATCTGCCTGCAATGCAGGAGATCTGGGACGATCTCCTGAAGAAGGGAATGGCTACCCACTCTGGTATCCTTGCCTGGAGAATTTCATGGCCAGAGGAGCCTACCAGTTTCCTCTGTCCAGGGGGTTGCAAAGAGTAACACAGCTGAGTGAATAACACTTTTCACTGAATAATATCAACTCAATAACTCTACCTTATCAATTAATATAGAACTACATCACCATTTTTACTAGATGTATAGATTTTTATAGAGCTTGTTTAGGATTTATTGTTACAAATACTGTCATAAGCAGTCTTGTACATACATCTTTTTATATTTGTCTGATTAGTTTTAAACCAATTTATTAAATGTTGAATAAATACAAGAGCATTTATAAAATACTAAGAATAAATATAAAACATTTCCTTTTTATATTGTTTCTATGCTTTGTTTCTTTTCTTCTTCCTCCTTTTTGATCTTTTGCTGAAATGAATTTTTCTTTTTGTGTTTTCCCCCTTGGCTAGTTTGGAAGTTATGTACTGTGCTTCTGTTCTTTTTCTGATTACCCTAGAAATTTTAACATTAATTTTTAATTAAACCTAAAACAAACTTCTTTACCCTCTTCTCAATTAAATTCATAGGAAACTTTAACTACATTACTCCTTTCCTGGCATTTCAGCATTTTAATTTTATCTTCTTTCTTTTCTAACACCACAGTGAAACATATAATTGTTGTTTTATACCATAATGTTTACCCATGCATGAACTCATTCTTTTCTATATCTCAAATCTTCCGTCAGAATAATTATCTTCCTTTCTGAAATATACACTTTATAATTTCTTTCACTGGGAGTCTGTTGATTGTAAACTTTTTTCCCTGTAAATGTCTTATTTTGCCCTTCTTTTTTGAAAAATAGCTTTATGGAGTTATAGTTTGTCTGTCATAAATTCATTCATGTTAAGTGGACAGTTCTCTAATTTCAGAATATTTCCATTACCCCCAAAGAATTCATGAGCCCATTTGTAATCAACTCACACTCCCACCCCTAGCCTCAGAGCACTACTAATCTACTTTCTGTTTCTATAGATTGACCTTTTCTGGACTTTTCCTATATCTTGAAATCATATGCTTTGTGTATGGATTCTTTCATTTAGCATAATGTTTTTAAAGTTCACCCACATTCTAGCATGTATCAGTGCTTCATTGCTTCTGATTGTCAAATAATATTCCAACAGTGAAAGTGAAGTTGCTCAGTCGTGTCCAGACTCTTTGTGACCCCACGGACTGTAGCCTACCAGGCTTCTCTGTCCATGGGATTTTCCAGGCAAGAATACTGGAGTGGGTTACCGTTTCCTTCTCCAGGGGATCTTCCTGACCCAAGATCGAACCTGTGTCTCCTGCATTGGAGGGAGGCACTTTAACCTCTGAGCCACCAGGAAAGCCCTTATATATGAATATAATGGGCCTCCCAGGTGGCACTAGCAGTAAATAACCTTGTGCCAGTACAGGAGACTTAAGAGACGCAGATTTCATCCCTGAGCCGGGAAGATCCCCTGGAGAAGGGCATGACAACCCACTCCAGTATTGTTGCCTAGAGAATTCCATGGACAGAGAAGCCTGGCAGGCTATAGTCCAGAAGGTCGCAGAGAGTCATATACGACTGAAGCGACATAGCACTCACATATGAATATATCACATTTTGTTTGTCCATTCAACAGTTAGTGGGCATGTGGGTAGTTTCCGCTTTTTGATGATTATGAATAATGCTGGTAAAACATTCACAGGCAAGTCTTTGTGTGGACAAGTCTTTTCATTTCTCTTGAACAGACAGCTAGGAATGTAATTATTGGGTCAGATAGTTAATCTATCCCTAACATCTTAGGAAACTGCTAACTTATTTTCCAAAGAATCTGCACCAATTTACAATACCCTCCAGTGATGTATGAGGGCTTAAGTTTCTCCACATTGTTGTCAGCATTTGTTATTATCTGTTTTTTTTTTTAATTATAACCATTCTTATAAATGTGAAGTGGTATCTCACTGTGATTTTCATTTGTATTTTCCTAGCAGATAATGAGGTTGAACATCTTTTTATGTGTAACTGGCTGTCAGTACAACTGCTCCATTTGCTGAAATGTCTGTTCAAATCTTTAGCCTTGCCCTCATTCATGAAAGATAATTTTGTTTGGGATACAAATTCTGTATTTACAGCTAATCCTAGCACACAGAATTTACTGTTCTTTCCTTCTGGCTTTCACTGGTGCTATTGAGGAATCAGTTGCCAGTGTAATTGCCATTTTCTTCTATATAATTTCTTTTTCTCTCTGACTGCTTTTAAGATATTGTTGTTTTTGATGTTCAACAATTCAATGGTGATATGTCTCAGTTCAGTTCAGTTGCTCAGCCATGTCTGACTCTTCACAACCCTGTGGACTGCATCACACCAGGCTTCCCTGTTCATCACCAACTCCCAAAATTTGCTCAAACTCATGTCCATCGAGTTGGTGATGTCATCCAACCATCTCTTCTCTGCTATCCCCTTCTCTACCTGCTTTCAGTCTTTTCCAGTGTCAGGGTCTTTTCTAATGAGCAGTTTTTGCATCAGTAGGCCAAAGTATTGGAGCTTCAGCTTTAGCATCAGTCCTTCCAATGAATATTCAGGACTGATCTCTAGGATTGACTGGTTTGATCTCCTTGCAGTCCAAGGGACTCTCAAGAATCTTCTCCAACACTACAGCTCAAAAAGATCAATTCTTTGGTGCTCAGCTTTCTTTATGGTCCAAGTCTCACATGCATACATGACTACTGGAAAAAACACAGCTTTGACAGGATGGACCTTTCTCGACAAAGTGATACCTCTGCTTTTAATATGCAGAGACACATTAAAGAGACATATGACCAGTGTCTAGACTGGTCATAGCTTTTCTTCCAAGGAGCAAGCATCATTTAATTGCATGGCTGCAGTCACCATTTACAGTGATTTTGGAGCCCAAGAAAATAAAGTCTGTCACTGTTTCCATTGTTTCCCCACCTGTTTGCAATGTAGTGATGGGACTGGATGTCATGATCTTCATTTTTTGAATGTTGAGTTTTAAACCAGCTTCTTCACTCTCCTCTTTCACTTTCATCAAGAGGCTCTTTAGTTCCTCTTCTCTTTCTGTCATTAGGGTGCTGTCGTCTGCATATCTGAGGTTATTGATATTTCTCCCTGCAATCTTTATTCCAGCTTGTGCTTTATCCAGCCTGGTATTTTTGCATGATGTACTCTGCCTATAAGTTAAATAAGCAGGGTGACAATATACAGGCTTGTCATACCCCTTTCCCAATTTGGAACCAATCCATTGTTCCATGTCCAGTTCTAACTGTTGCTTCTTGAACTCCATACTGATTTCTCAGGAGGCAGGTAGGGTGGCCTGGTATTTCCATGTTTGAAGAACTTTCTATAGTTTGTTGTAATCCACACAGTGAAAAGCTTTGACATAGTCAATAAAGCAGAATTAGATGTTTTTCTGGAATTCCCTTGCTTTCTATAATCCAATGGATGTTGGCAATTTGATCTCTGCCTTTTCTAAATCCAACTTGAACATCTGGAAGTTCTCAGTTCCTGTGCTGTTGAAGCCTAGCTTGGAGAATTTTGAACATTACTTTGCTAGCGTGTGAGATGAGTGCAATTGTGCAATAGCTTGAACATTCTTTGGCATTGCCTTTCTTTGGATTCAAATAAAAGCTGACCTTTCCCAGTCCTGTGGCCACTGCTGAGTTTTTCAAATTTTCTGGCATATTGGGTGCAGCAATATAACAGCATCATCTTTTAGGATTTGAAATAGCTCAGCTGGAATTCCATCACCTCCACTAGCTTTGTTCATAGTGATGCTTCCTAAGGCCCACTTGACTTCACATTTCAGGATGTCTGGCTCTAGGTGAGTGACCACACTATTGTGGTTATCTGGATCATTAAGATCTTTTTATATAGTTCTTCTGTGTATTTTTGATACCTCTTCTTAATATCTTCTGCTTCTGCTAGGTCCATACCGTTTCTGTCCTTTATTGTGCCCATCTTTGCATGAAATGTTCTCTAATTATCTCTAATTTTATTAAAAAGATTGCTAGTCTCTCCCATTCTATTGTCTTCCTCTATTTCTTTGCACAGATCACTGAGGAAGGCTTTCTTATCTCTCCTTACTATTCTTTGAAACTCTTCATTCAGATGGATATATCTTTTCTTTTCTCCTTTGCCTTTTGTTTCTCTTCTTTCCTCAGCTATCTGTACGGCCTCCTCAGACAACCATTTTGCCTTGCTGCATTTCTTTTTCTTGGGGATGATTTTGATCACTTCCTCCTGTACAATGTCATGAACTTCCATCCATAGTTCTTCAGGCACTCTGTATATCAGATCTATCCCTTGAATCTATTTCTCACTTCCACTGTATAATCGTAAGGGATTTGATTTAGGTCACACCTTAATGGTCAAGTGGTTTTCCCTACTTTCTTCAGTTTAAGTCTGGATTTGGCAATAAGGAGTTCATGATCTGAGCCACAGTCTGCTCCCAGTCTTGTTTTGTTTAGAGCTTCTCCATCTTTGGCTGCCAAAAATATAATCAATTTGATTTCAGTGTCGACCATCTGGTGATGTCCATGTGTAGAGTTGTCTCTTGTGTTGTTGGAGGACGGTGTTTGCTATGACCAGTGCATTCTCTTGGCAAAACTCTGTTAGCCTTTGCCCTGCTTCATTTTGTACTCCAAGGCCAAACTTGCCTGTTACTCCAGTTATCTCTTGACCTCCTACTTTTGCATTCCAGTCCCCTATGATGAAAAGGATATCTTTTTTGGGTGTTAGTTCTAGAAGGTCTTGCAGGTCTTCATAGTACCATTCACTTCAGCTTCTTCCACATTAATGGCTGGGACATAGACTTGGATTACTGTAATACTGAATGGTTTGCTTTGGAAAGAGAGATCATTCTGTCATTTTGAGACTGCATTTCAGACTCTTTTGTTGACTATGAGGGCTACTCCATTTCTTCTAAGGGATTCCTACCCACAGTAGTAGATATAATGGTCATCTGAATTAAATTCACCCATTCCAGTCCATTTTAGTTCACTGATTCCTAAAATGTCGATGTTCACTCTTGCTATCTCCTGTTTGACCACTTCTAACTTACTTTGATTCATGGACCTAACATTCCAGGTTCCTATGCAATACTGTTCTTTACAGCATTGGACTTTACTTCCATCACCAGTCACATTCACAACTGGGCGTTGTTTTTTTGTTTGTTTTTGTTTTGCTTTGGCTCTGTCTCTTCATTCTTTCTGGAGTTATTTCTCCACTCTTCTCAAGTAGCATATTGGGCACCTACTGCCCTGTGGAGTTCACCTTTCAGTGTCCTATCTTTTTGCCTTTTATACCATTCATGTGGTTCTCAAGGCATTCCCTTCTTTAGTGGACCATGTTTTGTCAGAACTCTCAGGCATGACCCGTCTGTCTTGGGTGGCATTGTTCATGGTTTCATTGAGTTAGATAAGGCTGTGATCCATGTGATTAATCTGGCCAGTTTTATGTGACTGTGGTTTTCCTCTGTCTGCCCCCTGACTGATAAGGATAAGAGGCTTGTGGAATCTTCCTGATGGGAAGGACTGGCTCTGGGGGAATCTGGGTCTTATTCTGATGGACGGGGCTATGCTCAGTAAATCTTTAATCTAATTTTGTGTTGATGAGTGGCGCTGTGTTCCCTCCCTGTTATTTGGCCTGAGGCCAAACTATGGTGGGGTAATGGCAGTAACGGTGACCTCCTTCAAAAGGACTTATGCCAGCACTGTTTAGGCAGTGCCCCTGACCCCACAACAGGTCACTGTCAATCCACGCCTGCACCAGAGACTCCTGGACACTCACAGACAGGTCTGGCTCAGTCTCTCGGGGGAGCTAGTCCCTACTCCTTTTCCTGGGTCCTGGCGGGCACAAGGTTTTGTTTGTGCCCCCAAGAGTTTGTTTCCCCAGTCCTGTGGGAAGTTCTGTAATCAAATCCCACTGGCCTCCAAAGTCAAATTTCCTGGGGTTTCTCAGTCCCTTTGCCGGATCCCCAGGTTGGGAACTCTGCTGTGGGTCCCAGAACTCTAGTAACAGTGCGACAACTTCTTTGGTATGATTGTTCTCCAGTTTTTGGGTCATCTCCTCGGTGGCTCTGTGGTGGGCTAATGATGACCTCCTCCAAGAGGACTCACACCGCCCACCATCCTCCCAGGTCTGCTGCAGCTAGAGGCCCTGTCCCCGCGGCAGGCCGCGGCTGACCTGCGCCTCCACAGGAGACACTCAGACACTCAAAGGCAGGGCTGGCTCAGTCTCGGTGGGGTCTCAGGGTTCTGGTGCACACAAGGTTTTATTTGAGCCCTCCGAGAGTCTCTGGTGGGTGTGGGGTTTGATTCTAAATGTGATTTCACCCCTCCTGCCATCTTTTTGTGGCTTCTCCTTTGCCTTTGGAAATGGGTTTTTTTTTTTTGTGGTGGGATCCAACATTCTGCTGTCAGTGGTTGTTCAGCAGTGAGTTGAAATTTTGGAGTTCTTGCAGGAGAAGATGAGAGCACGTCCTACTATTCCATCATCTTTGTGCTATGTCAATATGTCTACACGTGGCTTTCTGTTTACTTGTTTGTTTTTCCTGTTTACAATGCATTGAGTTTCCTGAACTTAAGGATTCAAATCTTTCATCAGTTCTCAGTCATTATTTCTTCAGTTATTACCTCTTTCTAATTCTCTTTCTTCTATCTTTCTCAAACTTTTCTAGAAGTATGTTAAAATGTACTCAGTCAGTTCACTTCAGTCACTCAGTCGTGTCCAACTCTTTGCAACCCAATGAATCATAGCACGCCAGGCCTTACTGTCCATCACCAACTCCCGGAGTTCACTCAGACTCACGTCCATCGACTCAATGATGCCATCCAGCCATCTCATCCTCTGTCGTCCCCTTCTCCTCCTGCCCCCAATCCCTCCCAGCATCAGAGTCTTTCCCAATGAGTCAGCTCTTCGCATGAGGTGGCCAAAGTACTGGCGTTTCAGCTTTAGCATCATTCCTTCCAAAGAACACCCAGGGCTAATCTCCTTCAGAATGGACTGGTTGGATCTCCTTGCAGATCAAGGGACTCTCAAGGTCGTATCTAACACCACAGTTCAAAAGCATCAATTCTTCAGCATTCAGCCTTCTTCACAGTCATACTCTCACATCCATACATGACCACTGGAAAAACCATAGCCTTGACTAGATGGACCTTAGTCGGCAAAGTAATGTCTCTGCTTTTGAATATACTATCTAGGTTGGTCATAACTTTTCTTCCAAGGAGTAAGCATCTTCTAATTTCATGGCTGCAGTCATCATCTGCAGTGATTTTGGAGCCCCTCAAAATAAAGTCTGACACTGTTTCCACTGTTTCCCCATCTATTTGCCATGAAGTGATGGGACCAAATGCCATGATCTTAATTTTCCGAATGTTGAGCTTTAAGCCAACTTTTTCACTCTCCTCTTTTACCTTCATCAAGAGGCTTTTTAGTTCCTCTTCACTTTCTGCCATAAGGGTGGTGTCATCTGCATATCTGAGGTTATTGATATTTCTCCCGGCAATCTTGATTCCAGCTTGTGTTTCTTCCAGTCTTGCATTTCTCTTGATGTACCCTGCATAGAAGTTAAATAAGCAAGGTGACAATATACAGCCTTGATGTACTCCTTTTCCTATTTGGAACCAGTCTGTTGTTCCATGTCCAGTTCTAACTGTTGCTTCCTGACCTGCATACAGATTTCTCAAGAGGCAGGTCAGGTGGTCTGCTATTCCCATCTCTCTCAGAATTTTCCATAGTTTATTGTGATCCACACAGTCAAAGGCTTTGGCATAGTCAACAAAGCAGAAATAGATGTTTTTCTGGAACTCTCTTGCTTTTTCCATGATCCAGCGGACTTTGGCAATTTGATCTCTGGTTCCTTTGCCTTTGCTAAAACCAGCTTGAACATTAGGAAGTTCACAGTTCATGTATTGCTGAAGCCTGGCTTGGAGAATTTTGAGCATTACTTTACTAGCATGTGAGATGAATGCAATTGTGCGGTAGTTTGGGCATTCTTTGGCATTGCCTTTCTTTGGGATTGGAATGAAAACTGACCTGTTCCAGTCCTGTGGCCACTGCTGAGCTTTCCAAATTTGCTGGCATATTGAGTGCAGCACTTTCATAGAATCATCTTTCAGGATTTGAAATAGCTCAGCTGGAATTCCATCACCTCCACTAGCTTTGTTTGTAGTGATGCTTTCTAAGGCCCATTTGACTTCACATTCTAGGATGTATGGCTCTAGGTGAGTGATCACACCATCATGATTATCCAGGTCATGAAGATCTTTTTGTACAGTTCTTCTGTGTATTCTTGCCACCTCTTCTTAATATCTTCTGCTTCTGTTAGGTCCATACCATTTCTGTCCTTTATTGAGCCCATCTTTGCATGAAATGTTCCCTTGGTATCTCTAATTTTCTTGAAGAGATCTCTAGTCTTTCCCATTCTGTTCTTTTCCTGTATTTCTTTGCATTGATCTCTGAAGAAGGCTTTCTTATCTCTTCTTGCTATTCTTTGGAACTCTGCATTCAGATGCTTATATCTTTCCTTTTCTCCTTTGCTTTTCGCCTCTCTTCTTTTCACAGCTATTTGTAAGGCCTCCCCAGACAGCCATTTTGCTTTTTGCATTTCATTTCCACAAAGATGGTCTTGATCACTGTCTCCTGTACAATGTCATGAACTTCATTCCATAGTTCATCAGGCACTCTATCTATCAGATCTAGGCCCTTAAATCTATTTCTCACTTCCATTGTATAATCATAAGGGATTTGATTTATGTCATATCTGAATGGTCTAGCGGTTTTCCCTACTTTCTTCAATTTAAGTCTAAATTTGGTAATAAGGAATTCATGATCTGAGCCACAGTCAGCTCCTGGTCTTGTTTTTGTTGACTGTATAGAGCTTCTCCATCTTTGGCTGCAAAGAATATAATCAATCTGATTTCGGTGTTAACCATCTGGTGATGTCCATGTGTAGAGTCTTCTCTTGTGTTGTTGGAAGAGGATGTTTGCTATGACTAGTGCATTTTCTTGGCAAAATTCTATTAGTCTTTGCCCTGCCTCATTCCGCATTCCAAGGCCAAATTTGCCTGTTACTCCAGGTGTTTCTTGACCTCCTACTTTTGCATTCCAGTCCCCTATAATGAAAAGGACATCTTTTTTGGGTGTTAGTTCTAAAAAGCTCTTCATAGAACCGTTCAACTTCAGCTTCTTCAGCGTTACTGGTTGGGGCATAGACTTGGATTACTGTGATATTGAATGGTTTACCTTGGAAACGAACAGAGATCATTCTGTCGTTTTTGAGATTGCATCCAAGTACTACGTTTCGGACTCTTTTGTTGACCATGATGGCTACTCCATTTCTTCTGAGGGATTTCTGCCCACGGTAGTAGATATAATGGTCATCTGAGTTAAATTCACCCATTCCAGTCCACTTTAGTTCGCTGATTCCTAGAATCTCGATGTTCACTCTTGCCATCTCTTGTTTGACTACTTCCAATTTGCCTTGATTCATGGACCTGATATTCCAGGTTCCTATGCAATATTGCTCTTTATAGCATCGGACCTTGCTTCTGTCACCAGTCACATCCACAGCTGGGTATTGTTTTTGCTTTGGCTCCATCTCTTCATTCTTTCTGGAGTTATTTCTCCACTGATCTCCAGTAACATATTGGGCTCCTACTGACCTAGGGAGTTCCTCTTTCAGTATCCTATCATTTTGCCTTTTCATACTGTTCATGGGGTTCTCAAGGCAAGAATACTGAAGTGGTTTGCCATTCCCTTCTCCAGTGGACCACATTCTGTCAGACCTCTCCACCATGACCTTGGGTTGCCCCACGGGCATGGCTTAGTTTCATTGAGTTAGACAAGGCTGTGGTCCTAGTGTGATTAGATTGACTAGTTTTCTGTGAGTATGGTTTCAGTGTGTCTGCCCTCTGATGCCCTCTTGCAACACCTACCATCTTACTTGGGTTTCTCTTACCTTGGGTGTGGGTTATCTCTTCACGGCTGCTCCAGCAAAGTGCAGCTGCTGCTCCTTACCTTGGGTGAGTGGTATCTCCTTACTGCCGCCCTTCCTGACCTTCAGCATGGTATAGCTCCTCTAGGCCATGCCTCTTAACTTTGTATTTCCCATTTATTTTCCCCTCTGCAGATTCCAGATAATGTCTTGAGCTCTGTTTTGCTGTTTTCTAATTATTTATTTGGCTACATCTAATCTTCTGTTTAAGCCATCATTAACTGTTACTGGGCAGAGACTTCCCCCAAAGATGTCCACATCCTAATCCTTAAAAGCTGTAAATATGTTACCTAATGTGACAAGTATGACTTTACAGATGCTGTTAAGGTTAAGGACCTTGATGCGGATGTTAGCCTAAATTATCCAGGTGGGCCCAATTTAATCACATAAGCTTTTGTGGCAGAAGAGTTGAGTCAGAGAGATGAAATTGTACAAGGAAGAAAGATTCAAAGAGAATGTTCAAAGAGAATGACTCAACTGGCCATTTCTGACTTTTAAGGTGTAGGAAGGAGGTCATGAACCAAGAAATACAGATGGACTCTAGAAGCTTGGAAGAGTCCTTATAGCTGATATGGAATTAGGGACAATGGTCCTACAACTGCAAAAAAGTGAATTCTGTCAAAAACTCAAATGAGCAAGGAAATGGATCTTTCCCAATAGCCAACAGAAAGGAACCCCGTCTGCTGTCCTTAATTTTAGCCCAGTGAGACCCGTATCAGACTTATTAACTATAGAACTGTGAAATAATACATTTGTATTGTTTCTAGGTCACTTATTTTATGATAATTTGTTACAAGAGCAATAGAATAAACTAATGCAAGCTTTAATTTTCAAGTTCTATTTGGCTCTTTTTCAAAATCCTGTTCGTACTTGTTTCCTGTATCATACTTATATTTTCAATCATGTTTTTTGTTTTTCAGTACAATAAAAACATTTTATAATGTGCATTTGAAAATTCACTATCTGAGATCTTTGCAGGTGTGGTTCTACTTCCTTTTGTTTAATTGGCTCTTTCTCACAGTGCCTGTTTCTTTACAATTTTTTTAACTTCTGGCTATGAGCTCATGTTTATTGGAAATTAACTGTTGGATTCTTTGAGACTTGGTTCGAAGGCATATTGTTCCAGAAAAGATTTCTGTTTGCATCTACCAAGTACCACCTGAGGTTTCCTGGGACCGTCTTAAAATAAATTTTTGGCTTGAAGTTTTTCAAATCACACAAGTAATATGAATGAATGTTAATTACTGTCACAAATTAAGAATTCTTAGGAAAGATTTTTTTTCCCACTAAGTTAGACCAGTTTACCTACCATCCCCTTCTGGTAGGCAGATTATTTCTAGTTAACCCTAAAACTGAGTGATTAGCCCTGTGAAGTCCCAACTTTATGTAGGCTTTCTATTAGGCTTTCTTCCTTGGGCATAGGGCTTACCTACTTTCTCATTGCACCATCCCAACAGACACTTGAGAACACCAGGGGTTAGTTGTGCCCTGGGTAAAATTTGGCTTATCTTTCTTGATTCCAGCTTTCATTCTATATTTCCTTTGACCCTGAGGATTTCTTAGTTTCTTGCCAGGTCAGTAATGTTTTTCATGTCTTATCCAGCATTTTTAGCTATTTTCGTTGGAGTTGTTCAGGGTGAGAGTTGCACTATACTGTCAGAAATTAAAATGTCTGGTTCTCTCTTGAGGATGAATTCTTATATGTAGACTTGATGGGTTAAAAGATATGCACATTAAAAATTTTTATACATATATCCATATTACAAGGTTTATTTAAGGAAATATAACAGAAGAACAAATCACTAATCTTAGGCATTTGTTGGATTCCTTTTGAATTTGCCTCTAACCTCTTTTGTAAGGAAATGTAAGTGTGGTTTGCATCTGGACAAGAGACAAAATTTACAAGCAAAACAAAACAGTAACTCAAAACAGTTTAATTGTAAGACGTTTATAGATGGTAAATTAGGAGTTCAAGAAAGACAGAAAAAAATTTAAATCTGGTCCTGCCACACCCCTGCTGAGGAAGTCTTCTGTGGTTGCCTGTTGCCTTTAGGATAATGTCAAATTCTTCAAACAGCCCACATGACCATGCATGGTCTGGTCCTTGCCTTATATCCATCCTCACTTTTCCTTCCAGCTCCAGCCTCACTGGACTCATCTCTGTTACTCAAAGGCAGGGAAGTCCTTCTCACCTCCAGGCCCTACCTCTTATCTGAATGTCCTCTCTTGCCTCCCACTTCCACCCTATTTTTGTCGGGCTGACCTGCTTATTCTTCAGGTCTCAACTTACCTATGACCTTTTTTATTTTATTTATTTTTCTCCAGTTTCTTTTTAAATTTTTTTTATTTTATTATTTATTATTATTATTATTTTTATTTTACAATATTATATTGGTTTTGCCATACATCAACATGAAAGTTTAGGTTCGATGCAGGATACAGGGTTCTTGGGGCTGGTGCACTGGGATGACCTTTTTTAAAATGAGGCAATTTTACATTTAAAATAAAAAATATATATATTATTTATTTATTTATATATTTATTTGTTTACTTTTGGCTGCGTTGGGTCTTAGACCCTCCACTGAAGCAGGCTCTCCATTATAGTGCAAGGCCGTCTCTCTAGTTGTGTTGTGCAGGCTCCAGAGTGCGTGGGCTCAGTAGTGGTGGCACTCACGGACTTAGTTGCCCAGCAGTATGTGGGATCTTAGTTCCAAGACTAGGGATCAAACCCGCGTCCCCTGCATTGCAAGGTGGATTCCTAATCACTGAACCATCAGGGAATTCCCCACATGATATTTTAAGAGAGAACTTCCCTGATCTTTTGGTGTAAATTGCTACACACACACACACACACACACACACACACACACACACAGCATATCTGTGTGTTTAGACTGCTGGTCGACTCAGCAACCTTGGGACAAAAACTAAGTTTGTGCACCTCAGAGCATCTGGTCAGTCCCCCAAAAGGAGCTAGAGAGTGAGAATGAGAGAGACAGAAGCTATATGATCTTAAACCATCATGTTCTTTTTCTGCACAGCACTTATTACGATAGTATTGACTGATGTCCCCCTTCTCTCCTAGAGAAAAAGAACTGTTCACCACCATCTCCTAATACCTAACTCATTGCCAAGTACACAGTTAATCTTTATTGCATATATGAATTTTAAGGATAAATAGTTGCATTTAGACAAGTGCTGCCTATACATCACTTTGGGAACCATAAAACAAGTGGGAAAGTGAGAAGACAAAACAGAAAAGACACAAGAAATTTAATAATTTATAATTCAGAGAAGAATTATAAGCAGTGCTCTTCATGCTAAAAAATTGCCATATAATGGAGGATGCTTAGGACCAGTCCATAAACAGGGGAGAATAAAAGGAGGTGGGCTTCTTGTTCAGCTTGAGGGGTTTAGGTTAGTACAAGCAAGGCTGGCTAGCACTGCTTTGGCTTATTAAAGGCATTCATGGAATCTTTTTCCCTGAAGATAAAGGACTTTCATTTCTGTGATGTTCTTGATGTCCTGATAGGAAGAAGTAGAGCGGATCTCAAAGTTTTTCATTCCCATAGATTGATGGTAAAGTTTCCTTTTTTTTTTGGCTGGATTTGACTTAAGTGATTCATCATTTCGTTTTAGCGTTGATAATTATCTCTGAAGGTGCATTTTCCTGCTGCATTCTGAACAGTTCACTTCTTTTTGTCAGTTACCAGAGTAACACTGCTTCTGCTGTGCTTGAAACAATTACCAACATTCAGCCCAAAGAGAGTGGAGGCGGCGTGGGAGAGACCCGGGAAGCCATTGTTTACAGGTTATCTGAAGACATGCTGAGCAAGCTGCCTCCTGATTACATTCCCCATGAGGTGAGCTCTCCGTTCCCCCAGGCGCGTGGGGCTGTCATTGGGTTCCACAAGGCTGAGCACAGTCCTCAGACAGTACATTCCAGTCGCTTCCTCTCCCTGCTCAATCGTTTTTCAACTTTTCGGTTTTCTCTTGCTTACCCTTGTTCAAGCCTCTTGCAAAATTACAATCTGTACTTTTCTTTTCTATTTCATTTTCCTTCTCAATTGCCTCTTCTGTACCCTTTGCCCATCTTTGGGTCCCACTGTCTTTGGGTTTTTAACCCTCTGGATTGAGACTCTCCCTGTCTGTCTTACCCAAGCCTGCTTTGTCCTATTATTTAAATTGAGCCCTTGCTTCTCTCTCTTGCCCTCCATTTGTCTTATTCTCCCTGTCCTTTCATCCAGGTAATAGGAAAGCAAGCCATTTACATGAATTCACTCTCCGGTTTGGATGGCAATAATTTTCTACTTCTTGAACCTCGCAGATGTTTGCTTGTTAATCAACATCTGTTTTTCTCAAAAAAAAAAACACCTTTTTTAAAATCTTAAGACCACTTTACAAAATGATCAAGGACCCCAAATAGCTCTTACTTTCATGGATTATGTGTATGAGTGCTCAGTCATGGCCGGCTCTCTGTGACCCCAAAGACTGTGGCCCACCAGGTTCCTCTGGTCATGGGATTCTCCGGGCAAGAATACTGGAATGGGTTGCCATTTCCTTCTCCAGGGGATCTTCCCAACCCAGAGATCAAACCCTGCATTGCAGGAAGATTCTTTACTGTTTGAGCCATCAGGGAAGCCTATATATGGATCATAATGACTGATATTTAATATATTATAAATGTAAACTAAAATTTAAAAATAAAACTAAATTTAAAAATAAACTAAAATTTAAAAAATATTAATTTATTGTGAAATAACATTAATAAACCCATCACATGGCAGCATAACATTTATATTTTTAAAAATAAATGTATTTCCAAAACAAAACCACTCAAAGAGAAAGTGAGGGTTTTGTACATCTCTTTAATGTCTGGTTTACTAGAAGACAGCTGGACCCTTGTATCTGCTGGTACATCCCGTCTGCTGTGACACCACAGGTCAGGTCCTGCAGCCTTTAGACACTCCTCAGTGAAGGCAAGTAAAAAGTCTAATGATGTGTTAGAATTACTATGAAAAAAAATTAACTTCATGGACCTCCTGAAAGGAGCTCAGGAACTTTAGGGGTCCCAGAGCACACTTTGAGAACTACTGATCTTAATAAATCTTTAACTGTGGTAAAATTTCTGGGCAGTCTGAAAGTCCTGTAAGACATCCTCCTTCTTCAAGCAAGAAGATAGGCCATCCAGGGCCTCCTCTTTCCTATTCTCAGTCTCCACCCCTCACTACTGATGGCGAGCTTCACGTAAATCCAAGACTGGGCTGAGGCAATTTTAGCTTTTCAACCAAAAAGTGAGAGGCTGATGCCCTCATGGAGGTATTTCTCTGGTCCTGTGTCTTCCCTGTCTGACATCGCCGAGTCTGGGAGATGTGGCTGCCTGGGCTACAGCCCTCCCACCTGCAGCCAGTGCCCCCAGCAATAAAAAACATTTTCTTGCTTCTTAAAACAATTTTTGCTTCTGATGTGTAGATGGGTACCAAGAATTTGGCTAAGATACTGAAATCAGTGACTTCACATAGAGATGTTTCTAGTCGGGAAGAAAAATGTTTTTAAGTGGATAAGTATTATAAGTCCAAACTTTGTGTGGTACATTATAAACGAGCAGAAGACAGATGAGGCATAACACCTGTCTTCAAAGATTTTTTTAATATAAATTTATGTACTTTAATTGGAGGCTAATTACTTTACAATATTGTATTGGTTTTGCCATACATTGACATGAGTCAGCCACGGGTATACATGTGTTCCCCATCCTGAACCTCCCTCCCACCTCCCTCTGGCATGTAAAAGTGAGATAAAATGCATTCTCCGTGACTAGACTGCAGATTTGTAGGAGAGTTTCAAGACCTTGGGATAATTTGAGCTGCTTGGGGTTAGTTGGGACTACTTCACCAAGATCTGAGTGGGAGGGGTGTCCCTAAATGTGTTATTAGATGGGAGGGAGTTTGTACTAAGAAACCTCTAAAGCAGCCTCTTCTTCCAGGATTACTTACTTTTTAGTGTCCTTTTACAGAAGAAATGTGTTCTTAAAAATGTGGCGGTAAGGTACATTTAGTTAATTGAAACATAATTACAGTAGTGACTGAAAAACATATTACTGTAGAGAAAAGACTAGCTGGTTTCAGAAACATAAAAATTCTATGTAAGAGTACAGCAAATATTTTACTTATTAATAAAAAGAAAATTTTAAGCTGAAACAATAATGATACTAAAAGTAAAATCAGTTCTGATTTTAGATTTTCTAGAATCTAAGTTTTAAGATGCATGAAGCATGTGTCAGTAAGTGTCGGGCCAGGTGATTTGTTGGGGCTGTTAGCATATCAAAGCTACCGGGGCTATTGATTTCATAGTGAAGCCAACACCTGGGCTTGATTTCTCACTTGTGTTGGTTGCAAAAGTGTTTCCGTAATTTCCTTTTCCTTAAAATGTTAATTTCCACAATGCAGTCATGATCTAAGCAGGATGATATAAAGGCTGTTTAGCCGCTGGAGGCTGAAGGGCTCAAGATGAGAACAGAGGAATGGAGCCTGCAAAACTGTAAGTTCTGGAGCCAGGAATTTAGGTGACTACCTGAAGGTTGGTATGTCAGACTGGGTTAGAGACCTCCACTGGCACGTTAGGGGGCTTCCCAGGTGGCTCAGTGGTAAAGAATCTGCCTGCCAATGCAGTAGACCCAGGAGATTCAGGTTTGATCCCTGGATCAGGAAGATCCCCTGGAGGAGAAAATGGCAACCCACTACAGTTTTCTTGCTTGGAAAGTCCCATGGACAGAGGATGCTGGTGGGTTACAGTCCATGGGGTCACAGAGAGTTGGACACAGCTGAGCAACTGAGCCTGCACGCTGGCACATGTAACCAGGATTTCAAGATCACTTGCTCACCCTGTGCAGGTAGCCCCATCCAGGTGCTCAGTTTCACATCACTGTTCCCCTCTTGTCCCTCACACACTAGAAGTGGCCCAGCTGCAGTTAATCAGAGATGGCCGCTGCTGAGTAGGAAACCTGGGCACCGTGCCAGAAAACCTGTCCTGTAACATGAGGAGGGGAGGGCGGTCCAGATGAGCCTAGAGCCCATCTGCCTCTAGCCTCCCAGGAGGGAGACTCCTCCCCTTCAAGAGGAGGCAGTGGGCATCCAAGAATGCTGCAGTTCCCTGGCTTTCTGGTGACTCTGTGGCCTGGTGCCTCATTTCCAGTGCCCCGCCTACTCCATGTATCTATCCTCACCCCTCCTGTTCTGGCATTTCTTTGTGGCCGGCCGAAAGTTCAGATCTCTCAAGAGTTCTTGCCAGTATTCATAGTCAGTCTTTTCTGGGGCATATGTCACTGAATTGAAATGTGTATATGTATTGGCCTATTTCCCAATAATTGTTATATTTTATTGTTCCTGTGACCAGATGCTTTTATATTGATCTCTTCAAAATAACCAATAAATTATATACCAGAAGGAAAAAATGACAGGTGCTTTATGGCCCTTCCACAAAATCAAATATTTTCATTGATTAGATTATGAAAGGCTCTCTTTAGTCACCCTAGCCAGAGCAACAACAGTCAGGATACTGCAGCCAATCATATTTATTGGTAACTGTTCTGTAAAGATTTTGGCTGTATTCACTTTCTGTGACATTTCTAATAATGGTTCTACAAGCACTATGAGAAAAAGTATTCCAGACTATACTCTTACAAAGGTTAAACTGCAAAAGAATATTTAACTGACACTTTAGTACTTAATCATTTGAAAGGGGAAAAAAAGTAAAATTTTATTTCAGCTTTTCAAAGTACTTTTCCAATTATCAACTAAGTACGATCAGTAGGAAATAAAAATCATTTTAGTTGGACAGGAGTTTTTGAAGCCCAGAAAATGGGAAATTTAATGGTGAATTTGGTTCTGCAAGAGATATTTTAGAGTTCACTTGGGCTTGTAGAGATACATTCAGAGGAAAAAGAGACTAGAGAAAGGAGGAATCCTTGGAAAAGAACGGGCAGATAATTTTTTTTTTTAATCTCCATTATTGTACGCTTTGTGTTAGGTGAAAGCTCGTTTGATGAAGATGGGGCATCTTAATTCAATGAACATATTTCTCAGACAAGAAATTGACAGAATGCAAAAAGTCATTTCCATACTTCGCAGTAGCCTGAGTGATCTCAAATTGGCCATTGAAGGCACGATCATTATGAGTGAGGTGAGCTGTGGCCATTCTCAGTAGCCGTTTCCCTCTTTTGAATTTTCTTTTTCTCAGATTTTAACTACGTTTTCTTCCAGAACTTGAGAGATGCTCTGGACAACATGTACGATGCCCGTATACCCCAGATCTGGAAAAGAGTGTCCTGGGACTCATCCACACTGGGCTTCTGGTTTACTGAACTTTTGGAAAGAAATGCTCAGTTTTCTACCTGGATATTTGAAGGGAGGCCCAATGTGTTCTGGATGACTGGTTTCTTCAATCCCCAAGGTAGGTGTTCATAGGACTTGGACGTCGTGAGTGGTTGTATAGTAGCACCATGTGATAAATGTATGTTACACAAAACGGTATAGGGGTGCGGCTTGCTGCATGCTGGGATTATGCTTTCAGAGGTGTAGACCAACAGATGAACCTTCTATATTTTACTAATTCAGTCTGAAATTCTGTCTGCCATATTGCTTCCACAATATAGGGGCAAAATTCCATTTTTCTTCTCACCCACTTAAGCAAGCAAGTCAGTGGTTAGAACAATGTGAAATACTGAAAAGTTTTTGTCAAACATTAGTTTTTAAATGTTTATGAAAGTGACAAAAATGAAGCACCAGAATATACAAAGAAAAATGTTCCTAAGGCTCAGAAAATTAGACTGATTTTAAAAATGACCGTGTGGCAAAAGTTGTATTCAGTGCACTTCCAGAGTCTGTCCCTGCTTGCTTGTATTTTTCCCCTCCCCTGCAAAAGTGCTTTGTGATCCCACTGCATATATTCCTTCACTATAGAAATATTTACTGACTAAGTTTCAGACTAGATCTCGCAGAGTTCATAAAAGTTCAGAAATGCAACAATTTTTTTTTCTTACCATGACATGGATAGTTTTTTCAAGTAACTTTTGGCAAGAATGAAGAGACACTGGGTTCCTTACAGTCCAGCACCTTATAGGCCCATTAGTAATACAATTTGTAAAGTATTCACACTTACAAATTTAGGATGCACTATCATTACTCCATAAGCAACTTAGCAGACACTCACATCATTACTCAGCAGTATGGTCGAATCTCATAAAATAATATTAAATGAAGGAAGTCAAGCAGGACACATTATAATGGATGTATACCATATTCTTTGTGATGTATGTATATTGTATGATTCCATTTAGGCAAGGAACCAAAATAAGTAAAATAGATCCAAGGTCTTAAAAGTCAGAATAGTGGTTACCCTTGTGGGAAAGGGCAGTGATTGCCAAAGAGCACAAAGGGGGTTCAAGGGGTCTGGGAATGTTCTACTTCTTGATCTGGATATTGGTTGCTGCTGCTGCTAAGTCACTTCAGTCGTGTCCGACTCTGTGCGACCCCAGAGATGGCAGCCTACCAGGCTCCCTGTCCCTGGGATTCTCCAGGCAAGAACGCTGGAGTGGGTTGCCATTTCCTTCTCCAATGCATGAAAGGGAAAAGTGAAAGTGAAGTCGCTTAGTCGTATCTGACTCTTAGTGACCCCATGGACTGCAGCCCACCAGGCTCCTCTGTCCATGGGATTTTCCGGGCAACAGTACTGGAGTGCTACAGGGCTATATTCCCTTGGTGAAACTTCATCAAGCTTTATACTTATGAGTTGTGCATTTTTCTTTGTATAAATAATACTTAATAAATAGTAGACATTTATTTGTTCTCTGTGTATATACATTCATTCAGTTCATAAATTTTCAAGTGCCTTAACATTTTCTAAGTTTAAAACATTGATCATGGTGGTTTTTAGGAACTTAGCAAATTATATTGGGTTGGCTGAAAAGTTTATTCAGGTTTTTCTGTACCATCTTATCAAAAACCCACACGAACTTTTTGGCCAGCCCAATACGTGGCACGTTATTATGTTGATAGACTTTAGATTTGTGAAGAACTTCCCCAAGATTTCACTTATCTGTTTTTCTCCCAGAATTCCCATTGAATTTTGGGAGGAAAAACTTTTTTATTATGGTTCTCAGATTCTTGTGTCTACTTATGAGTCTCTTTCCTCCATACCAGCCCTCAGTTTGAGTAAGCTGTCACCAGGCGATTCCCAGCTTGGGAGCTTAAGGAAATACCATTTAACTTGATTAGGATTGTTCAACCATCTGTCATTTGCCAGCCCATCCACCAGCTGCTTTCAATAGAGAGAGCCGGTTCCTGCCCCAAAGGCACCCATAATCTGGTCGGTAGGACATAAACATGAGCAATTTTAACAGAATGTGGTAAATGCTCCACCCACGTAGAACCAAGTGCCACACAGGCAGAGAGGACAGAAAGGTACCTTCCCCCGAGGCCGGGCTTGAGAAGAGCTGCACCCGGGGCCGGTGAGTGGAGTTCGCAGAGGCAGAGGCTGGAGCTAACAGCATCCCAGCCAGAGACCCGAGCAGAAAAGGCATGTCCAGGGAGAGAAGACCAGTGTGGCCTGAGCTCAGGAAGCAGGAGCAGGGGCGTCAGGGGGTGAGGACTTTTGGGGGTGTTTGGGCTGCATCATAAAGGCAACAGGAAGTCATCAAAAATGAGGTGAAGGTAGAGTGTAGACTGAAAGGATATCCACAGCAATGAGACTCTTATCAGGTCCAAGGGAGACAGCCTGAGACCTTGACCAGGTGCAGAGGAGGAGGCAGATCTGAGGGGATGATTAAATGGGGATCTTTGAGAGAGTGGGAAATAGCAGCGGCTGAGGCTGAAGGCCAAGTACAAGACCGGGAGCCTTAGGAGAAGGGCCACTTGGGAGGATGAGCAGGGAGCCCTGGACTCATCAGCTTGTGCAGGAGGGACATCCAAGTGGGCAGATGTGCCAGCATACTTCAAATCAGTGATGGAGGTGGGGGGAGTGAGATCATTAAGTGTATTTTTAACATTTAGAAGCCAAGGGAGTGGGGTTGATTTATCCATGGCTTTCCATAGACATAGATGGGTAAGTCGTATATCACAGCACAGTCTCTTTGAGCAATTGCTTTTTCCATTAGAAATGTGACTTTCAATAGCAAAGTATTAATATAAACTAATATTTGTTACTATTTATTAATATTACAAACCAGAGCAACATTTAAAGAAATATAAATACAAATCAGTTTTCTTATTTGCCTTGTTAATAACATTGATCCTTCCTATTGTTTCCCCTTCATTTCTGTTTTTAAACTGAACTTGGATTCCTTCCCTCATGGCTTTCCATGTCTCTGAAAGTCTTGCACTTATTCAGACATCCTGCCTTTGCACACCCTTGCTTTCTGTTTGTAGCACAGAAGAGTGGAAGTCAGATTTCCCTACCTACCAATCACTTCTCTGCTTCCTTTGCCTTTTCTTGACATGGGAGACAAATCACTTGCAGTTCCATCTTACCTGGCCGAATCAGAGAGGTTGCAGCGACCCCACGCATGTTCACAGGCGGTGTGCAAGCAGATAAAGTCCTCTCCAGGTAGAAGCTTCTCTGGTCACTATCTGACCTCGGCATTGATTTCTCAACATGGTGGAACTTGTGGGTTTTATATCGTCTAAACCAGTCCCACTCCATGAAATAGTGTTTTGGCCCAAAAGATTTAAGTAAATTATTTTTCAATGACTTTTTTTTTTTTTAAGATTTTCCTTTTGATGTGGAACATTTTTAAAGTCTTTATTGAATTTGTTATACAATATTGCTTCCATTTCATGCATTGGCTTTTTGGTTGAAAGGCATGTGAGATCGTAGCTCCTGGACCAAGGATCAAACAAACACACCCCGCATTGAAAGACAAAGTCTTAGCCACTGGACCGCCAGGGAAGTCTCTAAGTAAATTGTTTAAAGAAACCATGGTTTAAGTAAAACACAACACTGTTTGCTAAGATGCTGTAATTTTTTCAGAATTCTATATAGTCAAAATCACCTAGATTGCAGACTACTTGAAAATGTTTCTTTCACCTATGACCATTTGTTTTGTGTTCTTGTAATGTTACCTGGCATCTGATACTGTCTGCTGTGTTTCCCATCATGCGCCCCTTGGGCCTAAGTGATGCTGCAGGGGCAGGTAACAGGCCTCATTTGCCACCCTCTCCCTGCCCCAGTCTGTGGCTGATCTCACTCTGTTTGTAGCACTGTTCTGTTGCTGTGTGGTGGTCTGATACTTTGTCCTATTGAAGAGGCTGTCGGCCAGCCACCCTGGAACTAATCTCGTGTGTCCAGCCCCCTTCACAATCATTTCTGTAGCAACTGACAAGCTCAATCAGGTGGCAGTTAGATTTGATTATTGATGTGGTCAAGCTCTCTGTGCCCATGACCCTGTGACATTTGTTCAATGGCCCAGCTTTGGGCATAGCGTTGAACTGCCTCCCAGTGGATAACTCAGGCTCAGGAGAACCTTTGTGCTCCACTGGGGCTTCCTAGCAGTAACTGGCATGCATACACACACGTATCGTTTAAGACTGTGCTGCTCAGTGTTCTCAAAGGATTATGTGGTCTCTTGTTCCCACAAGTGAACCTTTTTTCAGAGCATCATGTACACATGACTTAGATTCTGATTTGTGTGTGTCTGTGTTGTAGATAGGGATGTGTTTAAACTCAGAGATTATGAGCGGACATGCGCTTGACTTCAAGCCAAGGGAATTGCCTGCCTTCCAGAACCTTTTAATTGATAGCCTCACTTTGCCATTCAGTTTGGTGTGACTCACAGGTCCTGCAAATGAAAGGGAGGCAGAGGCTAGACGTGCTCTCACACAGAGGCGTGAGACCCTGCGCTGTCATTATTTTCCAAATGTTGAACTCAGTCTGGAGCGAAATGCCATTTGGATGCCAAACTGCTCTAGCTTTTCTGTTTTGTTCTTTAGGGTCTTGAGAAGCCACACCAGGTCTGTTGTAGCAGATATCAGCAGCAATTTAGTATTCACTACTATAAATCAAGATTTTCAGTTAGAAGGGAGTCTACTGAAGCAAGGAGATGGACAGTTTTGTCCTGTTATCTTTTGTTCCTGTAAAAATCACCTATAACCTCTTGCCTGTGTATTTGTTCTTTTTTTTAAAAAAATATATATATATTTGTTTATGTTTGCTTGTGCTGGGTCTTCGTTGCTGCATGTGGGTTTTCTCTAGTCGTGGTGAATGGGGGCTACTCCTCATTGTGGTGCACAGGCTTGTCACTGTGGCAGCCTCTCTCATTGCAGAGGACAGGCTTCTCACTGCGGCGGCCTCTCTTGTTGCAGAGCACAGGCTTGTCACTGCAGTGGCCTCCCTCATTGCAGAGCACAGGCTTGTCACTGCGGCGGCCTCTCTCGTTGCAGAGCACAGGCAGTCACTGCGGCGGCCTCTCTCGTTGCAGAGCACAGGCTTGTCACTGCGGCGGCCTCTCTCGTGCAGAGCACAGGCAGCGACAGCCTCCCTCATTGCAGAGCACAGGCTTCTCACTGCGGCGGCCTCTCTCGTTGCAGCGCACAGGCTTGTCACTGCGGTGGCCTCTCCTGTTGCAGAGCACAGGCTTGTCACCGCAGCGGCCTCTCCCGTTGCAGAGCACAGGCTTGTCACCGCGGTGGCCTCTCCCGTTGCAGAGCACAGGCTGTAGGCGCTCGGGCTTCAGCACTTGCAGCACACAGGCTTCAGTTGCTGTGGTCCGTGGGCTGTGGTTGCCCACAGCCCATGGAATCTTCCTGGACCAGGGACCAAACCTGTGCCCCTGTGCTGGCAGGCAGACTCCTCTCTGCTGTCCAGGGAAGTCCTGTGTATTTGTTTCTAGGGCAACATTGGCTGCTGCCAGCAATTTCTGAATGCTTATCTTGAAGATAGTCATAAAAGCTTGATGTTTGTTGGGCAGAAGAGTACAGCAGGGTTATTAATAGAACTTTAGGATTAGAAGGGACTGGGGATTTTTTCTGATCTTATAACAATCCCAAGTGTGCCCCAGAGCTGCCCCTAACATCTGAGGAAATCTGGGTGAAGGGTTGTCAGGGTTCCAGACCTCAGTCTGGGTGATAGCACTCACTGCCCTGACCCTGAATCCCAGAACCAGAGAAGGACTGTGGTACCTTAGAAACGCCTCCAAGTGAATAAAGGCCCATCCTTCTCACCCTTGTGGGGAGGGGCTTGATGCACTGGCTTTGGCCTCAACCACATCCCTTATGGTCTCTGCCCATGGTCACCATCCTCACCCACCCTTAGTTCCTTGTCGTCTGGCTGGCTTCATCACCACACTGAAACTGCTCTCTCCAAGGCCACCAGGTCTAGATCCTCCTGCTAGCTTCATTTCACACCTTTGCTCCCATCCATCACCTACCTCGGTTCTCCTCCTACCTCTCAGAGGGCTGCTCTCAGCCCACTTGTGGGCTCTTCTCAGGCGAGTTCTGCCCTTGGCCCTGGTCCCTTCATTGATGACCTCAGTCCTTCTCACAGATGCAATTGTTTCTCTCTACTTATGACCGACTCATCAAAAGTCCCAGTGTTAGCTTCTGATTCTTACTTCCAACTGTCTGCGTGACCTATTCCATCCTCTGGAAACCTCACCAGGACTATCAGATGTCCATCTCCCCCTAAACCATCCTCCCCAGGATTCTGCTCCGTTTGCTTGTACATGGCCACCCTCCTGATCACCGTGACTCTTGTAAATAGTCCCTCACATCCTAACAGCTTGAAAGAGGGAAACAGGGAATGCATAGTGTGGTGGAAGATGGGGTGCATGGGAAGAAGGAGTAACAGATGCTGCCAGAGGTCAAGTAAGGTAGGGCCCCACATGGCCAGATAACCAGGAGACTGCAGGCGAGAGCAGTCTCAGTGGAGTGGGTCAGGGGAGGTGGAGGAGTCAGATTTCAGGGTAAGTGAGAGGCCAGAAAACAGGGAGACAGAGAGTGAGGGTGGAGAGCATGGAAAATTCCCTCGAGAAATTGGACTTGGAAAAGAAGAAGGGAGTTGGAGGAGCAGTTGTAAGAAAACATTTTCTTCCTTCTTTTAATGGTAGGACAAGCTTGAGCCTATTCAAATACTGGTAGGAAGAAGCCAGGAGAGAGAGAGAGAACACAGATACCACAAGGGGGATGAAAGAAGAAGGAGGAGTGGTCCCCCAAGTGAAGGGATGCACTCCAGGTGGGAGGAGGGATACCCCACCTGCTGTAACAAGGTAACAAGGAAGGAATGAGCGTAGATGCCAATGAGTTTGCTGGTATGGTGGCAAGAAGTTAAGAGAACTTCTATCTGATGCTTTCTATTTTTCCCTGTGAGGAGGCAAAGTGATCTCAGGAGCAAGGTGTTAGAGGAGAGCTTTAAGAAGAGTAGCAGAAGTTCAAGAAAGGGCTAAGGAGGAAAGGATTGCTAGATAGCTTTGACAATCCCATCAAGGCTAGAGGTGGCTAAACCATGGTGGCAACTGTGTACTGGTCTCAGTTTGCTCAGCAGCCTGGAATGGGTTTAAGAAGAAGGACACCAGGACTTGTTCAGCAGTGGAGTTCTGCTGGGTGAGTGATGAAAAAGATGGGTCTGCTCTAAATAGGGGAAGAAGTGAAGAAAAAGGAGTGGAGTTGAGGACCAGGTCTTTGGAACTGAGAGGTCAAGATGCTGAGTGGGATACTGAAGAGACCCAGAAGGCGGCAGGAGGCTCCATGAATGGGGACCAGTGGGCACTTGGCGGGGGACAGTGAAGGGAGGGGGCGTGTGGACGGAGGGTGATTGTCCAAGCAGCAGAGGTTCTCATCCAGGGTGGAGGGGGCAGTCGGGGAGGACAGGGTCTTCAGGGGTTGAGCCAGCCTCCAGGAAAGGCAAGAAGATGGAGAGAATGTTCTGTGCAGACATGGAACACATGGGAGAGTCTGTTAACCACAGACCCACTCCAGCGGGAACAGCATAAAGGCTGGGGAGGGAGCAGAGAGGTGTAAGGTTGGGTGAAGGGAGAGGAAGCATGGAATAGCAAAGAAGGGACAGGGAAGGTACAGCAGTTACAGAATTACATTTTAGGATATAACCCCAGCGGGGTTAGCCGATCCCAAAGTGGCCAAGAGAATTAGCCCCAGTGCTCCGGCTTATACTCCGTGTCCTGGATTAACAGCATTTCAGAAAATATATGCATATCAGGGGACTCGGGGAAGACTCAGCTTGCATTACTGACAGCCTTCCTCGTATTTCGCTTATGTCATAGGGCATGTTTCTTCCCACTTGCCAAATTTGTTCTGCAAACAAATATGCATCTATGCTCTCTTACTGGCCTGTCACACAGATATTTTTACAGAGCAGAGGCTCTCAATCCTGCCCGCACAGTAGAATCACGTGGGGAGGTTTTAATACATGCTAATTCCTGGGGCCCAAACCAGTGACTTCAGAACCTCTGGGGATGAGTTCATTAGAGTCTATATAATCAGTCTTAAAATACCTTTTGGTCATTCTAAGATGTGAGGAACCTGGGCCCTAGACTGTTGCTACTCAGTATGTGGGCCAGCAGCCAGCAGCAGCAACATCAGCTGGGAGCTTGATAGAAATGAAGAGCTTCAGGACCTACTCTCAACCTCCCTACTGAATCAGAACCAGCATTTTAACAAGCGATCTTTCCCTTGGCGTTAACTGTGAACTTTGAGAAACCCTGCCTTAAAACAGTACTGAAGCCTGGTCCCACTTCTAGAGATTCTGATTTAACTTATCTGGGCTATGACCAGGGAATTGGAAATTTCAAAGTCTTACCAGATATTTCAAATTTTCAGCCAAGATTAAGATCCCTACCCTACAGCATTGAACAAAGCATCAGGAAAGGTGCCTGCAGCATTTTTGTTCAACTGGGTGAATCATCATCATCTTTGCTTAATGATTTCTGACCTTTTATTTAACTTACCAATGAACTGCATTCACTTCTCATTTTGGGGAAAAAACTGCCTGTCATAATCTTATGGCAGGAACATCATTTCTGCTCATCTTTCAAAATGCTCATGGGAGGCTTAGTAACTGACAAGACAGGAAATACTGAACAACCAAAGGCTCATTACCTAAGGACTGGTTCATTTATTAAAGGAAAGAAAGCATTGCCTATAGGATCATCATTACAGAATACCAACCAACTCCTTGTGAAATAGAGAAGAACCTTCCTGATGGTGCTCATTTTACACACTAGCAAGGTTATGCTCAAAATTCTTCAAGCTAAGCTTCAGCAGTATGTGAACCAAGAACTTCCAGATGTACAAGCTGGGTTTAGAAAAAGCAGAGGACCCAGAGATCAAATTACCAACATTCATAGAGAAAGCAAGAGAATTTCAGAAAAATATCTACTTCTGCTTCCTTGGTTATGCTAAAGCCTTTGACTGTGTAGATCACAACAAACCGTGGAAAGTTCTTAAAGAGATGGGAGTACCATACCACCTTACCTGTCTCTTGATAATCCTATATGCGGCTCAAGGAGCAACAGTTTTAACCGGACATGGCACTGGACTGATTCAAAATTGGGAAAGGAGTACATCAAGTATGTATATTATCACCCTGCTTATTTAACGTCTATGCAGAATACATCATGCAAAATGCTGGGCTGGATGAATCACAAGCTGGAATCAAGATTGCAGGGAGAAATATCAACAGCCTCAGATACGCAAATGTTACCACTCTAATGGCAGAAAGGGAAGACAAACTGAAGGGCCTCCTGATGAGGGTGAAAGAGGAGACTGAAAAAGTTGGTTTGATGACATGTGTTCCCATCACTTAATGGCAAACAGAAGGGGGACAAGTGGAAGCAGTAACAGATTTTATTTTCTTGGGCTCTAGAATCACTATGGATGGTGACTGCAAGCCATGAAATTAAAAGACACTTGTCCTTGATAGGAGCAAAGACATGACAAACCTGGACAGAAAAGCAGAGATAGAAAGCAGAGACATCATTCTGCTGACAAAGGTCTGTCTAGTCAAAGCTGTGGTTTTTCCAGTAGTCAGGTATGGATGTAAGAGTTGGACTATAAAGAAAGCTGAGCACACAAGAATTAATGCTTTTGAACTGTGGTGTTGGAGAAGACTCTTGAGAATCCCTTGGACAGCCAGGAGACCAAACCAGTCAATCCTAAAGGAAATCAACCCTGAATACTCATTGGAAGGACTAATGCTGAAGCTGATGCTCCAATACTTTGGCCACCTGATGCAAAGAGCCAACTCACTGGAAAAGACCCTGATGCTGGAAAGATTGGGGGCAAAAGGAGAAGGCAGTAGAGGTTAGATAGTATTACCAATTCAATGGACATGAATCTAAGAAAACTCTGGGAGATAGTAGAGAACAGAGGAGCCTGGCGTGCTGCAGTCCTTGGGGTTGCAAAGAAGTGGACATGACTTAGCGACTGAACAACTGCAGTAGCATTCCTGATTAGTTATTTATTCTGTCACTTCCAAGACCTTGTTTGAGTTGATACCGAAAGCCTCTACAGCTTTCTTCAAGCTAACTGACTGCACAGGTCAAACAACAGTAGTTTGTTTGCTGAAGTGTTAGGTCATGACTATTATAGGAATTAAGACATAACAAATGTTATTTTAGGCCTGAGTTTCCAGAGTATAATCCAAGCTTAAAAGTACATTTTACAAAAGAACAAGCTTGACGAGTGTTTTAACAATTCATTATACTGTATGAGTTAGAAAGGCAAAGAAAATTTAAAGCATCTCAGCCCACATGACACTCAGATGTTTGAATGGTTAAATCAAAACCCATTTTTGTGTGGGTAGTTAAATCTCAAGAAAAATAGATTATTTTTGTTAAGGACTTTCCCCAACTTTTTGTTTCTCACTTCTGAGTCAAACACATGAACGCCTGAATCACTTTTCCCACCACTGATGATTGAAATTCGGCTTAAGAATTATTAAAATTAAATTAGTGCCAAGACAAAAGTACTACTTCTCAAGCCCTTATAAAGAAAAATATATCAATAGTCTTTTTAAATTATATAGGTTTCAGAAAACAAGAGATTTTGATTTCATTAGACTTGATATCAGTCTATAAGAAAGATGATCATTCATTTTTAAAATTCGATAAAGAGCAATTCAGTGGATTTGCAATTCAGTTTGAATTCTGCAAGATCATGTTCTTCTTTTTAGGAGGCCCAAAAAAGCTATCAAAACTTGAAAAAAAAATATGTATCTTCTCCATGTTCTGAGTGGGAATGAGCCATGAAACGGTTTCCTACCCTCTGCTCTCAGGCCTCAAATTATTTATTGAACATTTTCCTTTCTTAATAGCTCAAGGTAATGTGCATTCTAGATTTCATCTCCTGGCATAACCAAGAGTGCTTCCTAAACATTAGGAGGCTTACTGTTGAAGTCAGCCAGACAATATCATGTGTATTCCCCAGCAGGGCGATAAGAGAAGGTGGTATCTCTTTAACCATACTAGAACTTTTTCAGAACACTCCACCATCAACTGAGGTCCTTGTCTTGGGTGTGTTACATAAGAGAGAATCTCTCTCACCCCCTCACCTGGCATCTACTACATTGTTCTGAGTGCCATAGCAAGTGAGGTCAAATTTGCAATTTGGAACTTAAAATATTATAGAAAAATCCAGTTTTTCAACTAGTGCAGAGGGATAGTTAGTCATTATTCATGCCTTATGCATTATGACTTTGTAGATTCATAGATCAATGATGAATTTTAAAATATCATAAAATAGGGTCAATTTAATTCTGAGTATTCTACTTGGATGCAAGCCTAAAGTTGAGTGATGAAAATGACATTTTCATGGAGTCACTTAGAATGGAGGATTGGATTTTATTACTGTGGTCATATATATCTGACTGGGCTTCCCAGGTGGTGCAAGTGATAAAGAATCTGCTTGCCAATGCAGGAAACATAAAAGACCCGGGTTTGATCCATTGATCAGGAAGATTCCCCGAGGATGGCGTGGCAACCCACTCCAGTATTCTTGCCTGGAGAATCCCACAGACAGAGGAGCCTGGAGGGCTACAGTCCATAGGGCTGCAGAGCTGGGCACAACTAAAGCAAGTTGTCATGGCATGGCATATACCTGACTACCAAACACACGACATGTTGACTACTAAAAAAACGGGATCCCCCGTGTTTAAAGTGGAAGTTGATGTAATCACATATTTGATCAGACCATCTCAAGTGACTCCACATGTACACTACAGAAGGCTCTTGACCAGCAATTGCTGCAGGCAAACATCTACCATTTCCTACTCCCTGTATTTAACACTTTGCATCATAAAACCATCCTTTCCTACTAGGCACTCTTAGTTTCATGAAACTTTAACTTTATAAGTATCACTTATAGGACTTCTCTGGTGGTCCAGTGGTTATGATTATACACTTCCACTGCAAAGGGTGTGGGTTCAATCCCTGGTCAGGGAAGTTCCACATGCCTCCCAGTGGACCTAAAAAAAAAAAACAAAAACCTTCAATTAGGTCCTCTGGTTGACTGACCAACTTTTCTTTTGGATTAATGCGGGATTCTTCTTGAGTTTCCTAAATCCTGCTTTTAGTGAGCTCTGAGTAAACGTTATAAGATGCAAATACAACTAAATTATTTGCCTGCTTCAGATAATCAGTGGCTTCCCACCATTCACAAAGTCACCAGGTCCAAAGTCTGACCCTGCAAAACCCTGCCTCTGCCTTTGTTCTAACCTCATCTGCCATTATTGTCTCACCTGTAGGCCTAGACTTCTGTGCCTTTGCACATGCTGTTCCCTTAACTGGAATTTTCCCATCTGGAAAACTCTTATTTTCAATAATCTTTGACTTCATCTTCTCAATTCAGCGATTCCTGAGCTGTCTTCTTGAGTGGTCCATTCTGTTCTCACCTCTTTACTTACAATGACATCAAGATGTATATCCTGCTTCAGTCCACTTTCCCTGCAGGCTGAGCTCCTTGAATGCAGGGTCCATGGATGGCCTCTTCATCACTGTGGGCATCTCACCTCTAGCATACCTGGTATATGGTGGCCACTTCTAAGGGACTTAGCGAATAAATGAATGAATGAGTACCTCCCCAAGTGTCTAACAGTAATGAAGGAGGGACTTGAGAATGGAGAGAACTTGACTTTTTCACTAGGCAGGCTAGTTCAGTTCAGTTGCTCAGTCGTGTCCGACTCTTTGCGACCCCATGAACCACAGCACGCCAGGCCTCCCTGTCCATCACCATCTCCCGGAGTTCACTCAGACTCACATTCATCGAGTCTGTGATGCCATCCAGCCATCTCATCCTCTATCATCCCCTTCTCCTCCTGCCCCCAATCCTTCCCAGCATCAGAGTCTTTTCCAATGAGTCAACTCTTCGGATGAGGTGGCCACAGTACTGGAGTTTCAGCTTTAGCATCATTCCTTCCAAAGAAATCCCAGGGTTGATCTCCTTCAGAATGGACTGGTTGGATCTCCTTGCAGTCCAAGAGACTCTCAAGAGTCTTCTCCAACACCACAATTCAAAAGCATCAATTCTTTGGCACTCAGCCTTCTTCACAGTCCAACTCTCACATCCATACATGACCACAGGAAAAACATAGCCTTGACTAGACAGACCTTAGTAGGCAAAGTAATGTCTCTGCTTTTGAATATACTATCTAGATTGGTCATAACTTTTCTTCCTAGGAGTAAGCGTCTTTTAATTTCATGGCTGCAGTCACCATCTGCAGTGATTTTGGACCCCCAAAATAAAGTCTGACACTGTTTCCACTGTTTGCCCATCTATTTCCCATGAAGTGATGGGACCGGATGCCATGATCTTTGTTTTCTGAATGTTGAGCTTTAAGCCAACTTTTTCACTCTCCTCTTTCACCTTCATCAAGAGGCCCTTTAGCTCCTCTTCACTTTCTGCCATAGGGGTGGTGTCATCTGCATATCTGACGTTATTGATATTTCTCCCAGCAATCTTGATTCTAGCTTGTGTTTCTTCCAGTCCAGCATTTCTCATGATGTACTCTGCATAGAAGTTAAATAAGCAGGGTGACAATATACAGCCTTGACGGACTCCTTTTCCTATTTGGAACTAGTCTGTTGTTCCATGTCCAGTTCTAACTGTTGCTTCCTGACCTGCATACACATTTCTCAAGAGGCAGGTTAGGTGGTCTGGTATTCCCATCTCTTTCAGAATTTTCCACAGTTTATTCCAACATCCACTGGATCATGGAAAAAGCAAGAGAGTTCATCTATTTCTGCTTTATTGACTATGCCAAAGCCTTTGACTGTGTGGATCACAATCAACTGTGGAAAATTCTGAAAGAGATGGGAATACCAGGCAAGCTAGAGTCCTACTTTATTTATTAAAAAAAAAAAATTCTTGTTCATTTGGCTGTGCCAGGTCATGGTTGCATGCAAGATCTTTAGTTGCAGCATGTGAACTCCTAGCTGTGGCATGTGGGATCCAGTTCTCTGACAAGGGCTTGAACCCGGGTCCCTTGCACTGAAAACGCAGAGTCTTAGCCACTGGACCACCAGGGAGTTCCTATTCTTTCTTTCTGATTCTAACAGGTGTTAACTCACTGCCTGCCTTTATGCCTTGTAACAGTCCCTCTTCTTTCCACTCCCATTCAAACCTGATAAAATATTACCACTTTCATGTTGGTCTGTGCATTAAAGTTCTCACAGTTCATGTGTCTAGGAATAATAGGGACACATACTTCCAAAATTTACTTGTGATTGTGAATAAAGGGCCTCATGATTTCCAGTATTAGCATAGAGGCCAAAATGTAATATATAGGTCACAGGGGACATGAGTTTGGGTAAACTCCGGGAGTTGGTGATGGATAGGGAGGCCTGGCATGCTGCGACTCATGGGGTCGCAAAGAGTCGGACATGAATGAGTGACTGAACTGAACTGAAAGTATCCTAAGATTTTGAAGTCCATTTTGAAGTTTAAGGTATAGTTTTAAAATATGAAATGCTACTCTCCAAGATAGACTTCTCTAATTGAATTGCATGGCAATGATTTGCAAATATTACGTTTAAAGAAAGGCCACAATATACAGAACCATGTATTGTCTTAAAATAACTGTATTATGCACATTAAAACATGGAGCGTTCCTTTCCGGTGTGATTGCTTTGTTTGATCAAATTGAAAGTCAGGCTTTCTATTTTGGCATTACGCCTTATTTCCTAGACTAAATGAAATTATTCCATTAGAGCAAATAGACGCTTGATAATGGTTTGATTCCAGTTTTAATTGGAATGCTGTTCTCAGAATATTTTGCCATTCCAATATTATTCCTTGATACTGGATTTTCAAACAGAGACTATACGCTAGCACTGGGTTACAGCCCTTAGAAGACTAGCGTAGTTGAAATCCCAGGGGAATTTCAAACCACGACCTTGTCTGAGGCAGAGACGGTGCTGTTTTCTAGCTGTCTGCTGGCAAGACATATTTAGTTGACTGAAACAAAACATTGAAAGAAACATGCCTTCTGAGGTTTGATGTCAGCTCCTCTCGGATGGGCACACATCTGGCGATGGATAAGCAGATAACTACACAGTTCCCCCTCTTGTTACTAGAGTAGTCTGCACCAAGGCATCACGATCATTTCTTTCTCCTTTTCTAAGGCTTCCTGACTGCAATGAGGCAAGAAGTGACCCGTGCCCACAAAGGCTGGGCCCTGGACTCCGTGACCATCCACAACGAAGTTCTGCGGCAGACCAAGGAGGAGGTCACATCACCCCCTGTGGTAGGTGCCACTGGGCAAGAGCAGGGCCACTTCTGGAGCTGGGGCTCCAAGTCCAAGTTCTGCTGAACATGGACCTATGAGCATCTCCATCAGGTCCTCTGGCTTTGCAGTGAGAGTTTCCTTGGTTGTAACCAGGAGATCTCAATGCCAACTCCTCCTGCATTTGCCAGAGTGGGAATGAATGATAAACACCAGGAAGTCCCCAAACTGCATTCTTTGTAATTGCAAGTTACATTTGTGTGGACTCAAATCGACTTTCTACATGTCTCCATCCATTGCTGTGGGGCACTCATAGAATTAATGAGGGTTAAGAGCAGTAGAGACTAACAAGATTGGCAGTCCTGAGCTCTGGGGCCAGTTCCAGTCATGTCCCTTCTTAGCTACAGGACCCTGGGTGAAAGGACAACTTGCCTGGAAAAGTCCATGGACAGAAGAGCTTGGCGGGCTATCAGCCATGGTGTTGCAAACAGTCGGACCTGGTGCACACACCATACCATGCCACAGATTTAATGATGGTATCTAATGTGCTAATTTTCTGGGATTGCCCATGGTTTTACTGTCAAATCATGTACTTCAGATTTTGGTTCAAGAGGTATGGTTCTTGTACTCTTAGCCCACATGGGAGATTTTAGAAAACACTTTGCAGCTAACCTCCCTCTCTTTTATAATAATATAGATTTCCTTTCTCTTACCCAGTCCTCACTGGAAATGGAAAAATGGCCACCATCTTCTACATCAGTGTGTCTTATGAGCTTACGTGATTGTTGGCATCTCCCCCGTGATTCCCTTTAGACTTTTTTTCTTACTGAGCACATGTTCTATGGCTCCCCACTGCCTACGAGATAAAGTTCAAGGTCTTCAGTCTGGTATCGACAGTCTTCTGCCATTAAGCCCTAACTTACTTTATAACCATCGACCCTGCTTCTAAATAAAATGCTTGGACTTTCCTGACTATCCTGCCTCTCTTGATGCCCACCCTCTCTCCTCTGTGTTCCCAAGCGCAGTGCACCCTCCAAGGCCCTCTCCTCCACAAACCTCCCTGAGCACTCCAACCCACGGTGACCTTTCACTTGCAGTCACCGCACTCGGCCTCAGTCAGTGCTGTTCATTAGGCAGCCCCTCTAACAAGCGTGTCTTGATGTTCAAGTCATGTCTTTTACATTTTGTTCTCTGTGTGTGTGTGTTGTCTCCTGGTTTACTGGTGAGGCCCTCAAGGGTAAGTCCTATTGTGTGAAAGAGATACAGGATAAGGTCAGCCACTCTTGGACCGATTCTCCCTGGCCCTGCCCATCACTTCCGCTCTTGCTCTGCATGTCTGACCTCTGGGGGTGCTCAGATGAAGTTAGAACCACCTGTTAGTTTGCTCAGTGCAGGCTGAGATCCCAGTGACACCCAGCTCTGAATCCTGTCCTGGGTGCTCCCGCAGGACCCCACACCAACTCAGAACACGCCTGTCAGAGACTTTCCTTTGCAGCAGAGGCAATCTGGCGCTGCTGGCTGAGTCTTTGGTCCCAGGCTAGTCACCCCCAGACTCAAATCACCAGTAACAGAGGCATTTCTATAGCACTCGTGTGCTGTATTGTGCTTAGTCTCTCAGTCATGTCTGACTCCTTGCAACCCCGTGGACTGTAGCCCGCCAGGCTCCTCTGTCCATGGGATGCTCTAGGCAAGAATACTGGAGTGGGTTGCCATACCCTCCTCCAGAGGATCTTTCCAACCCAGGAATCAAACTGGGATCTCCTGCATTTGCAGGCAGAGTCTTTACCAGCTGAGCTACCACGGAAGACCACAGCCTCCAGCTATGCCACAGAGGAACAATGGGCTCAGTATTTCATCAAGGAATGCATCCACTGGTGTTTTCTTCTTTGGATAGCGTTTTAAGATTGCTGTGCATTCTCTTTCCAATCTGATGACCTTCATTACAGCAGGTAACTTTTTAAAACTTCCCGTTATCTTCTGCTTGGCTCTTCCAGGAAGGTGTATACATTTATGGGCTGTACATGGACGGAGCAGCCTGGGACAGACGGAATGGGAAGCTCACGGAATCCACCCCCAAGGTGCTCTTCACACAGTTGCCCGTGTTGCACATCTTTGCCATCAATTCCACGGCGCCCAAGGACCCCAAGCTGTATGTGTGTCCCATTTACAAGAAGCCCAGGCGGACTGACTTGACCTTCATCACTGTGGTGTATTTGCGAACAGTCCTCTCCCCCAGATCACTGGATCCTGAGAGGTGTGGCCCTTCTGTGTGACATCAAGTAAGTTCCTTTCCACCTGCTGAGGGCCCTGGAGCCACGTGGGCAGTCAGTGCTGTCGAGAGACTCAGGGAGGCATGTCGTTCTCCCTGATAATTGCTTGATTACTCTTTCTAAATTAAAAAGTTGATATCTTACAGTCACTTGTATGTGTGTGTTTTCTCTCATATCAATATTTTGAAATATGATTCAAAAGTAAAGTTTTTTTCATTCCAGGCAGTAATATTCCATTTATAATTATTTTTAGATAAAGTCCTATTTTCATATTTGAATACTTTGTAAGATTTGAATTTTTAAAAACTAAAAGTATTGATTTGTTGCATCCCCAAAAGAGTCTGCTGCTGCTGCTGCTGCTTCTAAGTCACTTCAGTCATGTCCGATTCTGTGCGACCCCATAGACGGCAGCCCACCAGGCTCCCCCGTCCCTGGGATTCTCCAGGCAAGAACACTGGAGTGGGTTGCCATTTCCTTCTCCAATGCATGAAAGTGAAAAGTGAAAGGGAAGTCGCTCAGTCGTGTCTGACTCTTTGCAACCCCATGGACTGCAGCCCACCAGGCTCCTCTGTCCATGGGATTTTCCAGGCAACAGTACTGGAGTGGGCTACCATCGCTTTCTTCGCAAAAAGAGTCTAGTAGATGCAGTCATCTCTGTCAAATAAAATCCACCTTTCCTTTGAATAACATTGACCCGAGCCTGAGTTTTTGCAAGTATGTTATTTTTTGCTTGTTGTTTGCATTTGGTCTTCTCTCCATGTTTGTGAAGTGGGAACTGGAGGGGTCCAGTCAGTACTCTCCTGGGACTTATAGCTGGTGGTGTGAAATATTTGAGACAGAAAATCCACTGGGATGGCTACCCTTGCAATTTAATTTTATTCAGTATTATTTTTAAGTGCTTTTGAGGCCCAGAGAGCTCTCCCTCCCAACTCCAACTCCACAGGAGATAATGAAGCACACATTTCTAGGCAGCAAATGGAGAAGGAAAAAACAAGCTCCATCAAATGAAATTAGGTTACATGCTGAATGCCTTAAACAGCAAAGTCTTTAAAAAGTGGAGCTATTTCTTACTCCATAGCTAGTCTGAAACTCAATATGAACCTTTATTTCCTGCTAAAGGAAATTGTCAATTTAACAAAACAGATGGGGTCTTATATTGAACATTCAGGCAGCTTCTGGCTAATGAAGAAGTGTCTCTATGGTCTTTCCATCTAGAATCCTCTTGCCTGCCCCCAGCTAAATCCTCAAGCTTCCTCCCCTCTGTTCTGAAGGAGGGGGATGCTTCAAGTTGCCTTGCTCTCCTCTCATCCCTGTGTCATTCTGATCAGAGATGGCCAAGAAAGAGCCCAGGTAAAGTGTCTAGAGAAGAACCCAGAAGAAATTCCACTATAGTCTAGAGCAGGGGCCCCCAACCTCTGGGGATCTAATGCCTGATGACCTGAAGTGGAACCAATGTAATAATAAGAGAAATAAAGTACACAATAAATGTAATGTGCTTACATCATCCCTAAACCATCCTACCCTCCATCTGTAGAAAAATCGTCTTCCACAAAACTGATCCCTGGTGCCAAAAAGGTTAGAGACCCCAGTCTTACGTACTTTCAAACAGTAGAGAGTGCATTACAGGGCGCAATGTATTCTAGCCATGGCCTCTGGTGTGTTCTTGATCCTGATTCGATGTCAAAGCCATAGCACTTTCCAGGACTGTTTTTCAAAAACTCAAGTAAGCGAGCCCAAGTGTTTGGGCTCTTCCCTCAGCCTGTAGTCACACTAAAAAGATAGCATCCTCTGAAAAGACTGACCTGAATAGAGAAGCTAGCATCTGGAAGCAACCACTCTGGGTGAGCAGAGCAGAAGCAAAACACATTATAGCAAACCAAGCTACAGGTTCTCAAATAAGGCACATTTTATCTGTTTCCCATTCAGTTGCCAAAATTACTGAAGCAAGTCACATTGTCTAACCCCCTGGATGTCATGGTATGTTTTCAGAGAATAACAATTAGATTCAATGTTTTCTTTTCTTTTTAAAAACATATACACATTTATTTGTTTATCTGGCAGCTGTGGGTCCTAGCTGCAGCGCGGGATCTTCCTTGCGTCGTGTGGCGTCTGTTGCTGGGCACATGGGCTCAGTGGTTGCGTACACGGGTCTACTTGCTCCTCTGCATGTGGGATCTTAGTTCGCCCTCCAGGGATCAAACCCGCATCCCCTGCATTGCAAGGTGGATTCTATTTATTTATTTATCTTGGGCGTGCTGGGTCTTTGTTGCTGTGCAGGCTTTTCTCTAGTTGCAGTGATCGGGCTTCTCACTACCGTGGGCTCTCTTGTTGCTAGCATGGGCTCTAAGGTGCACAGGCTTAGTAGCTCCCACGTGGGATCTTCCTGGATCAGGGATCAAACCTGCCTCTCCTGCATTGCAGGCAGATTACCACTGAGCCACCAGGGAAGCCCTCAGGCAGATTCTTAACCTCTCGACCCCCGGGGCGCCCAGCTTAATGACCTGAATGTCCTATGAAAAATTTGGGAAAGAGATAGGAAGGGTGTGACTCTAGCAAAGATCATGGATCAGACTGTTTAAAGCCACACACATAGCATTTCCTGGGAATTCTCCACTGTTGTGGATTATTTTGTTCGCGTCAACCCCGGGAGAGAGAGATGGGTGCTGAGGCTTCCTCAGGAACGGACACCTGGCTTCCAAGTGGTGCCCCCAAAACTAGTCTTGCTCGTGGTGGGCACCCCTCCACTTTCCCTATTGCACAGAGCTGGCTGGGGCCCAGGTCAGCTTGCCTTCTCTGAACTCGCTTAATGCTTTCCTTAGATGTTTTGAGCCATTGAACTTGAATAAGCACATAACCATTTTCTCAGAAAAATTGTTGCTCTTTTACTAATTACATAATTTGCCACACTTGAGTGAGGGAGACCTGGTGAGCATAAAAGAGCAGAGGACCAAGGACTAGAGGGTTAAGCCGGCCAAAGCTGGAAGAGAAAAAGTAATTTTTGGTTCTTCCTTAGAGTCAGTCCACATAGTCTCATTTTGGTCTCAGCAAAATGTGCCACAGGATTTATGCCTTTGTTGATTTAAAATGGTCTTTTAGTTTGGACTTTGCATAAAAATAAGACTGAAAGAGAAGTGGCCTGAGATATATTGTGAAAGGAACTGGTCTTGAGGGTGATGTCACATGAACAGTCCCCACTATCTTTCATCAAAGACCTCAGGTGAATACGGGACTCACCTGTAGTGTGAATGTGACTCAGGACCATGGGTGAAGTACAAAGAAATTGTTAAACTCAGGGCGAGGGATGAACTTGAAGACAAGGTAGCATTTCAGTTGGGTCTTGGTCACAGATGGTACCAAGATAGTAGATGGACGCATTTTAAGGAAGGGAACGGTGTGAGAGAAAGAACAGTACAAAGATGGGAAACCATGGAATGTCCAGAGACGGGGACCAGACTGTATAAAGTCCTCCTTAAGAGCCTTTGAAACATTTCCATCTTCTGCAACATATACTCCAAATACCAAAGCCCTCCATGAGCTGGCCTAAAGTAAAATTTCTGTCTGTCCCCGACCCTGTCACTCAACTTGCTCAATTCATTCTGCTGTTTGAACTATTTCATGTTGAGGGAACATGAAATATTTTCATCCTCATATTGTTTCTCTTATCAAGGAAAACTTTCCCGTATAGAACAGCTGGAACTTTCATATCCTGCTAGAGGCAATGTAGTAATGGAATACAACTGCAGTACAACTGCTTTGGAAACAAGTGGATGGTTTCTTAAAAGGTGAATATATGATCCAGGCGCTCCACTCCTGAACACTTACCCAAGAGGAATGAAAGCATGGTGCCGACAAAGGCTCACCCATGAATGTTCATAGAAACCTCATTTGTATAGCCCACAGCTGGAAACAACTGGATTCGAACCACAACTGGATGGATAAACCAACTATGGCACACCCATTCTATGGAATACTGCTCAGTAGTAACACAAAACAAGCTATTAATGAACAGACTTGGATGAACCTCAGAATAATTATGCTAAGTGAAAAAAAGCCAGGCAAAAATTCATAATGTATAGTTCCATTTACATACAAAATTCTAGGAAAAGCAAACTAATCAATAGCTGCAACAGAGCAGTGGTTATCTGCGGTGAGGAGTTGGAGGACAGACAAGGAGAAAAAGACTGCAAAGGAGCAGGAGGAAGACTATTCGGGTGACAGATGTGTTGATTCTCTTGACTGTGGTGATTTCAGACATGTTAAAATGTGCCACATTGTATTCTTTGAACGTGTTCCGTTTATTGTATTTCAATTACACCTCAATAAAGCTGCAAAGAAAAGCTCTCCCAGAGCCACTTGATCCTTTCTTCCTGTTCTGTGAGGACTTCCATGACCCCATGCACTCCCCCAGGTAGGATTTATTGCTCTTTCTGCACGTGGATTGCAGCTGAGTTTAGCAATTTTCACCCTGGGAATTAATAACGTGTATGTATGTCTCCTTATTATGTCCCAGGCTTATTGAAAGCAGAGTCTGGCTTTGGGGCACCCCAACGAGTGTTGAGTGAATGCAGAGGGAAAGAACAGCACGTGGCCCAATTTGACTGGCAAGTGTAGGCAAATGATGGGGAAGGAGCCCCATGTTGCAGGGGCTGGGTTGGGAATATGACAGAAGGACAGTGGGGAACCACAGGAATGGAAGTGATTGGGTGAGTTGGGAGGCTATATCTCCATACCTGACAAAGTAAAGTGAGCACTGGAATGAGAGAGAAGACCATTAGAAAGGCAGTAAAGCAGGTCATGTGAAAGATGCTATGGAGTTCACACTGGGGCATTCGGAAACTAAGCTGATGAGATGAATAGTGAGCAGGCATAGATATAGCATTCTAAACTTAAACATCCATTGTCAGGTGGATGGATAAAGATGTGGTGCATATATACAATGGGATATTGCTCAGTCATAAAAAGAACAAAATAATGCCACCTAAGGCAATGGCACCCCCACTCCAGTACTCTTGCCTGGAAAGTCCCATGGACTGCAGTCCATGGGGTCACTAAGAGTTGGACACAACTGAGTGACTTCACTTGCACTTTTCACCTTCATGCACTGGAGAAGGAAATGGCAAGCCACTCCAGTGTTCTTGCCTGGAGAATCCCAGGGATGGGGAGCCTGGTGGGCTGCCGTCTCTGGGGTCACACAGAGTCAGACACGACTGAAGCGACTTAGCAACAGCAGTAGCAACATGGATGCAACTAGAGGTTATCATGCTAACTGAAGTAAGTCCAAAAGACAAGTACCATGTGATGTCACTTATATGTGGAATCTAAAATATGACCCAAATGAACTTATCTATGAAACAGAAGCAGACTCACAGACACAGAGAACAGATTTGTGGTTGCCAAAGGGGAGACACATGCAGGAAAGTTGGAGGGGGGAATCTTCAGTTAGCATGTGCAAACTATTATGTATAGAATGGATAAACAACAAAGCCCTTCTGTATAGCACAAGGAACTATATTCAATATTCTGTAATAAACCATAATGGAAAAAAAGAAAAATATAGCAGTTTATAGCCTGGAGAGTCTAGCTGGATGTTTCTCCTATCATTACAATTTGAGGAAAAGAGCTGTTTTCCTAGCCAACGGCTTATAAATAACTGCCAGGGTCTCTGAGAAAAGACTCAAAGATCTGTGTGCTCACTGTTGCCCATGATGAGGTCTGTGACTTAATAGCACTGTGTTACTGTGTGCCCTTGACATGAATTAACTTATGTAACCACTATAACAACCCTATGAAGTCTGATAGCATTATCACCATTTCACAGAGGAGGAGACTGAGGCCCAGAAAAGCTAAATGCTTTCCCCAAGTTCTCCCAGCTGGTAACTGACAGAGCTGAGATTTGGACCCAGTCTATGCTCTGATGAACTTTGCAAGGCAGTATTGGATTCTTTTTTAAACCAGAGTGTAATGAGATAAAATTCATCATTGTGTGTAGAAAATAGTGCATCCGTGTTTCTCTGACTTGTTCATTTGAACTGCTTTTGTTGTCTGGATGGAAAGGATAAGGTGCATGGGAGAGAGACTGTCGGGCAAATATCAGCATTTGGGGGCTTCCCTGGTGGCTCAGTGGTAAAGAATCCACCTGCCAATGCAGGGGACACGGGTTCAGTCCTGATCCGGGAAGATCTCACAAGCCACGGAGCAACCTAACCCATGCACCACCACTATTCAGCCTGTGCTCCAACTACTGAGCCCATGTGCCTCAGCTACGGAAGCCCTGGCACTCCTAGACCCCAAGCTCCGCAACCAAAAAAAGCCGCTGAAATGAGAGGCCTGTGCATCACAGGTAGAGAGTAGCCCCTGCTTGCTGCAGCTAGAGAAAAGCCCGCACAGTAAATAAGACCTAGCACAGCCAAAAACTATTTCATTTTAATAAATAATGAATTTCAAAATAGCGGCATTTGTATGGTGTGCAAGCAAATTGTACATTTAAAATTCAAGAATTTTGAAAGGAATTAGTCGGTTCATTTAACATGCTTTTTCTGGGCTTTCTTTAGCATTCTAGACCAGCAAGTGTATTGTTAACAGGAAGGAGGTGGAGGAATTAGCTCTAGACTCAAGTGAGGAGACTGGCGGTCTGGTCCTGGGACCCAGGCGCCCTGTAGGGTGGCTTCCTTTCCCATACGCAGAAGAAGAAAAAGAAATTAAGATGATATTTTAAAGAACACACTGTAGCAAAGGATGAAGAGAGCAAAAGTGTGGAAGAAAATTCACTATCCTAAATGAAAAAAAAAAAAGGGGGGGCAGAAGGACTATGGAGAGCCTTTCCATTTTTGCCAAAAAGCCACTCACAGTTAAAATAGCTCAGTGACTTAAACCTAGGTGCCTAATAGATTTTCAAGATTTCAAAAAATGATCTTGTTTTAATATAAAAAGATGTCACAGGACAACACTCTGGGTTAGGACCTATAGCATACATCCCCCAAATAGGCCCCCTACTGAATGGACAAGGAATCCACCCAGGGTCATCTAGGACTGTATAAACATTGGCTTAGGAGCCTTTGGTACCTTTGATAAAAATTGTCGACTCATCACAGACATTAAACATTTTGCCCTCCCTGACTTAGATCAAATTCTCTGGGAAACAGACTCAGAGCTAGGGATCTGAGTGCAGATTTCCTGGGGAGATCTCTAGCACTCCTTGGAGTGAAGGAGGCTGGAGTGGGCAGAGGGAGAAGCTGGGCTACGATGCGGTCCCAGCAAAGGCCTCAGCCACCCCCATGGAGCTGTAAGACAGGGAGGGTGCTGCAGGTGGCCCCACACGAGCCCTGGGAACAAGGGGACCTGGCAGATACATCTTCTGCAGCCCACACTCCTGGTGGCTCGGAGAGGAGAGCCTGGGATCCAAGAGGGACCGGGTGGTGCACGGCGTCCATGGACTACCTTTCTTCCTCCACACACGTGCTTTTCCCCTCTCGTCCTCCTTCTCCATCTCCTTTGATCTGAAAGCAAATGATGAACATGTTTCCTCTGGCTTCCTCTTTACGGTCTCCTCCGAGGAGCTTAACAACTTCAGCGAGAGTGTATCTGACGTCTGCATGCCGACAAGCATCCCTGAAGTGCAGGGAGCTTTCCCAGTGCCTGGAATAGTGGGGGAAGAGACCTGGGGGTGTGTGATTCCTGTCCCTCCCTAGTGGCTGGGGAAGAGGGGGTCCCTGCCTGGAGGAGCCCCCCAGGGCTGAGTGGAGCCACCGGATAGACATTGAAAAGCCCGCAAAATACAGAACAACTGAAATCTGAAAGCATCTATTCTTCATGACTACTTTACTCACAGCCTTAAATTTCTAAGACTCCTTGAAAGAGAGCTGTGTTTGGTCTCAGAGAAAGATGACTTTTGTACCTTCAGCACCTGGATAAAAGTCCACTCCGTTGCTTCAGTCTTCTGGCATCCAGCTTTGACTGCAAAAAGAACCATGTTCTTGTAACACTCAAGTCTTGATTTACATATAGCCTTCTGAGATGAATATAAACACTTTGGAGTCATGCTCAAGAAATGAAAATAATCTTTGTCTACCTTGAATGAATACCAGTTCCTCAGAAGCCACTGGTTTATAGCAGATTCTCCCAATCTGTTCGATTCCCCTCAAAAGGCCCCAGGGAGGGCGGGGACCCACACTGCTCCATCCCCCAGTGCGTGTGTAACCACCCACATTGGGAGTGTGGGATGTGGCAGGCTGATAGGGTTACAGTTGCTTCTTTATAAACAGTTTTAATTGAACAGGTGTCATCAAGGAGCGCGGAAATTCCTCTGCGCCTCACACATGTGTCTGACTGGCAGCTCCCTGCCTTTCCCCCACAGAAGCCACCCCTCATTTTCACTCAGGCTGGGGCTGATTAATTAAAGCACCTCCTCTCCATTTCCAAGCAAAGTCCTCATTTGACCCCGTGCAGATATTCAATGCTTCAGCCTCTAATTTCCTGGCACTTTCACAACCTCTTCAAGATGGTGTTTATGAAAGGGGGACTCTTTCCCTGTCTCCCAACTGACAGATTCGTGGTATTTCTGTCACTGGGACCCCCAGGCTCCCCAGACAGGTGATCGAGGACTTCAGCCCGTGTCTGGGGGATAAGGGCCCATCTGTCGTTTGCAGTTTCCGGGTATTCCTTTCTGATTATGTAAATCCTCTCCCTTTCTGTTGTGTCTCTTCTATTGTCCCTCGGTAAGAACCTGAATGCAAGGCTGCCAGACAAATAGAAAACAGTCCTAATAGTCCTTCTCTCTGTCTCTCTCCCTTTGTCTCTCTCCAGACCTAGGCATTTAGCTAGGCCAGTTCAGAAGCTTTGCCTGTTATGTATCATCCCCTCTCTTGGTGAAAGCAGTCACTTTTAGTGTTTTTCCATGTTTATGGAATCCTTTTAGAGGATGGCCTTGCTCTTTCTGCCTACTCTGCTTTCTCCAGGAGCCCAGGCCAGTCCTTGGCTTCCAGCAGTCAACTGGCACATGCAGAGGGTCACCTGGATCCAACAGCACCCTCAGGCCCCTCCCCTGTTCAGGGACCCTGTGGGACTGCTGGCCCAGGTGGTGAGCTGATGCATTTCCTCCTCTGGCCTCATCCTTGCCTCTCATGTGCCTCCTCTGCCTTCCAGGCTCCTTGGAGAGCTGGGCCTGGTGCCCTCAGGAGAAAGGTCACATTCACACTCATTTGCTCACATTATCTGCTCCAGGGGCCCCACCAGGGGAGAGCAGGTGGTCACTTGGGGCAGGCAGGCACCTGCCAGGTCACTGCTCTTGGGTCTGTCTCCTCCTCTCATCCTGGAGGAGAACCTGGTTGGGAAGGAGCTACGTTGCAGCCAAAATCTTCTTCTGACATCTTCTAAGAGCCCCAGAAGGGCTCCAGAGCCAAGGGCAAGGTGGTACCCGTCTTCCATACCATTTGTCTCCAAAACGAATTATGCGTGCATTTGCCCTCTTCTGGAAAAAAGTCTGGACTCTTTAAGAGTCATCTTGATCAGAGTCATCTTCACTTTCATCATCTTCTTGGGAAACTCCAGCTTGACCAACACATGATGTTAGATATCTGCCACATCCAGCCATGAGGTCCCACAGGTCTTCACTCCGTTCTTGTCCAAGGGAGTTGGAGGATGTGTCTCCAGATCAATTTATGTATTAATTTGTCACTCACTGCATAATATTTAGCACTGCGATAAAAAAACAAATAAGCCAATACTATGAGGAATTGATTTTCCCTTCCACATCTGTTCACAGAGACATAAATCTAACGTTTTGCTATTTTAAAAGCCTCCCGTGCAAATATAATCTAAAATTGCTAGGCTTTGAGGTTGGGCTTTTGTGTCAAAAGATGTTTATGGACCTGCTGCCTAGAGCCTGGCTGCTCATCTTCTGCCTCCAGGCCCCAAAGACATCGATTATCTCTTGAGGTCCTTCTCAACTCATTGCCAACTAATAGGGTGATTTTGAGCATCTTTTGTGCACAAGCTCCATGCTAACCTTCAACGAAGATGCAAGAGGGACCCTGGCCTCAGGCATGTGCTGCAGCAGAGCACACACAGTCTGCATTCAAAGAGCCACGAAGCAAGTCAGAGAGTGATGGCAGTGAACGATCAAGTGGGCACGGGAGTGCAGGAGAGAGAGACTGGACCTTTTCAAGTCAAGGGTTGGGCAAGGCCCTTGGAGGAAGGAGAATTTAAGCTGAGCCATGAAGGATGGATGGGATTTGACCAAAGGCAGTAGAGGAGAAGAGCATTTTGGGGGAGGGCATAGAGGCAGCAAAGGCCAGATGTGGATAAGGGCAGGCCGACAAGACGACAACCATGGCAACAAGCCCTGGTTGGCTGCAGCACAGGACACTTGAAGACAGCCGGGAGGGCTGGGAAAGGTCGGGAATATCGTGAGAATGACCATGGAGTTTCCTCGTGTCTGGGCTCAGCAGTTACCAGTGCTCTTAACACATGGATCCTCTCATTCTGAATGTCACAACAGTCCTGTGGGTAGGGATGATTATACAGGTGAGGAAACTGAGATTCAGAAAGTGGAGGAGATCTGCTTTAGGGGACAAAGGACAACAGCAGAAGAACCAGGGGGAGAGCCCCAGTCTTCCCACACCGGACCAGCCTTTCCCGCTAAACCAGGGAGTAGACGAGAGCCTGCAAGGGAACTTGCTCCTTATACCCGGCCACACTGTCTGTCTGGAACTTCTGTTTGTTAGTTTGCTCTCAGGATTTTCTTTGGTTTGGTTTGGTTTTAGGTTGGCTGTGTTGGATCTTAATTACAGCATGTGGGATCTAGTTCCCTGACCAAGGATAGAACCTGGACCTCCTACGTCAGGAGTGTGGTGTCTTAACCCCTGGACCACCAGAGAAGTCATTGCTTTCAGGTTTAATTCACTGATTTTTCTTGGTGTAAAAGCACCATCGGTGGGGGCGGTCACCCCTGGAGACTCTGGTGTGGGTCAGTGAGGTCAAGCTGTGGGTCTTGGATGTGATGTTGAAGTGACCTTGGCAAAGCTGGCAGAGACTTGCCATCAGCAGCAGCTTCCTGGGCACAGGGGCCAAGATGATGCCCAGGGAAGTATTGTACCACCATGTGGGGCTTGCTGATCTTGTTCCCCTGGCAGTCCCCACCCACCAGGATTATGAAGAGCATGGTCAGCATGAAGGCCCCGTGTGTACCTCTTGGGCCACTTGACATCCAGACCGACATGACTGTTGCAGTCTCCAGTGGTTCAGTTCAGCTCAGTCGCTCAGTCGTGTCTGACTCTTTGCGACCCCATGAATCAAAGCATGCCAGGCCTCCCTGTCCATCACCATCTCTTGGAGTTCACTCTGACTCACGTCCATCGAGTCAGTGATGCCATCCAGCCATCTCATCCTTGGTCATCCCCTTCTTCTCCTGCCCGCAATCCCTCCCAGCATCAGAGTCTTTTCCAATGAGTCAACTCATTCCATGAGGTGGCCAAAGTACTGGAGTTTCAGCTTCAGCATTCCTTCCAAAGAAATCTCAGGGTTGATCTCCTTCAAAATGGACTGGTTGGATCTCCTTGCATCCAAGGGACTCTCAAGAGTCTTCTCCAACACCACAGTTCAAAAGCATCAATTCTTCAGCGCTCTGCCTTCTTCACAGTCCAACTCTCACATCCATACATGACCACTGGAAAAACCATAGCCTTGACTAGACGGACTTTAGTTGGCAAAGTAATGTCTCTGCTTTTGAATATACTGTCTAGGTTGGTCATAACTTTTCTTCCAAAGAGTAAGCGTCTTCTAATTTCATGGCTGCAGTCACCATCTGCAGTGATTTTGGAGCCCCCAAAATAAAGCCTGGCACCGTTTCAACTGTTTCCCAATCTATTTCCCATGAAGTCATGGGACCAGATGCCATGATCTTTGTTTTCTGAATGTTGAGCTTTAAGCCAACTTTTCACTCTCCTCTTTCACTTTCATCAAGAGGCTTTTTAGTTCCTCTTCACTTTCTGCCATAAGGGTGGTGTCACCTGCATATCTGAGGTTATTAATATTTCTCCCGGCAATCTTGATTCTGGCTTGTGCTTCTTCCAGCCCAGCGTTTCTCATGATGTACTCTGCATAGAAGTTAAATAAGCAGGGTGACAATATACAGCCTTGACGGACTCCTTTTCCTATTTGGAACTAGTCTGTTGTTCCATGTCCGGTTCTAACTGTTGCTTCCTGACCTGCATACAGATTTCTCAAGAGGCAGGTTAGGTGGTCTGGTATTCCCATCTCTTTCAGAATTTTCCATAGTTTATTGTGGTCCACACAGTCAAAGGCTTTGGCATAGTCAATAAAGCAGAAATAGATGTTTTTCTGGAACTCTCTTGCTTTTTCCATGATCCAGCGGATGTTGGCAATTTGATCTCTGGTTCCTTTGCCTTTGCTAAAACCAGCTTGAACATCAGGGAGTTCATGGTTCACGTATTGCTGAAGCCTGGCTTGGAGAATTTTGAGCATTACTTTACTAGCATGTGAGATGAATGCAATTGTGTGGTAGTTTGGGCATTCTTTGGCATTGCCTTTCTTTGGGATTGGAATGAAAACTGACCTGTTCCAGTCCTGTGGCCACTGCTGAGTTTTCCAAATTTGCTGGCATATTGAGTGCAGCACTTTCACAGCATCATCTTTCAGGATTTGAAACAGCTCAACTGGAATTCCATCACCTCCACTAGCTTTGTTTGTAGTGATGCTTTCTAAGGCCCACTTGACTTCACATTCCAAGATGTCTGGCTCTAGATTAGTGATCACATCATCATGATTATCTGGGTCATGAAGATCTTTTTGTACAGTTCTTCCGTGTATTCTTGCCGCCTCTTCTTAATATCTTCTGCTTCTGTTAGGTCCATACCATTTCTGTCCTTTATCGAGCCCATCTTTGCATGAAATGTTCCCTTGGTATCTCTAATTTTCTTGAAGAGATCTCTAGTCTTTCCCATTCTGTTCTTTTCCTCTATTTCTTTGCATTGATCTCTGAAGAAGGCTTTCTTATCTCTTCTTGCTATTCTTTGGAACTCTGCATTCAGATGCTTATATCTTTCCTTTTCTCCTTTGCTTTTCGCCTCTCTTCTTTTCACAGCTATTTGTAAGGCCTCCTCCATACAGCCATTTTGCGTTTTTGCATTTCTTTTCCATGGGGACGGTATTGCTCCCTGTCTCTGCGTCCCCATGGAAAAGAAATGCTCCAGTGGTTATAGTCACCTTGAACCTGGCCTGCTGGCCAGCCTTGGTCTGCTTTTGCACCAGTATGATCTTCAGATCCTTTTCCTTAATGGGGTAGCCCCAGAAAAGTATCAATGATCTCGAACTCCTTGATGGGCAGGGCAGAGACCTGATCTTTGTGTCCTGGATCTACACAACCTGTCTTGATGACGGGGACACACTCCTCATCCTCAACTTTCCTCCACAAGCTCAGAGGCCCTGGCCCTGGTGTTGACCATAGCTGAGCCAGCCCAGGTGCTGTCAAATTCTCCAGAGCCTCCTCTGCTGGCACCCTTGGGCCCTCCAGACTCTCCCACACCACCGGTCAGCTTTTGTCTCTGAGAAGTGTTTGTGCCCTTTTCCATGGCAAAGCTGTCATGCTTGGTATTAATTCTGTGAGCCTACCCCACCCCGAGGAGCTCCCCTGAGAGCACTTGGGTGGTGGTGGGATGGGACATCTGAGCCATTAAGTGCCAGGTAGGCTCATCAGCTTTGTTTGCCATCCCGTTTGGCAAATGAGCCAGAAACCAGGGCATCATCGAGTGCATGGAGGGTGAAAGCTTTCATAACAAGGAAGAAAGTGACTCTGGGTTGGTCTTGGGAGGGGAAAAATGAAATGGACAGGGTCCTCAGAAAAATGTCACCTGCTGGGCAAAGCCGCAAGTTCACTCGAGGCCAGGTCTAGAGGTCAGGCCACAACAACAGAGGGAGGCTCTGTTTCCTCCAGCCACAGGCCGGTCTCAAATCCTAACGTGTTATCATCACTAATCGAGACAGAACTGAGAGAAAGGACCAGAAACGGGAGCGGAAGTTTCTGGACTGTGATCCTGTGGAGTGCAGGAGGCACCTCGGTGGCTGCAGTCGCTTCAAGCTAGACCCCAGGTGTGACCTGTGAGGTCCGAGGCAGCAGAGATGCTCACCAGATCCACACTCAGAGACTCAGGTATGATGGGGCGGGCGGCTGGGAGGAGCTGGCCCGGACACGTCTGTGTTTTCCCTTTTGCATTTGTTTTCTGCTATTTAGGAGAAGCACATGAGCGAGTACCACATTGCTTTCATCAAGGGAGATGATTTTGTCCAGCCTGAGTTTGTTAAAGAGTGGGTGATCAGGCAAGAGTCGGGCTATTGTTGTCTTCCCCTGCCTTGGGGAACTCTGCTAGGCTCTACACTGTCCTTGACTCAGCCCTGGAAGTGATCCTGGCTCCAGAGAGCCCGTGACAGCTTCCCCATCCTGGCTCGGAGCCGTTCTTTTCAGAGAGAACTTCTAGGGCCTTCAAGTCCCTCCACAGAGCATCTCCTGCCCCAGCCTTGTGAGGCCTGTGACTGGCTGTCTGAAAGGCACTACCAGAGGGAAACAGCTAGGGAGAGTTTCTGATAAAGAAACTGTCACTGGCGGGCCGGTTAGCCTGTCAGCCTGGGGACACCACTTATCTTGGACCTGGTTTACGGTTTCATTTCTCATTTTGCTCACAGTGGGCTCCTCAGCCTCTACAAGGTGCTGAAAGCCTGTGCACAATGAGAAGGCCAGTGTGGGGCTTCCTTTCAGTGGATTTCCAAGCATGAGGTTTGGCACGTTTCCTCTTTTCCTGCACAGTGTTAATTCAGTGAGGGGGCACTGTGGGCTCTTGTCGTAACCACCCCTCCTTGCGCCCCAGAGAGCAGGCAGACAGGTGGGAATAGCCTGGGGTAAAAGACAGGAGCCAGTGGGACTCCTCTGGTGGTCCAGTGGCTAAGACTCCACGGTCCCAGTGCAGGGGGGTCCCAGTTCGACCCCTGGTCAGGGAACTAGATCCCACATGCCGCAACTAATGATCCCACATGCTGCACATCCCACATGATCCCTCACGTCACGACCAAGACAAACAAACAACTAAAAATATAAAGATAGGAGCCATATGAATAAGGAAAAATGGGAGCCCTGGCCACATGATCCCAAATGTCCTCTGCGATGCTGCTATCCGCTGACCAAGGGGAGGAGGAGACTGACCTAGAGGGAGGGGTCTCATTCACCTACTCGCAGGTACAAAGGGGGACCTCCAGAAGGCCCCCCTGGCCTGACCAGCACTGCTCCCAGGGACACCCACCAGCAGTGTCTCTAGGGGTAGATTAACTGCAGTGACAGCTTCCCAGTCTCAGTGACTTAACATGATACACCCCAGGGCAGGTCAGCAGGAAACTCTGCCCCATGCAGTTATCCAAGGATCCAGGCTCCTTCTGTCTGGTGGGCCTTGGAGTTCTCCACTGGACCATCTGTGTCCAACTGGTTGATGGAGGCGGAGAAGGTAGGGAGGTGGAGAAGGTGTAGAGAATCACATGGGAGGTTTTCTGGGCCTATACCACTTTCCTCCACGATCCACTGGCCATATAGAACAGCAAGGGAGACTGGGAAATATGGTGGTCTCAACAACCAACAGTCTGAATTGTATTCTCCCACAAAACATATCTTGAAGTCCCAACTCTTAATACCTTAGAATGTGACCTTTGTTTGGAAACAGGGTCTTTAGAGAGGTAATCAAGGTAAAATGAGGTCATTAGGGTGGACCCTAATCCAATATGGAGAACCCACTCCAGTATTCTTGCCTGAGGGAATCCCATGGACAAAGGAATCTGGTGGGCTACAGTCTATGGGGTCCCAAAGAGTCCCACACTATTGAAGTGACTTAACAGGCACACACAATCCAATGACTGGTGTCCTTGTACAAAAGGGAAGTTTGGAGACAGGTTCAGTTCAATTCAGTTGCTCAGTTGTGTCCAATTCTTTGAGACCCCATGGACTGCAGCACACCAGGCTTCCCTGTCTATCACCAACTCCTGGAGCTTACTCAAACTCATGTCCATTGAGCCAATGATGCCATCCAACTATCTCATCCTCTGTCATCCATCCCCTTCTCCTCCCACTTTCAGTCTTTCCCAGCATCGGGGTCTTTTCAAATGAGTCAGTTCATCACATCAGGTGGCCAAAGTATTGGAGTTTCAGCTTCAGCAGCAGTCCTTCCAGTGAATATTCAGGACTGATTTCCTTTAGGATGGACTGGTTGGATCTTATTGCTGTCTAAGGGACCCTCAAGAGTCTTCTCCAACACCACAGTTCGAAAACATAAATTTTTCAGCACTCAGCTTTCTTTATAGTCCAACTCTCATATCCATACATGACTGCTGGAAAAACCATAGCTTTGACTAGATGGACCTTTGTTAGCAAAGTAATATCTGCTTTTTAATAAGCTGTCTAGGTTGGTCATAAACTTTTCTTCCAAGGAATAAGCGTCTTTTAATTTCATGGCTGCAGTCACCATCTGCAGTGATTTTGGAGCCCCCCAAAATAAAGTCTGTCACTGTTTCCATTGTTTCCCCATCTATTTGCCACGAAGTGATGGGACCAGATGCCATGGTCTTAGTTTTCTGAATGTTGAGTTTTACACCAACTTTTTCACTCTCCTCTTTCACTTTCATCAAGAGGCTCTTTAGTTCTCTTTCTACCGTAAGGGTGGTGTCATCTGCCTATCTGAGGTTACGGATATTTCTCCTGGAAATCTTGATTCCAGCTTGTGCATCATCCAGTCCAGCATTTCTCATGATGTACTCTGCATATAAGTTAAATACGCAGGTAGATGTACACAGAAGGAAGAAAATGTGAAGACACAGGGAGAATGCCGTCTATGAACCAAGGATGCCTGAGGCTATAGAAGCTGGGAGAGAAGCCTGGACTAGATTCACCCCTGAACTCTCAGGAGGACCCAACCCTGATGACACCTTGATTTCTGACCTCACGCCTCCAGAACTGTGAGACAATACATCCTTTTGTGTAAGCCACCAGTTGTGGTGCTTTATTATAGCCACCCCAGGAAACAAACACATGGCAGGTCTGGGGGAGCTCTCTGCCAGAGCTGCTGCACCATCTTCTCGTTAAAGGGAAGAGGGCAGACGGCTCTTAGAGCAACGCCTGCCCCTCACAGGTTCTGCTCTCGCCAAAGCCCCCTCTCTGCACGATGACTGTCTCCCCGCCTGCACCCTGGTTTTCTCTCACCTTCTCCCCACTGCTGACACTATAACCCCTTCCTTGCTGGAGAGATGGAGGGATCCCAGTCATTTCTAGCCGGAATCCCCAGGTGAAGAAGAGAGAGGAATTTTGCTGTTTTCACCTCAATTTCTCTTCCTTGCTCCACAGATGCACAAACGCTGCTGACCTTGCTAACTGAGCTCAAACAAATCCCCTGACTCTTGGGGACTCAGTTTCTCCCCATGTAAAGCGGGAATGATGGCAATGACTTCTCTCTCAGCGAGGGGTCAGTTAGGAAACCGGCGCTGTGACGCGTGGTGTCGCCTCTGCCCAAGAGAGCAATAGTCACTGTAGCTCAAGAGGCTATAAATCCTGCCCGCTGACTGCCCCATGCTTGAACAGGACCCAGTACTTGGGAAGCTCAGCTGGACTGCAGGATGGGGGCAGCGACAGGGGGACTGCGCAGAGGACAGAGCCTCTTGCGTCCAGCCAGCCTCCTCCTGGGAGGACCTGGGGGTGCCTGTAGCCATCTGGACCGGAAGGGATGGACTGAGCTGGAGCCCTGGGCATTGGCACAGCTGGGAAGATGGAGGGCCACGAGGAACAACAGTGGTGGTGGTAATGCTTCTAGTTACTGAAGAGTTACGAGTGCCAGGTTCTAGACAAGGGCAATTGTGATGGTCCAACCATCCTGCCAGGTGTGACGGGGGTTTGTGCAGTCAGTGCGAGGGGTCCGGGTGGGTTGCATCCAGGCTCTCTTGGCCTATCTTGGGCTAGTCACTCCACTGTTTTGCACTTGGGAGTCCTCCTTTGTAAAACAGGGATAGAAATGATCACCCTTCACAGGGCAGGGTTGCTCCCAGAAGCTTCGGGTCAGGGGGACAGAGAGCAGGGTCTCGGGAAGAGAAGCCGGAAGTAGAGGGGTGGAGCCCTGGCCTGGTGGGCGTTCCCGCCCCCCCACCCCATGGCACACTCCTTCACCCTGGGAGCCGCAGGCAGGCACATTCCCTTGACTCCTGGCAGAAGACAGATTCCTGGGCCCACTCCTGTGGTCTCTGCCTCCTCCTAGCAGCAAATCTTCAGACTCTCCTGGCGACGAGTGGGGCGAGAGCAACAGTAAGCATTAAATGGATAACACTCACACGGCTCCTAGAACACTGCCCTGCTCAAGGCAAAGGCTCTGTAAATATTGGTCTTTATTATTATCCCCATGTTACAGACTGTGACACCAAGGCTCAGAGATGTTCAGTGAGTGATTGAGCTGTATTTCAACCCAGGACTTACAGAGCCTAAGATCTGTGTGTAGGTGTGTATGTGTGTATGTCTGTGTGCACTGAGTGTGCACATGTATTTATTCTAGGCTGCGTGTTGGTTCTTTCCTCATCCGGTCTGCCAGAACAGGGCTATGATCTTGAACTTTGGAAAATAAACAAGCTTCTTAGGAACTTGGAGTTCGGAAGGAACCTCGCTGTATGAACAAGAGACACTTGTCCTCCTTAGCGGTGCTTTCTTCTCTCCCCACCTCACCCCCATTTTGCCCTCTACTTCCCCCTCCCTCCTTACCTTCCCCCAAGAGAAAGACTCTGTTCTGCCCACTGGCCAGGTCTCCCACTGAGAGGGTTCCTCTCAATGAGGGACAGAGGAGGTGGGGGGTCTGCCCTGGGCTCTGTCTCCTTAGGTCGAGGGCCTTACAGCATCTTTTCCTCAGCTGCCCAGATCAGTCGCTCCCATTCCCATTTCTGAGATGATCTGAAAACCAAGGTCTCTTAGTGGAAGCCTCACTTTGGGCCACAGGAGTAGCCTTGGGTGTGGGGGGTAAAGAGCTGGATCCAGAGCTCTGGGCTGGGGAGGCAGGAGCCACAGTAGAGATGCTCCCAGGACTGGCTGGCAGAGCTGGAGCCTGTCTCCTCTCCTTTACCAGCCTTGGGGGTGGGTGGACCCAGGATGAATGCCCATGTTGTTCTCTGAGCAGCTCACTTGTCATCCCTGAGCCTCAGTCTCCTCATTCATAAGTCGGGTGTAATAGTACTTGCTCATCAGACTTGAGATGATCAGGGCACTCTAAGCGTTCAGCAGCACCCGATCTGGAGTGGAGCCTCAACACCAGGCAGCTGCTGTTTCTGTTTCCGATTAGTGTTAGTCTGTGCTCTCTTGTGCTTAGTCGCTCAGTCATGTCTGATTCTTTGCAACCCCCAAGGACTGTAGCCCATCAGGCTCCTCTGTCCATGGGGATTCTCCAGGCAAGAATACTAGAGTGGGTTCCCTTGCCCTCCTCCAGGGGGTTGCCCCGACCCAGGGATCAAACCCAGGTCTCCCGCATTGCAGGCGGATTCTTTGTCATCTGAGCCGCCAGGGAAGCCCTAGTGTTTGCCTAGGGAGCAGTGTTCCATCCCTTCAAGTCCCTGTTCTTGGGGAGCGCATCTTGCCTTATGTTCTAGTGGGGCTTGTTTCAGTCTATTTGAGCTGCTACAACGAAGTGTCATAGACACCATGGCTTATAAACAACAAATGACTGAAGGCTAGAAGTCCAGGATCATGGCATTTGGTGGATTTGGTCTCTGGAGGGCCTGCTTCCTGGTTTCACAGATGACCATTTTCACCGTCCTCACACGGTGGAAGGGGGAGGGGGTCCTCTGGGGTCATGCCATGTACGACAGCTCTGCTCTCGTGACCCAGTCACCCCCAAAGGCCCCACCTCTAAATATCATCACATATGGGGTTAGGATTTCAACATGTGGGGAACACAGACATCAGACCATAGCAGAGTCTGAGCTGGGGTGTCCTGATAATAGTGAGGGGCAGAAGAAGTGGGCTGTCAAACCACCCCCTCCAGTACATCATCTGTCCCCTCTTCCAGCACATCCATCTTAAGATATGTTTTCCAGGACCTACTATGTACTGGACACTTGAACTGACTTGTTTCAATTGCAACAAGCATTATTGTGTGCCTACACTGTACCCAGGGCTGTGCTGATGCAGGACATGCAGAGACGAACATGGGAACATCATGCCCCTTGAGGAGCTCACAAACTGCGGGAAAGTCAGAATAAGGGCATGACAGAACACGGTAAGTGCTTCAGTACATTTCATGTGTTATTTTACTTTATTTTTTTAAATATTCATTTTATATTTACCTGGCTGTACCAGGTCTTGTTTGCAGCATGCGAGATTTTAGTTGCGGCATATGGGAGCTAGTTCCCTGACTAGAGATCAAACCCAGGCCTCCTGCATTGGGAGGGCGGAGTCTTAGCCACTGGACCACCAGAGAAGTCCCATCATGTGTTATTTCAAACCAGAGTCACTGAGCACCTAGAATGCCGGAAGCACTGTGCTAGGTGCCGTGGCTGTAGAGGTGAGTGAAACAAGACCCCTGCCCTCCAGGGGCTCAGAGACCATGGGGAAACTGAGAAATTAACCAGCAACAGTAAAGAAGGTTCCCATGTGCTCAGAGGGCCTCAGTAAACACAAGGGACTGGGGCCCTGAGGAACTGGGGGGATGATGGAAAGCTTCATGGTCGGAGGGGCATCCTTCATGGGGCTCTAAGGGCCAGCAGAAGTTGGGGGATCCTGGAGGACAACCATGTTTAGGGGAGCCTTCCAAGCTTCCTGCTGCCAGTGAGAGCACCTATGCTGTCTCAAGGCAATGTTGAGGGGCAGAGCGGAGGGGAGGTTTCCCAGAGGGATGGCCTGGGCTGGGTCCTGAAGCAGGAGTAGGAGCTCAGGCAGGCAAGGTGGGGGAGGACTCTTCAGACAGAGGGGACTGCTTGTTCGAAAGCACAGAGGTCCAACTGGGAGGTGAGCTGGGGCAATCCAGGCAGCTTTCTTAGATGCTAACAAGTTTGGAGGACTTGGTCCTATGTGATGGGGAACCAATGGATGGGGTCAGGGACGAGGTCAGATAAGGGTATGAGAAAGCTCACCCTCTAGAGGACTAGGTAAGAAGGGATGGAGAGAGTTAAGTTGCTTTAAAAAAAAAAAATTGAGGGGCTAATCAGACTGTGGACCTACTCTGAAATTTACTTACAAGCTAAGGAGACAAATTTTCCCCATGTTCAATACAGAGCCTTCTAGAATCTGCAAGGAAGCACTAGAGCACAGCACACAGTATCACCTGTCATACCCAGAGACAGTTCCTGGAGGGGAAGGAGGGGTCTGCCAACGCTGAGCACTCAAACCCAGCATGCTGGCCCTCCTGGAGTCTCGGTCTAATGAGGAGACAGAATCCAGGATGGTGTTAATACATGCTGAGACCAGAGGTAGCATCAGAATCAGAGCAGACTCAGAGGTTCTGGACCCCCACGTGTTCAAAGGGGAGGAGAGTCATCTTCCACCCAAATACCTCTGGGCTCAGGGGGCCAGTCCCCACCTCTGGCTGCTCTCACTGTCTTCAGCCGGGCTTGCCCAGCAAGAATTTAAAAAATGTAAAAGTAAAGATTTGTACTCCAGTATTCTTGCCCAGAGAATCCCATGGATAGAGGGGCCTGGCAGGCTACCGTCCATACCCACACACAGGTGGGCTGCTCAGTCATTCAGTTGTGTCCTATTCTTTTTGATGCTATGGACTGTAGCCAGCCAGGCTTCTCTGTCCTTGGGAGTCTCCAGGCAAGAATACTGGAGTGGTTTACCATTCCCTTCTCCAGAGGATCTTCCCAACCCAGGGACTGAACCTGGGTCTCCTGCATTGCAGGCAGATTCTTTACCGACTGAGCCACCAGGAAGCCCCCAACTAGTTTATTTTTCTTTAGGCGGTGCCCTCAGGAAGCACTAGTACCCTGCTGGGGGAAGGTGAGACAGACCAGGAACTGAGTGTTTTATTGAGCACCCGAGTGGCCATCTGGGAGGCTGCGGCTCCATCGCACTGGGACCTCTGGGAGACTGCAGTACACCTCTGAATTGTTAAATCAAAGGGGTGAGACGCTGAGGCATTTATCCCTCCACTGCTGCCCATCCATGCTTGGGTTCCTAAGGGTGCCTACCCTGCACTGACTGAACACAAAGCTTTCCTCCCAGCCAGAGAAAATCCAACCCTCCCTCTCCCCCAACCCCCACCCCATCCCAGCAGAGAGAAAATGGTCTTTCAAGTACTGAGGCGGGACTTCAACAGCATCTGCTTATCTCAGGGGTGCTGATCACCATTGCACCTGTAATATAAATGGCTCCGATAATTACTTTCTTCATGTCTCCCTCCTGCACTAGAATATAATCCCTCTGAGGATGCAGACTGCATCACCCCCTTAATGCCCAGGACCTAGGTCAGTGTGTGGCTCAAGGCAGATGTTCAAGTGATATTTACTGAGGTGTAATTTAGAGGTTGATAAATTCATGGTAAAGGCTCAGTTCTGCCTGGGTGCTTTCTCTAGCCCTTTTCCTCTCTCCTCTTCTCTTGTCCCCAACCCCCAGCCCTGATATAGCAGAGTCTACAAGTTATTTGCCTATCTCTCTAGCCTTCTTCTAAAGTAATAAAAACCGTGATATTTAACCTTGCCAGTGACAGTTTGGAAAAATGGCTTCCTTCAGTACTAAGTGTGCAAATGTGTCTGAGTGCTCACCGTGGCATGTGGAACTGATGACTGCCTCTTTCAGGCTATGTCCTCACTGGTGGAGGTGCACCCATCTTTCCTTCGCCTTCCTGCTGGCTGGAATTTGAATACCATGGCTGGAGCAGGAGCAGCCACCTTGGGTTATTAGGTAGAAGCCCTGAACCATGAGAATGGTGGAAACTGAAAGAACTGGACACCCTGATGGTCAAGAAGCCTTTGCCCCAGCCCTGGGCTGAACTCTGACCTTGCATTACATTACAGAGTCCTTGGTTATGCCACTGTTATTTGGGGTTTTCTGTCACTTGCAGCTAATCCTAAGTGGCACGTAAGGTGATTGTTAAATTGACTTCTTGGTAGTGTGTGCATAGTCGCTCGGTTGTTTCTTACTCTTTTGCAACCCCATGGACTGTAGCCCACCAAGATCCTCTGTCCAAGGGATTCTCCAGGCAAGAATACTGGAGTGGATTGCCATTTCCTCCTCCAGGGGCTCTTCCTGACCCAGGGATCAAGCCCACATCCCCTACATCTCCTGCATTGACAGGCAAATTATTTATCACTGCATCATCTGGGAAAGAGGGAATAAATGACCCTCAGGTAGTGGAGGCAGAACTTGCTGAATGGGAGCCCCTGGTTCCTCCCACTGGAGGCCTCCTCCCAGCTCTTCCTCTTCCCTTCTCCCAGCATCTCACCTCTCTCTGGGATTTGAGATGTTCTGTTCTCTCCCTGAGAAGCAGCTGCTCCAACAGACTCCCTTTCCCTTTGGAATGGTCCAGACACGCTCCATGTAGCTCCAGGCTAATACTGCTGCCACCCCACTTCAAAGTTCTTTTTTTTGTTGGTGGTGGTTTGGGAAAGGGGTGATTGTTTTTCAGTCACTAAGTTGTAACCCGAATCTGCAATCCCATGGACTGCAGCACGCCAAGCTTCCCTGTCTTTCACCAACTCCCAGAGCATGCTCAAACTCATGTCCATTGAATCGGTGATGCCATCCAACCATCTCATCCTCTGTCATCCCCTTCTCCTCGCACCTTCAATCTTCCCCAGCCTTGGGGTCTTTTCCAATGAGTCAGTTCTTCGAATCAGGTGGCCAACGTATTGAAGTTTCAGCATCAGCATCACTCCTTCCAGTGAATATTCGGGGTTGATTTCCTTTAGGATTGACTGCGGGGAAGACGAGTTCAATTCCCTCTTCCCACTGGGTCTCCTCACTGTCTTTAGGGAAGAGGAAAGTCAGTGCTTTCTTGGCACTGTCTCCCACAGCCTGGCCGAGGGTGAGTCTGGGCCCCACCAGCCCCTGCTCCCAGGTCTGCACTGCTCTGGGGTGTGGGGATATAAAGGCAGGTAAAATGGAGAGTCGCACCAAGCAGCGAAAGGAAGACGCAGGACCGCAGAGGACAGCCCTGGGCACACGTTATCGCGTGGGCACAGGGGTTATGAGAGCCCAGGGACTCAGAGCAGGGCTATGCTGCGGGAGGCGGGTGGTGAGCCTCTAGACCCACCCCACCCGCAGGGCTCCATAGATCGTTTGTCATTGTCTCCTCAAGCTTGGTTGTCCCAGGGCCGCCTTCGGGACAGAACGCGAGGAGGAGGAGAGGACTTGGGGACGGGGTAACCTCTTCGGGTGGATCGGTCTTCCTAGCCACTCGCAGCTCTTGGGGTTACACTTTCCGGAAGGGCTCTGACGGAAGGTGTGACCTTGGCCAAGTCCTGTGCGCTTCTCCGGCCCCAGTTCCCTTTGGGGTACCCTGGACAGCTTGGGGGCGGTTTGGCTTTCCTTAGCAGGGGGATCCGGAAGGTGGTCCGGCTGCGGGATGAGGACGGCCTGGCTCCTGCGCGCCCCGAACCCGAGCGCACCGGTCCGGAGCGCAGTGCCCGGGACCTCCCGCCGGAGAAGGACCGGCCGGGGGGCCTCGGCGGCCCGGGTTGGAAAGCCAGGACCCGCCCGGCCCCTCCTGCGGGCGGGGCGGCCCTGCGCCGGCTCCTCCCCCCGCGCCCGCCCGCGCGGCCGGGGCTCCGTGGCGCGCGCCGTGCCGCAGGTGGCAGCGATGGCCCAGTGCTGAGCGCCCCGCCATGGCCGGCGCCCCGGGGCCGCTCCGCCTGGCGCTGCTGCTGCTCGGGGCGGTGGGCATGGCCGGACCCCGCCCCCAGGTGAGACCCGCGGGCCCCGGGGCGGGGTTGGCGGCGGTGCGGGCTGCGGCGGGCCAGGCGTCCCGGACTTGAGCGAAACTCCGCGGGCGGCGGGAACCCAAGCCTCGGGAGAGCGGGGCCTAGGATAGTGGAGTGCCCCGGGCTGGGTGGCCGAAGTGGGGACCCGGACGGCGGACGGCTCCCCAGCCCCGGCCAGGCGCCCGTCTTCCTGGCCCCCGGGGCCCCTTGGCCTGGCCACCGGCTGTCCCGCGGCCGCCCTGCGCTGACTTCTGCGCCCGGCATCTCCCGGACCACTTTCCCAACTCCTCCTTCCCCCAAACCCGTACCAGTGGCTCGGCTGCAGCCCGAGCTGCCCTCTCCCACTCTGCCCCAGACCCCTTCCCGCAGTGTCTGCGTCCCAACCCGCCTCCACTCGCTATGGGAGACCCTCCGGGAAGGCAGAGAGGCCAGGTTATGGACCCCCAGCTCCACTCTCCTCCCCCAGCAGCCCCCGGCACAGCCTTTGACGCACAGCCCCAGGGACCCTGCGGTGGCAGCTTGCTGTCCTTCCTCCTGACCTCCCAGAGGGAACCTGAGAGCCACATCGGCTCCCCAGCCCCAAGGCAAACACGGAAAAGGCTCCCTGTTCCTCTGGAAGCAGGCAGCACCCTCCATACATACACACACTCATCTGACACCCCCAGCTTGACCCCCTTGGTGGTCAACAAGTACCAGAGCTCATACTGGGACACTCAGAGACACCTTGGTCTCCCCACGCTCTTGGAGAGCTGACCCCGGGGGACCCCTCAGCCCCTCTCTGCCTTTGCTGCCTCCAGGCTCCTGGGCTGGGGGCTGTGTCAGCCTACCTTAGGAGAGGGAGTTGTCCAGAGATGCTGTGAGATGCTTGAACAGAGAGGAGGTGCAGGCGTGGGGTGGCCTGTCCTGTGCTAGGGGCTATGTTTTCCCATGACCTCCCACTCCTACCCCTAGACCTGAAGCCTTGGGGAGGGGGGCTTGTACAGGCCTTGAAATTTGTCCCAAGTAGAAGGCAGGAGTAGGGGCTTGGGTGAGGGCCGACTCCATCCCTTGTTGAGAATCCAGATGTGGACAGATGCGTCTCCCAGCTAAGGTGCCAGCCCTTCCTCAGCCCCCGTGTTTTTCCCGGACTCATTCCCCTCCCTCTCCCTGTCTGCCAGCCCAACTCCTGCCCTTGCCGCACAGTGGCTTTCCTGGTATGCCTGGGATCTCTCCGGAGCCAGGACTGCAGACTGTTCTGGCTCACCTTTCCCTCCTCCCCCTCCTTCCCCTCCTCCCCCTCCTCCCCCTCCTCCCCCCTCCTCCCCCCTCCTCCCTCTCCTCCCCCTCCTCCCTCCCTCTTCCCCCCTCCTCCCTCCTCCCCCCTCCTCCCCCTCCCTCCTCCTCAGGCTGGGACAGGGTCGGGGTGGGAGGCTCTGGTGCCTGGTCCCATCCTGCTCCAGGCTAAGTTTGCAGATTAAGCAAAAAGAGAGGTTGTGGAGGCCACCTGTCTTCTCCCCAAAGTTCCTTTGCCCAGAGGAGTGGGGCTCCTTGAACCCCCTCTCTTCTGATCCCCTGAGGGTAAAAGCCCAATATCCTGGGACCATATCTCTAGTCCTGGGGACACAGAGAAGGGCAGGGTGAGCCAGGCTCCAAGCAGAGAAGGAGTTTCAGGGGGTGCCCCTGCTTTGAGCATTCCTGGCCCGCGGAGGTCTGAGTGACAAGCTTGGAGGTCAGACTGCAGTAATTGCGACACAACCCATCCTGCGTGTAAGGCTCTGTGAGCACTGGTGGATTTTGCCTTCTATTTTCTGCTCATGAGATCAACAAGACTAGGTTGCTCCCTCCATGTCCCTGCTGGGAGGATAAATCTCAGAAAAGGAGGGTTCCCTGCATAAAGTGAATCCAGCAGTCCAGCAGCCGAGAGGAGAAAGGGGTGCAGGGCTGGGCTGGTGCCTAATACCTGCCCATCCAGGCGGGACCAAAGGGAAAACTGAGTGAGCTACCCACAGTCAGGCTGGCCAGGCTGGAGGGGGTACAGGCAGGGGGTGGCGTGGAATTGACCTCTGAAGAAGGGGACCTAGGCCACTCCATCATTGCTGGGAAGGACCACCCCCTCCCCTATTCCTTTCCTCCCCAAGACCCCTGTCAGGGAGCTGGTCTACTGAGGGCAAGCCTTTGACACCCAAAATTAGAGCCAGCCAAGACTGGCTTCAAATATTCCTGACCATCGCCAACAGAACCTCAGTTTCCTCATCTGTAAATAAGAATCACGAGCCCCACCACATAGGAGTTCTGGAGCAGATTTAGACACTGGCATCCCGTGACGGCAGCTTTAGTCACTCAGGGGCTCTGACCCTCTTGTCCTCGGACATCTGGAAGCCTTCTCCAGGGTGGTGCAAGAGGGCTGGGGGTGGGGGCCCCTCTCGTGAAGGGTGGAGGAGTCCAGGGGACGCCACGGTCAGTGTGCAACTTCGTTCTTGAGCTGGACTCCCTCCCAGACATGGCCTCCAGTGGGGATCGGAGCAGGAGATACCAAGAAACCACATCCTGCCCTCGGATGCCAGGCTGTGAGGAGAAGCAGGCTCTTCCCTAGTAGCAGGCTGCCCCTGAGTAGGTTCCTCCCTGTGTGTGAGAGAGAGAGATGAGGAGATACAGAGATACACAGAGACAGAGAAAGAGACAGAGAGAGACATAAAGAGAGAGGGAGATGGGGGAAAGGGGTTGTATGAACCCCTGTTTCTCCTCTGCACTCACATGACCTTCTGTGACTTCCTGCCTGCGAGTCCCTGTGTCTGAAACATCTCAGCGTGTCATTGTGTATCTGACAGTGTGCCTGTGTGACTCCAAGTGTGATACTGCATCTATGGGGAGGCGTGTGTGTGTGTGTGACCTCTTAGAGTGTGAATGGGTGTCTATCAGTGTGTCCATGTGTGGGTGAGAAATAGTGTGCTTGAGACAGAACGTGACTCTTTCTCTGTATCTATGTGTGCGACAGTGTGACTTGAGTATATGTCAACCAAGGGGTCTCTGTGTGTGTACTTGACCGTCTGTGTGTTAGTGTGTGGGAGAGAGGCTCTGTCACGTCTTAGTGTGTAAGCATGTGCTCCACGGCATGTGTGATAGCGTGTGTGGCAGTGTGTCCCTGGGAGGGGGTCTGTGCATGTGAGGATGTATGGTCTTCCTTTCCCTGCCCTTCTGCTCATGCGTCTGGAGTCTTTAAGGAAAAAGAAATGGGGCCAAGAGTGCAGGGACCAGCAGCCCCATCCCTGCAGGTCTCAGAGGCCGTCTGTGATGGCTGAGCTCTGGAAGTCGGGCAGAGATGAGGCCAGGGGTCCTGCCTTGTGGAAGACGCAGGGCTGCACCAGTTGACAGACTCCAGAGTTGCCGCTGGAGCCCTCTTTTTCCTCTCCCATTTTCCCCCACCTCAGAGGCCTCTCTTTCCTCCTTCCCTTCAGTCAAAAGGTTCCCGGAGAAGGAAGGAATCTGATGCACTTATTCACACTGAGACAGGAAGCTGTAGGAGGAATTCTTCAGGTTAGCAGCCAGTGTTTGGAGGTGTGCCCTCCCAGGGTGTTGGAAAGTCCCTCACCTTGAGAGCAACCACCTGCTCTGCATCCTTCTCTCCCTGCTCTTCCTCCTTAGAACACTGCCCATTCATACAGGGCTGGATAACTCCTAAAGCTTTTCACTACTTGATCTTGCTGGAACTGTCCTGGAATTCTTAGAGAAGAGCGATGTGCCCATTTTACAGATGAGGAAGTTGAGGCCCTGGAAGGTTAAAATTTGTCCCATCAGTCCCACATTAACAGACAACTGGGATTTATGCCCAGGACCTGTGACTGTCTGTCCAGTGCTCCCTCCCGGCCTCTTCTTTCTCACCTCCTGCTTCCTCCCCAACTCTTGAATCTGAGAGATGCCCCCTCCTTACTGTGACCTCCACCCCAGGCATTGCCCCCATTTGCCTTCACTCCCATGCAGAGAGTGCCCATAATACTTGGTGAGTCCTGATTAAAAACTGCCAGCCTGTCCTCACCCAGGCCTGTCAAGTGCCCCATCTGCAGCCAGCTCTGCAGCCTGTGAGGGGCAGGGCTTCCATCACTGAATCCTCTCTACCACCCAGCCCCTGCAGGCCCTCCTCTCCAGGCCTAGGGCAGGACCTCACATCAAAGGGGGATGAAATGGGGCGGGGGTGGGGGTGGGGGCGGCCAGTGGGCAGGACCAGGCCCCTCCTTGCTGTTTCCTGCTTGCTGGAAGGCACGAAGGCTTTGCTATTGGCTACGTTTGCAGCTGGAAGATGCCACGAATTAAGCTGAATGATCGGTCCTTGGCATGAAAATATGTTTGTTTCCTCCTGCCAGGAGTTTGTTGATCCTAGAAATGAAGGAGGGGTAGGACCCTGACTCCCCGGGAAGCCTGGCTGCCCGGACCACGCTTTGCTTTCTCCCATCAACAGCAGAAATCCAGGACAGCTGTTGTTGACTGAGTTTTCCACGTACCGGGGCCCTTTAGCATCAACTCACTTAATGCTCATGAGGAGGGAGGGACTATGGTTATTTCCAGTCTGCACAGGTGTGAGCTCAGGCTGGAAGTTAAAACTCTTGGACAAGGTCAGAAAATCAATATATGAGAGAGCCAGGGTCAGGCCTGGCTCTGCTCCCAATGCCAGGGCTATTCACGCATCTCCCTGTAACCATTCTCCCCTGGGCCCCAGGCTTGGCCACACCGAGTAACCTCAGCCTTGTTCCAGAGCCTCCCAGCTGCCCCGGGTCCTGAGAAGATTCTCCTGAACGGCAGTCCGTAGCTGTCCTCGGCTTGCTCCCTGGAGCTGTAGTGTCCCACCTCTGCCACTTTATTCTGGCCGGGCCCCCTGCTGAAATGCCCACCCTCTGCCCTTGCTGGGCCCAATCTCTCCCCACAGATCCCCTGCTGAACCCCCCGCTCACAGCCCCCAGAGGGCCCCCTGACCCCGCCAGAACTCTCGGGTCTGCACCGAGTTCTGCCACAACCCGAGCAGTGTCACCTGCCTTCTCTGCCATGTCCTGAAGAGCATTTGTCCCCAGCCCACCCCCAAGGAGCCTGTGGACTCTCTCAGGCAGGGGCTCTGCCCTCATCTTTGTGTTCCCCATGGCCCTCCGTCAGACCTGCCACCCAGAGCCTGGCACAGTATTACTTCCATAAACACCAGGTGGGGAGAGGCCAGAGGTCTGGTAGTTTGTGTGTTTGACTGGGGAGAGGTGGGGCGGAAGTGAGCAGTATTTGGAGAACTTCAACTGGTGCAGGAAGATGGCAGCAAACCCTGTTGTCAGGAAGCCCTCTAGGGGCGGGAGCCCCACCTGAGGGGGCCCCCAGTCTGGGGACACAGCCCCCCTGGGTTCTGGGTGAGACAGACTGCCCAGCCCCAGGCTGGGAGCAGCCCCACCCAGGGGGCCCGCCGGGGGGGGCAACCCCCTGCCTCAGGGAGCCCCAGGCTGAGAGGAGACACAGCCCCACCTCAGGGAGCCCCAGTCTGAGGACCCCGGAGCCCCCCCCAGTCTGGGGGAGACATAGCCCTGCCCTCAGGGAGCCCCAGTCTGAGGGGAGACAGCCCAGCCCCTGGGCCCCAGTCTGAGGGGGCCCGGGAGCCCCAGTCTGAGGTGAGACAGTTCTGCCCTCAGGGAGCGCCAGTCTGAAGATAGTGTCTTATCCAAAGCTCTGCTCAGAGCAAGTGACAGGGCTGCCTCTGCCTCCAAGTCCCCTGGAGGTTGGTGGCCAGCCTGGCCTTCCTGGTGTTGTCCTTACCCTTTAACCCCACTTCCCACCTCCACCCCCAGACTTCTGGCTTCCACGAGCTTCCCCGTTCTCATTCCCTGCCCCTGACACACCTTCTGCCCCAGTTCCCAGCAGTGACCTTGCTTCCTGCCTGCTTTCCTCCTGGAAAGAGAGATGGAGTGGGATTTCTTCCCAGTCTCCCTGCCCCAACCACCAGCAGCTGCCATTTTCAGGGGTAGAAGGAGAAGGAAAGCGAGTCTGGGGGTTTGAGCCACCAGGACTGGCTTTAGTGAAAACTGTTTGGGCCCCTCAGTTGTAGCTAAAATCGTGATACTGCCTTTGCTGTTGGGTTTGATTTCTTGTTCTTTTTTTTTTTTTTTAACAAATACACTTGACCTTTGCCCTCAGAAGAGGACTGTCTCACATATCTCCACCTGTGGTCTCAGCATACTTACTCTAAGAGTGTGGCTGCGGCTCAAGCAAGCCAGGGATGAGCCCAAGACAACCTGTGTCTTTATGGGAAGCGTCTCATAAACCGGCAGTCCCCAACCTCTTTGGTACCAGGAACTGTTTTTTTGGAAGACAGTTTTACCGCAGTGAGGGGATGGTTTTGGGATGACTCAAGCTTCCCAGGTGGCGCTAGTGGTAAAGAAACCGCCTGCCAATGCAGGAGATATAAGAGACTGGATTTCAATCCCTGGGTCGGAAAGGTTCCCCTGGAGAAGGACACAACAACCCACTCCAGGATTCTTGCCTGGAGAATCCCATGGACAGAGGAACTTGTCCATAGGGTGGCAAAAGTCAGACATGACTTGAAGCGACTTAACACACCCACAAGTGCATTATATTTATTGTGCACTTTATTTTTATTATTATTACATTAACTCCACCTCAAATCATCAGGCGTTAGATCTCAGAAACTGGGGATCCCTGTTACAAACCACAGCTCAGCTTAAATCTGGGCAAGATTACCCAGACACCAGATCCAGTGTGCTTAGGGCACCACCAGTCAAGGATGCAAGCTCCCCAAAGGAAGCTGTTTTAATTTCAGCACAAATGCTTATTATTGTAATTTTAAAAAGTGAAATTTTGTTTTAAATTCTGTATAGGTCCTAAATTTTATCCAAGGGGCTGCCTGGTCATTTGTGTGTCTGCAGCCTCTAAGTGAAGAATATTTAGAATCTTAAGCCTGTTCAGGAAAAAATACAAATAAAAGAAACATAGTCCCAAGACATATGTAAAGGAAGTACACTACAGTGTCTCGGAATGGATAATTCTCTCTTGGGGGCATCTGCTTGGGTCTAAAAGCCAGTTGTTACCTTATCTGAAAGTGGAGCTTCTTATCCCCCTGCTCACAGATAGGGGGCCCCTCCCAATGGAGGCCTGATCTCTGTGTCCTGGAACTTTTCTGACCCCTTCACCCCATGTCCTCAAGACTTCTCCTTCTCCAGTTGATAGAGCTGGGCTGATGTTTGACCCATGTTGTTGTGCTAGAAGGAGACAGTGCAGGCTTGTGTTGACCTCCCAGATAACATCATTTTGTAGGAGGGACGCTAGAGCAGGGGTCCCCAACCTTTTTGGCACAAGGGACCAGTTTTGTGGAAGACAGTTTTTCCATGGACTGGGGGTGGGGGGGATGGTTTCAGGATGATTCAGGTGTGTTACAATTACTATGCACTTTATTTCTATTATTACATCAGGTCCACCTCAGATCATCAGGCATTAGGTCCCAGAGGTTGGGGACCCCTGTGGTAGTGGGAAATAGTACCAGGGTCTGCAGCATTGAATCCCACTCAGCCCACATCATCCACTGCTCCAACAGTCACTGATCTGGGAGGCTCCAGGTCCTAGCCTTAACTCTGCTCCTTGGAGTGCTGTGTGACCTTGACTGAGCCCCTCTCCCACTCTGAGCCTGCGTGTACCCTTCTAGAATGGTGGATGAAAGCATGGGAACTTCACAGGCAGGCTGACTGGGCACTGGAAAGGAGCCCATGGCAGACACGAACCCCAGGGCCCTCAGGAAATCTCTGCTGGGTGGGGGCAGATGAAACCATGAATGAGACACACACGCTCTCCCCTCCCCCTCCTCCACTCACTCCAACAGCATCCTTTCAGTAGCCATGGGTTGGACATTTACTACACCTCAAGGTATGCTCTGGAGAAGGCAATGGCACCCCACTCCAGTACTCGTGCCTTGAAAACCCATGGAGAGAGGAGCCTGGTGGGCTGCAGTCCATGGGGTCGCTAAGAGTCTGACACGACTGATGACTTCACTTTTCACTTTCATGCATTGGAGAAGGAAATGGCAACCCACTCCAGTGTTTTTGCCTGGAGAATCCCAGGGACAAGGGAGCCTGGTGGTCTGCTGTCTATGGGGTCACACAGAGTTGGACACGCTGAAGTGACTTAGCAGCAGCAAGGTATGCTCAGAGAAGGCGCTGGTGACCCACTCTGGTACTCTTGCCTGGAAAATCCCGTGGACAGAGGAGCCTGGTAGGCAGCAGTCCATGGGGTTTCGAAGAGTCGGACACGACTGAGCGACTTCACTTTCCCTTTTCACTTTCATGCATTGGAGAAGGAAATGGCAATCCACTCCCGTGTTCTTGCCTGGAGAATCCCAGGGATGGGGGAGCCTGGTGGGCTGCCATCTATGGGGTCGCACAGAGTCAGACACGACTGATGCGACTTAGCAGCAAGGTATGCTCTGGGAGGCATAAAGATGTAAAAACAGCCACTGTAGCCCCTCATTGGGTTGTCACCCCCTTGCAAAGATGGCCAAAGCCTGTGGGGTTTGGGGCCGTAAGATCCCCTAAAGATCAAGAAACCAAGTGTTTGGGGGCAGAGGGTAAAATAGACTTGAACTGGACCCAAGGGGCCCCTTTTCCTTTCTTCTCCCCAGGGCGCCACCGTGTCCCTCTCGGAGACCGTGCAGAAATGGCGAGAGTACCGTCGCCAGTGCCAGCACTTCCTGACCGAGGCCCCGCCCCCGGCCGCAGGTGAGAGCAGCCAGGGCCCCCCACCCAGCAGCTCCCCAGAGCCACCGGAGGCCCCCAAGCTGGCTTGGCATCCCTTGCCTCTCTAGGACCTGCATCTGCCCTATGCCTTGGGGGTGCAGCTGTGTAGCCGCTGTACCCCTCGCCAGGGTCCCCCAGGAGCTGACACCGGGCCATTCCATTCTGTGTCCTCAGCGCCTCCCGGCTTATGCCCGGGCTGGAGGCCTCACTCACGTACTTACAGTAATGAACGTTTAGGGGCCTTGTGTGGGCTGTTTTAAAGAATAGAGGATTGAAGCCAGACAGGCCTCTGTTCCTGACCTGTGGTCCTGACCCAGTCGCCTGAGGAAGTGATCTCAGGCTGGAGAGGTACTGAGGCACCGTCCCAGTCACAGGAGGTGTGGAATTTCAGAAAAGGCCATGAAGATTGTTTATTAATCACTTATTATGCTCTGATATCTTTGCTGCCTACCCTGTTTGTCCCTGCACAGCCCTGTGGGCTGGGAAATCAACCCCATTTTACAGATGAGAAAACAGAGACCTTAAGTACCTGACTCTAAGTACTTGGCTAAGTGGTGCCTGTTGGGTGGGAATGTGCTAGGCAGGGAGCTTTCTGCTGGGTAGCCTCCCCAATGGGGAGCAGGGGAAAGCGGAAAGCACCCCAGCCAGGCTTGGACTAAACGCCTTCCCCCTGCACCAGACCTCTTCTGCAACCGGACCTTCGACGACTATGCCTGCTGGCCGGATGGGTCACCAGGCTCCTTTGTGAATGTCAGCTGCCCCTGGTACCTACCCTGGGCCAGCAGTGGTGAGTCCCCTTCCCCACATGGACCTCCCCTCCCCCGGTGTCCAGGAGGCTCAGGTGGGGGTGGAGTTGGCATAGAGTGCTTGCTGCTTCCTTTCCACTAAGACTCAGTCTCCCCACTCCCGGGGGTCTTTAGGCCTCCTCATGGTGGTCTGCCTACTTTTCCTTGGGGGTGGGGAGCAGTAGGGGGTGGTAGCAGGTATAACCTGGGCCTGAGGCTTGTTCTGGCAGGTGTCTATAAGGAAAGCATGGGGCTCTGACTTAAGAAAGAAATGTGAGCACTCCCTTGCATCTAGTAATCAGGAAAGGAATCAGGCAGGATCAGTTCCTGGGTACTTGGGGTGGGGGGTGGTTTGAGGTGTCATTGCTGTGTGTGTGTATGCATGTGTTTGTTGGTGCCCCACTTGCATAGTGCCTCAGATGATAAAGAATCTGCCTGCAATGCAGGAGAAACAGTTTTGATCCCTGGGTTGGGGAGATCCCCTGGAAAAGGGGATTGCAGTCCATTCCTGTGTTCTCACCTGGAAAATTCCATGGACAGAGGAGCCTGGCGGGCTGCAGTCCATGGGGTTGCAAAGAGTCGGACATGACTGAGCAACTAATGCTTACCCGATAGTGCCCTGGAGCCACCTCCTGACTTTTCAAGGGGTTCACTGCTCAGAGGAACCCAGGCAGTGGTGATCAGGCCTTAGTAGGATTGTCCTCCAGCCCTGCCCAGCTCACTCCTGCTTGTAGGGAACACCTTGTGGTGGGAGGGGTGTGATTGGGTAGGTGAGAGGGGCTTTGGAGTACAGAGACCTACAGAGACTGCAGAGGGAGCTCTGACTGGAGGGGAGACCGTGTGGACCCCCTCCCCCAAGCCCTGTGTGTCTCAGGGAGACAAGCACCCTTGCCTCAAAGAGCTCACAGTCTCAGGAAGGGAGAAAAGATACTGTCTTATAATAATGATACTGATTCAGTGCCTGCTTTGTGCCCCATCCTGCCCTAAAAGGCAAGTATTCATATAATCTTTACAACGACCCCCCAGTATGCTTGTAATACAGATAGGGGAACTGAGTCCCCAGGAAGTTTACGCCGCTCACTCTAGATAACGTGGTCACTGGCAGGGCCAGGATTTGAAGGCAGCCTGTGCTCTTAATGACAGTGCACTGAAGGGGCCTGAGACCAAGCAGAAACTGGCCCAGAAGCTGGTGTGAGAGGGAGGTCATGCTGTGGGAAGCCAGTGTGCTTCCTGGAGGAGGCAGCTGCTTAGTGGAACATCAGGGCACCTGGCAGGGCCTGGCGTCAGCTTCAGCTCAGAACACGGCATGGAGGTCAGCTGGAGTCCTGAGGACTCTCTCCTGCTGTCCCCTCCTGGTATGCCCACCCACCCCAAGGTGCATGCTGAGAGCTTGGGCTGGAAAGAGGCAGGCACCTGGGTGAGACAGAGCGGCCCAGTGCCCTTCACGCAGCTCTTCCATAAGCACTTTCTGTACCTACAGTCATTTAATCCTCACAACAACCTTTCAGGGCTCCGAGTACTCCAAGAATACCTCATCTAGTACTCCGATGACCCTCCCCTCTTACAGAGGAGGAAACTGAGGCCCAGAGATGCTAAATGACTTTTCCAAGCTCTCATAGTGAGTGAATAGCAGACCCATGAATCAGCCCAGGAGTCTGGTTCAGATTAAGCATGTGTCATTTCTGCACCAGGCTTCCTCCAGTGTGCGGGCACATGTGTGTTCCTGTGCGTGTGGGTCTGGGCATGGAGACAGGGGAGCGACCTGGGCCTCTGCTGGCTGGACCACCCCAAGGGATGGCAGTGAACTGCTTGCCTTCTCCCTGGAGGTGAAATCTTATGATTCTGCCTCACACTGTTCCAAGTGGCTGTGTGAGCTTACTGAACTTCTAGACCTCTCTGTGCCTCTAGACATCATGTGGGAGAGGGGGATATAGCTAGGTGATGGGGGTGTTGGGAGGATTTCAAATTCCTAAAAAATGGTTTCTGTTAACTTTTTCCACCCACCTGACTTGTCTTTCCTGCTTCCCTCAGTACACACAGGTTCCCAGCTCCCCAAAGGTTTGGGACTGGCTGGCTGGCTGATCCTCTAGACCCCAGGGAGCCAGGCGCAGGACAGGGCCCATCACTCAGCACTAAGCCACCCCCAGCTCTGCCTGCTGCTCACGGCTCCATCCATCACCTTTAATTTTATTTGAGCAGGAAATAGGTCCTGGTGGTGCCCATTTATGAGCGAACATGGTTTTATTGCTTTCTCCATGAAGATAACAGCCACTGCACAGGCCCCCTGCCAGCCTCCAACCCCCCCCCACTCCCCGCTTCACTTCCTTTTTAACCAAGCTCCCTTTTTGACCCTTGGGATCACAGACTCTGCCTCCCTCTCCCCTCTCTCTGAGTCAAGGACCCACAGAGATACCCACCCTGGGTTCCTGCAACATAATTGCTGTCTGTGGCCTGTCCTGGCTGTCTCCTTGGCAGAAGCTGGCACGGGGGCTTCCCTCACCCCCTCCCAGGGCATGGAGGAGGAGAGAGAGGGCAGTTCTGAAACTTTCTTGAGCTAATCAAGGGAGTGCCCTAAGTGAAAATGTCGTCGTGGGACTTAGAAGTGGGAAGAAAAAGAGGAGCAGATAGTCAATGTCCTGGGAGAAAACACACTCAGCTGGGAATCTCAAAAGAACCTGATAGAGGGACCACTTCAGAGGTTGGTCTGGGCTCACCTGGTGGCTCAGCAGTAAAGAATCTGCCTGTCATGCAGGAGACACAGGTTCAATCCCTGGACTGGAAAGGTCCCCTAGAGGAGGGCATGGCAGTCCACTCCAGTGTATTCTTGCCTAGGAAATCCCATGGACAGAGGAGCCTGGCAGGCTACAGTTCATGGCATTGCAGAGTTAGGCACAATTTAGCAATTAAACAACAAGAGACTATAAGAGTGGAAAGCTTTAGTATCCCTAGGTCCCAGTGGGGCAGGAACAGGGGCAGGAACAGGTGCCCTCATGACAGTTGGAGGTCATGGTGATGGAGAGGCTACCATCAGGACAGGGCCGTGGTCACAGAGGGGCAAAATCATTGCCAGAACCTCAGAATCAAGGCAAAAAGGGAGCAAGGGAGAAATACCCCAGCCTCTCTTTCCAACTGTCTTCCTACCTCCTGCCAGTGCCTCCCTACCTCCTGCCAGTGCTTCCCATTAGCTAAACCCAGCAGAGGGCCGGGAACTCAAGTGATACTCAAGTGATCCACAGGGGTCAGCCTTCTAGGGTGCAGGGCAGGGCAGAGGAATGACTGACTCGAGAAATAATCAAATTTGAAACAATTACCCAGGGAAGGTCTGTGTTAAGAGCTGGGGATGTCAGTGAGACCTTAGAGGTGTGTGAGTGTGTGGGCTTTGGGGAGAAGTGGTGACTTTCCCACGGGGCTTGAAGAGCTTGCTCGGGAGCCTGGGAAGTGGTGCCAAGGGCAGTCAGAGCCACCTCTTCTGCCTGGAGTGTGGCATTAGGAAGGCTTCCAGAGGGAGGTGTCATCGGGGCCAGGCCATAAAGAACAGGTGGATGGAGATGGGAGGAGGGGGAGGAGGGCCCTCCAGGGCAGAGGATGTTTAGGCACCAGCTCGGAAATGGGGCCAGGCCTCAGAACTGTACAGCATCCCAGGGACACCAGCTGAGTCCTTGAACGCAGACCCCTCTAATTAAGAACCAGGGATTGCACGGAAAGGGTGGGGGCAGGTGAGTCAAGGAAGGAAGGGCTTCAGAGGAGATGCCTTGTGTCCACAAGATTTTCTCTCTGGAAACCAAGAGGCTGGAGTGGTGTCCAAGAGCCTGCTGCCACCTGAGGGCCCTCCAGCAAGCTCGCTTCCCAGCCAACAGCTGAACTGCTCGTTACAAATCATTCCAGTCTCATTAGCTGCACCCTTTCCTGATCCCTACCTGTTTGTGAGCTTGGTTCTAATTATAGGAGAGTCATAAAATGCTTTAAAAATAGCCTATAACTCACAATTCTTGGTAACTCTGACAGGTGCCCTCCTGGAGGAGCTTTTGCAGCAGGCCAGGGTTGCGGAGGAAGCCAAGGCCCCCTGCTGGTCCTGGAGGGATTTCAGCTGCGGCAGGGTCCCACGTTCCAGCCCAGCCCCAGTGAAGGGCACTCTTTTGAGGAATTGGGGCCAAGGTGGGGGTGGACGGGGTTGGGCAGGAGCAGGACTTTCACTGTGACTGTGTTCTGAAGGCCAGCCAGGCACCCAGGTGGCGCTAGTGGTAAAGAATCCGCCTGTCAATGCAAGAGACGCAAGAGGCATGGGTTCGATCCTGGGTCAGGAAGATCCCCTGGAGAAGGAAATGGCAACCCACTCTTGTATTCTTGCCTGGAAAGTTCCATGGACAGAGGAGCCTGGCGGGCTCAGTCCACGGGGTTGCAAAGAGTTGGACATGATTGAGCGCCACACACACACACACACACACAGCTACCAGGCATTTCACATGCTTTCACTTCTAGTCTTCACACCACCGACCTGGGAAGTTATCATGGTTTCCATTTTACAGATGAGGAAACTGAGACCCAGGGAGGTCTGCCCCAGGTCCCATAGCTGGTTGAGGGCAGGACCAGGAGTTGAGCTTGAGGTCTTCCTCTAGTCCTTGATGTGAGGCACAGCTCCTCACCCGGCGTCCAGGCCCGGTGGCTTTAGTTCCAGCCCTGGCTTTGACCCTCATTCCTGAACTCTGGGGAGGTCCCATGACTGCCCTCTTTGAATCTCGGCATCCTGGCCTGGAAGCTGGGTGCCCAGGAGTCTGTGCTGGCCACTGCTGTTGCCAGGGTACAGGAGCTAATGGATTCATGAGCGCCTCTCCACAGCCCTGAGTGCCTGCGTCCACGTGGAAGGGCGGCTGTTAGCTTGATTACGGACGCCGCTGCAGTTTCCGGGAGGGGAAGTGTTTAATTGGGGGTTTTATTTCCAGCACCAGGGTCTGACTTAATGAAATATTCCCTAGGCTTCCTGGCTCGTGGCCGGCTGCCTCCTGGTGTTGACAAGACCAGAGCCAAGCTTCTGGTTATGATATACCAGTAGCTCCCGGGCCAGATAAGGCTGGCCTGATAAGCTGGGCTGGGCCCTGACCCACCCCATCTCCAGCCAAGATGGGTGCCTGGGGACCACAGCCGGGCCAGGAACAGTCCTGGCTTTTAATATTTGCTGCTAATGAAGGGTAATTGACAGACGAATTTGCATGGGCTCCCTGAGCTTTGCAGGGATGCAGCGATCCCTTGACACTGTGCCCATAACATACACATCTGTGCACATTCCACCTCCCCATCCTCCCAGCTCACCCTGAGAAGATAACCCGGGAATGGCTGGGTACAGGGGGCCCACACTGTCAGGAGCACCTGCTGGGAAGATGGGGAAGGTTGGTGAATCCAGGCCCAGAGGAAGGGCAGACCAATGGCACTTGGCCATGGTGGACTGTTAGCAGTGAGTTTGGGTGCTGACTCTTGGCCTTTTGGCCCCTAGAGGCCGAGGGGCAGGGGCTGTGATCCTGATTCTGCCACTCCCTGGCTGGATGATCTTGGGCGAGTCACTCGGCCTCTTAGAGGCTCAGTTTATCCCTCTGTAAAATGGGATTCTCGGCGCCTAACCTTGTAAGGTGGTTGTGATGTTCTCAGGTGTCAGCCATACAGCAGGTGCTCAAAACCTGGTTCTGTGAGAGTGCAGCCTGCAGAGAGGGCTTGAGAGAGGAAGGAAAGCATCCATTTGTGTGCCTCCTGGCTGCCAGACCCTGTGCCCCTGTGGCGAGTTGAGTGTTCTTAGGATCACACTGCTGCAGGCTGCGTCCTGGGTCAGTGGTACTTCCATGGTTTGGGCTCCACTGCTGGGTCCTCTCTCTTCCCTGGCCCCTCTGCCTCCTCACCTCTCCGCACTTCCTCCCATCTAAACGGGCTTAGAGAAGGCTCTGACACCAGTCTCACACCCCGTGGAAGCAGCCCAGATCTCTATCATTGCTCTGGGATCATTAACCTTGAAGGCTGGTGTTGCTGTCATATCAGATAACTCAACCCTGGGGGAAGAATTCTAGGCAGTCACACAGCAGATCAAAGAGACGTCTGGGGGCTCGTCCAGTCGCTTAAAATCAGAGCTGGTGCCTCCCTTTCTCTGCCTTTATCCTTTCTTAATTTTGTTCATCCTGTGTCGGGGGCCATCTCCTGCTGTGGGAAGTCCCACCATTAGATTTTTCAGTCTTTGGTTTCTCTTCCCTGGGGATGTCTCTTAAAATACAGGTTCTTCCAGAAGCTATGATGCCAAAAGCTGACTTAGCCCCACGGTATTACCAGATACCTTCTGTCTCCTAAATCAGGACCCTGCTCAGGGTCTCTGAAGAGCAGTGGGAGAAAGAAGAGTGAGCTGCAAGCTGGGGACTGGCTCAGGGGACCAGGGTCCCACTGACAGGCCCTGAAGGTGCCTGACCATGTAGGTGGAGGGTTACCCCAGCCCTTAAAATGAAGATGTCGGGCATACGACAGCAATGGGTGGGTTGACAGTTTGTGAACTAGGAAATGCAGGCCCGGCCTCAATGGCGCATCCCTCCTGGACCCTGGTGGGTGGACCTGGGCTGGCACCACTGCTGGCAGACATGCGTGTTAATGAGCCCCCTGTGCAGACCTGTCCTTGCTGCTGCCTCTCCACCTGGAAACTTCTGAGCAACTGCTGCCAACCAGGGCCTGTCTCTCTCCCTCACACTGAACCTTCTTCCCACACCTGGGGAATCTGGTCTTTAAAATCTTTTTTCCTTTAGAATTTAAAAAAATATATATATATATATATATATAAATTTATTTTTGGCTGCGTTGAGCCTTAGTTGTGGCGTGTGGGCTCAGTAGTTGTGGTACAGAGGCTTAGTTGCTCCCTGGCACGTGGGATCTCCCTGGACCAGGGATAGAAGCCGTGTCCCCTGCATTGGTAGACGGATTCTTAACCACTGGACCACCAGGGAAGTCTTTTCAGTCTTTTAAAACTTGTTCTGGCCCCCCAGTCCCCTCCTTGACACCACCCTCCTGCCCCCGGTGCAAAATCTCTCCCCACTTTTGTCCCTAGTCTCCTGGCCCTGGGGTCAGACTTACATTTCCTTTCAGACACAAGTAAGCCCCGATCACTGTGACCTCACTGCAAACTTGGGGCCACCAGCCAACCTGCTCCCTGGATGGTGGACACTGAGGCCTGCCAGGGCAGTTGCTCCAGCACCAGATGCCCAGGCGGCGTGTGAGGGGCACAGGGACACCCTGCCCCCAATTCTGCTGGGCCTGTGCGTGACCTCTCTTCTTCGCATTGATGTTATTCCTTTCTAAGCACCTTCTTTCTATGAGAGTCTTGATTCTCTGAAGTGAGGCACTGTGCATCCTTCCTCTCTCAGATGGGGAGCTCCTGGAGGACAGGGGCTCCCTACTCAGACTGGGAGGTCTCCGAGGACAGCCTCCATCTCCGGCTACTTGGAGTTACTTGAAGGGAGGAGCCAGTTCTCCCCTCTTTGAACAGAGGGTCTCTAAGGACTGTATCTCTGCCATTAGCTATGTATTCCTTTTTAAATCAGGTGATCTTTGACAATAGGACTGGGTCTCCTCCACCAGGTTGGAACTTTCTGAGGGCAGGGCCCTGTGTCTTCCCCTCAGACTGGGACTCCCTGAGGACGGGGCTGTGTCTCCCCCTCAGACTGGGGCTCCCTGAGGTAGGGCTGTGTCCCCTCAGACTGGGGCTCCCCTGAGGACAGGTCTGTGTCTTCCCCTCAGACTGGGACTCCCTGAGGACGGGGCTGTGTCTCCCCTCAGACTGGGGCTCCCTGAGGCAGGGCTGTGTCTCCCTTCAGACTGGGGCTCCCTGAGGCAGGGCTGTGTCTTCCCCTCAGACTGGGGCTCCCTGAGGCGGGGCTGTGTCTCCCTTCAGACTGGGGCTCCCTGAGGTGGGGCTGTGTCTCCCCTCAGACTGGGGCTTCCTGAGGACGGGGCTGTGTCTCCCCCTCAGACTGGGGCTCCCTGAGGCGGGGCTGTGTCTCCCCTCAGACTGGGGCTCCCTGAGGTGGGGCTGTGTCTTCCCCTCAGACTGGGGCTCCCTGAGGGCAGGGCTGTGCTCCCCTCAGACTGGGACTCCCTGAGGCGGGGCTGTGTCCCCTCAGACTGGGACTCCCTGAGGACGGGGCTGTGTCTCCCCTCGGGCTGGGGTTCCCTGAGGATGGGGCTGTATCTCCCCTCAGACTGGGGCTCCCTGAGGTGGGGCTGTGTCTTCCCCGCAGACTGGGGCTCCCTGAGGCAGGGCTGTGTCCCCTCAGACTGGGGCTCCCTGAGGGTGGGGCTGTGTCTCCCCTCAGACTGGCACTCCCTGAGGCAGGGCTGTGTCTCCCCTCAGACTGGGGCTCCCTTAGGCGTGGCTGTGTCTTATTTTTCTCAGAAGCTCTGTGCACACTTTATAGCTGAGGTCTACTTTGCTCAAGGAGGTGGCCCTGAGTTCTAAGAATCAGAAATTGCAGTTTTACACCAACTTTTTCACTTTCTTCTTTCACTTTCATCAAGAGGCTCTTTAGTTCTTCTTTGCTTTCTGCCGTAATGGTGGTGTCTTCTGCATATCTGGGTTTTTGATATTTCTCCCGGCAATCTTGATTCTAGCTTGTGCTTCATCCAGTACAGCCTTTCTCATAATGTACTCTGCCTAAGTTAAATAAGCAGAGTGACAATATACAGCCTTGACGTACTCCTTTCCTGATTTGGAACCAGTCTGTTGTTCCATGTCCAGTTCTATTGTTGTTTCCTGACCTGCATACAGATTCCTAGGAGGCAGGTCAGGTGGTCTGGTATTCCCATATCTTGAATTTTCCAGTTTGTTGTGATCCACACAGTCAAAGGCTTTGGCATGGTCAACAAAGCAGAAGTAGATGGTTTTCTGAAACTCTCTTGCTTTTTCAATGATCCAACAGATGCTGGCAATTTGATCTCTGGTTCCCCTGCCTTGGAAATGGTATGGCTTTATCTCAAAAGTGTGGGTTCGTCAAACTGCATTCCATGGTGGCTAAGAGGAAAGGCCAAGGTGGGGCCTGGGCAGGTCCCCTCTGTGACCTTTCCTGTTCCTGGGTGAAATAGACACGTGGCAGGAGAGGAAGACCCGAGTGTGTGTGTGTGTGTGTGTGTGTGTGTGTGTGTGTGCGCGCGTGCACGTGTGTGTGGAGGGGTCACAGGGTCGACCCCCAGGTGGGGAGGGGGCGAGGCAGCTGGCCTTGGGCCAAGGCTCACCCCGTGTCTCTGCCCCCAGTGCTGCAGGGTCACGTCTACCGGTTCTGCACCGTGGATGGCCTGTGGCTGCACAAGGACAACTCAAGCCTGCCCTGGAGGGACCTGTCCGAGTGTGAGGATTCCAAGCGAGGGGACCGCGTGAGTTGAGGAGGCGAGGGAGGGGGCAGCATGGGGCCAACTTCATGGGAGCAGGGACCCGGGCCATCTGGTGGGTGGGTCTGTCTCCACCTACCCACCCCCTGCCTCTGGGGCTTTGCTCACCACCCCTTCTGGACACAGGTGGTGTGTGTTCACCTCTCTGGCCTCAGAACAAGGTCCTTTAAATCCAGGGACCATCACCATAGGTGATTCCCTTCCTCAGTTCCTGGATCCCAGTGGGGCTGAGTCTCCCCGTCCCCGGGTAAGCAGGCTGTGGGAGAGAGGGTAGTGGGTGCCCCCTGTACGCCATGTCCCCTGTGTGCACACAGAGCTCTCCAGAGCGGCAGCTCCTGTCTCTTTACGTCATCTACACGGTGGGCTATGCACTCTCCTTCTCTGCGCTGGTCATCGCCTCGGCCATCCTCCTGGGCTTCAGGTAAGGGGGCTGCTTCCTCCTGACCTTTTGCTCTGTCCCCATATAGAGGAGGGGACACCAAACTGAAGTGACAGCATAGCAGGGTCCTCTCCTAAGAGATGTCCAGCGAGGCCATACCATAGACTCTGAGGCTGAAAACACAGCCCACCGCACTATGTATTTAGGCTAATCTGTACCGTGTACATGTGTGCAAATAATACCGCAAAAAGGAAAAGCAAACACGTGCACACATGCCTCGCGCCTTCACGGTGGATGATGGGAGGAGAGGAGGTCCTCTCCTGTGAGCCTATGTCTCAAAGGATGGGGAGTTCAGTATAATTTTAGGAGACCTCAGGGGGTTAGCGATTCTGCTCTCTTTGGAGTTTGTCAGTTCACATGGAAAATTTCTTCCCCGGGTCTACCCATTCCTTTCAGAGTACCAGGCCCTTCCCACGCCCTCTGCACTGATGGCGGTGGGCCAGGAGGGCCACGTTCAAGGGCAGGAGGAATTCCGAGGGCTGGGAACTCAGGACACCAGCCAGCAGGAGCAGGAGAGGTGGCATTCCTCCTGCATCCCCATGGCTTCTGGCACAGTCAGGGCTGGACACACAGTCAGTGCTCCATAAATACATTCACTCGAGAATAGTCTCCTCTTTTATTAGGAAATGTTTAGAGATCTGAAAATACAGTGTCTGGGACTATAATCACCTGTGTGCACACACCCTGAAGCCCAGGAACTAGAGCCCAGTGGCAAGGTTAAGTTTCTCAGGATCACCCTTCCTCCGCACCAGAAGAGACTCCTCTGGGGCTGCTTGTAATTCTGATGCCTCTCTCTATACTTTTATTGCTTTTATTTTTTCTAAGTATCTATAAAACCATATAGCATGGATCTTGTGTATCTTTAATGGCATGTTGGGCATACTTTTCAGCAGTGTTATTTTTGGCTTGATGTTGTATTTTTGTGAGGTTCATTCACAAATGATACAGGTGGTTCTGTTTCATTCATTTGAACCATCACTCCATTGTATAATATATTGCAGTTTATTTGTTGTCCTTTTACTGGACACTTGAAGTGTTTCTCTCTTTATTCTTCTTTTCTCAATTATAAACATTGCTAAGATGAACATGCTTACCCATGACCTCCTGTGCGTGGCTCCAGGGGCACATGCCTCTGAGTAGAAGTGCCTGGTCTGAATACAATGTGCTGTTGCAAATGTATTAGGTGTTGTGAAGTTGTTTTCCAAAGTGGTCAAGCCTGTTTGCCCTCTTACTGGTAATATATGAGAGTTCCCTTGGCTTAACATCCTCACCAATATTTCCTATTTTTAGACTTAATTGTTGCTAATCTGAAGTGTGTGAAGTATCTCATTATGGTTTTAATTTGCATATTACTGATTCCTAAAGAGATCCAGCAGACTTTTTATGTTTCATTCTGCTTGTTCATATCCTTGGCTTACTTTTTTATTGGCTGACTTGGCTTTTTCTTTTGATTTTAGGCATTCCTTATATATTCTGGATAGTAATCCAGGATATATTGTCTCAGTCTGTGGTTTATTTTTTCACTTAATAATTTTAATGAAATGGAATATATCAATTATCTGATTCTATTGATAAACAAAAGTGTTAATTTGAACAGAATGAAATATATCAAGTATCTGATTCTGTTGATAAACATAATTCATCAGTGTTATCAATTAATAAAAATTCATTTTTCCAATAGATAAAAAAATTTATTAAATTTTTCCCCCAAAGGCCAAATTTCTTTATGGTCTTAAGAAATCTTTCCTTATCCTAGCATCATAAGTTTTATACATCCCTTATGGCTCTTTGGTGAACCTGGAATTTGTTTTTGTCTATAGCAAAAATAAGAGATTTAATTTTATTTTTCCACATATGCATATAGTTAATTGCATCAGGACCACTTATGGATAGCCCCCTCTCCACCCCTGGTTTCTGCTGTGTGGCAAGCCTTATCGACACCTGGCTGGGTCTCTGTCATCTGGGTTGTTTTCCATTGGTCTGCTTACCTGTCCCTTTGTTGATAACCACGGTGCCGTAACTACTTAGATTCATCCAAAAATCTTGGTTTTCTTATAGCAGGGGCCCCTACATTGTGATTCTTTAGGAGTGTCTGTACTATTCCTGGCCCTTGGCTCTTCTTTGTTTAAAAAAATTAATTTATTTATTTTTACCACACTGCATACCATGTGGGATCTTAGTTTCCCCAACCAGGGATTGCATGCATGTCCCTTGCATTTGAACCACAGAGTCTTAATCACTGGACTCTCAGGGAAGTCCCTTTGGCTCTCTTTGTAAGTTTTTTTTTTTTAACTTTTCATTTTATATTGGAGCGTAATTGATTAACAGAACTTATTTACAAAAGAGAAACAGGCTCACAGACTTAGAGCACTTATGGTTACCAGGGAGGAAGGGTGGGATAGTTAGGGAGTTTGGGATTGACGTGTACACACTGCTATATTTAAAACGGATAACTGGGACTTCCCTGGTGGTCCAGTGGTTAAGACTCCGTTCTTCTAATGCAGGTGTCCCTGGTTTGATCCCTGGTTGGGGAATTAATATCCTACATACTGCACATCATGGCCAGAAAAATAAAAATAAACAAAATGGATATCCAACAAGGACCTACTGTATAACACATGGAACTCTGTTCAATATTCTATAACAACCTAATTGGGAAAAGAATTTGAAAAAGAATAGAAACATGAAGTTTATAGCTGATTCACTTTGTTGTTCTTTATAAGTTTTTAAATATTCTATTGAAAGGAAAACCAACACTGCTGGAATTTTTATTAGAGTGAATGAACTTACTGGTTAATGTGAAAAGAATCAACACTTTCAAGATAGTGTCTCTATCCATCAATCTGATGACTCTTCCATTAATTTGAGTCTTCTTTAATTATTTTAAGCAAGCTTTACCTGTATTCTCCATAGTAATTGTGCTATCTTCTGTTAGACTTATTTCCAGGTACTAATTAAAAATAGTGCAAATGAATTTTTACTTTTTAATTGTTTATTGCTGATGTACATAAACATACATATCAGCAACCTTATTGAATGAACTCTGATTAGTTCTAATACTTTGTGTGTTGATTCTCTTGGATTTCCTGTGAAGATCATCTACAAACAGTGACAGTTTTGTGTCTGTATTTCCAGTTCTTATCCATTTCTCCCCTTGCCTTCTTACAGTGGGCTAGGATTTGTAGCACAAAGTTAAGTAGCTGTGATATAAGTGGACCTTACAGCTAGATAGTCCTTATTTTGTTCCTGATTTAAAGGGAATCTTTTTAAATTTCTCAGTTAAGAGTGAGGTTGGCTCCTTGTTTGGCTGGACAGCCCTTATTGGGTCAAGAAATGTCTTCATATTTTCAGTTTGTTTTTGCACGAAGGGATATTGAAGTTGTGTCCAGTACTTTTTGAATTCCTGCCACGTGCTTAGCCCCAATCTGTCACTGTAAGGCAGCCTGGAGGCATGTTAGACGCGCTGTCATCAGGAAGCCAAGCAAGTCCTCAGTGGGAAAAGCGGTCTTCATACAGATCACTTGGGTTACACATGACTTTGTAGAAGGGAAGATGCTGCAGAGAAAAGGATAGTATGTAGATGAGGGTGGGGTGGCAATCACCACACAGCTGAAGGCTTCATGGATAGGCAGGACGTGAAATCCAAAGGATTTTCAAGATTATGGGAAATGAGGGCATCTTGGAGAAAGAAAGACAGGAGCATAGTCCCAGGGACAGACACATGCCTGAGAACCAGGGCTCATGGAGCAGAATTGCCGGTCATCGTGCCAGGGAAGGCCCTGCTTTCTCCTGCAGACACCTGCACTGTACCCGGAACTACATCCATCTGAACCTCTTTGCATCCTTCATCCTCCGAGCACTGTCCGTCTTCATCAAGGACGCGGTCCTCAAGTGGATGTACAGCACGGCCGCCCAGCAACATCAGTGGGACGGGCTCCTCTCCTACCAGGTGTGTGGTGTGTCCAGGAAGGGCTTGGGGAGGGTGGATATGGTCTGTGAAGGGTAAGCTTCCCTACCTCACCCAGGCCTGGCACAAAGGAAGGCAAGAGCTGCTCTGACCTGGTCGTCAGGAAGCCCTCAGTCTGATGAGAGAGGCGGTCCACTCTGGGGAGCCCCTAGTCTGATAGGAGAGGCTGTCCACCCTGAGGAGCCCGCAGTCTGATGGGAGAGGCTGTCCACCCTGAGGAGCCCGCAGTCTGATGGGAGAGGCTGTCCACCCTGAGGAGCCTGCAGTCTGATGGGAAAGGCTGTCTACTCCAGGGAACCCCAAGTCCCATCTGATGGGAGAGGCTGTCCACCCTGGGGAGCCCGCAGTCTGATGGGAGAGGCTGTCCACCCCAGGGAACCCCAAGTCCCATCTAATGGGAGAGGCTATCCACCCTGGGGAGCCCCCAGTCTGATGGGAGAGGCTGTCCACCCCAGGGAACCCCAAGTCCCATCTAATGGGAGAGGCTATCCACCCTGGGGAGCCCCCAGTCTGATGAGAGAGGCTGTCCACCCCAGGGAACCCCAAGTCTCATCTGATAGGAGAGGCTGTCCACCCTGAAGAGCCCCCAGTCTGAAGGGAGAGGCTGTCCACTCTGCAGAGTCCCCCAGTCCAGTCTGATGGGAGAGGCTGTCCACCCTGAAGAGCCCCCAGTCTGAAGGGAGAGGCTGTCCACTCTGCAGAGTCCCCCAGTCCAGTCTGATGGGAGAGGCTGTCCACCCTGGGGAGCTTCCAGTCTGAGGAGGGAGAGACTGCCCTTCCCATAGAGAGTACTATTTGACTCCGAGGAGTGGTTTTGAATTCCAGTTCTACCACTTACTTATTTGCAGACATAAGTTATTTACTTCTCTGAACTTTAGTTTTCTCACCTGTATGGGGATGAGGTGAGGTGAAGTCGCTCAGTCATGTCCGACTCTTTGCGACCCCCGTGGACTGTAACCTACTAGGGCTTCTCCGTCCATGGGATTCTCCAGGCGAGAATACTGGAGTAGATTACCATTTCCTTCTCCAGGGGATCTTCGCGACCCAGGAATCTAACCCAGGTCTCCCGCATTGGAGGCAGATGCTTTCACCTCTGAGCCACCGGGGAAGCCCAATTAGTCTCATTCCTCCAGGATAGTGAGGACCTCATGAGCTAGACAGAGCAGGTCAAGGTCTTAGCACCAGCCTGGCGGGAAGGAGTCGGCTGTGTCATCCTGTACTCGCTCTGGCAGGATAGCAGCTGGAGCGGGACCAGGAGGGGGGTCAAGA